>OX463225.1:144454422-145654422 GCA_949820135.1 Sylvilagus floridanus | reverse complement strand
TTTGTTTCTAAGATTTTATTTATTTGAGAGGTAGAGTTACAGACAGTGAGAGGTAGAGAGAGAGAGAAAGGTCTTCCATCTGCTGGTTCACTCCACAATTGGCCACCATGGCCAGAGCTGTGCCAATTCGAAGCCAGGAGCCAGGTGCTTCTTCCTGGTCTCCCATGAGGGTGCAAGGGCCCAAGCACTTGGGCCATCCTCCACTGCCCTCCTGGGCCACAGCAGAGAGCTGGACTGGAAGCGGGGCAATCGAGACTAGAATCTGGCACCCACATGGGATGCTGGCGCCGCAGGCAGAGGATTAACCCAGTGAGCCACGGTGCCAGCCCAGGAGGATTATTTCCAGTGTCCTATAGCGCACTCCAGAGTAACATCAGTCCACAATTCATGATATGTCAAAGCAGCCAAGAGTCTGGAGCTTCCCAACACACAGACAGGACAAATATTTGAGATGGAAATGCTAAGTACCCAAATTTGACATTACATGTAGTGCCTATGTATAGAATGATAGTATTATATTCCAAAACTTGATGCTAATATTTTGTGCCAATTAAGAGTTAAAAAAAAAAAGGTAAAATATAACCTGAGCCACATTCCCTATAATCGAGGGCCAGCCAGCCAGTGGTTGAAATTGTCATGTTCCTGGTCTTTCTGCAGCTTGCTCCTGCTTCCACCCATGCCCACGTCCACAATGATACCCGGTCCTTGCACTGGGCCCCTGCCAGGCTTCTCTCCCTCCAGTGGGGGAGGGTCTTAACTCCCACCTCTGGGCCTTCCTGAAGGAGCCAGCAAGTCCTCACAAGCAGCTCCCTGTGCGCCGCCTTGCCTTACAGGAAGTTGACGTGATGGACTAATCCCACCCGTAGGTTCATGACTCTCGTTGGTTTCCTGCTTTCCTCTCCTCACTTGCATCTTTCAGGAGAGATGTGGGACAAATGCATGGTTTTGTAATAAGAGATTCTTCTGGACAGGTGAATAGAAGAGCTGAGACTAGGAAGTCCCTCCAATGTTTCCAACCCCCTCTGCCTACCTGCCCAGGCTGGAAGCCAATCTGTATGATTAAAAGGTTTCTAGGGGACAGCACTGTGGTGTTTTGGGTAAAGTCTCCTCCTGCAGTGCCAGCATCCCATATGGATGCCGGTTCTAGTCCCAGCTGCTCTACTTCCTAACCAGCTCTCTGCTATGGCTTGGGATTGCAGTAGAAAATGGCCCAAGTCCTTGGGCCCCTGCACCAATGTGAGAAACCCAAAAGAAGCTCCTGGCTCCTGGCTTCGGATAGACACAGCTCTGGCTATTGCAGCCATTTGAGGAGTGAACCAGTGGATGGGAGATTCTCTCTCTCTCTCTTTCTCTCTCTCTCTTTTTCAACCTCTCTTCTCTCTGTGTGTTACTCTGACTTTCAAATAAATAAATGCATCTTAAAAAATAAAAAATAACAAAAGGTCTCTAGACCTGCAGTATCAAATGGCAGGTATTTAAAATGTGCACAGAAATACATATCATGGAAACACTAAGCATACATCTCAAAATTTTTTGCACCAAAAAATAAACCTAGCTTTTATTCTTCTGTGAAGTTTCATCCTACTGTAGCCATGAATCACACAGAACTACTCACACTCATATTCAAAATAACCAAAATTAAATAAAATTTGGAATTCAAGTTTCTCGGTCATACTAACCACACTCCACGTGTTCAGGAGCCACGGGTGACCATGGCCACTATTAGTCAGGTGTGGAAATGCTTCCTCGGTCGTGGAAGGATCTACCGGACAGCATGTCTTAGCTCAGGCTGTTACAGAACCCTAGCATAGACAAACTCGCTTAAAGAAAAGGCTTTGGCGTCTCGCAGTTCTAGCGAATGGACAAGCAAGATTAAGGTGACTGTACATTCAGTTCCCAGTGAGGCTGCCCCTTCACTGTGTCCCCACACAGCCAAGAGGGAGGGAGCTCTTGTATCTCTTCATTTTTTTCCCAATAAGATCACTAACTCCATCACAGCACTCCACTCCTACTACCTCATCTAAACCCAAACACCTGCCAAAGGCCCCACTTTCCAACATGATTACACTGAAGGCTAGGGCTTCAACAGGTGAATTTAGGGGGAACACATTCAGTCCAGAACAGATAGGTACTACCTGTCCTAGAGAGCCAGCAAAGTGAAATCTATTTAGTAGGTGATGTGACAAAGCGACCAATACTCACTCAGTCAGGGACCAATACTCAGTCAGGGACCAATACTCACTCAGTCAGGGACCAATACTCACTCAGTCAGGGACTGCCACAAGTTACTACCGTGATGCTACTGTCTCCATTTTCACTTGTTGCATTGAAGCAATGACCTTCACTGGTCTGATAAATGCCAGTGGTTCACCCAGGGGACCTTGACGGCTTATTGATGCCACAAACTGAAGGTCACGTGCTTCAGGAGGTTTGTCAGAGGCAGCTAATCCCCCTGAGGTCTGTCTGTCAATCCAAGGTTGTTTTGTCTGCAGCCGGGTGTGGGTGGAGTCTCTAGGATCTGAAGGGCAGTCTGCTAACAAAAGCCCAAAGACAGCTCCGCTCCCAGCCTCATTCTGCCTGGACCCAAGTTTTGGTTCATTACCCATGAAACATTTCATTAACAGGAAACCACTGGTATGCAATAGACAGGCCCAGAGAGCCCTGGCCCGTAGCTTTGACAAGAGAGACAGCTTAGTTCTAAGACATTCAGAGAGCAAATGACAATGTTGAGAGATGGCCACATTTTTGTGATGTGGGACTAGGGCAACCACACTCCCCAAAGAAGGCTTATTTCCAAAGATCTAAACATTGCGGCCTCAAGTGCCTTTTCCTCGGCTGCTAGAAGACCAGTCATTTGATTCACACTTGGAAGTGCTCAAAAAACTATCTGATTCACCCCTTTCTGTTCACACGGGTCAGGTGTCATGGTACCCACTTACCCATAAGTAAACTGAGGTTCAGAGGTTTCAATGACTTGCTCAAGTTCACTTCTCAAGTCGTCTGTGTGTTGAGGAATGAGGAGCTGCCTTCTAATATTAGTAACCACTGCCCACCCACCCCCACCTTGAATATCAAGTGTTTCTAAAACTGTTCCAGGCTTTCACACTCCAAAGGAGAGGGGAGGTTCTTTTGGCTCAAGGTGATCAGCTGAACACTTGCATACCCCAAGTTCACAAGAAGGGTGATGATACCTTGGAAAATAGCAAGCATGGACAATCAACCAACTTGACAGAGAGACAGCAGAGGCAGCCACATAGCAAGAACATCAGAAAGAAGTGTTCACTGGACCAAAAGAAGCCTCCAGAAGATCCAAGGAAAAGAAAGGCAAAGTTTAGGAATAAGTCATGGGGGGCGGGGGACAAAGAGTTGTTTGGGAGCTGCATTTAGAACAGCTGGGCTACTGTTATTGTAATGTGGTTGGAAGTGGCTCAATTTTCTCAGGTTCAAGTCAAGAAACAGTTCTCACAGACAAGGGAGATCTGCTGGAGAGAATGATACTGAGAGAGAGAAGCAGAGCAGGACTCAAATACCTTAAAGCCTCTGCAGAAAGAAAGGGGGAGAGGTAGTACCCCTTAGGAGTACCACACACCCTCTCCTCTGCCTTGTGAGACTCTGAAGGAAACCCTTCCCTCCAGCGGGAAGGCCTGCCTTGCAATGTGTCTGTGCAGCTGCGAAAGAAGCACCCAGCAGCTCCCCAGATTGAAAGAATCCCTTTCCCCATAAATACAAACCCCCAAATCAGGATCACCCACCATTTTGGCAAAATTAATAGCATGAGAAAGGAGCGAAATGAAGAAAGAGAAATTCACCATGAGAACTCAGGAAATAAAACATAATAGCGTTAACTCTTAGTATAAAGAACTTTCAACTCTACTTTGCATTCCTACGGAGATTAGGGAAGATATGGATCCCTAAAATAGAAGGTTCCTGTGAAAAAGAAACAGAAATTAAAAAGTGCTCTTTGATCTTAAAATGCTTGCGAAAGAAAATATTCTGTGTATAGCTGAACACTGTGCATAGGAGACGGCCAAATTTGTGCAGCAGAAGGTGTATTTGATCCTCTCCCAGAACACTGTGGGAAAAAACAAAAAGAACAAGATGGGAAATTTAAAAGGCATGGAGAATTTGGATAAGAAGCCCACCACCCAGATAGGAAAGAAAACTTAAGAGACATAGAGAACGAACCAAGCCATTCATCCAATGGGTGTTCCACGGAGGGCACCGGAAAGTGGCTGGAGGATCAGGGTGTGTGTGATGATGCAGAGCTAGTTTTAGGACCCGAGAAAGAGCCACACATTCAGCCACAAAGCACTGAGCAGAGAAAATTCTAGCAAGCTCCATGTCTATATTGGCCCTTAGAAATATAAGAACTCTAGGAATAAGAATCCCATCCAAAGAGGCTCCCATCAGGATAAAGCAACAAGAATACGAGTGACAGCAGACTTCTCAGCAATGCTGGAGAGAACCTGGAATCAACAGCTTCGGAGTCCTGAAGGCTTCTTAACTTGAAGCTCTTTTCCTAATCCAACCATCCATCAAGTGTGAGGAAAACAGGCATTTTCAAAATTTAGAAAATTTGCTATTATGAAAAATTGGGGAGGGGAGAGTTACGCTAACAAGAAAAGAATCGACTGAGAGGAACAACAGGAAGGGAGATTAATCACACAGCAGTATTAAATTGTGTGAATCCAACACTACTTGACAGAAATAATCTTAAAGATCATTACCTTGTGGAGCTCAGAAACTTGTCTAAAATGAGTGAAATTTACATAATATTAACCTTAAGAATGTTTTCTATTGGTGTTTAATTATTAAAGACATGCTATGGTCAAATCCATAAAGATACAGAATGTAATGTAAGTGGATTGAGACTTGATGAAGTGGGAGCTGGCACTGTGGTGTAGCAGGTATCAGAGGCTCCAGCATCCCTTATGGGCGCCGGTTCAAGTCCTGGCTGCTCCACTTCTGATCCAGCTCCCTGCTAATGCAACTGGGAAAGCAGAAGATGGCCCAAGTACTTGAGCCCTTGCACCATGTGGGAGACCCAGAAGAAGCTCCTGTCTCCTTGCTTCAGATCAACCCAGCTCTACCTGTTGCTGCCATCTGGGGAGGGAATCAGTGAATGGAAAACCTTTCTCTCTGTCTCTCTCTCTCTCCCTGTCTGTGACTCTGTCTTTCAAATAAATAAAAAATTAAAAAAAGGTTTGATGAAGTAAAATTTATCAGGTAACCTTCAGAATCTGAGAAGTAAAGTTGAGTGGAAAAGTAGGAAGGAGGAAACTCCTGTCCAAAGTTGATGAATCAAAGGATGAATTTCAAGTATAATAGAATCATAAAATTGTCCAAAATATAGGAGATAGCTAACAGAAGTTGGGATGTGTTGGTGGCAGAGAGAGGTGGAAGGAAGTGTGGTGATTAGAGAATGTTCATTCTGTTCTGCTCTGTGCTTCTGCACACATTCAGTCCTCAGGATAACCTACAACACTGACACTGTTTTTTTTTTTCCAAATATTTTATTTACTGCATTTAAAAATTTTTATTAACAATAATTGTGACTATTTGTGGGGTATAGTGTGACATCTCAAAGCATGTATGCCATGTGCACTGACCAGGTCAGGCTAATTAGCAATTCTTTCTCTTGGTCATTATTTTGTCATTTGAGCCTTGGCATTCCTCTCTTCTATGTGCTCGGAAAGTATGTAGTTATTGTACATTTAACCCACTGTGCTGTGCAACACTAGGAACTTTTTCCTTCTGTCTGACCCTGTTGGGTACCTGTTACCCAGCCTCCATCTCCCCCAAGACCTCTCTCACCACTAGCAATTACTATTCTATGTTCAAATGGATTTTTTTTAACTTCCACATACAAAGGAGAACATGTAGTATTTGTCTTTCTGTGTCTGGCTTATTCCACTTAACATAGATATAGGAAATGAGGTACAATGGTGTTCACTAGCTTGTCCAAAAGTCAAACACCTAGTAACATGGAAGCACTCATCCTTAGAAAACACGGGATCACAACACAGGCTGTATAAGGCTGAGCGGGCCTTTGCCCCTTCACGTCCCAGACTTCTCTCACCTTGTTGAGCGCCACCCACAAAGTCCGTTCCTATCATCAGCCGTGGACCCCATCCCTCTCCACACTTCCCTCGCTTGCCAAGGCCACGGGCCTCTTCACTTCCCTCCTTTCCCCCAGTCCCAGACTTCTTCTCCTGTGTCTACAGTCACTCACTTAGGGAGACCCCCGACCTCCTCCGGTCTTTACTGACATGTCGCAGCTGCAATCCCCATTTCTGATCTCCTGTGTCATCCCTGGCCAAGTTCCACACTTGTATGTCCAATGGCCTCCTTGACCTGGAGATTTCAAATTGCACACATCCGAAACTCTACTTGTCACCTTACCTCAGTTTACCCTGCTGCTTCCCTGCCTCGGCTGATTACATCTCCATCTCTTCCGATGTTCACTCCAGCTCTGCTTTTGAATTGCATCCCTAGCCAAACTCACCATCGCCGCCATCACCACCCTGACTTTATGTTCTCCTGCCTGGGCTGGTCTCCTAGGCCCTGTTTCTACTTCTTGCAGACACTAATTCCTGTAGGCTATTCTCAACCAACAGAGCCAGCAATCCCCTTAAAACCTAAGTCATGTTGTGTCAAGCCTGCTCTTAGATGCTCCAAGTTCAGTGCCGAAGCAGGGACCAAGGGATCCCCATCCGCCTCCCATAACTGACACTAACCCTTACTATGTTCACTCTATGCCAACCACACTGGCTTCCTGCTGTCCCTCCAGCACGCCTGGCCTTAGGGCTCACGCTGTTCCCTTCAAAAAGGAATATCCTTGACTTACATGTCTGCTCGGTTAACTCCTTGACCTGTTGAACTGATTCCTTCTCAACAAGAAATCTGCCTTCCACCATACTTAAAATTGCCACAGCCGCCATCTCCTCTACTCTTCTCCTTTTTAATACTACTTTCCATCCTCCAGTTCAGCAATGGGCGTGGCTTTATTATCTTCCTCCCCCATGAAATTCTGCTCGTGAGGAACGTCAGTCTTTGCCTGTTGGACCTCAAGGTCCTAGAACATGATCTGGCATGTAGAGCAGGCCTCCAGTAAATCCTTTGTATCAATAGATGAACTCTTGTTGGCCAATCCTGAGCCAACTGTGGCCAGCGGAATAGAGTTCTACCATTGTTCAGACCTGGAGCTCTAGGGTGTGGCCAGTTAGACTTCAACCAAGGGAGCAAGGATGAGGCGGGATGGTACCACTCAAAGGAGCCCTTACTCATTGGTCTTGAATGGGTGCAAAGGAGGAAAGTCCACGGGGATGAATGGAGTGAGTTATAAAACAGGGCCCTTCACACAGCACCTAAAGTTCAAATGTACGCTGGTGCTTGCAAGAGCACGTGTATTGTTACCCTCTGAGAAAGCATCTGGAAGGTTCCATACAGAGCCTCTAATGGACGTTTTCTCTAGGATGTTGGAATTAGGAAATGTGGAGGAAAGACCAAATGTTTATACCTCTGGACTTTCTTGGTTATTTTTACAATTATATCTAAAATAACTTGTTTTTAAAAGTTTTGGCGAGGAGGTTTGAATGCAACGAATGTCACCCAGATCACTCCTGTTCCTGCTGTGATTGTCGAGGGGAGGATGAAAGGAAGTTGGGCTCAGGTATAGGTGCCCCCCTCCCGAGACTCTTTCCAGATTAAGTTGAGATAAGGTTGGAAATCTCTGCAACATTCCACCCCAAGTAGAGGAAACTGCTCTGTGGAGACTGGGAGGGTGCGAAATCACGGAGTCCAGGGCTCTCCCATTGTTTAGATGAAGCTGGACAGAGAAACTCATGTCCCCAGCCCTGCCCAGAGCCCCACGTGGCTCTCCCGGCTTCTTCCTACCAAGCAGCTCCAGCTGAGAGCGCCTGCAAGGCTTTAAATGCCTGCTTCACTTCTTCCATTCACAAAGAAATCATATTTGCTAATCTTCTCCATAAACATGTATTACAATCTTGGGATTTTATCAAGCCATGTACGCAAAGTAATTATAGGAAGAATAGTGCATTATTTGCATATCTAGTATTTAAAGGGTTACTTATGTAATTATTGAATGTAACTTAGAATAAGCTGTTTGATTCCCTTTCATCGTCAGCCAAACATCGGGTTTTGAAAAGAATTCCTTTAAACTTCCACAATATAAAGGCACATGGTGATGTTAAGTTACAGCTCCAGCTTAAGTGAGTCAGACATGAAAGTATTTACGAGTGAGTTAACTTTAGACACTTTCTAAAAAAGAAGTCAAGTATCTATTGCTCTTGGTAGACACAGGGATATCATCAGCAATTAGAAATTCTTGGGCTCCTCACTTTGAGACAGCGTCCAGTCCTCGCTAACTTTTGTTGTTTTAAGCTCCCAGCATAACAAACCTGAAACAAGTAAAAGCAATTCCTTTATCAACTCCCTGCCAGACATTTGTACAGAAAGGGGAGGGGGCGGGGAGAGAGAAGAAAAATGAAGGAGCTTCCACGGGGTGGTTAAAAAGCTGCACACATGAAAGAGAGAGAGAAGTGAATTGAATGTTGTTTTTGCCCTAAGCAGACTGGGTCTCAGCCTTTTTCAAACTGGAGGCCAGGTGATCTGCATTCGTCCTGTCAAAAGCCTTCTCCATGACAATGCAGCTGTGATTATAAGGGATTGCAAGGTACCTGGGACGGGACTCAAAAGGGTGTTTGTAGGACTGCTTACCAAGTTCACTTAGCTGAACGTGCCAGGCAACAGCTGGGAGAGTGGAGTAATCACTTCCCCTTTCCATTTTATCCACCAAGAAACCAGCGTTTGGGCAAATGACTAACAAATTCTCAATCAATCTCTCTCTCTATCTCTCTCTCTCTCTCTCTCTCTCTCTCTCTCAGCTCTACTTAAAAGTTTTCAACAAGAACTTCAGTCTAAGCACTAAGAGAAGGAGAAAGTTGAAAGGGATTCAGTCTCAACTTTGATGTAACCATCCCCACTTTTTTTGGAGGGCAGCCATATCTTTGATCCTACACAAACTGTTAAGAATCAAGTGTCTTGAACCCTGAGCAGTTGAAGTATAACAAATTTTACAGTGATTTCCAGTTTAAGTTAGCTTCCAGGTGATTAATAGTGGGATAAAATGACAAGGGGTAGTCTTAAGGATTCCTCAAGTTAACAAAGACATTTAAATAAATTAAATTAGTCCCAGTGTGTTGAAAAACTTGAAGCTATTTCCATGACACTCATTTGACATCTGGTAATAACCCTTAATATTTTCAAAGTATTTTTTCTTCCTTTTCAGATTTGCCAGGGAGCTTTGTGTGCCCTTGGCAGTGTTGCTTTGTTATGTTTAGCTTAGCTTTCGACATGTATGAAATCAGGTGTTATGAAAAGAGCACAGAGCTGGAAACTAGGTGCCTTGCGTTCTAGACTTACCACTAACTATGTGGCTTTGGGCAAATTGCTTTACCCATTAAATGAAAGGGTGGGAGCTAGACAGGTTCTAAGATTCTTCATAGCCCTAAATTTTTAAATACTTTGCTAGCCAGCACGTCAAGCATTGTCTTTATTGTGGATTTTATTATTGGCTCCCACGTGGGTGCAGGGGCCCAAGGACTTGGGCCATCTTCTACTGCTTCCCCAGGCCATAGCAGAGAGCTGGATCAGAAGTGGAGCAGCCAGGACTCAAACCAGTGCCCATATGGGATGTCAGCACTGCAGGCGGTGGCTTTACCCGCTATACCACAGTGTCAGCCCCAGAAGCTGGGAGCTTTAATACGAATTTTGTGCCTCGGCTGCCAGCAGGTATCTGTGCGGTTCCCCCAGCCTTGGTATCTTTGAAAAGCTACCCAACTGACAGAGGACCACTGGTTGAGAATGTGTGAGGGATATTTTTATTAAAACAGCGGAAGCAGGGGACACTGGTCAGATCTGGAAACCATTGTTTTTCAGTGGCCCCCTGGGCCATCGGAGAGGTACAGTGGAAGCACAAGCCAAGTCCATGGCACAGGTGGAATCCCGGCCACCTGGACTCCCTCCCAGGTGGCAGCAACCACTGTTCAACTACTTGTAGGGCCCCAAGGTGGATGTGTGACCCAGGTCAGCCAATGCATACACTCACAGTGCCGCGTACAGCAGTGAGTTGACCAAGAGTTGAGTTTGGAACCAAGGAATGATAAGTGCCACTCTCAGTAAAGACCGAGTTTGGCTATCATTTACCACCATAAAAACAAGAACACCTATCTGAGAACAAAACCAAAACAGAAGAAGGCCCAATCAACAGAGGCAGCTCTGAAAATATACCATCTCAGATGCGCCTACAGCCAGCAACTCATGAACTCTGCAAGCCCTCAATGAAGTCCTTCTGGGGTGTAAGATAGTTGAATGAGCCTTCTATCACCTGTGTCTCAGGGACTCCTGACAAAGACAGACATTGATGAACAAGATTCAGCTCCCTCTCGGGAAACCTCAGGGAATCGCAAGGCCATCTATACAGGCTGGCTGCACATTTGGCAGGTGGTACAATAGGAGGTAGGGACAAGGATAAGAAGGAGGACTGGAACCCAGGGGGCGTGTCTCCTGGAGGGGAGGGTGTTCCCCCATGGGACAACTCCTCTCTCTGCGCACATCCTGAACTGTGCCGTGAGAGTCTCCCCACCAGACCATGCGCTTCCCAAGGATGATTGCAAGGTGCCTAATACAAAGAACACACTGGAGACGAGCGTTGTGGTGCAGCAGGTTAAGCAGCCTGTTGTAGTGCCTACATCCCCTATGGACACAAGTTCGAATCCCAGCTGCTCCACTTCTGATCCAGCTCCTTGCTAATGCCACTGGGAAAGCTGTGGGAGATGGCCCAAGTCTTTGGGCTCCTTCACCCAGGTGGGATACCCAGATGAAGTTCCAGGCTCCTGACTTTGGCCTAACCTAGCCCTGGCTGTTGTAGCCAGTTGAGAAGTGAACCAGTAGATGGAAGATCGATATCTCTCTCTTGCTTTCTCTCTCTCATTAATTCTGCCTTTCAAGTAGCTAAATAAATCTCTCTCTCTCTCTCTCTTTTTTTTTTTTTTGGCAGGCAGAGTTAGTGAGAGAGAGACAGAGAGAAAGGTCTTCCTTTTTTCCATTGGTTCACCCCCCAGGTGGCCACTACGGCTGGAGTGCTGCGCTGATACGAAGCCAGGTGCTTCTCCTGGTCTCCCATGGGGTGCAGGGCCCAAGCACTTGGGCCATCCTCCACTGCACTCCCAGGCCACAGCAGAGGGCTGGCCTGGAAGAGGGGCAACCGGGACTGAATCCGACGCCCCAACCGGGACTAGAACCCGGGGTGCTGGCGCCGCAGGCGGAGGATTAGCCTAGTGATCCGCAGCACCAGCCAGCTAAATAAATCTTTTTTAAAAATTTAGGCATTCAGTGGAGGCTAGCCAGACACATGGATGAATGAATTAGTGAAAGAAACAGGAATAGACCAGCATTGCATGTACCCATTCACAGGCCAGTAGAATCACTTTGTCACTGATTAAGAAGTGAGATCACTGGGGCCAGCATTGTGGTGCAGTGGATAAAGTGGCCATCTCATATGGGTGCCTATTCACGCCCTTGCCACTCCACTTCTGATCAGCTCCCTTCCTGCTAGTGGCCTGGGAAAAACAGCAGAAGATGGCCCAAGTGCTTGGGCCCCTGCAACCCATGCGGGAGACCCAGAAGAAGCTCCTGGCTCCTGGCTTCAGCCTGGTTTAGCCCTTGCTATTGTGGCCACCTTGGGAGTGAACCAATGGATAGAGGATCCCTCTGTCTCTCCCTCTCTCTCTCTCTCTGTAACTGTTTCAAATAAATAAATAACTCTTTTGTTAAAAAAAGTGAGATCGCACTAAGCAATTGGCAAGAAAAATTACCCAAAGCTGAAAATGAGAGAGCCATGATCCTTCAGTACCTTCCAATAGTGCACCCTTCTCTGCCAGTGTGGACCCTGCCCCTGGGAGCTTGTCAGGTAGGCAGAGCCTCAGACCCCGCCCCAGACCCACAGATTCCAAATTTCATTTTACCAGAATTCCCAGGTGATGCTGTGCACATTACAGTCTGGGAAGCCGCTGTTCTATAAAATCCATATGGCCAAATGACTTGCCCAGAGAATTATGCATATGCACAGCAAAAGCCTATTATCATCAATTCCAAGGGGCAAAGAAATAATCCATCTTTAAGTGGGGAAAATAGCACAGGATGTCAGCCCGGAAACTGGGTCGCCTTTGTGGGGACTCTGGGATTTGAATTCTGCAAGGAGGGATCCGGGAAGGTAGATGCGGTGGAACTTGCTCTGTGCGGCACACGTACATTTGTCTCTTCCAAGGCCTGGAGGTGCCTCCTGGGTAAACATTAAAGCCACAGAGATGTGGCTCAAGCCCACAGGGAACCTTGGAGCTGAGCCCACGGCACACACGTGCCCAGCCCTGTCCACTTCCCCTGCAACAGCCACCCAGAGGCTACAGAAAACACAGTCGCCTGTCAGCCACTGCGAGAGGGCTGGGGTTGGGGCTCAGCCTGGGAAGAGGTCGCACCCCTAGAGTGCACTAGAGCCCATGCACTCCTTCTTTCGGGACCCAAATCAGCACATTCTCCAGGGCACGAGGAGCCTCAGCAACAGGCAGGCACTTGCCATAGAGAAGAGACAGATACTAGAAGTACCTGGAATTCAGGGCGGTGGTGGATGGGCTCCAGCAGGGTGGTACCTGGGGAGGCTGCTTGGAGAAAGAGGGGGCTGAAAAGGACGAACCCAGGAAAGCACAGGCCTGGGCGGTAGAAGGGTCAGGGCAACCAGTGGCCCTGGTGCAGAGCACGGGACTCAGCAGCCACTTCGGCATCAGGGGAGGGAAGGGGTGATGAGACCAGTACCAAGTGGAGAACTCCAGAAGGTCAAGTATGGCTGGGTCAGGACCAGAAATGGAGAGGGTCTGGCGAGGAGCCTGAGTGGGGTGGGGTGGGGTGCAGTAAGTGTGCAGTGGAGGGTCGTGACATCCTGGGCTAGGAAAGGTGAACAGGGACCGTGGAGTGTGTGTTGGCACTACACTTCCGGCTAGGGGCACTGAGCATATACATAGCCCCCACAGATCCTGTAGTTTCAACAGGAAAAGAAAAAAAAAGAAGAAGAAAAAAAACCTACTTTGTAATAACATGAATAACACAGGAGGCAAGGCTCAACAGCACCAGACGGGTCTCCTCCCTGTCTCCCATCCTCATAGCCTCCCATAGCCCTCCAAACACCACCCCCACACACACACATACATTCTCATACATGCACACACAGAGACAAATATCCACATGTGCACATATATGCAATACATGGTGTACACAAGCTGACCCACTCATGCATACATAGCTGCACACGAAGACACATACATGTGCACACACATCATCGGCCACTCAGAGACACACACGTGTGTACATACGCATGCACTTACACACACACACAGAGAGAGAGAGATCTCATGTTATGATGGGGCCCTCAGCAGTCTCTCCTTGGATCCTGACTCAAAGGCATCAGGCTGTACACGGAGATCAGAGAAGCAGAATCTTAGATGATGATCCAAAGTAAACAGGGCCAAGGTTGGCCATGCAGGCAGGCGATGAGCGGTGCGGGGTTGGGGGGGAGTGGGGACGCAGGGTGAGACAGCCAGCAGGCCCCAGGAACGACTTAAATCCACAAGGCAACGCCCCATTTGGTTGTTTTGTCTGAGCGTCTCAGAATACAAGCCTTAGCTGGCACAGCGCCCCCGGCTGTCAGGAAGGCGGAAGCATTGTATTTGTAGTGATTTTACAACGTTGGCCAATGCACAAATATTTGCCGAGTGCTCTCTGGTAAGGACGACTGGTAAATGGGGCACAGAGGATCCCTCTCCCTGCCCCTGGTGAGCTCATGGTCTAGTAGGAAACGAGCCAGCTTGAAGATGCCAGAGGCAGAGGTGCGGCATGAGCAGAACTGAGAGTCTCACAGCTCCACCATGCACTAATGGTGTCACGTGTGGGCTTGCTGGACCTTTGTGTGCCTCAGTTTCCTTGTCTGTGAAATGGGTGCAATACTATAACTGCTGCTCAGGGTTGAGGAAAGGAGTCAGTGTGTTGGGCAGCATGGAACAGTCAGTGATCCATGCATAGAGAGAGCTCACTTGTGCTCTGAATGCTAGTTTTAAAAGGAGGGCCCTGGCCAGCGCCGTGGCTCAATAGGCTAATCCTCCACCTTGCAGCGCCGGCACACCGGGTTCTAGTCCCGGTCGGGGCACTGGATTCTGTCCCAGTTGCCCCTCTTCCAGGCCAGCTCTCTGCTGTGGCCTGGGAAGGCAGTGGAGGATGGCCCAAGTGCTTGGGCCCTGCACCCCATGGGAGACCAGGAGAAGCACCTGGCTCCTGCCATCAGATCAGCACAGTGCACCGGCCGAGGCGGCCATTGGAGGGTGAACCAATGGAAAAAAGGAAGACCTTTCTCTCTGTCTCTCTCTCTCTCTCACTGTCCACTCTGCCTGTCAAAATAAAAAAAATTTTTTTAAATAATTTAAAAATAAATAAATAAAAGGAGGGCCGTGGGCGTCCTGATGCTGGGATGACCAAGGAGGAAGCCCATGGTGATAGGGCATGAGCTGGGCCCCCAGGGATGGAGAGAATTGGGAGATTCCAAATAGGGGAGTTCCCCACCCGACCTGACTGTGCTGTGTGAGCGCGTGGGGACCTGCCTGGCAGAGCTGGTGGGCAGAGCGGACTCACACATCTGCTTCCAGCGCTAACCGCGTTCTGTGGCCTCTCACACCCACGGGACCCCCTTCCCCAGCTCTCCGATTTCAAAAGGCCGAATTCCCCCGGCTCTGAAAGCCCCTGCCTACTGTAAGGTGCCGTGAAGCACTGAGTTTGAGCGATCCCCAACGGTCTCTGAGAGCGGCAGGTGACTGCTTCCATGTTACGGGTGCCTTAATGGGCCCTTCGGAGCATGTCTTGGAAGAACAAAAATCACTTTAACTGATTTAATAAGGGAAGAAACACATAACTACCTTGAGTTATTAACGTTCCCCTTCACCTTTTGTCAGGATTGACTTGAATTCATTTGAAAGAAAAATGTTGCTGATTGCAGAAAATACAGCGTACCTGCTTCATACTTAACAATCCCTTTACTTGATCAATTAGGAGTGGGAAATGTAGAAAAGCGTTGAAATTATAGGTCTCTGCAAGGGTCATTTGATTCGCTTCTAAATTGATTGACAGCAAGGGTTACAACAGGAATAATGAGGTGCACTGGAGTTCTACATAATTGCAAATAGCTGTGATACGTGCTGCATTCAGGTTAAGTCAAGCTTAGTTATATTGGACACGAATTTTAAATAAAAATAACCACTGTCGAACTATCCACTTGTGTCCTGTCCCATCCCCACCTGCTAATTTCTCCCAAGAAGCAAGGCCACCAGCTCCACGTGCGCCCATTAGGGACGTGGCACCTTCCCCAGGACTTTGGAAGCCATGGAGAAGCCAAAAAGGGAAGAGGGAGCCCCCAGGTCTGACTCCAGTTACTGCCAACAACACAGTGCTAGGCACGGTGGGCTTCCGGAAACGCTGTGACCAGCACAGAGTGAGAATGCGAACCGTGCATCGGGCACACGGGCTGCTTCCGAGGCTGTCATGGAAAGAGGCAGTCGTAAAGCAAAGACAGAATTCAACCTGAATGACAGCTCCAGGCAAGGAGGGCTTAGCCAGGGACAGAGGCCTGGCCGTGGTTCTTGATGGAAATTTTGAAGGGTTGACGAGTTTCCTCTTCTCAAAGGAGAAGAAACATGGCTTAGGTGGGGGGAAGGGACGGCTCCTTAATAGGGGATGTGCTAGATGAAGACTCTGGACTATCTGAGATATTTCCATCCTTAATTCTTGGGAATGCTCTCCAGGTGGTAGCTGTATACACAGGAAACAGAAGTAGAGGTCTTTATATGAAACCAGGCAACTGCAAAAAATGATACTTGGAAAACTGGATGAGACAAAAGGAAAAAATTTGATTAATAGCTCGTGTCATTAGGCTCATGAACAGGTGCCAACCCAAGTGTCAATATTGCCAGCAATGGAGTTCACAAGACAAATTACTTTGAAGATTGATTTATTTGAAAGGCACAGTTACACAGAGGGAGTTAGACACACAGAGAGAAAGAGATCTTCCATTTGCTGGATGACTTCAACAGTAAGGGCAGGACCAGGCTGAAGCCAAGAGCCCAGAACTCCAGCTGGGTCTCCTACACAGGTGTCAGGGGCCTTAGTACTTAAGCAATCTTCCACTGCTTTCCTAGGCACATTAGCAGGGAGCTGGATCAGAAGTGGAGCAGCCGGGACTAGAACCAGTGCTCATATGGGATGCTGGGGTCACAGGAGGCAACTTAACCTGCTGCATTACAATGCTGGTCCCAAGGCAAATTATTTTGGTAACAGAACTGTGGAGAATCTGGCTGGAGCTGGAACCCAGGTACACCTGCTGCAGTTTTTAATTCTGCAAGTGACAGGTACCCTGCTCAGAGGCAGGCTGTCATTTTGCACAGCCAGAAGGATTCTGGAGAGTTCTAACTTCTGGCTAAGCTGGATCTAGCCACCCAACATCTATCGCCAAACTCTAGCATCTCCTTTGGTCTCCCTTTGGCTGCCGGGATCTGGGTTTCTTCCTCAGGTTCTGCACCAACACCCCTCACAGCCCTGAGCTCTCCCCACTGGGCAAACTGGCCTCCACGATGCCCTTCTTTGACTCTAACCGTGCAGAGACAGTGAGGCAAGCGTCTCCTCGGGCTCTCCTACAGCGGGTAAGGATGCTTTGTTCTCAGACATCCCAGCAAACACCCCTTGCTCCTCACGCTATCTTCTTCCGTCGATCACGACAGCCCAGGGACAGCGCTGTGTGCTACAGTTTGAATGAGTCCCCCAGTGTTCACCAGTTAGAAACTTGATTCGCATCGCAACAGGAGGGCTCTGCTCTCGTGAAGGGATTCATGTGGTTACTGCAGAAGGGGGTCGCTATTGCCATAGAGGGGAGCTTGGCTCTCTCTTGCCCTCTCTCACCCCCTTGCCTTCTGCCAAGGGATGACACAATTAGAAGGCCCTTACCTGATGCCAGCACCCAGAATTGTGAAAAAGAAACATATGTTCTCTATAAATGACCCACTCTGTGGTATTCTGTTATAATAACATAAAACAGACCAAGAGGGGCACGTATGTGGTACAACAGAGCACCTGATTTGAGTCCCAAGTGCTCCACTTCTGATCTAGCTCCCTGCTGATGCACATTCTGGGAGGCACCAGGTGATGACTCAAGTAGATGAGTCCCTGCCACCCATGTGGGAGACCTGGTCGGAGTTCTGGGTTCCTAGCTTCAGCCTGGCTTAGTCCTGGCTGCTGTAGGCATTTAGGGAATGAATCAACAGATGGGAGATTATGTGTGTGTGTGTGTGTGTGTGTGTGTGTCTACCTTTCAAAGAAAATGAAAGCAAATGATTTTAAAAGTAGACTAAGGAAATTGGCGCTGAGAAGTAGGATTGATGATACCAGCAATACCTGTACATGTGGAAGTGGCTTGGGAACTGTGTGGAGGCTGAAGGAATTGGTAGCACCCGGCTAGTAGAGCCTAGGATGCCATAGATTGGGCGTTAAAGGCAATTCTGGTGCCAGCACAGAGCACAGAAGTGCTGAAAGAAGAGCCTGCATCATCCTAGAGGTTACTTAAGTGGTTATAACCAGAGTGTTGGTAGAATAGAAATCAAAAAGGCAATTCTGATGAAGCCTCTTATAGACATGCGAAAGAAGGTGTCATTCACATTATAAAATGGCAAAGAACTTGGTGGAAAGCGCATCCATCCCCAAGGGCTCTGCAGAAGGTGGAACGCACGAGCAATGAACTTGGGTATCTGGCAGAAGGACTATCCAAGCAGCAAAGCCCCCAAGGGGCTGTGGCGCTACTCTTCATGTGGTGCAGTAAGATGGGCGAGGAGAAGAATAACTTGCAGGTGGAATGTGTCACTGAAAGACAAGTAAAATGTAGAAATGTTGACATCCTTCAGCCCTGTGAAGAATTAAAAGGGACGTTTAGGAGAGCAAACCAAGGGTGTGGCCCAGTGACTGTTTGCCAAGAGACTGCCAGGGATAGAAGAGAGCCAGGTGCTATTCATGCAGACAATGGGGAAAGGATCCCAAAGGCATTCCAGAGGCTGCCCAGCCCACCACAGGCCCAGAGCAGCAGCCTAGGGACAAGGTTTCTAGAAAGGTCTCCATGGGACCTAGCATTGGCTGCCCTGCACCACCTGAGGGTCTGCCCCCTTATATCCTAGTGCAGTGCTTCTCAGTTGTCCCAGCCATGTTTCCGGTGTGCTCAGATGCAGTATGGACCACCTGGAAGGCCCAAGCCATGAGCCTCAGCACTGTCCAAGAGCTAATTCTGCAGGCACACAAAGCTTGTGATCTGTGGGGTCAAGGCCACCTCCACCTAGATTTCATAGGATGCCATGAATGAGCTAGGGGCCCAGGGGCAGAGCCACTGCAGACCGTCCCTGCCAAGGCAATGCCTAGCCAAGCCATGGGAGTGGAGCTGTCCCCTAGACAGAATGGCAGAGTTGCCAGTGCATACTCCAGCCTGGGAGAGCTACAGACATGAGACTCCAACCTGGGTGATGTGGAACGTGGGCTGAACCCAGCAAAGTTATGGTGGTGGGATTTCCCAAGGCCTTGGAGACCCAACCGTGGAGGCCCAACCTCCACCTCCATGTGACCAGGAGTGTGGCACATGGAGGGAAAGGTTATTATAAAATCTTAAGGTTGAATGCCTTCCACGCTGGGTTTTGCACTTACTTTGGACCAGCTACCCTCTGCTTGTCTGTTTCTCCTTTCAGAACAGGCATTTCTAGGCTTGTCCTACTCCTATGTGTTGGACATAGATACCTTGGTGAATTTCACAGGCTCCCAGCTGGAGGGAACTTGGCTTCAGGATGAATCATGCCTTGAGTCTCTCCCATATTGGATTCGATGAGTCTGTGGACCTTTTGAGCTGATGCCAGAACAAGCTAAGACTTTAGGTACTATTGGGATAGAGTGAATGTATTTTGCATTTTTGAGGAATCTGAATTGGGGGGGGGACCAGGGGAGGAATTCTATAGCTTGGCTGTGTCCACAGAGTTGGTGTGTTGGATCCCAGTGGAACAGTGCTGAGTGGCTGCACCTTTAAGGGGTCGTTGAATCAGGCAGGTTCTGCCCTTGCGAGTGGATTGATGTTATTGTGGGACTGGGTTAGTTATCTCGGAAGGGCTTGTTACAAAGGCAACCTCTTGCCATGAGGATGTAGCAGGAGGGCCCTCACCAGGGGCCAGTGCCTGCTCTTGGACATCCATGACTCCAGAACTGTGAAGTAAATCCCTGTTCTTTATAAGTCACCAGCCTCTGGTCCCAGCAGGGGCAGCAAAGACGCTGAGGCTGATGAGATGGAAGGGTTACCGTGTCCTGTAGTACACCCCCCTTCCAATACCTCTTAATCCCATCTAAAACTTTAGATCTGCGAAGGCAAGAGTTAAACTATTTTCCAGTGCCAATGTTAGAAAAGCAAAGTAGGAAAGGGTTCACCATCTGTGTGAGGGTTCCAGTCCCAGTACTGCTGCTTACCAACCACCCACTTCCACACCCATGCCTCAGTTTTCCCACCTGTAAAATCATGCCAACATCCTTGTCCTGGTACAAAGCTCTAAATAAGTGTCAGCTCTTTAAAAAAAGATTTATTTATTTGAAAGGCAGAGTTATAGAGAGACACACACACACAGAGAAAAAGAGATCTTCCATCTACTTGTTTACTCCCCAGAGGGTTTTAACAGCCCAGTCTGGACCAGGTTGAAGCCAGAAGCCAGGAGCCTCCCCTGAGTCTCCCACATGGGTGGCAGGGGCTCAAGGACTTGGACCACCTTCCTCTGCTTTCCAAGGCACATCAGCAAGGACTGGATTGGAAGAGGAGCAGCCAGGACTTGAACCGACGTCCACATGGGATGCCGGCACTGCAGGCGGTGGATCAATCCACTGTA
Source organism: Sylvilagus floridanus (assembly GCA_949820135.1). NCBI lineage: Eukaryota > Metazoa > Chordata > Mammalia > Lagomorpha > Leporidae > Sylvilagus > Sylvilagus floridanus. The sequence goes on along the minus strand of OX463225.1, from coordinate 145,634,362 downwards.
CCACAGTGCTGTCAGCTCTTATGGGGACTCAGATCTTGAAATTAAGTTGATTCGTAGACAAAGGAGCCTGCTGTGCTTCCTGTAAAATCGGGTTTTCAGACTGGGACTTACACGCCTGCATTGCACCACATGACCCAGGGAATCTGAAGGTGTCAGACCTTGGACGACATTGATAAGTGACATCCCCATCGTACTGAGCCAAGGAGTCTGTTTGAGTAACTTTAAAAGATGTTCTCTGTTAAGCAACCAGAGCCACTTGCAAGAAAATCCTCAGGCTTAATTAATATTTACTTATAATCGATAAGCATGTCTACAGCCTGAGGAAAATAAGCTTGAAGCCAGAGACTGGACTGGCATGAGCAAGGCGTGTGAGTCATCAGGACTCTTAATTAAGGAAGATGCAAGGCGGTGGTGTGCAAAAAACATGACTGCCGATTCATTTAAAGCCAGACTTTGACCTGCAGAGAGAACCTCAGGAGCGTAGCAATGTGTTTCAGCAAAGCCGAGGGTAGCAGGTGCGCCACTTGTGCCGATGGAGGGGCAGTCGGGAGCAGGCTGTGAGCAGCCCGGGCAGTGGACGAGGTGCCTTCCAGGAAACAGCAGCTCTGAGAGGAAGCCGTTGAAGGGCAGCATCTGTGCTTTGCCAGCACGTGGACAGAGTCACGGGAAACCTGCTTCTCTCCTCCAAGGGCAAACGCAGCGTGGATTTTTCTCCCTGCTGCATCCAGGATGAAATGACTGATGAATGGGCCAGGAAACGGATAAGCGGCGAGCTGTGGAGCTCTGTTCTGGCTGCTGCTGTGTAGGGAAACGCAGCTGGGCAGCTTTAGGGCTGTCCCTGGACTCCCTGCCACTCCCCCCTCCAAGGGACCACTGACCAGGCAACCTGTGAAGGGCTTCTCTGGTTCCGGTTCCCTTGAAGTGCAATGGGCAGGGGAGCCCTGGGTAATGACCTGGGGGCTGGAGCCATCTGGCCACACAGAGAAGATTGAGTTCCTGGACTTCCTGTCTGCAAAAGTGAGGGGCAGGACCGCAATCCAGAGGCTGGCAGGCGGGCGGGCACTCACTCCTCTGCCCGTCACTGTCCTACACTGTCACACAGAGATGTCATCTCCGGCGGAAGCCCTTCTTCCTCACTCCAAATCAGGGCAGGGTCTGCGCGGGGTCTGTGCTGAGGCCCGGATGTTAGCCAATGCTTCCTCATCTTTTCTAAGCCGGGTGCCCACCACAGTCTGGAAAATGGATAGCATGTGTCAGAATACATGTTGTGAGCATCAGACATCATCCTGGCAGACAGGGGCACCAAATGTTCAAACCAAAAACCTTTATGTTTTTCGGCATTAAACTTTTAGTGGACCTGAAATCAGAGCATATAGAAATGAAAATTACTATAAAACTGATGATGCATGAAATTTAAAAAAGTATTTAGGAGTTTCCTGGTTTTTTCCAATTTTTTTAAAAAGATTTATTTATTTATTTACTTGAAAGTCAGAGTTACACGCAGAGAAAAAGAGAGGCAGAGAGAGAGGTCTTCCACCCACTGGTTCACTCCCCAGTTGGGTGCAATAGCCGGAGCTGTGCCTACCCAAAGACAGGAGCCAGGAGCTTCCTCTGGGTTTCCAATGCGGGTGCAGGTGTCCAAGGACTTGGGCCATCCTCTACTGCTTTCCCAGGCCACAGCAGAGAGCTGGATCAGAAGTGAAGCAGCCGGGACTTGAACCAGCACCCATATGGGATGCCAGCACTACAGGGTGTTTTACCTGCTACGCCACAGCTCCAGCCTCTGGTTTTCTCCTGTCAATTAAAATAATGCAGAAGAGATTGTTGAAGATGGAAGAACTTCATCCAGGTCTCCAAAATGGGTGGAGACAGGGAACAATACGGTACCTAACACTTATTCTTAAATTAAAAAGCCTAACTTATGCCTGTCATTGAAAACCCGTGCTGTGTCTGTGGCGAGGGGCAGAGGCTCTGGGCGTCTTGGGCACAGGATTTGTGAAAAGAAAAGGCACATCTTTCTTTCTTTGTCTTTGAAATACATTGTTTCCCACTAACATGTATACAGACTTTGTTGAATACAGGGAGGGAGGGAAAGAGGGAGTGAGAAAGGGAGGAAGAGAGAGAGAAAAGGAAAGAAAACACAGACACACACACACACACACACACCCCATCTCTGCAGGAAGCTGGCTCCAATTCCTGATAAGATATCTAATTCATCAGGCATAGATCAAGGTTAGTTCATCTTTAGTCATCTTGAAAAATCAGTGCTCACCCACGTGTCGTGAGCCAGTGACAGGCGGCAGAGCTCACGGTTGGAAGGGACGGCTTTTCCAAGTCTAACAACGACATTGTGCAGTTGGGCATCACTTGACAGTGCTGCGTGCCTATGCATTTAAGTAACAAAAGTTTCATCAAGCAAAGCTTCCCTTGTGCCATGCCATGTCCTCTGGAACTTCGGTTTTAGGACATTGTATTTCTCATTTCATGTAAGTGCTGGTCGTAACCCACCAAATTGATTTCAAAACCCACTAATGGTTCACAACCAACCGCTGTACAGCAGTGCTGCAGAGAATGCCATCCAGGTCAGCTCACTACGGTTGGCTGTGGCTAGCAGGTGCTTTCATATTTCACTTGTCAGGGTCGTGTGTTGACGGCATTCTGAGATGGGGTCTTTGGGAGGGAAGAGGATTCAGGGAGGTCATCAGACACAGATCCCCTGATGGGCCTGGTGGCTTTAGAAGACAAAGATTGGGGGCTGGTACTGTGGCACAGCTGGTTAAAGCCCTGGCCTGAAGTGCCAGCATCCCATGTGGACACTGGTTCTAGTCCCAGCTGCTCCACGTCCAGTCCAGCTCTCTGCCATGGCCTGGGAAAGCAGTAGAGGGCCCCTTCACCCACATAGGAGACCTGGAAGAAGCTCCTGGCTCCTGGCTTTGGATTGGCTCAGCTCCAGCCATTGCGGCCACCTGGGGAGTGAACCAGACGATGGAAGACCTCTCTCTCTGTCTTTCTCTCTGTGTGTAGCTATGACTTTCAAATAAATAAATAAATATTTAAAAAAGAAGAAGAAGAAAAAGATTGACATATACTTGCTCCATCTCACTAGGTGCTGGCACCAAATTCTTGGACTTCTCAGTCCCCAGAATTGTAAGAAATAAATGTCTCTTCTTTACAAATCGCTCAATCCCAGAACACAGAAAATGGACTAAGATGCCCACAGTGTGTGATATGCCCATTGCAAGTCTTACTGCTCATGTGAGAGAGAGAGAGAGAGAGAGAGAGAGAGAGAGCGAGCAGGGGGACAGGAAGGAGTAAGGCCATGAGTCCCCAGTGTGGCAGCAGCCCCCGTGGCTCTGCTGTCTGCGTGATAATCAAAGGCACCCCTGCGCATGCTCACTGTGCGTCCTGGTGAGGATGACACGTGGTGCGTCCACCCATCACCATGTGGACACCACGTGGCTGACCTTGCAAGCCGTGTCTGTGAGGGTGCTCTGTGTATGCCACCTTGCTTTCTGCTCCCAGGCATCGTGGGCGTGGGTGTCATTCACATTTCACAACTGAAGCTGAGATCAGCTACATCAGCCACTTGAGATGTCCCGCCCCCAAGCACAGACACACCACAGGGTCCCAGCTTGGGAGAAGGAGAGGAGCTGGACCGGCATGGTGAGGGCATGAAGTTTGAGGCAGGCTGAAGAAGGAGAGGGTGATGGGGAGGAGCCAGCAGCCAAGGGCTCAAAGGCAAGGAGCAAGGCTGTGCCAGGCATGCTGGGGCCAGGGAAGTTCACTGTGGCTGGAGCTCTCTGCCCAGTCCCTGGCTCACTAGGGATGAGTTTGAGGGAAGGCAAAAGACTGATAAAAAGACCCTTGGTGAATGGATGGTTGGATGGATAAATGGATGGTGGATGGATCGATGGATGGAGGGAGGGAAGGAGAAATGGATGGCAGACAGTCTCCCTGGCTCAGAAGGAGGTGAGGCCATGGAGCTGTAGGGAAGAAGGTGACTGGATGACCATGGATTCCTCTGGGGCTCCCCTGGCTGCAAGACATGGGGAGAGCAAGGAGTCCTCTCCACCCAGGCAGCTGCACCCACTCCCACCAGCCCTGCCCGCCCATCTGCCTGCATGGCTGCAGCTCTCCCTCCATGGCCTTTGAAGCCATGGTGGGGAGCCCTGGAGGCCTGGCAGGGCTCCCACTTCAAAGGGGCTGGCATGCTGGGATTCCCCAGCACAGAGAGCCCAGAGGCACCTAAGCACTGATGGGAAACTCCAGCCAGGATGGGAGCAATGGCCCTGGGAGATGGGGCTTCCCGGGGCAGCAAGGGCCTTCCTAGATGGCCATTGAACCCACAGACCCAAGAGTCCCCCTGGAGGCTCCAGGGCCAGAGCTGCACCAGGATCCCTGGGAGAGACGCCTTTCTGGGGAGGAGGGTTCCAAAACCTCACTGCATTCCCTCCTGGCGGGCTGAGTCTCCCAGGCAGGTCTGCTCTTGGATACCTCTCCTCCAAGCCTCAGAATGCTTGTGGCCATTCATGTTCTGAAGGTAGGGAAATGCCCTCGTCCCTCCCGAACACGTTTATTTTTTTAAAGACTGGCAACAGGAGAGATGCAGGTTTCTATCCAGTGTCACTGGGGCTACTGGGGCTCAGGGTTCTGGGGTTCAGCCCCTGCAGACCGTCAGAAGTCACATATACACCTGCGCGCCCTGCCTGCAGCTGCTGGGGTTTGCATCTCACACACAGGGCTTCATCGGGGAGAGGACCACGTCAGCTGACAGCCTGCTGGAAGGCTACGGACAGGGAGTGACCAGAAATAGGCTTAAGGGTGAGGGCTGGGCAGGCTTGCAGAACAGCGCGTGGAATAATATTAAGTTATAAAGTAGTATTGCCATATGGTCGTATTTACAAAGAAAATGTCTACAACGTGCATATTCCAAAAGGTGAGAGTGCAAAGGTTAAACGTGTGCCTCTTAGTCACAGCTTACGGGTCGTTACTACTTTCTTCTTTTTTGATTGCTTTCGCTTTCATTTCATTTTAATTTTCTAACTTTTCGACCATGAAACTGCTTTTTAAAATTTTTTTTAAATATTTTTCATGGTTTTTAAAACAAAAATGGTTCCAAGGACACAGAGAAAAATCTTTTTTAAAAAAAATCTATTTATTTATTTGAAAGGCAGAATTACAGATAGGCAGAGACAGAGAGAGAGGTCTTCCATCTGCTGGTTCACTCCTCAGATGGCCACAACAGCTGGAGCTGCGCCAATCTGAAGCCAGGAGCCAGCAGCTTCTTCCAGGTCTCCCACATGGGTGCAGGGGCCCAAGGGCTTAGGCCATCTTCTACTGCTTTCCCAGGCCATAGCAGAGAGCTAGACCGGAAGTGGAGCAACCAGGACTCGAACCAGTGCCCATATGAGATGCCGGCACTGCAGGCAGAGGCTTTACCTGCTACGCCACAGCACTGGCCCCCAGAGAAAATCTTTTGTCAGACACATAGAGCAGTAAAAAACAAATAAAAGCAAACTCCAAGACTACCAAGTACAAGACCTAAACTTGGGAAGTGAATTCCCATATGTAAATCTGATACCTGCACAAGGAGAAGGTCACTAAATGACAATATTTCAAAATATTAAATGTGATTTTTTTGGGGGGCTAGTACTTTGGCATAGCGGGTTAAAACACCCGGCTTGCAGTGCTGGCAAGTCATGCAGTGTCACACGTGCTGTCACGTGTGTCCGAACGTCTTCCTTTTGCCAGGCTGAGTGATATTCCACTACCAACATAAGGTGTTGGCCCCTAAGGGTGAACTTCTTTAGAAAAGCAGACCTTGCCATTTCTTTCTGTGGTTAACTATCCCACGGCTAACACCTAGAAGAGTGAAGAGGTTAATCTTCCAATGTGGCTGGGCATCTATATGAAGATGCGGCTGGAGTTGTGGAACATTTGACAAAGCTGGCATCCTGCTCACCGTGTCTCTCACCCACGCATGCAGGGTTGTGTGTGCTGGCACCCATTGCTGGGAGGCCACAGCGTGGTGCTGCCTAGCAGTGAGACTGGCTTCTGTCCACACCTCCACTCTCCAATCCTGGTACCGCTCTTCAGAAGACTGGTCCTGTGTTTCACGTTGATGAGGGCATAGAAAAAGGTAGTCGGGCAGAAACAGTGTGACTCCTGCATTCTCCTTTCTGGGCAGCATTCTAATTGAACCAGGGAGTGCAGTTGCCCTGTGGAAGTCCCTGACGCTGTGTGCCAGTGCTGTGTTAGTGAGCAACATGGCAGCACGTGTAGGAGACCCGGGTCATCAGGGGATACGCTATGGTGGTGGATTCTTTCCTTGCCGCACATTGAGACTCCGAAGGTCAAGAACAGAAGTGGCCACATTGCAGCACACCTGACGCCAGTCCTGTTTCACAAGTACTTGTGTTAGATGGCAATATCCACGATCCACTCACCCACCTACCCATCCACCTCTCCGCCCACCCATCATCCATCCATCCATCCATCCATTCATCCATCTATCCATCCATCCATCTATGCAATAAATATTTACTGCTTGGAGCCAGTGCTGTGGTATAATGGGTAAAGCCACCACCTGCAGTGCCAGCATCCCATATGGGCGCCAGTTTGAGTCCCAGCTGCTCCACTTCCGACCCAGCTCTCTGCTATGGCCTGGGAAAGCAGTAAAAGATGGCCCAAGTCCTTGGTCCCCTGCACCCATGTGGGAGAAGCTCCTGGCTCCTGGCTTCAGATCAACACAGTTCTGGCCTTTGCAGCCAACTGGGGAGTGAACCAGTGGATGGAAGATCTCTCTCTCTCTCACCCTCTCTCTCACCCTCTCTCTCTTTCTCTCTCTCCCTGCCTCTCTGTAACTCTGCCTTTCAAATAAATAAATCTTTAAAAATATATTTACTGCACACCTAGTACAAACAAAGCACTTGTTTTCAGATGTCAGAAGAGACCAAAAAAGCCAAATACAATTAGAAGAGACTGAAGATAATATGTCAAAAATAAAGGAGTTGGGCTGGTGCTGTGATGCAGCAGGTCAAGCCCCCACCTGTAACATCAGTAGCCACTTCTGATCCAGATCCCTGCTAATGTGCCTTGGAAGGCAGAAGATGATGGCCCAAGTGCTTGGCCCCTGCCCCCAACATGAGAGACCCAGACTGAATTTCTGGGCTCCCGGTTTGGGCCCAACCCTGGCCATTACAGCCATTTGGGGAGTTAACTGTTGAACAGAGATCTCTCTCTCTCTCTCTCTCTCTCTCTCTCTCTCTCTCTCTCTCTCTCTCTCCCCCTATCTTTCTGTAACTCTTGCAAATAAACAAATCTTTAAAAATTAATTTTACAAAGCATAAAAAATGTTATTTGGATAGTGATATGAACTGCTGTGAGACAGTAAAGTGGAGTCCAATGACAGGAAGTGATGGTGGGGAGGAGAGGTGGCCAGGGGAGGCCTCTCTGAGGAGGAGACATCTGTAATGAACTTGAACGAGAAGAAGCCGCCATTCAAACGCCTGGGTAAGAGTGCTACGGGTGGAGAAGGAGATGGGGCAGTGCTGAACTGAGCCTGAGACAGTCTCCCCTCAGGCACCTTGAGGACGGCACCCATGGAGACAGCCAGTTGCCACCCAAAGTCCCCCCCACCCCCGTCTCCCACTGGATGTGTCATCTCAGAGCAGCGGCTGCTCAGCCTCTGCCTGCCATGGGAAACCTCACGCCCTGCATGTCACCAAAGTGACGTGTGATACTCTCAGGTGGTTAAGAGGTGGCCGTGCCTCCTCCCTGTCCCAGCACTGAGGCCCCGGGTGCTGAGACCCCCTGGAACCACGGACAAGCCAGGGCTGCTAAACACCGGGGCACCTGCCCTGCACACTTCATGGATAAACGCGGGTCACGATGCTGGCACCTGGGGACCAGCGTTCTCTGCCACAGCCAGTCAGCATTCCCCCAGGCAGGAGCGGAGGGCGGGCAGCAGCCACCAGGGCACAGTACCAGCCATCGACCCTCCCAGGACCTGGGGTTTCTGACTGGCACTCCATTCGCCTCCGATCGGATTGAAGAGTCAGCACGCGGTGATCGGGAGCACAAAGGGGAAGCGCCATGCCGAACCCCAGCTGGCTGGCACGTGGCGGCAGCTAATAACCAGTAAAATCTATCAGGCTGGAAATGAGAGCCAAGAGAGATAAATCAGGTGCTAATTACGGGCTGCCGCCGAGCGCGGGCTGCTGAGTCCACCTTGGTATGGACTACTCAATCATACCTTCAGGTCTTCCTCTCTCTCCCTCCCTCCCAATGCTATTATCTTAATTATGAATAGAGGACTTGGAGTTTCCTTGAAATATAAATGAGTGGGTCCCATCTAATTATTAAATGCAAGAACAGTTCAACCATTTTCTCAAAACTGCTAATACTCAGAGGAAGAAAGTGAGACCGTTTCTTATTAATTCTGACTTCACTGTCGAGATGGAAGCCCAGGAAGTATCCAGGTTTGTTAATTCCAAATGGTCCTTGGACGTCACCGAAACCATCGCCCAGCCTCCCAGATGGGGTCTGCAGGAGACGAACGTGACCCTTATTTTAAATCTGGGCTTTTCAATTTCGCGCCAGTCCTAGTAACAAGAATAATTAAAAGAATACTAAGAATAACAGGTACCATGTACTAAGTACTTGCCGTGTGCAGCACAACGTCCTAAGCACTTTGTGTACATCCTTGCATGTAAGCCACAGCAACACCACAGGTGAATCTCATTATCTACATTTTATAGACGAGAAACCTCAGATTTCGGGGGCTGGGGACTTGCCCAAATGGCACAGCAATTGAAGCAAGATTTGAACAAAGATCTGTGTGATTCCAGCCTCTATGCTGTTAAGCACCACACCCAGAGGCCCTCAGCTGAGTTGCAAAGGATGCGTGTGGTTCTCTGATACGTCACCGACATTCCTTGCAACATAGGGAATGCCCAGCTCTGCGTTCAGTGGAATTGAAGCAAGTCTCTCTGTGCCGGACTTTGCAGCTCCTTTACTGTACAAACACGCATTTTTGGTGTGGGAGCAGGGCTGTGCTGCTTGTTACAGGGGTATCAGGCCGCGCACCTGAGCGCTCTCAGGAGAACACAGCCTGCACACCACACACACCGCGTCTCAGCTGGGGCCCCCTCCAGAGAACGAGCTGGGAATGAAGGGGCTAGGTACCAGGGGTTCTGAGTCTCAGTGCTGTCACTTGCGAGTGATGTGACGAAGGCCCGTCAATCAACCCCTTTTGACTCCACCTGCTGTATCTGTGAGGCAGAGGCAACACCCCACTCACCCCGCTGCGCGGATTTACACACTGCCATCCCGGTGTCAGTCAGAAACCTCAGGCCCCCGGCCCTGTGCTCTCCCCTTCGTATCGCGCATCCTCCCGTGGGTTTACTTCTGATATTTTCTCCTTGCAGCCCAGAAACACGGACTTTAGAAGACGTGCTTTGAGCTAGGTGCCAGGAGGCTGGATTGGAGCCCCTGTTCTACCACCTAACAGCCTCGAGATGCCAGCAGTCCCCAATCCCGTGTGACACCTCCCAAGTGCAGAGGGGAGGGCCATGAGCCCCGGCATCCATCCTGCCCCCCGCCCCACATTCCAGTTCTTTTCTTATGAAAGCTTCTTGGAGGTTTTCAAACCCAGCTCTCCTGGACCTGGAGCCTTGGAGACCTGCTGGGTCCCAGGCCTGTCTGCAGTGGACAGATGGAATGACTGGCTTTAGACCACAGCCACTGATCATTGCGGATCCACATGTGCCTGGGCGGGTATGATGTGTGACACCTCTTTTTTTTTTAATATTTATTTATTTATTTGAAAGTCAAAGTTACACAGCGAGAAGGAGAAGCAGAGAAAGAGAGAGAGAGTCAGAGAGAGAAAGAGAGAGAGAGAGAGAGTCTTCCATCTGCTGGTTCACTCCCCAATTGTCCACAATGGTTGGCCGGAGCTGAGTCAATCCAATGCCAGGAGCCAGGAGCTTCTTCCGGGTCTCCCACCTCCTTGCGAGGTTTGCTTCCCATGACACAGTAAGGAGAGAAAGAGCAGTCTCAAAGGGGACGTTGAGGAGCGAGGGCAGGGCTTGCCCTGAGCCCCTCTTCCTCCACTGCACCTGTTCTCTGGCTCACTGGAAGCAGGCAGCCATGCCCCCCAGGCCTCACCCAGCCCACCCCAGCCTGTGTGGAAGGTGGGTGCTGAGAGGACTCCTGCTCCTCCACCCCAAGGACCCAGCTACTGCAGACCCCCAGCGGAGAGAGCGTGGCCAGGGGCTGCGGCAGGTGGAGGATCTCGCGGCAGAGCAGCCCGACGAGGATGGGCCGGGGCTAATTGTACCTGAAAGACAAGCGGGCCTTGACTCTGCGGTCTAAATGCTCCATTTGGCCGGCTGGGCTCATCCATTATTCATGAGGATGACAATAATAACTTCTATGGGGCTTTTCATCTTCAAACCACTTTACAAATGCGGACTGTTTAATTTGAACTTCAGTTTCCCTTCGCTTTCCATCCCAGCCCATTCTGCCTGCAGCCGAGGCTCCAGGTGCACAGGCAGGACCCGCCCGAGCCACCCTGGGTCCCCAAGAACTCACAGAAAACCAGGCTATGTTTCTGCAGGAGGCAAAGGCGCACTTTCATACGGCAAGGTGTTTATATTTTTGAAAAGCAAGGTGTAAAGCTCAAGGGTAAATGAAGGAAAGTTTTTCCTCGTTGCGTGTCTCCGTTTCTTTGCCCAGCAAAGAGTGTGTATTATTTACATTATTAAAAAGAAAGACAAACAGTCTCCCCACCAATTCATTCCGATCCCGATAGCCTTCCTGGTCAACAGCCTGGAGACACTCGCATCCTCAGACCCCAGACCCGCCCAGGCTCCCGTCATCCTCTCCTTTGCTGCCCGCTACAACCGAGCATCTGGGGAAATCCACACAGCCTGAGTGGGCAGCTTTGGGTCAGGCCCTGCACGGCGGCGTGTCTGTAGGTACCTTCCACACGTGGCGCTGGGGGAGAGCAGGTGCACAGAAAAACCTGTGCCTCCAGCCAAGGCAAAGTGAAGGAGCGGAGGGGAACCTTGTCTCTTCCCTTCCTGGCCAGGAAATGGCTCAGCTGGGGACGGCCTAGCCCCCCAGCAACCCTCCACCCCACCCCAGAACTCCGACTCCATCAAGGCTGCTCTCCCGGGTGCCTGCCTCTCCACCCGCACCAGCGCAGCAGCTGCCGCCAGCAGGAGGGACCTGGCAGACGCCTGCCATTCGAGCTGCTCCTCTTAGACACTCCGCCTGGGGAAATGTTCTTTTTGGTTGGTAGCGTCTCGACATAAGGTGTTTTTGGAAAACTACAAAACATTCACTTTCCTGTCTTCATGATTCAGCCTGGAGAGCTCAGGGACTTGGTGCACAGAGAGGGATGGGACCAACGCACGCCCTCAACCAGCCATCTTGTAACGGAGAGAGGGGAGTCCCCCCAGGACCCCAGGGATGGCCCCTTGGGCACCTCCCCGCAGGGACCTGACCCTGCTAGCTGTCCTTCAGCCAGGCCATGCCCTCCCCCTGCCCGCACCAAGGACCCCAGCTCCCCCAGGACCTCAGTCCCACATGCAGTTTCACCCCCTCGGATCCCAATGGCCCGTTACCGACCTCCTGCTACCTTCCCACCCTCGGATGGAAGCCAGTGTCCCCCCACAGCTCTGGTCCAGCGCTGTGCCCCCCACCCCCAGGCTGGTGGCCCCTGTCTGTGCCCGCCCCCTCACTGAGCCCTGACTTTGGCGCTCCTGTGTGGAGAACTGAGAAGGACCGGCTGGCTGTCAGCTTCGTCTCCAGCCGGCAGGTGGATCTGCTCCCCTGGGCCTGGGCACAGCAGCAGGGCAGCGTCCTCCAATGCCTTCCATGTCCACTAACAGGTGCTCCTGCTTCTGACACTGGCTCACCCTCCCTGGAGCTTCACCGCGCCCTCCACCCTCGCCCTGTGGCAGAGTCCTCGGCTCCACCCGGAGGGAGATACCGTGAATCAACTCCAAGAAATGGACTGAACAAAGACAGGGCCTCCAGACACCATGATCGGACCTTCCCTGTGTCTCTTCATCCCAGCATCCCTCTGTGTGCATCTGTGTCACTTCCCTTCTGCTAGGATACCCGGCATGTTGGATTAGGGCCCAGTATGACCTCATCTTCATTATACCTGTAATGACCCTATTTCCAGATAAGGTCACCATCACAGACATGGGGTTATGACTTTGACATATCCTTGCTGAAGACACAATTTCACCCACAACAGGTGCAGAACAGCACTCCAGGCTCAGCAAAGCTATAGACTCTGGGACACATCCCAAAGGACAGAGGCAGAACGACGGGGACAAGGTGAGGCATCTGTCCTTGAAGCATCACAATAAGGGAGAGGAGCCAGGCCTTTGGTGAGTGAGTGGGGCGGGCTGTGGAGGGCGGGGACAAGGAGCAGACACCGGTCCAACCTCGGAGCCAGGAGCCAGGCCTGCCAAGCAGGGAGCTGTCCGTTCTGGATGAAGCTGTCTCTCTGCAGTGCAAGTCTGAGGCCCGAAGGAATCTGCCACTGGGGTTAATTCGGCTCCGCCGGCAGAGGAGGACGAGGTGGGCGGCTGCCAGGCCATTACATAAGGGCTGGCTCCTGTGCAGTGAGAACAAAAATAGCTACTCAGTTAACGGCACTCAGTTTTGCCACATCCACTTGATGGGCTACTCTACAGCTACAAAGACCAGGAAAACACAGACACGCTGGTCGCGTGAGTAAAGAAATCACACATGGGCTAAGGCTGCAGCTGCACTGTTTTGAGCATTTCAATGACATTTTTATTTCGAATTTCATCAACTTAAGTCTTTTTCTCCTCTTTTTTATTTATATAAAGGAACAAATTTCATGTATTTCGTAAGTACAGTTTTAATAACATTATTCCCACCTTGCCCCCACTTGCACCCTTTCTCCTCCTTCCTTTCTTGTTTTAATTTTTGCCATGATATACTCTCGATTTTCTTTTCTCTTCTTTTCTTTTAATATTTATTTATTCATTTGAAAGGCAATGTTACAGAGAGGCAGAGAGAGTCTTCCATCCACTGGTTCACTCCCCAAATGGCCAAAATGGCCAGATCTGAACTGATGCGAAGCCAGGAGCCAGGAGCTTCTTCCAGGTCTCCCACATGGGTGCAGGGGCCCAAGGACTTGGACCATCTTCCACTGCTTTCCCAGGCCATAGCAGAGAGCTGGATTGGAAATGGAGCAGCTGGGATTTGAACTGGCAGCTATATGGGATGCCATCACTGCAGGTGGCTGCTTTATCCTCTATGCCACAGTTCTGGCCCCATCGATTTTCTTTATCACCACAAGCCTATCCTTCCACCAAATAAAGAATTCAACAGATAGTAAGTAGAGAAATCACTGTACCTCAGGAGTTAGACACAAGGGCTATCAACAATAATCAAATCTCACGATGTCAATTGCACTCACATACATTACATTTCTGGAACTCTGTGTGTTAGTTATCACAGACCAGGGAAAACACATTTGCCTTTTTTGGGACTGGCTGATTTCACTAAGCACAATGATCTTCAGTTGCATCCATTTTGTTGTAAAATACAGAACTCCACTCTTGCTTTGGCTGAGTAGTAATCCATTGTGTACATATACCGCAAACCTGTATTTGGTAAAGGAGATTGAAAATAAACATCCCATTCCAGAGGGGTTATTTTTGAGACCAAGAGTTCTCCTCCCCCAACATTTCTCTTCCGTCATGCTGATGTTATGAATACTACTTTATGAGGAAACCGACTTTATTGTAAGTCTTCTGTGAAATGAAGTGGTTCAAGAGTAGGACATTCTACTACAAACAAGTGGAAACAAAGTTTTGGTGTGCTCTCCATGTTAGCAGTCTTTCTAAAGGTGCACGTGTGTGTGTGCGTGTGTGTGTCTGTGTGTGCATGTGTCTGTGTGTGTGCGTGTGTTTGTGAGTGTGTGAGTGAGTCCTCTGGCAGGTGCAGGAAGTTGTAGGATTCTTCCCTGTTCTGGTCACCAGTGATCACTGGGCCGTGAGCCATTTATTTATGGGCCACAGTCAGGGTGTAGGTGGAGCTTGAGGGGCCCTTACAGAAGGAGATGTTTTCAAGTATCCCATTTCTGAAGTGCTCACTTGATGATCTCCTTTTTTTTTCTTTTTTTGGACAGGCAAAGTTAGATAGAGAGACAGAGAGAAAGATCTTCCTTTGTTGCTTCACCCCCCAAATGGCCACCACGGCCAGCGCGCTGTGCTGATCCGAAGCCAAGAGCCAGGTGCTTCTCCTGGTCTCCCATGGAGGTGCAGGGCCCAGGCACTTGGGCCATCCTCCACTGCCTTCTGGGGCCACAGCAGAGAGCTGGACTGGAGGAGGAACAACCGGGACAGAATCCGGTGCCCCAACCAGGACTAGAACCCAGAGTGCCGGTACTGCAGGCGGAGGATTAGCCAAGTGAGCCGTGGCGCCAGCCACTTGATGATCTCTTAAAAGCAATCATCAGGGGCCGACACTGTGGCGTAGCATGTAAAGCTGCAGCCTGCAGTGCTGGCATCCCATATGGGCACCAGTTCCAGTCCCGGCTGCTCCACTTCTAATCCAGCTCTCTGCTATGGCCTGGGAAAGCAGTAGAAGATGGCTCAAATCCTTGGGCCCCTGTACCCAGGTGGGAGACCCGGAAGAAGCTCCTGGTTCCCAGCTTCAGATGGGCTCAGCTCTAGCCATTGCGGCCAGTTGGGGAATAAACCAGCAGATGGAAGCCCTCTTTCTCTCTCTCTTCTTCTCCTTCTCTCTCTGTGCAACTCTGACTTTCAAATAAATAAATAAATCTTTTTTAAAAAAGGGGGGGTGGGGATGGACAGTGATGGAAGCTACACCAGATTGTCCCAAGCTGTTCCACTTCTTCCAACAACATTGTGCTTTCTCTGCCGCAGGGGGAGCCCAGGCCTCCTCCTGTGGATCCCAGAGGCAGACAGGGCGAGCAAACCAGACACGTGTTCCTGCTGTTCAAAGTCTGCCACTACCTACGCATCAGTCGTCTATGCCAAACTGAAGAAACTATTTAATTTCATCATGCATTTGTTCCAAGAAATGGCACCTTCCCACAGACACCTGTGTGTGTGTCTGTGCATGGTGGGGGGAGGCAGGCGTGTGCTGGGGGTGCGTGCACTTCTGTGCGTAAGCTGACTGCTCCTCTCCTCTGCCCAAATGTTTCCCAGGTAGCTTTGCCCTTGCAGGGTGTACATTGAAGATGTGTGGGGCTTTGGAAAGCTTGAACTCCTCCCACTGTTCAAACATTACTGGAAACGATCATTTTCTTATAAAGCTCAGGGAAATCTTTAATTGCAGATTTACTTAACGGAAAGTTAACTTGAAAATAGAATTTGCTACTGACAGGGCAACACGGAACATTATTTCATGTCTCCAAGTTTGAGAATATAAAGAGAGTGGTATTATACAACGCATCAGAGATAAGAATCATGATGATGATGGTGGTGATGATGATGATGGTGGTGATGATGATGGTGATGGTGGTGGTGATGATGGTGATGGTGGTGATGATGATGATGGTGGTGATGGTGGTGATGATGATGGTGATGGTGGTGATGATGGTGATGGTGGTGATGATGGTGATGGTGGTGATGATGATGGTGGTGGTGATGATGGTGATGGTGGTGATGGTGGTGATGATGATGATGGTGGTGATGATGATGGTGATGGTGGTGATGATGATGGTGGTGGTGGTGATGATGGTGATGGTGGTGATGATGATGGTGATGGTGGTGATGATGATGGTGGTGGTGATGATGGTGATGGTGGTGATGATGATGGTGATGGTGGTGGTGATGATGGTGATGATGATGGTGGTGGTGATGATGGTGATGGTGCTGATGATGGTGATGGTGGTGATGATGATGATGGTGGTGATGATGATGGTGATGGTGGTGATGATGATGGTGATGGTGGTGGTGATGATGGTGATGGTGGTGATGATGATGGTGATGGTGCTGATGATGGTGATGGTGGTGATGATGATGATGGTGGTGGTGATGATGGTGATGGTGGTGATGATGATGGTGATGGTGCTGATGATGGTGATGGTGGTGATGATGATGATGGTGGTGGTGATGATGGTGATGGTGGTGATGATGATGGTGGTGGTGGTGGTGATGATGGTGATGATGATGGTGGTGGTGATGATGGTGATGGTGCTGATGATGGTGATGGTGGTGATGATGATGATGGTGGTGATAATGGTGGTGGTGGTGATGATGGTGGTGGTGAAAGTAACGAGTGCCCAGTACTGCCTGTGATTTCATTGAATCCCCGAGGGCATTGTGTTCTGCAGGTGAGGACCCTCAGACTCGGGGAAGTCAAAGACTGTGTTTGGGGTGAACTGAGTGACAAACTCCAGCGAAGATGAGATGTCTGTTAATGTCAATCTGAAGGTAGTGGATCATTGTTGTCACTGAGCAGGATGATAAGAGTGTTGATGATACTCAAAACTTAGTCTGTTCATACTTTGCAAGGAGTCACTTGTTCAAGTGAGGAACTAGCTGTTTTCTATTAGAGCCGTCTGATTGCCAGCGGAAAACTTGGGTTTTAGGAGCCACATTTCAGACTGGGGAAGGGGATGTTGGGGAACCGTCCGGTGGCCAGCGACATCAGAGTGCCCCAGCTGATACTCTAGGGAGGAGTGAGAGAGACAAGCTGAAGGCAACGTTAACAGGTGCCACCTTAAGCCCCCTCTGCCTGGACTGCACAGCTGGTGCCTGGTGGAGGTGAAGCCAGCCTGTGGGTCAGCCTGGAACCTTGAGCCCCTTGCTCTGGCCCTAAGCTCATCAAGTAACATTTCAGGGACTATTGGGCTTCCCAGGGAGAATTTTAATGGGAACAAAAAAAAGTATTCATCATCAAATGTGAGTGTGGTTCTCCGAGGAGATGCCCCCCACCTTTTTTTGACAGGCAGAGTGGACAGTGAGAAAGACAGAGAGAAAGGTCTTCTTTTGCCATTGGTTCACCCTCCAATGGCCGCCGCAGCCGGCTCGCTGCAACTGGTGCACCGCGCTGATCCAAAGGCAGGAGCCAGGTGCTTCTCCTGGTCTCCCATGGGGTGCAGGGCCCAAGCACTTGGGCCATCCTCCACTGCACTCCCGGGCCACAGCAGAGAGCTGCACTGGAAGAGGGGCAACCGGGACAGAATCTGGCACCCCGACCGGAACTAGAACCTGGTGTGCCGGTGCCGCAAGGCGGAGGATTAGCCTAGTGAGCCGTTGATTTGAGTGAATAAACTAAGGTTATGATCATGATTTTCCACACCAGCCCATGGGGCTTCTGTTTGAGTGCGACAGCCCCTGAGCACCCCGGCTCACCTTGTGAGCAAACTCAAAGCTCCATTTCTGTGCCTGCAAACATGAAGACCCATGTGCCCTTTAGCTGATCTGCTCCCCTGTCCTGCGTGTGTGTAAACCCCATTACTCCCGTTACAGCCGTAATCACTCCTGTATATCTGAACACTGCAGAAACACTGACGCTCATGCCAGGGAGAAACTACCAGCCAATTCGTTAAATAGGATCATACACTTATTGTGGGTCACACATTAGTTTAAATGAAATCCGGCTTACTTCTCTCAGCATGATAGATTCAGGATTCATCCAAGGTCCTAGGTGGTATTCTCAGTTCTTTCCTTTTTGTTGTTAAGCCATTTGTACTGTATGAGAATAGCCCAATTTTTTTTGACAGATACAGTTAGACAGTGAGAGAGAGAGACAGAGAGAAAGGTCTTCCTTCCGTTGGTTCACCCCCCAAATGGCCGCTACGGCCACAGGCTGAGGATTAACCAAGTGAGTCACGGTGTCGGCCCCGCACAATTCGTTTTATCCACTCATTGGGTTGTTGGCCATTTGCGGCCATTATGGCTAAAGCTCCTTTGGACACTCACAGGCAAGTGTTTGTATGCTCGTATGTTTTCTTTGGATAAATACCTAAGCGTGAAGCTGCAAGAATAATATGCTTATCACATTCTTTGTAAGAAGCTGCCAAATTGTTTTCCAAAGTGGTTGCATCACCAGCAGCGTATGAGGATCCCAGTGGCCTGAGATCCTTGACAACATGTGTCATTGCTAGCCTGTGTCATCTTAGCCATTCTAAAGGCTGTGGGGTAGCGTTTCATGGCTTTAACTTATCCTGCTGATTAATGATGGCGATGTCTGCACTGAACAGTCATACGTCTTCCTTCACAAAGAATGAGTTCCTGGGAAATGTGCGTGATGAAAAAACTACATGTGGATTTCAAAATGTTTTGCCTGAAAATAATCTTACCTTCTAATTTCATTATCCGTGAACTTTTTGAAGTCCTCAAATAATTGTTCAAATCTAAAGCCCCTTTTTTTTGAAACTCATTACGAGTTTCAAAAGAATACAAGGGCTTTGTCAGATATATTACAGATATCTCTTTTTTAAAATTTATTTGTTTATTAGAAAGAGTTATAGAGGACTGGAAGTAGGGCAGCCGGGACTTGAACCAGCACCCATATGGGATGCCAGCACTGCAGACGATGGCTCTACCTACTACACCACAGTGCTGGCCCTGGTCTCTGTTCTTTTTGATTGGTCATTGTGTTTATTGCAAGTTGATCCCAAGCTGCATTATTACTGTTTTATCATAACTCTTGAAATCTGATCATGTGAATTCTCCAACTATTTTCCTCTTTTTCAAGGATCAACTCTTTTCAGTTTTTGTTTTTCTATGTAAATTTTAGAATTTACTTGTAAATTTCTACTAAAAAACAAGCAAGTTTGGATTTGGATTTGGATTGCACTGAAAATATAGACCAAGTTTGGGGGGAGAGGCAAGGAACTGACCTCTCCATCATATCAAATCTTCAAAACCATAAATATGGGGCCGGCTCTATGGCACAGTAGGTTAATCCTCCGCTTGAGGCACTGGCATCCCACATGGGTGCCAGTTCTAGTCCCGATTGCTCCTCTTCCAGTACAGCTCTCTGCTGTGGCCTGGGAAAGCAGTAGAAGATGGCCCAGGTGCTTGGGCCCCTGCACCCACATGGGAGACCCGGAAGAAGCTCCTGGCTCCTGGCTTCAGATCAGTGTAACTCCAGCCATTGAAGCCATCTGGGGAGTGAACCAACAAGAAGGAAGACCTTTCTCTCTGTCTCTCCCTCTCACTGTCTTTAACTCTACCTCTCAAATAAATAAACAAAATATGTTTTAAAAAAGATATTTTAAAACCAAAACCAAGAATATACTTCCCAACTAATTTTGGCCATCTTTATATTCTTCTCTCAACAATACATTGTAGTTTTCAGTGTACAAATTCTGCACAAATTTTATTAAATTGATCCCTTAAACATTTTGTATTTTTATTCCATTAGAAATTTTATTTTAAATCAATTACCAATTATTCATTGCTAGTATATCATGGCTTTTTTTTTTGAGATTTATTTATTTATTTGAAAGTCAGAATTTCAGAGAGAGGAGGAAAGATACAAAGAGAGATCTTCCATCTGCCGGTTCACTCACCAAATGGCCACAAGTGCCAGGGCTGGGCCAGACCAAAGCCTGGAGCCAGGAGCTTCATCTGGGCCTCCCACAGGGTGGCAGGGGCCCAGACACTTGGGCCTTTGTCTGTTGCGTTTCCCAGGCCATCAGCAGGAAGCTGGATCAGAAGTTGAGAGGCCGGGACTCAAACCAACGGCCGTAGGAAATGCCAGTGTTGCTACAGCAGCTTTATCCACAGTGCCACAACCCCAGCTCCTGCATTTTTTTTATATAGCCTAGCTTCTTCTGCCCTTGATAAACCTATTAGTTTTCTGTAGCGACTTAGGATTTTGTGTGCACACTAACGTGTTGTCTAGGATACAGGCAGACTCACAGCATCCTTACCAATCTATGCTTTGCATGTCTTTCTTCCTTCAAAATCTGAGTGGTAATGTTTAAGCCTTTTTCATTTGGTACATAAAAAGTGTATGTATTGGAGCTGGTGCTGTGGCTCAGTGGGTTAACGCCCTGCCCTGACACGCTGGCATCCCATATGGGCGCTGGTTCGAGACCGGCTGCTCCACTTCTAATCCAGCTCTCTGCCATGGTCTGAGAAAGCAGTGGAAGATGGCCCAAGTTCTTGGGCCCCTGCACCCATGTGAGAGACCTGGAAGAAGCTCCTGGCTCCTGGCTTCGGGTTGGTGTAGCTCCAGCTGTTGGAGCCATCTGGAGACGGAAGACCTCTCTCTCTCTCTATCGCTCTCTCTCTATCTCTATCTCTCTCTCTTTCTCTCTCTGCCTCTCCTCTCTCTCTGTGTAACTCTTTCAAATAAATAAATAAATCTTTTTTTAAAAAGTGTACATATTTATGGGGTACTAGGTCATACTTCAATACCCGTCTAAGTGGATAGTGTTCAAGTCAGGGTAAACATATCTGTCATAAGCACTGTATTTCTTTGTCTTATCTCCCTTCTCTGCTGAGAATTCTGGGCCAGTTTTGGGAAGCAGCAGTGAGAACTGACAGCTTTACTTTATTTTTGATTTTAGGAAAAGTAAATTCAGTCTGTCCCCATTAATTATGATGCTATCTGTAGGTTTTCCATACATTTTTATTAGAATAAATTTTCTTGAATTCCTAGTTTTGCTGAAAATGTTCAGCATGAGTGTTAATATTTTTCACATTTTTTGCATCTATGAAGATAATTATATGAATTTTCTCTTAATTTTGATAACACAAGAATTACATTATTTTTTAAGATTTATTTGAAAGGCAGAATTACAGCGAGAGGAGGACATACACACACACACATACACAGACACACACACAGACATCTTCCCTCCGCTGGTTCACTCCCTAATGACTGCAACAGCCAGGGCTGGGCCAGGTGGCAGCCAGGAGCCTAGAACTCCATCCAAATCTCCCACAGGGGTGGCAGTAGCCCAAACACTTAAACCATCTTTCACTGCGTTCCCTGGCACTGGAGCAGCCAGACTCTGATTGGTGTTTACACAGGACGCTGATGTCACCAACAGTGCTTAACCCACAGCGCCGCAACGCCAGCCCCATGAGAATTACACCGACTGGTGTTCACATAATAAACCAATGTTGCGTTCTTGGTAGAAACCATGTCTAATTAAGATGTATCATCCCTTTCATATCACGGGATGTGATTTGCTGATGTTTTGCTAAAGAATTTCATTTCTATATTCATGAGAAATATTAGCTTCCGTACTTTTGTAATATCTTAGCCTGCTTGGGGAAGTTTTTATTCATTTATTTTTATTTGCAAGGCAGAGAGAGTCAGAGACAGAGAGATCTTCCATCTACTGCTTCACTCCCCCAGAGGGCTGCCACGGCTAAGGCAGTGTCAGGCTGAAGCCAGGGGCCAATAACTTTATCCGAGTCTCCTCGGTGGGTGGCAGGGGCTCAACTATTTGAGCCATTGCCTGCTTTCTTCCAGGAGGCGCAGGAGCAGAAATCTAGAACAAGGAAGGGACCTGGGTCTCGAACCCAGGTCCTCCAATATGGGTTGCAGGTGTTCCAAGCACTGTCTTAACTGTGTTCCAGGTGCCAGACCTTTGGAGAGTTGTTAAATCAGCATGATGCAGGGCCGGTGCTGTGGCATAGTGGGTAAAGCCGCCACCTGCAGTGCCGGCATCCCATTTGTGCACCGGTTCAAGTTTTGGCTGATCTACTTCCAATCCAGCTCTCTGCTATGGCCTGGGAAAGCAGTAGAAGATGGCCCAAGTCCTTGGGCCCCTGCACCTGCATAGGAGACGTGGAGGAAGCTCCTGGCTCCTGGCTTCGGATCAGCACAGCTCCAGCCATTGCGGCCAACTGGGGAGTGAACCAGCAGACAGAAGACCTCTCTCTCTCTCTCTCTCTCTCTCTCTCTCTCTCTCTCTCTCTGCCTCTCCTTCTCTCTGTGTGTAACTCTGACTTTCAAATAAATAAATAAAACTTAAAAAAAGATCAGCATGACGCTGCCCCCAGAAAGAGCTGAGAGCTGTTCCCTTCTCTATTTTCAAATTTGTGCAGAGTTATTACTTATTTCCCAAATGGTTGCTAGCCGGGCCTCACGCCTGCTTTTGAATAAAGACCTGAGGAGGTGAGGGGCCCGTTCACGCAGTTGTCAGGGAGAAGGGCATTGTGGTGTGTGTGTCCTGAGGGGGAGAGCATGCCCCGGCACACTGTGGGCCTGCAGGGGGTCAGCCCAGCTTGAAGAGAGAGAATGAAAGGGCGAATGGCAAGGATGTGGAAAGAGACATCACAGCGAATCAGGCCTTAAAGGGCCTCCTAGACCCTATTGTGCACCCGGGCTTTCATTCTGCGAGGGGTGGGAAGCCCCTGGAGGATTTGAGCGGCACGAAGTGACTTTGAAGATGAGCGCTCTGTGTAGCGCTCAGCTGGCCAGCGTGCACAGGCGATGGCCAGGAGCCCCTTGGCAAGGCTGTTCGGCAATCGGAGGAAGAGATCCTGGTGGCTTGACCAAGCAGGTGGTACTGAGGATAGCAGGAAGCTGTTGAATATGGCTGCACTTAAAGGTAAATACAGCAAGGTTTGCCGCCAGACCAGATGTGGAGTGGAAGAGAAAAGAAGCTGTCAAGGGCGACCCCCTCCCGACCCCCACCCTCATGCAGCCTGGAATCATGGCGGGTTCATGGGCAGAGGCACGGAGGGCCCCTCATCCCGCCCCCAGCGTTCACGTGTTGGGAACTTATTTCTCAAAGTCATATGTTGGTGGTGATTGGAGGAGGAGCCCCTGGGAGGTAAGCAGGACTGGATGAGGTCATGGGGGGCGGGGCATGATGGTATTGTGTTATAGGAGGGAAGAGAGATTTGAACCAGCATGTTCGCGCTGTCTGAGCATGGGAAGCCCTGTGCGCTCTGGAGGTGCAGGTGGCAGCTCCTTCCTCCCGGACTTCCCGGTTTCCAGAACCGTGAGGCATGATTGTCTTTTCTGTATAAATTGTCTGAGCCATAGTGTTCTGCCAGAGCAACACAGAACAAGCTGATGGCTGAGTTGGACAGTGCGGGGCAGGCTCAGGGAGAAGCCCACGGCCCCACAGCTCTCACCTTCTGTGTGCCTGCAGAGCAAGCACCGTGTGGACAGCCACCAAAGATTATGCCCTGTACCCTCCAGAGGGGCGAATCCAGACATGACGAAGCTTGCTTAAGCTATGGCTGCAGCAGTCAAGACGCTGCACCAGAAGGTGGGGTGCAGAGTCCCAGGCCAGTACTGGGTGGCGAATGCTGAGAGCCTACAGGTGACTTCCTGAAAACCTTTTTTTTTTCTTTTGTATTTCCTTTATTTATTTATTTACTTATTGGAGAGGCAGAGTTAGACAGTGAGAGAGAGAGAGACAGAGAGAAAGGTCTTCCTTTTTCCATTGGTTCACCTCCCAAATGGCCACTACGGCAGGTGCGCTGCATCAATCCGAAGCCAGGAGCCAGCTGCTTCCTCCTGGTCTCCCATGGGGTGCAGGGCCCAAGCACTGCACTCCCAGGCCATAGCAGAGAGCTGGACTGGAAGAGGAGCAACCAGGACAGAATCTAGTGCCCTGACCGGGACTAGAACCCGGGGTGCTGGTGCCACAGGCGAAGTATCAGCCAAGTGAGCCGTGGTGTCGGCCACTGAAAATCTTATCCTTAAGGTCCTGCTCTGGGGCCGCGATGGGAGGGGAAACCTCAAGGATCTCTGGATGCCTTTGGGCCTGGCTCCTTCTCTCCAGGACAAGCTCTTTCGTGCACAGTCCCTGGCCGTGCCCTTGGTTTGCTCTCCTAATGATGCTTTTCATTCTTCACGTGAGCAGGCTCCAGATGCTCCAAATCTTTCTGCTCTGTCTCCCTTTTAATGACAAATTCTATCATAGCCGTGCACGGGCAGGCATTGGGGGTGCAGCAGGCTAGGCCACCACTTGAACAGCAGTAACCCAAAGCAGACTGCCTGGGATCAAGTCAAAGCTCCTCCACTTCTTCTTTTTTTTTATTTTTTGACAGGCAGAGTGGAAAGTGAGAGAGAGAGAGACAGAGAAAGGTCTTCCTTTGCTGTTGGTTCACCCTACAAAAGCCGCTGCAGCTGGCGCACTGTGGCCGGTGCACCGCGCTGATCCAAAGGCAGGAGCCAGGTGCTTCTCCTGGTCTCCCATGGGGTGCAGGGCCCAAGCACTTGGGCCATCCTCCACTGCACTCCCGGGCCACAGCAGAGAGCTGCACTGGAAGAGGGGCAGCCGAGACAGAATCTGGTGCCCATATGGGATGATGGCACTGCAGGGTGTAATTCTCACTGCAAGAACCCAGGTGGGCAGGGCCAGTGTTGCGGCACAGAGGGTTAAGCTGACACGGGCAATGCCAGCCTCCCATACAGGCACCGGTTCGCATCTTGGCTGCTCCACTTCTGATCCAGCTAAAGCAGCAGAAGACGGCCAAAGTGCCCAGGCCCCTGACCCATGTGAGAGATCAAGACTGAGTTCTCATGGCCATTTGGGGAGTGAATCAGCAAATGGAAGATATCTCTCTCTCTCTCTCTCTCTCTCTCTCTCTCTCTCTCTCTGTGTGTGTGTGTGTGTGTGTGTGTGTGTGTGTGTGTGACTGCCCTTCAAATAAACAAAATCGAAAAAATAAAATAAAAAAGAGCCCAGGTGGGGCTGGTGCTGTGGCACAGTGGGCTAAGCCTCTGCCTGCAGTGCTGGCATCCCATATGGGTGCCAGTTCTAGTCCCAGCTGCTCCACTTCTGATCCAGCTCTCTGCTGTGGGGCCTGGGAAAGCAGTAGAAGATGGCCCAAGTCCTCAGGCCCCTGCACCCATGTGGGAGACCTGAAGAAGTTCCTGGCTTCTGGCTTCAAATCAGCACAGCTCTGGCTGTTGCGGCAAACTGGGGAGTGAACCAGCGTATGGAAGACCTCTCTCTCTGCTTCTGCCTCTCTTGTCTGTAACTCTAGCTGTAAGTATATAAATACTTTTTTTAAAAAAAAAAAAAAAGAGCCCAGGTGGACAAGAACTACATGTATTTGCTTTGGAGATGCTAATATGTTTTCTCTTACAAGCTCCCATCTTTCCAAGGTAGATGAAACTCTCCATGTGGCATCTGTAATGAGACCCGTCTCTCACCTGACCTTGGTTCGCAGTCCGTGAGGCCATGGCTGCACTGCAGGCTGTCCCTTGTCGGTCTTCTGGCACTGTGCCTCTGTCGTTTTCGATGGCCAGGTGGGACTCTGATTTGTCCTAGTTCTCAGGAGCCTGGGCTTGCACCTCTTCTCTAGGGTGCTGCCACCCCAACCCTGCTGAGGACCCACCCAAGAAAGGGGTTGCGAGCACAAGGAGGCAAAACCCGATTCCTTGCCAGGAGCCCTCCAGACGCCCTCTCCTCCCCTCACTCTGTCATTTCCCTCTTCTCTGTCCTCACTGGTCCCTAGAGCCCTCAAAACCCCAAAAAGGCCATCTACTCACCTGTCAACAATATGTTTTTCCCTAATATAATAACCTGGAAGCAGTAAATGCTAAGCGACCTAGTAAGTACCTGGCACGGTTGGAGACAATCGTGGAAAGACAAACATTGTTAAGAGCAAAAGCATAATGCTCCACCACGTTGGCACAGAAGAAAGAACAAGTGCTCCAGGCTAATGAGGACAGTGGAAATGTCAGCAGCAGAGAGGACTTTAAGGTCATCCAGCCTAGATCAAGGCAATCATCCCTTCCTGTGCCTGTAGCAGACATTACTAATACATCCCAGCACTCCTTCCCCAGGGCATCCTTCTCACCAGTCCTCTGGGTGGCCATAATAATCTGTCAGTTAGCTCTCAAGAGGGAATGGCTTGCCCTCTATCAGGCCACACAGCAAATAGGAGCCCACTCCTAAGGGACACATCTCCTGGGTCTTTGCTAGGAGATCTTTGTCCCAACACTGGATGTCTGTGCCCTATTTATTCCATATGGAACAGGAAGAGAGGACTGGGCAGAAGTGAGGAACAGAGCACACCACACAGGAGGAGGTGATGAGAGAAGGTTCCAGAAGCTATCCCCAGGGCAGCTGCGGCAGGGGGATGCCAGGTGTGTGTCCCCCAGCACCACTGCAGTGACCATCAAGGTGCAGCCCTGCCTGGTCCCATTGTTCCCAGAGTGGTGGTGACCCGCGCAGGTTGAGAAAAAGAAGTCTCGGAGCGCTGTGTGGCTTGGGAGGCTCCCCTTTCCCTGAGACCACCCCTTCCCACCTCACCCCAGCCCACTGCTCCACCTGGGGCTCAGGACCTACTGGCCCCGGGAAACCCCACCATCGAAACAGAGGGCTGCTCCCTCACCACAAACCGGAAGCCGCTGGCACTGGTCACCAGCTAACACAGGTACAAAGCCATCAGTAGCCATTTGTCACAGCCCTCACTTCCGCTACAGATGCCTGAATATCCATGCAGAGTTTTGGTTAAGACACATTTTCCACGAGCTTCTGAGGGTGCCTCAGGTGCCTGAATTTCAAGACTTTGTTGCACTGAGAGAAGGTTATCTTTTAATTCCATTTTCCCCCAACTTTGGGAAGCATCCTCGTGGAGACGGGAATTTGTGTGTACACATATACCTCCTCTATAGACACGCGTAGACTCACGGCAGCATCCTGTCAGTTTCAGCACCAGGCACACGTACAGAAAAAGGGCACACGCACGCCCACACAAACACTTGCAACAGTTGGGATGTCTTTATCTAAAGTATTAAGCATTCGGCACTACAGATGAATGTTGGCCATTTTCCTGAAAGCTTTCATCCCCATTAACACATTTGCCTCCAACACTGACGCACAGGGAGGTCTTTAGCAGGAATGCTACCAGCCCGTGGATTTGTGGATTTCGGGGCTGAGGATACAGAATCTTTGGTGGCAGCAATTTTCTTTGACACAGAAAGGAAACAAGAATTTCAGCCGCCACATTTTCACACTCACATGATTTGAGGAGGAAAACTGTTCCCCAGGGATTGCAAATTCAGAAAACCACTTCCTCCAGGGAAAATGAATGATGGCTTTAATAGAAGGTGGACATCAATTTTAATTAGTTGGTTATTTGATCTCCTGTTGTCAGTGATAGAGGATCTCAAAGGGGAATTAACTGTGCTTAAGTCTGAGACTGCTTAGAACCAAAACACTCCGAAAGGTAAGACTTCCCCCAATTAACAGGAAACTTTCAGCCAATTAAGTATGCAATAAAATAAAGGCCATGATGAAACACAGTCCTAGAAGCCCCAAGGCCAAGGTATGACGTGACATAAACAGCAAACACGCTCGAGCCGCCCGCCTGCACACTTGTACAGAATCATTTTGAGAGAAAAACACATTTCTTCCAAAACACCAGCTCAGAGATGTCAGGAGCTCAGTGTGGGTGGGGAGGAAGACAGATGTGGAAGCAGGTGCACCCGTCATCCTGCTCCCCACTGATGCTGCTGGGCGCTCTCCCAGTCACCAAGAAACTAAGAAACTTTGGTGGATCTTTTAGCTCATCAGCTTGTTAATCAGTTATTGCCTGGACACTCGACCACCTACTCCCTCATGTTGCCAGGATAGCTTTGTAGTTATTCTCTCCACTAAAAATAAAAATAAATAAATAAATAAAACAATAAAAGATAAAAATCGTTATTGAAAGATCTCACATGTACTTACAATTTACTACTGGAAATCAACCATCAGAGGGTCCCTGGGGGCTCGGTTTCCTTTTCTGAGAGCATCCCTGTGTCACAGCTTGCGTTTAAAAGACGAATGTGTAATTGAGAAAATCCCTCCATCCGGCAGACGGGCAGGCTTTGAGTTAAGCACCGTTTTAAAGAGGAATGAAAATGTCAATTCCAAAGTAATGAAGGCAATTGGCAAATTTTAGTTCACAAATTACACCCTGATTGTCACTCTGGGTGAGGAGCTGGTTAATGTGCCCTTTATCCTTTGAAGAATGCTAGAGGAAGAGAAGACTTGGCAAGAAGCAGAAAATCAAACAAGGAGGTCCAAATATTTTGCATTCCCCAGTTCCTATCTCCTGAGGGACAAAGCCCTGGAACTTGGCTTTGAACAACCACAGAGAAATGCAGCCATGAGCCAGGATGCTAAAATGCTAACAGCACTACAGCACCCAATGGGGAAAACAGTATTCCTGCTGCACACTTGGATTCGACTTCACGTCTGAACCGAAAATCCAACAAGCCCCTGCTATAAATATTTAAGACAAAAGAAAAGGGGCAGATTTACAAGTAGGTTTTTAAGTATTCACTTGCCCCTATTTTGATCTAATTATTTAATCCTTGAGGGCTTTCTTTACCGAGTGAGCTGAAGAAAATATCTTGTCTCTTAAGAAGATGTCAAAAACATCCCAATACAACCCCATCAAGGTAGCATGTACCAATGCCATCTCAATGGTCCAAGTGATCAATTTTAGTTCACAATTGATCACACTGATAGGTCTAAGAGTCAAAGGGAACACACAAACAAGACTAGTGTCTGCCAATACAAATGGATAGAACCAAAAAGGGAGAGAATGATCCAACATGGGAAGCGGAGTCACAGTAGACTCATAGAATGACAGATGTCCTAAATAACACTCTGGCCTCAGAATCAGCCCTTAAGGCATTCAGATCTGGCTCAAGAGCCCATGAGAGTATTTGAGGCATGGAAAGCCAAGACACTCTGGAAAAGGAAAAAAAAGAAGACCTAAATGAAAGATCTCTGCGAGTGAGATCCCAGTGGAAGGAACAGGGCCACCAAAGAAGGAGGTGCCTTTCTCCGAAGGGAGGAGAGGACCTCCACTTTGACTATGACCCTGTCGGAATAAGATCGAAGTCGGCGAACCCTAAAGGCTTCCATAGCCTCAGCAACTCATAACTAGAGCCTAGGGAGATTCCTGACGCCATAAACAAGAGTGTCAAATTGTTAAATCAACATCAGGAGTCACTGTGTACTTATGTCCCATGTGGGATCTGTCTTTAATGTGTTGTCCAATGTGAAGTAATGCTATAACTAGTACTGAAACAGCATTTTTACACTTTGTATTTCTGTGTGGATACAAACTGATGAAATCTTTACTTAATACATACTGAATCGATCTTCTGTATATAAAGATAATCGAAAATGAAAAAAAAAACCAACTCAGTGTTACATTGGAAATTGCATAAAAAATTAATCAGTTTCAAAAAAAATATCTTGTAGGATCTCTGTCCTTAATTTGCTGTACAATGTGATTCAATGCTATAACAAGTACTCAAATAGTATATTTCACCTTGTGTTCTATATGAGGGCAAATGGACGAAATCTTTACTTAACACATGCTAAATTGATCTCCTGTATACAAAGAGAATTGAAAATGAATCTGGATGTGAATGAAAGGGTGGAGGGAGCGGGTAAGGGGGGAGGGTTGCAGGGGGAGAGGGAAAGTATGGGGGGAAAGCCATTGTAATCCATAAGTTGTACCTTGGAAATTTATATTCTAAATAAAAGTTTAAAAAAAAAATAAAATAAAATAAATTTAAAAATTTTAAAAAATTAAAAAAAAAAAATCTTGCGTGGTGACAAGCACGTGGTAGGTGTATAATAAGTCCGAGTTTGCTTCCCTCACTGCTCGTGCTGCACCTTCTCCCCAATTCCCTACTCAATCAGTCACCACTCCCTCAGGTGTGTTATGCAGAATGCTGGCTGTGGTCGGCCAGTGCCACCTCCCAGAAAAGAAATCTTGCTTCTTTGGCTCCTTTGAACAAAGCCACAAAGATACACCGCCTTCCGGAAGTGGGGGACAATGTGTGTGTGCACTACTGTGGCACCAGGCATAGAGAAGGATGAGAGACCAGTTCGGCTTGTCCTGAATGCTATGAGCCTGCTGTGGGTCTTCTATGCATGATTTGTGAGGAATGTGTCCTGAGCCCAGATTTATGGGAGATAAACAAGAAACTCTAAGAGCCAGTAAGTGCTGGAGTCAGGCTTAGAACCTTGGATTCTAACGTCAAGCCTGCGTATGCCTCACTCTCTGGGGCACTTGAGCTGGGTCACATGTCCATCTGGAATCTAACTCCAGACCCAAGAGTGTTTTGTGACACGACAGAACCTGAGGATAGACTGTTGGGCGACATCTTATACCTGTTAAACTTAAACATAGGTATAAACTGTATAAATATATATAATGTTCATATATATATATAAGGTTAATACGTATATAATGTTATTTAAGGTTAATTAGATACATTAGATGTTAGTAACACTGACCAGATTCCCATGTTCTGCAATTGACTATAAGTTACACCACCAAAAGACAGAAGGATGAACACCTGGCCCATTGACAAGAAAAAACCCCACATTTTATCCTTCAGAGTATCAAGGGACACACGAGCTGGCCATGCAGAGTTCCAGGAAGTCGCATCCATGGATGTCTTTCATGAGTGTGTCAGGGCACCTTGGGTGCAGGCCGAGGGTGCCTCCTGCCAGGGTGGTGGCAGCTGCTGTGGAGACTGCCTCAGGACCATGGGAACAGGAGCCTGGTCCTGGGCCAACCAGCCCTGATGAGCAGTGGGCCATTGGTCAAGTCGCCTCCTGCCTTTAGGCCCGGGTGTCCCCTCTAAGAAACAGGAGTTTGTGCTAGGAAATCTCCCTGGGTCTGCCCCAAGTTGGAGAGGCTAGGATTCAAGGCCAAACATTTGAGCTGACACAGTTAAAGTGTGCATCGACTCTAATCAGGCACAGGCAAACTATAAAGTTGCCAGATAAAATGCAAGCTAGCCAGTGTAAGTACACCCAACGCAATATTTGGGACACACTAGAAACCAATTCATTATTTATCTAAAATGAAACACAACAGGGAGCCTTGAATTTTTATTTGCTAAATCTGGCAACCCTACCTGGGCTGAATCCATCCTGCTGCCTGTTTCTGTAAATAAAGTTTTATTGGCATATTGCCATGCACACTCACTTTACATATCACCTATGGTTGCTTTCACAGCAGGACAGCAGAGCTGAGTAGCTGCAACAGAGACCGTCTGGCCCCCTGGGCCTAATACATTCGCTATCTGGCCCTACACACACACACACACACACACACAGTTTTCTGTCCCTACTACAGTTGATGTGTGTTCTGTACAAAACATATACATGTGTTGACTTTGCAGTCAGTAACACAAGATTTAACTTTTTAGCAGGTGCTCTGTTTTGCCTATTGGTTATTTAATGTGTGCCTGCTTTTTCCACCTCAGATGATAAGCTTTTTGACATTGCAACTTCATGCTGTATCCGTAATCCTCACTGTCCCTAACGTTGCACGTCCTATAAGTGCCTGATCTATGCTTATATGTTGATGGACTGATCAGCCTAGTTTCCCAGAGGCCTGGTATGTGTGTGAGGTCTGTGCTGGAGCATTGGTCCCCACAGGGAACCTAAGAGATGGCTGGCCCAAGAATTTGTCTAATCTTCCTTGTGTCCCGACGGAAGTTCAGCTGGTAGCCTTGCTGACCGGGAAGACAGGGCAGGATGCTGCGCTCAAGACAATTCTCTTTCTTGTTAACAGAATAAAGTCCTCAGGAAAGATTTAGTGTGTCCGTTCCCAGCAAGGACTGCCAAATTGGTAACTTTGCCCAACTGAGCAAATATTTTTCATAGGCGAAGGCTGAAGCCTTTAATTTTCCTGACACAAAGGGAATATCTGCCGGATTTCTTGAGGTCTAATGCCGAAGACAACAACTTAAGCCCAGAATCACATGGACTACTCCGTCCTGCCTTAAATCCTCTATTGAAAGCTTTGCTAAGGGCTTTGAAAGGGGCCGCTCACTCCTCTTGCAAAGAAGCCCCAAGATGGGCCTTATTTCACCATTTCAAAGGAAGAATAGGAAGCTTTTAAACCTCACAAAAGGAGGCCAGAAGCAGCGATCTCCCCAGCTGACAAGGGCAGGCAGCTAGGGTGTGAGCAAAGAATTTGAGAAGAGCAGTAAAAAGGGAGTGAGTGCAGCAGACCAGGGGCGGCCCAGAGCCCCAGGACCAACATGGCGGCCTCTCGCACATAATTCGGCAGTGTTTGACCAGCTCGACACCTGCTCAAGAGGAGAGAAAAGTTGTGCATCAGAATCCACTGCAAGAAGTGGCTTTCCAAGTGTTGTCATTTGACCGCTTTGAAACCAGATTTTTGCATCTTCTAGAAGTTGCCAGTCAAGAGAAGTCTAATGAGAGAGCACAGAAAACAAGAGTTCTGCTCATCTCTGCTACGGCTTCCACCTCAGTCCCTGGGAGCCTCCATTTCATTATCTGCCCAAATGGAATGGTGTGGAATTCACAGCGGCCTTTGAAAAGTCAAGGGTGCTCCAGCAGTATTTATTTATTTCCACTCCTGAACACCCTCTTTCTTCTCTCCTTGAAGCTCTCTACATGATGCGGGATCTAGAGGCGCCCCAGTTGAAGGAAATTCGGAACTACAAAGTCATCCTCACACAGACAAGTCTGTTTTTCTGCTCTGTGGAAAAACAGTCAACTTGTGTGATAGATGACTTCTCTGCACAGTCTCCAAGAGCAAGGCTGCTGTACAGACTGATGTGCCTCCCATCTCTTTGCTATTTCACACTCAAGTGAGGAGGTTTACTTGACCAACAGTGGCCTCAACAGGAGTCTTTGAGCTCCTGTCATGCATTTTTTTGAGTAGCTCTCTAAACATAGCACAGGGCTCTGTTCTTTGTTCTATGTACTACTAAGGCCCTTTTAAAGGCTCCAATAAGACACTTGGTATTCTTGCTGGTTTTTTTTTTCCTCTAAATAGAGCAGCAAGCAATTTGGAATGACAGTCAGAAAAGGTAGGTTTTGGCCTTAAATCTGCTGCCCTATAGCTAATTGACCTTTGGCCATTACTACCCCCTCTGGCCACCACGTTCTCCTTGAGGGAATGAGGACCTTGAACTACATCTAAGTCATAGGGAGCTGATTGAATACAGGGTCATGATCGATTCGTGGTGTTTTCCATGGTGCCATACAGATGAGCATCTGTGGCTATCCCGTATATGCCAAGGCCCACTGGCATCTGGCATTCTTTCTGTACATCACTGCAAGGAGGACAGCGTGGCAGGAGCCCCCTCTTCCTCTTTCCAAAAAGCCATCCTAGTCACCCAAGCCTATGCTTCTGCTGCTGGGATACAGTCTGACTCAGTAAGTCCGAGATGGAGCCCGAGAATCTGCATTTCCAAGAAGCTTCTGGGTGAAGGCCACGCTGGTGATCTCTGGGTCACACTTTGAGTAGCAAGATTCTAACCCACAGGAGACACAAGGCCATGCTATTATCAAGGCATTTGGTCTCAGTCCCTTGAGATGGTCACCATCTACCTCTGGCAAAATGCTTTGAAATTAGGCCAGCACCATGGCTCAATAGGCTAATCCTCTGCCTTGCGGCACCGGCACACCAGGTTCTAGTCCCGGTCGGGGCACCGGATTCTGTCCCGGCTGCCCCTCTTCCAGTGCAGCTCTCTGCTGTGGCCAGAAAGTGCAGTGGAGGATGGCCCAAGTGCTTGGGCCCTGCACCCTCATGGGAGATCAGGAGAAGCACCTGGCTCCTGCCATCGGATCAGCGCGTGCGCCAGCCACAGCGCGCCCGCGGCGGCCATTGTGGGATGAACCAACGGCAAAGGAAGACCTTTCTCTCTGTCTCTCTCTCTCTCTCTCACTGTCCACTCTGCCTGTCAAAAAATAAAAAAAAAAAATGCTTTGATATTAGAATCATTGTCAAGTGCGCTAGCAGGTGGGAGACTTGGTACCTAAGTACTTTAATGAAACTTTACATTTTTCTGCTTTATTAGGTTACCTATGATATTTATATGGTAAAAATCCCTAAGAGGTAAACATACTTGTTGCAAAAACTAGGAGTAGCCAATAAAGCCCCCGATTTCACTGTCTTCCAAGGCAAACAGTATCATCAGTTTGCTTAAGCTTAGTGCCCAAGGGAACAAATCAGTCTACAAGAACTGAAGCTGCTATCGGCAAAGGCTCACAGGAGGGGCTGGTCTGCCAGTTGTGTCTCCGGTTTTTTTGTTTGTTTGTTTGTTTTGTGACAGGCAGAGTGGACAGTGAGAGAGAGAGACAGAGAGAAAGGTCTTCCTTTTGCCGTTGGTTCACCCTCCAATGGCTGCCACGGATGGCGCGCTGTGGCCGGCGCACCGCGCTTATCCGATGGCAGGAGCCAGGTGCTTCTCCTGGTCTCCCATGGGGTGCAGGGCCCAAGGACTTGGGCCATCCTCCACTGCACTCCCGGGCCACAGCAGAGAGCTGGCCTGGAAGAGGGGCAACTGGGACAGAATCCGGTGCCCTGACCGGGACTAGAACCCGGTGTGCCGGTGCCGCAAGGCGGAGGATTAGCCTGTTGAGCCACGGCGCTGGCCATGTCTCCGGTTTTTGTTGGTCAGAAAGCGTCGCAGAATTCAGAAGCAGCTGAACTGTTCCAGGAAAGGGGAATAACCTCTCAAAGCTCCTAATAATGATGCAAGACCTTGTCATGTGCCTGGAACAAGCTAGCCATCATTCCCATTTTGTTTTTCAGAAGTTCCTAAGGGGAGAAAGAGGGGGGGGAGAGAGATCATCTATCCACTGGTCCATTCTCCAAATGCCCACAGCAGCCAAGTCTGGCCCAGGCCAAAGTCAGGGGTCTGGAACTCCATCCGGGTCTTCCAGGTGGGTGGCAGGGGCACAAGCACTTGAGCCGTCATCTACTGCCTCCCCAGGGTACATGTGAGCAGGAAGACAGATCAGAAGTAGCCAGGACTCAAACTGGAACTCTGATGAGGGATGTGGGTCTCCCAAGTGGCACCTTAAACCACTATGCCATAGTGTCCGCCCCTAAGCAATTATTTGATACAGGAATGTTGGGACGTCTTTAAAAGAAACATCTTTAAACTTGGGTTGTCACATAAAATATAGTATGCCCAGTTAAATTTGCACATCAGATAAAGAAGACATAGATTTTTAGTATTTTCTAAATATTTCCTGGGGCATAATTATATGAAAAAAGTATTCATTTATTTATCTGCAATTCAAATGTCACCAAGCAAACGTTATTTGTATTTTCTTAATCTGGTCACCCTTCCTGTGACCTATGAAATATGTTATCATTTAACCCAGAACCCGTGAACATCATGCCTCCCCATCTGAGGTGGGAAGGAAGGCATAGACCGTGGTTAGAATCTTGCAATGCAGAACATGAGACAGACAGAGGTTTAGCATTTATGCATGTGTCTGTTTACAGGTACTAAGGAAACCTGAAAGTGCGAATATCTTTATGTTGCTCACCTGAGACATTGAAAAAAAAGCAATTACTAAAAGTAGAAACAAGATGATTTTTTACTACAAAATACTATTCATTCTACAGACAAGAAAGTATGTGTGTTTTGATCATGGCTTTTTGTCATCAATCAACATAGTCTTTACACAAGCTACACATCCTATGGTCTATACATCCTAAGGATGATACGAGCCTGAACCCTGGGTGTGACCCCACTGCTCACACAGCTCACCCCAGGTGCATGTACTCCGGACCATGGGGCTCTGCTCCACTGACTTCTCTCAAGTCCACCACCCTCGCCAGTGCCCAGTCACTCACACTCCAGCAGCCCAGCCAGGATTCTGCCTGCTGGCCCCACCAACCTCCATTTGGCCTCTCTGGAGTCCATCCTTCTCCTGTCACCCAACCCAAGGGGCCCCTGCTGGCGTCTAGTCCCCTCGCATCCTCTGTCATTTCGTCTGCATGTGCCGCCTGGCCCTGACCACGTGCAGTTCTTTCAGTTCCCTAAGTAACGTCCTTACCCACTTACGTGCCTTCTGCCCAGTCTGCCTCTGCTGAAGCAGTGTGCTCACCTGCCTTCCCCCGGGGAACTCCTAGTAGAGCCACATATTCCTAGTGAGACCCTGACGACCAGGACTGTGCCTTCTGCACTCCCCTTCTATGCACACCCTAGCCTCAGCCACAGATACAAGGCAGTCCGATAATTATTATGCAGCACTAACAAGAATGAACACAGATTCACCCTCATGCACACATATTAGTATGAAGTAATTATATTACTATAAAATTATTTTTATAATTGTATAAAAATTGTAATTGTATTAGTATAAAGTAATTATATGGGGGTGGGAGTTTAGCCCATCTAAGGACGTCGGTTTCAGTGTCC
The DNA here is from genome assembly GCA_949820135.1 of Sylvilagus floridanus. NCBI lineage: Eukaryota > Metazoa > Chordata > Mammalia > Lagomorpha > Leporidae > Sylvilagus > Sylvilagus floridanus. The sequence continues at coordinate 145,598,221 of OX463225.1, read as the reverse complement.
ACATCCCACATCATCAGAGCGCCTGGGTTTAATATCCAGCTTTCTGCGAATTCAGGCTCTGGGAGGCATCCGTGACTGCTCAAGTAACTGGGTGCCTCTTGCCCACATCAGAGACCTGCATGGTGTCTGCAGCCCCTGGCTTCAGCTCGGCCCAGCCCCAGTTATTCTGGGAATTTGAGGAGTGAACCAGTAAATATGAGCAGTCTATCTATCATATTTCCCTCTTACTCTCTCTCTCTCTCTCTCTCTCTCTCTCTCTCTCTCTCTCTTATCTATCTATCTATAGTCTATCTCCCTCTCAAATAAATAAATAAATAAATTTTAAATGCTACAATAATTATTTTCATTTTATAAGTATATTTCAGGCCAGTGAATCATTGATTTATTCAAAAATCTTTTATCAAATACTGACCATAAGCTAGCTCCAAATGGCTTATCTCTTTCCAAGATCCAAGTATACCTTCGAAAGGTGAAGGTTTGCGAAGATTGCAGCTAACCCAAAGAAATGCCAAAGCCCATTTCAAAACAGAAGCTCCTGAGCACCTGTCCACTTTTTTTTTTTTTTACAGGAAGATTGGACAGTTAGAGAGAGAAAGACAGAGAGAAAGGTCTTCCTTTGCCGTTGATTCACCCCACAATGGCCACCACGGCCAGCACGCTGCGCTGATCCGATGGCAGGAGCCAGGTGTTTCTCCTGGTCTCCCATGGGGTGCAGGGCCCAAGCACTTGGGCCATCCTCCACTGCACTCCCGGGCCACAGCAGAGGGCTGGCCTGGAAGAGGGGCAACCGGGACAGAATCCGGCACCCCGACCGGGACTAGAACCCGGTGTGCAAGGTGGAGGATTAGCTTGTTGAGCCACAGCGCCGGCCGCACCTGTCCACTGTCTAGCACAGGGGTGAGCCTGCTACCTCCCAAGGAGAACCATTTGTGTTGACTGGTGTTAGTTTGTTTTGAAAAAGGCCGCTCCACGGCAGTGCTTTGGTTTATGTTACCGACTGGATCTATCTTCCCAGGCTAAGCCAAAGTGCTGTCTCATCTTTCTTGTCAGTTTCTACATTTGCATACGAGGATATTAGGGCCACCAGAGAGGGGATCTTTTCCCTCCCTCTTCTGTATGTTAGGGAAGATCTCCAAGCGACTCATCAGTGGGCATTCAGTCCATTCAGTTCCGTACATTGTGGGGAATATCTTTCACGCATCAGTGAGCCAACATTCTCCCAAGCAAAATCAAGACCGAAAGCCCAAAGCAACTCCTGACCAGAACAAGATGCAAAATCAACAGGGAAGACCACGCTGGGAGAAGTGTTTGGACATCCCATTTTCTGAGATGACAAGAGGCAACAGCGGGTATCGAAGGCTGGTGATCCTCCTTTCCAGAGAGAAAAGCCAGCTGACTTCACGCAAGGATTCCAGGCACCCCAGCCACGTCCAGGCTGCCCTCACTGCCCACAGAATCAGGGTAAAATCAGTTTCTGGATCTTGATGACAAAAAAATCATGTAGTGTCAGCAAAAAGCAAGACAGTGGGGTCCAGGAGCTGTGATTTCTACTCGCAGTTTTGCTGGTGGCCAAGTTACATAGGATGTTGTGAGAATTCAATAAAAAAAAGTTGTAAAATGTTTTATAAATAGTTAAAATGCTCCCTGTTGACCCCGGTGGAATGAACTGTTAATGAATTCCACAGAGGAGCTACAAAGAAGGTCTGTGTTTTTAAGGAAATCAAATGCAAGATGGTTAGGATTTGTGGGTTTTTTTAATTGCATACATTTAAGATGATTTTTATTTTTAATTCAAGACAGAGGAAAAGAGAGAGAACACTCCATCAGCTGGTTCACTTCCCAAATATCCACAATGGAAGGGATTAGATCAGGCAAAACCAAGGTCCAGGAGCTCCATCCAGATCTCCCATGCAGGTGACAGAGACCCAACTACTTGGTCATCCCTGCTGCTGCCTCCCTGTGTCTGCAGTGGCAGGAAAGCAGAACCGGGAGCCGGAGCTGGACGTCAAATGCAAGCACTCCAATGTGGAGGTGAGCACCCTAGCCTGCACCATGACCGTTAGGGTAGACGCCTGCCCCCTGGGGTAACGGTTACGGTAGTGAGAAGTGGAAGGCTTGGTGGCAATTCTGAGGCTGCACAGGGTCTCTGGGGGTTTGTAGAAGGGTCCTGGAGCTCTGCTCACAAAGGGGCCTCACAGAACAGTGGAGAAGACACCGGCCCCCTTGACCAAGGTCCCATCTGTGCCCAGGCTGCTCGTGATCGGTTTGCTAGCCCTTTGGTGGAGGAAGCTCAGAAACACTAGATTCTAGACGCAATTGCACCACAAAGATCTCAGACTAAACAGGCGACAGATCAGTCGCCCCTACGAGGTCCTTCTCACCTTCGGTTGCTGGAAAGACAAGGCAGTTCAGGGTGTCCCAGTCACCCTGCAGGGACTCTGTTTTCACGAGCCACAGGCCTGTGCCTGCATGACCCCACTCTTGCAGCACCATGGTGTCACCAACGTCTTCCCCCTGGGAAGCTGTGATGTGATGCTGGCTGCTAGCAGGTGCCACCACCCTCCCCCAGGGACCCTTCTTGGATCTGTGAAGTAAACCAGGTTCTCTGCCATTTCTCCTACTGGATCAGAACATCTTCCTAGCTAACTATGCTGAAGAGGAAGGAATACACTCACCCAGGGAAGGAAACTGACAAATGATAACTTAATAACTTCTGCTTCCTAAGAATAATTCCGTAGGCACTAATCCCTTCATTGACAGAAGTGCAACAGGAGGAGGGGACTTTGCAGGCATCTGACAGGCGACCTTGGAGGCTACGATAAAGGCAGGGTTTTTCCTCTGCACCCTGAAATCACTGACAGCCACCTGTTCCTCGCTCTGCCCCGCTTGTCCCGTCTTCCAGGCTCTTCTGCAACGCTGGACCATCTGGCTCCATTCCGACTCTGATGGCTGGCTCAGCCATGAGCTCTGGAGCAAATAACCTCATTAAAAGCATTTCTAACAGCTGGAAGGGGGCAATGGGTTTGAATCGCTTTAGGGGACAGGATGGACTTGAGATTAAACCTGGAGTGGGGGGGGGAGTTACATCAGAATGATTTCTCTTCTCTCTTGTTGGTTTTGCATCTTGCTTACTAGGACATGGGGTGGGGGGGGGGGCAGAGAGGGAATCTTTTCTCTACCATTGGAAAAAAATAAACCCCAGCTTTCATCTCACAACCCTCCATCTAGACCACTAAATCCCCCATTAGCAATTCAAAAAAGATTCATTTGCACTCTTCTCAGCTCTTTAGTCAGCACTGGTGGGGTTTTGAGCACCTTGTTTTCGTTGCTGGATTTCGCAGAGGAAGATGACATTTTGGAAATGTTTGGACCCTCCGGTGTAACTGAGTTGCACACTTGATCTCTGGGCATCCAAGCAGGTAGAACCTTGGAGAGGGGCGAGTGAGCCCCACTTTCCCACTTCCCAGTGAGGCCCTGGAGACTTGTGGAGCCTCCGACCACCTGACTACATCTCCCACCGGGTTCCAGTGATAGTTCAGTAGTAGGTGCAGAGTCTGCTGTTCAGAGAAGAGATCAGGGGACTTTTCACCTACATTCTAAGATAACTCTAAGGCCACTGCATTTTTAAGTAAACTCTTCATTTTGGGGGAATGATTTTAGATTTACAGAAAAGCTTGCAAAGAGAGTACAAAGAATTCCCATATCTCCCGAGGGCCGGTGCTGTGGCATAGCAGGTAAAGTTGCCATCTGCAGTGCCAGCATCCCATATGGGGAGGCAGTTTGAGTCCCAGCTGCTCTATTTCCGGTCCAGCTCTCCGCTATGGCCTGGGAAAGCAGTAGAGGATGGCCCAAGGTCTTGGGCCCCTGCACCTGCATGGGAGACCAGGAAGAAGCAGCTCTGGCTGTTGCCACCATCGTCTGGGGAGTGAACCAGCAGATGAAAGACTTCTCTCCCTCTCTCTCTCTCTCTCTGCCTCTTTCTCTCTCTGTAACTCTGACTTTCAAATAAATAAATAAATCTTTAAAAAAAAAAAGAATTCCCATATCTCCCTCCTCCAGTGTCCCCAGTGTCCGCCATGATACGTGGATCAAAATAAATATTAACAGACTCCAGATTCCATGTGTTCTTCAAACCGCTGGCCTCTTCCTGTTCCAGAATCCACAAGCCATTGTATTCCAGCATTCTAAATTCTATAAAGAGACCAAAGACCCTCCCTGCCCAAACCCACATCACTCCCTTTACCATATTAGTGTGGGCGGCCGATGACTAATTAGCTGCTTCATTCATTAGGGTCCAAGACACACTTATTAATCTCAGTGATCATGTGTTTCGAGAAAGCTCTTCTTGCGTTTGTTCCTATTACTGAAAGATAATGCTTGTCCCTTCATGGACAATAGTCAATACTTTTGTATATTGACACTTTTAATCAAGGCAAAAGATCTAATAAAAGATAACAACTATGTTTCATAATAGAATCATAAACAGGGCCCTGGGTTTTTTCCCTGTTCGTTCTGGCTGCATCGAGGAGAGAACAAAGAGAAGACCGAACCATTGGCGTGTGAAAACAAAACTATTTGTTGAACCTCATACTTTTCTCCCGTATTCATGAGACGAGGGACGCAAGAACAAATGAGACATTCCTTGTTGTTCAGGACTCAGAGACAAAGGAAATAAAAATGCATTTGTGAATTCAGATGCAATTGTTTGTCTTACTAAAACCAACACAGACTAGCGCTTGTTGCACACCAAAAAAATGTAATCTTATCAGCAACAGGCTATGTGAACAAAATAGTTCTTTTTGGCAGCATTGATATAAAGAAATGAATAAAGCGTAGAATTCTGAAACTCATAGCAGAGTCCCTGATAAGCTGGAGTCTGTCTGATCCTCTCCATCACACTCACTTTCCTTAAGGGTAATGCTCACCGTATCATAGAGACCAATAATTATGGAGGAGAGCAGGGACAAGTCAGGGTAAAAATTGCTTGGCTCAAGGCAAGGGACGTTAAGGTGGCTGAGGCCAGTGAGGGTGGGGGGATTGTCAGTTTGTCACTAGATGCTCTCCTTGGTGTCTCGGACTCGGGCAGAGTCAATGCCACAGGGGGCTGGCCGTGGCTTGAAGTGAGAACACTGTAAATGACCACCCAGCTCTGGCTTTTGAAACTCCCATGTGGCCCTTCCATCACAAAAGCACCAGGCTGATAACCTTGGAGGTGCTGGTAGCTGAAGAAGAATTCCCTTCAAGTTCAAGGCCAAGGCCACAGGGAGCCACCTGCAAAGCCATCTACTCACATGTCCCGCCCAGATGGATTCAGACTTTCACATTTAGAATCATCAGATCTTATGCCAAAGGGCCTTAAAGACTACCCAGTCCAATGTCTTCGTCATCCTGGTTGGATAACCTTTTGCACTCCACTTTAAATACTGCAGCAATGGAAAACTCATCGTCTTGTTCCCATTCCACCCATTTCATATTTTCCAAAGGAAATAGTCAGCAAGCATCTACAAAATTATTAGTCATTAGAATAACATTGAGTGGGGCCGGCGCTGTGGGGCAGTGGGTTAATGCCCTGTCCTGAAGCGCTAGCATCCCATACGGGTGCTGGTTTGAGTCCCAGCTGCTCCACTTCCAATCCAGCTCTCTGCCATGGCTTGGGAAAGCAGTGAAGGATGGCCCAAGTCCTTGGGCCCCTGCACCCGCAAGGGAAGACCCAGAGGAAGCTCCTGGTTCCTGGCTTTGGATCGGCGCAGCTCCAGATGTTGCGGCCAATTGGGGAGTGAACCATCAGATGGAAGACCTTTCTCTCTCTCTCTCTCTCTCTCTCTCTATCTCTCCTCTGTCTGTGTAACTCTGCCTTTCAAATAAATAAATAAATCTTTAAAAAAAAGCATAACACTGAGCTACTTGTGTTAATATAACTATGCTGCACTATAGTTTACTATTATATATATATGATACATCTCATGTCTATATGTATGCCAGGAACTGAACTAAACGCTACAGTCACAATGGTAAGAAAGAGAGCCCTGGATGAACATAAGAGTAAGTAATAGAGATAAATATTAATGAAGTAATCAAACAAATTTTAAAAAGGGCCATATGCTATGACTTAATGTTCTTGGCCCCCAAACAGATATTCTGATGATGATGTAGTCCTAAGGGTCAAGGAGACACTGCTGGGTAAATCTCTGAAAGATGCAGAGAAGGTAACTGGTCCAAGGCAAGGAGATGTCCTGAGAAAGGTGTTCTGGGAGTAAGAGACAACCTGTGCAAAGGCCCTGGGGTGGACAGGAGCATTCTACAACGAATAAGTAGGCTGCGATACAGAGGAAGAGATGTGTCGTGCCTAAGCTGTTTCCTGGTGCTGAGGACCCAATAACACACTCTGCATAAGTTATAAAGAAAGGGGATTATTTTGATTTGCAATTCTGCCCCAAGGTTGAAGAGTGGGACCTGGCGATGGCCTTCTTGCAGGGAGAGTTCTAAAGTGGTGTCCCGTGGGACAGAGGTAACGTACAGGTGTGTGTGTGAGTTTTCTGGGCTCCCTCTCACTCCTTATAAACCGCCAGCATTGGATCATGGGAGCTGCACCCTGGTGACTTCATCTCAAAAAGCCCCACCCCAAAATATCATAGGTTCACTTTCCACTTTCTTATCCAATCTAATTTTATTTGAAAGGCAGACAGACAGATGGAGAGAGACCTTCCACCTGCTGGTTCAGTCCCCAAATGCCCACAAACAGCCAGGGCTGGGCAAGTCCTAAACTAGGAGACTGGAAACTCAATCCAGCTCTTGAGTTGTCACCTGCTGCCACCCAGGATATGTATAAACAGGAAGCTGGGTCAGAAGTAGAATAGCCGGGACTTGAACCAGGAATTCCAATATGGGGCCAGGGCATCGTAAGCAGTGGCTCAACCACTGCACCAAATGCCCTGACCGTTGCCACCTTAGTACCAACCAGTGGGGATTAAACTCCATTGTGAGTTTTGGAGGGGACTAACCACAGCATGCTCAGGGAAACCCAAGTTCTCCGGTGCAGGAAGGAAGGAATTAGCTTATGCAGAGTTTTGTAAGCCATACTTACACACGGAGCTTCGTTTTCTCCTAGAAGCGATAGTCAGATACTGATGAGTTATCAGCAAAAGGCAGGAGATGTTGGCTAGATTCTTAAACTGGACAGCTCCATCTGCCTGCATTGTGGAGAAGGATGGCAGGCAGACCAGAGAGGGGGCAGGGCGATGAGCTCAAGATCACAGCCAGCTACGTGAGAGGTGGCAGGCGCCAGCAAACAGCGGCTGACGAGAGGGGAGACGGAAACACGGTCCCCCCAAATTAACCTCGAGAGAAAATTGCCAGAAATCCTGTTTTTGACTTAAAAAGAACAGTTGAGGTAGAAAGGGGGATGAGTTGCATTTTTCTGGCTCAGGCAATTCAAAGAAGGCTGGCACTTGCCAGTGAGAGGGGTGCACTGGAGGAGGACTGGGCTGGAGAGGCGTGGAGCCTTCCTGGCATTCGAGTGGACATGTCTTAAGCAGAGGATGCAAAGCTCGGGGGACCGGAGTTGCATAGATTTAAGAGGGCACTGATATCTTCCAGGGGGTCCACAAGGTCAAAACTGGTTTCAAAACATCCCTAAGACATTATTTGCCTCTTTTGCTCTGGCTTTCACAGGTGCATGGTGGGGTTTTCCGGAGACCTTGTGACAAGTGACACCACTGAGAGGTTGCATGCAGAGACAGGAGGAAAAGACCCTCAGAGACAAATAGTTCCTAAAAAATAAGTTCTCTGGAAAGTTCCCAAAGGGCATTGAGCAAGTGGAAAACATTCTAAATGATCTGCTAAGTCTCAGTAAGCACAGGGAGCATTCGTGACTTCTGGGTTGTGATTGCCTCCCCAGCGGCTCCAGTTGTGTGTGATGCTGTGCTGCTTCTGATACGTGCAGCTGGACACCGGGGTCCCCTCTCTCCAGCAGCTGGGCTCGGGCGACGATTTGTCCCTAGGAGGTTCAGGCCGCCAGCTTTTCTCACTAACCCCGCCTTGGGGTAGAAGATGCATGAGCCACCAAGAGAGCTAAAGCTCCCTTCTGCCTGGGTCCCGCTCACAACATGGGCATATTGGCTCAGGTGCAACACACCAGGAACACTGGCCCCTCAGCTTAGTGCACTCACAAGGCACTGGGGCCATACCAGAGAAGTTAAACCAGGAAGAGCAGAAGCCAATACCGCACCCGTGCCCCTTCTTGTAAAGCATGGTTGTCATTCAAGAAGAGGATGCCCCTTGCTCTCCCAGATCCAGAGACAGGTGCATGGTGCGTAGGCATAGGATTAAGAACTGAGAGCGTTGGGGCTGGTGCTGTGGCATAGTAGGTTAAGCCTCCACCTGCTGTCACTGGCATCCCACAAGGGTGCTGGCTTGAGTCCCAGCTGCTCCACTTCCAATCCAACTCCCTGTTGATGGCCTGGGAAAGCAGTAAAAGCTGGCCCAAGTCCTTGGGCCCCTGCACCCGTGTAGGAGACCTGGAAGAAGCTCCTGGCTCCTGGCTTCAGATCTGGATGTTGAGGCCATCGAGGGAGAGAACCAGCAGATGGGAGACCTCTCTGTGTCTGTAACGAGGGCTGAGAGCCCTGTAGCTCTCATCAAGGAAATGACCTGAACAGAGTATTAAGAATTCAAGTGTGAGGCTGTTATCAAAAATGATGGCTGATGGTGAGAAATTAAGAGGGGGAGAAAGAGAGAGAGCACAAGCATGCCTTCAAGTGTCAGTGTGAGTCACCCACATACAGAGCACCCCGTGGCCGATGAAGCGGAGGGGAGAGACCAGAGAAGGGATCCATAACCCTCGGGAGCCCAGGGTGAAAGCACGGCCCCTCCCACATTGTCGATCTCTTTTATGAGTGGTGTCCTAATTGAATATGCAAATGGGGGTGGAGTTTAGCCTGCGTGAGGCTTCCTGGGAATCTCATGGCATCTCCACTTTCATGTGGCCATCAAGGTGTCTCCTCCTCCCTCCTCCTGGATGAGATACAGGTGTACCATGGGAAAGTGGGCGTTACTAGGCTGCCAGGGAAGGGGGTGGAGTTACAATGCAGGAGTGGCAGAAATTCCGGCTGACCCATCCCTATGGAATCTTTCTGCCTGGCCTCCTTGTTCCAGCTCCACAAGGACTATAGCTAAACGGTAGACCAGTTAGTGATTTTGCCAGCGAGAACCAGGGAAAAGTGACAGTTAGGGAGAGCCTTCCTGGAATTGGGACGAGACTCAAAGCCAGGTCCTCAAGATGAGCCCCGCACGCAGGCACAGGCACACATTTAACTGACACCGTGGAGTAATTTATGCCCAAGGGCACTGTCATCCAAACAACAGAGCAGTGAGTCAGCCTGAGTGTGAAACCAACAGAGAAAGCCCGCTACCCAGGGGCATAAGTGGGAGAGGCAGTCCCAGTGCGCCCTAATACCACAATAACCCCGAGGAGACTGCACTTGTCCAAGGCTGCGCCCTGGGGAGTGACATCAGGGGGCACGGTGAAGGCCACGGACTGGCTAAAATAGTCCAGTCAAATCACTCAACAAATAAACAAGCCGGCAACTGCGCACCCTGGGCTGGGAGAACACAGCAACAAGAATTGCTGACGTGCATCCTCTGAAATGTCCAGGTCTCAAAAAAACTATGGGGCAAAGAAAGCAAAAAGTGTGACCCATAGATGGGGGGGAGCAGGCAATGGAAATTGCTTTTGAAAGGATTTATATTTCAGACTTAAGAGACAAAGACTTCAAAGCAACTACTATTAGTATGTTCAAAGAGCTCAAAGGAACCATGCTTAAAGAAATAGAGGAAGGTTTTATAACAATGTCTCATCAAAGAGTATCGATAAATAAATTGAAATTATTTTTTAAAAAATTAAAGTTCTGGATTGAAAAATGCAATTACCAAAATGAAAAATCCTCTAGGAGCAGGCATTTGGCCCGGCATCCCATATAGGTGATGGTTCAAGTCCTGGCTGCTCCACTTCTGATCCAGCTCTCTACTATGGCCTGGGAAAGCCATGGAAGTTAGCCCAAGTCCTTGGGCCTCTGCACCCACGTGGGAGACCTAGAAGAAGCTCCAGGTTCCTGGCTTTAGATCAGCCAAGCTCTAGCCATTGCGGTCATTTGGGGAGTGAACCAGCAGATGAAAGACATATTCTCTCTCTCTCTCTCTCTCTCTCTCTCTCTCTCTCTGCCTCTCTGTAATTCACAGTGGCTGGATTCAATGCTCAGCTCCACCTCTCTCTCCAGCCTTCTGCCAATGCGCCCTGGGCAGCAGCAGGTGCCGGTTCCCTGCCACCCACAGGGAGATCCAGACTAGGTTTAGGCTCCCAACTTCAGCCTGGACCAGCCCTGATTTTTGCAGGCATTTACAGAATGAACATTTAGAGAGTGCAGATGAAAGATACCTTTCTCCCCCTCTCTCCAACAAAATTCAATAAATACATAAATTTTTAAGTTAAGAAAAGTTCTCTACAGAAGATCAATGGATTTTAGCTGGCAGGATAATCCAAGAAGCCAGAGATAGACTGCTACAGATGGTGTAACCTAGAGAAAAAATAAAAGAGAAAATGAATGGAACCTTCAGCAAAGGTGGGAACCTACAGCCCACCAACATATGCGTAATAGGAGTGCCAAGAGGAGAAGAATGAGAGAAAAAAGAAGAAATAGTCGAAGACATAATCGCTAAAAATTTCTCAAATTTGGTGGAAAATATTCATTAGCACATCTAAGAAACTCAGTCTCCAATAAGGTTATATACAGAGGACAACACTGTGGCGTAGCAGGTAAAGCTGCTGCCTGCAGTGCCGGCATCCCATGTGGCCGCTGGTTCGAGACCTGGCTGCTCCACTTCCAATCTAGCTCTCTGCTATGGCCTGGGAAAGCCATGGAAGATGGTCCAAGTCCTTGGGCCCCTGCACCCACGTGGGAGAAGCTCCTGGCTCCTGGCTCCTGGCTTCAGATTGGCACAGCTGCGACCAATGCAGCAAATTGGGGAACGAACCAGTAGATGGAAGACCTCTCTCTCTCTCTCTCTCTCTCTCTCTGTGTGTGTGTGTGTAACTCTGACTTTCAAGCAAAATAAATAAATCTTTAAAAATAAAAAGGTTATATACAAAGGAGCCACAAACAGATACATCACAATAAAAGTGTTGGAAGACAGAGATGGGGGCAGGTGTTGTGACACAGTGGGTTACGCCACCAGTTGGGACCTCTCCATCCCATATGTCAGTGCTTAGGATCAAATGTAGCCCCTCCTTCCAATCCAGCTTCTTGCTAATGTGCCCGGGAGGCAGCAGGTGATGGCCCAAGCAGTTGGATTTCTGCCCCTCTTGTAGGGGGTCCTGATGGAGTTCCTGGCTCGGGATTACATCCTGGCCCAGGCCCAGCTGTTGTGGGCTTTTGGGGAGTGAATCAGGAAAGGAAGATCTCTCTCTCTCTCTCTTTTTCTCTCTCTCTTTCCCCCCTCTCTCCTACTCTCTATCTCCCTTTGTCAATTTGCTTTTCAAATCAATCAATAAACTTTTTAAAAAGATGAAGGGAAAAAATCTTGAAATTAACAAGAGAAAAACAACTCATCGCATACAAAGAAACTTTAGTGAGATTAACACATCATTTATCACCCAACACAATGGAGACCTCAAGGCCAAAAATGATCTATTTCAAGTGCTAAGAGAAAAAATGAACTTCTATATCTAGCAAAAGGATCCTTGAAAAAGGAAGCTGAAAGGCATATCCAGAGCAGCAAACGTTGAGGAATTTCTTGAGAGCAAAGCCACTTTATAAGAAATGCTAAAGAAAATTCTTTAGCAGCAAGTGACACCAGATAGTAATTTGAATTCACACTAAAAAAAAAAAAAATGAAAAGAGCATCAAGGCTGGTGTTGTGGTGCAATGGGTTAAGTGGATGCCTGCGAAGCCAGCATCCCATATGAGCACCGGCCCATGTCCAGGCTGCTCCACTTCTGATCCAGCTCTGTTTATATGCCTGGGAAAGCAGCAGAAGATGGCCCAAGTGCTTGAGTTCCTGCCACCCATGTGGGAGACCCCAATGAAGCTCCTGGCACTTGGCTTCAACCTGGCTCAGCCCTGGCTGTTGCAGCCATTGAGGGAGTGAACCGGTAGATGGAAGATCTCTGTCTCTTCTCTTTCACTGTAACTCTGCCTTTCAAATAAATAAAAAATATTTTTTTAAAAAAGAGCATGAGGTGAAGATAATTATGTAGTATTTATAAAAGTAATTATGTGAGTATTTATAAAAGTACTTCCTAGGGTGGAAGTGCAAGTATACATCTATTTTTTCCTTCCCTTCAATTGTATAAAACAAATGTATATAATTATATTTTGGCCTTCAACATACAGATTTTTTAATATATTTGATAATAAAGCACAAAGGATCTATTATTATAATAAAATAACTATATTATTATGTTATACAATAATATACTATCCATTAATAAATTATTATAAATATAATGTATAATGACAGGAATAAATTAAGAGAATAAGAAATTATACATAAATGCAACAAAATATGTATATTTTCTTCTTTTTCTCTATTCTTTTCCTCTATCTTTTCTTTTCTCTATCCTTTAAGAAGATATATATCAAATAATAATTGCGATAATGTGCTGTTGGATTTTTAATAGATATGGATGTGATATGTATAGCAACAACAGCACACAATGGAGAAAGAGGGAGTGAAGCCATGTGGGAGTAACACCCTCATACCTCATTGAACTACTGGCATAAATCTGAAGTGGGTGCTATGTGAAAATCTGTATTGTAATCCCTAGAACAATCACTAAGAAAACAGTCATAAAACCTGGTGTGAGTCAGACATTTGGCTTGCTGGTTATGTTAGCAGTTGGCTATCACTCCCTATCAGAGTTCCTGTGCTTCCTTCTCAGCTCAGCCCCTGAGTCCAACGTTTTGTTGGTGTGTACTTAGAAGGGTAGCAGATCACAGCTCAAGGACTTGAGGCCCGGCATCCTACATTGAGAAACCTGGATTGAGCTCCAGGCTCCCGACTTCAGCTGGGCTCAGCCCCGGCCAGGCCACCGAGGGCATTTGAAGAGTGAAATAACATATGGAAGTGCTTATTCTCTCTCTCTGAATTAAATAAAAATGAAAACATATGGTGAAAAATCATCCTAGGAATTAAAATGTTTGCCTCCTGCAAAGGAAAGCAATTAAATAGAAAACTAAGTAACAAAAAAGTACAGCAGACATAGGCTTGTAGAAAACATAAACCAGAACCAGAGATAAACCTAGCTGTTTCAATTTCCAATGTAAATGGATTAACAATTCATTCAAAAGTCAGAGACTACCAACCTGCCAATCTAACCATTCTGCCATGGGAGTCACACATGAGAGTCAATTATACAAATAAATTGAAAGTTAAAAGGATGGGAGAAGACACGTGATGCAAACAGTAACTGCACCTGATTTGGAGCAGTTTTGCTGGCATTAGAACAAATAAACTTAAAAATACTACTATTCACAAAAAAGAGATATTTTATCATGATAAGTCAATCCATAAGGAAGATATATAACTATTAATTTACATGCACGAGGGGCGGCACTGTGGCACAGTCAGTTAAAGCCCTGATCTGCAGGGTTCTAGTCCCGGCTGCTCCACTTCTGATCCAGCTCTCTGCTATGGCCTGGGAAAGCAGTAGAAGATGGCCCAGGTGACCTGGAGGAAGCTCCTGGCTCCTGGCTTCAGATCGATGAGTTTTGGCAATCTGGGTAGTGAACCAGCGGATGGAAGACCTCTCTCTCTCTCTCTCTCTCTCTCTCTCTCTCTGCTTCTCCTTCTCTCTGTGTGTAACACTGACTTTGAAATAAATAAATAAATCTTTAAAAAAAGAAAGATCTCAAACTGAGAACCTAGTCTCCCATTTTAGGAGACTACAAAAAGAAGACTACACAAAACCTAAGCAAGAGTAAGAAGAGAAATAATGAAAATTGGATAGTTGGATTAGAGAGAAATTAAGTAGAAAATAGAAAAAATAAGAAAACGAAAAGTTAACTCTTTGAAAAGATCAGCAAAACCGAGAAACAATTATATAGAAGACTCAAATTACCAAAGTCAGGAATGATAGTTGGACAACACTACAAACTTTACACAACAAAATAAATAAAATAAAGTTAAAAGAGAGTATTGTAAACAGTTATGTGCCAGCAGGTTATGTAATCTAGATAAAATGGAGAAATTCCTAGGAAGACACAGACTGCCAAAGTGTTCCCCAGAAGCAATAGAAAACCTTAATAAACCTCTAACAAGTAAACAGATTTAATTAGTAATTTAAGAACTACCAGCAAAGAAAAGCCCAGTCCCGAATGGTTTGGCTGGTGAATTTTATTAAATATTGTTGAAAGAATTATTAACAATTACTACAAACAGTTTCCAGAATGTGATTTTAAAATATATTCCCAAAGTGTATGCAGCCAGTATTACCCTAACTCCAAAGCTAGAAAAAAAAAAAAAAAAAGAAGAAAGTCCTAGGAAAACTGCAGACCAATCCATCTTAAGAATATAAATGCAAAAATCTTCAACAAAGTAACATCAAACAGAAGTCAGCTCCATATAAAAGAGTTTCTACTCCATGGCCAAGTGGGACTTATCCCAGGAATGCAAGGTTGGTCCAACATAAGAAAACCAATCCGTGTTTACACTATGAATAAGAAAAAGGACAGTGTGATTGTGTCACAAGAAACAGAAAACATGTATGACAAAACCTAGCACTCTTTCATGATAAAATGGTCAGTAAATTAGTAATAAAAGGGAATTTCCTGAGCCCAATAAAGGGCTCTATGAGACACCCACCCTTAACATCATACTTAATAACGACAGACTCAATGCTTTCCCACTGCAACAGGAAAAAGACAAAGATGTCCATTCTCACTGCCTCTATTCAACATTGTACTGAAGGTTCCAGTCAGGGCAATTAGGCAAGAACAAGAAATAAAAGGCATCTACATTTGAAAGCAAGTAAAACTATTTCTTTTCACAGATGACATGATCTTGTATGTAGAAAATCCTAGTGAGTCCATAACAATTCTACTAAAAGTGTTGGAACTAGCAAGTCCAGCCAAGCTGTAGGATACGAAATCAGCATTCAGAAAGTTATTGTATATCTATGTGCTAGCGACAAACAAATTGAAAATGAAGTCAAAAAATATATCCAATTGTAATAGCCTACAAAAGAATGAAATACATAGGAATAAATTTAAGAAGAAAAAACAAGAACCTGAAAGAGGGTCTAAATAGCATATGTTTTCCCAGCTCTGTGGAAACTAATAGAGTGCTGAAATGTAATGTATAGGAGTGAAATTGACATTCTGAGTTTCAAGGATTGTTCACAGCCCTTGTCTCTACTGGTGAGGAAGAGTGCTTTTTTATTTTCTTCTATTTGTTGAACTCTTTACTTAATGTAGGATCAACTTTATGGGTTTAAAGTAAATTGAAAGTAGATCATTGTAAAATGAAGACAGCAAATAAGAAAAGAAGGAGGAGGGTGGGAGTATGGGCAGGAGGGAGGGTAGGGTGGGAAGTATCACTGTGGTCCTACACCTTACATACAAAATACAGGAAACTTGCATACCCTAAATAAGATTTAAAAAATTAAAAATAGAGTCATCTCACGTTTGATGATTGAAAAACTCAATATTATTAAATGGCAACACTTCCCAAATTCCACACAACTCCTCTGAACATTTCAGCTGCCTTTTTTGTGTGAATTGATAAGCTGATCCCCAAACTCATACGGAAATGCAAGGAGTCCACAACAGTCTAATCAATCTCGAGAAAAAGGTTGGAAAATTCACAGTTCCTGACTTAAAACTTACTACAAAGCCAGAATAATCAATAGAGGGTAGTACTGACACATAGTCTGACAAACAGATCAATGAAATTGAATTAAAGTTCCAAAAATAAACTCTTACATTTTTGGTTGGTTGATTTTAACAAAGGTACCAAGACAATCAATGAGGGAAAAATAGTCTTTTCAGTGTTTTTTTTTTAGATTTTTATTTATTTACTTGAGAGGTAGAGTTACATACAGTGAGAGTGAGAGAAAGAGAGAGGTCTTCCTTCTGTTGGTTTACACCCCAGATGGCTGCAACGGCCAGAGCTGTGCTGATCTGAAGCCAGGAGCCGGGAGCTTCTTCCAGGTCTCCCATGCAGGTGCAGGGGCCCGAGTACTTGGGCCATCTTCTGCTGCGTTCCCAGACCATAGTAGAGAGCTGGACTGGAAGAGCAGCAGCTGAGACTCGAATCGACGCCCATATGGGATGCTGGTGCCGCAGGTGGAGAATTAACCTACTGCACCACAGCACCGGCCCCAAATAATCTTTTCAATAAGTGGTGTTGGGATAGCCATATATCCATATGCGAAAGAATGAAATCAAACCTCTGCCTAATACTATACACAAAACTTAATTCAAAATGGCTCATAAATATAAGTTAAAACTCCTACAAGGTGCCATTTCAAACCCACTCAGCTAGCTACAATCAAAAAGGCAGCAGACAGCAAGTGTTGGCAATGATGTAAAGGGGCCAGCAATGTGGCATAGTAGGCTAAATAAACAAATAAATAAATAAGTAAAATCTTTAAAAAAAAATGCAACCCTCAAACTCTGCTAGTGGAAAGCTAAAATGAACAGCCACTCGGAAAAGGTTTTAGCAGCACCTCAAAATGTTTAACAAAGGGTTCCCGTAGGACCCAATGATGCCTCTTTAGCCAAGAGAAAGTGAAAACGTACAACCACACACATGCTTGCACATGAAGCTTCGAGAGAGGATTGTTCGTTGTCTCCATAAAGGAGAAGCCCATCTATCAGCTGACAGATGGATGAACAAAATGTGAGTCTACCCATACAATGTGACACGAGTGAGTAATAGAAAGGAATGAACAGATACGAAGATGAACGTTCATGGCCATACTAGCCAAAGCAATCCCCAACAAAATACTAATGACATTTTTCACAGAAATAGAAAACAAATGCTAAAATTAATATGGAGCCCCAAAAGACTCAGAATAGCCAATGCTATAGAATAGACCTTAGACTCAGAATAGCCAATTCTTTTTCTAAACAAAAAGAATAAAGCAGGAGGCAGCACAGTACCTGACTTTAAAGCATGCTACAAGGCCACAGTGATTCAAACAACATAGCACGGGCATAAAGACTAACACATAGACCAGTGGAACAGAATAGAAAATCCATGTTAATCTACATGCATAAGGTCAACTGTTCTTTGACAAAAATGCCAAAAAGGGCAGTCTCTTTAATAAATAGTGCTAGGAAAAGCAGATAAACAAATGCACAAAATTAGATCTCTTGCTCTCACCATATCCAAAAAACAACTCAAAATGGATCAGACCTAAATGTAAGACCAGAAATTATGAAATTGCTAAAAAGCAAACAGTTGAAGACATTTTATGCTGGCGATAATTTTTTAAAGATTTATTTATTTATTTGAGAGGCAGAATTACAGAGAGAGAGAGGGAGAGATGGAGAGAGGGGTCTTCCATTTGCTGGTTCACTCCCCAGATGGCCACAACAGCTCATCTGATCTGAAACCAGGAACCAGGTGCTTCTTCCCAGTCTCCCACTGCTTTCCCAGGCCATCAACAGAGATCTGAATTGGAAGTGGAGCAGTCAGGACTAGAACCCACGCCCTATGGAATGCCAGTGCTGCAGGTGGAGGCTTCACCTACTACACCACAGCACCAGCCCCAGCAATAATGCACAAGCAACAAAAATAGAGGCAAACGAAATTACCTCAAACTAAGAAGCTTCTGCACATCAAAGAATCAATGAAGCAGAAAGGCAGGCAGTAGATTGGGAGAAATATTCACACACTATTCACCCAACAAGGTATTAACATCCAGACTAGGTAAAGTTCCAATAGCACCCATGTCCCATATCGGAGTGCCTGGCTTCTGCACGTGTCTCCCACAGGGTCTGAGAGGCCAATAAGCTGGGGCTGTGTCTCAGCCACTGCATGGCCAGCATGGCAGCCCCAAGGCTCAGCCCTCAACACAGGCCAGCGCTCGGACACCTCTGAAGCCTGCCATCCCGCTAACCTTTGGCAGACTGAGATGACCTTGCATCCGTCAGTGTGACAGAGCCAAGCACAGAGGGCAGAAGCACCCTCCTGCACCCCAGCCAGCCCAGGACATCGGGAGCTTGTGGCTGCTGCTTCTGCACCACCTCCCAGGGGAGCCCCTGTGGACAGGCTATGTCACTGCTCAGTGCTGGCGGGTAGAAGCTCCTATGCTTGTCCCAGACTCAGCGGAATCCTGCATGGAGTGCCCAGGACATCAGTGCTAGTCACAAGCTCGTCCCCAGTTCACCCCCATCTCTCCCTTGTCTCATACCTTGATGGGAGCCCATCCTGGGATCAGGAACCAGGGGCACAGAGCTGGCATGTGGGCAGTTCTGAGAGCAGGTGGGCATCCAGAAGCAGACGTGCCCTGCAGGGACTCTGCACGCTGCCCCAGGACAGGGGCCCTCAAAGGGTCCCTAAGAACTCAAGCCTGGGCAGTTGGCTTACAGGTTTCCTCCGCAGGCTGCCTGGGCAGAACACCGAGCTGTGTTCTGGCTCCCCAGTGCTGCCAAGGGAGACGAATGAGTGTTTGTTCGCCCAGGTGTTCACATCAACAGCAAAACCCTGCCTTGGTTAAGTGCAGCATCTTCATCGCGGGGAGCCCGAGACATACAATATCCATAGGTAGACTTGTGGCTGCCATAGCCCCATGCACTTGGCCCCTTCTTAGCGTCTAGAAATAAGTTGGATGCTGATTTTAAAAAAAATCAAGAGCAGCATGGTGAGGTTAAAAAAAAAGGCAGTGGGTGGGGAGACATACAAGAGCCCAATTCCTCCCCCAAATCTGGGGGGAGGGGGGTCAACCACTTAACCTCAGCTTCTTTATCTGTAAAATTTTCAGGCCTCCGGGAAATTGTTCCTCAGCTCCCTGGGTCTTAAACAAGTGTCCCTTTGGCTCCCCCCCCCCCCCCCCGCCCCAGGAGGCTCTGTTTAAGGTGTCTTCCCTAACCAAGAGCTGATAAAGATAAATGAGCACCTTTCCCAACAATTACCGGGCTGGCTCACGGCTGAGAACACGGGAGGGGGCCGGGGGCGGCTGGGCACTCTCCTCCTGGAGCACATTTTCCATGCCAGCACTTCTGTCTGTTTGAATTACAAGACTCACCCATCCCATCCGTCCTGCGACCACCCATGCCCTCCCCACCCCTGGCCCCTGCTTGGGAGCAGCGGATCCGTGTTGGGGGCAGCAGACTGTCTCTGCGTCATCTTTCTCCCTCCCCTGCTCTTGCACTGAAAACTGGCTATTATTGTGTTTTGCCGAAAGGATTATGAAAAGACCCTAAAATCGAGACAGGCGGGTAAGCAGCCTAAAGGCGCTCTGGTGTCTCCCCTAGCAAATCCATCCACTAGAGCATAAAGCATGTTTGTGCTCACGGACATTTTTTTAAGAGGAGCTGCGAAGCCAGGTTGTCCTCAAGCACTCGGACTGTGTAGACATGGCTGCGGTTCACCCCCACACTCATCCCAGCTGCCCTTGCAAAGGAGCGGCACCAAGAGGGAGCCAGGACATGGAGCCAGCCCTGCAGAGCCACTGCGTCCTCCCAGCCTGAGGCATGGCAGGCTCTTGGCAGCTGGAAGTCTCTGCAGCTGCTCTTCAACTTCCTTGTGGGGCTTCTCCTAGCAGTCCCACTCATTCTGCTTGTGCAGGGTCAGGGGGAGGGTCACACAGCTGAGGTGTGGGAATGGCTCTGCTTGTTAATCATTCCCCCCCACTCTTGTTTGCTACATGCACCCTAAGGGTTTGGCACTGGGTGTGTTTCTTATAAATCTAAATGATGCATTTGGGTTCGAATGAGCCATACAAGTGCCCCTGTCTTGGCAGGGAGGTATCTTTGCTTTAGGAAGAAAAAGGAAATAATCCTACTTAGGAGGGTAAAGTTGAGGGGGCGGTGCCTTTTGATAAGGACGCCCATAAAATGAGTAAGAACCCGTTTTATAGGAGCTGGAGTCTTTACCTGCAGGTCACGGGGAAGGCTGCAGGGGGGAGGGGCGGGCATTCTGTTCCAGGGAGCAGAGAGGGAGCAGGACATGTCCCAGAGCCGATGACAGGTGCCCCCTTCCTACCCCAGGGCCACATTCAAGACACCCTAGGCCACAGCGACTCGGATAATATTCGCTACCACCCATGGGGGGTCTGCTACGTGCAAGGCACCGTGTCTGTGCCACCCGTAAGAATCCATTCAATCTAACAAGCAGCCTGCTCCATTTCATGGATGAAGAAACCGAGGTTCTGTGCAGCCCATTCACTCAGCCAAGATTATACAACCAGAAAGCAGCAGAGCAGAGATGCAAACCCCCTGGGGGGCAGGGAGGGGACTGTTACATTCCCAGACCCACAAGTGCCTGTTTTTGTATCCGTTGTGACTTATTTAGCACCTACTTAGTATTTTAGGCTCCTTAAGATGTATGAAGGTGTCTCACACATAAACCTGTACACCTGTATTCATAGCAATTTATTTGTAGCAGTCCAAAACGAGGAATTACTCAAATATTCTTTAATGGGTCAAGGTTAACCAAACCGGTAGATCCACACTGTGGAAATCTACCCAGCAGTGAAAAGGAACCAACTTGGAAAAACCCAAGCGCTTTCCTTGGAGGTCTGGCCAGCAACAAGACTGGAAGCAAAGGCCTCAGAGCCCAGCCTCTCTACTGGGCAGAGTCCCTGCAGGGTGCAAGGAGAGGGAGAGAGTGGATGGCAGCCCTGGGGGCTGCCTCTGGGGCTCAGCAGATTGAGCATGGACTTGTATGAGGTCCAGCAAGACCAGGCTGCCAGGGCTGTGGGGGACACATGGCTCCAGGTACCCCCTGCTTCCCTCTTGTCTGCCCACCCCTCCACAGCCATGGAGCCCCTGTGTGCCATTGCTCCTGTCCTCAGAGCTGTTTGCTGCCCCGGGTGTTCCAGCAGCCCCATCGTCAGGTCCCAACTTGATCACACTTCCTTGTTTGGCTCCAGCCTAGGCTGCCCTGCCTGCTCGCACCAAGCCTCACCCGGACCTCATGCTCATTGTACAAGTTTCAATCAGTGCATTCCAGACTCAGCCCCTTGCACGCACAAGACGCACACAGCTCACACCCACGTCAACACCACCATGCCCTCGGCCTCTGGGCGGTTCTTGCCGAGAGGAGACTTCGGGAAGCCCGGGCTCAAGGCAGTCTGGGGTCAGCACCACGCGTAGGCCCCACAGTTCTGGACCAGCACAGAGCCAGGCACAGGCAGCAAACACCAGCCTCCCAGGTGAGAGCCGTGCTTGGCAAAACACATGGTGTAATTTAGGTGAAAAAGCATTGTAATGAATGTGTGCAAGAAAAGAGAGGGCCCTTAATCCCATCATAACAGCTTTAACTGGAAGGGTTTAGAAAGCCAGCTTTAGGGACCAGGCGGCCAGGCTGAGCCTCATCTACAAACCACAGAGAGAAACAAGGGGATAAAGCTACAAAGAGGCTGATAGAAGAGGGGAGGCGCGAGGAAGAGGCCACGGGGACGATTACACGCAGACCCACGGGAAATGGCAAATGCCATTCGATTCTTGGGAAGCCAGAGGATGACAGATTGTCTCCAGCTGGATGGTGGGAAAACAGACAAAGATCAAGGAAGAAGAGAAAGCTGGGGTGGGGGCACTGAGAGGCCGTCTCACCCACTCTCATCCTGACACTGAGACCCACGGAGGGCCAGCGGCTGGCCTGAGACCCTGGCTACTCCCTGGCAAGCTGGGACCAGAATTAAGCCATCATAACTGTGGGCGCAGCCTGTCTGTCCTATCTGACATGCCAGATCCCTGCAAATGTGAAACTCCACCAGCGATTCTCCGCCACAGATCATCCCCGCTAAGAGCGTTCCTTCCCCGTGCTGTGAGGCCCCCAGGTGTAAGAGAGCCCACTCCAGTATACTGCAGTATCCAGGGCTCAGTGTTGTGCCCAGAGGAGCAGGGCTGTGCCCGGGGCAGCAGGACCCCGGGGGCTGGTCCCTGCAAGGATTCTGCAGTAGACCGTTTGTCATCACACAAAGATGTTCATTGTCATGGGCACCACGCCGTAAAAAAAGCATGGGAAGCACTGGGTAAAGGAAGTCACAGACAGCTCCTGACACCAGGCACTGGAGGACTCAAACCCTTTGCCAAACAGAGTCCCCTGGTTGCTGGGTGGTCACGGACATCCATCGTCACTTTATGTGTGAGGATGTGCCAGGCACAAGCGCTGCCCTGGTGAGGCAGCAGGCAAAGAGGAAGAGAGAAGTGACCACTGTCAGATACTGTCCCTGTCCTCGGTCCCCTGACAGAGTCGAGGCCATGACGCCAGCAGGAGTCAGTGAGAACCCAGAGGCAGACGAGAGGAGCAGCCACAGGCGTCCCTTGAGGTGGTTGAAGCCAACCAGATAACACAGGGAAAGGCAGGGAGCAATGTCAAGGCTGAGTCCAAGGTTAGCACACTCCACTGGGCAGAGAGCAGTGATGGGAGCCAAGGGGAGACTTGAGGAGGCCTCACCAGTGTGAGGAAGGCCAGCCTTGTTATGACATCAGATACCTGGGTATGTGTTTGTGTCTCAGACACAGATGTCCCTCAGCTTCTGATAGGGTACACCAATCAGAGGTATAGAGTTGTTCAATATAAAAAGTTAATGAGAAAGGAATCTTAATGAAGAATGGGATGGGAGAGGGAGTAGGAGGTGGGACGGCAGTGAGGATGTGAAGGTAGGTTTAGGGAGAGGAGCCACTATATTCCTAAAGTTGCACCTATGCAATTTGTATTCTTTCAGTAAAAGCTTTTCTTTAAAGGAAAAAAAAAAAAAGAAAATGCATTGAATACCTAACCTGCAAAATGGTGTAGCTTAGCCCAGCCTATATTAAACAGGCTCAGAACACTCACAAGAGCCTACAGCTGTCTTGAAGTCTGAGGTCCCGAGAACCCCTTCTCCTGAGCAACTGCATACTACGAATTAGAGTAAAATTCAGTAACAGAAACACAGGCCGGAACCGCAAAGCAACTTGACTTGGTACGTCGGTGTGTTTTGGGTGATGCAGAATGTGCCCGTTTTATTTTGTTCTTCCTGTAGACGGTTTCCAAGGTATTGCCAAGGCCATACAAATGGCAGTGAATATTTGGGGTTCAAACCCAGGCAGTCTCACTCAGCTAAGAACCCATTTTTAAACTACGCCAGCATTCCTGACTCCCTAAGAAAGGCAAGTCTGTCAGTCCTCACCAACTGCTCATCTATTCTTTTCATTCTTCCCCTGTACAAAAATTCCTGAGAGGAGCCAGCGCTGTGGCATAGAAGGTTAAGCCTGCAGTACCAGCATCCTCTATGGGCACAGGTTTGAGCCCTGGCTGCTCCACTTCTGATCCAGCTCTCTGCTGTGGCCTGGGAAAGCAGTAGAAGATGGCCCAAGTGCTCGGGCCCCTGTACCCATGTGGGAGACCCAGAAGAAGCTCCTGGTTCCTGGCTTTGGCCTAGTCCAACCCAAGCTATTGTGGTCATTTGGGGGTGAACCAGCAGATAGAAATCTCTCTCTCTCTCTCTCTCTCTCTCCATCTCTGCCTTTCAAATAATATTAACTAAAAAAAAAAATCCTGAGAACCAAAGCCCAGCTGACTCTGGCAAAAGAAAGAGAACACACTCTCACGCAATCCATTGTTGAATGTAACCCAATACGCCCCGGGCGCGGTGCCCAAGGATCCTGCTCCCTCACCCAACTGCAGATCCAGCAACCCCTCTCTCCAACCCCCCACGCAGTGTCCTCTTCCCTCCAGCAGCAGGAGAGACCTCCAGGGTCTTGGAGGATGCACTTTCCTGCCATCGAGACTCTGGGTTCTGCCCGCAAGTCAAGGAACGGGTTCTCCCCAGACCTGTGCCCTGTTGGTTCACTCAGTGGCACGCAGTGCAGCCTGGCCAGGGGCGTCCTGCCAGCCTCTCACAGAGCCTGCCTCCAAGGCAGAGAGACCCTGCAGCCGCAGTCTCACCAGGTAGAGCCTTTCTTCACCCTGCAAATCTGCAAAGACCTTGGGGACAGACCCTGGCCTGGGGACCTCTCTCCTGCTCCTCAAGGGGCACAAGATTGAGAAGAGGAGGCAAGAGGGACCCCAAAAGACAGAGGCTGCCCCCGAGGCGTGAGTCCACAAGAGATACAGATGGGCAGCTAGAGATAGACCTCAGTCTAGGGAGTGAGCTGCGTGTTACGGAGCTCTGTGCCCACAATCTGTCGAACGCCTGTGATTCCGCCTGCCACCAGGTGAAGGAACGGAGCGGGTGGCTCCAGATGGGCGTGCTCGCTGGTGGGCATCATTGGGCTCACCTCTGCTGACGAAGCACTTGCTAGAAACACTCCTCCTCTTCCCTTCTTCATCTTCCTCCTCTCTGGTGGCTGGCAGGGAAGCCCCAGTGCCCATAGTCCTGGAGGGGAGGGCGGGACTTGTCCTCGGGGGCCCACAGAGCATTTCAACCCCAAGCCTAGAAACCCACGCTTCCTAGCTCCAGCCTCTGCCAGTGGAGAGGATGGTGTCCCCCAGGGGAGCACACAGCCAGGCGGAGGGATGGGCTGGCTTCCGGGGTCCCACCCAAGCCAGCTTCCGGGAGCCGCCCACCTATGTCTCCACTTGCTGGCCCCTCCTGGCTGTCCTGGGATCCGGCCTCAGCAGAGGCCCTTGTGGCTCCGGCCCCCACCCCTGCAGAGTCAAGTTCAAACTTTGCTCCTCTTCCGAAGCCTCTTTCATGTGGTTTCTGTCTAATCTGAAAACCCCTCCCTCCCCATTGTCTCTGTATTTATGAACTGTTTCTTAAGTCACCTTTTGAAAAACCTGGTGCCTAGGAAAGTCCGTATTGCACGTGTGGATGGCTCCTGCATCTACCAAGGATCCTGATCTCTCCCCCACCATCAAGGTGGGGGGGTGAGTTTGGTGTGCATACGGAGCCAGGCTCTGCCAAGCGTCGGCCCCCTGCTGGCCCACAGAGAAGGGGCAAGATGGAGAGTGGCCTCTCCCTGGGCCTTCTGTCGTCAAAGTTCAGGGAAGAAGAGGTGTGCAGCCCTCCACAGGGGCTCCCGTGTTCAGGCACCGGGCCAAGCACTCCAAGAATGGGTGTGGCCTCATTAGGGCTGGGAACACTTCCGCAGGAGGATCTGTTCATCCCTTGTTAGTACCTGGTTAGAAGAAGAGGAATTAGGCTGGGGGTGGGGCGGGGGGGGCAGGCTCAGTGCTGGTACCCAGGGCTGGCCACCTGCCCGTGTGCCTGCTGGGTCCCGCCGGCGCCCCTGCCACAGTGCGCCCTGGAATACAGGCACCTGTCCGAATGTCCCTGATTTCTCAGAGCCCACAGAGCCGGCTGGGTTTCCGTTGGCCAAAGCTCCTTGCTCACCGCATGGTTCATCGGCCTCAAATCCTGACAACGGCTCTGGTTCTGCCAAGGAGGGAGCTGGGTTGTTTCCGGGGCGTCAGTCGCACATTCCTCCTGAGACTGCTTGAGGCAGCGGCACGCCGGCTTGCCCGCTCTGTGCGCCGATGGTGTCGAGAGAGACAGCTGTACACACTCCGCACGCGTGCACAATCCCATCAAACCTGCTTTTTTGCTTCCCGCCAGGGGCCGTGCAGCCTGCCTTAGAATGCCCCTCTGCTAGATCTAAATGATAGCTAAGGTTTGACAAGTTACACTTGTGGTTTTCAAAAGAAATCTTTTTTTTTTTTTTTTGCACAGAACTACCTTTCTTGGCATAAAATAATTGGAAAGTCCCTCGGATATCTCAATAAAACACATCAAAAGTAACTTTCTCTGGCTTGTTTTGACACGTCCACTTGTGGTTTCTGTCAACTTTAGCTAAACATTGGGTTTTCTCAGACAGAACAATCCATTAAAATATTCAACAGAAAAAGCAAATAGATATAATTCCCTCACTGTTTGCCCATTTTCAACTAAAAGGCAATATTGAAAGGAGAGGCCAGCCCAACTCAGAGCACATTTTTCTGATTCATACATTTGCCATAATTATTTGCATAGGATTTAAATGTCTAAGCCCTGGATCCTACCCTTTTTTAAAATGCTGCATTGTGAAGCCGAAACATATTGAGTCGGTTTCGTATTTACAAAGGATTGTCCGGTTCTATGCAGTCTGATAAAAGTTGGGAGATGGTGGGCAGGTCCGAGATTAGAATGCTAAGGCGGGCACTTTAGACAAACATCTTCCAGGGAGATGAAGGGGGATCTACCCGGTGACCCCCAGATAATGCTGCTCTCAATTCTCCCCTGGACACATCAGACAAAATGAACCTGCAGAAAGTGGACCCTGGACCCAAACAGAAGATGAGGCCCCTCGTTGCACGGATGGGGCTAGAGCCGATCTACAGGTGGGCATCGCATTTGCTGGCAGCTGAAGCCAGAAGGAAACACACCTGGGGGCATCATTTTCATTTTTCTAACCAAACAAAACTCATGTACAAGACAAAGCCAATATCCTCCCAGAGCGACATTAAGCAGGAATCTGAGACAAGAGTTCTTACGCAAGGGTCATTTGGGAATATCAGAAGTCTCTTTGGGTTGAATTCAGAAACAAATGGAAAGATGCATTGGCCATAATTATTTGGCCAAACAAGCATTTTCTTCTAAGCTTTCAGAAAGGCAATGACAGTAGGTTCTAGTTTTTTTTAAGTTTTACTTATTTTATTTTATTTGAAAGGCAGGATTATACACACAGAGAGAGAGAGAGAGAGAGAGGTCTTCCATCCGCTGGTTCACTCCCCAGTTGGCTGCAATGGCTGGAGCTGCACCTACCCAAAGCCAGGAGCCAGGAGCTTCTTCTGGGTCTCCCATGGTGGTGCAGGAGCCCAAGCACTTGGGCCATCTTCTACTGCTTTCCCAGGCCATAGCAGAGAGCTGGATAAGAAGTGGAGCAGCCAAGACTTGAACTCTTGTCCATATGGGATGCCGGCACTGCAGGCAGCGACTTTACCCACTACGCCACAGCACCAGCCCTGATAGTAATTCTGTTTGTTACTCAAGGGAGCTGCATCTTTAGGAAGCTGGGTGAATATGGTGGGGCAAGTGCAGGGGATAATGTACAGAGCTGTACTCCTCCCAGCTCTCACACTCGCTCGTATTCTGGGGATGGGCTATTTGCTGCTCATGGACTTGCCGGTATTTTATACAAAAGTGGGGAAGAGCACAAGAGGAGAAAGGTGGAAGTCAACAGAGGACAAAATTGCTCTACAAGAAAATGGTGGGGGCCAGAGCCGTGGCTCACTTGGTTAATCCTCCACCTGCGGCGCCAGCATCACATATGGGCGCCAGTCCGAGTCCTGGTTGCTCCTCTTCCAATCCAGCTCTCTGCTGTGGCTCCGGGAAGGCAGTGGAGGATGGCCCAGGTCCTTGGGCCCCTGTACCCGCATGGGAGACCAGGAAAAAGCACCTGGCTCCTGGCTTCGGATCAGCGCAGCATTGGCTGTAGTGGCCATTTGGGGGGTGAACCAACGGAAGGAAGACCTTTCTCTCTGTAATGGTAGGTAATGGTCCGTGTGGCTGAGTCCCAGTCTCCCAAGGAGGAGACCGGGATTGAGTCCTGGGCTCCTGGCTTCAGCCTGGCCCAGCTCCAGCTGTTGTGGGCATCTGGGGAGTGAAGCAATAGATGGGGGATCTCTGTCTGTCTCTCTGACTTTTTTTGTTTTGACAGGCAGAGTTAGACCATGAGAGAGAGACAGAGAGAAAGGTCTTCCTTTCCTGTTGGTTCACCCTCCAATGGCTGCTGTGGCCGGCGCGCTGCACTAATCTGAAGCCAGGAGCCAGGTGCTTCTCCTGGTCTCCCATACGGGTGCAGGGCCCAAGCACTTAGGCCATCCTCCACTGCCCTCCCGGGCCATAGCAGAGAGCTGGCCTGGAAGAGGGGCAACCGGGACAGAATCTGGCGCCCCAACCAGGACTAGAACCCGTGTGCTGGCGCCGCAGGCGGAGGATTAGCCTAGTGAGCCACGGCGCTGGCCTTAAACAATTCTTGATTCCTGCTCTTTACAGAGCTAGGTTTGGGGCCATAAACCCAACAGGGTCTATTCTTGCCTTTGAGGAGTTAACAGTCCTCCAGGGATATTAATCAGCAGTGTCAGTTAGATAACTGAGGCTGGGCTCTACAGCAGGTGCAAATCGGACTGGAAGTCCAGGAGAAAAACCACAGCCGCTTGGGTCTCCAAGTGGCAGTGACCCTGAGAAGGGTGGGGCCTGCACCTGCAGCCAAGGACAGGAGCAGGCTGAAGACACTGGAGGAGGGGAAGCAGGCTAGGCAGGGATGAACCAGGGCAGACAAGCCATCTAGAAGAGCTCCATCTAGATGCAGAGTGAAGGGGGGCCAGAGAGGGGCACAGCTAGAAATGGGCCCAGGCAGCTGGAAGGGAAGTCAGCATGGGGGGTGAGCTAGCAGCCCAGAGCAGGGATGAGGGGCTGGGACCGATCCCCACAGCGGGGACTCAGGAGGTTTAGTGATTGGCTGGATTTATGGAGGTAGAGAAAGCCAGAGGGAGTCAGAGAGACAGAGGTGAGGGGGAGTAGACAGAGAGGGAGAGGGGAAGGAGAGGGGAAGGGGAAGAAGTCCAGGGGCAGTCCCAAGTGTCTGGCTCAGGTGATGGGCAAATGGTTAAAGTGGGGATCAGAAGTGGAGACGATGGAGTGCAGAGAGCCAGGGCAGGGCAGGGTAAGTGGTGAGGGGCTGCAGGAAAGAAGAGAGACAGAGACAGAGAGACAGAGAGAGTGTGCACCTGGTGAAGGAGCAGATGAGCTATCCCGTCTATGGCTCTGGAGCTTGGCAGAAGGCTGCAGGCCAGGAACACCAGGGCAGGGCTAAGGGGTCCTAAACGGTTGCCTTAGGAAGAGCAGCGGAAGTTATAATAAAAATGTCACCCCTCCAGGCTGAGCCACCCTGTGAGGAGAGGCGGTCACAGGGACAGCTCCAGCGAGACCTCCTCCGGCGTCCCGGCAGGTGCACAGAGACTCAGCATACACGCCCATCCCTCAGTGGTTCCCTGAGCCTCCAAGTGCTGTGCTCAACACCAGATCTGTCATGGGATGAATTGGGCCTCCTCAGATTCACGCAGGAGTCCCCAAGCCTGACACTTCAGAACAGGACTGTATTTGGAGACAGAGCCTTAAAGACGTGATTTAGGGTGGGCTGTAATCCAATCTGCTTGCTGTCCTTATAGGAAGAGATTAGAACACAGACACACACAGAGGGGCCATCAGGTGAGAACACAGGGAGAAGACACTGTCTACGAGCCAGGGCGGGAGGTCTCAGCGGAAGCCAACCCTGCCCACACCTTGATCGCACACCTGCAGCGCTGGGAGAGGTAACCCCAGGCTGTTCAGGCTGCTCAGTCTGTGCCGCTTTGTCGCGGCAGCACCAGGAGACCCACCCGGGGACATCACCTTATTGCCCCATCACTCTCAGGCAGGGAGTGGGGGCGTGCAAATGAGCAGCCTCCCTGACACTCCAATAAAGGATGGATCAGAGGCCAGAACACAAGGAACCAAAGGAGGGAGGGACAGCGGCGGTCACCATGGAAACCAGCCTCCGAGGAGGGACCTCGGTGTCAGCCACTGGGCAGGACTCAAATCTAAAGACGTTTTCATGCATCATTTGTCCTTGTCCTTCTGCAATATCAAACCCAAGGACATGCAGACAGATATGGAGTCACCAGCCTGAGCTGGTGGCATGGGGGACCCCCAACTAGCTGAAGGGCTAATCTTCCGGAAAGCCTACTCTTAGAACTAAGAACCACCATGCAAGTGGCACAAGCCCCTCCCAGCACGGAACTCCTCCCGGAGAGGTAATTAGTGCCGAATGGCCCTCCTGGCTGCAGCTGGCCCCTGGGTCCGAATGCTCCCTAGGGCAGTTCCTAATTCTGGGCACACTGGCCGCTCCTCGGCAGGGAGCGATGCTCATTGGCCAAAAAGCTGAGCCTTTCCAAGACACCTGGTCCTCGGTCCTTTTCATTAAGACGTTTGAAGACCAGAGAGTGCAGGCATCTGACTCCAGCCCTGTGCCAGGACAGCACGGCCATGGACACCTGCCATGAGCACTGGGGACAGGTCTGCAGCTGAGGTACTGATGTTGCTAGTGATGATGATCATTTTGGGGTTTAGGGTCCTACAGATTGGATCCAGAGCTCCTGGTCGATCCACAATCCCTGTGAACAGCCTCCTGTGGTTCTCGGTGGTCTCCATGAGGAGGTGCACGGCGCAGACACCAGCAGGTCAGAAGGGGGCGTCCTGGGCTGGTCCTTCACCCCGGGGGCAAAGATCCCTGTCTGGGCTCCCCCTTCACCATCCTGACCCAACACAAAGGCCTTGTTCCCAGACTGCTCAGCGCTCCCCTGAGACCCCATCCCATCTCATCATCCACAGTCTCTGCTCCAGTTTCCTCCCAGGATTCCCAGCCCACTGCAGTGCCTTGCTGCACTGAGCGATCACCTACCTACTGCCGCCATGCACCAGACCCACCAGGAGTCCGGGTAGAGGGAAGCCTCCACCTTCCTCCTTCCACCACCCATGGCCCTGGAAACAGAACCCCGCCTACAGAAGGAATTTGGAAACCATCAAATGAATGAATGCACGCTGATTTCTCAGATAAGCAATTACTAGGGTCAGTAGTAGGTTGAGAAGAGAAAAACAAGAGAGTAGACAGTCCAAACTCAAGTGGGTGGGGGACATCGCGTTATGCACCTTTATTCCTCTGTGTGTTGAGACTGCTTTGAGTCTAGTTCTTTGTCAATATGCTATTTTCTTTTGGTCCTTTTGATTTGGGGTGTGTGTGGAATAGATGTGTTAGCTTCAAATTTGTCACTGTAACATACAAAGTGCTAGAAAAAAGATGGGGGCTAGCTAAACCCAGGCTAAGAATAGAATCTAATTTATGCAAGTTGATTATACTTGTAGCAAGAGTGATAATTAGAGATATTTTGAAAAAAAAAAAACCTGAAAGTGAAGATAATTGGAAGATTTATTTTTCCTAGGCTACTCGATAGGAAAGAATGAGATCTTTAATTACATGAATAAGAAAATAATTATTGATAGTCACAAATAATGTCTCTACTTGACTCAGGGAAGCAGACAACCTACTAGAACTGTCTAATCCCTTTAAAACCTAAAGAGAGTTTTTAATAATAAAGACAAACTCTGAAGAGAAGAAGCCAATCACGGGAAGATTAAGAGTGATGCTCCCTTTATTACATCTGCAATAGGGGATCATCGCAGCCAGGAAGAAGCCCACAGAGGAGAATCCGTGAGCCTGGGGTTGCAGCTCCAGGCCCGGTGCTGGCCTGGGGAGACGCTGAGCCCTGGCTAGCCTACTGGGGCTGCCTCCGAGAGGACCTCTGGCTTCTTTCGGGCCCCTTGTTCATCTGACTCTCGTCTTCCCTGACCTCGGCCGCCTGCCTCCTGCAGGCCCAGCTCCTGCCCAAGGTTAGCTCTTTTTCCAGGGTCAGCCTCTGCTCCTCAGCTTTGCACACCTCCTCCAGGCGTGACTGCCCCCTAGCTCCACGCATCAGTTCCCTCCTGAAAGACTTGGTCAGCACCTGCCCCGCCCCATGACCGGAGGCCCAGAGCAGGTGGATCCATGAAGGTTTCCCTTTGTAGTTAAAGACTTCCCCCAAACCATGTTTTCAGCCGATCTCTGTCTTGTGTCTCTGTGCACGATGGGCTAGGACCAAGCATGGGACACAAGACCCCTCACAATATGAACCAATCCACTCCTCCTTCACTCCCTCCCAACCCCCCACCTTCAAGCATGCCGTCCTGCCTTCCCCCATCCATAAAGCTGTCTCTTCCTCATCTTCGGGCCTCTGAGTTCCTAGAGAGACGACAGTTCTGCATGTCCATATGCCACGCCATCAGCGCTCCTCTAGCCAGGGTCCCAGGGCCAAGACAGCATCATCTGCTTATTTCTCTCTCTCTTACACCACCCTGGGGGCTACTTCTGGGCTAAGAATTTTCCTGACCCAGATGGATTCCCAGGCCAGAGCAAAGGCCTGGAACTACACTAAAACCTGAGGATGGATAAATGCGTTTGGCCACAAAACAAAATTTTAATGAACATTAAGAGACAAATCATGGAAACCATTGGCAAGTAGTTGGCAGGCCATAGGATGGAAAATTTTAGAGCAGAGATAGAGAGACACATAATGAACGCTTGTCTTGCACTGGCTTATGTGCCAGGCACCATGCTAAATGTCACCCAAACCTGGGTCAGAAGAGGGTGGATTCACAGGTCCCTGTTCCCTGACCTCAGCTTTTTGGAGGCGTAGGGGCACCAGATATAGAGGGTAGGCCATGTCTGTGCTGGATTTCCATCACTTTAATCAAAATACCTGAGCAAAGCTGATTTAAAAAGGAAGTGGTATATTTCTTCTCATGGTTTCAGAAGTTTGCAACCCAAGAGTGGGCAACTCCACTGGTGTGCTGAGGGTGGTAGATGGTGGAACAGGTGAAGAGGAAGGCAAGCCAGGAAGCAGAGAGCCAAGACATCCTCTTCCCCCGAGTCCGTGTGTCTCTTCTGATGAAGCCACCATGACTCAGTTAGAGGACTCCACCCTGACAGCCTGATCCAATCACTTCCCAAGGCCCCACCTTCAAGCTCCAAGATTGGATTAAGTTCCATCCTTGACTCCTGAGCATCAGACTCTGGGGACCCAGACTTCACATGGCAATGGCCTTGTAGCACAGTGGGTTAAGCCACCACCTGTGACACCAGCAACCCATATATCAGAGTGCCAGTTCAAGTCCCAGCTGCTCTGTTTCCATCCAGGTCCCTGCTAATGTGCCTGGGAAAGCAGCGGAAGATGGCCCAGGTGCTAGGAGCCCTGCCACTCATGTAGGAGACCAGGATGGAGTTCCTGGCTCTTGGCTTCAGCCTAGCCCAGACCTTGCTGTTTCCAAGCTGCCTGGCTTCCTTCTGTTTGCAAGCCCAGGGTTGAAGCTCTTGGGAACTGCTTACTTGTCTCCTGAGCAGTTCCCTGGGAGTCTAGTGAAATGAGATCAGAATTGTCACAGTGTCACACCACACCCACCAACGGTCCTGACCAACCGTGAGTGAGCGGAGTGAGTCAGGCGGGACAGAACAAAATCCTCAAAAGAAGCATGTGTGACGTTATATATGACATGTGCATGTACCAAACCCTAAAGCTGACCCTGAAGCAAGGATTTAGTTTGCAATTCTTGACTCCATTTCAGGGAATGCAGAGGAAGGGGAGGTATTTGCACTTGGGTTCTGGAAGCTACATCGTGAGAATTGAAATTGTGTAGAAGATGGTGACAGTTTTTTTATATGATGTCACCCAACTGAGCTCTCGGCAAGCGAGGCAAAAGCCCTTGACCAGGCCATCACCCCCCTCAGCATTTCCCTTCCGCCTTCCTCCATAACAAGCAGCCATCCTAGGGAGGCAGGAGCCACGCCACCCGGCCAGCTCCCCGACCCTGGGTGGCCTTTGGCCAAGGTTCTCAGCAGTTGTGTAAATGAGACCCACCCCCACGACCTGTGGCCCACTCTGAGCAGTAGGGACTCTGGCCTCCAGGGAGGCCTGGTTTCCGGCATCACCCAGGGATGCGCTGACGCAGGTGAGGGCCGAGTGATCAAGCCAGTTATCAAGCGGCGACACAGGTCTCCGGACTCTGGTTTTATTTATTCTGAGCGTGCAGTGCAGAGATGTATTTGGGGGAGGGGCTCAGTTTCTCAAAAGCCACTCTTAGGAGCACGCATGCCCAGGTGTGCGCCTGAGACGGCGCCAGGGGCGTCCTGCAGAGCCTGTGAGACTGGTCAGTGCTCTGGCTCTGCCCCAGACATGAGGCTATGTTTCTGGGAGCAGGGCGCAGGCATACACACAGACACACACACACACACACACACACACACAAGAGGCTCTGCCCGGGGCTGGGTTAGTGGAGCTTGGTGGGTGTCGACAGAGATTCACATTCTCGGATTCACAAGGAGAACCTGCCGCAGGTCACCAGGCAAGGATCTGCTGTACCCCCTTCTTCCAAGCAACCCCCCCCCCGCCACACACACACACACACACACACACACACACAGCGTGTGCACCTGCCTCCTCTCTTCCTCATCGGCAGAGGTCAAATGCAGTGGAGCAATTCGGGGCCCACAGAGGCGTGGGAAAGGTTCTGAGAGGCACAAGTGACGAAGTGATTTATTTTTGAGTTGGAACGGCCAAGATAGAGTGAGGGCACGCCTGTGTTTGCTTACCCCATGGGTGCAGTCAACTCAATTTATCCAAAATTCCAACAAACAGAAAGAACTCATAAAGATTATTTTCATCTACAGCTGTAGACCTATGCAAAGCTAATTGATGTTTATTAAGATATCTTGGAGGATAAAGAAAAACTCTGAAGGACTTGATTATCCAGAGAGTCAATTACTTCCAAATTGTTTGGATGTTAAGAGTCAGTTAATACATTGTGAGTTCACATTCAGTCTGGCATTTGTGAGGTACATGAAGACGCTACACGTTCTGTCAGTCGGTTAATGATATTCCCCCAAGACTGATCCATACAGAAAATCTCTGACTACATAGTAATTTGCTAGGATACAGTCTGCATATTCAATGATCATCTGGTTTTTTTTCCTCTTTGTTTTTGCCTTGTTTCCCTTTCGCGTTCCTTATTTACATTCAGTTACTTCCTTCTGCGTCCTAAAAAAAACACAGAGGGATATTGTAATTAATTTCTAATGAGAAATAATACGGATGCAGATATCATGTAGGATGTTAACATCCCAGTCTACAGATGGACCTCAGAGGGCTCAATTCTGTGGCCAGGAGGCAGGCATGAGA
Organism: Sylvilagus floridanus; assembly: GCA_949820135.1. Lineage (NCBI taxonomy): Eukaryota > Metazoa > Chordata > Mammalia > Lagomorpha > Leporidae > Sylvilagus > Sylvilagus floridanus. The sequence continues at coordinate 145,563,286 of OX463225.1, read as the reverse complement.
AAAAAACCTGACTTCTGATAAAATGAGAACCCATGGATTATTTATTATCTGCAAAAAATGCAAGGACTTTGGTCAAAAGGGATCACTTGTCACAGATTTGCTTTACCGAGTTTTTCAAAATCAAGATATTTCGTAAGTGTGGTATGAGTTAATCATCTAACATGTGAATATGCAAACCAGCTGCCATTGATCTCCCATTGTTGATCTGGGTTGTGCTGTTGGAGAATTACGTCTTCCTAGTACAGTAGACCAAGAATAATTAGGAGCTTTCGCTTCTGTCCTGAAACCTAAACGGATAATGAATATTCCAACAAATGCCCAAAAAATGACCATCGATGCCTTTGACAAAAGGCAAATGGATTATTTACGCAAATGGAAAACCGAACCCGACGAGTGCAATTTTCCAATAACAAGCTTATGGAGGAAAAGGGTTTTTGGATACCAATTTGGCTTAGAGCAACATAATTCCATAGACTGCCACGGCAGCAACTTTGGTGGCTGTTCCCACGGCCATGCACCGCGGTCTGCTTCCCAGCCAGAGACGGCGCTGGGACTTTGCTAACTGCCTGCGCGCTGTCAGAAGTCATGAGCTGGTGATATTGGTGAGAACTCACAGCAGTAGCAGCCTAGAGCTTAGATTGCGTCTGTGTTTCTACTTTCTCCTTTTCCTCACCCTAAATGACTGATTTCAATTTGTCCAATTTTTAATAGTGCTGAATACCTTGTGATAATATGTGAATTCAATATCGTGCGTTTATTTCCACTGGGAATTTATTCTCATAGTGGCTGAGAAATCCTCGGCTTCTTCCCTTTTGCAGACGACAGAACTGGGACCCGTAAAGGTGAGATGACTTATCCTGAGATGCAGCTAGAGACTACGAAAGGCAAGACTGGAACTCACAGCTCCCGACACTCACACTAGTGTAGTTTTTCTCCGCACCACTTTGTCTCAGTTGAACTTGAGACTGCAGGAGAGGTAGAAAGCTCGTCCCACTTCTTCACTGATTTTAGAGACACTTCTGAATGAAGTCAGTCTCGGTGGAGCTCTGTTACAGCATAGGCTATGATGTGTTTTAAAATATACTGTGAGGAATGATGTTCTATTCCTCAAAAAAAAAAAAATGGAATTACCATATGATCTAGCAATCACAATTCTGAGTATATATCCAAAATAATAGAAAGTGGGATCTCAAAGAGGTTTTGCACACGCGTGTTCAAAGCAGCACATTTCACAACAGCCATGAGCTGGAAGCAACCCACGTGTCCATGGATAAAGGACGTGGATGGATACGCGTGCATGGATAAAGGACAGGTGCTGTGTATGAACAATGGACATTTTTTTCTTTTCTTTATTATAGTATTTTTTATGTTTTTATTCTTGATAGGCAGAGTGGACAGTGAAAGAGAGAGAGAGACAGAGAGAAAAGTCTTCCTTTGCCGTTGGTTCACCCTCCAATGGCCGCCGCGGCCGGCGCGCTGCGGCCGGCGCACCGTGCTCATCCGATGGCAGGAGCCAGGTGCTTCTCCTGGTCTCCCATGGGGTGCAGGGCCCAAGCACTTGGGCCATCCTCCACTGCCTTCCCGGGCCACAGCAGAGAGCTGGCCTGGAAGAGGGGCAACCGGGACAGAATCCGATGCCCCGACTGGGACTAGAACCTGGGGTGCCAGCACCGCAAGGGGAATGATTAGCCTGTTGAGCCACGGCGCCAGCTGACATTCTTTCTTTTCAAAGACTTACTGTTATTTATTCAAAAGGCAAAATGGCAGAGAGAGACAGAGAGAGCAAGAGATCTTCCATCTGTTGCTTCACTCCCCAAACAGCTGCAAGGGCTAGGGCTGGGCCAGGCTCAAGTCAGGAGCCCAAAACTCCATCCAGGTCTCCTACCTGGGGGGCAGGGGCCCCACTGCTTGGACCGTCATCCACAGCCTTCCCAGGTGCATCGGCAGGGAGCTGGATCGGAGGCAGAGCAGCCGGGAGTTAAAGCAGCCCTGTGCTATGGGGTGCCGGCGTCACAAGTGGTGGCTTACCCCACTGTGTCACAAATTCTGACACATGCTACAACACGGGTAAGACTTCACTCATCCTGAGTGAAATAAGCCCATCAAAAAGGACAAATATTGTAAAATTCCACTTTTATGAGGTTCCTGGAGTAGTCAAACTCACAGGGACGGAAATCAGATTGGTGCTTGCCAAAGGCTGGGAATAAGAAAGAACAAGAGAGATCCTCTAGTTTAAGAGGAACAGAGTTATCTGTTTTACAAGTTTTAGTTCTCTAGTTTTACAAGAAGGAAGTTCTGGAAAAGGTTCTGTTGTACATGATGAAAATGGATCTTATCCTACTGAACTACACACTTAAAAGTGGTTATGAGGGCAAATTTTGTAATGCATGGGTTTTTTTTAACCAGAATTCTATTTTTTTAATTTTTTAAAGAATTTTTCAATTTTGAGGCAGAGAGTTACAAAATAGGAACTCATTGCAGGTGGGGGGACAGGAACGCATTCACTTGTGTCATCACCTGTCACCTCCCGGGCTCTGCACTAGCAGGAAGTCAGGAGCCGGGGGCAGGGGTTGAACCCAGGTCCTCTGGTTTTGGATGTGTGCAACTTAACTAGCATCTTAACCGCCAGGCCAAATGCCCACTCCTTAACTAATTTTTTTTATTTATTTATTGAAAGGCAGAGTTACAGAGAAGCAGAGGCAGAGAGAGAGAGAGAGAGAAGTCTTCCATCCCCTGGTTCACTTCCCAGATGGCCACAATGGCCAGAGCTGAGCTGCTCTGAAGCCAGGAGCCAGGAGCTTCTTCTGGGTCTCCCACATGGGTGCAGAGACCCAAGGACTCCGGCCATCCTCTTCTGCTTTCCCAGGCCATAGCAGAGAGCTGGATCGAAAGTGGAGCATCCGGGACTCGAACCTGCGCCTATATGAGATGCCAGCACTGCAGGTGGTGGCTTTACCCATTATGCCACAGCGCCGGCCCCTTCTTAACTATAAAGAAAGAGAGAAAGAGAGAAAAATGGCAGGAAGGGAGGAAGGGAGGAAAGGAGGAGGGAGGGAGGGAAGGAGGAAGGGAGGAGGGAGGGAGGGAGGGAGGAGATTTGAATACAACCAGCAGAAATAATCAGGGCTCCAGATCATGCACCCTTTTATTGCAGGTCTGTGTGGTCAGAAAGGCTCAATTTTGCTCAAGCTGGCTGTGGAGGCACACAACACGAAAACATGATGAACATTCCTTTCTCTTCTCGAATGTCACCCGAAGAAATATTTTTGTATCACTTTCCTAGGTTCCAAATCCGCTCAGAAAAATCAACCCTAAGACCTTTCTGTCTGCTACATAATATAACTGAGACAACTAATTAAAGTTTCACTGAGAAGTCTGTTGGACAGATGGTTTCACTATTTTAATTAAGTATATCTATTAGACTGTTGGAATTAATATATCTAACACGACAGACGTTTTTCTGTGCTCATTTAGAATTTTAAGTCATTTACTATCCGTGTGGTGTCAGAAAGAGGGGCCCTGGTGAATTTTGTTCTATTCAGTTTAGCAGTGTATTCATATTTTGCCATTTTAGCAATTTCTGAGCAGACCTCAGTATGAGATATAAAGAGGAAATCTTGAAGAAATAGAGGGTGTTTTTTCCATAGGCATGAGAACTAATTTTAGTCAGGAGGAACCTTTTAGTGATCACGAATTCAATTTCAATACTTTCGAATCCCACATGGGGTTTTCTATTGTGCTTCAAGTCTTGTCTTTCCCAGTCCCAGTGCTACTACAAGACGTAAAATCCTTCCCTGCGCATGCACCATCCTGAACCTCTAAGTGATCCCCGGCTCTCAAGACCCCATTTCCAGCCTGCGCAATGGCTCACTAGGCTAATCCTCCACCTGTGGTGCCGGCACCCCGGGTTCTAGTCCTGGTTGGGGCGCTGGTTCTGTTCCAGTTGCTCCTCTTCCAGTCCAGCTCTCTGCTGTGGCCCAGGAGTGCAGTGGAGGATGGCCCAAGTGCTTGGACCTTGCACCCACATGGGAGACCAGGAGGAAACACCTGGCTCCTGGCTTCAGATGGGCGCAGCACACCGGCCACAAGGCGCTGGCTGTAGCAGCTACTTGGGGGGTGAACCAACGGAAAAAGGAAGACCTCTCTCTCTCTAACTCTGCCTGTCAAAAAAAAAAAAAGACCCCATTTCCTCCACATTCTCCGCTACCCCATCTCTCTACCCTACTGTCCTCACCGTGTGACACTAATTTAGGAACCTACGTCCCCTGATCTCGAGCCCAATCTCCTATTCCTAGTTCCCAAGGCCACCAGATACTTGTCCTTGCCCAGGTTGCTCACGCTCATTTTTTAAGAGATATCCTGGCTGCTTCGCCCAGGCCTCCTCCGAATCTCCACCCTGGAGGGGGCTCAGCCCCAGTCGGAGCTTATACCCCCCCATTAGATCCTCTCTCAACCACTTCACCCCCAAGATGTTTTTCAATCATCAAAACCCAGTTTGCACATCCCTATACCTCTGCCCAAGACACAAACACACACACACACACACACACACACACCCCTAAGTCCAGCAACTAGCACTGTGGCACCGTGGGTTAAGCCACTGCCTGCAATGCCAGTATTCTGTGTCAGAGTGCTGGTTCAAGCCCCCATGGCCAGCTTCCCACCCAGCTCCCTACCAATGTGCCTAGGAAAGCAGCAGAAGATAGCCCAAGTACTTAGAACCCTGCCACCCACATGGGAGACCTGGATGAAGCTTCTGACTTCTAGCTTTAGCCTGGCCGCACCCTGACCAATGTGGCTATTTGGGGAATGGACCAGAAGATGGAAGATCTCTTTCTCTCTGTCTCTCCCTCTCTCTTTGTAACTATGCCTTTCAAATAAATAACAAACTTTAAAAAAAAGTAAGTGTGCCCACAGAAGGCTTTCCACAAATGTTCATAGCATCCGTATTCATAAGAGCCCCAAGCTGGAAACAGTGCAAATGTGTATGAACTGGTGAGGGGGGACGTGCAGTGAGCCGTGGTGTGTCCATGTAGTGGTCTACTCCCCAGCAACAAAATAAATCAGGAAACTGTTGACACAAGCTACAACATGCATAAACCTCAAAACCATTGTACTGAGTCAAAGAAGACAGACACAAAAGATCAAGCTAAGTCTACCGAGACAGGTGATGTTGCCCGAGCCTGGGGGTGGAAGTGGAGAGGAAGACAAATAGGCACCAGAGATCTTTCTGGGTGATAGAAATGTTCTAAAAATGGATTTGGTGGCAGTGGTTGGACAGTTACAAATTTGTTGCATCTCACCAAACTGCATACTGCAAAAAAAGTAAAGCCTAGAGTTGGTAAAATGATTTACATTATTATTCATGTAAAAATTCTTTACACTGTTAAAATGTTTTTTTTTTTTAATTTTGTTTTGACAGGCAGAGTTAGACAGTGAGAGAGAGAGAGACAGAGAGAAAGGTCTTCCTTCCGTTGGTTCACCCCACAAATGGCCACTATGGCTGGCGTGCTGCGCCGATCCAAAGCCAGGAGCCAGGTGCCTCTTCCTGGTCTCCCACACGGGTGCAGGGCCCAAGCACTTGGGCCATCCTCCACTGCCTTCCCGGGCCACAGCAGAGAGCTGGACTGGAAGAGGAGCAAAGCAACTGGGACAGAATCCGGTGCCCTGGCCGGGACTAGAACCCGGGGTGCCAGAGCCCCAGGTGGAGGATTAGCCTTGTGAGCTGCAGCACCAGCCCTGCTGAAATGCTTTTAAACCTAGGCGACATCCCTTCCAACCACAGTCCCTGCTGTGACCTTCAAAAATACTTAGGGGTCACAGCACATCCACTGGGGCATGGAGGTATCCTGGGGCATGTTGGTCTTGGGGTTTGGGGAGTTTAATTCCTTCTCTGGGGAAGTCTTCTGATAACCATGAGTATTGCACATCCCTTTACTATGTTCACACAGTTTTCACCCTCAGCTGGGGCTCAGAGCCCTTGAGTTTACCCTCAGTCTCCCTCCTCACACTGATGTTCCTTGATGATGGAGTAAGCTCAGCCACAGGTAGGTTGGGTGTTCAGCCCACCTACCTGACTCCCCTCCCATTGGCATTTGTTCTTCTGGTCTTCGTGGCAGCTATTCCACCTTTCTTTCCTCCTAGGAAAAGCCATTTGGGTATTTACAACATTATTTGCAGGCCATACGGAATTATCAACTTAAGGATGAGCCTGCTGTAGATCTACTGAATTTCAAGTCCTACCTGTGATTGCCTGGACAGGGTCAGACCAAATGACCTTGTGGGCCAGCCTGCAGGTTGGACATTACCCCCACCCCACCTCCCCAATAAGAGGAAAACAAGTCTTTCCCCAAGCTCAGATTTACTTTGAAATTCTTGCTTCCCTATCATCCAGTCCAGCACTCATTTTCCTCTAAGCTCTAGCAGCACTTAGCTTTCTCACGGGAACATGTCGTCTGCACTCAAGTGTGATGTACCATTGGGTCCAATCATTCTATGGTCGCTGGCTTATCGTGGTGGACCTTAAAGCTGGTACAAAACATACCTATTGAGCCATTCTGTTTTTCACTTTTGGTGCAGTATTCAATAAATTGCAGGAGACATTAAACTATTATAAAATAGGCTTTGTGCTAGATGATTTTCCCCCACTATAGATGAACGTGAATGTTCTGAACATGGCAAGGTAGGCTAGGCTCACCTAGGATGAGCACCACTGTCTGCATCTCCTCAATTAGGATGCTTCCGGCAGAGCACAGCATGCCAATGCAGCTTGGCCAGCCAGAACAGAAAGTCCTGTTGAGCCCTTGTGTTGATCCCTGCATTTTATTACTGTGGCCCAGGAGTGAAAGGAATTTTCTGGAAGCGCCCCCATACTGCTGAGTCATTGGACTCACCACTAACGATGTTCACTTCTTTGTCACTCTGAACAGCCAGCTACGGCTCTTCCTCCTTGTACTGGTAGAGTTGTGATTTGGGGAACTAGATTCATAATTTCCCATGGGTCTCTTTCATGCACCAATTTGAGAAATATAATTCATGTTCCAGATTAGAGAATTTTAATACTCTGGTTTCTCTTCAGATCATATACATCTTTCACCAGATTAGAGAGTTTTCACTTTTCCTCTTTAGGAGAGCATCATTCCAACTACCTGACATGGTCATCCAGTCCATCACTCCACCTTACTCCACTTTAGATGTGCAATTCCTCAATTCCTATAATTTACCCATCACGATGACCATTGGTTTGTTTAATTTTTCTTTTTTTTTTTTTTTCCTTTTTTGACAGGCAGAGTGGACAGTGAGAGAGAGAGAGACAGAGAGAAAGGTCTTCCTTTGCCATTGGTTCACCCTCCAATGGCCGCCACAGCCAGCGCGCTGCTCTGATCCGCAGGCAGGAGCCAGCTGCTTCTCCTGGTCTCCCATGGGGCGCAGGGCCCAAGCACTTGGGCCATCCTCCACTGCACTCCCAGGCCACAGCAGAGAGCTGGCCTGGAAGAGGGGCAACCGGGACAGAATCTGGTGCCCCAACCGGGACTAGAACCCAGTGTGCTGGCGCCGCAGGCAGAGGATTATCCTATTGAGCCATGGCGTTGGCCGATGATCATTGGTTTGTACGTCGGCTTAGGTGCAGGTAACTGGGGTCTGGCATTGACTTCAACAAACAGATTTTTACTTGTTTCACAAAAGCAAGTCTGGGGCTAAGCAGACAAGGCCATCAGGGACTCTGTTCTTCCCACCTGGCTCTGCTTCTGTCTTCAGAATGGTTGCCTTGTTGCTACAGATGACTGCTGGGCACTTCGCGCCACTGCTGTGTCAGGGCCCCAGCTGGAGGAGAGAGAAGACAGGCGGCTGGCTGAAGGGTCTCTCCTCTTCCCTGGGGTGTGTGTGTTGGGGGGGGTCCTTTGCCTTCTTCCTTGAGGAAGGGGCGCCTCCCAGGTAGTTCTGCCTGAACGCCATTGTCTAGAGGTGCAGGGTGCTTAGTACAAAGCATGGTTCTACCCGTGCTGCCTGAGCGGTTCTCCCAGTTTGGCTGTGTGCTTTGTCAGGGCTTCCTGAGTCACAGGTGGGACACCCAAAGTCCTTGGCAGCCACCAGCCACCCCGAGCCTCTCCCTCACCCCACTTGGCACGGACCGGGAATTCTTGCTCCTGTCCCGGGGCTTCTCTGAGGGAGGGTCTTCCCCCCTAAACTTCCAGGTGGGAATTGTATAGTTGACCTCCAAGCCTGGGTGGCTGAGAAGAAGGGAAAATAGCAGATATATATTTTAAAAATCCCCTGTGTCAGGCTGAGCAAAGAAATAAAAGGGGGGTGGGAGGAACCTCAGCTTAATCGATTTCTAGCCATAACTTGCAGAAATCAAAATTACAAGTTGCAGGTAAAGTTCGTGTCTGTGCAGCCAGCCCAGCCAGTCTAAAAGCTCTTCTCCCTGTCTCCCATGTACAGGACACCTGAAGCCAAGCAAGAACTAGCAGAAGAGCTGTGGCTGCAGGCCATCAGCACCCTGCACAGTGCTGGGAATAGTAGATCATACTCCGTCTCTGTGTAGCATGGTCAGGGTCATGGGACCGAGGAAACACAAGTGATGGGTTTACATCTGGGGACAGCAGCAGCACACAGCTGATAAGGGACTTAGGAAAGGGAGGTTAAATTCAGTCCAAGGTCTAGTAAACAGTAGGTGATGTAAAAATGTTTCCTTAAGCTTTCCCCCGAACAAACTCAATATTGTGAGTATCTGGAAGGCGAAGAGGGTCCAGCATGTCCTGCAGGAGAGAGAGAGAGTGAATAAATGTGCCGGAGAGCCCTCCGGTCCCTGTCCTACCCCTGTTTCATTGAGATGAGACATGTTTCCTTACAGAACTGGATCAGCACAAAGTAATCATTGCTCACAACGGCGCCCCAAGGAGTGTGCTGTGACACAAAGGATAGTGGCAGCAGTCCACCTCTGAGTGATGTAGAGGATGCCCAAGACACAGTCGGCCTCCCAGAAGCAAGGACAGCATCATCTGGACACAAAAAGGCTATGAAAAATGGGTCAAAACCACGTGAAATCAAAGGAAAAGTCCCTACCTAGGGCAAGGAAAAGCTAAGACGTTTAGAGATTTCAGGAACAAAATAAACATGAACAGCATCAGTAACAATTTTAATAAGATTTTTTTCACTAGAACAGCCCTGTTTAGCCCTGTTTTGTTACAAGAGCTTTAGAGGAAGGACAGAAATCTGTCTCTATCTGGCAGAGACGTCTGGGAGTCTCCATCCAAGCTTAGCAAAGGCAGGTCTACAGGATGCAGCAGGCCCCAGTCCCAAAGGGCTTTCTAGAAAAGTTACTGGACATATTTAGAATGCAGAGGGACATATTCAGCCTCAGCTGCTTTTCAAATCAAGAAAAGGGGACTTCATACCATATAGAATATTTCACAAGACTATGTGGAAGGGTTTGAGGGGGGAGGATGCTACTGGTACATGGCTGTGAGGCCAGCTTCCCCCTTGCTTAGAGACAGGTGGGTGACCTCGTCCCATCCTTGCAGAGAGCAGCACATTTAGCCCAACCACTGCCATCAAGTGTCGGTGCGAATGCAGAGACCTGGGATAAAAAAGCCATCACTGAAAACCATTAACAATCTACCAGGTTTTCTGTGCTCCAACTAGAGCGCTCAGAAAAGTTAACTTCCGCATTGTCACCAGCCAGGAGCAGCAGAACCACCCTGCCCAGCCCAGCCCCGATCTGCTGAACTCCACAGGTGCATAAATCAATGCTGTCGATTGCCCAGGAGTTCTATGACAGCTTGACAGCCTCTCCTGCCACTTCCCGGGGGTCCCAGAGAACAATGTCCCCCTCATCTCCTGTGCAGGGCAGTGCATGGCACATGGAGGGCCGTGCAGACCTGTGTGTTTGGGGACACATCCTTGCTCCTCTTAGAGCCCATGTGCTCTTTGAGAAGCCCTGAGAATGGGTGAAGACCACAGCCCCTGCAAGGCCTCAATAGCCTACGGGCTGAGACCTGTGGGCCCAGGACAGCCCTGGTACCCATTGTTGGCAAACGACAGGTTGCTCTGGCTTTGTTTCGTATTTTTAAGATCTATGTTTATTTTGAAAGTCAGAGTTACACAGAGAGAGGGAGATACAGAAAGAGAAAGAGAGATCTTCTACCTGCAGGTTTACTCCCCAAATGGCCATAGCAATCAGGGTTGGGCCAGGCCAACACCAGGAGCCAGGAGCTTCTTCCAGGTCTGCCACATGGGTGCAGGGATCCAAGCACTTGGGCCATCTCTGCTGCAGGGCACATTAGCAGGGAGCTGGATCAGAAGTGGAGCAGCTGGGCTGGCATTGCAAGAGGAGGCTTTACCTGCCACAACACAATGCTGTTCCCAGCAAACCACAGGTTTACGTGAGCTTCCCAGCTATGAGAACCCTAGGGCCTACTCAGGGTCACCAGAAAAATGGGCAGAAGTATGCGCTGGTCAGAGAATCTGCCACCAGACGCTTTGTTCCAAGTAGTCAGGCCCCAAAGCCAAGCCCCCTATAGACTCAGGCCACTGCAGTCCTCCCAGGCCCAGTGGACACTACCCAGGGAGCAGGACTATTCCCAGGGAAGCCAGCATAGGCCGAGACAAGGCCAACTCTCCATGCACCACAGCTGCAGGTGGTCAGGCTCCTCGGCCTGTTTCTTACCTGCAAAACAGGAAGTCTGGAGCCAGTGGGATGCACTCTCCTCCACCCACGTTGACATCCTAAAAGACCACAGTCCCATGCAGCAGATGCCACTTCTCCTAGGAAATGCTAAGATGTCTGTACGGGAAAGCCAGGAAACGGGGAGAAAAACACATTCAACACAAACTCCCATGAGATCCAGGCCCGACTGCAGCCAGTCCACTGCTTCTGAAGCCTATGCATCGCCGGCTTCAACTCACAAGGGATCAAAGATACTCAAACAGGGGCCGGCGTGGTGGTACAGACCGTCAAGCTGTCGCTTGCAACATTGCCTGGCACCCTGTATCAGAGTGTTGGTTCGAGCCTCAGCTGCTGCACTTCCAGTCCAGCTCTCTGATTCACAGCTGATGACATGTGAATGCAGCAGAAGAAGGTCCAGGTACCTGGGGCTCTGCTGTCCATGTGGGAGACCCGGATGGAGTTCCCGGCTCTTGCCTGTGGCCATCTGAGGAGTGAAGCAAGGAACGGAAGATTGAAATCTCTCTTCGTGTGTCTCCCTTTCTCTCTGCCACTCTGTTTGCCAAATAAACAAAACTGTGTCTGTACCAAGCACATACAGACTTTTTTCCTTGTCACTATTCCCTAAACAATGCAGCATAACAACTACTTACCTAGTGTTTACATCGTATTGGGTATTTTAAGCCATCTAGACAGGATTCAAAGTGTGCAGGAAGATTGCATAAGTTATTTGAAATCAGTACACCATTTTCTAGAAATGTCCTGAGCACTTCGGATTGTGGTTATCTGTGAGGGTGGGAGGAGGGGGCTGGTTCCTGAGAGCAACTGCCCCTCCCCCGCAGACTGCAGGACCGCTGTACCGACCAGCTGTGCATCACCGTGCTGTCCCCTAAACCCTCTGCTCCACAGTGGCAGCATCTTGCTGCTGCCATGGTAACTGAACATCATAGGAAAGATGAGCACAGGGCCCATGGGAAGGTAGCAACTTTTCCCTTGGGTGGCCAGTGCTGGGAGTATGGCGCCGAGCCTCTGGACACAGCACACCGGCCCTGCTACTCTACCATTCCAGTTGAATGCAGTCCCACAGAAATCAGAAGACAGCTCCCATTTGTACAGTTCTGAAGACTCAGACATAGGCATGGCCAGCTGCCCAGTGGGCACCCCGATGCCACCATGGCCTGGTGAACCCGGGACCTGTTCAAAGCCATTCAAAACCGGGAAGTGTGTTAACTGTGATTTTAGCCAAAATGTCTATTTTTGAGTCTTTATTAAGTTTTTAAAAATCCTTTCATGATTTAAAGCATAAACACTCCTTAACATTCACAAAACTGTAGTTTGAGTGCATGGTTTTTTTTAAATACTTATTTTATTTATTTGAAAGGCAGAGTTACAGAGAGGCAGAGGCAGAGAGAGACAGAGTATTCCATCTGCTGATTCTCTCCCCAGATGGACGCAATGGCCAGAGCTGGGCCAGACTGAAGCCTGGAGCCAACAGCTTCTTCCAGGTTTCCCACATGGGTGCAGGTGGCACAAGCATTTGGACCATCTCCTGCTGCTTTCCCAGGCCATTATCAGGGAGCTGGATTGGAAGTGGAGCAGCCAGGACTCAAACTGGCAGCCATACGGGATGCCTGAATTCATGGGCAGAGGCGTTATGCCACAATGATGGCCACTGTGTGCATGTTTTAGTGATTGTAAAACATCAAAGACTGTTCCATTCCTCAAACATCCATTTTTGTGTCTCATAGATTAAAAATGAGATATCTTTTAAATCCAGATTTCCACCTATAAGTACCTCTTATTCTGAGATTCATATTTGAATTTCTTTAGTCTGGAAAATTCGGATTGAAACAATATTAATCGTAGTTAACATACAGAATTAACCATCTTAGCCGTTTGTAAATGTACACTTTGAGATGTTAAGTACATTCACATGGTTGGGCAACAAATCTCCAAAACTTTTTCATCTCGCAAAATTGAAACTCTGTACACATCAAAGAACAGCTCTCCGCCCCCCCCCCCAGGTCCCTGGCAACCATGATTCTACTTCTGTTTCTATGAGTTGGACTCTTCTAGACACTCATCAAAGTAGACTCATATGGTATCTTCCTGTGACTAGATCTTTTCACTTCTCATTGTCTCATTGCCACATTAGAGCATGCAACAGGATTTCGTCCTTTGGAAGACTTCATAGCATGCCATTGTAGGGACACACTACATTTTGTGTTTCCGGTCATCTGTTGACAGATACTTGAGTTGCCTCTCCTGCTTGGCTGTTGTCAACAATGCTGCTACAAACATGGGTGTGAAAACCTCTGTTCAAGACCCTGCTGCCATTTCCTTGGGATAGGTGCTCAGAGCTGACATTGCCAAGTCATACGGAGGTTTTGTGTTTAATTTTTTAAGGAACAGCCATAGTAGTTCACCAAATGGCTGCACCATTTTACAATCTTACCTGCACTGCATGAATTTTCTGATACATCCTTGCCAACATTTGCTATTTTGGGGTTTTCCCTACTGTTCAGCCAATGCTAAGCTTTGCTTTCATATTCTTGTTGAGTTGTTTGGATATCTTGGGAGAAATGCCTGCTCAAGTCCTTTTCTACTTTTTTGAGTGACTTGTTGTCACTACTCTTGTTGACTTGTACGAGTTCTTTCCCTTGTGAGGTTTGTTCCCCAAAAAGACTATTTTTCTTTTTTTATTTTAAAGATTTATTTATTTGAAAGTAGAGTTACACAGAGAGAGACAGAAAGGCAGAGAGAGGGAGAGGTCTTTCATCCACTGGTTCACTCCCCAAATTGTGTCAACAGCCGGAGCTGCACTGATCCGAAACCAGGAGCCTGGAGCTTCTTCTGGTTCTCCCACATGGGCCCAAGTGCCCAAGGACCTGGGCCATCTTCGCCTGCTTTCCCAGGCCACAGCAGAGAGCTGGATTGGAAGTGGAGCAGCCAGGACTCGAAACAGCACCCGTATGGGATGCCGGCACTGCAGGCGGCAGCTTTACCCACTACGCCACAGCGCCGGCCCCAAGACTATTTTTCAAAGAAGAAAACTAACACATCTGAGCAAGAAGATGTTTTTCTTCCTTCTCCCCTTCTCCTTAGTCAATGTAAAGTCTAAATAACTGCTAAGTGGTATTTAATTGTTCCTCTTTAAGAAATCATATTCGCAGGTCATAATGACCTTAATAATTGCATTATTATCAGCTCACCTCAAAGTAGGCCCTTTGAGATCCCAGCCTACGACCCACTTGGGACCCAGAAGGCGCATTTTCCAAAGACAGAATTCCCCTTTGAAGACTGGCACCCACCAGTGGGCTGCAGGTGGAAGAATGGGTTTCCCTGGCATTACCCTGCCTGGGTAACACAGTTGAACTAAACACTGAGATTGCTAATTACTGGGAAGTGAAGAAATAGCAAGCAACTCAACCCATCATGACACCTGTCTTTGGAGTCAAATAGGGGCAATTATATTTCACGTAAGTCAGCTCACAGGCATGACTAACTACTTACGAGCAGCCAAATTGTTCTCAGGGTGTTGAGTGTTTCTGAAACCTTGGTCCCTCATCTCTTCCAAGGAGCAAGCTTAGGTTTGTGTGGCTGGATTTGGCCACCATGCTCCCAGGCTGGGCTCAGATTATCAAAGGACTTAGTGGCTCAGACTCTCATGACCGACCACATGAGCAACCACATTCTGACATCTTGACACCTCCGCCAAGATCCTGACACCGTGTCTCAGCCGAGGAAGGCCCTGATGCAGGCATTGCCGTGCCAATGGGGCTCACCTGTCGAACAGCCATGTCTGGTCCCCATGGGCTCACCTGTGCAGCCCAGCTGTCCAGCTGCTGAAGTGTCCCTAGGGACCCTGGAAACAGGTGGACAGGGAAGCTGCAGGGTGTGAGGTCCAAAGACTCCTTCTAACTGTCTCCCTTGGCACGTCTTTGGGATGTTCTCACACAGAATACAGCACAGGTGTGTGAGAGAGGTGGGCAAAGCAGAGGTGGGCAACCTTTTATCTGCCAAGGGTCATTTGGCTATTTATAACATCATTCGGGAGCCATACAAAATGATCAACTTAAACGTTAGCCTGCTACAGAGTTAGTGAATTCTGAGTCCCACCTGGGGTTGCCTTAGCCCAGCCAGACACAATGATATCACCAGCCCTAAAAGGAGAGGTCCTTCTGTGAGAACCTCTGACGGATGAGCCAAGGGCTCATGTGACAGAGGACCTCCACCTGCCTCCCAACACACACAGCCTTGTCCACTGATGGGAGCCAATCTCATGGTTAAAGAGTCACTCTGGGGTCAGCGCTGTGGTGCAGTAGCTAAACCTCTGCCTGCAGCTCCAGCATCCATAACGGTGCCAGTTCGAGTCCCCGCTGCTCCACTTCTGATCCAGCTCTCTACTGTGGCCCGGGAAAGCAGTAGAAGATGGCCCAGATCCTTGGGCCCCTGCACCCGCATGGTGACCTGGAAGAAGCTCCTGGCTCCTGGCTTCAGATCAGCACAGCTCCATCCATTGTGGCTATCTGGTGAGTGAACCAACAGATAGAAGATTCTCTCTCTCTCTCTCTCACTCTGCCTTTCAAATAAATAAATGAATCTTGAAAAAATAAAAGAGAAGTATTGTTAAATGAACGTGAGGCCCGTTTAACTTTTGGAGTCAGTCCCTGCTTCCACACACCTGGGTGTCTCCTGACTTTAACTGTGTGGACGAAGTGTGAAGATGGGGTAATGGAAGACCCACTGCTCAGGTACGGAGGCAGCTGGGTCATTACGGGGGCAGCCCCCAGGACGATCAGTCAGTCTGCTCGGGCTGCCGCCCACCCCTGCCTCAAGGGGCAGGCTGAGCGACTCTGAGGGTGCTGTGCCTGGTGGTGGTGAGGGTGAGCCAAGCCAAGCAGTAGCTGATGGCAGCTGCAACCCACCTGCTTCTGGGAAAACAGAGGACCTGGGGGTGCAGGTGGAGTCGGGCCCCTGCAGGTGCAGAGAGGGAGACCCATCTCCTGGCTGAGATGTGTTTGCCAACAGCAGGTCCCGTCGGCAGAGAGGAGCTGCAGCTCCCCGTCCCTCTGTGCAGCCCCATGCCCCTGCCTGGGGATGATGACTCTGATAAGTAATTCTCATGTGCAGCAGGCTCCAGGTGGGTACTGCGCCCAGCACTTGCCTTGACCTGGCTCCCAGTCCTGAAATGGCCATCAGAGTCTGGGGTTGGG
This sequence comes from Sylvilagus floridanus, assembly GCA_949820135.1. Taxonomy (NCBI): domain Eukaryota; kingdom Metazoa; phylum Chordata; class Mammalia; order Lagomorpha; family Leporidae; genus Sylvilagus; species Sylvilagus floridanus. Next base: position 145,547,404 of record OX463225.1, on the reverse strand, counting down.
GAGGAGCCTTCTCACCCTGTCTGTGGTGTGCAGACACGAGCCAGAGGCAGGAGTTTAGCTCTGATGCATCAGTGTGAGGCTCCTCAATGAGCCTAGAACACACCTCCCTGCTGAGTTCAGATCCCCTATGTACGGAGCCCAGGACACCTCCACGTACTGAGCCCTGGTCTCCTCGACCTGCTGAGGTCAGGGCACCTATGCATACTGAGCCCAGTTCCCAATCATGGGCTGAGTCCAGAACAACTGCATGTACTGAACCCTGATCACCTCCAGGTGCTGAGCCCAGGATACCCCCAAGTGCTGAGAGTAGCTCTTGAGTAAACACAGGGAGACCCAGAATCCAGACACAAGGTTGAGCTCCCAGTTCGCTTGCAGTGTCCAAGTACCCCAGCAAGTTTCCTTCCTCCACACCAGGCCCCTACCCACAACCATCTCCCCCACGCCCTCGGGGCCTCCCTTCCCAGCAGTGGCCACATCTGATCACACAGCATGTGGTGGGACGATCTACATGGCCCCTGTGACAGCGCACACGTATTTCAGGAAGGGGAAGCCAACAAGGACAGCCACTCTGCTAACTCTTACAGCACCTGAGCCTGGACTCATTTTTTTTTTCCTTAAGTTCAAATTCTGGGGGTAGCACCACAGTCACCACATAGCCTTCCAGTTATCTACATCTCTTGTAGTCCCAAACTCAAAGGACAGGGTGGGGTTTTCACAGCCTTAGCACCTGGAACCTGGTAGCCCTCAGTTAATATTTACTATATGAATCAGGGGAAATGCTGGCTGGAGCTCATTCACACTAGCATGTAAATGACTGATTTCCATCATTTCCTGAGAGCAGCTTCCGCCAGGGGAGAGGAAGGGGAAAACCCCCGAGCCGCGACTTGCACACCAGGAGACAGGAGGCTCCAGGAAGGACGGAGGCGGAGGCATCATCAACCCAAACTTTGCTTAGAAAGGTCAGCTTCGCTCTGCACACCTCCTACATGGCTCCACTGGAGGGGAATCATATTTGAGTAAGTGAGAGGTACCGCAGACAGTTTTTCAATTAAAAACTTCCCCAGGCGGGATGTGAAACGTGGGTAGCTTGAGACATCAGAGCTTCTAGGTGCAGGGTGCAGACTGAGCAGGTGAATTCTAACTGCCACTGCCTGGTTGCAGCCACTTGACAGCAACCAAGCACCTGCTGCCCACTTCCCCCACACACTGTGCATTGGCGTTTTCACACAGACTCATTAGCAAAGAGCGGGGCCATTAAATCACATAGCCCTGCTGGTAATTTCTTAACTCCTGTCCATCGCCGTTAAGCACGGAAGTAGACGCCAGGAGCTCCTCGCAGAGGGCCTGTGCCCACTGGATGCTGCTCTCCTCTGAAAAATCACAACCTGGATTCATTCCAGAGATGAGATGAGATGCTCTGACAGCCAGACGCAGCCCTACCTCCCCTCTCCAGCACTGGACTGGAGCCCAGCCCCTGGCTCTGGCACTGCAGGATTGCAGAACAAGTCCCCTGTTTCCCCTTCCCAAGGCCCTGCTCTTTGTGCCCAAGGCACACCTGCTGTCTCCCCTCAGCTCCCATCAACTTCCCCTGCAGGCAGGGCCACCAGGTGCACCTGCCCAACTCCTCCCTTCCCATGATGCAGTTCTAGGCACAGGATGCTCTGGTCCACCGTCTCTACCATCACTCTCACCATCATCTTTGCTGCTAACCAGGCGCCCCTTTCTGCTGGGGCATCTGTATACCCCAGAGCCTCTGGCCACTGCTCTGAGTGCTTGAAGAAGTGTCCCACAGCACAGACCACTAAGAAAGCTTCTGTTTGTTACAAGTCACACGAGCAGCCCCGAGCGGAAGTGAAAGGATCTGGGGCTTGGGCAATTAATTCCAGAGACCAGGCAGCAAAGACTTTGTTACTGGGGAGCGAGGTTCTCTCCCCGTCCCCCACTCCATGAGTTAGAATCCTACCACACCATGGCATGCCTGATGCAGTTGTGCTGTGCTGATGGCTCGGGGATACACCCTGGAGTGGGGCAACAGGACGTGGCACAAACCATCTGGGAGGTGTGGGGGACATTTGTAATAATCGTATTTCCATTTACCTCTGTCACACAGTAAAGCTCATTAAAACCGTAGATACTAGTTCTACTTAAAGTTGTTTATAACAAATCCTGCTCATAATACGTATTTTCAAGTTTTTAAAAATGTATTTGAAAGGCATAGAAGGCCGGCACTGCAGCTCAACAGGCTAATCCTCCACCTGCGGCGCTGGCACACCGGGTTCTAGTCCCGGTTGGGGAGCCGGAGTCTGTCCCGGTTGCCCCTCTTCCAGGCCAGCTCTCTGCTGTGGCCCGGGAGTGCAGTGGAGGATGGCCCAGGTGCCTGGGCCCTGCACCCCATGAGAGACCAGGGGAAGCACCTGGCTCCTGCCATCAGATCAGCGTGGTGCGCCAGCAGCGGCGGCCATTGGAGAGTGAACCAATGGCAAAAGGAAGACCTTTCTCTCTGGCTCTCTCTCTCACTGTCCACTCTGCCTGTCAAAAAAAAAAAAAAAAAAGGCAGAGAGAGAGAGAGATTTTCCATCCACTGGTTCACTCCCCAAAAACCTGCGACAGTCAATGCTGGGGCTGGCTCAAGCCAGGAGCTGAAGACAGCCCAGATCTCCCAAACGGTTGGCAGGGACACAAGTACTCAAGCCAGCACCTGCTCCTCCCAGCTTGCTCAGTAGCAGGAAGCTGGAATCGGAAAACGGAGTGGGTACTTGAACCCAGGCACGCCACCAAGGCTATGTCTCAATCCCCTTACGACACATCTTGATACTGACTAGCATTCAGCGTGGCGGCATCACTGAAGACATGGAAACCCCCCAATAGAGGGAAAAGGAGAGCGTGAGACGGAAAATGTAAAACAGGTAAAACAGAGACGTCACTCGGACCAAAGCATGGAAGCTGCGGCTCCTCTTCCTCAGAGCCAGCCCAGAGGAGGATCCGGGCATGCACGCACCGCACCCAGCCTTGCACATCACCATCTCAGACTGATTTTCTCACCTGCAAACACTCCTGCCCTCCGAACCACCTCCCCAGTTATGAATTCCCACCCACCGACCCCCTCAAAATTACAATTCCCAGAGCAGACAGATGAACCTCTGTCAAATAACCCATTTCTTTAACAAGATAGGCTCTCTTTTCTGGAAATGGCTGTCCGCACGTTAGTCATCACAGATCGAGTGGTTTTCTTCCAGGGCAGTGGTTCCGTGATCCCAGGGAGCCTCGCGGGGTTGGATGGCGCCTTGAAGTGTTTGGGACGGGACCCTCGGGAGGGACAGTCATGCGGGAGGCCGCAGAAGGAAGGCCCCAGGGAGGGAAAGGGGTAGGAAGCAAAAGAGGAGAGCCCCATCCTCACCCCCCCACACACACCTGCGAGTGAACCAAATTCATGTCTACCGTAATTATCCTAATGGAGGCGGGACCTCAATCAGTGCCACAGAGAAATGGGCTGTTCCTCGTAAATGAGCAGAGCGCCTACCAGAGCTTATGGAGAGAACTTGGGCGACCCCTGGAGACACCCCACCCACCCACCTCTTGACCTCCAGCCCACCTCCAAATCCACGCTGGAGGCACAAGTGTCACCCACAGGGCCCGAAGCCCAGACGGGCCCACACCCATAACAACCGGAAGGGTGTTTGCTGCACTTTCAAAATTCAGCCCCAATTACTGCAATTGAGATATCAGTGTTTATATGCTCCCAGGATGCCATGACTAAGAGCTGTTCACCGGAGGGCCTCTCCGACTGTGGGAGAATTCTTTGTGTCTCCGGAAGCTCCCCAGTCTTGTTCCTTTCTGAAGTCCAAGTGTAATCTGAGCACAGATCACCACGTGCATTGAACAGTACACTGGTACACTGGTCACGTTGGTGAGCTGGGCTTTGACTTACACGCCTTGGAAAACCAGGTCTGTATTACACTATTGTGCACCAGACCGTGTTATACCCTGAGATGACCACTGTACACCACAGCACACCATCTATACTTTCCCCTAGGACAGCCTCCAGTGAGGCTGAGAGAGGCGGGAGCCCAGATCTACATGCTGTAAGCCCGTCCCCTCAGCCCTCTTCGTCTATGAAATAGGGGCTCTGACACACGCCTCATCTAGACGCCAGAGTCATTGCCATGTCCAGACCAGGTCTGAGGTCCATTTAGAGTTCAGTGGTCCTTGAGCCAGCCGTGTGTATGGCACTCCCTGACCGTGACCTTTCTATGGCCATGCTCTCTAACTGATCTGATATAGTTTGGATACGGTTTGTCTCCCAAGAGTTGACATGTTGAAGCTTTAGACCCCGTGTGGTGATGTGACAGGTGGTGGGGCCTTTAAGAGGTTGAGAGTTGTTTAGGTTGTTGAGGGGGCAGGGGCGTTGGCCTCAGAAGGGAATCCAGAATTTCTCACAGGACCCTGAGTTACCTCTCGCAAGAGCGTGAGTTGTTACCTGGCGGCCCTCCCAGCTCACGGCTTCCTGTCTCACCGTGTGAAAATCTCCCTCTCTCAAGCTCGTGCCATGATGTCATCCTTGTGGGGATGAGGTGGCCACAAGACTCTCGTGAGCACCTGTGCCCTACAGTGTAGACCATCAGCCTCCAAAACTGTGAGCCACATAGACCTTCTTTCTTGACAAGCTACGCAGCCTCGAGTATTTCATTCTATTAAGAAGAGGCTACTATTTGAAAAACGTGTGCTCACGTCTAGACACATTCGGATCCCATTTTTAAAAAATCCACAGGGATATATCTGGTCCAGTAGATGAGACACCTCCCTGGATACCTGCACCCCGCATTATTAGAGTGCCTGGGCATGAATCTTGGCTCCACTCTCTGTTCCAGTTTTCTGCTAATGTGTATCGTGGCTGGCAGGTGATGGCTCAAGTTAGGTCCCACCCATGTGAAAGATCAGGATTGAGTTTCTGGCTCCTGACTTTGTCCTGGCCCAGCCACCGCTGTTGTAGGCATTTGGGGAATGAAACAGAAGATGGAAAGTCTCTCTCTCTCTCTCTCTCTCTCTCTCTCAAATAAAAACAAATCAAAAGAAAAAAAATTCCACAATGCTGCAGAATTCCTGGCTGACTCCAGGCTAGCACTGAGTAGGTTGGCCTTGCACATTGCCACTGACTTATAGGCAATACCTCCCGCCTCCCCAGGTTTTATGGGGTACAACAGAACCGGTGCCTGAACTGCCAAGGCAAAGCACCACAAATGGTTTGTTTAAAACAATGGAAATTTGTTCTCTCCCAGTTCCAGAATCCAGAAGCCTGAAATCAAGGTGATCGTAGGGCCTGCTCCCTCTGAGATTCTGCATAGGATTTTTCTCACCTTGTCTGGATTCTGGTGGCTCCCGCAAATCCATGCCATTCCTTGATGTACAGCTGCATTACTCCAAGCCTTCCCCTGTGTGCCATGTGTTTCTTCTCTCCTTATAAGGACACCCAGCATACTGGGGCAGGAAGGCACCTAACAACTTCATGTTAACTTGATAGTATCTGCAAAGAGCCTCTTTCCAAAAAGGGTCACATTCACAGGCATCTGGTGTTAGGGTGTCAGTGTAGTTTGGGGGTACACAATTCTATCCACAACACCAAATAATTTTTCCAAAGTCACCTCCCCTAATAACACCATCTCCCACTGGTGCTCTCCCTAAATGACCACACCAATCAGGGCTGGGGCAGAACTCCGTCCAGGTCTCCCACCAGGGTGGCAGGGATCCAAGTACTTGAGCAATATCACCTGTTGCCTCCCCAAGTGCACATGAGCAGGAAGCTGGATCAGACGTGGAGTAGCCAGGACTTGAGCCAGCAATCCAATATAGGATGCAGGCATCCCGACCAGGGGCTTAAGCCATTCCACCACCACACCAGCCCCCAGCAGTGTCCCAGCCACCAGCAGATCCAACCCCACCATGAAAACTTCGCCATAGCAAGCATCTGACAGTGGTCTCTGCAGGGACGTGGCTGGCAAGTATAAGCTGCAAAAGAGCTAAGCCCATGACTTCCCATTGCTTCTGCGGCACACTGCTGATGAACAGGGCGAGTAGCAGGTCTTCCATTGCCAAGCATCAGCACCAGGGTATTGCAAGGAAGACAGGGGGTCCCTCTATAACCTTTCCACTCACCTGTGCATTTTCATACCCCTTCACCCACCAACCGATACAGAATGGACATATTTGTGCCAGGTAACCGGGTACGTAGAGAGGCTCCGCTGTGACTTAAGAAGCTGGGCTCTGACATCAAGACGCTTGTCCACACATCCTCACGGGGACTGGGGAAGGCAGTCCCCTGTCTGTACAGTGGGTGCCTGTGGGACACACTGAGCTGAAGCCAGGCTGAGCATAGAGCAGAGCTCTGGTATAGGGGGTGACTGCATCAGCGTTGCCACCACTACCGCCACACCGGCTCACCTGCCACCTCCCTTCTCAGGGCACCCTGCAGGCCCGCTGACTCCAGAGATGTGCAACCAGCAGGAGGCAGTGTCAGGAGGCGGGGGCAGGAGGGATGGAGAACCAAGGGCATCCTCTACCTCTGCCCATGCCCAGCTTACGGGCCACATCCAGTCCCCGTGCAGCCACAGCTCCTCAGGCTCACTCCCATCAGGACAGCCCCTCGCAGAAAATTCTAGAAGCTTACAATATTGCAAGGAAATGGGCTGTAAACACTTATACAAGAAGAAAACCATCTAAAACTTGCTCCCGGCTACCTGTGTTTGTCTCAGAAGGTCTCGGTCCTCGTCTGAGCAGTAGGTGATGTCCAGTGACAGGAAGAGGGCTTACCAGGGCCACATGAGGATCTGTGCTCTCTGACAACAGCCACGCAAGCCATCAGCCCCTGGAAGCCATTGGCATCCACATGACCCACTGCCCGCCCGAAGCCTCCGACGCAGGCAGATGGCGTCTTTGTTACACGGCTTGGCGATTGGGAGGGGCAGCCAGCTATGTGCCGGGGACAAGGGCTGGGAACCACAGGAGGAGCAAATATTTATTTCAGTAACACTCTTCATTCGCTCAGACTGCAGATAAGATTAGCGCAGCGTGGCAGATAATGGAAGTCGGATTTCACCTGTTGCCCTTGGCCCCGTCGATCCACAGACTCAACCCAGCCCCGGCTGCCTGGCAGTCCCCAAGCAGGTGGAGCCCCGTTGCCTCCCCCACCTTCTTGCCAGCCTCCCAGCTAGAGCTGCCCATTCTGTGAACAGCTGCCCACTGAGAACGCAGGAGACTCCCAGGCAAAACGCAGGCGGTCAGAAGTGGAGGCAGCTGGCCCGCTCCGGGGAGATATTGGTAGGGTGCACACAACATGGGCACGGAAGGGAGCCTGGTGCGAGCACGCCCCCACTCTCGGCTTCCCCCACAGAGACGCTCCTGGGACCAGCTCAGCAAAGGCACTCTGATCCTTGGGGCCTCTCTGGGGTGCTCTCTCTCGCTCGTTCGCTCTCGCTCGCTCGCTCTCTCTCTCTCTCTCTCTCTCTCGGTTACTAAACACTCACATTCCACCCCTGCATGCTCTGAACCCTGGATTCCTGCAGCTCAGCCCTTTTCTCCCAACCCTTCCTGTCCTGCCGGAAGTCACCGCCCACTTCCAGGAGTCAAGGGCCACCCTCGCACTCCTCTTCTCAATGTATTTCCAACGCAAGCCTCTCTCCAGATCCTGCCGTGAAGACCCAGCTAACCATGCACTGCCTCCAGCTGACGTGCTCACAGCCTCATCAAACTTGAATACCCGAGATGGAACCCACAGCCTCCACGTCCCGACATGGCCTGCTCCTCCCCTTGTTTTCCATGCAGTTCTGCCTCTCTCTCTCTCTACCTCTCTCTCTCTCTCTCTCTCTCTCTGACTTATTTATTTATTTGACAGGTAGAGTTACAGACAGAGACAGGGAGGGAGAGAGAAAAGTCTTCCATCCATCCACTGGTTCACTCCCCAGATAGCTGCAATGGCCAGAGCTGTGCCAACCCGAAGCCAGGAGCCAGGAGCTTCTTCTGGGTCTCCCACATGGGTGCAGGGGCCCAAGGACTTGGACCACCTTCTACTGCTTTCCCAGACAATAGCAGGGAGCTGGATCAGGAGTGGAGCAGTCAGGACTCGAACCGGCGCCCATGTGGGATGCCGGCACTCCAGGCGATGGCTTTACCCTCTACGCCACAGCACCAGCCCCCGCAATGCTCTATCACCAGCTGCCCGTGTCAGGAGCGGGGAGAGGAAATCTTTTCCTCACGTCCCTCCATATGCCCTCACATTCAAACCATGCCACGCTATCCTCACCACTCAGCTGCAGCAAGTCTGCCTCTGCACACCCCCTAGCTTCCAGACCAGGGGCCGTGTCCTCACCTCCCACCCAGACACAAGGGCCCCTCCGATTGTGTCCCCACTGCCAGTCTTGTGCCACGCCAAGCCATCACGCAACTTACATTTAACACACCAACCAGCTGAGTTTATTTCTCTCCTTAAAACCCTGCCATGGTTGCCATTACTCTTTGAATAAAGTTCAAACCCCTTGAAGTGGCTTGCAAGGCCCTTCCTGGTCTGTTACCAACTGGACCCAGGCCTCCCCTCTTTCCTGTTTTTTTTCCCCTCTTCCCTGGCCTCTCACCTCAGTAATCCTAAATGGCCCGCTAGCCTCAGTGTAGGTTCCCCTCACTACCTAAGCCAGGGTAGGTGTGGCCATAAGCATACTGGAGTATTGAATAACCAAGTCAAAAAGAACCACGTGGGGCCAGCGCCATGGCTCACTTGGTTAATCCTCCACCTGCGGCATCGGCATCCCATATGGGTGCCGGGTTCTAGTCCAAGTTGGGGCGCTGGGTACTAATCCTGGTTAATCCTCTTCCAGGCCAGCTCTCTGCTGTGGCCCAGGAAGGCAGTGGAGGATGGCCCAAGTGCTTGGGCCCTGCACCCGCATGGGAGACCAGGAGAAGCACCTGGCTCCTGGTTTCGGATTGGCAGAGCACACTGGCCATGGCAGCCATTTGTGGGGTGAACCAACGTAAAAAGGAAGACCTTTCTCTCTGTCTCTCTCTCTCACTGTCTATAACTCTACCTGTCAAAATTTAAAAAAAAAAAAAAAGAACCATGTGTGAAAACTCACACTGTCGCCTGTCTCGGAAGGACTACAGGGCAACATGGCCCGAAGTCATCAGGCCTTCGTGACATCCAAGGGCACGCCTCCTTGCGTAAGCAGAAGTCCCCAGCAGCGGGGGCCACGCCCACCCATGAGCACCTGATCCCTTCGCTCCCCCCTCCAGCTAGGGAGCTTGAGCGTGACAGACACTCACCTGAGGGTCTCCTGAAGTCACACCTTGGTAGGAAGTGCTGATGGGCCCCCAGAGCCCCCCACAGGTTGAAGTTGATTCTGGGTATAGCTGAAGTGAGATGAAAGAGATGTTTAAGATCTTGTGAGGGGCCGGCTCTGTGGTGTAGTGGGCTAAGCCTCCACCTGCAGCACCAGCATCCCATATGGGCACCAGTTCAAGTCCTGGCTGCTCCACTTCTTATCCAGCTCTCTGCTGTGGCCTGGGAAAGGAGAAACCCAGAAGAAGCTCCTGGCTCCTGGCTTCAGACTGGCTCAGCTCTGGCCATTGCAGCCATCCGGGGAGTGAATCAGCAGATGGAAGACTTTTGTCTCTCCCTCCCTGTCTCTGTCTGTAACTCTACCTCTCAAATAAATAAATAAAATCTTAAAAAAAAAAAAAACCATGAACCACATCTTCAGGAAGATATGAACAGAGAAAGAGCTGAGAGAACCCCACAAGTCCGGGGAGGAATGGTGGCAGAAAAGTGTGTATTAGGCAGCTTGTCATTATTTTACCTAAAATACCTGGAAGGGGCTTCCTGGTTAGGAACAGGTTTGCTCTGGTTTAGTTTGGAGGCTGCCAGCTCAGGGGCAGGCAACTCCATTAATCCAGCATCTAGTGGAGAATGAGTACCTGCTGGGCCAAGGAGTGGGGAGAGGGAAAGCCCCCACGGCCCCACTTCTTAGCCCCCACAACTCCATGAAGTCTCCACCCTAATCTGGGAGCCACTAGCATCAGTCCAGTAACTTCACAAAGACTTTGGGGATTAAATGTTCACGAGCCCGGAGAGTCCAGTCCTGTCGGTCCCTAATATAGAGCTCCAGGCAGGTTGATGAGGGTCTTGCAGCTTATCTGAGCCTGATGCTTATCTCCAAGAGCCAGTGTACTTGGGCCCCACCTGGCTGGAGTGTCCAAGCTCCACAGCCGGGCACTGATGTGCAGAATTTTTCACTGGAGCAGTCACCCAACCCCCTCAGCACAACCGTGGCACACGCCGGGTTCTGAGCTGGTCAGTGCACAATGGCAAAGAAACACGACTTTTCTGTTGCTTCATCTGGACCTGCAAAGGCTCCCCCACCTTCCTGAAGTTCAAGTTGTAGTTGACCACAAGCTAAAATTGAACAGACGTAGGCTGGCGCCGTGGCTCAACAGGCTAATCCTCCGCCTTGCGGCGCCGGCACACCGGGTTCTAGTCCCGGTCGGGGCGCCGGATTCTGTCCCGGTTGCCCCTCTTCCAGGCCAGCTCTCTGCTGTGGCCAGGGAGTGCAGTGGAGGATGGCCCAAGTGCTTGGGCCCTGCACCCCATGGGAGACCAGCATAAGCACCTGGCACCTGGCTCCTGCCATCGGATGAGCGCGGTGTGCCGGTCGCAGCGCGCCGGCCGCGGCGGCCATTGGAGGGTGAACCAACGGCAAAGAAAGACCTTTCTCTCTGTCTCTCTCTCTCACTGTCCACTCTGCCTGTCAAAAAAATAAATAAAAATAAAATTGAACAGATGTGGAAAGAGAGCCATCCCTGGCCCGGGAAGAGCCTACGGGGCATCCAGGAGGAGCCACGTCCAAGGGAATTCCCAAGGCTGAAGCCTGGAGGCAGGGTGTGGGCTGGAGATACCCATCTAGCAGTTACCAGTTGTAATTCAACTCCCGGGCGGAGATGGGATCATTCTGGAAGATCCCTAAACTGGGAGTCTTGACCTGCGCCAACCAACGAGCTGCCAGGTATCCATTAAGCCCGAAACTGCCTTCGGATTGCTGTTTCTGGGCTATCAGGTGGGTTAGTGAAACCACACTTATCATCAAACACGAAAACATCCAAGCGGCCGTTATAAACACGTAGAAGGCTGCACTGCAGGTGGGACCAGGGAGACGCTGGCAATCAGGGCCTGGATGGCAGTAGAAGCCAGAGAGAAGAGAGGGCAGGGGAACAGGCAGAGAAACACAGGGGGCAGCTCACCTAGACAGAGCTCGGTAAGGCCCGAACACAGCAAACCTTGCAACAGGGCGAACCCCAGAAATGTCTCTGAGGTCTGTTACAGGCAAGGGGTCATTACCAAAATGCCATACCAGGGGGGATGAGGAGAGAAGCCAGGTGCTGTGGTTGGAGAAGAAAGTAGAAGGGTGACAGGAGAGACCATAGGCGCGGCCCGCACCCAGCACGGTGGAGAGCTGTTGGGTCAGTGGGTGGAGACTCAGGGGGACCCGAGCCCAGAGAGGGCTGAGAATAACAGGTACGCCCACGTTGAGGAGGAGGTGGTGTGTATGGCAGTAGTGGAGACCCCGACGGGACAGCCAGGGTGGGAGCCAGGCCTGCAGCAGCATCCGAGAGCAAGGAGGAAAAGGGACATCCTGAAACGCAAGCATGAAAATGAGCAAACAACGCGGCGCTGGCAGGAGCAGCCAGGAACATAGGAGCACGTGACCAGCGATCAGTCGGCCGAGGTGGGCATCCCTGCCATGAAACCAGGCTTCCAGGAAGAAGTCACGATTAGGAAGCAATAGAGAGCCCCTAGAAAGTAGAAGCACCAAGTGGCTGGCGCTGTGGCGTACCAGGCTAGGCCTCTGCCTACAGCACCGGCATCCCATGTGGCCGCTGGTTCGAATCCCAGCTGCTCCACTCCCCAGCCAGCTCTCTGCTGATGGCCTGAGAAAGCAGTAGAAGATGGCCCAAGTCCTTGGGCTCCTGCATTCACATGGGGGAACCCAGAAGAAGTTCCAGGCTCCTGGCTTTGGTCAGCCCAGTTCCGGCCATTGCAGCCATCTGGGGAGTGAACCAATGGATGCAAGACTTCTTTGTCTGTCTCTCCCTCACTCTATAACTCTACCTCTCAAATAAATAAATAAAATCTTTAAGAAAAAAGAATTAAAAATGGAAATTTTAAAAAAAGGAGAAGCACGGAGCCATAGGGCATGAACAGAAAGGGAGCTGTGACAATGAAGAGTTGCGGACAGAAAGCAGGAATTGGAAGGCACGCAGGACTCAGGGAGTTGAATTTTATAAAGGATGGGACACTAGCTGAGTGGGTAAAAGTGGGCAAAGGCTGAAAAAGTTCCAGGAGAAGGACTTCCCAGTGGGCGCTGAGAGCGCCGGAGGGGGCCAGCAGGTTGGGGCCCCACACAGCGCCCGTCACCAGGGCGTGAAGTCCCAGCATGGCGGCATCCGCACTCAGTGGTGCTGGTTGACCGTACGCGTTTAGATCTACATGCAGAAAGGTACACCCAGGATCTCAGCGCCCTTACCAGGATCACAAACACTAAACCAGCAACCCGAAGACTCCACTTGTGGCCCTGGTTCCGCCTCCAGCCAGAACTAGGGTTTGCCCCTGCTGGACCGTGGCTCTCTCTTCTTACAGAGCGGGGGCTGCACTCCAGGCTCACCAAGTCCCTTTTGGCCCTGTGATCACACCTTCCTGTGAGTCACTCCGGGTTCCCGTGGTTGTCCCTGAGCCTCCCGGGGAAACCTAAGACAGGACGATCAGCCCCCAGGGACCGAGTTCGCAGGGGCAGCCTGGCTCTCCCAGGGGCCCTGCGTGACAGGTGGCACAGGCCAGTGTTTTTCCACCATGCAGAGGTCCTGCACCACAGGGCACCTGGCTGGCGGTGATGTTTTACGACATGGTGGGGTTTGGATCTGCCCCCAGCACGTAAACAAACAGAAATCTCGGCTTGGTATTGACAGAGCAACACCCCAGCCCCCGTGGCAAGTCGGGTCCTGCAGGACAAGAGAATCGGGCTTGCTGGTCACTTGGCTTTGAGTCACTGGCGTTCTCCCAGAGCCTGTGAGTCATAGCCACGCTATTTGGGGAAAGAGTCAGAGGCCTTGGAAATGCGCCTTCCTCCGGTTCCTCGCTCTGCCCTTGGAGATCCTGATCTCTTTGTTTGAACAGAATAGTGCAGATAACCAACCGCCTGCTATTTGGATGGGAGATCTCAAATAGCCTGAATGGTCCGCATTCAGTGTGTTCAAATAAGAGGCAGGTCCTTGCAGAAAGGAATTAGGTGCCAGGTTTATCTGACAACAAAACAAATGCACACTTTAGGAAAAGATATCGCAAACTCCTCACGGAGCGGATCCTAGCTCCAGCCCCTGGCAGGACGATAGCGTGAATTTCTAGAGTTCCCTCAAGGACTGGCTAATCCTCAGGGGTGCTCAAGGGATCCTGGGAATAGGATCCTGCATCGTGTCTGCTCCCACAGCCAGGCACAGGCTCACCCCAGGCAGCGGCTGCTTGACCCTGGGTTGACCAGTACTCTCTTCCCACAGAGCTTATTCTGCTAGGTGCTTCCTAGACCCTCCTTGCCTTGCCACAATTTAATGAAATATGTACACACCAGAAAAAAGTGAGAGTAAGGGGCCAAGGAAGAGGCGCATCCATAATTATTGCAGCAGCTCGTCCAAGGGAAACATGGACCACTTCTTTGACACTCGTAGGTGATGATTTTCTGATGTTCTCACACCATTGTCTCTAGCTTTGCCTGGGGACTATGATGAAGAAAAGCATCGAATTCAGGTGCACACAGGGTCACACAATAGAAAGAATCCTACGGTTGGCTCTTTATCTGCTTATTGCACCAGATGACTACAGTCTTTCTAACTGTAGCAAAGCTTTTTAAAATTTGCCCTGTTTTTTTTTTTCTTCTTGGAGCCCTATACATTAAATGCAAATGGGGGCCGGTGCCACGGCTCACTAGGCTGATCCTCTGCCTGTGGCACCAGCACACCAGGTTCTAGTCCCAGTTGGGGTGCAGGATTCTGTCCCGGTTGCCCCTCTTCCAGGCCAGCTCTCTGCTGTGGCCCGGGAGTGCAGTGGAGGATGGCCCAAGTGCTTGGGCCCTGCACCCCATGGGATCTCAGGAAAAGCACCTGGCTCCTGCCATCGAATCAGTGCGGTGTGCCGGCCGCAGCTGCCATCGGAGGGTGAACCAACGGCAAAAGGAAGACCTTTCTCTCTGTCTCTCTCTCTCTCACTGTCCACTCTACCTGTCAAAAAAAATGCAAATGGTTTCAAAAATGCATTTGGTTTCACTCATTAAATACTACGCATATTTGCCGAAAGTTAGTTTTACATAAACTCCAAAATAAAAACATCTAAAACCTAAATAACTGCTTTAGAATCATTCATACCCCATTTCTTCTTGATGGTGAAGAGAAAAAAATCAATACATTCAAAATAAAAAGTATAAAATCTTTATATGCCATGATTGACTGATTTGAAAAGAAGAGCAAGAGAGAGAGACAGACAGAGACAGAGACAGAGAGAGATCTTCCATCTGCTGGTTCACTCTCCAAGTGTCTGCAACAACCAGATCTGCTGGGCTAGTTCACAGGAGCCAGAAACTCCATCCTGGCCTCCCATGTAGGTGGCTGGGGCCAAGCACTTGAGCCATCACCCTCTGCCTTGCTAAGCACTATTAGCAGGAAGCTGGATCAGAAGCAGAGCAGCTGGGACCGAACCCAGCACTCTGAGATGGGATGCCCGTGTCATAAACACCAGCTTAACCCACCACACTATATCAGCCCATACACTAAAAAAAAATTAAATAGCAGTCTTGAGAAAATGCTCATAACACATGTTATAAAGATCAATACACCCAACTAGAAAAAAAAAAGTTATAGGCATTATCATGAAGACGCAGACAGAAGAACAGAAAAGGAAACTGTAATGACAGAAAAGGAGATAAAACAGTTAATAAAAATTTAACTTCATTAGCATAAAATAAGCATAGTTTATAAGTGTGTGTCTACAGCACTGTCAAGTCTGGTGACATGTGCAGGTGGGAACACAATTTATTTACCTTTCCTCAAAATAACGTGACAATATTGCTTTACAAAAACGTTTGGGTATTAATCCCACTTTAAATAATCTATCGTTGGGGGCCGGCGCTATGGCTTAGTGGGTAAAGCCATTGCCTGCAGTGCCAGCATCCCATATGGGCACTGGTTCCAGTCCTGCGCCACTTCCAATCCAGCTCTCTGCTTTGGCCTGGGAAAGCCATGGAAGATGACCCAGGTCCTTGGGCCCCATCACCCACGTGGGAGACCCAGAAGAAGCTCCTGGCTTCAGATCGGCGCAGCTCTGGCCATTGCAGCCAATTGGGGAGTGAACCAGAGGATGCAAGACTTCTCTCTCTCTCTCTCTCTCTCTCTAACTCAGCCTTTCAAATAAATAAATAAATAAATCTTTTTAAAAATAAAATAATCTATCACAATGAAAATTTGCTTAATTTGCATGATATTTGCATAGTGTTCTATTGACAAGGATGAATATCAAAACCTTGTCAATACCTGGGGCAGGTGTTTGGTCTAGCAGTTAAGATTCCTGAGTTCCGCAAGTACCAGGCTTCAATTCCCGATTCTGACTCCTGACTCCAGATTCCTGCCAATGCAGACTCGGAGACAGCAACTATGGCTCAAGCAATTGGGTTCCTGCCACCCACTTGGGACACCTGGGTTGAATTTCCTGGAAATTACAGACATTTGGGGAGTAAACCAGGAAATGGGAGTCTTCTCTCTATCTGGTTGTGTCTCTTATCTGTCTCTCTACCTCTCAAATAAATATTTCTTTTAAAAGCCTTGTTTGTAATAGCAAAGCATTTTAACTAAAAAAAAAAAGTTCTAAATCATGGAATCTTATTCAGCCATTTATTTTGTATTTATTTATTTGCACTTTTTTTTTTTTAAGGCAGAGAGAGACAAAGATCTTTCACCCACTGGTCACTGGTTCACTCTTGAAATGCCCACAAAAAACAAGATTGGACCATGTTGATGCCAGGAGCCTGGAATTCTATCTGGATCTACCATGTGGGTATCAAGGACCCAAATACTTGAGCCATCACTTGTGGCCTACCAAGATGCCTGATAGCAAGAAGCTTGAATTGAAAGTATAACTAGGACCCAATCCTAGGCACTCCCATATGGGATGCCAGCATCCCAAGGTGCATCTTTAACCACTGCACCAAACACCTACCCCTCTTTCAGCTATTTAAAAATCTTGCTTGGGGCCAGCACTGTGGCTAGCGGGTAAGGCCACCGCCTGCAGTGATGGCATCCCATATGGGCACTGGTTCAAGTCCCAGCTGCTCCACTTCTGATCTGGCTCTCTGCTGTGGCCTGGGAAAGCAGTAGAGGATTACCCAAGTGCTTGGGCCCCTGCACCCACATGGGAGACCTGGAGGAAGCTCCTGGCTCCTGGCTTCGGATCGGCTCAGCTCCAGCCATTGTGGCCATCTGGGGAGTGAACCAGCAGGTGGAAGACCTCTCTCTCTCTCTCTCTCTCTCTCTCTCTGCCTCTCTTCTCCCTGTGTAACTCTTTCAAATAAATAAATAAATAAATGTTTAAAAATAATTAAAACCTTGCTTACAAAAAATCTTTAAGAGAATGGGAAATTCATACAAAAAATGCCAGAAGTAGGAAAGGAAGATGACTAAATTTTAATGGGCTATAAGCTCAACCTTTTTTTTTTTTCTTTTGATAGGCAGAGTTAGACAGAGAGAGAGATACAGAGAGAAAGGTCTCCCTTTTCCGTTGGTTCACGCCCCAAATGGCTGCTATGGCCAGCCGATCCGAAGCCAGGAGCCAGATGCTTCCTCCTGGTCTCCCACGCAGGTGCAGGGCCCAAGGACCTGGGCCATCCTCCACTGCCTTCCCGGGCCACAGCAGAGAGCTGGACTGGAAGAGGAGCAACCGGGACAGAACCTGGCGCCCCAACCGGGACTAGAACCCGGTGTGCCGGCGCTGCAGGCAGAAGATTAGCCAAGTGAGCCGCGGCACCGGCCAAGCTCAACCTTTTTTAAAAAATAACATATAGGAAACAGACTGGAAGGAAAATGTTAGTGGATCGGAGTAGTCTTTCCCGTGATTTAGATTCTGTATCTCTTTCTCTTTTTTTCAAGCATTGTTGTATTTCCAAATATTCTAGAATAAGTATATTATTTTGAAAGCAATTGAAAGTTTTTATTTAAAGCTAGATTCTTACATATTAACTCTTGGTGTGCTAAAACATTGTGTTAGATAGTATCCAAATACTAATAAGGAAAGAAGGTTCCTGCTACACGGGCACAGGTCACTCCAGTGTCAGCCTGCACTCTGGAGAGGCAGATTGTCCCGGATACAGAAGATGCATGCAATCCACAGTCTGCCCTCTCCCCTGCCACTGGTCCCTTCCTGCCCCCTTTATCTCGCCTGCTTCTGTACCACGGGGTGTGCTAATCTGTTTACATCTGTCTCTTTCTACTAGACATTGCAACTCTTGGGGAACACATCTTATCTCTTGTTGCATCTCCTGTCCATAGCAGAGTTCCTGGAATGGAGTAAATACTCAATAAATATTTGCGGAGTGAATAAATCGCATATAATCAGTACTGAATAACTTCTTGTTGAACAAATACAAACAAGAGCCATGAGGACCACTAGAAGGGAAACTCAAGGGAGCTGATGAAACATCACGATGCTCAGTTGAGATACTTTGGAGTCAGAAGTTGCTAACACACACGATGGGTCCTGGGCGGCACTGCCATGAGACGTGCCATGGGTGCCAGGCCTCCCTTCCAGTGTACGCCCCATCAGTTCACACCCCAGCTCACAAGATCAGTGGGCCTCCCTCAGCCCATCACCAGCCATCCTTCATTCATCAAAGAAGTTAGAAACCCTCCAAGCAGGCCAGGTTCCCACCTTCCCAGGGTGAGGATGGCACACTGCGATAATGCCCTTCTCATGTCCTATGGCGAGCCCACAGGCTGATCCACAGAGCTGGTTCAGAGAGAAGTTCCTAAGGGAGAATACAGCTTGGGGACCTGGATAGCCTTGGCCACACAGGCTATCCAGCCCACCCTGCCTCCAGCGGTCAGTGTTCCCATTGCTCCCTGGAAGGAAGCAGTTATTCGGAGTCTGATCACAAGGCTTTAAATCTAGTCTATTCGCGAGAAAATCCAAACCAGGATGAGTCACATTCTATCCCTCATAGCAATGATGTGGAAGATGGAGCTCTTCCTATCCTTGCCCAATAGAGCAAGCAGCAGAGTGAGGCGGAGCAGGCAATAGCAAAGTCACCCAAATCTTAGAGCCCTCTGCAGACACAAGGTGAGAAGACAACACAAGGCTTTTCACCTGCTGTCTTCTCCACAGTGCACATTCTTTTTTTTTTTTTTTTTAGCAAGATTGTGTATGGCTGCCTGATATGTAGTTGCTAGTGGTCTGGCAGCTAGTAGGCAGCTCAGTGGAGGTTTTTAAGAGAAAGTTATCTGAGCTCATGTCTAAAATTGGCTACCTTTCTTTCTTCCGCCTAAGAAAGGACTAACATTGTTGTGTCATAAAAAAATTCCCAGGCTTGCTACCAAACTCAGTTTTACATCAACGTCTCCTCATTCCTCATCCTGTGCAATATCTGAACAATGCCCCTTCCCCAGCTCCCACCCAACCCCGCACACCCTGTGGTTAATGGCTGGAAAGGACCCAATGCCAAAAGTCAGGAGATGGTAAGTCCAGGCTGATGGTGGCATAACCCAGGGTTTGAAACAGAACATTCTAAGGCAGTGCAATACCAAGAGTTAAAGCAACACCAGTCTCAGTTGTGAATTCCCAGTTCACTTGAGTGGCCAAGAACGTCACACTGTTTTCAGACAACCACATTATGAGGCTGAAAGCCCATCTCCTCCCCCGTTAGTCAATCCTAGAGTCTCCTTGGAAATCCCAGGCAAACAGATACCTTAAGGAGCAGGATCCAACCATTTGAAGAACAATTTCTAGGTTATCTCACACAAATAAAAGTAGCCAACCCTTTCGAATGCTGCCAACAGCAGGGTGATCTTCCCCACCAATTTCAAGTACCAAGTTCCATGGGAGAGACGGGATGAACAAATCCTGTCCCTGCCCTCCGGAATTTGCCTGTAACTAGAACGTAAAGAATTTTAGGGAAAACCTGGCCCTTATGAAAGATACAGGGGGATATTGGACCCACCCCTATCTGCAGAGCCCAGAATGTCTGTCTACTGAGTGCAGCACCCAGTATTTGGAGATGTTCAACCAGTATGACTCTCCTTTGCCCACTCAGCACTTTTCCTATAACACCAAGATACACCTCTAGCTCAAACAGCACTTCTGGCTAAGGGGGGGCTTGGCAGGAAACTAGGTCTTACAACAGGAACTAACATTTTAGGAAGATCAAAGCTATCAAAGTTAACGGGCAGATGTTTAAGCTAGGGGTTGTTGGTTTAGTCAGCTACATCCCATAACAGAATACCTGGGCTCCTGACTCCAGCTTCCTGCTAATCCAGACCCTGGGAGGCAGCTGTGACGGCTCAAGTGTGGGGTTCTTGCCATTCATATGGGAGACTTGGATTGAGTTCCAAGCTCCTGGCTTAATCTTGCCAGCCCTGGCCATTTCCGGCAGGAGAGTGAATCTGTGGATGGGAGTACGTTTCTCTCTCTCTCTTTCTCTCTCTCTTTCCTCCTTCCCTCTCAAATAAACAAATAAAGAAATTTTTAAAAAATGAAGTCAGGAATGTTAGCAGATAAAGGTCTGTACCATAGTTACAACTTTGAATAGCATTTGTAAATAGCATTTGTGTTACTTTCTGCTACTGCTAATGTCTACGGATGTTGCAGCCCGATAGAGTGGGAAAATGCAAGGGATTTAGGAAATGGTGATTTGAGAGCCTTAGCTTTGCTTAGGGTATGGCAAACCGTGTAATCCGTGTATTGCCTTAATCTCTTGGAACTTCTGTCCCTGCGCTAAGATGGGGCGTCTAACAGTCATAACTACCTCCCAGGGCTGTGAGGGTGAAGCAAAACAGCGTGTTGAAAATGACTTGTAAGGCTTCATCGGAAAGTCTGCGGCAGGGCTGTGCCTCAGCCCCTAGTGCGGTGGTCGTAATGAGCAGAGCATAGCTGCACAGATGCCCAGGGAGAAAGCCCCACCCCCGCCCCAAGCCATGAGCCCTGGCACAGGGCAAAGCAGAGCTCACTTGCCCACTTGTACAGAAGGGGAAAGAGCTCAGGAAGAAGCCCGATGCCACCCTGTTTTCACAAAGCCAGACTGGAGCCACTAATGCCAGCATTCGAACCCAGGGCACAGCGGCTACCCTCCCGACAACACTGGCCGGGGAATCCAGTCATTGGAGCTCTCACTCCCAGACAACCAGGCCATCAGCAGGGAGGGGGATCGGAAGTGGAGCAGCTGGGACTCGAACCGGCGCCCATATGGGATGCTGGCACTGCAGGCAGTGGCTTTACCTGCTATGCCACAGCGCCGACCCTCCATTGCGTGTCTTTTCACCTCCGCATCTACAGCAGCTGCCCCTGTGTAAGGTCTGTCACGCCCTGTTCTTGAACTCCCCACAAGCCCAGGTGATCTGGACTGAACTTACTGGCTTCAGCCTCTCAGACTCCCTCAACTCTGGACAAGCTGGATGCTGGGTGTCCAGGGAGAGGTGAGTGCTCATCCACGATCCTTTAGGAGGAAGAGTGAAAATAAGCTGCTAGGCAAAACTGCTTTGCCTGCCTTACATTTCCTGCAACACCCTATGAGGGGCCGGCGCTGTGGCGTAGCGGGTAAAGCTGCCTCCTGCAGTGCTGGCATCCCATACGGGCGCTGGTTCAAGTCCCGGCTGCTCCACTTCCGATCCAGCTCTCTGCCATGTCCTAGGAAAGCAGTGGAGGATGGCTCAAGTCCTTGGGTCCCTGCACCCACATGGGAGACCGGGAAGAAGCTCCTGGCTCCTGGCTTCGGATCAGCCTAGCTCCAGCCATTGCAGCCACCTGGGGAGTGAGGCAGCAGATGGAAGATCCCTCTCACTCTCTCTGAGACTCTCTCTCTCTCTCTCTCTGAAACTCTGCCTTTCAAATAAATAAACAAATCTTTTTAAAAAAAATACCATATGAAACATCTGCTCTGCACCTGGGACTATACTAAGTAACAAACCCCAAAACACAACCCCTACCTTCCTAGGCAGATCGGCAAGAAGAGAGCAGTGTGGTCATAGAAGGGACGTACTTACCATCATAGAAGTACCACCAACAACTTATTTTAAAGATTTTGCTTATTTATTTGAAAAGCAGAGCTACAGAGAGAGGTAGAGACAGAGAGATCTTCCATCCACTGGTTCACTCCCCAGATGGCCGCAACGGCCAGAGCTGCACCAATCTGGAGCCAGGAGTCAGGAGCTTCCTCCTGGTCTCCCAGGAGAGTGCAGGGGCCCAAGGAGTTGGGCTATCATCTACTGCTTTCCCAGGCCATAGCAGAGAGCTGGATCGGAAGTGGAGCAGCTGGGATTAGAGCTGGTGCCTGTATGGAATGCAAGGGCCGCCAGGGAGCAGGCGGAGGCTTAGCCCACTACTCCATAGTACCGGCCCTGACCATTAACTTTTTAACAAAGCTATGAGTGCAATTCCCACCGGCAAGTAAACTCCAAGGGAAAAAATGGGGTGTTTTTACTGACTTATCTCAGAATATAGAGGAATATCTAGCACACAGTGAGTTCTCAGCAAATGTGTCGAATGGATACGTGCATTATCTTTTGCAAGCCATCAAACTCTTCAGAGAATATTTTGGACGATGGGTTCGTAGTCTCAAAAGTATAAAAAATACATCTGTGCTAAAAAGACGAGAAAGAAGCAGCTAAAAAGCAATCATCATGTATCTTGGGTGTATCACAACGATGGCATGTGTTTTCCGCCAGGATGACTAAGCCCAGTTGTACCCGGCTGCCACTATCATCGCAGTGAGAACTCCCTAGGACCCCTTTTCACTTACCCTAACTTGAAGATCCCATGCTTGATATCCAACTTAACCATTTAGGTATTTTAACTCTATATGCTAACCCATAAAAGAAATTGCGCCAGCTCCCCTGCCCATCACCATTTAATAAATCAACAGGTCCATTTCAGTGGACTGATGTGTAACAGCATTTATGGGCACTGGCGAAGTCACGACCACTTAACCGAAGCAATTAAGCCGGGCCTCATTCTTATTATTATAAGTGATGGACTGCTGATCATTTACTTTTTTTCCAACACAACTGACAAAGAAAGTAATATTCATACTTATAGATAATGCAGGATACTGGTATCAAAAAACACTTCCTATCATTGTTCACCACGGCATGGTATTTTTCCTATGAAAAATGACGGATGACATGTCCTTAGAGCAGGGACTTGGGATTGCTCAGAGCCAGATGTCATCACAGACCCTTGGAACTGTTCTATAAATCAGAGCTGGGGCTTCGGGGCTGCCCTGAGCCAAGCCCGTCTTTTAACACATGGAGACAGCAAGACCCCCACGAAGGGAAAAGCCAAGAGAACAACCCACTCTCACCCTTGCTTCCCTCAAAACCTGTCGGGGGATGCCGTTGGGGGGCTGAGAAGATGTGCAACCCCGACAGTGTACCAAGTGCAAGGGGGCAAATTGGACAGAGTCTTGGGGCATCTTCTGGAAGCTGGCATCACCAGATCAAAAGCCATGCATAGTTTTAAATAAATAAGCATTTTAACTAAATGGAGAATTATATATATTTTAAAATACAATTGTTAAATTTTTAAAATAAATACACAAACTTTCTTCCAAAGAGGAAGTTAATTGATATTCCCCTCCACAAATCCACCCCTAGCATAAAATAAAGTGTTGGCATTAAAACATTTTTTTAAAAAAACATTATTTTCTTCATTTAAAAGGAAGAGTGAGAGAGAGGGCGAGACAGAGAGAAAAAGAATTTCCAATGCCCTGGTTCATTCCCACCAAACGGCCTCCATGGCCGGGGCCGGTCCCAGCTGAAGCCAGGAGTCGGGGCCAAGCGTTGGTGCCGTCTTCTGCTGCCTTCCCGGGAGCATTAGCAGGGACCTGGATCAGACGCAGCCAGGGTTCCAACGGCGCTCCGATATGGGATGCCTGCGTCACAGGCAGCGACTCACCCTGCTGCACCATGGGGCCAGCCCTCACTAAAACATCTTTGCCAGTCTGATGGGCGAAAATGCTCTCATTCCTTCCTTAATCTGCATTTGTTTCTTTACTGCTAAAGTTGAGCGTTTCCTTACATATCCGCTAGCCTATTATGTCTTCCCTCTTGGCTAATTTCCCTACCGCATGAGGCTTTAATACACACCACGAATGTACAGTGTGGCCTTGGGAAAAGGTGCATGAAGTCTCCCAAGCCCCAGGTTTTGAACCTACTTCTGAGGATAGGTGTGATCAGGAGGCAAGGAGGGCGCCAGGTGCCGGAGCCCCCAGGACAGGCAGCACTCCCAGTCTGGCCCAGCAACTCAGACATCACCAAGATGATGTCAGAGGGGGACGGCATCTCTTCAGGGCCCGGGGCACTAGCAGGTGCACTGAGGATCCAGGTGGGAAACACAAATCTGCCGGATTTCTATTTATTTCCAAGTCACTAAAAGTAAGTTCCTTTTCCGTGCAACCGTTCCCCCCAGTAATTCATGAGCAACACAGCCCCCTTCCTTCTGTGTTGTTTACGAGGACGTCCGAAGTTCAGATCGGAGAGACCAGCATTCTCCCTGTTTGCCGGCTTCTCATTTCCATCTCAGAGGAGCCTTGGAAAAGGATGAAAAAGATACAAGATGAGGCACATTCCCCATGAGGAACGTGAACGTGTTGAATCAGTTTCTTGCTTGGGCTGCCTTGGCGCATGTGAGCACGCGTGTGGGTGTGCAAGTGGTAAGTGTGAGTGCTTACACATGCGTATGCCAGGGCGGGGAGGGGTTTGATCTAAATCCTTGCAAAGACTGCCCTGAGTGATTTTCTCCCAGATGCAAAAAAATGTTCTTTCCTAAATTGCCAGGAATAAGGAGTTATCAAATCTCCCAAGCCTCAACGAGCCACGCTGAGATGTGACAAGGCTGCTTCTAAGCTCCCAGGCAAGACGACAAGATCCTGCAACCCCTCCCCCCAGCTCCCTCACCAAACGACTGGAATGCATCCCAGAAAGCAGTTCTGTTTCTTTGTAGTCTGCAGCACAAGGTTACCTTTCGAATAGGAAACGGTGGTGCACTGAGGTCAGCAGAGGTTTGTGGAATTTCAACCCCAAGGGTGAGGCTGCAGCTAAGAATAACTCCACTGTGCTTCCGGCCAAGAGAGGGTGAACAGAAAACCCACTCCCTGATGGCCCCAACCTGCCTTCTCCTGACACAATCCGCCAAAGAGTGAACAGGCTTCTTGGCCTCTCGGTCGCATCACCTCTGATCCTCCCGGGCCTACCTTTCTGTGACTTTGGGGCTTGTTGCACAAAGCTGAGCAGCCGTGGGGTCAGAGACAAGGCTCCAAGTGCAGCTCACGGCCATCGTTCCAACAGGTTCGTCTCGTTCTCTTTGTCAAATAAGACACAGTGCCAACACAGAGAGTCAGCCAGCACTTATCGAAGGTCCCACGGATGCAGGGGATCGGTTCTATTGTCACCCACATTTAGAGAATGCAGGATGTCCGTGTTCCACGGCGGAGTCACATCCCAAAGCCATCTCAATGTCTCCACCCCCTGCTCACCTTGTGGCACGTGGCACATGATGGGGGAGAGTGGGAAGTGCATTTTCCCTAGGAAAACAGAGTTTCAGGGATGCCTGACGACATCCTTTCAGAGGCACCAGCCACTAAGTACAGCTGCCTGTCCTTGAAGGTTCTCAGACATCTTCAACCGATTTGGAGGGCTATATCTCTGTCCTCCTAGAAAGGAGGTTTTTAAAAATCTACCCTAAGGCCGGCGCCGAGGCTCACTAGGCTAATCCTCTGGCTGTGGTGCCAGCACACTGGGTTCTAGTCCCGGCTGGGGCGCCAGATTCTGTCCCAGTTGCTCCTCTTCCAGGCCAGCTCTCTGCTGTGGCCCGGGAGTACAAGTGGTGGATGGCCCAAGTGCTTGGGCCCTGCACCTGCGTGGGAGACCAGGAAGAAGCATCTGGCTCCTGGCTTCGGATTGGCGCAGCTCCAGCCATAGTGGCCATTTGGGGGGGGAGGGGGGTGAACCAACAGAAAAGGAAGACCTTTGTCTCTCTCTCTAACTCTGTAACTCTGCCTGTCAAAAAAAAACCTACCCTAAATCCTCTTCTCATCAGAAGTCTTCCCTTTTGAAAACTCAAGATTTGGGTAAACACGTCCACGTACTCACCTCCCAGGTCCCTGGTCCACTCACATCTGAGCCGTAGTCATCCGCCCTCATCAGCCCAATCTTTCTCAGCTGCTGTCTCCAGAGTGCAGAAGCCGAGCTCAGCCTGTCCTCATGCTGCGGCGGCCCCTGGTGCTTTAAGTCTGTGCTGAAAACACAAACGTGTGTCTTGTCTACAGAGCCCTTCCCTACCAGGAGTTGTAACAACGTTGCAGATTTTCCTTTAAACTTTTAACACGCTGCTCTTCACAATAACTTAAATGCCCCTAGAAGTTGATTGATTGATTGATTGGATTTGAAAAGCAAATTGAAAGGGAGGAGGGAGAGAGAGAGAGAGAGAGAGAGAGGAGAGAGAGAGAGAGAGAGAACATTCCAATATGGAATACAGGTAGCCCAAGCAACAGGCTAACCCTCTGCAGCACAACACCTAGGGGCTCTTAAATTCAGTGAGAGGTAGCTATCTAGTTTTATTACTTTTGATACGGAAAACAAATTGCCCCCACTCTGAGTGCTTGGGGCTGTAGCACAGTGACCTGAGCTGTCACCCACAAAGCCAGCAGCCCATACCATGACACTAGTTTGAGTCCCACCTGGTTGCCCCACTTTCGATTCAATTCAATTCCCTGCCGATGTGTCTGGGAAGGCAGCGGAGGCTGGCCCAAATACCTGGGCCCCTGCCACCCTCATGGGGGACCAGGATGTGGTGCCAGGCTAGTGGCTTCAGTCTGGCCGTTGTAGACACTTGGGGAACAAACCAGAGGACGGAAGATATCCTTCTCTCTCTCTCTCTCTCTCTCTCTCTCTCTCTCTCTCTCTCTCTGCCTCTCCTCTCTCTGTGTAACTCTGACTTTCAAATAAAATAAAATAAATCTTAAAAAAAAACAAAGAATGAGCAGACAATAACACTTCCTCATAAAGCAGAGTTGGAATGGACCTAGATGACTTTCCAGATAGAGAAAACACCGAGTTCAGGGCAGACATTGGCAGCAGCAATTAGGTTGCCACTTGGGACACCCACATCCCATGTCAGAGAGCGGGGCTTCGAGTCCTGGCTGGGCTTCTGATGCAGCTTCCTGCTAATGCACACTCTGTAGGCAGAAGATGATGGCTCCAGTCCTTGGGCCCCTGCCACCCACAAGGGAGAGCTAGATGGAGCTCCAGGCTCCTGGCTTCAGCCTGGCCAAGACCTGATTGCTGCAGGCATTTAGGAAGTGAACTGTGGACGAGAGATGTCTGTCTGTCTGCCTTTCGTTCTCTCCATCTCTCCATCATCTAAAAAAAAATCAAAACTTCAGCTTGAGATCTTACAACATTTACTTTCAAAGCAAAAAGAAAGAAAACATCAAGTACTAAATCAAGAAGTAGAATGTCGGTGTGTTTGAGGCATCCCTGAGAAAGCAGACTGGGCAAAATCAATAAGCTAAGAAAACCAAGGATGACAAGGTCAGAAGGTAAGGCCTAGAGGCCAACCTAAAAAATTTGGATTTTACCAGGAAGTGATGGAAAGCAGCCATGCGTGGGGGTGGAAGTGCCAATTCAGAGGCTTTTCGCTCAGGTTTGACCATGGATGGTGATATCTATTGTCTTAGATGCACATGTATGTGCCTGTAGAGCAGTAGTCGGCAGTGGCTGGATTCTGTATACAATGTGAAGGTCAAGCCGGTGAGTTTGTATATAGCCTGGAGGAAAAGCAGGTTTTTTATTGGAGCAATTATGTAAGTGGTGGTAGCCTTTTATTGCGATGAGATTTCTGTGGGAGAAGCAGGTCCAAAGGCAGAAGCAGACAGTGCAGCATGCAGACACGAATTCCATTTCTGAAGTATTCCAGTGGATGGCTGGTTCGATGTGGAGACATGTGACAGGCAGTGTGAGCAGCTCCAGAGTTCAGGAAGAGGTGCAGTGTCAGTGTGAGTGCCGTTAGCACACGCATGTTAATTATTGCCATGGGACTGGATGAGGCCACCCGGTGCTCGAGTGTAATTAGAGAAAAGGGCGCAGGAGTTGTGCTGACTCCCTTCGTAGACTGCAGTGGGCAAGTCCCTCCTTGGACGTAGCTCTGTTTCCTTGATTTGATGATTATCCATGTGCCAAAAACACATTGCTTTTTTATTTTAACTTTATTGTGTCTTAATGACTATAGGGCATACCCACCTTATGATGTTTAGAAGTTGCTAAGGAGGCCGGTGCTGTGGCATAGTGGGTAAAGCTGCCACCTGCAGTGCCGACAACTCATATGGGCGCCAGTTTGAGTCCCAGATGCTCCACTTCTGATCCAGCTCTCTGCTATGGCCTGGGAAAGCAGTAGAAAATGGTCCAAGTCCTTGGGCCCCTGCACTCATGTGGGAGACTCCGAGGAAGCTCCTGGCTCCTGACTTTGGATCAGTGCAGCTCTGGCCATTGCAGCCATCTGGGGAGTAAACAGTAAATGGAAGACCTCTTTCTCTCTCTCTCTCTGCCTCTGCCTCTGCCTCTCTACAACTCTGCCTTTCAAAGAAATAAAATAAATCTTAAAAAAATAAAGCATTTAAAAATTAAAAATATGTTGATGAGAAAAATCCAATCAAAAGAAAGAATTTGGTAACAAAGGAAAAAAGCAAATGATTACAGGGTGAATGCCAGTGAGTACAGGAGAGAGAATGGGATCCATTACTGTTAGCAGATCAAGGATTGGCTCTAGACAAAGGAATTGTTCATCCCTTGTAATAGATAAGAGATAGCAATACTTGGGTAACTTCTGTTACAATCCATTTATTTAGCTTGTTAAAAGATGTATTTCATCTATTTGAAAGTCAAAGTCACAGAGAGAAAGAGAGAGATAAAGATCCTCCGTGCACTTGTTCACTGCCCAGATCTCTGCAATGGCTCCAAAGCCAGTAGCCAGGAGCCTCACCCTGGACTTCCATTTAGGTACAGGGGCCCAAGGACTTGGGCCATCTTCCACTGCCTTCCCAGGCCCTAGCAGAGAGCTGGATCAGAAGTGGAGCAGCCAGGTCTTGAACCAGTGACCATAAGGGATGCTGGCATTGCAGGCAGTAGCTTAACCTGCTACACTACAACGCTGGCCCCCATTTATTTTGATAGAAATTACAATGAATTTGTAAATTAATTAAAAAGAAATTGATGTGATCAGTATATTGTGTATACTCATCCATAAACAAGGTATGTCTCTAATCTCTTTTTTCTTATCTTACTGCATTGGCTAGGACTACCAAGGCATTTTACTGAACTTTGTTGGGGATTTTGGTGAGGAAATGTTCAACAAGTAAAAGTATAACATTTGCTGTACATTTCAGGTTACAGAAGTTCCTTCTTAGTTTGCTGAGAATTTTTGATCATGAGTTAACATTGAATTCTAATAAATGCTTTTCTGCATTTAATGATGTGGACAGACTTCCCTTTATTGTAACTATTTCACAGGAATAGACTTCCCGATTTCGAACTGTGCGTATCTTGCCTTAAAACACTCTATTGTTATTTCAGTATTGTTATGTTTATAAACTGTTAAGTTTACTTTATCAACTTTTATACCATTTATCTAAGTGAGATTGAAATTTTGGATTGTATGACAGATGTCCAAAATAACACTCTGGCCTCAGAATCAGCCCTTAAGGCATTCAGATCTGGCTCAAGAGCCCACGAGAGTATTTTAGGCATGGAAAGCCAAGACACTCTGGAAAGAAATAAAAAAAGACATAAATTAAAGATCTCTGCGAGTGAGATCCCAGTGGAAGGTACGGGGCCACCAAAGAAGGAGGTGCCTTTCTCCAAAGGGAGGAGAGGACCTCCACTTTGACTATGACCCTGTCGGAATTAGATCGAAGTCAGCAAACCCTAAAGGCTTCCATAGCCTCAGCAACTCATGACTAGAGCCTAGGGAGATTCCTGACGCCATAAACAAGAGTGTCAAATTGTTAAATCAACTTCAGGAGTCACTGTGTACTTATGTCCCATGTGTGATCTGTCCTTAAATTGTTGTCCAATGTGAAGTAATGCTGTAACTAGTACTGAAACAGCATTTTTACACTTTGTGTTTCTGTGTGGGTCCAAACTGATGAAATCGGTACTTAATACATACTAAATTGATCTTCTGTATATAAAGATAATCGAAAATGGAAAAAAAAAACACCTCAGTGTTATATTGGAAATTGCATAAAAAATTAATCAAATTAAAAAAAAATCATGTAGGATCTCTGTCCTTAATTTGCTGTACAATGTGATTCAATGCTATAACGTGTACTCAAATAGTATATTTCACCTTGTGTTGCTATATGAGGGCAAATGGTCAAAATCTTTACTTAACACATACTAAACTGATCTCCTGTATACAAAGAGAATTGAAAAAGGAATCTGGATGTGAATGAAAGGAGAGAGGGAGCGGGTAAGGGGGGAGTGTTGCATGGGGAGAGGGAAAGTGTGGGGGGGAAGCCATTGTAATCCATAAGTTGTACCTTGGAAATTTATATTCTAAATAAAAGTTTAAAAAAAAAGAAATTTTGGATTGTAGATTCATTTTGAGTTGGAGGCTCTCTCCTCCCCTCTTCTCCTCTCCCCTCCCCTCCTTCCCTCCCTCCCCTTCCCTCCTCTCCCTTCCCCTCCCCTCCTCTCTCCTCCCCTAGCCTCCCCTCCTCTCTCCTCCCCTATCCTCCCCTCTCCTCTCCTCTCCCCATTCTCTCATGTTCCTCCTTGTTCTCTCCCAGTGTGGCTGTTTTCATTCGCTTCTTCCCAGCTGCCCGGTTACGTAGAGCAAATTCTATTGCCAGATTTTCTAATGCTGTTTGAGAGCTTCTGCTGACCGAGGCTAATGGGCTTGTGTGAGTTACAGCCAGTGAGGAGCTTGGCTCTGTTCCTCAGTGTGAGGCTGCATCTGCATCGTTTCACTTCCTTACCCTCTCTCACTTTCACTCAAGACACGGCTGAGTCCACAGCACTTACCTTCAGCCTCATGTGCAGAGCAGGGACGGCTTCTGTGGTCCTGGCTGTACTTTCCAGCTACTCAGTCCAGCAGGAAGCACCCATTCCTGCCTGGCCTGCAGCTGAACCCCATCTACTGCTACTGGACCTGGCTCAGTGGGCCAGGGTTCCAGATTTACTTAGCACTAAACTTTTAGTTACATTGCTGATCCAGGAGGATGCTTGTCTTGCTTTCACTCCATTTCTTTTTCTCTTTTGTTTTTGTATAGAACTGCTGTGTTTGATGCAAGAAAGGGTGCATCAAAGTGTAAACCTCTAGTGCTTTCTTTGTCTGAATGTCACCATACACTCTTCAGAAGGCAGCTATATAAAGGGTTTTTCCAGTTAAAGTTTGCATAGATCCATCAGCCAATATATTCATTGTCTATGCAGCCCATACTATAAGTTTGGGATGAATGGGAAATAGTTTATATTTTATCTTCCAATATTTTACCTAAGATAAATAACATAATGTCTTATATTTTATATTGAAGGAAACTTTTTTCTCCTTGGCAAATAACAATTGCAGAGCTGTGTAGATGGGGCTGGCACTGCGGCACAGTAGGTTAAGCCCCTGCCTGACACACTGGCATCCCATATGGGCACCACTTCAAGTTCCTGCTACTCCATTTCAGATCCAGCTCCATGCTAATGGCCTGGGAAAGCAGTGGAAGATGGCCCGGCTCCTTGGGCCCCTGCACCCATGTGGGAGACCCCAGAGGAAGCTCTTGGTTCCTGACTTCAGATCAGCCCAATTCTGGCTGTTGCAGCCATCTGGGAAGTGACCTAGCAGATGGAAGATCTCTCTATCTATCTCTCCCTCTCTGTCTATAATTCTGCCTCTCAAGTAAGTAAATAAATCTCTTATTTAAAGATTTATTAATTTATTTGAAAGAGTTACACAGAGAGGGGAGAGGGAGAGGGAGAGGGAGAGGGAAAGGGAGAGAGGGAGGGAGATGGAGAAGGAGAGGGAGAAGGAGAGGGAGAGGGGGAGAGAGAGAGAAGGTCTTCCATCTGCTGGCTTACTCCCCAGTTGGCCACAACATCTGCAGTCATGCCGATCTGAAACCAGGAGCCAGGGGCTTCCTCCAGGTCTCCCACAGGTGCAGGGGCCCAAGGTCTTGGGCCATCTTCCACTGCTTTCCCAGGCCACAGCAGAGAGCTGAATTGGAAGTGGAGCAGCCAGGACTCAAACTGGTGCCCATATGGGATGCCAGCACTGCAGGCAGCAGCTTAACACCACAGTGCTGGCCCCAGTAAATAAGTCTTAAAACAAAGAAAAAGAGCTGTGTAGGTGACCAACAATTAAGACAACAATAGGCGACATGGGAAAGGTAAGGAACTTAGAGTGTCTCAGCGGGTTGGTGGCCAAGGTCTACATACACGGAAGCTTCTTGTGCCTGGCTTAGAGGATCCATGAAGTCTTGCACATCTCCATTTAAAGAAGAAAGATCTAAGAAGAATGAGTGATTAAGTGATGACAGAATTTTCTAGAAACCTGCTCAGCAGTGATACCTCTGCCATTATTCCTCTCGTCATACCTCTGCTCACCAGAACTGCCTTGATGCCACTTGACGGTCATGCTCTGGCCTCTGGAATTCCCTTCCTGCCTGGACTGACCCCGGAACCCTCCTTCCTTGAATTCTCAGCCTTGGCTCCTGGGAGACAGTCACGTCTTTTTTTTTTTTTTTTTTTTTTTGACAGGCAGAGTGGACAGTGAGAGAGAGACAGAGAAAAAGGTCTTCCTTTGCCATTGGTTCACCCTCCAATGGCCTCTGGGGCTGGCGCGCTGCACTGATCCAAAGGCAGGAGTCAGGTACTTCTCCTGGTCTCCCATGGGGTGCAGGGCCCAAGCACTTGGGCCATCCTCCACTGCACTCCCTGGCCACAGCAGAGAGCTGGCCTGGAAGAGGGGCAACTGGGACAGAATCCAGTGCCCCGACTGGGACTAGAACCCGGTGTGCCAGAGCCGCAGGCGGAGGATTAGCCTATTGAGCCGTGGCACCAGCCGATAGTCATGTCTTATGATCACACATATTTTGTTCAGAAACTTTTCTTCCATGTTTCTCTAGAAGGGAACCACTTTAAGTCATTCTTTTAAAATGATTTATGCTGCAGCCTGGTTTTGATGAATATTTGTTCAAGCTTACAACAACTTATCCAGAAAATGAGGAACAATCTCAATGGATTCCCCACCGTTTCCTACCCCTGAAATTCTTTTCCCTGGGGCTTTCCTGTGTTCCAGCTGCCGAACTGTCAGCGATGGGTTTTGACTTATCCTTTGAGCTCCTCGGGTTCTGAGCCACAGCACCACTGAGCAGCCTGGAGGACCTGGGGTCGCCATGAAGTCCCTGGGCTCCCACAGACCTTGACCACCTCGGGGCACTTCATATTGACTGAAGCGTTGAGTGTGATGTACAGGTGTCATCATTTTCTCTGGATGCCATGATGGCAGGGCAGGGGGCTGGGGGGTGGCTAGAAAACACCAGACCAGAAAGCACTGATACTGTCTCAAACCAGAGTATTTCTGGTTGTGTCACACTTATGGATGGGATCTTTGAGCAGGATGACTTCCTTCCAATAGTCCTGAAAGTAAAGGATTCAATGGCAAAAGGCAGATAGATCTCCATTCCCATTCCACCTCCAAGTGACTTTAAGTGCTGTCCAGAACTTTCTGTAGAACCGACAGGTCATTGCATCTCTGTCCTCCAAAACTAACGCCCACCCCAGCATACACACTTTTGTGACCTCATGTTGTGTCTGTCATTGCCCAGACTCCCCCACCTGAGGCGATCCCTCCAAGACACCATTTGCATCTCAGTGTGGGCACTGTGGGCACCTTGGCCAGTGAGGGAGAGTTTAGGGCTGGAGGTGCTTGGGGACCCTCACTGGGTCTGCCATTCTGCTGCAGACCCTGGGGAGCCCTGCCATGAGGCTTTCCTCCTGGGATTTGGAATCCCTTGCCCCAGGCCCTGGGATCTCTTTCCTCCTACGTCTGCACCCCTTGCCTGCTCTATGCTTCGTCTGAGTTTGTGCCTAGCATCTCCTTGTCAACCACGTGTTCTGATCCGCTAGTCCTCATCCCACACCTCTAGTTGTAAATAGTATGACCAATTTGTGCCCAAGAAAATCGAGGGCCAGAGAGTTTAATGGGTGAGGGGCAGCCAGACGGTCAAGGGCAGGGGGACTAGGACGAAATCCCAGTCGCACAGCTCCCAGACGGAGCGCTCCACAAGTTGGTCAGCCTCTGAGGGTTCAGTCTTCCCCTGTAACATGAAGATCATAACAGTGCCTTCATTCCTGGGTTGCTGTGGGAACTAAATGACTTCATACACACTAAGTGTTGAACACAGTGCCAAGTACACAGTGAGCACTACTCAAGTGATGAAGGTGATGATGACAACAGTAATGGTGATGGCACTGATGATGGCAACAATGATGGTGACGATGACACACATAACCCTGGTGATCACCTGATCACCATCACCATCATCCATCACAGAAAGAGAAAGTGGTAGAACCAGGAAGTTTAACTCTACCGGCTGGCTCCTCACCCAGGCTTTTTCCATCAAACATTGGATGAGCCATTGGGGTCTTTTAATGAGAAGAAACTGTCTGCTCTTGGCTTGTTGCCTTTTTTAATAGATTGAAAATATATTAAGGGTGGGAATTCCAAGACTTTGGACAGTTTCCATCATGGGCCAATCGTTTGCTTTCATCTCTTGAAATTAGCTACATTCAATTTGGTAGCCTCATCTCCAATAAATTGTTCCCAAAAAAGCGAAGCAAGTGGCCCCTAAACCCAAATAATTTCATAATCCACATGAAGGAAAACCCTCTTCCTGGAAATCTTGCCTTCCTTTTTCACACCTCTCTTCCCACCCTTTTTTTTAAGATTTATTTATTTATTTGAAAGTCAGAGTTACACAGAAATAGAAGGAGAGGCAGAGAGAAAGAGAGAGGTCTTCCATCCGCTGGTTCACTCTGCAATTGGCCACAATGACCGGAGCTGAGCTGATCTGAAGCCAGGAGCCAGGAGCTTCTTCCAGGTCTCCCACATGGGTGCAGAGACCCAAGGACTTAGGTCATCTTCACCAGCGGCTGCCGGAGCACAGAGCGTCAGCTGATTTTCCGACCCAGCTATTCCCTCAGATGTGAAGTGCGCAGGAACCAGAGGTCACAGCCACCAGCTCGTGCTGCAGCCTCCTGACACCCAGAGAGAAAAGAGAGAGCCGGCACGGAATGGTGGCTGTCCTCCGAGGCTGACAGATGGGTCAGATTTCTAAGAAATAGCTCAGGCTGCAAGTGTCCAGCCAGAATCTCCCAGAGATTGGCAGCTTAGGCCGGAAAATGGGGAGGGAAAGGCAGAGTGAGCTAACGTGTCAAAGAAGAGTCAGGGCAGGGGTAGGGGTAGGGCGGGGCAGGCTGACACGCAGAGCTACAGAGAGGCAGAGGCAGAGAGAGAGGGGGATAGAGAGAGGTCTTCCATCCACTGGTTCACTCTCCACATGGCCGCAACAGCCAATCAGCTGCAAATGGGCGGATCCAAAGCCAGGAGCCAGGAGCTTCCTCCAGGTCCCCCAGAGGGGAGCAGGGACCCAAGGACTTGGGCCATCTTCCATTGCTTTCCCAGGCCACAGCAGAGAGTTGGATCGGAAGTGGAGCAGCCGGGACTCAAACTGGCGCCCACTGTAAGCAGTGGCTTTACCTGCTACACCTCAGCAACAGCCCCACCAGAGGGTTTTATGGTTATTAAGTGAAATAATGCATGTAGAATGTGCCCCTGGGAGCTGCTCCGTGCCAGCCCCTGCTCTGATGTATTGTAATAATGTTCAGCATGACTGTAAACCCTGTCCTTCAGACATGACCCACTGCTCTAAGATGCTAACAGTAGGGGAATCTGATGTGTGGAATGTGGGAATTCTTAGAACTACGTCACACATTTTGTCTTGTACATTTAAAGCTATTTTGAAGTTAAACGTTTCTGAGAAATCCTGTCCCTTTGTCCATCCTGTCTTTTCTGTCCTAGAAATTTTAATCTCATTCAAGAAATGAACACAGGGACCAGCGCTGTGGTGCAGTGAGTTAATGCCCTGGCCTGAAGCGCCGGCATCCCATATGGGTGCTCCACTTCCGATTCAGCTCTCTGCTATGGCCTGGGATAGCAGTGGAGGATGGCCCAAGTGCTTGGGCCCCTGCACCCACTTTAGAGACCTGGAAGAAGCTCCTGGCTCCTGGCTTCAGATCGGCACAGCTCAGGCCTTTGCGGCCAATTGGGGAGTGAGCCATCGGATGGAAGAATCTCTCTCTCTCTCTCTTCTCTCTTCTCTCTTCTCTCTCTCCTCTCTCTCCTCTCTCTCCTCTCTCTCCTCTCTCTCCCTCTCTCCCTCTCTCCCTCTCCTCTCTCTGTGTAACTCTGACTTTCAAATAAATAAATACATCTTAAAAAAAAAAGAGAGAGAGAGAGGGATGAACACAGACACGTTTCACAGCAAAGGACTTGGGGGGTGTGAGTGTGTGCGTGGAGGGATGTGGGCTTGGGATCGGCCTGGGACATGGATGGAGGGGAGGAGGGGAAGAGGGGAGGAGGGGAAACAGGCGGCCCGTCAGGATGTCGGAGCACGAAAGCAGCTGGCCGCTCATCATTGCCAGACACGACCACCGACTCCTTGTCTAAGAAGAGGAGCGTGGTGGTACCTGCCCCCTAGAGCCCTTCTGAGAATTAAAGGCACACACATCCACGCTGAGAGCAGGGTCTGACATGTGGTGGGCGCCCAACAAATGCTGGCTCATGGTCCAGAGGCAAGACCACCACCAAGACAGGCTGTGCCTGGTGGACAGTTCTAGAGAGCAACGCAAAATACTCCACCAGAGAAATCCTCCTTGGGACTGCATTTGCGTCATAAAGCTCAGGATTCTGGGTTATTTCAGGGGAACAAAAATATTTTAGTATAATATATCCCAGGCAATGTCTAGGATAAGTATATCCCATGCAAAAACTAGGATAAGTATATTCCATGCAACATCTAGGATAAGTATATCCCATGCAATATCTAGCATAAGTATGTCTCATGCAACAACTAGGATATATTTATACTACAAAAAAAAAAATCTTTGGTTGTATTTCACATCTGAAATTCAAATTTAAGTGGTCATTCTGTTTTGTCTTGAGTTTTTGCTAACTATGGCATTCTTATCTATGAGGAATAAGAATATATGGATAGGAATTATCTATGACTATCCTGCAGTTGGTAGTAGAAATGACCCTGAGAAGCAGAGCCAAAGGAAACCAGCAGTACGAAAGAAGGATCTGTAAGAGAAACAATGACCAAGATTGGTTCTGATTCTTGAAATCTTGAGCTATGCCAAGTCAATAGGATCATATTAAGCATACACAGTTGCTGGCACAGTGTGACCGGTATACCCAGTTTTAGAGAGAGAACCTAAGGAAATCATGGTGACTCGGTGCAAAGATTTCACCAAAATGTTGGTGTGAGTGATATTTTTATAACAACAGTGAAAGCCTGAATGGTTTGATTGTCCAGCCTGGGAGACAGGCCTGATTCATCGCAGGACATGGCACAAAGGCACGGGAGGGAGTCGTTAAACACCACGCCAATCCTCTGCGTGCTACAGAAAGATATTCCTGATAATAACATAGTGCTCAGAGGGAAGAAAAAAAACAGGTTATAAAACAGAATGCCGTGTGTGACTCAATGTTGTGGCGGATTGGAAGAGAGCTTGGGAAGGGTAAACCACGTGTTTGCAGAGACACCCACGGCGCTCCTTGCTTTCTTCTCTGTGTCACTCCGAGTTTCCTGATCCTTCAAGTGAACATCTCAGGTCAGTGCAACAAGGGGAAAGCTTGTCCACAGGAAGAGCTGTCGAAACGGGCCCTTCCCTCTGCGCCGTAGCTCCATTCACACCTTGACTGGCCGCAGAGTCAGGTCCCTGGGTCTTCCTCCTCATTCGATTGTGCTCAGAACTACTACCTCCTGCCCCAGATCATTTTACAGGAAAAAAAAATTATGTAAACCCACACAGATCCACTGCTAAGCAAGGTGCATTCTCCTGCCTGGTCTCCTTCCCTCTTCAATTCCCAGGTAGCTGCTCTCGTGCCATTAACTTTGACACATTAAAATGTCAAGAGGCAGAGGTCAAATCTCACCTTGTCCTTTTGTTCATTCCTTCATTCCCTCAGCAAACGGCTACGGGGCAATGAACTTCGTGCCAACCGTCCCAATAAATCTTAGAGATTTAGACTTGGACTGAGACCAAGGTTATGGAGCCGTGGAGGGACGATGAGGCTGGCCGGAGGAGTAAACACACGAGGCACCTACCTGGCACACCTAGGCACACATGGGCAGCTGCGGACTTTACACTTTCACGTCTTCCAAAGAGTGTTTATTAAGCCAATCACCTCTCCAGTCACGAAGGAGGCAGGAGCTGCTTTCTGTAAGCGCCGGGTAACAGCTGGGCTGAAAGAGAGCATGTGAGCAAGATGGTGACACTTAAGCTGAGACTTAGACAAGGAAATGAGGTTTGTCCAGGAAAGAACTGGAGGAAGAGTTTTCTAGGAGATTCCAAGAGCAGTGCAAATGTCCTGGGGTTTGGGATTGGGGTTTGGTTTGCTTGTGGGATAGGAAGAACGATGGTGCAGCTGAAAAGCAGGCAAAGAAAGACTGGTAAAAACCAGATCATCAGGAGCTTTGCAAAACAAGGAAAGGAATCAGGATCTTATCCTGAGTGCAAAGGAGGGGCTGAACAAAGGAGGCGCTGAACAAGTGAGTTTATACTTTCAAAGGGTCACTCTGACTACCTTTGAAAAAAAAAAAACCTTGGTGCCAGGGTTGTGCACATCAGATTAAGCCGTCACTTGCAACACTAGCATCCCATATGAGCCCTGGTTCAAGTCCCAGCTGCTCCACTTCCAATCCAGCTCCCTGTTAATGTGCCTGGGGAAGCAGCAGAAGATGGCCCAAGTGCTTGGGCTCCACCATCCCCATGTGGGAGACCTGGATGGAACTCCAGGCTCCTGGCTTCAGTCCAGCCCTCCCGCAGCCATTGCAGCTATTTGGGGAATGAAGATACCCCCCCCGCCCCCTCTCTTGCTCTCTCCTTTCTCTGTCTATCCCTCTCCCTCTATAACTCTGCCATTCAAGTAAATAAATAATTTTTAAAGGGGGAAAATACATCTTCTTGGAAGAGGAAGAAGAAGGAAACATTGGAATAATCCAGACGAGGAAAAAATGAGAATTTGGACTAGAGTGGTCATGGTGGGGAGATGTGTGAGCAGCCTCACATCACTCAGGAGAGGGCAGTAAAGGGGATGGCTGATATTTACACAGAACTTACATGGAGTCAGGCACTGCCTCATTGATTCCTTGCAACAATTCCACCAGTCAGATGCTGTCTAGATCTCCATTTTGCAGGAGAAAATTGATGTGTGGAGCTAGATATGGTGAGACTTACTAAGGGATTTACTAGGAGAATTTGGAAAAAAAGGGTTGATGGGGACTGGGGAGATGCTGCTCGAAGCACGCACAGTTTCAGTTAGACAGGAGTAGTGAGTTTTAGAGATCTACTGTATGTTTTAGTGACTGTGTCCAATAAGGTCTTGTGTAACTGAAAATTGCCAAGAGCATAGCTTTTGAATTTTGTCATCACAAATAAAAATGATAACAGCATGGAGAGATGGATGTGTTACTCAGCTTAATTTAACCATGCCACAGTGTATATGTGCATCAAATTATCATGTTGTACACCATACTACGTATGCTTTTTTGCTTATCACGTTAAAAATAAACACATAATAAAGTAAAACAATGAAAATAAACAAGTAAACACAAAAAGTGAGCAGAGCTCAACGTGTGAGTTGACCACTATGTGAGTCGGATGGTCTACATCAGATGTAGCGACAACTCCACCCATCGCTGGCAGCCAGCAACCCGCACTTCCTGCTGTCACCACCTGTCCATCAGGGGTCCCTGTGGTCCAAAAGGCACGATTCGTTAGTTGCCAGCTACTAAAGTCGGCGCTCCTCTACATAAACATAAAAAGGGGGAAGACTTCAGAGACAAATAACCCAACTGAGCCTGAGAAAGGTCAAGGGTCAAGGCATCTCCAGGGGCCCCAGCTGGTGGAACCAGCGGACAACACCAGGACCACTGTGTGGCTGTCTCCAAGGACAGAAAGCATACTTGGCTGAGCTTATATCAAGGGCCCACCCTGGACCAGGGAGGGCGGGGCCCCCTGAGGAACACACACGTGGCACACGAGCCAAGTACCTCCTTACAGGGGATGCCTAAAGGGGGAGAGCAATGCTGACATGGCAGATACAGCACCTGACCACTGCAGGGGTCCGGACGCCCTCGTCTGTCTTGTCCATGTGAGCTATGCTCTTTCTCAGAGCCTCTCTTACTCACTGATGTTTATTGTTTATTATTCTTCCAAAGGGAGCTAAGAGCCTACAGCAGCCTCTTCACACACCAGCAGCTCTTTCCACACATCACTTGTCCAGAGCGTGGCTGGGTGTCCCTGCCTAGCACAGAGAGCCCAGAGAGGATGCCACCTGCCAATGTTAGAAGTGGAGTGGCCACCACTGGCCAGGGTTACCCTCCACTAAACCCACCCCACTCACCCACCCAGCCCAGAGGCACACAGCCTCTCCATGAGGTCCCCGAGAGGCACACAGATCACAGAGTTCCCCAAATCCTCATTCCTGGATCATGAGACGATGTCAATGCTGAGACGTGAAGGATAAGGACCACAGAGGTGAGTTTTTCCACGAATCCAAATTTATCAAATTTTCAGGACTGCCTTCCATCTTAAGGTTTGCCTTTTGGATGCTAAAATGTCCTGTGGTTTATGAAATGATGTTACTAATAAGTAAGAGGTCTTTTTAATGTCCTGGACAACAAAGAGAGAGACAGAATCAGATATGGAGAGAAGCCAGCTTAAGGTCAGTGGCCGAGTGTGTTTGCTGATTGATTGAGAATGTTCCAGTATGTGATATTCACCACTTGTTGTACAGGTAAGGACAGCAAAGCCTACAGAGGTTAAGAGATGTCCTGAAGATAACACAGGCTCCCCTAGGCCCCTCCCATAGCCTGGGGCGCCTCCCCCGCCACGCTCTGGCAGGATATGCCCCCCACCCCCCCACCCCCGATTTGCAGCTCCCAGGCACAGCACTCAAGCCAGCCCTGCATGTTA
This sequence comes from Sylvilagus floridanus, assembly GCA_949820135.1. Taxonomy (NCBI): domain Eukaryota; kingdom Metazoa; phylum Chordata; class Mammalia; order Lagomorpha; family Leporidae; genus Sylvilagus; species Sylvilagus floridanus. The sequence continues at coordinate 145,506,829 of OX463225.1, read as the reverse complement.
AGAGAGCAACCACCTGGCCACAGAGTCAGGGCATCTGGGGTCCGGAGCCCCTGCTACTGACCACCCCATGGCTCCTCGCTGGCAAAGGTGTGGTGGAAGGTTCCTTGGTCAGCAGCTGTCTTGTTGATGTTCGAGAAGGTAACCACACTAATTTCAAAAACCCGAGAAGTCAAATTTCCACCAATTAATTAGGTAATTTGTTTCTTCAAGAGCACCCACCATAAATTACCCATGAAATAAATCCCTGATGCGCTTACTGTTTTCCTACACCATCAAGCTGAAACGGTAAATGGATGATAATTACACATAAATGCTCTGCAGTGCCTTCGTGTTCTTATTCCCAGGGTTTGACATAATTTGCAAACTCCATTGAGATCATTTGAGTGGTTCAAGACTCGTACCCATTTCCCTGATGGTGAAGCTGAGAAAAATAAACAAGAATTCTCCAGGTGAGGAACATGTGGCTTGGACTATTAGTCATTTTCTGTGTTTTTAGATACCTAATGCAACTGTGTGCCAGAGGTACAGTGATGAGCAAGATAAGCACGGGCCCTGTACTTGGGTTCTCAGGGTCTTGATTTTCAATTATCCTCTATCCTTATTTATGGGGCTTAGAGAAGACGAGGCTGTTTGGGGGGAGAAATAAGCCCAGAAATGTCTTAGTTAGATATCAGTGGCCTCTCTGAACTTCCCTGACAAGAGCACCCACCAAGAGCCAGAGGAAAGAAATTCAGGAACATTACAGAGAATAAGGATTACGATGACTGGAATGTTTCACATGCAGAAAAAAAAAATAGTGTGCCACTTCTTCCAACACCCTTATGGGTTACGAATGCCAGAACATGTTCAGAAGGAAATGCTGTATTCTCCATGACTCCATGTTTACAGTTCTTTTCTAACTGATTTCGGGTTTACGACCACACCTCTCTGAGCCTGCTTTGGACTGGAGAAGTCAGGCACGACTACTCACTCAACATTCCCCTGCCTAGCCGTGCTGTGGCTTTGGCTAAATGACCTTGTCCTTCCAGACTGTGTTATTCGATCTGTAAAGCCAAGGTACGAGCAGCTTGTTATAAGAAACACAAATAATGAATATAAAGCACCTTCAAGAAATAATACCCATTAAGTTCATTATCAAGTTCATCTTCAAACGGAGCTCAGACGTTGGTTCTGGGGACCAGCGTTGTGCCCTAGCGTGTTAAGCATAGAGTGTGACAGGGCACCAGCATCCCATAACAGAGTGCTGCTTCCAGCCTGGCGGCTCCGCTTCTGATCCAGCTCCCTACTTATGGCCCAAGATCTTGCCTCCCCTATAGGAGCTCCAGATGGAATTCCTGGCTCCTAGCTTCTGTCTGGCCCAACTCCAGCCGTTGCAGCCATTTAGGAAGTGAACAAGTGGATGGAAGATCTCTTCCTCTCTGTCTCTCCTTCTCTCTGCCTGTAACTCTGCCTCTCAAATAAATAAATTTAAAAACATCAGTTGGCTCTGATGTCCTTGAGGTACCAACTTGCCCCATGATCCTGCCTCCTGCAGCCGTTATCCATGCACATTAACATCAAACACGAATAACAAATGTGTCTGCAAGTGTGTCTGCAACAAAGGGTTCCATCTCCCATCACTTAAGAGGTTAAACTATGTCTCAGCTGCTCCAGCTCTCTGCTGTGGACTGGGAAAGCAGTAGAAGATGGCCCAAGCGCTTGGGGCCCTGCACCTGCTTGGGGGACTCGGAAGAAGCTCCTGGCTTCGGATGGGTCCAGCTCCAGCCATTGCAGACATTTGGGGAGTGAACCAGAGGATGGAAGACCTCTCTCTCTCTCTCTCTCTCTCTCTCTCTCTCTCTCTCTCCCTTTCTCTCTCTGTAACTCCGCCTTTCAAATAAATAAATAAATCTGTTTTTTATAAAATGATGTTAAAATAATTACCTCTCTTTGGAAGCCATGAACACAGTTATCTCTCAAAGTTTGAACACAAAGCTGAAATCTCTCCAAACACTGGGCCTAGGGACTCAGTCAGCAGGATTACTCTATAACATATGCCTCTGTGTCTGCTTATTTTCATGTGAACTTGGGGAATGGACTCGGAACTCCAGATCTCGCTGGGAGGATGTCCCCTCCAGAGGTAGCCCGCTTTCCAGTCTCCGTGGCAGTGACAGAGAGGATGCGCCATTGTCACTTCATCGCTCCAGGTTGTGGTTTCTTAATCCATTAAATCGGAATATTCATGGAGCTATTGCGAAGGATTAATGAGATAATATTTGCAAAGTGATTGGAGCTAATCTGCTGAAAAGCACATATAAATAGAGAGTATTACTATTAAGTCTCTCGGGAATAATAAAATGTGTAATGACATGTCTGTGGTAATCTATACTTAATTATGTGATTTTCCAGAAGGTGTGCACAAGCACAGATGAGTAAATTGCATTGTATGGCATTCATTTCATGAGGTCACTGGTCATTAAAGTTTAATCATATCCCATTAAAAATATAAAGATTTCTGTTTTTGCTCCTTCCCCATGGTTACCAATCGGTGCACGTGCTAAGCTATGAGGTCATATCGATTTGTTAAGCAGAGAAAGATTTCATATCAGGCCTACCCAGCTCCCTCCACCATGCCCAACAAGCACCTGTTAGAACATCAGAAACCCGGCCGGCGCCGTGGCTCAACAGGCTAATCCTCCGCCTTGCGGCGCCGGCACACCGGGTTCTAGTCCCGGTCGGGGCACCGGATTCTGTCCCGGTTGCCCCTCTTCCAGGCCAGCCCTCGTCTGTGGCCCAGGAGTGCAGTGGAGGATGGCCCAGGTGCTTGGGCCCTGCACCCCATGGGGAGACCAGGAAAAGCACCTGGCTCCTGGCTCCTGCCATCGGACGAGCGCGGTGCGCAGGCCGTAGCGCGCCGACCGTGGCGGCCATTGGAGGGTGAACCAACGGCAAAGGAAGACCTTTCTCTCTGTCTCTCTCTCTCATTGTCCACTCTGACTGTAAAAAAAAAAAAAAAAAAAAAGAACATCAGAAACCCAAGAGGCAGGTTCCCCATCTTCCTGGGCTCCTGTGCTTGGGTAGACTCGACCAACGTGGGTGGAAGATGACCACTATGCAACAGGACGGTGCACAGTGAACTGCTACATTACAACTTTCAGAGTTGGAGTCAGGGAGACAGCAGATGCAGCCCCATGAGGCCAGAGACTTGATCCCTGCTTCTCAATCCCCAGAAACTCAACCAGCGCTGAGAAGTAGGCAGTGAGCATTCGGCAAACATTTCCGGGCAAATAAACAAGTGCATGAATGAATGAATAAGACACAGAGGAACCCAGGAATGCTTTGTGGAAGAAAGAGGCCCTTAAAGGAAGGCTCCCGTGCCAACAGCGGTGAGGCCCAAGAACTCAGCAGGCAGGGGCTCTGGGAAAGAAAACTGGTTTGGCTACTTCAAAGACAGGGCGGGGACAGGCCCGTGAGTCACAGCAAACAGAGGCAACATCGGAATCCTAGCACTAACTCTTCTAAAAGTCCTTTGTCCCAAATTTCAGACCCAAGAAAGACCCAAATTGCAGGAAAACCCCGTAACACCGTATCTGATGCTTCTCCAGCCTCTAGTCACTGCAGTGCACACAGGAACAAAGACACAGACCAAACCCAGAAAATACCAAGTATTTCCCAGTGGCTCCCAATGCAGGGCTCTGGAAGGCAGGTGCAGCGTTAGTGGGCAGCAGGTCATGTGAAGCACACAGTCACAGGTGGGGCAGCTTGACCAAAGGAGAATTCTGAGTTCTCAAAGGACCATGGGAAGGGGGTGAGTTTTCCCAAGGGACCTCTGGGAGCAGCCACTGACACTCAACATCCATTGGATACCAGTGAATTCAACAGGGGATACAGTCCCAAGAGCTGGCTCCAACACCATGCCACTGCAAACTCTGGGTGAACCATGAACTGAACAAGGCCTCAATTTCCTTAGGTCTAACATGGAAGCAAAAATGCTGCCTTATCTACACGGTGACCTCCCTCAATACCCAGGTCATATACATGAAAAGGTTCAAGCATACCACAAACAGAAGCTATCCTGGGAATGAAAGAATGATTGACAGAGAGCAAACACTGAGCAGTGTGGAGTTGAGCAACTCTGGACAAATTGCTGAAATTCTCCAAGTTTAGTGTCTTCATTCATGATGCGAGATTATTGGGTGCCTTAAATAGTTCTCCAATTCCGGTCTAGGAACCAGCTACATCCGAGTCACCTGAGACCTCCCCTTTACAATGCTGATGCCCTGGTCCCACTTTAGGTTGGTGGGGTCCCAGAATCACCATCTGGGATGCAATTAAAATTCTCCCACTGACGGCCGCTCGGGCAGCCAATGGGCCTGAATTTCTGGAGGTTTCCCTGCTCTGAAATCCTGGGCCTCATTCACCACCATGGACACAGCACTGCCGTGCAGAGCTCCGTGCGAGAGGCCACAGCAGACTTCCACCAGCACTGTCCCAATGCTGGCTTCTTTGGGGTTCACACTACCCTCCCCAAAAACCATGCCTTACCACACCGAGGACTCTCTACTGGCTTCGTTCTCACCATGGTGGACTGGTAGTTAGGGGTATCCCTTACTCTGTTCAAGCCAAGCTTTGCATGATGTCCCCCGGGGGCCATTCTGGTCTGAGGACGCTACTGCCTTGGTTCCAGAAAGAACGTGCCTGATCTCTCTCTCTCTCTCTCTTCTTTTTTTTTTTAAGAAAAACAGTCTTTTCTTTCGACAGGCAGAGTGGAGTGTGAGAGAGAATGACAGAGAGAAAGGTCTTCTCTTTTTCCATTGGTTCACCCCACAATGGTTGCTGCGGCTGGTGCACTACAGCCGGCATGCTGCACCCATCCAAAGCCAGGATGTGCTTCTCCTGGTCTCCCATGCGGGTGCAGGGCCCAAGCACTTGGGCCATCCTCCACTGCCCTCCCGGGCCACAGCAGAGAGCTGGACTGGAAGAGGAGCAACCGGGACAGAATCCAGAGCCCAAACCAGGACTAGAACCTGGGGTGCCAGTGCCGCAGGCGGAGGATTAGCCTATTGAGCCGCGGTGCTGGCCGATCTGTCTCTTAAAACATCAGCTGCTGTTTGAGTTGCTGTTGTCTGCTTGTATGGGTATTTGTACTCCTAAAGTAGAGATGCAGGAATGAAACCTCATGTTTCTGCATGGGAAGTGCGCCCCTCTTTCTCAACTCATCCACAGCGTCCCCTTTTCCTCAAAGCTGGGCTCATCATTGCGTCGCCAAAGACCTACTGTGTGCAGGGCCTGGGGTAGGCATGGTGAGAGATCTAAATGCTTATCCAAGCTGAGTGAATCACATCTCTCAATAGTCTGGTTTCTAAATGTTGTCAGGATGGAGGTGAGTCCCTTTAGATTCTGGACTCCACGTACGAGGTAGAACATCTTCTGGAATTTCTAAGCTTGAGGGGACACCTGGCATGGTAAGACCCAAGATATCTTGTGCAAATGAGGACCTTGGAGGCAAATAATGCCCCTGGGGTGTGTAGCGTCCATCCCAGCAGTGAAGCAGGACCGAGTTGGGCCCTGTAGGCCCGTGGAGACTCTGCCAGCAGCCCCCACCTCCCGGCTCCACTCCCCCGGGCCCCATGCCAGCGACGGCTTTCCCATCAGCCCCTCAGCCCAGGACAAAAAAGGGATCTGTCAGCTCCACCCGAGCATGTCCCAGGGTGGACCATGTATTGGACAAAGACCCACTCACAGGAGAAAGCAAGACCAGGTCTGAATACCACACCCCCTCCCCAGCTGGGAGCTTCTTCCCTCGAGGGTCCCAGATGCTTAGACAAAAGGGAGCAGTGCAAGATCAAAGATGGGGGAGTCCCCTTCCTCTCCCTGCCCGCCCCCCCACCCACTCTGCTCCACCCCGCCTGGCTCCACCACTTACTTCCGGGCCCCGCTTCGTGTCTTTCAGGTTCATTCAGGTGCATTTTTCTTGCAACGCCTCCCGGAAAAAGCTACCTCCAAACACAGAATAGCACCAGTGCTCACACCATCGACAAGACAGGCAGGCAGAGTGAGGCCTGAGGCACACACGCTGATGGGATTGTCTGGGGCTCGAGGAATCGCTCCCCAGCAGTGCACCCCCAGTGCCGAGGGGCCCCCACCCCTCCTTTCTGGCCCTGGGGAGTGCTGGTCTGGAAGTGGGAGTCAGGCCACTGTGGGAGGCCTGCTCCATGCCCCTGCGCCCCCATCTCCAGCCTCCCTGCTCTGGCCTCTGCCACCTTCCTCCCTCCCAGCCCCCCTGTCTCTGGCTTCTGGGATGGAGATGACAGAGCCGTCCTGGGCACCCTCTGTGCCAGCGTCAGGCTCACAAGCACCGTCCGGCAAGGCGCCACTCTCCACAGCCCATCAGTGAGCTTCCCCATTCATGCCCCTTGGGGACGCTGCCTGTCATGGCGCACGGCCCTCCCACAGTCCTCCTGGAATATCCCAAACAGCATTGAGGTCTGCCGTAATTCCGCCCTGATTCTGAAAGCCAGTCAGAACCACTCCACACGTTGATCTGGTACGTAATTACATATTCTGTCCCCAAAGTGATCTCGTTAACCTCAGTGAGAGCACCTGTGTATCTCTGTGTAGATTTCAGGGATGGTGCTTCCCCGACCCATGCACACGCACAACACACACGGTGCACATGCAAATGCAGACACACCACATACACCCTGTACACTTGGAAGTACACACACACACACACACACACACCGTGTTCAGCAGCTCCACATGGCTCTGTGCTGGCTTCAGAATGTCCACTGGCTCTCTGATGCTTCTCCATTCAAGGACAGAAGCTCAAGGACCGCGGACTTAGGCATGAGTGGTGACCCACCCCCAGCACACAGAGTGCCAGCGTCCCACTGCCCACACCAGGTCGTCCAAGGCACCGCTGCTTTCTCCCTCGGAGCCCTTGCTATGGGGACACACAGCAGCCCTAACAAGAGGATGCTCAAGTAGCCTGGTCCAGAGGCCCCTGTGGAGAGGGATTGGGGCTTCCCAGCTAAGAGCCGTGTGTCTGAGACACCCCTCAGAAGTAGATCTGCCGGCCTCACTCAGTAACCACAGGCCTGGTGAACGTTCTTTTTTTTTTTTTTAAGATTTATTTATTTATTTGAAAGTCAGAGTTACACAGACAGAGGAGAGGCAGAGAGAGAGAGAAAGAGAGAAGGAGAGGCAGAGAGAGAGGTCTTCCATCTGCTGGTTCACTCCCCAACTGGCCCCAGTGGCAGGAGCTGTGCCGATCCAAAGCCAGGAGCCAGGAGCTTCTTCCACGTCTCCAAGACAGGCGCTGGGGCCCAAGGACTCGGACCATCCTCCACTGCTTTCCCAGGCCATAGCAGAGAGCTGGATAGGAAATGGAGCAGCCGGGACTCAAACTAGCGCCCATATGGGATGCGAACACTGCAGGCCAGGGCTTCCACCCGCTACACCACAGCGCTGGCCCCCGCCGGCCTCTGGTCAACCTTCTTTGTGACAGTCTCAAGAGACCCTGAGCTGAAGCTCCCTGGCTCGACCGCTTCTGAACTCCTGACTCAGAAACAGTGGATGGCAGGAAACGTTTGGTGACTTCAGCAGCAAAGTCTTCATTTCAGGTTAATTTATACACCTGAAAGGCAGAGGGAGAGAGGAGAAGCAGAGAGAGAGAGAGAGAGAGAGAGAGAGAGAGATCTTCCATCTGCTGGGTCACTCCCCAAATGGCTGCAACAGCCAGCTCTGGGCCAGGCCAAAGCCAGGAGCCAGAACTCCATCCAGGTCTTCCATGAGCGTGGCAAGGACCCACATCCTCGGACCATCCTCCACTGCCCTCCCAGGTGCATTAGCGGGGAACAGAGGCAGAGTAACCAGTATGCAAGCCCACACTCCTATGTGGGACACCTGTGTCCAGGCAGCGGCTTAACCCACTGTGTGCCGCTCAGCTCCAGCGTTTTGGTTAATGGGCCAAGTGGGGGTAGATAATGCATACAAGCACTCACACATCAGACTCAAATCCACGTGCCCTCTGATACCGAGAGTACAAGAAGAAAAAATGTCTCTGACTGAAAAAAAAAAACCTATTGACTACTGTCATAGAAACTCTGCCTTCTCCTGCATTGCAACAGAGCAGTCATGTTTTGTAGAGTAGCATTTCAGATTCATTTTGCCTCCTACGTCGCCCATGCTCGGATGGGGACTGGGAGAAAGGGATGTGGCTCGGATTTATTAAACTGGGTGTGGGGTCCGGGCTGTGGCATAGTGGGTAAAGCCTCCGGCTGCGGTGCCAGCATCCCATATGGGCACCAGTTCGAGTCCTGACTACTCCACTTCCCATCCAGCTCTCTGCTATGGCCTGGGAAAGCAATAGAAGATGGCCCAAGTCCTTGGGTCCCTGCACCCATGTGGGAGGCCCGAATGACCTGGTTCCTGGCTTCGGATCGGCACAGCTAGGGCTGGGGAGTGAACCAGCAGATGGAAGACATTTCTCTCTCTTTCTCTGCCTCTCTGTAACTCTGCCTTTCAAATAAATAAATAAATAAATCTTTTTTAAAAAAAATAAAATAAACTGGGTGTATGAGCAGAGGGGAAGAAATCGGAAGACCGGACTCCTTGGCCTGAGCCGTGGAGAGGGACCTAACCTCGCTTTCAGCTTCTACAGCCCCTAAATGACAAGGACCCACCCTCAAATAACAATGCAGAACCATCACACGCTCCAGAGGCGTGTTCTACCGAGCCCTCAGCCCTCGCCCCTCGCAAAATCGAGACAACCTTTCAGGAGTCTCCGAGGTCTTGTCGATCCAGACGGACAAACTTTTTCTGCAAAAGGTCCCAAAATAAATACTTTCAGCTTTGTTGGGCCATGTGTTCTGCACCTCAACTTCTCAACACTTGGAGTCTTGATGAAGTTGAAGTCCCGCAGAGGAGCAGGAGAGTCAAGGTGAAAACCGGAGACAGCATCAGCTGCGAGGGGTTCCCAGGGCAGGGCTCACTAGGCCTGGATCTTTGGGGAAGTGAGGGACTCGGCAAAGGCTTTAAGAGGAAGGATGTGAGCTGGCGCCTCGGCTCACTAGGCTAATCCTCTGCCTTGCGGCGCCGGCACACCGGGTTCTAGTCCCGGTCAGGGCGCCGGATTCTGTCCCGGTTGCCCCTCTTCCAGGCCAGCCCTCTGCTGTGGCCAGGGAGTGCAGTGGAGGATGGCCCAAGTGCTTGGGCCCTGCACCCCATGGGAGACCAGGAGAAGCACCTGGCTCCTGGCTTCGGATCAGCGCAGTGCGCCGGCTGCAGCGGCCATTGGAGGGTGAACCAACGGCAAAGGAAGACCTTTCTCTCTGTCTCTCTTGCATTCTCACTGTCCACTCTGCCTGTCAAAAAGGAAAAAAAAAAAAAAAAAGAGGAAGGATGCGGTGTGCAAACCTGGGCATTGCATTGAGCAAGGGGATGACCAGGCAGTCAGGAGGAGGGGGTAAGGGATCCACAGAGGACGCCACCCCAAGCATCCGGGGACTCCGTAGGAAACAGCACGGGTAGCTTCCTGTTGAGCTGCTGGGCAAACCTTGCAGAAGCCTTACCTTCAGATGGTCCCCTGCCTTCCCACAATGCCACAGCCTTGCTTTTGGGGTCCCCAGCCTGTACCTCAGCCAGGCCTGCTGGACCCATCGTAGGTACAACTTCCAGGTGGAGGGGGCATGCTGAAGACCAGACGGGTGGTCTTGCTGTGCCACTTGTCTAATCCTCACCCCCTCCAGGCTGAGGAACTACTACCTCCACCAGGGCCGTGGGGCAAAGGGGAAAGACGCGGCCAACATCACACGCACCTCCCTAGTGCTTTGACAAGCCAGGCCACGCCCGCAGCACCAGGCCTGCGGCTACCGGCCAAATCCCTCCCGCAGGGGAGCTCCGCTCTCCAGGTGACAATAAATAAATAAGCCAATGGTGGGGACGGCTGTTGAGAAGAAAATACACAGGGAGTGCACAGGGGCGTGCGGTGGGCGTGGAGCGGGGAGGGCGGAGTGAGTTGGTGAGCCAGCTGTGCAGGTGTGTGCAGGAGGAATGTTCCAGACGGCTGACATAGGCCCTGCTGAGGAAGGAGCTCACCGGGATGTTCACATGAGCAGGGCCGGCTCCTCCCGGGGCCCCTCCCCTTGGTTGTGGGCACCTTCTTCGTCCTGTCCTCTCATGGGCATCCTTATGCGTGTTCCAATCTCTTCTTCTCATCACAGCAGCCAGACTGATGACATCATTTTAGCTTAACTACATCTATGGAGACCCTACGTCTTGCATGGAATCATGACAGGGGTCCGTTCTGAGGAACGTCCTTGGACGAACGTCACCGAGTCCACTGGCATAGCCACCTGCTGCCCTGGACGGGAGGCTGTGCACCTGCATATGTGCCACGCTCCATTGACCAAGCATTATGCAGCATGCAGCCATGCAGTCGCACTTGGTGTCCTGCAGGGTTAGGACGCCCATGTGCGATCTTGTGGGGACACAATTCAGCCCCAGGCAGCCTCTATAAGCCATGGCAGCCTCTTGTCTGAATTGGGGCACAGGGCAGGTCCCTCTGTCTCACCCAGCTTCAATTACTGCCCCCTCCCTTTCCTTTAAGGGGGTTGATGTCTGCTTGAGGGAGTTATCACAGAAGCAAGCCGTTACCAGGAGCAACCAAGAGCAGTAGGCGAAGGTTTCGAGAGCCCCCAGGCCAATGGCTCTGTGAAGTGGCTGCACACACAGTGCACAGTGGCACCAAAGGGTGGCAAGCAGCAGGAGCCCCAGCACCGTGAGATGTCCCAGCCTTTCTTGTTGAACGATTAGATCTACAGTGTTCATGGATATGTTAATGATGCTAATTACAAATCGGCCAGTGACAGTGACCGTTGACCCATTACTTAGGTGGCCCGTGATGTGTGATGAGTGACTGTTCAGATCGGATTGGAAACACCAGCCTGCTGAGGTCAGCACCCAACACAAAGGAAGTTGCAGGAGCTTCCCCTGATGGTAGCTGCTGGAAGTCAGGGGAGTCGGGCCTCACATTCATATAGCGGAAACGATGCATTTTCTGCTGCATGACTGTTCCAAGATCCTTCAGGAAGATTCCAAAGGCAGATGTAACTGCCCCTTTAAATGGTTACTTGTGAGGGCCAATACTGGTGCAACAGGTTTAGCTGCCACTTGCAACACTAGCACCCTATATCTGAATATCTGTTCAAGTCCTGGCAGCTCCACTTCAGATCCAGCTCCCTGCTAATGCGCCGGGGCAAGCAGTGGAAGATGGCCCAAGTGCCTGGGGCCCTGCCACTCAGGTGGGAAGCCTGGATGGAGTTCCAGGCTCCTGGCTTCAGCCTGGCCCTGCCCCAGACATTTTGGCTATTTGGAGAGTGAACCAGCAGGTGCAAGATTTACCTATCACTCTGCTTTCAAATAAAAAAATACATCTTAAAGTAAAATAGACTGCTAGTTGGCACAATTCGCCAAACCTCTGGAGAAACGTGTTTGGAGAACTGGAGATTTTGGTTACTTAAGTCAGCAGAAAGGCTCTTCTAGTTTAATTATCATAGTGAATATATCAGTTGGGATGGGCTACAGATCTCCAGTGTCCAGTAGGCCAAACACAATAGAAGCTTACACCTGGCTCAAGCAGTAGAGCAAGAAGATGGCACTTGTGGACAGATGTGGTGATTCTGGAAAACTGCAACACCTGCTCCCCCTCTTTGTGAGCCTGTGCTCAGGAGGTTTCCCAGTCCACGGTGAACACACCTACTCCACTGCCAGGGTTCTCCCACCGGGCCCTGGCTCTCCATTAGCAGGGCTGGCACGTGCCGCTCAGCAGTGTGGCATACAGAGAAAGAACTCAGTATTTGGGCGACCAGTTGGCATCCGTGCACATGGAGAACCCTGGCTGCTCAGTCACTTCCTCATCTTTGGGTAGGGGTGCCAGAAGGGAGGGAGGGTCCTACAACCTCAGAGCCATTGTCGTGAAAACTCCCCATTGCACATGGCAAAAGACATTGACGGTGGAAGCGATGAACCTGACCTTATCCTGACTCTGGGAAAACTGCTCTTTCCAGCGTCTCCCTTTCCTGGACATGGAGCACAAGGCTGCTGAGTCATAGAGCGTAAACCTGCTGAGTCATGGCTTCAGGACCCTTGTCTGTGCACAACCGAGGCAGGTGTATCCCCGCTCAGCCTCTGGGTCCTCCTCAGATCAGTGCTGCCCTCCCAGGGAAGCGGGGTGCTGCACCTAGTAGGACAGCACATAGTGGGTGTGAGAAGTAATGCACTTTGCCCCTCTGAGTAGCATCCAGGGAGGGAACCCATGGAGGGCTCTGAAAACCAAATCTCTGTAAAGACCTTTACTCCCTTTCGGTGAATCCTGCCTTCCCCAGTCCACCTCCTGCATCACCTCCACACTCAAAAGCCTTTCTCGGGTGCTCCCAGCAAACCCACAGCGCCTGGGAATGGGCATTTTCCTCAAGGACACTCGCACACTCGCCCAGCCCCCATTCAGGATAACAGTTGCGTAAGTGGATTCCTTCCAGGAAACACCAGCTGGTGATGTGCTGGCAGGGCATGTCCAGAAATAAAATCTCCACCTAAAAGAGCACTCTGGAGAGAGCTTCCAGTGATGAGATGGCAAAGAAACTATTTTGGCCAAGAGAGACTGCTGGTGTCTTACGTTCCGCTTTATTTTCGCCTAAAGCCTCTCAAAGATTGTTCTCTGCCTTGGGCTCGGCTCCTCAGAGTCTTCTCGGCTTCCTTCCCATCCCTTGCTGCTCCCACACTGATGGCCAACATTTGCTGAACAGTTCCCACACGCGAGGCAGAATGTAAGTGTTTTACAGTCGTGAGCTCATTTACTGTTCCACCTCAACCCTGTTAAGAGGGAACTTTTGATAGCCCATCTGTAGCTAAGAAGAAGAAGGCGCGGAAAACTTTATCAATTTCTCCAAGGTGAGCTAGCAGAGCTCACATCTGTAGGGATCTTGCTTGTTGATTGGTTAGCAGGTTTTTAAAATGTTTGTTTTTAATTTCTTTATTTGAAAGGCAGGGTGACAGAAGGAAAGGAGAGACAGAGAAAGAAAGAGATCGTCCAGCTGCTGGTTCAAACCCCAGCTGGCCACAATGGCTGGGGCTGGGGCTGGGGCTGGGCCAGACTCAAGCCAGGAGCCAGGCCCTCCAGCTTGGTCTCCCACCTGGGTGGCAGGAACCCAAGCACTCTGGGCGTCTTCTGCTGCCTTCTCGGGAGCACTAGGAGGGAGCCGGATTGGAAGTGGTGCAGCCGGGACTTGAACTTGATGGTGCTCCGGTACGGGCTGCTGCAGCTGCACCACAGTGCTGGCCCCCTAGACCTGTCTGAACCATCCAGCTGCAGATCTCCCACTCCACTCCAGTCCCACACCTCTAGTCTGTGTCCTATCACCTCCCCTCTCCACACACAGTAACTCTTAAAGCTGAACATCCCCTCTGGTTTCATTCCCTGTCGTGCCTGGACTGTGATAAAAATCTCTAGGCTAATATTTCTGTCTCTAGTCTCTGCCCTCTCCTAGCCACAGTCCTTCTACATAGGAATCTTCCAGCTACTGGAAAGTCTAGAATAAATTCTCACACAATTATACTTACAGAATGTGGAAAATAGCAAAACATTGGCGCTAACCAAGCACAGTCAATTATTATTCCCAGTAGGCACGCCGGGGGCCCTGAGCTACCAAACTCTAAACTGTGGCTCCTAGGAGAAAATTCCAAGTTGAGGTTCGTGAGAACCTCCGGCCACAATGTTGTCATCAGCTAACCAGCACGCAGCCCCGTGTTTGATGCGTGTTTCTGTGTGAAGACACCTGATTTAATGCACGCTGCGGATGTATTAACACTGAGCTCACAGCCAACAGCGCCGTCACTCAGCCTGAACAAAGCTCTCTAACACAAGCGTGTTCTCCGGCAGGCACATCATAGCTTTCCCTTCCATCAGGAGCCCCAGACAGCACTGCCGTGTTCCCCTTGGGGGCCATTTTAAACAGTGAATTCACCCACAAAAAGCACAAAAACGTGAAAAAAGTAGCACTATACAGACTTCAAAAAGCACTGCTATGTCTAGCGAGAGTTGCAGCAAGAAGACAGGGAACATGGCCTTGTTCAGCCCCCACTGGGCGTCTGCACCCTCTGCTCTCGGCTGCCAGTGACCCCGAAAATGCCAGGAGTATCAATTTTTTTTGACAGGCAGAGTGGACAGTGAGAATGCAAGAGAGACAGAGAGAAAGGTCTTCCTTTTCCATTGGTTCACCTCTCAAATGACCGCCACGGCCGGCGCGTTGCGCCGATCCGAAGCCAGGAGCCAGGTGCCTCCCCCCCGGTCTCCCATGCGGGTGCAGGGGGCCAAGTACTTGGGCCATCCTCCACTGCCTTCCCAGGCCACAGCACAGAGCTGGACCAGAAGAGGAGCATCCGAGACTAGAACCAGCGCCCATGTTGGGCGCCAGCCCCCAACATACTCAATTTTAAAGGATACAGCCATCTAATCCATAGCTTTGATGTTTAAGAAAGAGAGAACATGTTTCCTTCTAATATCAACTTTCCTTCTAATATCAACCCTAACCATTCCTTCCATGGACACTCACAAGTGGTATTCAAGGACGTCTACCATGCCTCTTCCAGCTCCTCCCATGCTCCCTGCACAGCCTCTGCACTTTTCTGTCCTCCACCTGCTGTGGTTTCTAGCCCATTCGGTCACTTTCCTCTGCACATCCTTCTTAAAGCACCATTGGATTCTGGGCACTAGCTCTCTGCTTCCGGATCCTGTCCCCCTGTTTCCTCAACACGTGCTTAGGAAGTTGAAGCTTGGGGCCACCTTCAGGATTTGACATCATATCCCATTAAATTCTGTCTTCTTAATGGAGTGAAGTATAGAGACAGTGTCCACAGAACAATGGACAGGACCCAGACAGGCTGAGAAGAAGGAAAGAGTAGGGGCTGGCATTGTGGCTCAGTGGGTAGAGCTATCCCCTAAGACATTGGCTTCCCATATGAGCTCTAGCTCTAGTTGTGGCTGCTCTACTTCTAATCCAGCTCCTTACTAGTGCACCCAGGGAAAGCAGTGGATGAAGCCCCAAGTGTTTGGGCCCCTACCATCCACCTGGGAGTCCTAGATGGAGTCCCAGGCTCCTGGCTTCAGCCTGGATCAGCCCCTGGCCATTGCAGCCATTTGGGGAGTGAAGCAGCAGATGGAAGACCTCTCTGTGTCTCCCCCTCTCTCAGCTCGCCCCTCAACAGGCTTCTTCAGGGAGCCCAGATCCTGCATGTCGCTGGACTGGACGGTGCACCCCTCGAGGCAGAGACACCAAAGCCCAGCTCCTGGGAACTCCTGCTTCACCTCCAGGGAATCAGTCCCAAGAGTTGCTGCATAGAACTTGCTTCTCCACTTGGCTACCGCATTCCCTGTCTGCATGAGTCCACATTCACGAGCATGCCCCATTCTACAAAACAGAACTCTATCGTAGAACACTATTAAAAAACTGGGACCCAGAGAGGTTGAGCAGTTGCCTATTATTGCCCAGCTGATGAGTGACATTTGTGGAGCTCCAACTGAAGTCTCCTACAGCCCGGCCCCACCCCCTGTGTAGAATACCGAGTGATCAGCTGACCATATTGATGATTCTAACCGCTAACAGCAGGTGCTTTGTGCTACCCAAATGGGGTCTGCTCTCAACAACTCCGAAAAGTAGCCTGAGCCAGGACGCCTTCCTACTTGGGCCATAGAGGTCATTGAGGCCCCGGGGAAGATAGATAATATTACCAAGGTCACACAGCAAGCAGCGTCAGACCCAAAACGGGCACCAAGCCTCTCTCGGTGCCTAAGGAGCCAGTAAAACTTCCTGCCGCCACCACCCTAGAGCCCCGCCACCTCCCTCCCCTCCCCATGACTCGGCTTTTGCCTACGTGTGGGAGCAGAAGCCCAGACACTTAACCCTAGCCTGGCCAGGAGAGAGGCAGCTGAGACAGTGGCCACACCCACGGTGCATCAGTGGCCGGTCCTCACCATCTGCCCGCACCGCCTCCTTCCTGTGAGTCTTTCCTTGGTGCTGCAGGGACCCATAGCTGGGCTTCTTGGATTCTCCTGCAAGAAAGCAAGCCAAAGGGGGAAAAAAATGATGGCCGATGCCAGACTGCACAGGCGGGGCAGAGAAGGCAGACCACAGGGAGGGGAGATGTGGATGCAAGGGCAAGAAGGGGACATTCAGGACCCCAAAGGGTGTGGTGAAGAATGACACTGAGTGTGTAACTCACTGGCAAAGGGCGTGGCAGTGAGGTAGCCGTGGAGTCCAAGTTCAAAGAAGAGGTTTCCACTAGTTGAGGAAAATACAATGTTTGCCGATAAAGTGAAGAATCAGAGTAAAAAGTCTTCTCTCTTGTCCTGTCCCTCCCCTCTTCTTCATCTACCTCTCTCCCTCTCTCCCCTCTTTCCTCTCACCCCCCTACCTCGCCAAAGCACTTGAGCTCAAAGTAAAAAGAATAAGAGCCTTTGGTTAACTATCTGCATGCAAAGAGTTAATTTTTCAAACTTCGGCAGAAGCAAAGCAGCAGGGAGAGAAATGCACTCTCCGAACACATCATACACTTCAAGGTCAAAGTCAGCATTGGTCATTAAAGAACGTATTAATCTTGGTGCGGCCGCTTGACATCTTGTGGCACATTAGGAAACTTCTAAAGAGCTATAATTGTACAATCCAATACTGCAAGAACAGGACGAGGAGAAGTTTCTGTTCCTGAATCCGCCTTGCGCCAATGCCGGATATTTTTATAACTGACCAAATCCTGGGGTGGGTGGGAAGGGCTGGGATCCACGCCCCTGTCTCTAGACACGAGTGAACCCAGCACTCTCTCACCCCAGAAAGAGGAGCCTTGGCTAGCAGAGTGGAGCACACACCCAGCAGAATTCCCAGGCTAAGGCACACACGATGATAGCTGGGGTACCAGAAAAGGGCTGGGAGTCGCTCGCCCCAAGGACAGCCACATTCCAGCCCTTCACAACCTTGGCCACCCAGACACCAAGGGGGCAGGTGGTGGGTGTGGAAGACCTTGGAAACCACCCACAGACGCAGCCCAGCTTTGTCATGATTGTTTTTATGACAGTGCTGTTACCTTGAGCCTCAGTTTCCCCATCTGTAGAGCAGAGACCCAGGTCTACTTCTGGGGTTGTGAGAAACAAATGACCTCCAGGTGTGTAGCCCATGGCCTTAACTGACCAAGTGCTCAAGGTGTCAGAGTTCTTACTGGCCATGATGTCGGACGTCGGCCTGCTCCCAAGTCTCACATGGTGGGGGACAGCCACTGTCCTCCTTGGGTGCCCCAGCACCAGCTACTCCATCACTCAATGCATCCCCACATCCTGTGATCCGAGAATTTGTCACTGAAGTGCCAACTGTGTTCTCGGGCCCTGAGTCCACAAAAACATCTTTCCTAAGGCACAAGCTCTCTAGTCTCCTTTCCTTGGTTGCCAACAAGCTTCCTTACTTGGGTTGACTGCTTCTTTCTTCCTTGGATGCAGCCAGTGAAGCCAGCTTGACTGCCACCTTGAAGACACCCAGGCCCCTGTGGTCTGTCCTGTGAGCTTCCAGCCAGCGTCCCAGGGTCCAGCATATTTCCATTCAGACCCAGGCCTTTACCCCCAAGCCCCCCAGAATTATTGTACCACATGTCCAGACTTTGGGCTCCACCCCTCAACCTCTTTTCTCCCCAACTGTAAAAAATTGTCTCTAAACCACTCCCCTACCACATCAATACCCTGCCAGCCTTGGCAACGTCCAAACTGTTACCATGGCCTTTTGAGGCTAACCCAGGAATACCACCTCCCACTGCACCATGGGCTCTGTGCCCCATTATTCCAGACCACACGCCATGTACTCTGTCTCCTGTTTTATACCTCCGCATCTCGACTGTGGCGAGCCCCTCTCCCTGCCTCCCCTCCCTTGCCTGGTGTGCTGCCTAACAGGTTCACTCTCCTACCCCTATTCCCAACACCCTCTTCTTTGCCAGTCTCTACTGGAAAGTTCTTGACAGGACAGCTCACTCTCCCACCTGCCTGGTCAGCTATGGTGGCCACACGACAGAGTTCTGGCAATAAAAATTGAGCAGAAAGCTACGCATACTCTCCTTGTCCCTTCTTTCTCTCTTGAAGGGAGACACAATTCTAGAGCTGTGGCAGCCATCTTGTAAACAAGTGGAGATAAAAGAGGCCAAGTCAAAAAGAATCGCAGAGACTGAAGTGCCAACATCATGAAACCACTGAGACGATGCCCAAGAGTCACCTGCCACCAAATTTCTTAAGGGAAGACACTGAACCTCTGTTTCTACCTGACCTGCCTGGTAGCCTTAGGCTAAATGCTTTTCTTGTTTTTGAGGATTTGTTGATTCTTCCAGCACCAACTCAAGTCCCACACTTGGCACCAAGCTGTCCCACGTTATTACACTAATCTTACAAGTCAGATCATAAGAACTGTGTATCGAATACACTATGAGATGCTCAACACCCGGTGATGAACAAAGCCGGTGGAGTCTCTTCCCCCAAGAAGCTAAATTCCAGCGAGAGTGGCTGACACTATTCAAACACACTATGGGGGGTGGAATAACAGCCCCTCCCCCCCAAAGATGTCTGTATCCTAATCTATAGGACCTGTGATTTAGGTTACACAGCAAAGGATAATTAAAGTTGCTAATCAGATGAGATTATTCTGGGTTACCTGTGTGGACCCAATGTCCCATGTCACCAGGGTGATTTCCACCCATAAGCGAAAGAGGAAAGCAGAAGAGAGAGGCAGGGAGACTTCAAGATGTCTGGGTGCTGTCCTGGAAGACGAAGGGAGGCATTACAAGACACGTAAGGCAGGCGGCCCCAAAAGCTGGAGAAGACAAGGAAACGGACTCTCCCTGGAGCCTCCAGAAGGAACCAGACCTGTAACACCTTGATTTGGTCCACACAGGATCCATGAACTCCACAAACCTGCAGGGCAAGAAATTTGTGTTGTTAAGCCGTTACGTTTGTAGAGATTTTCATAGCAACAATAAGAAGCACACACAAATAAAGATCTCATCATAAATCGATTTCATAATAGGCCTGCTGGGTCTTTATAATGTTTTCCCTAACATGCTTAGTTTCTTTATTTGTCAAATGGGGACAATTATACCGAAGTTGTGAAACTATTGAAAGGACAAAATCATCTATCTGTGCTGTCAAGCTCTTAGAAAACATGGCAAACCCCCAAAAAAGTGATAGTGCTCCTAGTGTTAGTTGCACTCATGTTGTTTGTATGAATGTATATAAAAAGTATCTCTCCCTGTCTTAATTCACTGGAGTCCTGTCTAAGGTCCTACAGCAGAAAGATCCAACGCAGGAGGGTTCAAACAAGTTTGGCATTTAGTTCTACTTGTAACAATGTCAAGGCCGAGGATCTAGGACTGGAAGGCGGCTCTGCCAATCTCAACATGAACTTTCCAGTCCTGGGCCAGAGGTGGCGACTTGAGCCCAACACACAAGGCAAAGGGAGTGCACAGCTCTTCCTTGTACAGAAACAACCGAGACTCGGCATGCAGCACACCCCACGCGGCAAAGACAGTCACAAATCCAGGTCAGTTTGCAGGGCAAACTCAAAGACAGTCTGTGGGCAGTTGAGCAATCAGCGATTCTGCACCAAAGAAGGGGCAATGCAGTCCCGTGAACAACTGGCTGAGCCTGCCACCCCAAGTAGGCTATAAAACCCTTGAAGGACAATGCCTCCCTGTGCCCAGGGCCTCTCTCTAAATGTTCAGTGATTGACAGGCTTGAGGGGAACCAGCTCTGACAACAGAGAAGACACTAAAGCCTGTTTGGCTCTGCCCCTTCCCAGCCTGGCCTCATGGCACTGGGTCTCCACCCACCCTCTCTGAGTGTCCCTGAAGGCCACCTCTTGGGTTCTCAGAATCCATTATGCCCACTGTTCTGTCTGCCTCCTCTTTGCCTAGTTGGTGAGGGGATATCCCTGCCCTGGGTTTCTGGGATGGCCAAGGACATGACACCTGATATTGGACAGACGGGCTCAGCTGCAGTCCATCAGTGGCAGAGACCACAGCCTTGGGGGAGGGGGGGACATCGCAAGTGCACTTGAGAGCACAGTGAACCAGACATTCTGTGGGAGGGGACTTTGTGGCTACATAAGGGTGGAGTGGCCTCTGGTTCCAGCAAAACAAGGTGACTGGCTTGTCTGAAAAGTTCCCTGGGCTGGCAGGAAGGTAAAACCATCAGGTAGGGTATGGCTGGTCTGGCCGATAGGAGAGCCAACTGGGTAGGGAGCGTATTTGATGAGAATGGAGGAAGTCCAAGGTCAGACTCCGGGAGGGAGGATCCCAGGTGTGCCCACTGCCTGTCTGCAGGAGGCGGCCCTGTGCACAGGTAGCGAGCCAGCACCTCCCTGAGACCGCCACTTAGGGCTCCTCCTCAGAGCCACTGCACCTCTTTTTTTTTTTTTTTTTTTTGACAGGCAGAGTGGACAGTGAGAGAGAGAGACAGAGAGAAAGGTCTTCCTTTTCCGTTGGTTCACCCCTCAATGGCCGCTACAGCCGGCACACCGTGCTGATCTGAAGCCAGGATCCAGGTGCTTCTCCTGGTCTCCCATGCTGGTGCAGGGCCCAAGCTCTTGGGCCATCCTCCACTGCACTCCTGGGCCACAGCAGAGAACTGGCTTGGAAGAGGAGCAACCGGGACAGAATCGGGCACCCCGACCAGGACTAGAACCTGGGGTGCTGGCACTGCAGGTGGAGGATTAGCCTAGTGAGCCGCAGCGCCGGCCCCCACTGCACCTCTTAAAAGTACCTTCTGCCATTCAGCCCGTGGGGCGCCCTTGGGTTCTCCTTGCTGCTCGGGGTTTTAGGTTCTCAATGCGCACAGAGGGCTGACAGCTGCGGGCTACACCCCTCCACTCCTCCTCCTCCTCCTGCTGTGTTTTCCTATTGTGCTTGTTTCCCTTTGCCCTGCCCCCGCCCTGCCCCGGCTGTAAGCCCTTCTGTTTCACTGTTTCATGGACTTCCTGGATCCCCATCATCTAGAACCCAGCCTGGGACAGAGAAGACGCTCACAGCATGTCATGAATAAGGGTCAATCAACCAAAGACTCTTCAAAGCCCACCCCACCCCCTGCTGTTGGAAACAAGGGGAGCTCTCAACAACCCGAGTGGCCCAGTGGAAGCACAGTAGCCTGTCCACTCCTGCTTCCTTCTCCCACTCCCCGTTTGTCTCCCCTGCCCGTCTTCAAATCTGGCCCCCAAACGGAGCTCAGAGCCGGGGCCCTGGCCTGAGACTCAGGATGGTTGTTTTCCTCTCAACCCTGCCATGCACAGGCACTGCCAAGAGTTCGCATGTTCTCAACTTCCTCCTCGGGAAAATGGGGAGAAGACACTCGTCCTGACTCATGAGGCTGTCCCAGGGAAGAGAGGAGGCCAGTTCATCTCTCGGAAGCCACAAACACAGGTTGGCACGAGACATCCCAACTCATAGACAAGAAAACCAAGTAGCGAATGATCCCAAAATCACCGCTGAGCCGGGAGGTCAGTCCACACACCCACGTGCTGGTTTGTCCCCGCATCCCTGCACTGACCACAGTTACCTAGGTAACTCGTGAATGAAGACGTCCTGTTTACCCATCACTCTCCCAGTGGTTACTGGGGAGACAGCTGGGAAATGCTCTCTCGGATAACATGGAAGCTGAGAAATTTATTATTTCTTTTTAGGCGGAAAAGAGCTCTTGTTATCACCCTGCCAGTTCCCGGTGTCCTCCAAAAGGCCACGCTGTCTGGTCCCAGGCCACTGTGCCTCCAGTCGGTATGTGTGTGCGGGGACCTGTCACATTCTTCCCCACCTCGCGACATTCCAGCAGCTCCGGGTGCTGTCGGGTTGCACGGGGGTGAGATTTTACTCACTGGGCTCAGCTGCCTTGTACTTGGGGACTTGCACAAACAGTAGCAGGAGCAGCTGCACCGGGAAAGCTCACACAGGCGCAAACCAAAGGGGCGCCCGGAAATCCTGCAGCTCACCCCCCTATGGTGGGCCCCGGCCTCTCCCCGGATCTCCACACCCCCACCCTCTGCCCGTGCCCTCGCAGGGGCCGCAGAGCCAGAGCTGGGCCAGCAGCACAAGCTCACAATCAGCCTGTGGATGGGGGCTATTCACTGTGCTATGTGCCATCTCATCACAGCGCGCGCATTCTCAGTGGCGGGTCAAAGGCCCGCTTGTTACGACACATTGTGTTTCAGACTCCTACAGGTTTTGAACCGGACAGATAGCAAAGCCGGGTATTGAGAAAATCTGGCACTCGGGGTTTCCATTGTCCTGGATAAAAGTAGCCTTCCGTGTCCAGACCTTCCAAGCAGTCCCAGGCCTTAAGGTCACTAAGCAATGTGACTAAGCCATGGCAGGCACGGGTGAGCAGTAAGTCGCTGGGAAATGAAAATCCTTTTGTTGTCCAGCCCAGAAGGTCAGAAACTGCCATTTGAGATTGCCTAGACCAGCAGGGAATACACCCCCAGGAAGGTGACAGCATCCGGCGCAGAAGTCAGCATCTCGCCATGGACCAGCAATGCTGCACTGAGCAAATACTCCATTATCCCGTGCCAACGGATGCCATTGGGATGCAGAAATGGGTCCCAAGAAAGCGGTGCTTGTTTGAAAGGCCACCAGCTCAGCTGGGTCTGGAAGGAGAGGTGTCCCCCCGCCCCCGTCTCCTGCACAGCTCCAGGGACTCAGCTCTGGGAAGTTGCCAACCCACCAGAACCTCTTTGGTAGGTTAAGCCCCAGCTGGGTGTCACGGTCATGGGCTAGTCCCGCTGTGTGAACCCTGAGCTGGTGGATTCTGACCCATTGCTCCTAGGAGAAATACAGGGCTGGTTCCTTCAAGTCTGGGTCACAACATTTTCATGAACCAATCAATACATACGCTTGTTTGATGTGTGTTTGGAATGAATACATAGGATTGATTCATTAACACTGAACTCATGGCCAGCGGCACATTAATTCAGGCCTGGATGCAGCTGGTGTAACACGTGTGTTTTCTCCATAAAGCACATCATGGACTTCTTGCCCTCAGGGACACAGGACAGCAGCACTTCCACACTGTCCTTGAGATGTTGGAAACAGCCAAATCACCAAAGCAAAACACCAAAACCAACAATGGCGCTACATAGACCACAAAAGGACACTCATTCGCGGCATGAGCAGGAAGAGGAAGATACAGGAACTTGTCTGTTGGTGACTCGCGATTTTCACCACTTGCACGTGTCTGAAAAAGACCTAAAAAAGAGCCACAAGAACTGATTTGGCGGCAAAAAGTGTATTTTTACCAGCGGGTGAATTTCCAAGAGCGCATGCGCACATCACGAGGGTCAGTGGCAGGAGAGGGCACGCAGCCCTCCGGATGCCGCGTCTCGCCCTCCGCGGGGCTCAGCGCTAACAAAGACCTCAAACACAGCCGCTCCCACTCCACAGCTGCCCCGGGGCTCCCACTCCACAGCTGCCCCGGGAGGAGCCCCCGCATCACAGAGCCCTGCTGCCCTGCCCCCGGGCACTCTGCCTGGACCCCGGTCCTGGCACTGCTGGGGATGGGCGGGGTGGGATGGCAGGGCCCTGGCAGGAGAAAGCTCAGGTTTCCTGGGCCTCTCTTGAAAGCCTCTACTTTTGTCTTCTAAACGTTTCCGAGTCGTTTGCCTGGGACCGCTTCCCTCTCTCCATGAACTGCCGGAGTCTCTTGTGAATTTCCAACTCTTGCGAATTGGCAGCGCCCTACTGCGTGGCTTGTGAGAAAGTGTCACATCTGTTCCCATGCCTTTATTCTCTGTCCTAACCTCGAATTCTCTCGACTACCATGCCTTTATTCTCTGTCCTTACCTCGAGTTCTCTCGACTACTATGTAAGCTTCAGTTTCGAATCGTATTTGGAAGAAGAGCGAGAAGATTAAACGATTGTAGTCTGAGAATGCTCCATGAATTCCCAGGGGTGGAGGCGGGCTGGATCCCTTCTGCGGTACAGGGGTAGGTGATCTTCCAGAGGTTGCATAAAACAGGAAAGGAGGTGCCAGTATAATACAGAGGCTAAGACACGCTTGATCTCATATCAGAGCGCCCGGGCTCAAGTCTTCACTCCGTTCCTGATCTAGCTTCCTGCTAACACACTGGCTCAAGCAGCCAGGTTCCAGCCACCCACATGGGAGACCTGGATTGAGTTCCTGGCTCCTGGCTTTGGCCTGACTGTTGTGGGCATTTGGAGAATGGTGTGCACGCATCTCAGTACAGCTCTGTGCACCGCGGCATTCAACATCGTCGGCCTTGCCTACTTAGAAGAACACCAGAAGTTCTAAAACCCCAGACCCTGGCACAAGTGGCCACTAACTGTGCAGCTGTTTACTGAGAATGCTTGAGATCAAGTCCACCAACCCCGAGGATGATTAAAATTCTTTCCATTCCAAAGATGCGGGCGCCACTCCAACAACAATTGAATTCAATATTTGTTGAGCGACTACTATGTGCCTGGAGTTACAAGAAGTCACAGGAGGTCAGGTGCCGAGCTGCAAACAGTTCCTCTCCTCCAGTCCAGCCAAAGGAGGAAACTCTACAGACAGTTTTAAGGAGGAAAGAAGAGATCATGGTTGTCAGGAAGGATTGTCTGGCATTTTGGAAAACTTTGGGTGCCCAAAGCAGATTCTCTTCCTATGGCTGGGCACGAAGCCACCAAAGGTTGTTGAGTGGGGGAGGGACATGTTGATCCACACACCCAACCACTGGAGACTCAATGCTGTAGTCCACCAGACGGCAACCTGATGCTCCCCCCCCCCCCGACTTACCTCTCTCTCACCTCTGGCCCCCACTGTCTCTTTGCCAAGGAAGTTCACTTACACAAAACCAGTTCCAGGACGTCTAAGGATACCAGAAATATAGATTCTCTGGTGCCTTATATAAAAATGCATGGTATTTGCACAGAGCCTATGCCAGTCTATATACTTTAAGTCTTCCCTTACTTACCTAATAGTTAATCCGATCTAAATGCTGTGTCCAGGGTTGTTATACTCTATGAGGGGGTCTTTAAAAAGTTCCTGGAAATATGTATTTTTTTTTAAAAAAAAAGCACTTTGAAACTAAAAGATATGAGTTTGGATATTGTCAACATAAGAATTGTTTGAGGAGATAAATATATTTACCCTGACTGGACACTGCATAATCTATACACATTGTACCAAGACATCACAGAATACCACATAAATATGCACAATTTTTCATGTGTGTTAAATTTTTCTTAAAAAGAAAAACCCGCTCATGCATTTCAAATGTTTTGCACAAAAATAAGCTTGTTCTTTAATTCCATTTTCCTGCAGATTTTCTCAAGGACTTTGATATTATTTAGGGTGTAATGATTAGGAAGTTTGTACATGTGCAATGCTGACACATCTTTAAAAATAGTTTTGGGGCTGGCATTGTGGAAGCAGTTACAGCTGCCACCCGCAATGCTGGCATCCCATAAAGGCGCTGGTTCGAGTTCCAGTCACTCCACTTCCAAACCAGCTCCCTGCAAATAGCCTGGGAAAAGCAGCAAAAGACGGCCCAAGTGCTTGGGTGCTTGTACCCAACTGAGAGACCCAAATGAAGCTCCTGGCTTGTGGCTTTGGCCTGGCCCACCTAGGGAGTGAGCCGGCAGATGGAAGACCTTTCTCTCTCTCTCTTTCGCTCTCACTCTCCCTCTCTCCCCATAACTCTGACTTTCAAATAAATGAATCCTTGAACAAAAATATTTTTGATACTCGCCTGGGAGCTCAGGGCTCACCCTCCTGCAACCGGCTCCAAGGTGGGCAGAGAGGGGTCTCCCATGCTCAGACCCTCCCCACAGCTGTCCCAACAGTTACCTGCCCCTGGCTCAACCAACACTAATTCGCAGGCTTCCCGGCTCCGGCCAGTGGCTCTCTCTAGCCCCTGCCCCAGTACCCATCTCAGCTCGCTTCCTCCCTCGGTTTCAACTGATGGTGAGTGGACATCGCTCTTTTGATTCCCTTGTGGTTTTTCTTATGGGAGCTGCCTCTTCCCCACCTTGCACAACTCCCAGGAGCCTCTCCCCCAAAGTCACGCAACCTCAGGGACCTGTGAGTCCCCCCTCTGCAGGGCATCAGATATGGAACAAAGCCTTTCTCCTCCCTCTGGAACCAGGAGCTGTGACCCCCAGGCAGTTCTGAGTGTCTGAGGCCGTCCCTGCTATTAGGGGGTGTGGCTCCAGCTCAGGGCAGAGCCAGGTATTTCTGAGAGCTTAGGAGACAGACAGGGCCTCTGTGTTTGCACACTTGGCCCCAACAATGCTGAAATCAACAGTGTCCCCCAGACTTCTCAATACGCTGAACCCATAAACCTGCTTTTTGTGCTTAAACTAACTTGAGTTGGGTTTTTATCACTTAGAACCAAGACTTCTGCTAATCCGCATGGCCTTGGCATGAGACAGTTTTAGGGGTGGGGAAAGGCTTAAACAACCCATAAAGTTCTCTCTGGAGGCTACAGGTGGCTTTTCAGAGCTTTTTACTTAAACCCACCCTTGGAGTGCTCCGACAGGGCCCGCTCAGGAAGGATCCGGGGCAGGTGCCTCTCTTTGGGGAAGCCATTTGGAAGAGCTCACAGGATGCCCGTGAGGGCTGTGGGCCCTGGGCAGCCCTTGCTTGGAGGTTCTGGCCTTGCAATCTGTCACAAAGCTCCGTGGTGGGGCCCATCCTTTCCAAGGGGCGTCCTGTGGCCAGCACCCCGACCCCAGCCACGCGTTTTCCTCGGTGTTCTCTGGACGGTGTTTGCCTTAGCTTCAAGACCTCCCTCCCCACCCCCACCCCTTGGCTTTGTCTTTAGGGCCGCTAGAAGGTCAACTTCCCACAGCAGCTCCTCCCCTAGCTGTCCGGGAAGAAGGCAGAGGGAAACCTGCTGACGTAACCCCCTTTCCTCTGAGCACCACTCCAGGGGCAAGAAACAGAGGCTTCACCCACCGGAACAAAGCCACCCATGAGCAAAGTCTCTGCTAACCACGCCCCAGAGCAGAGGCCGTCACGCGCCCAGCGGTCACTAAAGGGTCCCAGGTACAAGGGTCCCAGGTCGCCCTGGCCAGAGTTCCTTTGTGTCCCGCCACCAGGCCCCCGTCAGCCCCTTTATTGGAGGGGTAGGGCTGTGTTCAAGACAGGGGGAAACATCCCTGCCCCCCCCCCCCCAATAAACTGCTGCTCAGTGCCTGGGCTTTGAAAATTTTATAGGGAGATGTATTTCCTTCTTATCACCAAAGAGGGCGGGGCAGAGCACAGGTGTGTGCAGGCAGACAGGTGCTGCACCGTCACACTGTGAAAAAAGCCCTCACCAGGCCCACGGGGAAGTAACAAGGGCTGAGCAAAGGCCAAGAATAAAGACACAAGCCAAATGAGGCGAAGGCACACACGTCTGGTGGCCCACCCTGTTCAGCTGCGCGGCATCCCGAGGGGCGGTATTGGACTAGATGCCATTGGGTTGAAGTCTCTCCGGAACCCCATGAGTCGTGTTCTTCCTGGGGCTAGCCCATCTCATACCTCAAATGAGAGAGATTACCTTGAAGCTGACGAAGGCATTCCAGCTCATCCAGACCTACTCCTGGGCAAGGGGCCAGCCCAGGCCACTGATATGAAGATGCGGTGCCTACACCAGGCTGATCATCCACGATCTGCCCCCTGTTGCCCAACATTGGCTCAGGGCAGAAGCAAGCCTGAGACGCTGGCCTCCAGACTGTGGCCTCCAATGGGGGGCTCTTGGGGGGGGGGCAGTGGGCTTGCAAGATGGGACTTTGGCTCAGAGAGGGGCTGAACCCTCCCCTCTGCCAGCTGTGTGAACAAGGTAACCAACACTTCCACAACTCAGGTCCTCTTCCACTGAATGGGAGTGGTAACATCTGCACCTCCTAGGGTTGTTGTAAGGATGAAAAGGGGGGTTGCAGGTGTATAAAAAGCAACTCGCACCGGAAGTGGCTCCCAGTTAGACTTCACGAAGCAATGCCAAGTACAGAGTTGGAGGCACCGTCATGAACAGGCTTCAAGTTCAAGAATGTTATGTTCAGCTTCCAAGCTGCTCTTTAATAGTCTGTGATCAGAGAGTTCCAGACTGAGGAGTGTCTCAGGATTCGGGACTTGAATGCTAACGCCCAGAAAGTCTGCACAAACTAGGATGAGTTAGTCACTCGACTTGCAAAAGTCACTGAATTGTTCCAGCTTCCATCTCGCCCCTTGTAAAGTGGAGGTAGTGCCATCTAGGTCATGTGGGATGTTTGTGAAATTCGTTCCTTGTGCACCAGTGAGGAGGCTCCTGTCCTGGTCACTGTTGTATTTGACTCTCTCTCTAGGTCAAGTCCTTCCACTGAGCTACCCATCAGCCCTCAGGGCCTCCAACAGTGACACCCTAGGGGCAAGCAGTCCCACCGCCACCACCCCCACTGCACCTGATCTCAGTCCCCAAAGATCTACAAGGGAGACGCATCCAGTGTTTGCACAGTGCCACCTCAAACAGAGGAGTAACAGGAAATGCTTTACTGGGTGATAACAAATGAGAAGGGTGACACTGGCCGTGCTGTGTATGTGGAAACTCACTGTCACGTACCTTAAAAACTGTCCCCACTGGTACTATTACAGGAGAGCATTTGAAATTACACAAATAAAACAGTCATGATATTTCTAATTTTGGTGAGTTTAAGTTTATTTTTGTGGAGCAGACTCTTTGCCCCTAAAATTGCTTCTGGGTGGCAAAATTGTTTCCATAATTAAAAATCAAAGTTGTTTGTTGAAAAAGAAAGAAAGAAAGAAAACACAGTTGTCCTATGAAAGAAATGTAAATGTGCGATCTCTGGCATAGAAGAGGTGGTTTTTTTTTTTAAGGTTTATTTATTTATTTGAAAGGCAGAGTTACAGAGAGAGGAGAGACAGAGACATCTTCCATCCACTGGCTCACTCCCCCAATGGCTGCAACAACTGGGGTTGGGCCAAGCTGAAACCAGGAGCCTGGAACTCCATCCGGGTCTCCCACATGGATGGCAGGAGCCCAACTCCTGGAGTTACGTTCCACTGTTTCCCAGGCGCATCAGCAGGGAGCTGGATCAGAAGTGGGGCAGCTGGGACTTGAATGGGCACCATACAGATTGCCGGCATCACAGGAAGCGGCTTAACCCATTACACCGCAATGCTGGAACAGTCTAGGACTCGTGAAAGGAGAAGTTTCGTGTTAAAACGCATGCCCGGTTTGTTAGAGTACTGAGGGAGGAAAAGAATACCATGTATTGCTTTGTCTCTTTTCCAGAAATCCAGAAAACAATGCCAACAACTCTGGGAGCTGCATGCAGATCCCCCTCTCCTAACCTGTTCACCTGCTCTGCCCTTTCAAGTTCGCATCACTGCCCTGCTGTGAGAACTGGTGGTTTCCACCATCTAGATCGAAAAGAGGAGCGTAGCATGGGCTCACCGGCTGTATTCTAAGCCACAGATGAAATGGTGCATGGGACTGGCGCTGTGGTGTAGTGGGTAAAGCCTCTGCCTGTAGTGCCGGCATCTTATATGGTCACTGGTTCGAGTCCCGGCTGTTGCACTTCTGATCCAGCTCTCTGCTATGGCCTGGGAAAACAGTAGACGATGGCCCAAGTCCTTGGGCCCCTGCACCCGCTTGGGAGACCCAGAAGAAGCTTCTGGCTCCTGGCTTTGGATTGACCCAGCTCCAGCCGTTGCAGCCATTTGGGGAGTGAACCAGTGGGTGGAAGACCTCTCTCTCTATGTCTCTCCCTCTCTCTGTCTGTAAATATACCTCTCAAATGAATAAATAAATCATTTTTTTAAAAAAAGGAGCATGTTTTCAGATACAGGCTTTGGATCAGAAAACAAAAATTTAGCAATCTTAGTCTTCAATCTTTCAAGTGACGGTGTAGGAGTCATGTCAAAGAGCATAGCACGGACAGTTCTATTCTGCATTTCAAACACTTTCTCCTGAAGACGTGCTGCTGGCACCTGAGATTCAGTGGTGCATTTCCTGAGGCCCCCAACAGGTGGACTTCCCCTGGGGAAACCCAGGCAGGCGAGAGGAACACACCATTCTCCAGGAGCCATTTCCTGGTTGGGGGTAGCAATGAGCACAGGGAGGCGTAAAACAGCAAGGGAATAGGATAGAAATACAGGGCCTTGGCATGGAGCTGAGAATCCAGAATAAACCCTTAGGTTTATGATTCACTAATTTTTTTAAAGATTTATTTTATTTATTTGAAAGAGTTACAGAGACAGGCAGACAGAGAGAGAGGTCTGCCATCCGCTGGTTCACTCCCCAATTGGCCACAACAGCTTGGGTTCAGCACTGGGGCACAGAAGGTCAAGCCATGGCTTGTGATGCCTGCATCCCATCTGAGCACCGGTCAGAGTACCAGTTGTTCCACTTCCCACCCAACTCCCTGCTGATACTCCTGGGAAAACAGCAGAACTTTGTTCAAGTTCTTGGACCCCTGCCACCCACGTGGGAGACCCAACTGGGATTCCAGGCTGCTGACTTCAGCCCGGCCCCATCCTGGCTCCTGTTGCCTTCTAGGGAGTGAACCAGCAATGGAAACATCTCTCTCTCTCTCTCTCTCTCTCTCTCTCTCTCTCTCTCTCTCTCTCTCTCTCCACACACACACACACACACACACACACACACACTGCCTTTCATATAAATACATACATCTTGTTTTAAAAATAATAAACTTCTTTGGATGCAAACAATTTTGAAATCCGTGCTTTTCTGAATCCAGGGGAAGTAGCACTGAGGGCTGAGGGCTGAGGACCGTGTGTGGGAGCCAGACAGTGTGCTGTAAGCGGGGACCTGGCAAGTCTGCAAATTCCACGGTGCTTCGGAAGCTCGAGTGGACGGAACTCCCACCTGCACTGCCCCACAGAGCCACAGCAGCCGTGAGTTCGTGGGCAGCGTCTTTTCTCCAGCGAATGTCCAGCCCTGGTTAAGTCCTTTCGGAAGCCTGAAAAGAACAGGCAGCCCAAGGTCTCAGCCCCTTTGTCTGCCCTATGAGGGAGAAACTGAGGCAGAGAGGAGTACAGGGAGCCACTCCTGCCTGACTCAGCCTGGTCGACCAGCATGCACGTGGCAGCAGGGTGTCCTCTACTGGTGCCCCCTCAGGAGGCACCACAGTGTTGGCCATTCCAGGTCCACGGCTGACACGGAGCCTAGGAGAAACTAGACCCACTGTAAGGTTTGGTTGAAGTCATGAAGAAGGCAGGTCTTTCTCAGGCCCCTCAGTTCTCACGCTGTTCCCCACACCCCCCAGATCCCAAACTTAATGCTTCCTGGGCCCCATTGGCCTGGGAAGTGACCACAGACTCCCCCTCACTCAGGTGGCCGGGCTCATGGCCAAGCCCAAGCCTTCTGAGCCATCTGGGTTGTCGACCCTGTGATCTCACTCATGCAACCAGTGAATGTTCCCCCAGAAACCTGCACATGGATTCACACGGATTCATGGTCCCGTCACATCCATTTCCCATTCCAGGCTCGTAGCACCTCCATGGCAGGTGCTGTTGCTCAAATTATAGCCCTGCGCCCCACGCAGTCCTTAGATTACACTGCTCAGGAGATACTTACTGAGTGATTGAGTGAACGAGGAGTTAGGGGTTATTGTTCTTCCTCCCCAGAGAATCTTCCCTGTGGAACAAAAGCAAGTAACACATACATCCCCCTGGGGGGATTCCTGGCATCCGAGAAAGGGAAGGAGGGAAGCTCAAGTCACTCAATCTGATCTCCTACCCGGGACCGAGAGCCTTGTGCCCAGCCACTCCCGGGCAAGACCAGAGCTGATGGGGCAGGGCTGGAGCAGGGGCAGCAGAGGGGGCATCCCCTGCTCAGCTTGTAGACCTGAACGTCATCTTCCCAGGTGTCTGTGTCTGCTGGGCCACCTGCAGGTCCCACTCTTCTTCCTCTGTAGGATATGTTTCAGGGGTTGCTCATGAAACAAGTCTCCTTATGCACCTGCTGAACCATCTCACCTCCCCCGACCCCAAAGAGAGAAGAAAAAGGAGGAGGGGGAGGAGGGAAGAAAAAAGCCATACTGGAAATATGAATTGAATCATACAGCAGCTCAGAGGGCCTGGAGGTGAAGTCTGGCAGCCTGGGTGAGCTCACAGCTTCTGGAAGGGACGGGGCAGGGCTGGCCCAGCTGGTCAGCAGTGACTCAGGCCGAGGGAGCCCTTTGTTATTTGTCCACAATGGTGGGACAGTGAATGGGCTCAGTGCAGAACAAAGCGGTTCTGTGGAGCAGCTACCAGAGGGCAGAGCTGGGGAGTGAACCCTCAGAAAAGAAAGAAAACCCCTCAAGTGTGGGCCGGGGGCTGCCTGGAAGTACAGAATCATTTACGGGTCTCCCAAAAGGCAAGCATGTTCGCAGTGGGCCGGATGCAAAGCACGGAGACAGAGACCTACGCAAGGAGAAGATGTGACCATGTGACCATCCGCTAGAAGAGAGTGGCAAATATTTGAGGCCAAGGAACAACCCCAAGGCATCCATCTTCCAAGACTCCAGACTGGTCCACAAGCTCTGTTTCCACCCAGTTCCCTTTCTCTGGTTGCAGCCTTGAGCATTGTGGACACCACCGGCTGGCCCTCTCTTTCTGGCTTCAAATGCCAGAACTTCGAGAAGAGGGCAGCTGCTGCTTCCCCTTTCCTGGGACATCGCCAGTCCTCACACAGGTGTGAGGAGAGACGATGCGTGACCTGCCTCCCCAGGGAGCCCCATCACCTTTTGGCTTCCCCATCCACACCTCTGCCACTGCAGCCTCTCCCAACGCCAGCATTTTCTTGCCTCAAGGGCCAGGGCTCACGCACATGGACCTAGTGCCAAATAGCCAGTGTGATTTCTTCTCTTTTTTTGCTCTTAATTTTTATGCACTTGAGACAAGAAAGACTGAGAGAGCTCCTGTCACCCAGCTCACTTTCCAAATGTCTGCAGTGCCTACAGTTGGGCCAGGCTGAAGCCAGGAGCCAGGAACTCAATCCACCACCCACATGGAAGACCTGGAGCCTACCATAACATAATTTTCTTTTTAATTGTATCCACATCGCTGTACATATATCTCTAGTTTGTTCTTCATTGCTGTAAAATATTCCCTTGTCTAGAAATCATTGCGATACGTGTGACTGACTTTTGTGTCTGACTGCTCTCCACTGTGTATAGATGAAGAGCCAGAAGTAGAATTGGAGTTTGCAGAACAAAGTAAAATAGAGGTTGTATATGGTAGGATGGGGGCAACAGCCAAAATGGATTATGTTGTGGTCTCCAGAGGAGTCTCTGGGGACCTTAAAATGGGGGCGTACGCTGAGTTGGAGGGAGCGTGCTGTGTGATAAGTACAAATGAGGTCTCTTGGGAAGGCATCGCAGGATGTCTGGGCAGTATGTCCATCATCCCGGGGAAGGGCTGATCTTGAGTGAACCCTCGCCGAATTGCTGCTGTTGTGCCCTGAGTTTTGCCTGAATATGAGTGCATTTTGCCTTCCTGAGTTTTGCTCCATGGTGCTCACACCAACCCTTTAGGAAGCTCCTCTGATCAAACACATCAATTCAGATGTGTTCCAGCAGTCAGCTCTGGTGATAAGAACTAATGTGTTTTCTTAAGCTGCAAATGGCCCAGAACTGAATTGCAGCCAAGAGAATTCAGCTGCACCATGGCTTGCTCCCCGTGGCCACGAGCAGCCTGCCTGCTCAGCCCAGCCTCTGGCTTCTGCTCGCTGTGGGTATGAGCTGCATGATTGTATTCGACAATATTCGACAGTGCTGCCGAATCAGGACATCTTCGGGAAGGAGCTGATGTTTAGAAGTCCTCTCCAAGCAAGAGGACGACTCAGCTCTGGGGACAGATCTGAAAGGCAGCAGCCCCTTGACTGATAGCGGCAGGAAGTGTCATGGATGTTTTATCAAGAGCGTCTCTCTGCACAGGGCACCTGTGAGCACAGAGCAGGAGAGGCGCCTGCCTGGGGGACCTCAGCACTCCCACTTGCACCCTTGAGGGAACCTCCCAGCCTGGCCAGAGCTGGGAGTCACCCAGGGGTGAGCATCCTCACAGCTCCCATCAGTCTTTGCAACATGGCCACTCATCATACTCCCTGCTCAACGTCAGCTCTGCCGCAAGGGATGACCAGGCCTCCGTGCCAGGATGGAGAAGGGAACGTGGAGCCCAGGGAGTAGGGACGGGTTTTCCTTGACAAATATGAAATCCACTACGTATTCCCAGGCCCCCAAACCAGATCCCACCACAGACAAATCTCTCCCCGACAGTGTCTTCAGGGCCAGCTGGCCCCACACAGTAAGATAAAGGACAGGACAGGCAGAGGAGCCTCAGGTCTCCTGGGCTGCCCAGCAAGGACGGCTAGACTGCCCCTCCTCCTTTCCATGAGGCGCCTCCTGCACTCCTGGTTTCCCATCAGCTCCCTCCTCTGTCGGCACAGTTTATCTGTTCTGCCGCCAGGGTATCTCTCAGCTAGGAAATCACCCGAGGACAGAATGGGGGCCCGTGTTGGACAAGGGCACCCCTTTTGGGAGAGGCAGGTGCACAGCAACTCAATGCAGCCGGGGAGGAGGGTGGCCGATAGGAAAGGAAGCAAAGAGGAAAGAGCAGATGTTCTAGAGACGGCAAAGGGCCACCCACAGCCAACTGTTTCAGGGCCAAAAACAGGCAGAGGAGCTACAGAGACCACAAAGGAAACCGGAAGTTATCAAGAACACAGCACTGTGGGAAGACACACTGTGGCAGCAGGAGTGTGGATGCAGCAGGTAGCATTGGTTCAGCGGCTCCAGTAACAAACAGCCCCTGACCCCGGCAGCCTATGGCCATCAACTTTCAGTCTTTCTCACAGTGTGGTCACCACAATCAACAAGAACTCTGCTCAGGGACCCAGGGTTGCGATGTTTCCATCTCTACACGTGTTGCCATGGTGACTGAAGTAAGAAAAACAGTGTGAAATGCGCTGGCTCTCAAAGTCTCTATCCAAAGGTGACACTCACCACTTCCCCACATACTTAATTGATTCAAGCAACTCATACAGCATATGTAATCCTCCCTCAGGAAGGATGATAGACGTAGTTGAGCAATAATGCAGACCATTATAGAGGACAAGAAAGTACAAACACCTTAGAAGACAGCTTGGCATTATCTAACAAAGCTGAAGACATGCACACCTCAGGCCTAGCAAATCCACTGTGAGAATCATTGCCTTAAAGAAACTCTGGCCCATACACAGGTGATGCAGAGCAGTGTTGCTAAGAATAGCAGGAAACAACTCAAATGCCCATTAAACAAAGAATGAGTAAAGAAGTCCATTGCAAAGGAAATACTCAGCAAAGCCAACCAACAGAATGGGAGAAAATATTTGCAAACTATGCAACTGATAATGGATTAATAACCAGAATATATAAAGAGCTCAGTGAACTCAACAACAATAAAACACACAAAGCAATTAAGAAATGGGAAAAGGACTTGAACATTTTTCTTTTTTTCTTTTTTTTTTTTTTTATTTGACAGGTAGAGTTATAGACAGTGAGAAAGAGAGACAGAGAGAAAGGTCTTCCTTTTGTTGGTTCACTCCCCAGATGGCCACTATGGCCAGTGCTGCGCTGATCAGAAGCCAGGAGCCAGGCGCTTCTTCCTGGTCTCCCATGCGGGTGCAGGGCCCAAGAACTTGGGCCATCCTCCACTGCCTTCCCGTGCCACAGCAGAGAGTTGGACTGGAAGAGGAGCAACTGGGACAAGAACCCGGCGCCCATATGGGATGCCAGCGCCGCAGGCGGAGGATTAACCAAGTGAGCCACAGTGCCGGCCCTTGAACAGACATTTTTCAAAAGAGGAAATCCAACAGACACATGAAAAAATGCTCAGGATCACTAGCCATCAGGGAAATGCAAATCAAAGCCACAAAGAGGTTTCTCTTCACCCTAGTTAGAATGGCTTTCATACAGAAATCTACTAAAAACAAATGCTGGTGAGGATGTGGGGGAAAAGGCACTCTAAAACACTATTGGTGGGAATGCAAACTAGTACAGCCACTATGGAAAACAGTATGGAGATACCTCAGAAAGGTGAAAATAGATATACCATATGACCCAGCAATCCCATTTCCGGGAATTTACCCAAGGGAAATGAAATCAGCAGTTGAAAGTGTTATCTGTACCTCCCTGTTTGTTGCAGCTCAATTTACAATAGCTGAGATATGGAATCAACCCAGATGTCCATCAACTAAAGACTGGATAAAGAAATTATGGTATATATACACTATATAATAGTACTCAGCTATAAAAAAATGAAATTCTGTCTTTTGCAACAAAATGGATGCAACTTGAAACCATTATACTTAGTGAAATCAGCCAGTCCCAAAAAGACAGATATCATGTGTTTTCCCTGATTTGGAGTAACTAATAGAGTACCTAAAATGCAGTGTGTGGGAGTGAAATTGGCATTTTGAGATTCAATGATTGTTTATAGCCCCTGTCTCCACTGTTGAGGAACAGTGGTTTTTTCTTCTTACTATTTGCTGAACTCTTTACTTAGTGTATGGTTAATCTTATGAGCATAAAGTAAACTGAAAGTAGATCATTGTAAAAATTAAGAGAGGAAGGAAGAGAAAGGTGGGAGTATGACTGGGTGGGAGGATAGTGTGGGAAGTTTCACTATGCTTCTAAATCTGTATATACGAAAAACACGAAATTTGTATACCTTAAATAAAATTTTTAAATGAAAAAAGATATTAGATTGTATTTAGACTGAGTACTGTACATCAATAAAATGAGCAAATTAGCACTGAACACAACATGGATTATTCTAAAATACATCATATATAACCAAATAAGTAAAACTCAAAAATTATTCAATGGGGGGTTGCAGTGTGGCATAGCCACTTAGGCTGGCACCTACAATGCCAGCATTGCACATGGGCACAGGTTTGAGTTCCCACTGCTCCACTGCTGATCCAGCTCCCTGATAAGTGCCTGGGAAAGCAATGGAGGACGGCTCAAGTCTTTGGGCCCCTGCCCCCGCATGGGAGACTTAGAAAAATCTCCTGGCTTCTGGCTTCAGATCAGCACAGCTCGAACCATTGTGACTATTTGGGGAGTGAACCAACAGGTGGAAGATCTCTCTCTCTCTCTCTCTCTCTCTCTCTCTCTCTCCCCCCTCTCTCTCTCACTCTGCCTCTTCCTCTCTCTCTGTTAACTACCTTTCAAATAAATACATCTTTTAAAAAAATAAGCCTGAGTCAAGCTCAGTCTCTCTCTCTGATTCCTGACTCACTATGAGGTTTTTCCTCTCCATGGGCCCAACATCTGTGTATGTGTGTGTGTGCCTGTGTGTCTGCGTGTGTGTGTGTGTGCCTGTGTATGTAGGTGTGTGTCTATGTGTGTGTGTCTGTGCTTGTGTGTGTGTGTCTGTGCTTCTGTGTGTATGTGTGTGTAGGTGTGCGTCTGTGCCTGTGTGTGTAGGTGTGTGTCTGTGCATGTGTGTGTGTCTGTGCCTGTGTGTGTAGGTGTGTGTCTGTGCCTGTACGTGTTTCTGTGTACGTCCTGGCTCACCATGAGGTTCTCCTTTGCATGGGCCCAACATCTGTGTCTGTGTGTGTGTGTGTGTCTGTTTGTGTTTCTGTGTGCATCCTGGCTCACCACACAGTCCTACCTGTGCACGGGTCCAGCCTCTACCCCTCCTTTCTGGCTCACCACGCAGTCCCGCCTCTGCACGCACTCCACCATTGCCGCTCAACCTTCTCCAGCTGCCAAACCAATGGGAATGGCCTGGCCTGAGGCTTCAACCTCCCAAACCGTGAGCCAACATAAAACTTCGCTCTGTAAAAAGCTAGCAGCCTCAGGTGTGTTGTTGTAGTAATAAAAAGCTGACTGATACAAAAACCAAACTCAGCTCCCCCCACAGAGGGCCATCTGGCCTAGAGAAGCTTGGTGACCTTCCTGGGTGCCCAGCTCATGCAGGTGGGAGATGATGTTGATACTGGAATGTAGGTGTCCAAAATGTCCCAGACACAACCGGTCCACACCAGCCTCCCACCCCTCCTTTCTGCAGGTCCTCTTGCCTCTCTGGGCTGTTTCCAGGTTCTGTACCACTTCCCCCTTACCCGGGATTAACCACTCAAAGCTCCATGTTACAACCCGCTCCTGGGTCTCAATCTCCCAACCAGACCAAGAAGGGAGCCACTGCGGGAGACCAGGGCAGCCATCACTGCTAAGTAAGGACTGTGGAGAGCTGCGCTCACTAATGGCTCCTGCTCTTGGATCTGCGGCCAACACCAGTGACACAGCCAGAAACGCTCTCTGCCCTTTCTCCAGGATTCCTTGGGAGAGGAGGGAACATTGTGACAATGACAATGCTGATTTTTAATGTACTTGGATGTGATTTTATATGAATTCCTAATTCCCATAATGTTCTTTCTTGAAACAGAGGAGATAATATTGTTTACCAAAGAAGAAGATTTGCAAAAGCCAGTGTTTTGCGGTTGAGGGAGTGTGTAGGGCTTGAGAGACACCTGCAACAGCCAATCACAGGAGAGTGCAGATGTGAGCTGGAGGGGCTTTGAGCAAGGGTCTGCATAGGAGGGCATTTTAAGCAACTGTACAAGATGTCTATGTAACATACCTCATTACTTTGGAGTAGGGGAAATCATGGCTAGGGTAAGCTAACAGAGAGATACAAATGTCTTCCACCTGCACTGGCACCGGGATGGGACTCAGATCTCAAATCCACACCTCTCAAGAACATCACATAATATCCTTAGTGGTCAGCAACGGTGACCTGTGTACAAAGCTCAAGTCTAACTGAGGATCCTCTTAGTAATCTGGCAGCACTGGGAGCTTGTTGCTAACACTCGCAGGCAGAGACCACCCTACTGACTTCTCTTCTGGTTTTGCCTCCCAAGTGGTGACATGGATCCCAATGAAGGAAAGTCAAGTACATTCCAAGCTAGAAAGAGAGCCAGTGATAGCCACAGCCTCACACTCACCCGATTGGTCCATTCAATCCCTGGGTGACACTGACATCCTCACCTCCCACCCTGCCATGGACCCTTTGGGGTCATTCTCCTGAGTCTGGGGAGCTCTGAGAAGCTGTGGGCAAATGTGGGCTGGGGAGAATTATATGAAATGAAATTCCAAGGCCCAGCTCCAAACAAAGCCAAATCTTAGCTCTTCAAACCGGTCTGCTCTAATGGTCAAGAGTTGTGCCCAGAGGTGGCCAATGGACCTCGACACTTCGCTGAGTCCTTACAACGCAATCATTACCTATAGGCCATTCTTATTTTTTTAAGATTTATTTATGGCCGGCGCCGTGGCTCAACAGGCTAATCCTCTGCCTTGCGGCGCCGACACACCGGGTTCTAGTCCAGGTCGGGGCGCCGGATTCTGTCCCGGTTGCCCCTCTTCCAGGCTAGCCCTCTGCTGTGGCCCGGGAGTGCAGTGGAGGATGGCCCAAGTGCTTGGGCCCTGCACCCCATGGGGAGACCAGGAAAAGCACCTGGCTCCTGGCTCCTGCCATCGGATGAGCGCGGTGCGCCAGCCGCAGCGCGCCGACCGCAGCAGCCATTGGAGGGTGAACCAACGGCAAAGGAAGACCTTTCTCTCTGTCTCTCTCTCTCACTGTCCACTCTGCCTGTCAAAAAAAAAAAAAAGATTTATTTATTGGTTTATTTGAAAGTCAGAGTTACGCAGAGAGAGGAGAGGCAGAGAGAGAGAGAGAGAGAGAGAGAGAGAGATTGATTTTCCATCCACTGGTTCACTCCCCAGTTGGCTACAATGGCCGGAGCTGCGCTGATCCTAAGTCAGGAGCAGGAGCTTCTTTTGGGTCTCCCACACAGAAGCAGGGGCCCAAGGACTTGGGCTATCTTCTATTGCTTTTGCAGGCCACAGTAGAGAGCTGGATTGGAAGAGGAGCAGCCGGGACTAGAACCAGCGCCCATATGGGATGCTGGTGCTTCAGGCAAGGTCTTTAACCTGCTGCACCACAGCACCGGCTCCCATCTTATTGTCACAGTCTTGCCACAGGCATATTGCTGCAGGACACACAACCTGCACATTCAGTGTGCAGGTGGCTCACAGTGAAGAACAGAGTGTAATCCAGGCTGTCTCTGGAAAGCCGCACAGTCTACTCAGTGGCTGAGAATTACCCTTAGGATCCATCAGATGTCCATGGTGAGCTTGCAAGGCACAGAAAGCACCAGCAGAACTCTAGGCAAATTGATAAAGCCACAGACACTCCCAGAGTGGCAAGTGAGAGAGCCTTAGCATTCTCAAAGAAGACATTTGGCCTAGGAGGACAGAGGGAGGGCCCCTGGCCCAGATCTCTATAGCCCCCACAAAACTCACTACCCAGGAACTTACCTCATACCCTTTCTTCATGCTACTGCTATGAGAAGCTGAGCTACGTCACTGAGATAAACTCATAGGGTGGGCTGAATTTAATAGCCCCACTTTCAGGATATCCAGTCTCAGTCCATGTCTTATGACAATCCCCTGGGGAGAATGGGGGCCCATGCGGAGAGGGAGGGCACCAGGTGGAAGTGAGCACTGACAGTGGAGAATGGGGGCCCACACAGAGAGGGAGGCCGCCAGGTGGAAGTAAGCCTTGACAATGGCTCATTTCACAGGAGGGGTACCTCTGCCTCTGCCCATGGAACAGTTCTCTTCTGCATTCTACCAAGACAGAAGATGCAAACCCATGCATACAACACAAGGCTGATGCAGACCTTACAACACAGCTAACATGCAAATGATGGGATCAAAGAATTTTTAAAAATTTTTTAAAAGCTAAAAGACCCTAGTTGAGTGGGAAAAGTGACAATGGTTATAAATAATAACTAAATGGATAAATAGCCATTCACCATTTACAGTAAAATTTAAAGTGATCACAGATCATGAAAACTACAGTAGTATAATACTCTCTACCATTGGTTTGACTACACTACAAGACAAAGTTTTACAAAACTATATTTGCAGCAGTACTGATACACACAGACATTTCTTTCTTTTTTTTTTTTTTTTGTTTCCTTTTTTCTAATTTTAGCTCCCACATGTAAAAGAGAACACATGGTATTTGTCTTCCAGGTCCGGTTTATTTCACTTAGCCTGAGGTCCTCTAGTTGCATCCATTTTGCAGCAAATGGTAGAATTTCATTCTTTTTTATGGCTGAATTCCATTGTAAATATATATACACCACATTTTCTATACCTATCCATCTGATGATGGACACGTCGGTTGATTCCAAATTTTGGCTATTGTGAACAATACTGCTAAAAATATGTTGGTGCAGATATCTCTGGATCAAAAGATTTTTAATATAAACTGTCAATATACAGAAAAACTAATCAAATGGAGCTTATCTAGCACTGATTTCAAAATCATAAACTTAAATTAAATATAAGCTGAGAAAGAGCCATCCTGACAGTTCTGTATACATGAGAAAGGTACAGGGAGTCCATGGCAAAGGGGAGAAATCTGAAAATACAATAAATATTTTTTTTATTTATTTATTTAAGAGGTAGAGTTACAGACAGTGAGAGAGAGAGACAGAGAGAAAGGTCTTCCTTCCATTGGTTCACCCCCCAATGGCCGCCATGGCCGGTGCTTTGCCGATCCGAAGCCAGGAGCCAGGTGTTTCTTCCTGGTCTCCCATGCGGATGCAGGGCCCAAGCACTTGGGCCATCCTCCACTGCCTTCCTGGGCCACAGCAGAGAGTCGGACTGGAAGAGGAGCAACCAGGACAGAACCGGCGCCCCAACCGGGACTAGAATCCGGGGTATTGGCGCCGCAGGCAGAGGATTAGAACCTGGCGCCCATATGGGATGCCGGTGCCACAGGTGGAGGATTAACCAAGTGAGCCACGACGCTGGCCCCTCAATAAACATTTTTAAATGCAGGCTTTGGGGGCTGGACTCGTGGAACACCAAGTATCTTGAGATAACAGCATCCCCTATCCAAGCACAGGTTTAAGTTCCCGTTACTCCAGTTCTGATCCAGCTCACTGCTAATGTGCCCTGGAAAGGCAACTGAAGATGGCCCATGTGCTTGGGCCCCTGCCAACCAGATAGATTCCTGGTTCCTGGCTTCCAACTGGCTCAGGTCTGGCTGTGCAACGGAGTGAACCAGTGGATGGAAGATTTCTCTCCATGCCCCGCCCCCCCTTGCTCTGTCTTTCAAATAAATAAATAAATAATTTTTTTTAAATGAGAGCGAGGTCTTCAAGGATAGCATTTAATGTTTAGACTATAGCTGAGCAGACCACATCCAGAATACTGAGTCCAGACATGGTCACTTGGAAGAGCAATTTTTCAGCAGGTTGTTGGGTCCCAACACAAATGCGTAGAACGAGCGAGTCGTGCTAAGTGACACATCATAGCAGTGGCCAGGAGGGCAGGCTTTGTAGTCCATTCCCAAATCTACTTATTATTAGCTGTGTGACTTTGACCTCCCCTTACCTCTGTCTTCTCATCACAAAAGAAGTGGAATTTGGAAACTTTCTCTAAAGGCGAGAACTACATAAACCACAGTGCCCGTCTCCGAGTAAGCACTTGAGACCTGTGCTGAAGTATTGCTTATGCTGTCTCTGTGCTGGAGAAGATATTCTGGTAAATGTAGCTCAACAGGTGTCTTCATAGATGTGTTCCAGGGGACATTACGGAGCCACCAGGTTGTTCCAGCAGGAACAGCTGAGGCAGGTTGATGGGAGCTGTGGATCAGATGTCCAGAGAAATAGTAAAATGTCATTAACATGCAACATACCCCATCTCCAGATAGCTGAGTGCAATGCAGAATTTCTGGATACTAAACCTGAGGAACACCGCCCTGAAAGTACCAGTCGCTACTCCAAGTATGCTGTCGGTTGCAGGTGTCACAGAATAAATCCTGCCCTGGACAGGATGGAGTGAGCTG
Organism: Sylvilagus floridanus; assembly: GCA_949820135.1. Classification (NCBI taxonomy): domain Eukaryota; kingdom Metazoa; phylum Chordata; class Mammalia; order Lagomorpha; family Leporidae; genus Sylvilagus; species Sylvilagus floridanus. The sequence continues at coordinate 145,463,892 of OX463225.1, read as the reverse complement.
GATGATCTCCTAGTCTCTCCCAACTCTAGAGTTCCACAATTTGTTCTCTGTCCCCTTCGGTCACTTCAGTGTTGAGCAATATACTCGTCGGGCTAGAAACATCCTCCAAGGAAGCCCCTCGCTCCCTTACTACCTCAACTGAACCCATGATTTGTCCACAACTGTGTCACAAGGCTAGGAAGAGGCGGGAAGTCTCTCCAACCTCCCACACACCAAAAAGCCCTCCTGACCCAACAGGGCCAACTTGCAATGCCTGTGCCACACCTGGCAGAGTCCTTGGATGGTGCAGCCCAAGTGTGAGTCCTTGCTCCAGGAACCCATGACATGGTATTGAGAAAACATCAGAAATTGGTTCCTTCAGTCTGGCGTCTACATCATATAGACCTAAATATCTGAATTCATTTCAAGTGGCTGGGTGTTCTCATGCAATTTGATTTCTTTACTCCAATAAGCTGGGTTCATCTTCAGTGTCATAACGTTCCTCCCCCCCCCCATAATAAAATTAATGCATACCCATTGTATGGAGCTTCGAAGATACATATAAGACTCTTTTAATCTCTCAACTCTTCCAGCTTAATCTAAATAAGGACTATCTTATTAGTGGTATGTATAAAACATGTATTTTAAAACATTAGGCTTTTGAGATGTCTTACAAGTGGCAACCTCTCTGTCACATGTCATTACATCATGCAAATTCTCCAAATCATTGTTCTATAAAACAATGGCTGTGCTTTCCCACCACATGAACAAGATGCATTTTATTAGTTGATCACCTATTTCCGCTGTCTATATCATCTTCAGCCTTTTAGTATTAGATGCAACACTAAAAATTCTTGTGTGTAGCTTTTTAGTATTTCTTTAGGATAAATTCTTAGGTCAGTATTGTTGCTGTGTCAAGTTGTTTAAACAATGACAATCTTGATAAAAAAGTAATAAAACTACTTCCAGAAAATCATACCGATTTACTCACAGCTGTACACCTGTATGGGTATTTGTTTCATTTAAACTTCTGTCAGCCTGACGAGTTATTATCTTATTGTTTTACTTCTACAGATTTGATCATTGAAAAAAATATTTTTTTGTTTTACTGTGAATGTTTTAATACTAGTGGGATTGAATATTTTACTTATTTCTGCTGGCCATTTGTCTTATTTTTGGTTAATTGTTGATATTGTTTGCTGATTCCCCTCTTTGGATACTCAACATTGTCTAATGGGTCTTGTATTATAACATGTAGTAACTGTACACGTTTATGAAGTACAGTGTGCTATTTCACTATAGTGTGTGTGTGTGTGGGTACCAATTGAATCATGGTAATTAGCATTTCCATCTCCTTATCACTACTTTATATTTGGAGTCTTTGAGTTCTTCTCCTTTAGTTCTTAATAAAATATAAGATGTGCTACTGCAAACTATAGCCATCTGACTACACTATGGAACACTAGGAATTATTCCATCTATCCAATTTATTGTTTTTTTTTTTTAAGAATATTTTTAGGGGCTTGCACTGTGGTGTAGCAGGTGAAGCTGCTGCCTGCAGTGCCAGCATCCCATATAGGAGCCAGTTCGAGTCCCGGCTGCTCCACTTCTGATCCAGCTCTCTGCTATGGCCTGGGAAAGCAGTAGAAGATGGCCCAAGTCCTGAGGCCCCTGCATCCATGTGGGAGACCTGGAAGAAGCTCCTGGCTTCGGATCGGCACAGCTCCAGCCATTGTGGCCATCTGGGGAGTGAACCAGTGGCTAGAAGGCCTCTCTCTCTCTCTCTCTGTCTCTCTCTCTCTCTCTCTGCCTCTGCTTCTCTGTAACTCTGCCTTTCAAATAAATGAATAAATCTTAAAATAATTATATTTAAAGATTTTAACTATTTGTCATATGTGAATATTTTTAATACCACTTGTTTGCATTTTAATTCAAAGCACTATTTTTAATTTACAAATATTTTAATTTTAATACAGCCCAGCCTACCCGTCTCTGGCTTATTGGTTCTCTTTGTTATGCCTTGAAAGTTCTTCACCATCCTAAAATCAAATAAAGAGATGGACATTGCAGCATAGGGGGCTAACCTGCCACTTGGTACACACACATCCTATGCTGGAGTGCCTGGTTCAAGGCCCAGATGCTGGGAGCTTGTGATCCAGCCTCCTGCTAATACATCCGGGAGGCATTGGGTGATGGCCCAAGGGGGTTCTTGACACCGACATGGGAGCTGCAAATAGAGTTTCAGCCTTCAGCCCGGCCTTTTCCTGGCTGTTGTGGGCATTTGGGGAGCAAACTGGTGGATGGAAAATCTTTGTTTCTCTCTCTGTTTCTCTGCCTTTAACAAATAAATATTTTTTAAGTTAAAAAATAAAATTGGGGGGCTGGCACCATGGCTCATTTGGTTAATCCTCCGCCTGCGGCGCCGGCATCCCATATGGGCGCCAGGTTCTAGTCCCGGTTGCTCCTCTTCCAGTCCAGCTCTCTGCTGTGGCCCAGAAGGGCAGTGGAGAATGGCCCAAGTGCTTGGGCCCTGCACCCGCATGGGAGACCAGGAGAAGCACCTGGCTCCTGGCTTCGGATCGGCGCAGTGCCGGCCGTAGTGGCCATTTTGGGTGGTGAACCAAAGGAAGGAAGACGTTTCTCTCTCTCTCTCTGTCTAGCTCTATCTGTCAAAAAAAATTTTTTTAAATAAATAAAACAAAATAAAATTGGGAGGCTGGCCTGTGGCATAGGTAAAAGCCGCAGCCTGCAGTGCCGGCATCCCATATGGGCGCTGGTTCGAGTCCCGGCTGCTCCACTTCTGATCCAGCTCCCTGCTATGGCTTGGGAAAGCAGTAGAAGATGGCCCAGGTCGTTGGGCCTCTGCACCTGCATGGGAGACTCGAAGGTGGCTCCTGGCTCCTGGCTTTGGATTGGCGCAGCTCCAGCTGTTGCGGCCAATTGGGAAGTGAACCAGTGGATGGAAAATTTCTCTCTCTCTCTCCTTCTCTCTCTTTCTGCCTCTCCTTCTCTCTGTGTGTAACTTTGATTTTCAAGTAAATAAATAAATATTTAAAAAAATAAAATTGGATAAATATTGCTCTGGGGGGGTTCCCCTATGGTGTTTGTATGGTTTACATTTTTTCACATAGAATCATTTAATCAACATGAAATTAATATTGGTGTCTTATGGAGTGCTGAACTCTGACTTTCTCTTCCAAAGAGTAACTTAGCATCCCAACCCCATCCACTGACTAACTCATTCTTTTCCCACTAAAATGAAATGTGCATCTTATTTAAAGTACTAGATCTGTTCTACTTTTCCACACAGTTTGAATTAATATTTGTCCATAATATTTTTAGTTTCATAGGGCAAATGCAACAACTTTCACTTTTCTTCTTGAAAATATTTAAGCCCTATCTGCTCATTTGTTATTTCTCTAATTTAGAATCATTTGGTTGATTTGGGTTGGAACCACAAGTGTTTTTAAATTAATTATGGACAGGCTGTGGCATAGTAGGCTAAGCCTTCCTCTGTGGCGCCAGCATCCCATACGGCTGACTGCTCCTCTTCTTGTCCTGGTTGCTCCTTTTCTGATCCAGCCCTCTGCTGTGGCCCGGAAGTACAGTGGAGGATGGCCCAAGTGCTTGGGTCCTGCACCTGCATGGGAGACCCGGAAGAAGCTTCTGGCTCCTGGCTTCAGATCAGCTCAGCTCCAGGCCATTGTGGCCATTTGGAAGTGAACCAGCGGATGGAAGACCTCTCTTGTTCTCCCTCTCTTTGTCCATAACTCTACCTCTGAAATAAATAAATGAATCTTTTTAAAAAATTAGTAATGGAAAAAATATATCATAATATTAATATTGTCTTTACCTTTGGGAATGTAGCATTATCTTTTCATTTAGTTAAATTTTAAAAATTGGGTAATTTGTTATACCAGCTCTTCACATTTCTTAAATTCATTTCAAGATATTTTATATACTATATGAACATAACCATTTTTCTCCTTATGTTTACAAATTATTGATTGTTGTCAACATATAGAACTCCTATTGGTTAATATTTTTATGCTGACTAGTCAATTTAGTACAAACAAATGTTAATAATTCTGATAGTACTTTTAATTTATTTTCCTGAATTTTGTTATTTAGACAACCAAAACATCTACAGAGTGTAATAGTTTTTTGCTTCTTTCTTAGCAACATATATTATTTCTTGCATTTTTCTTGTCTTATTGCATTTTCTAAAACTTGCAGGCCAATTAAGACAGAAAAATGGGCTTTCTGGCCTCGCTTTTTAGTTTGATTAGGGATTTATTAATTGTTTTACCCTAATGTCTGATCTTAGGTTTTAGTTTTAGATAGAATATTTACCAACATAAGAAAGAATCATTCCATTCCTACTTTGCTATAAGTTTTTTTTCTTATCATGAATACAGTTTCTTAGGAATTTCTCAAGGTGAGCATTCCTTTTTCCTAACATTAGGTGTGTTTATGTGTTATGTTATAGTACTGGTATCCTACAGTAAGACAATATCTCATTTCTGACATAAATTTTTATTGAAATGAGGGAGTAATATTCTTTCAATATTCTTCTGAATTTTATTAGGTGATTTTTACAATTTTATGTAGCTGTGAGTTGAGCTATAATTTTTCATTCTATTTTGATCAGAATTTATGAAGAATTTTACCAACTTTGCCAAATGCAGAAGTTTTTCATTTTATGTGTGGACATTTATGTAATTTGAAAATTAACTAACCTCTGAAAATGTAATAGAATTTGCCATTAAAACTCTCTCTGACTTGGACCTGTGTTTTCTTATTTTGTGGATAATTATTTGACAATATTTAAATTTCATTCCAGTGACATCAATCTATCCACGCTTATCGAATCAGTTTCGCCAATCTTTATTTTCCTAAAAACCAATCACAGAGACCAAAATCTAAAAATTTTTAGTATTGTAAGCATAGTCATTCTGTTGTTTACACTTTTGAGATTTATTTATATATTTATTTGTTTGTGTATTTGAAAGGCAGAGCAACACAGAGAGGAGGAGGAGGAGGAAGAAGAAGAAGAAGAAGAGGAAGAGGAAGAAGAAGAGGAAGAGGAAGAAGAGGAAGAGGAAGAAGAGGAGGAAGAGGAGGAAAAGGAGGAGGAGGAAGAGGAGGAGGAGGAAGAGGAGGAGGAGGAAGAGGAGGAGGAAGAGGAGGAGGAAGAGGAGGAGGAGGAAGAGGAAGAGGAGGAAGAGGAAGAGGAGGAAGAGGAAGAGGAGGAAGAGGAAGAAGAAGATGAGGAAGAAGAAGAAGAAAGAGAGAGAGATTTTCCTCTGGTTCACTCCTCAAGTAATTGCAACACCCAGGGCTGGCCAGGCCCAAGCCAGGAATCAGAAACTCCATCCTGGCCTCCCACGTGAGTGGCAGGGGCCCAACTCCTTGGATCCTCTTCTGCTGCTTTGCCAAGCTTAGTAGCAGGGGCTGGAGAGGGGGAAGAGCAGCAAGGACTCAAAACGGCATTCTGACATGGAAGGGCAGCACTGCAAGGGGCAGCTTAACCCACTGTGCCACAGTGCCAGCCCCTCATGCTGTTACACGTTAATAATTTCATATACGCCCTCACGTCTCTTTCCATGTCTAATGTTATAAATTGATGTTTTCTTAAGATTGTTTTTTAATTTTTTTGAGAGGTAGAGTTACAGACAAGGCAAGACAAAGAGAGAGAGGTCTTCCATCCACTGATTCACTCCCCAAATGGCCACTTTTCCCAGACCATTAACAGGGAGCTGGATCAGAAGAGAAGTAGCCAGGACACGAACCGGTATCTATATGGGGTGCTGGTGCTATAGGGAGAGGCATAGCCCACTATGCCACGGCGCCAGCCCCATGGTTTCCTTTTTTGTTTCTTGACTTTTTGACTATCTTTATTTTTTTCAAGCAACCAATTCAATAGCCTACTCCCCTATTTTCTTTTTCTTTTTTTTTTTTTTTTTTTTTTTTTTTGACAGGCAGAGTAGACAGTCAGAGAGAGAGAGAGAAAGGTCTTCCTTTTGCCGTTGGTTCACCCTCCAATGGCCGCCACGGCCATCACGCTGCTGCCGGCGCACAGCGCTGATCAGATGGCAGGAGCCAGGTGCTTCTCCTGGTCTCCCATGCAGGTGCAGGGCCCAAGCACTTGGGCCATCCTCCACTGCCTTCCCAGTCCACAGCAGAGAGTTGGCCTGGAAGAGGGGCAACTGAGACAGAATCCGGTGCCCCGACCGGGACTAGAACCCGGTGTGCCGGCACCACAAGGGGAGGATTAGCCTAGTGAGCTGCGGCGCCAGCCCCTACTCTCCTATTTTCTAACATACTAGTTACTTCAGATACTTTTCATTTCTCCTGGTTTTCTTGTGTTAGGCTTTAGTACTTAGGGTGTTTATTGTTCCTTTTTGTGTAACTTCTTGAGTATCTAGCATTTGACTCTGTGAATTTGACACCATAAGTGTTCATGAGTACTGCCTTGGCCACTCCCATAGGAGCTGATAGGTAAGAGTCCATTGATGCTAACTAAACAGCAAGTACCATTTTGATTGATTCCCTGTTTAGCGTTTCACTTTGCTGAGTGAGTCATAATTTCCAAAATGTTTAGGGTTGGGGCTAAAACTTTCAGTCAAGGTGGACTGAAAGAGGGATCCGGACCTCAATGAGTGGAGATGGAAGGGAAGGGAGAGGGAACCAAGAACAAAGACAGGAAGACAACAGCAGGTGCATGGGCCTGGTGTCTGCACCCCAGTCCATGAGGGCAACAATGGCAGCATGGGAGCCTCCTGGACCACTAAGACCTTGATCTCCTAGACAATCCTTACTGACCTTCATAGAGGACTTGAGTAGTGCCAGAAGAGGTGGGTATGCTGTGTGTGTGTCGTGTGTGCACACGCATCTGTCTCTCCTCTCTCTCTTACTCCCTCTCCCTCTCCCACTTTCCCTCCCTCAACCACCCTACCTCTTTATCAATGACTTACAAAAAAAAATAAAATGAAAGCATGCTTTAAAATATGCAAACAATGCTCTCAAAGCAAGGAGATTCTCAGACCAGAATCTCATCACCACCTCTGCAAGCAAAGGGGCCCTTGAGGGTCTCAGAACCACCTGCCCACCCCTGCAGATGGAAAGCACAGACATGGTAGTGGGCCAGGGCCAGAACTGGTGGATGGGAATGCCACACTGCTAGCAGATGTCGCCCTGAATCTGTCACCATCAGCTCTGCCTTCTCGCCACCCTCGTGGCTGACTTGCGGACACTGTGCGTGAAGTCATCCTTTAGATGACTTTTCAAAAGGTGAAGTCACCTTACTTCATTGGATATTGCACCTGCATGGTGTTTAGTCTGATTTTCAGTTCTATAAAGACGGTCAAGTCTTTCTTCCAGGCTGATCCTTCATTATAATGTCTCCTGTGGGTTTCCTTCCTCTATTGTAGACCTTCCACCTATCTCTAAGGCATTTCTCACATGATAAACATTTTTAAGCAGACTACATCTCAAAGCTTTCTCTTGGGTAACTTTTCCAGCCCAACCCCCCCCCCCCCGCCTCCTCTCTATCAAATCCAGGACCGCTTTTACTCTGTGTTGTTCTCTCTACCTCTGCCCACCTCCGACAGGATGGACAAACCCCCGCGCACAGCCGTGATTCAAGGAGAAAGAAGAGAAAGGGGACGAAGGGCATCGCCCACAAAACAAACACTTCCCTTGGAGCTGAAGAAGAGGAAGCTCTCACGGGCCCCGGTGCCCGTCCCACCCCCACTCCGTGCCTGGGACCTCAAGGCTGAGGCCTTGAATTTTCACATGACATTGTGCACTCCACATAACACTGCCCACCACAGCCTAGCCTGGTCAGTTTAATCATTGCTTAAAAACAATGCAAATGGAAAACAAAGTTATTGTGAGCAGCTCAGCAGCTGAAAGCCCTTGGCTGCTCCATGGCAGACAATAGAAGAAAAGACTGCAAACAGGAAGGAAAACATGATGAACTCACAGAGGTGACATGAAATCAATAGAAGCAGTGCAGGATCAATATTCCGTTGCTGGGGATAACAGGGGTGGGCTAGTGCGTATTTTCAGATTGCTCCAGGATTGTTTCCTGTTGGAGTTGTATAAAGAAAGACTTTGAGGGACAATGTGGGGAGAGCCACTATTTTCTTAAAAGTCTAATTAGATCCTTCAAGTATGGCCCTATTTTTCTTCGGCTTGATTCAGTAGTGCAATCAGTTCCAGCCCCGTGCACATACGAGACGCCAATACCAATAAGAGCATGGGTAGCTGCGTAATTGCCAGAGAGAAGTTCCTCTGAGTGAGCCAATAGGAAAACGAAGGAGCTGTCATTTGCCACTGTAATGACCAGGCTGATGGGAATCCAGGTCATGCAAACAATTCACATCCGAGGCACTGACTTCGCATCGCTTAGCATTCAGCAATGGACCCACATCCGCGGATCCAATGCCGAACTCCGCGCATCCGCGTGCTAACTGAGCAAGTATTAGCAAAGAGGAGAATTCAAATTGAGAACAGGTTTCCTGGGCTCCGGCACCAGCTCTGCCGCTACTACCAGATGAACTGAAGTTCTCTAAGCTCTCTGTGACTGGGTTCTTTCTATCTACACAGTGAGACCATGGGAGAAAATGACCTTAACATCCTTCTTAACCTCCACAGTTTTCTTTCAGTAAAACTTGAACTAAAAGTCCTTTGACTCCTTTTTACATGGTGATAACCCAACAAGAGGGGGTTTAAAAAAAACTATTTTGGGACACTTTACAAGCACTCTGGAACATAGCACAACTAAATAGCATTAAACATACTTCAACAGAATGCTTTATCAGAGAGGAAGAGGCACACACAGCGCAAGCTAGACCCTGCCATCGACCTAAGCACGGAACAGAGGCAGGATATGGCCATGGGTTTGCATTTGCTATTAATAGGAAGGTTGAATTTTTCAGGACAAAAATAACATTATCCTCTGAACTAAGGAAATGTGAAGCTGTAAATAAAATATGTGCCATTGCAGCTGAAGGGAGAGGGTATCCTGTATTGCTCCTCAAAATATCTCACTCCCTGAGAGGCAGTGACCATGCTGGACAAAACTGCTCTTGGATTCCAACCTAGGGGGTTATAATTCGGCACCAGGAGGCCTGGGCTGATTGTCTAGGAATACAAAGATAGGTTCACAGGGATGTGTAGCGTCTGACGGTACAGGGTCCTGGGGAGCCTTCTCCAGCAGACAAGCAGGGGGTGAGTGGTCCTAAGAAGCCCCCGGGCCTGGGGAATGCATAACGTTAGGAGAAATGGGCTTCCGTACCGCATGGATATCGCAACCGCCGTCATCCCACCCAAAGGATGTGATGGTGTAAGAAAGAGCCAGGGTTCTGTGTTCTGAAGACCCAGCGCCGGAATCCCTGCCACTCACCATCGGGGCCTCCATCTGCCACCTGTCTCCTTCCTTGTAAAATAAGAGCTCTCACCTGCGTCTGGGCTCTAGGGGCTCAGGCAGCCCTGGAAGGGAGGGCGCTGAGAAGTCGGCTCACCTGCAACCTGTCTGCTGCAGGCAGCTTTGGAATCCATTCGGGTCTTTTTTGTCATTTAAGGATGCTTCTTCAAATACTTTCATTTTAAAAATTTTTACTTATTTCTTTTCATGTCATTTGAAAGGCAAATGACATGTTGTCTCCCAGGTGCATTAGCAAGAAGCCGGAATCAGCCGCACGTCTGGGACGTGGCCGTCCCAAGCAGCATTGTAACTGCTGTGCACAAGGCCTGCCTCCGGGTTTCCTTTCTACGTTATTACGTCACCTGCTGAACTGGAGTCCCCTAAGATTTGTGTCCTGAAGTCCTAGTGCCCAGCATCGCAAACTGTGCCTCTGCTTGAAGGTAGGGCTTTGACGAGGTGATTATGTAGTTGGTGTGGACCCCAATCCAATCTAACCTGTGTACTTACAGGAACAAGAGAGCAGGACAGATACACACAGACAGACGAGCCGGGAGGACCCCGGGAGAAGCGAGAATGGCCATGCACAGGCCATGGAGGAAACACCCACCCCCAGCCCCTGTGGACACTTTGGTCCTGGACTTCCAGCCTCCAGAACTGTGGCTTCTCACCTCTGTCACGTTCGGGCACAGCAGCCCTAACAAGCTAACGTAGGGCAAGGGAATAAACCAAAACATCACAAGAGGCAGCTGGCCGCTAAGCAAGCCGACCACAGGGGAGAGGGGCTGCAGCTGAGACGGCTGAGCAGGACCCCTCCCACCAGCCAGGCAGCCTCAGCGCCCACTGCATGGCGGGGAGAGGCCAACAGAGGTGAGTCCTGGCAGTGCATGGCACGGGCACCTGCTGGAGGCTTTGCCCGTGTTCCAGGAGCCCCTGGGAGAGGCGGGAAAGGTCAGAAATACCGCAGGGAGTGGAGGGTCTGGGCCCCTACTAAAGGCTTTTGAAGACTTTGCTAAGGCGTCAACTGCTGACAAAACGATGCACCTGCATTGCCCCATCTGAATCCATTCACATCCTGATTCGTTTTTGAAACATTCCCTAGGCATCTTCCAAGTTCTTTGAAGCAAAGGACAGCATGATCCTGGTACACCTGTGTGGGGGACCCGTCACCAGTGGGGGCGTGGGGGTGACGAGACACCTTTTGAGTCCCGGCCTGTGAAGAAGGGGCTGGCTCCAGGGCTGGCCGAGGCCACCGCTGCCACAGCTGGTGTCAGCCCACCCCCTACCCGGGGCAGCCTGCCTGTGAGCTCACCCAAGGCCTCCGATAAGATCGCAGCCCCTGGGGGGCGGGGTAGGGGGTGCCGCTGCAGGCCCATTCCCTGCAAACTCAGGGTTAATGAATGCAAGGCCATGGGACAGCGCCGACAATGGGGATCTATTCTCCCCAGCTGTGCATGAACAACTCCATGTAATATTTATAAACTAAGTTATGCCTGTGCATTGAAGGGAGGCTGGGGCCCCCGGGGACTGTTTTTGCTGGCCTCATTTCATGAGTTCAGAAGCTCCACCGGTAGGTGGGAGACGGCCGGGCCTGAAGAGACACACCCTACCTGCAACCTCTGGGACCCTGAAGTCTTCCAAGGAAAACTTCACCTCTCACCACCTCGATGGTTCATGCCCTTCTTTGAAAAAAGAGAAAGGTCTGACATCAAACTGACTTTATCCTATAGATCAAAATAGGCAGCCCTGAGACCTCTTGGGACAGGCAATGGGGAAATGTGGAAGGTGCCTGAGACTTGAGTCCAGGGGGTGGGATGGGAGCTGTCGTTTCCTTCGTACCGTCCTTGAGGGCAGGAAACACCCTTTCTTATCTTTTTACCCTCAGCATCCTCAGCAGAGTCCTCTCCCCCAAGTAGGTGCCAAGTAAACACTGGCTGAATGAACGAATGAATGAAGGGAATGAATGCATCCAGATGGAGGGGAGATTACAGAGCAGATTTTAACTTCTAAGATGCATATAGAGTGAGGATTGGTGGGGTTTTTTTTCCGTAAAGAGCCAGACAGTAAATATTTTAGACTTCGTGGGCCGCTGCTGCCTGTTGTGGCCACTTTCGTCTACCACAGGCGATGTGCAAATGGATGAGCACACCTGTGCTCCAATAAAATTTTATGTACAGACACTGGCATTTGAATTCCATATAATTTTCACATGTCAGGGAACATCATTCAGTGTTCATTTTTTGGAAAAAAAATGTGAAACCTGTTGTTAGCTCAACAGCCGTCTAAAAGCCAGTGGCCAGGGGCTCGTGCTGGGGAACAGCAGGTCAAGCCACCATTGTAACACCAGCATCCCGTAGCGGAGTGCCACTTCCCGTTCCTGCTGCTCTGCCTCCAATCCAGCTTCTTGTTAATGCTCCTGGGAGAGCAGCCGAAAATGACCCAAGTCCTTGGACTCTTGCACCCATGTAGGAGACCTGGATGCAGCTGCTGGCTCCTGGCTTTGGCCTGGCACAGCTCGGGCTGTTGTGGCCATTTGGGGAGTGAACCAGCAGATGGAAGACCTCTCTCTCTCTCTCTCTCTCCCTCTCCCTCTCCCTTTCCCTCTCCCTCTCCCTCTCCCTGTCTCTCCCACTCTCTCTGTGTGACAGTCTGCCTTTTAAATGCATACTAAATGAACCTTTTAAAAAGCAAAAACAAGGGGGCCTCCCTGTCATAGTGTGCAGACCTCTGATCTAGGGTACAACATAGAATCCTAGGAATCCTGCAACAGAAAGATCAACTTCCACCTTTCATTTTGGGCTTCACACCATGGCCCGAGGTCTCCTCCTTTCACATCTGGGACCCTGAATACAGGCAGAAGCCACTTTCTTCATTATCTGAAGCCAGAACCCACCCCCTCTCCCCTGCCAGGGCCAGTACCACCACCCCACACTTCAGGAGAGAGAGACACAAGTTTTGCCGTGGGGCTAAACAATGTGGTTTGAGACTTTTGTGACACAGCATGCCCGTATCTCTCCTGGCTAATACAAACTCTGGATTTTGTTTCTCAGCTTGAGGAATCATCCATGGACAGCATTGAAAAAAGTGAAGCACTGATCTGGGGCTGGTGCTGTGGTACAGTGGGTTAACACCCTGGCCTGAAGCGCCAGCATCCCATATGGGTGCCGGTTCAAGACCTGGCTGCTCCACTTCTGATCCAGGTCTCTGCTATGGCCTGGGAAAGCAGTAGAAAATGGCCCAAGTCCTTGGCCCCTGCACCTGCGTGGGAGACCTGGAAGGAGCTCCTGGCTCCTGGCTTTGGATCAGTGCAACTCCAGTCATTGCGGCCATTTGGGGAGTGAACCAGCTGATGGAAGACCGCTCTCTCTCTCTCACTCGCTCTCTCTCTCTCTCTCTCTCTCTCTCTGTCTCTCTGCTTCTCCTTCTCTCTCTGTGTAACTCTGGCTTTCAAATAAATAAATAAATCTAAAAAAAAGTGAAGCACTGCTCACTAACATTGCTTCTCACTTCCCCCACGATAACTATGTTCCAAGTTTCCATTCTTAATTGCTCACCCTTGCAAGCTTAGCTGATATTCTTTACCTTGTCCACCAATTTTGTTTTTCAATTTTTATTTTAAAAGCAGGAGATCTTCTATCCACTAGTGTATTCCCTAGATGCCTGCAACAGCCAGGACTGGGTCAGGCTGAAGCCAGGAGCCCAGAACTCTGTTTGGGTCTCCCACATGGGAGGTAGGAGCCCAAGCACTTGAGCCATCACCTGTTGCCTCCCAGGGTGCATATTAACAGGAAGCTGGATCAAAGGCAGAGTACCCAGAATTGGAAGAACCACTCCAATATGGGATGCGGGCATCTTAACTGTTGCATCTTAAAGGAATCTCTTGATTTTTTCTACTGTTTCCTTCTGCCAACCCACTTTTGCAATTAGCATTTTATTTTGACATTGTCAGGAATAATCAGATTAGCCTTCTATCTTGGAACCATAAACGAGTCTTCTGGGTTTTATACCTAGGTTGATTGTAAAAGAAAGAATTTTGACCAATGCATGTTTATTATTATGGCTGTACAAAGATCTCCCATTCAAGGCCAGGTAACATGGTCAGATCTCCTCTTCTGTAGGTGCCGTGTTAAGACCTTCTGCCACTCAGGGAGAATGTTCCCAGTATCACAGCTGCATGAACTCTCTGTTCCTGCAGTCCGCCCATTGCTCCGTATTTTACCCTACCCTCATTGACTTTCTGGGCTATGTCCTCAAGGAACATTATCAGAAAAGGTTGCCTTCCCCTCACACCTGAATCGTGTGGACCTTGACATGGTTGCTCATAAAAATACTGACGACAGCCTATTTCCATCCCTTTGTAGGTGGCCTGATATTTTTTATTAGAAGTTCTTAGGTGTTGAGCCTTAATATTCTGAAATTTCACTGTGACGTGTAAGGCCTTTTTCATTTGTCATGCTGGACTCTAAGTCCTGCTGTTTTGAAGATTCATGTCTCTTTTCAAATTTTAAAATTTTCTTTTTTGGTAAATTTCTCCCTCCATTTTTTTCTGCCAAAGGAACAGTTTTAGTCTGATTTTTTTAACTTCTTAAATTCATCCTCTATGTACATTTTACCATCTATTCTATTTTGCTCTGTGTTCTAGAAATTTCTTCTACTTACTTCTGTACTCTGATTTATTGTACAATCCTTTTGCTTTCGTTTTTGAATATTCTTTCTCATGGCTTCCTATCTGCGCCCTGCTTCCAAACGCAATTGTCTGTTTGAAGGAAACTTCAAAATGTTTCATCCTGAAATGAATTTATACTTCTTAAATCAGCTCTCTCTCCTCTAGGGTAGGTGCTGCTCCTTATTCAGGATGATCTTTTACTTTTGTGCCACTGATATGCATGCATGTCTGCTGATTCTGACATTAATAACTTTTTTAAATTTTTTTATTTTTATTTTTATTTTGACAGGCAGAGTTAGATAGTAAGAGAGAGAGGCAGAGAGAAAGGTCTTCCTTCCGTTGGTTCAGCCCCCCAGGTGGCCGCTATGGCCAGCGCATAGCAGCCAGCGTGCTGCGTCGATCTGAAGCCAGGAGCCAGGTGCTTCTCCTGGTCTCCCATGCGGGTGCAGGGCCCAAGCACTTGGGCCATCCTCCACTGCACTCCCAGGCCACAGCAGAGAGCTGGACTGGAAGAGGAGCAACCGGGACAGAATCCAACACCCAGACCGGGACTAGAACCCGGTGTGCCGGCGCCGCAGGTGGAGGATTAGCCTGGTGAGCCGCAGCACCAACTTGACATTAATACTTAAGACAAAGTGCTGGCTGGACTTCTAGGAAGCCAAAGGTGTGTGTTTTCCTCCTGTGTGTCCTCTGAAGGGGCTGGTTAACTGGGTCTTCTGAGTACAAGTCCAGGACTTACTAACCGACCCACAGGGTCATCATTAAATTGGGGCTCCCAAAATGTTTGAGGAAGACATTATTCAGAAACTCTGCGAAAAGTTCACCTGGGGCTGGTCTTGTGGCGCAGTGTGTTAAGGTACTGTCTGCAAAGCCAATATTTTACAAGGGCACCAGTTTGTGTCCTGGCTGCTCCGCTTCTGATCCAGCTCGCTAAGAATGCAGACAGGAGAGCAGCAGCAGATGCCCAAAATGTTTGGGCTCCCGCACCCACATGGAAGATCTGGAGGAAGCTCCTAGTTCCTAGCTTTGACCTTTCTAATAAGCAGAAATACCTTTTAAAAAGAACAAGTTCATCCAACATCTATAATAAACACCTTTTTCTTGTAAGCCTACTACTTGTGCTCCACATGGCACCAGGACAAGGTGCCAGGGGCTGGGAGACAGACACACAAGAGAGGCCAAGAGTCATGCTTATTTCCAAGAAAACTGCTGGCTCACCTCTTTTTCCAAGGCCCATTCCTGATGCTGATTGCTGTACTTGAGCCCACGTGGAGTAGGGATCCACCCTTCTGATCCATTCCCACCTGGAGCACAGCCAGGTCCAGTCTCTGCTTGAGAGCCACTGCTTCTTCCAGGTCCTTCCATCCAAACAAACTTCGGTCCACTTCTGGTCTTGCAGAAATTTGTTGGAATGTCTCACCTCCTGCCATCCCCCTTGGGATCTGCTCCCAATTACAGGCTTAATCCCCTTCACGTCTTCATCACTGTTCTCCTTACAGGATCTGAAGCTGACAGAAGCAAACATAAGTTGGGCAGCTTCTAAATATCAGCTTATCGCATTAGAAGAGTTAGGTTCTGCGTAACTGCTAAAATATAATTATGCAGGGATGTATTTCACATGGAAAAATGAACAACAGAACCATTTTTGCAATATAAAATATAGGGAGCAAAGCCCAACAGAGCGCCATGTCTGGTACGAATTTGGTGACTCACTAGTGAGCCTGAAGTGCGCTCCGTGGGTCTCTGGTGTGTTTCAGAGCCTCGGATTCCATCGCGGCTGTGCTGGACAGCTCCAGGCCCCTGAAGATCCCTCTGCCCACGCTGCTTCTCTCTGCACTGAAGCAAGCCCCACCTGAAACTGAGGAGCGCTACCAGCCCTAGAGGACACCCTTCTACCTAAAGGGAAAGGCGGCTTGGGGCATGTGCCCCGACCCGCCTTCTTCCCAGGGGCCAACCCAGGAATCAGTCCTAGGCTCTTCAAAGCAAGGTCTCTATCGCCACAGCAAGGAGCCCCAGAGACCACCCTGCCTCCACTGGCTCCGAGATCAACTCCCAAATGAATATGGTTTTCCAAATCTTTCTCTCAGGCCCTGCTCTCAGCGGGACTTGAGCTAAGGCTGCCTGCATCGTGTTCTGCAGGGAGTGACTGTTTATGCCCATTCAAAGGTCTGACATCTTTAGAAGGACCATGGTGGAGTCGGGCAGCCTAAGGAGCGGCTTGGGAGGAACAGATCTGAGCCAGGGGCCGCCAGGATGTGGAGTCCCAGGAAAGGTGCCTGAAGCAGGAGGGGGGAGCAACAGCCATGAACAGAACTCTGCTACAGCCTGGTCAGTGCTGGGTTCCGGGTTCCTGCTGGGATCCGACCACAGTCAGTGGCTCCCAAGCATCTAAAATACATTCAAGCGGAGAGCTCACCACTGCACTTCTCTGCGTAGCAGGCGACCAGGGAGACAGGCAGAGGGGAGGGCAGTCCCCACCTGAGTCCCACCCAATCCAGGACAAGACTAGAGAGGGCACCTGCTCACCAGCCCTTGAGAAGTCACTGCGTGTTCAGGCAAAGCTGCGGGGTTCCTAGCCTTTCATTAAAGGCTAAGTCAGATACCATCATCAAAGAATTCTCAGCCTGATGCAGAGAGCAAAGAGCCTGGTGGTGCCTCCCCGAACCGTGGAGTGCGTTCCCCCAAATCCTCAGTGAGGACGTATATGGAGCAGAAACAGGTCCAGGGTTAGGACAGTGGTGCTACAGCAGGAACTGTTTGTGGTTTCCAACATCCACCTCCCAGTGTGGGATCTCCCCCACAGCCTCCACTTCAGCCACGTTGGCTGCCTGTGTCCCTGGCTTCCCTCGTAGCTTAGCTTGACCGTGTGTTCAACACCAAAGAAAAGTGAGGGGGAACAATGCTGCCCCCTCCGTGTCACTAATTCAAGAAGCGATCGCTCTCTCCCCTCATTCTCTTGCCCCTTCTCCCGTGGACAGGAAATTACTAGAAATGAGCCCTAGACCCAGAGATAGAAGCCTGAGTTGAAGTCCCGGGGGCAGGCGTGTCCTGCTGGAGCAGCGCTCAGGACTGTGAGCCACAAGAGAAATAGCGTGCACTTTGGTTTCGGCAGCCATGTTTGGGGGGCTCTGTTGCACCCTTGCTGTCTTCCTGGGGTCAGGGGACAAAGGAGGAAGGTGCAGGCTGGGATCTGGGCTGCATAGACCCAAAGCACCTCCCTTCTTTAGAGTGGAGCTTGCAGGAAAACGCTCTGAGTAGAGCAGGCAGACCTATCTCTGCATGCACCTGCTATAGTTCACGCTCCTGCCTGCTGATGAGAAATTTGCCTGCCACTGGGAGCAACACAGCAACAGGCATCCATGCCACCTCTGAGAAGAGAAGTGGCCGCTGCTCCCAGGGGAGCTAGGGAGCACCTGGCAGCCCTGCTGTCTTCCTGAAGTACACAGATTCCAGGATTTCCCGGGACACTGCAGAAGGACTGGTATCAGGACAGTGAAGGCCAAAGAAGACAAGGCACAGGAGTGGAGAGAGACGAGGGGAGGCTGCCCATCCAGACGTGGGGGAGGCCCAGTCTGCAGAGTGTCCTCCCCCAGGGCCAGGCAGCTGGTGCCACCACCCCGGCAGCAGGGCTGGGAGCACATGCTGGGTGCACATCTCTCTAGGCTGTGAGAGCCGGGACCATGATCGTTCCAGATAAAGAGGAAAAGCTGAGGGCTGACCTTGATGTAGCTCCAGCTGTTTACTCAGAAAGGCCTTTGAAAATTATAGTATCGGGGCCTGCACTGTGGTGTAGCAGGTAAAGCTGCCACCTGCACTGCTGGCATCCAATATGGGCACCGGTTCAAGTCCCGGCTGCTCCACTTCCGATCCAGCTCTCTGCTATGGCCTGGGAAAGCAGTGGAAGATGGCCCAAGTGCTTGGGCTCCTTCCCCACTGTGGGAGACCCAGAAGAAGCTCCTGGCTCCTGGCTCTGGATAGGCTCAGCTCTGGCTGTTGCTGTCATTTGGGGAGTGAACCAGCGGATGGAAGACCTCTCTCTCTCTCTCTTTTTCTGCCTCTCCTTCTCTCTCTTTGTAACTCTGACTTTCAAATAAATAAATAAATCTTAAAAAAAAATTATATTCTCTCCTCAAAAAACCTCAGGGTGCCAAAGTAAACCATATCCAAAATCCAAAATGAAGCCATCAGAAGCAGCAACAACATCAGGAAAAAAACAAAAAAGCAGATGTCAGGAGGGTAAATGAGGCACATTTCAAGGACGGGCCTGGGACTGCTCCCCAAAGATCAGGAAACCCCGGGAGAACCAGGTCCCTGTTGGCGGGCGAGCATGGTGGATAGGGAAGAGCCAGCCACAGGACATGGTCCTCGGAGCTCCACTTGTGGAGCTGCAGCGTGGGCAGGCCCTGACAGAGCATCCTCCCTGTGTCGTGTCGTGTAAATGCCTAAATGCCCCGTGAGAGTCTTGTTGGTGATCCCATTTTGCAGGCGAGAAAACTGTGGTCTCAGCTGGAATTCCAGGAGGTCAGTCGGGGGCCATAGCTCATCTATCTCCCTGTGGGCTTTCTTGCATCTCCTATATGCAAGTGTGCAGGGCAGGGTGGAGGATGGAAGATCATGGCACGAAGCGCGCCCATCTCCCCAGATGCAGCCCCCAGAGGGTGGGAAACACGTACTCAAGGACAGTCTCGAGTTCAGAGCCCCCCAAAGTCAGGTCAGCCTTGAGGGGCAGGAACTCCGGCCCCCTGCATGGGAGCTAGTCACGCCTCCAGCTTGGCACAGCTGCCTGTGGGAGAAACTTCCAGGTCTCCCATGGCCTTCAGAAGGGTGGGAGACATCCTTTGTGTTTTATCATCACATTAACCCAAAAGTCATTGTCAAGTTGAAGTTTGTATTTAACTATTTCTTAATTGCAAACACAAGTTTAGGGTCCAGAAATAGGTAAGCCTGTAAACCATCATTAAAATGCCTCCCATCGTGAAAAAACAAGAATAATAATCGATGGGCAGATAGCAAGGTTTGGGCTGCGCTGAGACAACAGCACAATGAAGCAAATGTTTGCATTCTTTAAGAATAGCATTCTCATTTATAAAGTATGAGTAATAAAATCAATACTGCTGAAACTGAGCAACAGTGGGGTGGGGTGCGGCTTCTCGGTCTTATGACAGGTGACTAGCTTGGAATGTTCTATATTCTTTTCACTGAATAAAAATATACGACCCTAAGATTTCAATATCCTATTGATAGTCACAGTGGATACTCTTTTCCAAAGACATTCTAAATGAAGATGAGAGGTATAATGTACAGATACGTGAGAATAATGCCTCTCGCTAATTAGCCTCGCAACTCAACTAGTCAACATTCACTAAATAGCTGTGGGTTAACCAGTCTTTATCTTGCCTCTAAGAACACCAGGTATCCAGTACCTATTTGGGAGTGGAGTAAGGAGGAAGAGTTTAGAGAGTGTTTCTCTGTGCCCTGGGGGCAACACCGAGGAGAAAGATGATGACCGATGGCATTGTTGTCATGGTGATGGTGGGTTCAGATCCTGGGCAGACACAGAGTGTGTACAGGTGACCCCCCTCTTCACCATGTGCCTTGCATCAGCATCAGAGACAAGCACACGGGTTGCAGAAATGACAAGGTTAAAAATGGACTATTTATGGGACGTGCAGGGAGAGGGGTTGTTCCAGAGGACAGGTATACAGAAGCAGTGCATTCACAGAACTGGGGCAATTATTCAAAGCATGAGTTATTCCGTAATCCCCCCCATCCACCCAGCAGCCACGTGCACCTGTCCTGATGACGTCATGAAGCGGCTGTGCTCCTGGGCAAGACCAGCATTTGGGTTTGCATCTGCTTGGCCCCTCCTGGCCAGACTACCCAGAGCTCTGCCTCGCCACACCTGGGCTGGCCCCATGGCCTCTCCTGCTCCCGTCACTGCCCCACCTGCTCCCCAGGTTCTGTGCCAGGCCATATCTGTTCAGTGGGCTTGCCTGTGATTCCAGCTTATCTTCAGAGACAAGCCTGGTGGTGATCTCCCCAAGAGCCCTTTTCACAGTTGGACAAGGGCCAGCTCGCTGCTGCTTTTCCAGATGTGTTTGGAGAGCAGCGCAGGTGCCCTCAGCTCTGACACTGTCCCCTCTCTGCACCAGCACTGGACAAGGAAGGCCCCTCGAGCGGCACCCAGTGTCCAGCAGAATCACCCCCAGGAGACACTGCCAGGGGCCACTCCCTCGCTGCCCCCTGGGTAGGCGTGGAGAAATTCTCTGAGTGATGAAGCCGTGCCTTGGCAAGCCCACAGCGGGGCTGCCTGCCAAACACTCTCCCAGAAGAAGGGGCTGTCTTGCAGGAAAGAGGAAAAATGATTGCAAATATGAGCAGACGTCAGCTTTCTCTTTGGAAGCACGATGAGGTCATCCAAAATGCACTCTCTCCTTCTGAATTCCTTTCATTCATTTGGACGGGAGAGGCCCTAAGTCCAAGGTGAAGGTGTGCCTGGGTTTGGGTCTAAGGCTCTTGGGGTCTCAGATGGTCAGGTGCCTCTGCTGGTGCCTCCCAGTGCCACAAGTTGCCCAAAAATAGAAGTCGTCGACACATCAGCACTGCCTGGAGCCAGACACTTGCCCAATACACAGGGGGCCTGCGAGGAGACACCTGAAGCCTGGTGACAGTCTTCAACATCAGCTCTGTGGTCTTCACATAACACTGCTTTGTTGTAAACACCCCATTTGCTGCCG
The DNA here is from genome assembly GCA_949820135.1 of Sylvilagus floridanus. NCBI lineage: Eukaryota > Metazoa > Chordata > Mammalia > Lagomorpha > Leporidae > Sylvilagus > Sylvilagus floridanus. Next base: position 145,443,080 of record OX463225.1, on the reverse strand, counting down.
CAGGGACCGGCCCCTTAGCCATTACCGGGTTGTCATTGTGAAAGCTGCGGCAGGGGCACAAGAAGGGAGTCAGCACCCAAGACAGCATCCCAGGGGAAAGCGAAGGCAGCCCAGTTCCAGAGAGGTAAGGGCAAGGGGGCAGGTGATTCTCCTGCTGAGTTCTTCAAAAGACAAGTCGGGATAGAGAGGGGGGAGGAGAGGAGGAGGAGGAGGAGGAGGAGGAGGAGGTGGAGGAGGAGGAGGAGGAGGAGGAGGTGGAGGTGGAGGTGGAGTGGAGGAGAAGGTGGTGGAGGTGGAGGTGGAGGTGGAGGAGAAGGTGGTGGAGGTGGAGGAGGAGGTGGAGGAGGAGGAGGAGGAGAAGGTGGAGGAGGAGGTGGAGGAGGTGAAGGAGGAGGTGGAGGAGGAGGAGAAGGTGGTGGAGGTGGAGGAGGAGGTGGAGGAGGAGGAGGAGGAGAAGGTGGAGGAGGAGGTGGAGGAGGTGAAGGAGGAGGTGGAGGAGGAGGAGAAGGTGGAGGAGGAGGAGGTGGAGGAGGGGGAGGAGGTGGAGGAGGAGGAGGTGGAGGAGGTGGAGGAGGAGGTGGAGGAGGAGGAGGTGGAGGAGGGGGAGGAGGTGGAGGAGGAGGAGGTGGAGGAGGTTGAGGTGGAGGAGGGGGAGGAGGTGGAGGAGGAGGAGGTGGAGGAGGTTGAGGTGGAGGAGATGGAGGAGAAGGTGGTGGAGGTGGAGGAGGAGGTGGAGGTGGAGGAGGAGGTGGTGGAGGAGGTGGAGGAGGAGGTGGAGGAGGAGGAGGTGGAGGAGGTGGAGGAGGTGGAGGAGGAGGTGGTGGAGGAGGTGGAGGAGGAGGTGGAGGAGGAGGAGGTGGAGGAGGGGGAGGAGGGTGGAGGAGGAGGAGGTGGAGGAGGTTGAGGTGGAGGAGATGGAGGAGAAGGTGGTGGAGGTGGAGGAGGAGGTGGAGGTGGAGGAGGAGGGTGGTGGAGGAGGTGGAGGAGGAGGTGGAGGAGGAGGAGGTGGAGGAGGGGGAGGAGGTGGAGGAGGAGGAGGTGGAGGAGGTTGAGGTGGAGGAGATGGAGGAGAAGGTGGTGGAGGTGGAGGAGGAGGTGGAGGTGGAGGAGGAGGTGGAGGTGGAGGAGGAGGAGGAGGTGGAGGAGGAGGTGGTGGAGGGGGGGGAGGAGGAGGAGGAGGTGGAGGAGGTGGAGGTGGAGGAGAAAGTGGTGGAGGTGGAGGAGAAAGTGGTGGAGGTGGAGGAGGAGGTGGTGGAGGTGGAGGAGGAGGTGGAGGAGGAGGTAGAGGGAGGAGGAGGAGGAGGTGGAGGAGAAGGTGGTGGAGGTGGAGGAGGAGGTGTAGTGGGAGGAGGAGGTGGAGGAGGTGGAGAAGGAGGTGGAGGAGGAGGTGGAGGAGGTGAAAGAGGTGGAGGAGGAGGTGGAGGAGGAGGCGGAGGAGGTGGAAGAGGTGGAGGAGGAGGTGGAGGTAGGAGTAGGGGGCAGATGGAGGCAGGGACAGAGACTTGAATAGAGCTGGAGACATCTTACAGATATGGATATAGCCATGGACAGAGATATGGAGATGTAGATAACAATATATACACTTGATGTAGATGTAGACCCAAACGTCAACATAGAGCTCTCCACAGAACAGCATGGAAAGACTACAGACGCAGCATAAGACGGGCTGAGTTCAAATCCTCACTCCTCCTCATCCTAGCCATGTGACTTTGGGTACATCACTTGACTCCATTGTTAAGGAGACAACTATGAAGATAACAGAAACTACATCAAGGTTGCCTTAAGGATTAAATTATTATAACACCTACTGATGTAAAGCCCTTAGCTAAGACATTTACACTGATTACTTAATTCTAGCAAGAAGGTTGTGGTGCTGGAATTGGGGAAGGTTGGGCAGACAGGGTAAACTGAGTACTGGCCCAAGGCGAAGGCCCAAAACCCTTCCACCAAAGCGCACAGTCTCTCCCCTAATGGGGAGAGGGAACGAGATCACTCAGTGGCTGTCCAGCGACAGCTCTCAATAAATGGTCACTAGCCACTATTTTCACGTGTCCTGTGCCCCAGCCTTGTCTCCTTTCAGTCACACACACTCGCACATGCTAACATATACATACTCGCATACATTCTCTCTCTCTCTCTCTCTCTCTCTCTCTCTCTCTCTCTCTCTCTCTCTCACACACACACACACACACACATTCTTTTTTAACAGGCAGAGTGGACAATGAGAGAGACAGAGAGAAAGGTCTTCCTCTGCTGTTGGTTCACCCTCCAATGGCCGCCGCTGGATTGCTATGGTCTTGATGCCAGGCAGGACATCAGGTTATCCACACTATGTCCAAATCCCCCGGGCTACTCCTCAACAAACATAAATGATCTTCCTTGAGGATATCCAAGTCTAAACCCATCCAAAAATGGCTTTCCTCCTTGGATATTTTTTAACTACCTCTCCAAAAAAAGGAGATCTACACATACACACACACACACACACACACACACACACCCTCCCCCAGAACTAATGCATCTCAAGGAAATCTCTTCTTTTTCCCTGGTTTCCTCAATTCAGGATTCAAACAAATGAAAGTTCAAGATCGCAGGCACAGCTTAACACATGCTGACTTCAGTCCTAACTGTGCTGGCCTCTGCTGGTGGGCTGTGGAGGAGGCCAGTGCTGTGATTGGCCACCCTGGGTGTCAATCCCGGGGCAGGTACCCCTCACCCTAGGGATGCACAGGTGCTCACATGCGACATACATAAAGTCAAGCAGGGGAGCGTAGGGGGACTCTTGGAACCTGCTCCAAACTAGAAAAAGGGGCTCAAACTGTGTTCTGTCTTTCCCAAGAGGGCTCAATGGTATCATTTTGTATGGGCAATGTGACTAATGCATGAATTTAAATGAGCCAAACGCGTTTATCTAAATTCGCAAAGTCACAACTTTGAGAATGATTTTATGTGTCCATACTTATTGAGGAAGATTGATGATAAGAATTGTATATATTTAAGGTGCAAAACATGATGTGTTGACTTATATATATATATATATAGTAAGGTGATATAATTTACATAGTACCTATCCCTCATTACACACACACACACACACACACACACACATGTCATACTCAGTGATGAAAAGCCAAAAGGATGCCCACACTCACCATTTTCACCCAACATGGGAGTCCTAGCCAGAGTAATGAGACAAAAAAAGAAGGGACAAGACGTCCAAATTGGAAAGGAAGAAGTAAAATTGTCTCTGTTTGCAGATGATATGATCTGTTTTCTTTTTGGTGATTTAAAAGTACTTATTAGAATCAAGGACCTCCAGCCAGAGTGGCATGGAGAGGAGCTTCCAAGAGAGGAAAAACCCAAACGCTCGGGTGGCAGTGGGCTTTTCTAAGTTTCAAAAGTAAAAAAACTTCACCATCAGATTGGCATTCGGTTACCAGGCAGGGACAAAACCATCAAAAGACCCCTTCTGTCTGGCCTGCTAAGGGTGGGACAGGTAACGTGTCTCCTCAATAACCTGTGAGCTCAGCGAGAGCTCCCTTGCTGTCCTCGTGGTAAATTTGGAGATTGAAGGAAGGAGGGTGGCCTGTTTGTTCTTTGCTAAAGATAACGTTTTAGGGAAGGAAGCAAATATTTTGCCCTCAAATTCCATTGGGATCCCCTGCCATGATCTTATATAGAAACCACCCCTCTCTCTGTCTCTCCTTCTCTTTGTGTGTAATCTGACGTTCAAATAAATAAATAAATAAATAAATCTGTGTGGAGGGTGCTGTGGCGAGTGGATAAAGCCGCTGCCTGCAGTGCCAGCGTGCCATATGGGCACTGGTTCAAGACCCAGCTGCTCCACCTCTGATCCAGCTCTCTGATTTGGCCTGGGAAAGCAGTAGAAGATGATCCAAGTCCTTGGGCCCCTGCACCCCTGTGGGATACCTGGAAGAAGCTTCTGGTTCCTGGTTTCCGATGGGCACAGCTCAAACCACTGTGGTCAAATGGGGTGTGAACCAGCAGATGGAAGATTCTCTCTCTCCCTCTCTCCCTCTCTCCCTCTCCCTCTCCCTCTCCCTCTCCCTCTCCTTCTCCCTCTCCTCTCTCTCTGTGTATCTCTTTCAAATAAATAAATAAATCTTAAAAAAAAAAAAGAAAAAGAAAACCCTGAAGACTACAAAAAAACTGTTGGAATTCATAGATGAATTCAGTGAAGTGACAGAATACAAAATTCAGTTGCACTTCTATATACTAACAAGGAACTATAATCCAAAAAGGAAATTTTTAAAAATTCCATTTATAATAGTATTCAAAAGGAATAAAATATTTAGGAATGAATTTAATCATGTTGTGCATCCGTTTTGCATAACTTATTCATCTTATAACTCAAATTTTATGCTGTTTGGCCAAAATCCCCTCAATTTTCCTAACCCCCAGCTCTTGGCAACCACCATTTTCTGCTGTTTCTATGAATTTCATTTCTTTAGATTCTACATATAAGCAGGATTATACAGTATTTTTCTTTCTGTTTCCGGCTTACTTCACTTAGCATATAGTGTCCCCAGGTTCATCTATGCTGTTGCACATTATATACTTCCTTCTCATTCAGAATGGAGTCATATTTTATTATACACACAGGTATTTATTCACTCATCCATCAGCAGATTATTTCCATACCCTGTGAATAATGCTGCAATGGACATAGGAGTGCACACATCCCTTTACTCATTTCATCTCCCCTTTGCTATATATCCAGAAGTGGGATAGGTGGATCATACAGAAGTCCTATTTGTAAGTTTTTGAGGATCCCCTTACTGTTTTCTCTAATTACTGTACAGCTTACAATCCCACAATATGTACAGTGTCTCTTTTCTCCACATCCTCACCACCACTTGTTAGTCACTGGAACATGTGTAAGGTAACATATCTTTGTGGTTTTGATTTGCATTTCTGTGATTAGAAATATTAAGCACTGTTTCATGCACCTGCTGGCCATTTGGATGTCTTCTTTGGAAGAATATCTATTCAAGTTCCATGTCTACTTTTTACTTTTTTTAAGATTTATTTACTTATCTTGACAGAGTTACAGAGAGAGGTAGAGAGAGAGAGAGGTAGATCTTCCTCAGATGGCCACACAGGGCCAGGCCAAAGTCAGGAGCCAGGAGCTTCATCTCAGTCTCCCAAGTGGGTGACATGCCCATTTTTTAATTGGATTATTTGCTATTGAGTTATGCACAGCCTTTTTACTTCAATGTAGTCCCACTTGTTTGCTTTTTCTCTTTTTGCTTATCTTTGTAGAGTACTATTTATGAACTCATTTCCATAAGATTTTTATGGTTTCAAGCTTTACCTTTAAGTCTTTAATCTCTCCCTTGCTTTTCTCCTTCTGAGGTTTCCATAGTGCATCTGTGAATTTACTTAATAATGTCCCATAAGTTTCACAGACTTTCTTTACTCTTTTTCATTCTTCCTTTTTCTCCTCTGAATAAATAATTTCAAAAGACCCACCTTTGAATTCAAAGATTCTTTCTTCTGCTTTATTGAGACTATTGAAGCTATCTATTGGATTTTTATTTCAAACATTGTATTCTTCATCTCTAGGACCTCTTTTTGGTTCTTTATCATTGCTCTTTGTTTAATTTCTCATACTGTCATGTATTGTTTTCTTGATTTCATTGAATTATCTGTCTGTGTTCTCTTGTATGGGGGTATTTCAAAATGTGGATAGTACAATAAAAAGATAAGAGGGGGGAGGAATTTTGAAACTCATTCATACAAAGAGTCTATCTTTACATGGAAAAGTATATTTTTTTTTATTTTTTTTATTTTTTTTATTTTTTTTTATTTTTTTACAGGCAGAGTGGACAGTGAGAGAGAGAGACAGAGAGAAAGGTCTTCCATTGCCGTTGGTTCACCCTCCAATGGCTGCCACGGCCGGCGCTCTGCGGCCGGCGCACCGCGCTCATCATCCGATGGCAGGAGCCAGGTGCTAGGTGCTTTTTCCTGGTCTCCCATGGGGTGCAGGACCCAAGCACTTGGGCCATCCTCCACTGCACTCCCGGGCCACAGCAGAGGGCTGGCCTGGAAGAGGGGCAACCGGGACAGAATCCGGCACCCCGACCGGGACTAGAACCCGGTGTGCCGGCGCCGCAAGGTGGAGGATTAGCCTGTTGAGCCACGGCTCCGGCCTACATGGAAAAGTATACTGTGATAAAACTACACACAGCACTCAAAATGTTTGCACCAAAATAAATTTATCTTTTATTCTCTTTTTCCATGAGCTTCTTGAAGTCCCCTTGTATATCACTGACATTCCTTAAAATAATTAGTTTAAATTCCTTAGAGGCAATTTATAGATTTCAATTTTTGGAGGATCAGTTACTGGAGAATTATTATGTTCCCTTGGTAGTGTCACGTTCCTGATTTTTTTTTTCATGTTTACTGTGGCCCTGAATTGTTTGTTGGAGCAGTCACCTATTCTGGACTTTATAGACTGGTTTTGGTGGGGGAAAGACTTGCATCTACAGGTAAGCGCAAGAGTGCCAGTTGGATGGGATGTGGCAGCTCTGGCTCTGGAAGGTAGCAGTATAGTTTCCATATAGCTCTAGCAGGTGAGTTCAGCATTGGTAAAAACCATGGAAGTCCTTGGCGGCTGTCTGTGACTGTTTACAGCTGTGGTAGCAACAAAGGTTGTTGGAGTCTTCAGAGGTCAAATATTCTGGAATCCTCCTGTTCTACTTTTCCTTGCAGAGGGAAGACCTAGCCAAAGGAATCCTTCTTGGTACTGCAGGCAGTGATGGCAGTCTGGGTTCAGGGTGCAAGCACTCAGAACAAAGCCAGAGTTCTGGAATCAGGAGCTTGTAGAACTAACATGGTAGCTGGATTGAACTGTAGGGGTGTACCTGTCAAGACATGAGCATGTGCAGCCCTTCCATGGTGCTGGGATCCAGGGCTCTGGAACTCATCTAAGAGTCTGAGCCTCACCAATAGGGTACATCAGCAGATAGGTTCAAGGGATAGAGACGCACTCCAGTGAGTCTTACCTCAAGGGATAGGGTATCATTCTGACCTGGGTCTAGGAATGTTGGGGCACAATTGTGACTCAAGCTCCAAGATGTAGGAGGTACTATAGTGACAATTCAGGTCTTTGAAATGATGCAGTGTTGCACTAGCATAGGCCCTGATGGGCAGGGGGCAGTAGCCATTCATGGCAGGGCTCCATGGCTATCAGGCACCAGGGGTGGTGTGGTGGAACAATGGCAGGGCTGTAGGAATAGGGCCAATATAGTGGGGGCTCCAGTTCCCAGGGTAACTGAGCCAACAGCAGCGTAGGCACAGAGGACAGGTCGCCCTGGTACTTAGGCCCTGGGGATAGTGGAGCACAGCTATGACTCAGCCAGGGGTTGGCATGGCCCTGGGGATAGCTAAGCTTCAGCAGGAAGCAGTGGCAATGTGGACCTAAGAGTAGAGGGTGACTTGACGGTTAGGCACTAGGAAGTGGAGTAACAGAGCAGCAAGACCCTAGGGACAGCAGGCACAGCAGCCACCCAGGTCCCAGGGGCAGGGCACAGTCTGCCATGGGGGGGGGGGGGGGACTCAGTGATGTGGACTCCGAGCAGCACTTAGTTGAACACAGTAGCAGAGGTCACCCAAGAGTAAAAGCTCAAGTTTTCTGCAGTGACAATGGGGGCCACTAGGGTCCTCTGCCCATCTTTCCCCTCAAGAGGATCCCTGCTGGTTGGAAGCTGACTCCAGGTGGGGGATGGGGTGACACAGGCAAAGTGTCTCCTACCCGTTTCTATGAGACCATCCTTGGTTTCTGTGCTCCATAAGGTCCCTGCTACTCCAGAGCCTCCTGTAACTGTTGTCAATGGTGCGCAGAGTTTCTTGGTTGTTTTGTAGGGAAGACCAGCATTGGGAACACCTAACCCCCCATCTTGTTGGTTCCAAACATTACAAAGGGGTAAGTCACAGGATAGATTTTAATACGAAGAACCCCAACTTGTATTCAAACTAGCACTTTATTTAAAACTGCCTTGTGTGGGGGCAGGTACTAAGGCACATTAAATTAAGTTGCCATTTGGGATATCTGCATGCCATGTCAGAGTGCCTGGATCAAGTTCCACCTCTGCTTGTGTTCCAGCTCCCTGCTAATGCACCTGAGAGGCAGCAGGTTACAGCTCAAGTACGTGAGTCCCTGCCATCATGTGGGAGACTCAGATATAGTTCCTGGCTCCTGGCTTTGACCTGGCCCAAACCCCCTGCTCTTCTGACATTTGGGCAGTGAACAAACAGATGCAACATCTCTCTCTCTCTCTCTCTCTCTCTCTCTCTCTCTCTCTCTCTCTCTCCCTCTGCTTTATCACATATATAAATAAATTGTCATGCATATGACCTTGCAGGAATGTAAAATTCACTAAATGAGATACATCATAGCTGTCAAATTTTACTCCCCTTAGTATCTGCTTTCAAAATTTATTCTTGTAACTCTGATACTTTTCCCACAGGCTGCAGTTGAGTCAGCCTGCCTGTATCACTTATTACTTCCAGGGTCACATCTATTCTGTTGTCAAGAAGTCAACAGAATATATATAAATGTAGCGTTGGCTTCATGCAGGTTTCCAAAGACCTGGAATAAAAAACAAGAATTGTGAAGCCAAGTCCTTGGCCTCAAAGAGCCGAAATCCAAGTAGAAAAGACAAACACATTCTCAGTACCTTATGGGAGCACGGGTAAAGTCCTCTAGGGACAAGACGAGGAGAGTTCAATGCCAGCGATCGGTGCTCACAGAAGCTGGAAAGACTGGCCGCACACTCAGGGCTGTGGGAAGCAAGGTCAATCAGGAAGGCAACAAAGGTGAGCGAAAAGGATGCTGAGACCTCTGAGGCAGCCTCTGGCACTGACCATTGGTGGTCAGGCTCCCGGATACACAGCACTCGATGCAGGAATGTACCGGGCACCAGCACCGTGTTCCGACCTCTGTTTAACTACGATGCTCAGAAGCACCACCCAGCGTATGGATGAGAGCTGCCGGGTGTGCAGACGCAAGGACGTCTGAATCTTGATTCTACCACTGTTTCTCTTGGTCTACACCCGAAATCCAATCACTTTTACAGCGTTCTCTTTAAAGGAAAAAAGTCAAGGGCAGCCAAACCCCCCTCGGGACTACGAATCTGCACTCCCCCAGGCAGAAGTGGGGGGCATCGACACTGCTTTCCAAACAAGAGGCCAGCAGGAGGGGGCTTCCTCTGTAGCACATAAGCGCCCTAGGCTGCCTTGCAAAGCAACCTGGGAGGGATCTTGCATGGGTACCGGGTCTGGCCCAGGTGTGGACAACCACATCACAACATGGTACAAAGAAAAAAGCTAAGCTGCCGCTGGTGCTGATCAGGCGGGAACTGGGCTAATATAACCACAGAGAGGGAACCTGGTGAGCAGGGAAACTTTCGCTACTTAAATGCAGGGGTTCCCAAACCATTGCTGCCACCGCGCAGCCCAGTAGACAGCAGGAGAGCCGGACACGAAGCTGAAACCTGGCCGTCCGTCCACACAGATCTTCTCAGAAGCAAAGCTGCTGAAATCTGTTCCCCGAGCAACTGCGGCGGAAGTGGGGGAACCCCTCCACCATCTTGGCAAGGCCCTAAGCCAGGTGGGAAGCCGAGCGGGCCATGATGGCTGAGTGCAAGCAGGAGGAGTTCCCAAGGGTGCCCAGCAGCGACAGACGGTGCAGATGAAGGGGACAAGCGTGCAACTCCCTCGCAAAGGAGTGTGTAGCTGGGGGTGTGTGTGCAGGATGCTTAGGGCAACTTCCAGCTTCCTCCCTTGTCTTTGAGTTTGAATGGAAATGACTGCTCCCCTTCCCCCCATCCTGGGTATTTTCTGTGGTCCACCGGTAGACCCTAGGTGACACCCTAGAAATAATATTCTGGGCTCAGAGAAGCACGATGGATGGAGACTTACAGATGGACCTACCTGGGTGTGTACACGGCTGCAGTGTCACAGGAACCGCACATTGCAGAGTGCGGGGGACCCCAGCGGGAGACCCACATTTCCCAGGGTTGCGTTCCAAGGAGAGCGGTCATGTTTCCATCAGAGAAGGAAGCATGCACGTTCAAGTGGAGACAAGGATTGGACGCGGCATGCCTGATGCAAAGCATCCCATCATCCCAGCCTCTGTCCCTTGGCCCACAACCTCCACTTGACGCTCGGATGGGGTGCGAGGGAACATGGACTCCTGGCAGAGATGGCGCACGTGGTCTGAGCCAGCTTGTCGCCTCCCAGTGCTGTCCCAGCAGGACAGCAGCTGGCCTGCCTAAGCAGGAGACCTGCCCTGTGGGCTGCAGAGAGGGGACAGAGAGAGGGAGAGAGAGCTCGGAGACTCAGCAGGGGCTTCAAGGCCTGCAGGGTGGTGGGAGGGGCTCAGGAGCCATTCGGGTGACAGGGAACAGGGCCAAGGCTGCAGCGCAGCTGGGGGTGGGGGTGGGGCCAGCAGCTCCCTGCACTCTCAAAGCCCAGGCTCCATGCTTCAGCAGGGAAGAGGGAAGCTCTGGGCACCACCTGTTCTCGCCTGAGGCCTCACTGGCCCTGTCTCTGGGGCATCCCTCCCCAAGCGCTCTGTGGAATGCCAGCCACCCACAGCCTGCTCCTGTCTCCTGCAGATCCTCTGTTCTGCCCAAGCGCAAACTCACAGTAGCCCTTGGCTTCTCGCCGGCTCCCAGATCCCATGCACACTTTTTCCTCTCATTGCTTATTTTCGATGTCCTCCTGGCTTTAAAACATTCTTGATGGGGCCTGGCGCCATGGCGCAGTAAGTTAAGCCTCCACCTGCATTGCCGGCATCCCATATGGGCACTGGTTCGAGTCCCGGCTGCTCCACTTTCAATCCAGCTCTCTGCTATGGCCTGGGAAAGCAGTAGAAGATGATCCAAGTCCTTGGGCCCCTGAACCTGCGTGGGAGACCTGGAAGAAGCTCCTGGCTCCTGGCTTCGGATTAGCACAGCTCTGGCCATTGAGGCCAATTGGGGAGTGAACCAGCAGATGGAAGACCTCTCTCTCTCTCTCTCTCTCTCTCTCTCTCTCTCTCTCTCTCTTTCTCTCTCTGCCTCTCCTCTCTCTGTGTGTAATTCTGACTTTCAAATAAATAAATAAATCTTTTTAAAAAATAAAAAAAGACAAAGTAACACTTGTCGAGGCCATCCCCATATTGTCCCCTCCCACATCTGGGCGTCTGTCAACACTCTGCCTATCCTTTTCGGCGACCCCACCTTCAGTCCACGCCCAGGGGTCCTCCTCAGGACATCTGCAAGCCCATCTGGGGGAGGGGGCTGTTTCCAGCCTATGGGGAGGTGGGCCAGGGACCCAATTCCAGAAGCAGCCCTTGGCCAACAGCAGGTAGGCCTTGAGAAGTCCCTTAGCAGGCTTAGTAGACCCTAGCTGTGTCCTATGCTGGCATCCAGAGCTCCCTGGGGGTGGAGTGGGATGGGGTGGGGTGGGTCAGGGGGAGTCCAGCATGCCCCAGGAGCCTCCCTTTCTGGGCATTCTGGGGTCAGTTCCCCCCGACTGCTTGTTCTAAAATCCTGGGCTCAAGGGGACCAACCTAAGACAACTGGTCTGGAAAGACTCACCTGTGATTTTCCCCCGGGTCCTAAGCCTTCTCCTTGTCTCTGTGTGGACTTCCCTGAGTTGTTCTTGTCTCCTGCCTGGCCCCGGGCCCTCTCTAGCTATCGATGCTGAGAACCTGAGTCAGGTGCAGGAGCCTTGTTTATCCGTGACCAGCACACGCTTAACCCTGATCACTACCATGTGTCAATAGGCCATGACCTTGAGCCTGTCAGATGGTCAGCGCACTGCCCTGAACTTGAGGACAAAATCACAGAGAGAAACCAAGGGCACTGCAGGGGATAAGCTTGGACAGGGAGGGAAGCTGTCAGAGCCCAGATGCGGTGCAGGCCCAGCTGTGTCTCAAGGCCTTGAACTGTGAGCTCAGGGGACCCCCTCAGGCACCCTGCTTCCCCAGCGGGCTTGGACTTGATCACCCCATTGGAGGTTCAGGCAGGGCAGAGTGGAGGGTCTGTGTCCTGGGAATAACTGGCAAGGCCCCCTGTGGGTTGGTGGCCAAGGCACAGGGCCCAGGCTGCAGAGGGGCCTCACTGAGGTGTGCTGGTGGGGCTGGTGATGTCTGGAGAAGCTGGTGTTAGCCGAGGGGCAGGCTCTGGCCCTCTGTAGCTGGACACTGGGCTCTGGAGTGGCCCGAGGCCCACGGAGGGGATGCCTGGACTGCATAGGCCAGAGAGACTTGCCCGAGGCTGTGTTGGAAGCGGGCAGGTGACCTTGGAAGTCAGCATCCAGGGCCCCAAGGCTTTCCCAGCACACAGGATGAGCCTCCGTTTCACACGCCCACCTGCGGAGTCTGTCATCCCCACTCCAGCCCCAGCACTGCTCTGGGCACCCAGAAAGTGTTTCCTAGGTACCTGAAGACTTGTGACTGACGTTCCCAAAGCCTCACTGAGGAAGATGCTGTGAGTTCCCTCTCTGCCTGTCCGTATGGTTTTCCTGGAGACGCCCAAGGCACCGGGGTTGTATTTGCCATTTAGACTGGGAGAGCATGTTTCCTTCTTCCCACTGGCTGCCGGGTTTCACCTAGCAGAGACAAGCTTTCAATCATGACATGCATGAAAATGCCCATTTGAGCCCAGGGAAACCCGTGCACAAAGCCAGGTTTTTGCTGGAATCTTTGTTGGCAAGTTTTCCAGAGAATGGCTCTTTTGGGTGTTGCTCTTGTTGAAGAGTGACAGAGGCTCTGGTTGCCTCAAAAGGGGTCCAGTGTTGTACTGCAGCGGATAAAGGCACTGTCTGCGATGCCAGCATCCTATGTGAGCGCCAGTTCATGTGGCTGCTCCACTTCTGATGCAGCTCCCTGCTAACGGCCTGGGAAAAGCAGCGGAAGCTGGCCCACCTGCTTGGGCCCCTGTACCTACATGGGAGACCCAGATGAAGCTCCTGGCTTCTGGCTTTGGCCTGGCCCAGTCCTGGGTGGTGCAGTTATTGGGTAGTGAACTAGCAGATGGAAGATCTCTCTCTCTCTCTCTCTCTCTAACTCTGACTTTCAAATAAATCAATCAGTCTTTAAAAACAGACAACTCAGTAGGTGTGTCTGTGGTGTTAGGGACTCCCCACTCCACCCCTCATTCCCTACCGTGCCAGGTGATGGTCAGAGAGAGGAAGGGTGTGGTCTGCTCTGCTCCCATGACATTGCACGAGCCACTCCTCCGAGGGAGGATGTTTTATTATTATGCTCCACTGTATACAGAGACACGTGCCTTTACTGTCCCCACAGTTGTGTGTGTGTGTGTGTGTGTGTGTGTGTGTGTGTGTGGCTCCAGTCATGCATCGTAGTGGGTACAAATGAAGTAATAAATACAGAAGAGATTTAACAAGCAAAGAGTAGCAGGCAGATCTGACACCACGTTTGCTATTACTTCGATTGTATTTGTGACCTGCTTGCTTCTCTTTGACAAAAATGTTGTTTGGGTGCACAAATACGATCAGAGTTTCCTTTTCTTTTTTTTTCTTTTTTTTTTTTTTTATTTTTGACAGGCAGAGTGGACAGTGAGAGAGAGAGACAGAGAGAAAGGTCTTCCTTTGCAATTGGTTCACCCTCCAATGGCCGCCGCAGTCAGCACGCTGCGGCTCGTCCGATGGCAGGAGCCAGGTGCCAGGTGCTTTTCCTGGTCTCCCCATGGGGTGTAGGGCCCAAGCACCTGGGCCATCCTCCACTGCACTCCCGGGCCACAGCAGAGAGCTGGCCTGGAAGAGGGGCAACCGGGACAGAATCCAGTGCCCCAACCGGGACTAGAACCCGGTGTGCTGGCACCGCAAGGCGGAGGATTAGCCTGTTGAGCCACGGCCCTGGCTTCCTTTTTTTTTTTTTTTGGATGTCTATCAGACAGTGGATCTTATTTCACTCTTTCAAAGGGCACTCTTAAGTGTTTCAGATTGTTGGGAGGTGAGACAGCAAATTATAATTCAGTCTCAAAATCATACTACTGCAAAATAGTGCAGTTCCATGAGTTGAGTTTAGGGATGTGGAGTTGAAGGCAGAGGGGTTCTGGTTGTTTTCTGAATTGTTAGTTAGAATAAAGGCACAAAGCACAGTAAGTTGGATTAGGAAGGAATAAGTAAATGAATGGATCTAATTCCCTTGATTATGACCCAGGAAATTTGCTTAAACCTCTGGCATCCCTTGCCAAGGGTTAGATGACAAAAAATAAGCATGCACATAAAACACAAATATTAAATCAGCCTCTTTAAAAAAAAATTACGTCTAGTTCAATGACGGTTTTTGTAGATGACATGCGTGGGTACAGCTGTATTGGGAACCTTGCAAAGTCAAACTTTCAGTAAGTAAACCATTTTAACTCCTGGGATTGTATTAGATAGAAAAATCCATCATGGTGGGCTTAGGACCTGCTGGGTCTACAGAAAAAGGCCTGAGCCTCTGCTCTTTTGTGGGGGAGACCTGGAACCCCAAAGCCGTCAAGAAGCCAAGCAGCTCCCCCATGGATTCTGTGACTGAGGACTTAGGGTCAAACACATGAGCTCATGTCCCTGGAACACCGGCAGCTGAGACATGGTGCGGACGGTTTATTGCAAAGGTGGAGCAAGGAGACAAGAGGTCAACAGCATGAATCGCACTTCTCCGCAGTCAGCAATTCTTTGCTTACTGCATCTAGATGACAGGAATCTGGAGGAATCTTGTGCAAAAATGCCGAGCCAAGTCATTCATTCTGGTGATCTGTAAGGCTCTGGCAGCTTCAGAACCAGTCACACTCGGGGCCAGTCCCCCTCCCGGCGTGGGGGACACTGGCTTTGGGGTACCGCCTGCCTTGGGAGAGCTGAGCCCGTTCCGGAAGAGAGCTGCAGCATCCCGTTTGCTCCGCAGGTGCATGTTCTGTTACAACAGCAGGATTGTTTTTCTGCTTGTATCCGTCATGCTGTCAAAGGAGAAATCTTATCTTCACTCATTACTAAATATACAAAGGGCTGGGATTTCCACTTGGCAAATGTTCCTGTTTTCCCCTGAACTCAGGTAAAGTTCATTTGCAGCTGTTTGCAGGGACAGACCAAGCTTCTAATCCCCAGGAAACTTTCATACGCGCACACTGAATTCTACCCTCAGTGGGGAGGACTTGCTGTGACACAGCAGCGTTGGTTGGGAGAATCTGAGATCTGATGATAGGAATAATCAAGCCGGGGCTGGCGCTGTGGCACAGCAGGTTAATGCTCTGGCCTGCAGTGCTGACATCCCATATGGGCGCCGGTTCGAGTCCTGGCTGCTCATCTTCCGATCCAGCTCTCTGCTGTGGCCCGGGAGGGCAGTGGAGGATGGCCCAAGTGCTTGGGTTCCTGCACCCAAGTGGGAGACCCGTAAGAAGCTCCCAGCTCCTGGCTTCAGATGGGTGCAGCTCTGGCTGTTGCAGCCAATTGGGGAATGAACCATTGGATGGAAGATCTCTCTGCCTCTCTTCTCCCTGTGTAACTCTGACTTTCAAATAAATAAATAAATATTTTTGAAAAAAGGAATTATCAAGAATCAAGCTGTCTCAGGCTGGCACTGTGGCTCAATAGGCTAATCCTCCGCCTGCAGCTCCGGCACATCGGGTTCTAGTCCCGGTCGGGGTGCCGGATTCTGTTCCGGTTGCCCCTCTTCCAGGCCAGCTCCCTGCTATGGCCCAGGAGTGCAGTGGAGGATGGCCCAAGTGCTTGGGCCCTGCACCCCATGGGAGACCAGGAGAAGCACCTGGCTCCTGGCTTCAAATCAGCATGGTGCGCCGGCCCGCAGCACACCGGCCGCGGCGGCCACTTAAGGGTGAACCAACGGAAAAAGGAAGACCTTTCTCTCTGTCTCTCTCTCTCTCACTATCCACTCTGCCTGTCAAAAAAAAAAAAAAAAGAATCAAGCCAAAAAAGAATCAAGCCGTCTTAAGAAGACTTTTCCTTCCACGCATCTCTGTCCTTGTCACTTCTTATGCCTGTTCCTCGCCAAGAGTTTAAGTGCCTTTAAACAGTAGATTCCTCCGTGTGTTTGCTTGTGAGTTTGTCCACTCGAACAGGTCTCAAAACAACACGTAAAATGCACACACACACACAAATCCCTAGCAAGGGAAGAACACAGATTGTTTGCAAATGCAACCGGTGGGACCCTTACATCCCAGTGAACGCCTCTACCACCTGAGCCATCACCTTGCAAACTAAGCTCCCACTGTCCTTCGACATCACTGGACAGCCTGTCTCGCTCTGTGGATTTGGTTTCTAATGTCTCTGGTTGTTTCGAAAGATAAAATTCATCCCGCTAGGACAGAAATTGGTCCCCTCTGAGGCTGTCTGAGAAATGCGCTTCAGAGTCTGGACACGGGTGTTGTTAGATGCTGGTTGGAACAGGTGCCTGTTGGGAAGGAAACATCTTTAGAAGGAGTAAGCCCTGGGATACAGATGGGAAGTCAAGGCATGTGTTTGTTGTCAGATCCGGGGCCACACTCCACGCGGGCTCCTGTGACTGTCTCATGTAGACAGCTGGGACTTCAGAGATGGGATGGAAGCCCAGTGAGTGCCTGCTGGCTCAACGATTCTTCTTGTCCCATGACCTCTCCTGGATTACTCTCTTGTAGGATTTCCCAGCCCTTCTGGACCTATTCCCCTTTGGCAATGATCTCGCCTCTAGGCTTCCCTATGTCAGATCTGGCCAGTTGGCTTCTCGGTTCAATCACTAGGGCTTCCTGTCTGCTTGGCCCTGCTTCTTTGGGGCCAATTCCTGGCTCTGTAGTCATGGCCCTATGCCTCCTTGCAAGGTCAACGACATCGCTTGCCCAGTGGCAAGTGCTCGCTCCTTACCCCTGGACGCCCAGGCCAGGCAGTGGAGCCTCATGACATGGGTCAGCTTTGCTGAGGAGCAGTGGCCACAAGGGATGGGGGACTGGCAGGTGGTTCCTGGGCACTGGGCAGAGGACTGCTCGGAAGAGCTGCTGTGGGCCCAGGCCTGTGTGTCTTGGCTCCCACCTGCTCGTCCCTTCTTCCCCTCTGTGATCCCCGGCCAGCTGCTCTGTGTGCCAAGGTGTGAGAAGCATTTCTGAGGTTCTGCTACTGTGCCTCTCTCCCACCAGCACTTTCTTCTTGTCTACTTCCTTAAAACTTCTCGCACGGACCTTGGCTCGCTCTCCCAGGGCCACATGCGCTGTCAATGATTAACCTCGGCATTTCTGGGTGTTCCCTCCGGGCAGCTCCCACCATCAGCCACTCTTGGACAGGAGCCAGAAGGGCGTCGGGGAAGTGAGAGCAGCCTGGGAGGAGGCAGAGCCCGGTTCAGTTCCAGTTCCTCACTTTCCAACTCTCAAGAAAGTTGAGTGAGCAAATCTCCCCTCACCTGATTTTGTTTGTAAACTCCAGCAGCCCGACAGAGGGTGTGCCTGGAAACCTCTGAAAATGTGTACATGGAGGATTCCAGGCAGTGGAGACCCCAGGCCCCTGGACTGGTGCTGGACAGGATGGGACTCTTGGAGAGATGGCATCCGCACAGAACTGGTCACCAGTGAAGGAGGGGGCCACGCAGGTGTCTGGAGAAGGGCATTGTGGGAGAAGAGATTGGCCAATGCTAGGGCCCTGTGGCAGGTGCACTTGGTGGGGAGGGGTAGGAGGTGCAGGCAGAGAGGTCATAGGGCAGATCTGTAGGACCCCAGAAACAAGTATGGACTTGTGGCTCTTCCTCTGTGAGAGGCGGGGTCCTCGGAAGGGTCTTGGCAGAGGAACATCTGGCTGATGCTGTCACAGGCACACATGAGCAGCCATATTGTGAAGAGACTCAGAGCTTGATGAAAGCAGGGAGACCAGGTGGGGATGGTGCTGCTCAGAGTTTCTGGTCCTGGAGACTCTACGCACAGGGCCAGGCTGGAGAAGCCAGGAGCCAGGAGCTTCATCTGGATCTCAAAGGTGGTGCAGGAGCCCAGGCACTTGGACCATTTCCCGCTGCTTTCCCAAGCACATTAGGAGGGAGCTGGGTTGGAAGTGGAGCAGCCGGGTCTCCAACCATATGGGAACCTGCAGGCAGAGGCTTAACCCTCTATGCCACAGCACCAATCCCATCATTGCTTGTTTTAAAGAGCTGGCTACACACTGACAATGAGACACGACACAGACCCCGTGGAAAATCACATCCATGCTGAGGGAAGGGGTGGGCTGGGGAGTCTGCAGGGTCTGAGTCCACCCGTACAGGATGGACTGGGTCCGAGGAAAGGTGAGTGTGCCGCTCGCCCGTTCCCCAGCCTCCCGATCCTGGAGACAATCAGACGCAGCGGGGAACCAAGTCTAGCAAGGACTCGTTTATTCCATGCGTAACCGAACCTTTTATAGCACAAAACTGCAGAGTCATTGGGGCAGGGCTAAGGACCAACCAATCACTTAAACGGTCACTTTATGGGGGGATTTCTATAGGACTAGCCATATGTCTATACACTTGTTACTAGTCTTGTTACCTCCCCTGATGTTGCGTAGCCAATTAGCTTTTGAGTTCCGCCCATCTTACTTCCTCTGGGCGCCATCTTTTTTGCCCCTCTTTGGCGCTGCCTGGTTCAGGGGCCACGTGTGCACGCGCCGGGCCCCTCCCTGCACTGCCATCCCCGGGACACCTGCCGGCTGGCTCTGCGGGCCCGGCTCCATGCAGCTCCATTCCGCGCAGCTCGGGCAGGGGCACCTGGAGGCAGCTGCGCATGCGGAGCCCCCAGGCCTGGCCTGGCTGCGCCATGGCCGAGCTCATGCCCTGCAGGGGTCCAGAGAGCTGCTTGGACACTTGAAAACAGG
Organism: Sylvilagus floridanus; assembly: GCA_949820135.1. Lineage (NCBI taxonomy): Eukaryota > Metazoa > Chordata > Mammalia > Lagomorpha > Leporidae > Sylvilagus > Sylvilagus floridanus. The sequence goes on along the minus strand of OX463225.1, from coordinate 145,424,246 downwards.
GGAGGCCCTGCAGCCCCTCCTCCCTCTCTCCTCTCCTTCCTTCTCTCCCTTCCCTCCCTTTCCCCTCCCCCTCCCCCCCTCCTTCACAGCTTTGGTGAGATACAATTCACAACATCAAACAATTCACCCAGTAAAGTGGCCGGTTCCCTGGTTTCTGGTATTACCCTATTAACCTTAAAAACGATGGCAAAGTACAGATAACGTCAAATTTGCCCCTTTAAAGAGTACAGCTCAGCAGCTTTGGTTAAATTCACAGCATGGTACACTCATTACCATTATGTACTTCCAAAACTTTTTCATCGTCTCAAAGAGCAAACCCAGCAGCCAGTGGGAAGAAAGAAATACACTCTCCCAGTCTAAATGGCAAACGCAACCGCAGTGTCTTGGCCGTCTCCAGGAAAACCATACGGACAGGCAGAGAGGGAACTCACAGCATCTTCCTCAGTGAGGCTTTGGGAACGTCAGTCACAAGTCTTCAGGTACCTAGGAAACACTTTCTGGGTGCCTAGAGCAGTGCTGGGGCTGGAGTGGGGAGGACAGACTCGGCAGGTGGGCGTGTGAAACGGAGGCTCATCCTGTGTGCTGGGAAAGCCTTGGGGCCCTGGATGCTGACTTCCAAGGCCACCTGCCCGCTTCCAACACAGCCTCGGGCAAGTCTCTCTGGCCTATGCAGTCCAGGCATCCCCTCCGTGGGCCTCGGGCCACTCCAGAGCCCAGTGTCCAGCTACAGAGGGCCAGAGCCTGCCCCGCGGCTAACACCAGCCCCTCCAGACATCAGCACACTGGCCCCTCTGCAGCCTGGGCCCTGTGCCTTGGCCACCAACCCACAGGGGCCTTGCCAGCTGTTCCCGGGCCACAGGCCCTCCACTCTGCCCTGCCTGAGCCTCCAATGGCCTTCTTAGAGATGGCCTCGCCAAGGGTTGCTGTAAGAATGGGGAAACCAAGGCCCAGAGACACAAGGAGCGTTGGCAGCCTTCCCAACCTGGGAGTAGCCAGGCCACGGAATCCACACAGGGCCAAGGCGTTCTCCGTCTGTCCTCACAGCCTGGAAGCGCAGAGGCCCCCTGTGGCTCAGAAGCCCGTCCTCACTGGGGCTTTTCGTCTACCATTTCTGAAGATAACAAGTGTGTGAGCGCCACGAATTACAGGAAGCAGTATGTGCAAGTAACTTCCTATATATCATTTCTATGCAAGTCGTGTCATTTTATATTAGGATTTATAAGGATTGTAGGAGAGAACTCCACTGGAGGCAGGGGCTCAGACCACCTCTGTCATCCCTCTGCGGACGGTACGCCGGTCAAGGGCAATCTCTCGAGGACTGCCTCGTGACCCAGGGCCAAGGCCAAGGAGCAGGAATTCTCAGCCCCCCTGGGACTCGCTGTGGAGCCGACTCTTACCTCTGAGTGCCCTCCCTCTGTCTCTCACTCCTGCAAAGCAAATTCTTGTGAAGCGAATTCAGATCCTGGGGCAGTCTCTTCTACACGCCACCCCCCGAAATGAAAGACTTACGTACGGATAAAAGCTTGTATGCAAATGGTCACTTTCTGCCATAGCCGAAAGTGGAGCAAACATGAGTACGTGAGTGGATAAATAAAACACGGCATAGCTATGGTCATTACTCAGCCACGAATAGGAAGGAGGCACCGCCTGCCGCGTGCTGCGACGGGGATGAGGCTGCGATTCTTACCACCCTCTGAAAGAAGCCAGTTGCTGAATAGCACACATTGCATATGAGATTAGAAACAGAGAAATCCATCCAGACGGGGCAGGGGCACATTAGTGGGTGCCTGAGGTTGGGGCAGAGTGGGGGAAAGGGTGGGAAGGAGACAGCCTTTTCTTTTTTTTTTTTTTTTTTTTTTGAGATAATGAAAAAGTTCTGAAATTGTAGTGCCCGTTGCGAATGGACTGAAAACTACTGAATCATATACTCGGAGAGGGAGAGGGAGAGGGAGAGGGAATGGGAGAGGGAGAGGGAATGGGAGAGGAGAGGAGAGGAGAGGAGAGGAGAGGAGAGGAGAGGAGAGGAGAGGAGAGGAGAGGAGAGGAGAGGGAAAGGGAGAGGGAATGGGAGAGGGAGAGGAGAGGAGGGGAGAGGGAAAGGGAGAGGGAATGGGAGAGGGAAAGGGAGAGGGAATGGGAGAAGGAGAGGGAGAGGAGAGGAGAGGGAGTAGAAGAGGGAGGGGGAGGGGAGAGGGAGAGGACAGGGAGGGGGAGGGGGAGGGGAGAGGGAGATTATATGTCAACAAAAACATCCTCATGGCATCAGAAAACTTCAAATTCCTGCCACTGGTTTAAGGACTCCCAACCAGCCCTGAGCCTCACTGGGCAGTCCTCTTCCCCTGTCCTCCCCCCAGGTGGAAGCCAGCCCATCCAAAGCCCTCCACCCCCACACACCTAGCACGCAGCAGTCTTCTGCAAACCAGGGTCTCCTTCAGGAACAAGATGGAAAATTCCCAGGGCGCTTGCAAATCCGCCCACATTCAGGGTGTCAGCTACCAGAGCCTCCGCCACTCCAGATGTCCCAGCAGTGGCCCCAGCTGCAGGGGAGACCAGACTGCCTGCATGGCAGAACAAAGACTGTCCACGCGCCTTTGGCATCCTCCATCAGGGAGGCTGTTGTGTGTCTGACATCTCAGGAGCAGCTTCCCACCAGCTGTCACCACCCGGCCCCCAGCGGTCAAGTTCCCAGGGCTCTGCCACGGAATTTTGCTGGTGGCCAAGGAGAAGCCAGCCCGGGTTCCCAGCGCTTGTCGGCGGGCAGCGAGTCCCAGAGGACCCCAGAAGAGCAAAACCCATGTGGGTCCCCCCACAGTGCTGAAATGTGGCAAACCATTGGTTAGGGAAGCAAATCATCATGCAATTGGCAAAGATTCCCAATGTCCCAATAACGTGAGCCAAGTCCTACTTAGCTGTTAGTTACCACTGAGATACGCAGAGGTTTGTACAAAAGGCTTTTCTTGGGTTTCATTAGGGGAAATTGTTTGGAGAACTCTAAATATCTGCGAGTCCCAGATTAGGTGATTTAAAAATTACGCTGCAGCCTGGAAACAGAGCCTCTGAGAAGGACAGAGCCATGGCAGGGACAGAGGGTGGGCCGCAGTCAGAACCCCCAGCCTGGTGGGTCCCCTCCCATCGGTGGGAAGCAGTGATTCACAACCCTGCCAACCCATCAGACTCTCCCAGAAGATGACTGACTGTTGGATCCCACCCCAGACAAAGTAAATCATCACTTCTGGGAGTGAGGCTGGCCAGAGGCCTTCTTCTAGAACTGAAGAACCCAAGGGACTCGATGGTGCTGGGTGCCTTCCTGCTCTGCCACTCTGGACGAGTCCCTTGCTCTACAGCTGACCTGAACACAGCACCAGGGCACTGTGGAGCCAAGGACGTGCTGAGCTGGCTACAGCAGAGTCACAGAGCAGGACCAACCAGCTGGGCCACCTGAAGCCACCCCCGCGGTTAACCCGGGGGTAGTCAGGGCTGCCCAGGCTGGTCATCCAAGGCAGGAGACCTACATGGGGAGGTCAAAGGGCAGGAAGGTGAGCAGGCCCAGAGGAAAGCTCTGGGTCATCAGGAACCTCCACATCCTGCTCTCCAGGGTGGGAGGGACATAGCCCAGGACTGTTGCTTGTAGACCTGCCTGCCTCAGGTCTCCTCCCAGATCCTGGGAAGCCATCCAAGCCCCCAGCTCCTGCAAGCAAGGGCGAGGAGAGCGCTGGCTCTGGCTCATCTCTTCCAGCCACCTCAGGGGAGGCATCGCTTCGTGTTTCCGGAACACCAAAGAAGACTAAGACATAAGCATCACAGTTCTTAGGGAACTGAGGGCTGCCCTTGTAAATGTTCGAATTTCTTTTCTTGAGATTTATTTGAATGTCAGAGCTACAGAGCGAGAGGGAGAGACAGAGAGGGAGAGACAGAGAGGGAGAGAGAGAGAGAGATCTTCCATCAACCTGTTCACTCCCCAGATGGTCGCAACAGCTGGGGTTGGGCCAGGTGGAAGCCAGAAGCAAGGACCTTCTTCCAGATCTCCCCTGTGGGTGGCAGGGATCCAACCAAGCACCTGGGCCATCTTACACTGCTTTTCCCTGGCTATGGGCAGGGAGCTGTGTCGGAAGTGGAGCAGCCGGGGCATGAACTGGCTCCCATATGGGATGCCCGCACTGCAGGTGTCAGCTTTACCCCCATGCTACAACACCAGCCCTCAAATTTCTTTTATGCTAATTATTGGGGATGCAAATGTTTCTTAAAAGCTTATGCTGTCCTGTGCTTTATAAAGATAGAACCATTTTGCCATCTCCACAAGACCAATTCACCCCTTTATGCAACAACCGAACCTCTCTGGACAAGCAGCAGCAGCAGGCTTGGCACTTGAGCTGCGGGGTCTCCCCAGGCCAGCTCCGATCATTTTCTATCTGCCTCTCACAGTGCCAACCCCTACGACTCTTCCCCCTTTCCTCTGATGCTTTATGTCTAAAACTGCTGGGTGTCTGCAGCCAGAGAGCTCAGTGAGTGAGAAATTGTTCAAGAGTAAATAGCCCCCCGTGAGGGCCACTGGATGTGCTCCAAGACAACACAGCCACTAGGAAAGATGGATTCTGCCAGGGTGAGCCGCGTTTGCAAGAGGCTCTACACCCATGTTCCCACTAGAACTGATGCATTGTCTCCGATGCTGATCTTCAGAGAAGGAAAGCACACGCAGAAGCAGAAGTGACCTGCTTAACTAAAAAAGTTAAAAATAAGGAAAAGGAAAAGATTGGCCCTGATAGTCCTAATTGTCTTGCTCCAAGTGTCCCTGGACGTGAATCATCAGAGCTGCAAGAAAGAGATTTGGAGACCTTCTGATTCCATGCCCTTGTTTTACAAATGGGCAAACCGAATTCCTAGAGACAAAGTGACTGTGCAAAGTCACATCCTGGAGGTCAGGACACCCCTGCCTTAAGACTGGCTTGGCCCAAGGTCCCTTCCACTGGGGCCACATGCCCCCAACAAAGCGAAGAGTGTGTGTCCCAAAGCACCCCAGGTTTGAGAAGATCTGAAAAAAGGCAAGGAGCGCTTTAGCAGCCCCTCCCCTCTCCTGGAGCGTCCATGTCAGGAAGGTTTTGGGGCGAGGGTTGAAGACCCCTGTGCGGTCTCTCAGGGCTGAGGGCTCAAGGCTGGTGACTGCAACAGTATCCATAGTGACACCCCCCACAGGCAGGCGTCTCTGAATGGCACCTTCTGCTCAGGCCGTGTGCATCTGCCGGTGAAGAGGGCATCTCCCAACCGCAGAGGGTACAGCGGCGGGAAGCAGAAGGGACGAGCTGCTGGACAGCTCCCAGCCTCAGCTCCCGCCAGCCGCTTCTCTCCACTCTCGGAGACTCGAGGTCCCCCTCTGTGAAATGGGAGCACGCCAGGTGTTCCGATCTCCTGTGTTAAACTGCCAGAAAGGTTAAATTATAGGAAGGAGATGCTTCGAGAAGTGATGAGCACGGGCACCTCTCCTCCCTAGCCAGCACTTAGGATCTGGGGTGTTTAGCAATGGCTCAGAGCAAAACCAGCCATTAGCCTGGCTTAACACAGAACGCCTGCCAGCCTCACGCCCTGGCCAGGATGCAGGTCCTCACCCTCCCTGGTGCCAGGAACCCAGAAGGCACTTAAGAAATATGAGTCTTTTTTATTACGATGTATTTGTTTGTTTGAGAAGAAAATGACAGAGATGACCAAGAGAGAGCATTTTCTTCCACTGGTTAACTCCCCCAAATGCCATGCAAGAGTTGAGGCTGGGTCAGGCCAAAGCCAGGAGCCAGGAACTCCACCTGGGTCTCTCCTGTGAATGGCACAGACCCAAGTGCTTGGACCATCAGGCTCTGCCTCCCGGGTGCATTACAGGAAGCTGGATTGGGAGCAGGGGTGGGATTCACTCCCAGGCACTCTGATATGGAATGTGGGTAATCCCACGTGGCAGCTCAACCCCCTGTGCCACATCATCCACCCCAGAAATGAGATGCTTTTTTTTAAAAAAATTATTTATTTATTTGAAAGAGTTACTGACTCGGAGAGGCAGAAAGAAAGAGAGAGAGAGGTCTTCCATCCGCTGGTTCACTCTCCAATTGGCTGTAACTGTTGGAGCTTCGCCCATCTGAAGTCAGGAGCCAGGAGCTTCTTCCAGGTCTCCCACATGGGTGCAGGGGCCCAAGGACTTGGGCCATCTTCCACTGCTCTCCCAGGCCGTAGCAGAGAGCTGGATCAGAAGTGAAGCAGCCAGGACTCAAACCGGCGCCATATGGGATGCTGGCACTGTAGACCGAGGCTTTACCCATATGCTACAGCACCGGCTCCAGGTTCCCCAGCTTAACTATTAAGTACAGTGCTGCAATGAACATGGGAATGCAGCTGTCTCTGTGACTTTCCAATTTCACTTCCTTAGGACACTACACACAGTGGTGGGATTGCTGGATCATCCGACAGTTCTATTTTTAATTTTTAGGAACTTCCACACCATTTTTCATCATGGACATACAATTGACACTCTTCTGGAAAAGCCGTAACAGCCACAACACTGACTAAGTGAAGCAAAGTGCCTGCCCAACACCATCATCTCCTTTGTTCAGTTACAAATTCCTTCTTTGGGCCGGCGCCGTGGCTCAACAGGCTAATCCTCCACCTTGCGGCGCCGGCACACCGGGTTCTAGTCCCGGTCAGGGCGCCGGATTCTGTCCCGGTTGCCCCTCTTCCAGGCCAGCCCTCTGCTGTGGCCCAGGAGTGCAGTGGAGGATGGCCCAAGTGCTTGGGCCCTGCATCCGCGTGGGAGACCAGAAGCACCTGGCTCCTGCCATCGGATGAGCGCAGTGCACCGGCCGCAGCGCGCCATCCGCGGCAGCCATTGGAGGGTGAACCAACGGCAAAGGAAGACCTTTCTGTCTGTCTCTCTCTCACTGTCCACTCTGCCTGTCAAAAATTAAAAAAAAAAAAAATTCCTTCTTTGGAACTCAAGCCCACCTGATAGGACTTCCCCTCAGTGGGCTCCCATTGGATAATCATCTGTCCATACTGGAATGCCAGAGAAGCACACAGCCTGCACACAGCCGCTGGTCCCGAGGCAGCCACATGAGCCAAAGAAGGAAACCCCAGGCTTTGGGGCGATCGTTAACCACGCCAAGAACTATGAGGGGTAGGGGCTTCAAGAGCTATCTTTGCCACCAAATGGAGAGCTGCTTAAAAATGAAGTCAGCAATGAGCGCCGGCACCACAGTTGAGTACATGTTTCTGAAACGCATGGCCGTATGAATAAACGAACCAGCAAGCGAGCTTCCAGACGTCCCCAGCGTCTGCAGAGCACCCAGGGTTCACGATGCCCTGAGTTCCAAGGCTGGGTCATGGGAGAGGAGGTGGGCACTGGGCTGAGGCCTGGAGCTCTGAGCGTGTATCGGTCCTGTCTCTGCCGCCTCTCCAGCCCTTGAACGTGAGCAAGGCACTTAAGTAGACCAGTCTCAGTTTCCGTGTCTGGACAAGCGGAAGGTTGGGTCAGGTTGCTCCTTTTCCATCTAGTTCTAGGCTTTGACGGTGCTCTCCACAGATGACGCACCACGCACAACTGTCTCTTTACCTCATTCTTTGTTGATGAGTTGGCAACTCCAAGGCTTCCCGGGCTGTCTGTGGGCGGCGCACTGCTCGGAGAGACGAGGGTCATTTTCAGGACCACATCCCGTGCCTTCTTTGAAGACACGCTCGGAGCACTTTCTGTTTGTTTTGGTTTTCATCTTCGCTCTCGGAATGATGATTTATCTGGCTTTCAGAATAGAAGGCTGAAAGGCCTAATTGTGTGTGTGGCTTCTGGGGTTGTTTAGATTTATAAATATTTTAATAGGATTTTTATTCCTTCATAACAAATATCTTCAAAACCTTTGTATCAGGAACACGTGCCATGTTTTTCCCCACTAAAGAAACTGTTTTTCCTTTAGAGAAAGAAAAAGGGGAAAATCATCACTATTTTGAAAGTTCCTAAATAGCATGTGGTAGTCACACCTGATTTAAACCATGCTGCAAAAACATTCATTTTCCATATTCTTTACAGAGCTCTGCCCCTACCCAGACCCAAGGTACTAGGCAAGGCAGAAACCCCTCGTTTTAATCAAGCCTCTGAAAGAATGTATTGTGGAGCAAATCGGACAGAGTGGACAGTGAAATCTCTGGTTGTCAGGGTACACGTGTGGCCGAGAAGTTAAGACACCACTCAAGATCCCACATCCCATGACCGACACCAGGCTCTGGTCTCAGCTCCACTCTGCATTCCAGCTTCAAAAGCTAACACACACCCTGAGAGGCAGCAAATGAAGCTCCAAGCACTTGGGCCCCTGCCACCCACATGGGAGATGCAGGTGGAGCTCCTGGCTCCTGACTCCTGCCTGGCCCAACCCTGGCTGTTGTGGGCATCTGGGAGTATGAGATCTCTTTCTTTCTCTTTGTTTTTGTGTCTCTGTCTCTCTGCCTTTGGAATAAATATAAATAATAAATAAAGTTATTAAATAATAAAATAAATCTCCGATGTGAAAAGTTTTAAAGCCAAATTAGACAGAGAAAGTTCCATGATGGAGTGGAAGAGCTGGCTAAACCTATTAGCGAAACACACCAAGACCAGAGGGAGAACCAGGCAGCCCAGTTCCAGGAGGACATGGAAGCAAAGTGAACGTGGGGGAAGGGAAAGGGAGGGACTGTTGTCCTTGTTAAGATTGTCACTCACATCCACGCCTATTTGCATTGGCTTCTTTCCCTTCCCATGTGGTTCTTAGCCATGTAGATACGGGTTTAGTTTAAGAGCACTTTGTACAAGAGTCTTGGGTTTCCTCTGACCTAATGCCTACTTTTCTCATGCAAGCCTTCACCTTCGCCAAATCTAAGACCTTATAAGACCTGCCCCCACCAAATGACTTCAATAATCCCAGATTCTGCCTGTCTGGCACCAAATATCTCTCTGAAAACTAAGGACAATAATTCATGCCAAGGATTTAGATGTTCGACATGCCGAAGACATGAAACTTCTACACATTTCTTTTCTGTGCAGTGGGGACAGAGCATAAAGCGTGGAAGTGTGATCCATCCATTAACTTGATGGTTAAGCACAGGCATAAACTCCATCTGGCCTTGAATACCTTCATAGTGGAGTGTATTGCTGCCCCTAGAGCTACTCAAATGATGTAGGATGTTGGAAGCCAAAAGATGACCGAAGAATTGAACTATTGCCCAAAAGCAATTACTGATTAGAATTGATTATTTCTACAAAGAAAGGTGACCGATGGATTTGTTGTCACATTACAGCAGATTTGGGCAAAGCTATCATAATCATTAAAGATACTGAGCTGCCTAACATAAATCGGAACAGAGACCGTTACGCGCCAAGGATTCCACTAGATAGGGTTCTACAGACTTGCATAGGACATGGATGCAACCACTGGGTTTTCCAGGGCTGTACTTGAACGATCCTCTACTCACTCTTCCCCTCTACCCGCTGAAATTATACCACGCCTGTCTTAACACCCAGAGACGTGACTAAGTAATGTTCAAAAGCAAACCATACTTCTGTTATTACTTTCATTTTAACAGGGGATTATAAAAATACAGAACTCACTTAAACACACAGTAAATTACTGGGAAATGGCATGTGACTAAATATCTGAAATTTGTGGCTGTGCCTTATTTGATTTGCCTAATTACGTGTTTTACTGCCTCCTTTATGGAGCTGTTGCCTAAGGTATCTAAAGCCTGTCTACCTACTTCTTCATTAATAGCTGAATGAAAATGCCACGTGGTCACACTGGCATGCAATTTTAAGATTGCTTCCAAGTCCATTGACGCGTGTGTCCTGGAGAGAGGTGGCTACACCAGCCTTTGGGCGGTAGAATTTTAAGAGCCACCCATTGGCGTTCTTGACCAATCTAACACAAAAGATCTCCTAACCACTCCATCACCTCCCACCGTCCCCCCTCCTCCATGGAGCAAAACAAAACTGGGGCATAAATATGTCAGGCTACGAAAGAAAACATGTATACAACATTCAAACACGGTCTGCCAATGGAAAGAAATAAGAGAATCCAAGACAATCGTGCACATACTTGGCCTGCTACCATGGTCCAGTGAATTCAGTGGTTACCATGGCGGGATGGACCCAGAAGGAGGACTCCGAGGGCTGGCTTTGTCTGGGCACTGCTCAAACAGAGTTGCAATTCCGTCTGTTGGCTTGTGTACTTTGGGGTAAGCCATCCTCACACTGAAAAGGCCAAGAGGAGAAGTGTTGAGTTTGACTTGATCTCATACCTTTGGGTTTCTCTTGGCATCCCCTCCTCCCCCAACCCGACCTCCTTCAGGCCTCCTCCTCCTCCCCATCTGTGGAAACAAATGACACTGAGCACTCTCAAGGGAAGATGCCGATTAGGAGTCTCCCTTCGCTGGGGGCAAGCTGCTGGTTGAAACAGCGGGATCTCACGGACAGAGTTAGTGCAGGAACTGAAGCGATAGTCTCCCATAGGGAAACAAAGTGCATTCTGAGTGTGATGCAGAGCCTGGGCCCCGAGATGCCCCCAGCAGCTCAAGCCTTAAGGTCGAAAGAGTTGAGTTCAAAGTGGTCAAGCACAACCACACTCAACTCCTGAATAAAAAGGAGGAGAAATGGAGAGACCAGTGGATTACAAGTTGTGACTCTAGGCACAGTCATTTCGACTCTCTGTAGACCTAAATCTCCCCGTCTGTCAAAGGCAGATAATAAGAAGTGATCAACCTCTACCTCGCGTAGCACCACTGCAAGGATTAAATGCCCTCTGATAATACATCATTGTTAATGACGCAACGTTCTTGGACTGGCTCAGGCTGTCACACAGAATCCTTATAGTTAAGGAACCAGAATGACAAGTAGAGTTTCCACACCATATATGAAAAACTCCAGAGTTATTTTTAAGGGTATGGACTCTTCCTAAGGGGCACGCACACACTAAGGGGACAGATCTCACCAGGGTTCCCATGTGGGATGTTCACTGTGGCTTGGCCATTATGGGATGGGGAGACATTTTTCTGCCCAAGGCCATTTGGGTATTTATAATATTATTCCCAGGCCATACAAAATTAACTGGGGCCAGTGCTGTGGCATTGTAGAAAAAGCCGCCACCTGCAGTGCTGGCATCCCATATGGGCACTGGTTCAAGTCCTGGCTGTTCCACTTCTGATCCAGTTCTCTGCTATAGCCCAGGAAAGCAGCAGAAGTTGGCCCAAGGCCTTGGGCCCCTGCACCCACGTGGGAGATCCGGAAGAAGTTCCTGGCTCCTGCCTTCGGATGGGTGCAGCTCCGGCCGTTGCAGCCATCTGGGGAGTAAACCAGCAGATGGAAGACTTCTCTCTGTGTAACTCTGCCTTTCAAATAAGTAAATAAATCTTTTAAAAAAATTAGCCTGGTATAGAATTATTGAATTTTGAGTCCCACCTGCGGTTGCCTTGACAGGGCCAAACTGAATGATTTCAAGGCCCTTATAGAGCCCACAGGCTAGATATTCCCTACCCCTGAAAGGGAATATGTACCTCAACAGGAACTAAGACTATTTCAATTAACCCAGTTTGATAGAATGTCCTCTTTGGCCAAACTGAAGAACTGTGGTTTTGGCCGGCGCCGTGGCTCAACAGGCTAATCCTCCACCTTGCGGCGCCGGCACACCGGGTTCTAGTCCCGGGTCGGGGCGCCGGATTCTGTCCCGGTTGCCCCTCTTCCAGGCCAGCCCTCTGCTGTGGCCCTGGAGTGCAGTGGAGGATGGCCCAAGTGCTTGGGCCCTGCACCCCATGGGAGACCAGGGAAAAGCACCTAGCACCTGGCTCCTGCCATCGGATGAGCGCGGCGCGCTGGCCGCAGCGCGCCATCCGCGGCAGCCATTGGAGGGTGAACCAACGGCAAAGGAAGACCTTTCTCTCTGTCTCTCTCTCTCTCACTGTCCACTCTGCCTGTCACAAAAAAAAAAAAAAAAAAGAACTGTGGTTTTAAGGCTTATTCTGTTTAAAAACAGTTGAGTCATCTTGCATCACCTTAGATCTTATTAAGTGCATTTGCACCAATAAAATAGTCACTCCCAAACAGAGACTTAACCAGGGAAGCCAGCCAGTCTGAATGTGAAAAGCCTCGTGTCACTCATGGGACACAGCTGGGCTCCAGGCACTGGCTGTAGACAGTGGGTACATCATCACTGGAATTCAGTGAACCCCTGTAATACCCAGCGTGTGAGTGTTTGTTCCCATTCTACAGATGGGGAAATCAACGCCAGGCTGCTGAGTATTCGCCAAAGGTCACATAGTTGGTGGACGTCAAAGAGGGTTCCGACCCAGTTCAAACCCACTGGCTCCAGAAAAGCGAATCTGATTCAAGCCAAAGCCCTGTGTCATACGCTGCAGCCCTTTGGTGATTCCTAGCTGTGCTGTGGGCTCATTGGCCAAAGGTACAACATATTGAAAGGGAGAAAGACAGCCTTCCCTTCTCTCCAACCTCTCTGGACTCAACTCTGTCCTCAACCAAAATCCGAATTTCCTATTTCCTCTTGGGAAGAAGCGAAGCCACTAGGATCCTGAAATGCTGTCTTTGGTCATTAGTGTTTGCTTATTTGCCTGCCTTGTTTCGGTCAGTTGCTTTCTAAATAGCACCCACCAAAGTGCATATCCCAGGATGCCACTGGTTCACCAGCTACCAAATAAGAAATTGGTGTCGATTGACAACATTTGCTCAGCATCTTCTGCACTGGGAGCTGTGGGACCTACAAAGATGGGTAAGACTGAGGCCCTGAGGCATACAGGCCAGCCGCCCATGGCACTCAACGCCTCAGTCAGCTGTCAGAAGTCTCTGGACCCACAGGTCAAGAAGGTGGGAGATGGACACACATCCAAGAGGACAGCAGGAGAGACAGAATGCAAGACACATGGTGTGTGGCCATGGCCAATTACGACAGCTTACTGAGGCAGAAGATCCTCCAGGCATGGAGTGGGAAACCATGTTGAAGGGCTAGAAATGCAAGCAGAGGAATAAATCGGACATCCACCCTCTCTAAGGTCATCATATGTCTGATGGACAGAGACCCCAGAACCATGAGCTGCAGCCTGCAGCCAAGTAAGGTCCCTGGAAGGAAGGGCAGAGCTCCACATCTGATCCCAGCTCTCTGTGATGCCTCATGGGGAAGTCAGGGAACCCCCCCGGGGTCCCACCTTCAGGGATGTGAACTGGGCATGGTGCGCCCACCTCAGCACCTCGCAGGATGCTTTTATGGGTTCGATGAGATTGCAGTGGGAACAGGGTCTGCAAACCATCAGGTAGTTCACGCACATCAGGTCTTCCAAGTCACGCCTTGGACTCAGGGTTGAGCCCTGGCTTAGCCACAGTGGAAGTTCCGAAGAAATCTATGACACAGCTTTGGCCCTTCAAACAAACAACAAAATACACACATTCTGCCTCCAGAACCATGAGAGGAGAACTTTCCATTGTTTTAAAGTATTCAATTGTGCTGCATGGCTGCAGCAGCCCTAGGAGATGAACGCCCTCACCAAGTAACAAGACAACCCAAGACAGAGGGCACAACGGTACTGAAATAAACATACCCAATAACCCGAAAGGCACGAGACAGCCCGTGACACGTACAGGCGAAGCATCGGGCCAGAACAACAGGAAGCTTCCCCCTGGGGAGAAGGCCGGGGAAGCCCGTGCGCCTCGAGGTAACTCCGGGGAATCATGCTGTCGGCTGGATTTCGCACATCACAGAAAGCGCCGCTGCCGATAAGCTGTTTGACAAATAAATTGAAATCAGCGAACGTTGCAATCTGGCCACGAAGAGAGAAAGAAGAGGTATGTGTCAGGCCACCTCCTCCTGGGAAGCCCTGTCCAGGCGCCTGCCATTCCTCATCAGAGAATGCCAGAGCTCGAATGATGACATAGGACCAGGAGCCCCTTGTCTATAGGTCTCTGCTTTCTGGAGCCACAGGACCTGTCCGGACTTTCACTGGGGAGGTAACCCTAGCCCGCAAGCAGAGGCATCCTGCTGAGGGTCCAGTTGGAAAGGACTGTTCCATCACAGATTTCTCGCATGCCACCTTTTATGTCTTCCTACACAGTCATCTGAGACATCGGCATCAAGGAGTCCTAGACAGTCGTGAACTTGAACCATCTCTAGCCCCGAGCCCTGAGTTTGTGTCCACTACTCAGTGGCTGACACCTCGGTTCACTAGGAAATGCTGCCATGCTGGGCATCTCTCCTGGGCCTGGGAAGGTGGAGCTTGGAGCTTAAGGACAGCCCAGACGCCACGTTGGCCACTCAGAGCTGAGTGGTCTCAGGCAAAGTCAGCCGTGGTGCCCCGTGTGCTGGCACCAGTTCCGCATGACATCACATACTTCTGCTAGGCAGGTGCTTCCACTGATGCACTCCTGTGGGCAGAGGAGCCCTGGGGGCTCAAGGACCCTCACTCATGCGTGTGCATCACTGGTCACCATCCCAGGAGTCTGGGTCACTGTCTCCTAGGGACCCTGCCAGCCCCAGGTTCCTCAGCTGTGAAGTGGACAAGACAGCAGTGGGCAGCTCCCTCGGGGACAAGTAATTGAGAAGCGTGACAGTTCAGTGCCCAGTGGTACTGGTCCTTGCGGGCTGTACAAGGGGTCGTGGGGTGGGCAGACGGGCACCCTTCATGCTCTCTCCTCCCTGGACCACTTCCTGCCGAGCCCAGGCTCCGCCCCGAGGTTGCTCTGTGTCCTCTCCAGGGCTCTGCCATTTCCGCATGCACCTGCTCTGTATTCCTGGAGGATAGAGACCTCCTTCCACCTGCCCACCCTTCCCTTAGCACAGCGAACAGAGGAGTGCTGAGCACAATACAGATGCTTTGGGAAATCTGGTGGCCGACTGGGAGATTCTCAAGTCAGACGCTCCCACTCTGACTTGTGGATCAGGTGTATGATCTCCAGCGGGCTATGGAATCTCTGTGCGTGTCACTTTCCTCCCCTGGACAAGGGCACCTCCTTGATAAGGTGGCTTATATTGATTAAATCAGATTTAATCGAAAAGACTTGATCAACACCGAACAAGCAAATGTGATTATGACCCAAATCCATCCAGAAGATAGGAACTCTCACTGGCTGCAGCTCCCGTGAGTGCACGGCCACTCGTGAGAGGCAGCTGGGAGAACCAAGGCATAGCCTTCCCAATAAAGCTGCCGCTCCTTTGTCCCAAGCAAGCATTCCACAGCCTTCCTGCCGACCTGCCAAGCCCCACCGAGCCCCACGAAGCCCTGAGCCTCCAGCGGTCTGCATTGACCCAGCTCTGCCTGCGGTTTTGTGTAAGCCCAGGAGTGGCCTGCACAGCTCTCCCTGGAGTGCGGCTCCTGTCTCAGCATTAGGAACTCCTCCACACCTAACACTAGCCCTACTCGGTGCAAACCACCCCCCCCACACACACACACACCCCACAGCCATAGAAGAAGAAACAAGTCACAGGCGACCCACCCGGGGTTCTCCTGGCCACATCAGGGTCAGGTAGAAGTTACAAGTAAGAAACCTGTGTGTTCGGGATCTGGTGGATTTTGCTGAAGTTGTAAACCCCAAATGCGTGGGGGTGGGGGGCGGCCTCAGTTTCCTTTCTCACTTCCTGACAACCAGTCTTTCCTCCCCCACGCCCTCCCTACGCCCACCCCTCTCCCCAAACCTATTTCTGCAAATATCTCCACCACCCCCCCCAACAGACTCTGCCGGTACTGGGAAGTGTGCACTGGGAAGTTTTAAGAAAACAAGGAAGGGAACATCCTCTAAGGGGCGGGTTGGGAAAGCAGCAGGGGCCCAGTGACGCTCTCATTCCCGGGGACCCAGCTACCCTGGGGAGCGGGCTGAGCAGCCTCTCCAAGGTCCTGCTGACTCCTCTCCAAGCTGCACGCTGGGCTGGCAGCGGTGCTGTGAGCAAGAGAGACCAGCGTCCAGGGCCGTAAGGTGGCTCCCAGCACGCAGCGGGCCGTGTTCTGAGAGATGCCGCAGTGAGGGACCCGGGTGCATGCTGGTCCTTGTGCACCAGCCTGGAGGCAGAGGGCGGTGTCTGGTGCCCAGTTTTCTCCACTCTCAAAGAAACTGCTTCCTGAGCTCAACCGGTTCTCCCGAGGTCAAGACCACCATGATTCATAGAATTGAGGCTGAAAGGGCTTCCGGCACTCCACAACCCAGTGACTGGCTCCGAGGCGAGGGGTTGGACCAGGGCCCTGTCAATCTCCAGAAGGCAGCCCTCCTTCTCCACGTGCCATGCACAGGGACACCTGCAAACCATCGCCAATGGTGCGTGCAAGCTCAAGTCTTTCTAGAAAATCCAGCCCTGAAGGCACTCTGGATTCTTCATTCTGACTGCAACCAGGGAGTTGCTCCTCTGAGGCCAGGTGGCGACAGCGCCTGGGCCCAGAGGGAGAGCAAGGAACGGGCCAGGAGGAGGCTGAGGCGGGGGCAGGGCTGCTGGGCTGCGGGAGGCGAGGCTCAGCGCGACTTCGGGCATCCTCGGCGCACCCGGCCTGATGCATCTCCCAGAGGAGTCTGCTCTTGTGCAGAAATGGCCTTTGTGTGCCGCGGGTCTGCACTGCACCCCTTTCTCTCCTGTAAAGCAGATCTTGGAACAGAAGTTGCCCAGATGACGTCACGCTCTGTTGCTGCCAGAGGAGCCGTCACTCCCTGCTGCACCCAGGTCCCTGCGTGTGCCTTCACATCTCTTAGACACCCTGACCCTGCACCTGCTGGGTGTCTCCTACAACACACAGATATACCTCCACTTACACCCACACACCCTACCCATCTGCCAACACCTCCTCTTCACAAGGAACCTGAAACAGACGCACCGCAAACCTTGCACCTGCTCTGTGTGGGACCCGGGGTTTAGCTCCATTCCAGGGGTCCCGCGATGCAAGGGCATCCCACTGAGGCAGGTGTACATCCAGCGCGGGGTGCCAGCTGGAGATCTGGGGCCAATCAGTTGCACCCAAACTGCCCCTTCTCCACCCCGATCCCTGGGATTTGGGGGATTCCCACCAGGAAATTAGCAAAGCAGAAATTCTGACTTGATTGGGGGTGAGGCCCAGGCATTGTTTGTTGGCTTCTTGCTTCAAAAGCTCCCCAGGTGATTCCAATGTGCACAGGGTTTCATGTCTTAACTTTCCCAGGGGCATCTGCATTTTAACTAGGGTTCAAAGATCAGAGCAGTGATAGTCTCCTGGTACAGATCCAAGGTGTGCAAGGAACAGCATGCAAGCTTAGGATCAGAAGAGTTAGGTTTGGAATCTGGTTCTGAACCTTACTGCCCAGGCACAAGGCCACCTGTCCACACTCGGATTTCCAGTCCGACTCACAAATATAGCTCCGAGTGTCCCTGACCGTGGCTACGAAACCACGGTAAGGAGCCACATACCTGAGGCATGATTTAGGCCTAAGAAGAAACATCCATTGCCTATAATGAAGGTTAAGTGGCTCCACAGAGGTAGGCAGTGGTCTGAGAGAGAAGGCATAAAGCATACTGCAGGCTGAACACTCACAGTGTGCTTATTCCTGCCGTAGGATGTCCACCTGCCACAGCAAGGTGTTACCTTTTCCTGGCTGCTCCGTGATCATTCCAGCTTCCCCCGAGCTGCAGGCCAAGGCCTCCGCTAGGAAGCCCTGGTGCTCTGCTCTCCGGGCGGGAGAGTCCTAGGGAGGGGTGGTCATGACTGCTGACTCAGGAAAAGCACTGGAAGGTCCACCCTGCTATAGCAAGGACCCGGAGCAAGCACCACCCCAGGGAGCTTTAGCCTTTGGCAAGGGAGCTTGGTGAGCAACGTTGGCAAACGTGAAGACTGGGGTCCCAGTCAACGCGATATCACCAGCACCCCTGTTTCAAAGAGTAACGGAAGCACGGAAGAATCCAGGTTCTACCCCCAGTCATGGGGCTCAGGGAATGGGGAGTTGCCCAGTGTGCCCCACACCACGGAGCTGGGACAAGCCGCACAGCAAAGCACCCAGCCCAGCAGAAGTTGATCCACAGAGTCAGCTCTCGTGCTGGCCACGGTCCCTACCGGTCCTGGGAGTGCTGGTGGCTGCCTCCCAGCTGGCTGCTCTCAGCAGGAGTGTGATGGGGTCCGGATGCAGGGAGTCCAAGGAGCCCGAAGCTGCGTCACACCCTCCACCGGTGCCGGCGCTGGGAAGAGGATTGCTCCTTCCACCTGCACTTAAGCTACACTCAGAGGCAGCCTGCAGGGCGCCCCTGGACTCCCGGGGCGTCTCACATCCTCCAGGCTTGGGGAGCAGGAGAGGGCCATGGGGTTGAGACAACAGTGCTAAGGGGCAGCATACCCCCCAAATTCAGAGGGGAGCCCTGGCTGGCAATCCCAGAGAGAAAGACAGACATTCAGTTTTCCAAAATTGGAACAAATTCGAAAAGAACTTGTGTAGGATTCTTACAAAGAGGAGAAACCAAAGAGAGGGGAGGTGACCTGGGAAGCCCCACCCCAGGGCCTGGATGCTGAGACAGAGCCCGGAGGTGGGGCAGCCAGAGCTCTGGGCGCAGGACCCGCGGGCACAGATGCACAGATGTGGAGAAGCCGGAGTGGGGGAGCCCTTGAGGAGGCTAGCCTGCTGCCTGGCCCCTTCAACTCGGGACTGTGAAGGCAGAGTGAGGAGGCCATCTAGTGGCCGGGGTCGGAAGGGGTAGGGGAAGGGGTAGTGCCCAGGAAGGCGCCTCCCTGGGGGGCTGCAGGCAAAAGACTGAAGGCTGCCCAGTGGGGGGAAGGGAGATGGGAGGAGGAGGGGAGGGAGGGAGGCAACGCCAGGAAGAAAAGAGGGTAGGGGGCAGACAAGTTAGAAATGGATCCTGAGGGTATGGGGATGCCGGGCCTTGTCAGGCAGAGGCTGGGGACTGGACCCTCTGACGGGCACGGGGAGGGGCCCAAGTCGTCTGGAGGGGCAAAGGCAAAGAGAGGGAGCCACCTGGTGTCTGGAGGTGGAACCCAGCGGAGTCGCGAGTCCGGATGTGGGAAGTGGGGGGAACAGGGGGGGAGGCGGGGAACAGAGGCCTTGGCGACCCCTGGTGCCTCAGCCCTGCGCCCTGGTTTCTAAGACAACCAATATAAATTATGACTTCCTTTTCTTTAAAAAAAAATTTTTTCTCCAATCCACGACAAGGATCAGGCATCAGTGGCAGGTTTAAGTTGTTCATCATTGTTTTACTGCGAGGACCCTGCGGGACCCAGGGGAGACCAGGCTCTGGCAGGCTCTCCGGGTGTCCAGGGCTGGCCAGGAGATGGAGGGGAGAGTGGCGCCGCGCCTCGGGGAGAGGCGGCCTGACAGATTATGGGAGTCCCTGTGCAGTGCCATGATGCTGACCGCGCCTGCGGACATCCCAAGTCCAGTCGCGTGCACGAGGAGCCCTGTGCAATTCAGGCTTCTTTTTCTTTCTTTTTTTCTTTTCTTACCCTCCAAACCCCAGCCCGCCCACCTTGCACGACGCGACGCGCGCCGTCTGCACGTGCGGGAGTCGCTGCGCTGGGCGCGCGCCTCGCCAGCGGGTCTGCGCACAGGAGGGAAGGCACAGGGTCGCGAGGCCCTTCTGCACGCGCCTGGGGTTGTAAGGGAAGGAAGGACTGGGAAGGGACTGGGGCCCGACCAGGTGCCAGGGCGGCGGTGGCAGAGCGAGGGTCCTACAGGGCCAGGACTCCCTGTCCAGCTTTGCAGCGCCAACGAGCCGACATCCACACGCCCCAAGGGCAGCCCCAGAAGCAGGCTGGCCTCCTAGGTAAAGCAGAGTGGGTCCTTCCCCCTAGCTGTTCTTCCTGGGAGCACATGGCATAGCCACAGGCACTGGGACCTGGGGACTCACTCGCTCGCCCCGGGGCATCAGCTGAGCTCTGCTGTCTCGGTTCTGAGGACACTCTGGCTGCATGCCCAGCCGGCCTTGGGAAGCCGGGTGCTGCGTTCCCACCTCGCCCCGGGGATCTGGGTTCTTCCCAGGGTTCTGATTCTCCACAAATCAGAGCAGAACAGGTGGCATGGGGGAAGGGACTCAAGGCTGTCCAGGCTTCATCGGGCTGTCTCTTAGCCCCTGCCCTACATGCTTCTTATCACACGTGTCTCTGGGGGTGTGCACACTCTCTCTCGAGACTGGAGGGGAGGAAGAGGGCAGGGAGGAAGACATAAGAAAGAAAGTTGATCTGCAGAGAGACCTGCTGGAAACGTCCCATTGTTCGAGGGCTGAGCCTCAGACTGGGCTTCCCCCCCACCTCCATGCCTATCCCCCCCAATGCCTGTACACACACACACACACACACACACACACGCCACCACCGCCATGCTGCACGCAGAGTGGCTGAGGTCAGGGGAGAGCCTGCAACTTCACAGGGCCACACTCCCAGAATCTGATTATTCCTCGGGGGTCTGTGTTGCCATTCCACATGAGTAACCCTCCCTCCCTTGCCCTCTTCTAGAGGAATTATTGTATATGAGTGGGGTGGGGGAGGGGCTCAAAGGGGAAGAGCGGCTTTGCTAAGAAGGGGGAGCTTCGGACTTTGGAGGTTCGGGACTCAATTATTGCTGATCTCTGGCCACTGTGCCCTCTTCCAACATGCTCCCCCTTTTTACCAGAGCACTGTCCCCCCCAAAGGTCCCTCTCGAGCTGCAGTCTCCCAGGTCTAGCCGGCTCTGGTCCCTGAAGACTGATTTGCCGAGAGCTCCCCATGAGGCCAGCTCCGCACCCCGTGGCAAGGAGCCTGAATGCCACCGTCAGCTCATCCCTGCCCTGCACTTCGCTCTGATCGATCGTGGGGGTGGTGTGTATGCAGCCTTGCCCACTGGCTGCTGCCCACAGGCACAATGGCCTCCACCTGCCACACACACACAGCTCTGGCTCTCTTTCCCAGGCGCCCAGACCCAGTGGCCCCTCCGTCTGCTCTGTACCTGCCCTCTGTGCACGGCTCCATCCCATCTGCAGAGGGTTTCCACAGAAATCACCAATGCAACCACAATAAAGAAGTATCTGCAAGTTTTTCTATGGCTCTTAAAGCATTTCCAACAATCATGGCTTGAGCTGTGGTCACTCCGAAGTGCCCTCTGTCCTGGGGTGCTGAAGATTCAGGAAGGGGTACAACGTACTCTTTCCTCCAAATGCATGGAGACCCAGCCCACATGATAAAGTCTCTGGGAAAAAAAAAAAAATTAAGTAAGACCTGGCAGCTTTGTCCCTGAAGCATTTGAAGGATGATTTGCTTGGGGGGGGGGGGCAGACGCTGGACTGTCTTTTAAAAACTTAAGTTGGTTTTGATTGAAGCACCTACCATTGTGGAGCAGTAAAGGGGAAAAATGCAGACAAGTGCACAGAGCAGGCAACCCTTGATGTTCTCCTAAGACATGCACCTCCTCCCTCCCGCCCACCTCTCTCTTCGCTGGGATTTTCTTTTTGAACTGGAAGCGTTCAGGTGAAGAGAAGCAACAACAGCA
The DNA here is from genome assembly GCA_949820135.1 of Sylvilagus floridanus. Classification (NCBI taxonomy): domain Eukaryota; kingdom Metazoa; phylum Chordata; class Mammalia; order Lagomorpha; family Leporidae; genus Sylvilagus; species Sylvilagus floridanus. The sequence goes on along the minus strand of OX463225.1, from coordinate 145,402,792 downwards.
ACAACAACAAAAAAAATGTAGTCTTCTTCAGGGTTAACATCAGAAGACAAGCTTGTGCCGCTTCGGCCAATCAGATGCGCGCCTGCCAGCTATAATATAGTGCTAAAGGCGGCCTCTCTCACAAGCTCTCTAGCCTTGCTACCATTTAAAATCAGACTCTTTTTGTCTTTTGATTGCTGTCTCGCGACCCAACTCCGATGTGTTCCGTTATCAGCGACCGGCAGCCTGCCATTCGAGCCCCTGTCTGGGTGGGGATCGGTGGAGAGTCCCCCGCGGCAGCGGCGGGCAAGGTTATATAGGAAGAGAAAGAGCGAAGCAGCGAGCCAGCGAGCGAGCGAGCGAGCCGGAGGGCAGCCAGGAAGGGAGAGAGCGCACACGCGCGCACTCGCGCACACAGCCCCGCGCGGGGACAGCTTTGAAGTCATCGGGTTCCATGGACGAGATGCTGCTGCTGGCGCGGTGTCTGCTGGTGGTTCTGGTCTCCTCGCTGCTGATGTGCTCGGGGCTGGCGTGCGGACCAGGAAGGGGATTTGGGAAGAGGCGGCACCCCAAAAAGCTGACCCCTTTAGCCTACAAGCAGTTTATCCCCAACGTGGCGGAGAAGACCCTAGGGGCCAGCGGAAGATATGAAGGGAAGATCTCGAGAAACTCCGAGCGATTTAAGGAACTCACCCCCAATTACAACCCCGACATCATATTTAAGGATGAGGAAAACACAGGAGCAGACAGGCTGATGACTCAGGTAGAACCTGGCTCTGGGGGTGGAATGTGCTGTTTTCCAGGGGGGCGACGTATCACCCAGCGGTTCCAGACTGTTTTCCTGTCGGGCAGCTGGAAGGCAATGCCAGCCTCTCTCGCCCACCTGCCTGGCCAGCATCTCTTCTGCTCTGTGCGGGAGAAAGGAGGGTGAGGGTCCCGCTGGAGAAGTTTAGGGTGGGGGTGGGGGGAGTGCAGGAGACAAGGTCCATTGTGGCCCTGATTCGGATGAGCCTGGCTGAGATGGCCTGCCCCAGCCTGCCTCCGCTCCCGGCTTGGAACTTGGGGAGACGTTTACTTTGGGGGTGTCTACCTTTTTCAAGTAGGGAGTGGACCAGGAGAGCGGAGGCAGGAATCTCTTCCGGAGAGTGGCCTTTAGGTCACTGTACGAACGTGGCCTTGAGCACTGGAGCTCAGCGCTTGCTTGTCTCCCTTCTCTGTGGGTTTGCTTTCCCACGACTACCCCCACCCTCTACTCCCCCACCCGAGAATCCTCCCCTGGAGAGGCCAGGGAGCCGTTCTGACAAAAGGCAGGGGATCCAGAGGTGGCTCAGTGTAGTACCCCCCACCTAGCTTGCATTGCCATTCCACAGTCCACAATTGTGCCCATCAGAGTGTGAATTTATTGATATTTCTTTAAGGATGCTCTTTCATTCTCTCCAGCCCGGGTACCTTAGGGGAGGGACTTAGAACTTATTGGCATTGCATCACTTTAGTTTTCAACCTGCTTGCATAAGAATTAGGGGTGAATAAATATTAGTGAGGAGGGGAGTGGAAAAGAGAATTCAAAACACGAATTCCTCCCTCCCTCTTCCATCTCCTTTGAGACTTCTGGGCTGCCAGTCTCCCAGCCAATTCTAGACTTTCTGAAACTCCGTGCACGTATAACTGAAGCTAGAAATGGGTTTCCTTGCAAATATAGGTCAACATCCTTTTTATTGCCCTATTAAAATATTCAAGTCCTACCTTTAGGGCTAGGTGCGCACAGCGGCTGACGGAACGGCGCTGGTAGGGCGCAAGTGCACCGGGAGGGTGCTGGTGGGAAGCCGAGAGGCGCTGCCTCCCCCTAGGCTGCTGGACTTTCCTACCCAAACCCCTGGGCTTGCTGGGGAGCTAAGGAAAGGGGCGGCCAAGGTCTATTTTCCTCTTCTCCCTCATCTTGCTCCCGACCACCTTAAATCTGGACTGCGAGTGTGGACGCGCGCGCCTGTGCCAGAAAGCAGCGCGAGCCACAATTAACTCTGCACGGACCACAGGGTGCCCGGTGCGCGCACACAGCTGGAAAGAGTTCTCCGGCTAGCCCCAGGCACCCTACCCCTTGGCCCGCGGAGAAGGGCCTTCCTGGGTTCCCTCGGAGCACCAGCGGGAAGGAGGCGATGAGAGAGCGCGCCGGCGGGGGTGGGGAACACCCGAGGTCTTCCAGGCAGAGCGCAAGGCGGCAGCCGGAGAGGGGGCCCGGGGGTTGGGGGTGGGTTCTCGGGCCCGCGCCCCGGCCCAGGGCCCGGGGCCTCTCGCGGCGCAGAGGCAGAGCTGCGAGCGCGCGGAGCCGCGCACCGAGGCAGACACATTTCAGCTCCACTTACTCCGGGGCTATCGATCCCGCGGCTAGGGTTTCAGTGCGCACGGGGCTGGGCTCGAGCCGCTCCACGCGCCCGAGCGCGGGCACCGTAAGAGCTAATAGCAGTGCTCCTACTGCCATAATTACCCCGGCGGCGGCGGCGGGCGGGACTGGGAAAGGAGGAGCGACGCGCTAGGGGAGGCCGGTTCGACGGCTGCGGCGCAGCGCGGGCTCCTGCGGCCTGCCCCGGGCCGCGCCCCGTTCCGGGGGTCCCCCGGACCTCGGTTCCCCAACCAGATCCTCCAGCCGGGACCGTCCCCTCCACCCCTGTCCGCCCTACCCAGGGACCCAGGGCCCAGACGCCCCGCGCTGGGCCACTGTCGCCGCCGCGCGGGCAGGCAGCATTTGAACTTCTGACCTTATGTCAACTTCCCTCAGACGAACGAAACGAAAACAAATACTTTTTCCCCCCTTTGGCAGTGGCTATTCCCGTTCCCAACACAAAAGCAAGGGGGAAGGCCCGCCAGAGTGGGGGTGGGGTAGGGACAACCGGGCCAGGATTCTTCCACGGACCCCACAAGCGTCCCCTAGAACGTGCAAGTCGGGGTGAGGCCATGGCGGTCCTCGGGGTTCCCCTGGGTTGACCCGCTCTGTCCTCCCCTCTCCAGATTCTAAGAGTTAGGGGGCGGGGGCCGGGTGCAGGAGTGGTGGGAGGCAGGGAGGTGGGGGCTGAAACAGGTTCGGGCTCTCCGGCGAGCCTGCCCCTCACTTTAAATCCCCACCTGGCCCCTGTGCCCAGGTGCATGTCCCTCGCCTCTCTCTCTCTCTCTCTCTCTCTCTCTCTCTCTGGCCTCCCTCGGCCTCTGTGTCTCTGCAAGGCGACTGCCGCCCAAGTCCCTCAGCCATGGCAGGCTCGTCCCCAATGGAACTTTCAGAGCAGTTCTGGAACGCATGAACTCCTGGTTAATATTAACTCGGGAGCGGGGAAGCTCAGACAGACACTCGCTCTCCGGCACAGGCCGCGGGTGCCCGGGAGGCTGCCAGAGAGTCGGAGTTCTGGGCGGGAGGGGGCGGCTCTGGAGGCTGCGGTGGAGGGGGGGACCACCTGGGATGCCACCTTGGATGGGTATCCTGTGTGCTTTGGGGCAGCCAGGGAAGGGCGCTCAGGTGTGGGGTCTTATGTTCCAGCAGGTATGGAGGAGGGGCTGCCAAGAGGTGTGTTTAGAGACCGAGGCTCGTTTAGGAAGTTGGGACGCCCCCTCCCCCGCACTGGGGGCACCGTTGGCGGTGACAGTCCCTGCCCCGCGCTTCTGTGCAGACCGGGAGGTGGGCAGCAGCTCAGGCGTGGGGAACAACTTGGCCTCCGCCGACACAAAGCCCGGCCCCGGCGGCCCCACTGGCTTTCACGGTGGCTGCACAGAGTCGGGCTTGATTCGCGGCACACGACCCAATGAATTAATAACCGGCCCGGCTTCCCGGCCTGGCCGGCGACGAGTCCGCCCAGGCAGGGCGGGGGAGCGTCCAGCGAGGGCTGGCCAAAGCTGCGCTCAGCGTGGTGCCGGGTGCCGACTGGGGCGACCCTCGGCCCGAGCTGGAGCAGCCAACCCCCGTCGCCGGGCCTGGCTTGGCCTGGGGATCTTTACCGGGGTTTTCCTTGTCTCGCCAGGAGGCGCGGCTCAGGGTCCTGGGGACCCTGAATCCTCCCCATCCGGCCCTCTTCTCTCTGGCTGCAGGGTGGGAGGCTGTTAGAAGCTTCATCTGCGCCCCCCCCCCCCACCAAGAGAAGGGAGCCGGGCTGGGGTGGGGGTGAGGGCTGGGAAAGGGTGGTGGTGGTGATGGTAGTGGTGGTGGGGGTGTGTGTGTGTATACGTTTGAGTGGTGTGCGCCTGCGCGCACCGGGCTCCACATCCCGGCTCTAAGCTGACCCTGGTTGAATGATTGATTTTCATGTAAAGCGCGTTCAAGGCACAAGATGACCTCACTCCCAACTCTGCGTTTCCTACTTTATTCTTTCTTTCCCTTAAGAAAACTGCTGGCAGGTCCAGAAATCCACTGGTGTGGACCTGTTGCCAGGGCCAACCCCCGGTGCTGTCTGCCCCCCCAGCCCCATTTGCAGTAAAATGTTGAAGTCTACAGCCACAGCACTCGGTTTTATTGCTACCAGATACTCGGGATTTCTCCGTGTTGCTCCGTGTGGCCTATTTCCCTTCCCATCAAGAGTCCTCTGTCCTCCTCTCCTGACAACAGTCCCCCCCCCCCCGCTACAATTAGGGTCCAGGAAAGGGAGTCTTTCCATCGGCACCCCCATTCCTGGCTGATCAGCACGACCCTGTGCAGAGGTCAACTGGGAGTTGCCTCTCCTGCTTCTACTTGGGTCTTCGCATCCTTTGCATTTTTCAAGCCCCCCTCCCACCTGCGGCAGTTTAAAGGGCCAGGAGGTGCGCTGGTACCCCAGACACACACACACACACACACACACACCTGACTCAACTGGTTTCTATTAAATTCTTATCTGAAGGTGACCCGAGAATTACGGGAGAGCGGCCGCCACCCCGAGGTCCCCTTTACCCTGGTTTCCTTACTCTTACAGGCAACTTCCTTCTGTGGCGGAGGCCCAGAGCTCAGAGGCTCCAGGCCTTTCTGGCTCCCCATCCCCCACCTCCCCTCCCACCCCGCCGGCCGCCGGCCCTCCAAACTTGCCGGACACCATTCTACGCTGGGGCCAAGAGAAGCAGAGGGGAGCCAGGGAACAGGTTAAAACACACACACACACACACACACACACACACACACACACAAGAAACACAATCAGACCACAGAAAAGCCGGACAGGAAAGAGTTCCGTGGAGAACAAGAATGTGGCTGTCCAGATAAAGAATGTTTGTCGTGCAGGGCCTGCCCGCGTTGGGAGTGGGCACTCACCTGGAGCCTTCCACTTGGGCTGTGGCCCACCCCCAAGCGCCGCTGTCGGCTCCCCACCGCCCTCCCTCACCTCAGATAGGCGCAAGCCAGGAGGGAAGTTCCCGAGATAAGGCAAGGCTTTTGGAATCTTTAAGTGCACACTGTAGAGTTTATTCTTTATGCAAAGTTGCACCCTGGGCCTCTCTCCAGCCTCCTCGGGAGAAGGGTGAGGAGGCGCTCACAGGTGTGCGAAAACGGGGTCACAGAAGAGGGGGCTGGGAGGTGGAGGTGGTGCCCTTGGACAACTGCTGTCAAATGCATAGTTTCTTTGTTTTAAAGGCAGTTCAGTTACTGCTTAGGCTGTAGTGGGAGTGCCCAATGCACCTGCATTTGGAGACAGGGCTTCAGCTCTCCCCCCACGAGCACCGGCCGCCACCTTCTCCTGACACTGCCCACTCTCGTCTCCGCGACAGTCATTGCCCGCTGACACTGAGCAGGGTTAGCCGGCCGTGGGGCCACCGAGACTGATATGTCTGTTGCTCGGGGTCCCCCCGCCCCTTCTCTCTGCAGAGGTGTAAGGACAAGTTGAACGCTCTGGCCATCTCAGTGATGAACCAGTGGCCGGGAGTGAAGCTGCGGGTGACGGAGGGCTGGGACGAGGACGGCCACCATTCGGAGGAGTCGCTGCACTACGAGGGTCGCGCTGTGGACATCACCACGTCTGACCGTGACCGCAGCAAATACGGCATGCTGGCCCGCCTGGCTGTGGAAGCCGGCTTCGACTGGGTCTACTATGAGTCCAAAGCCCACATCCACTGCTCTGTGAAAGCAGGTAAGCCGGCCTCGCACGGACGCGGTGGCTCTCCGTGCCCCACACCCACACCGCACTGGCACCTGCCCCACAGGATGGCCCTGTGCGCCCCATGCCTTGATTCAAGGGGGAAAGAAAAACGGGAGGGGTGGGAGCTCACAGAGGGAGGGAGCATCCCACCAGCTTGGCCAAGGAGGGATGCAGAGGTCCCGGTCCCCAAGCCCAGATTGGGGGTGGTGGTGGCAGCTGTGGCTTCCTGAGCAGTCCCCTCTCCCCTCCCCCACACACTCTCTCCCATTTCCGGAGCCCCCACGGAGGTGGGGGAAGAAAGTTGACTGTGGAAGGCGGGACTGAGACTTCGATGGTCAGAGGCTGTGTCTCTGCAGGTTGAGCCAGGTCTGGGCTAGATCTTTCCGCATTTGGGTCTTAAGAACCAATGCCCACCCCCAGCGCGGAAGACGCCGGCTGGCCCAGGCTCAAGGCCTGCTGTGCCCTCTCCTCCCCAGCGGGCGCCTGGGGATTCTAAACTAACTTCCCTCACTCGCTAAGCCTTGGGGGCGAGGCCTGGTGGGAGGTCATAAACCCAGGAGTTACCACTTCCAACATCTGGAGACCGCAGGCCCAGAAGCATCCGTTCTGATTAGGAGCCCAGCTGGGATGCCCTGAGCCCGGGGGGCAGGACCAGGGACGATGATCTGTCTGACGGTGTGCAGCTGCAGAGGCCGGCCCGGGGGCCGCGGGAGGCTGGCTTCCCTGAGCCTGCAACGCCACATGCTGTTCCAGGGAGGAACAGCTATGGAGGCGAGGCTTTGTCCGCAGGCGCAAACGCCTCCACTCCGACTCGGGCACTATTTCTGGAGGTTTCTCCGCCTCTCGACCTGAGTTGGCACGGTGAGCCAAAGAGCTCACGGTGAATCCCCGAGAAACCCTGTCTTCCGTCCCTTCCCCGCCCCCGCCATCGCGCCCCTTGGTTGGTAGAAAAACGCTTTCAAGTGGCAAGACACACTTGGTAGGTGTGGAAACTCCTGGCTGCTTCGCGCCTAGCCAGCGGTGGGGGAGGGTTGCGTTTGCAGCCCCGGGGAAGAGAACGGGGAGGTGGCGCTGGCGCCTCGCCGGGGCTCCGCGCTGGGAACCTCCTCCTGGGGTTCCTTCCCGCAGCCCAGGGCGGGAGATGGAGGTGGCCGGAGGCCCCAGGGCCCTGGACTCGTCCCTTCTGGGCCTTGGCTGCTGCGCGCGACGTGCGCCGCCTGCTCCCACACCTCTCCCATCCGCGGGGGTCCCCCAGCGGGGGTCCCTGGAGGTCTCTTCACAAATGAGCAGCGGTAATCTCCCGCCCAGAGCATCTCGCCCAGGCCCGGCGGAACCCCGGGGCGCGCAGAGCCGCTCATTGGCATTCGGCGCACACGGCCGGGGCCGGTGCAGTGCGTGTCAAGCGGGGTCGTGCGACTCGACGACTCGGGCTGGGCAGCGCCCCGGGTCGCATTCCGGGGGGCTCCGGCGGCCAGCCCCGCACTTCATGCCGGAGAAACTGATGAGAAGATTAAAAACCTTCGGTAATTCCAGCAGGAAGATTCGTTTGGCAATCTCTATTTGCAAAAAGCATGATCCCGGAGATTGGAATTCAAAAGAAGACGGGGACCTCCCCTCCCCGCCCCTCCTCCCCGGCCCCCTGCGCTCCGCCCCAACTTCAATTATTGTCCTTGGGACCGCGAGCCTCGGAGCGACAGAGGGCTGCCGAAAGCGGGTAGTCAAGGGGCCTTGAGAACCCGGCGCTTCCAGCGCTCGGAACAGGCCCGGCTATTTAAAATTCAAATACACATCTCGAGTGCTTGGAAGAGAGGCCGGGCTGTGCAAATAGTGCTTGTGAGGCCCGGGCTTCTGGAGAGTCTGTGTGTGAATTGCACGGGGCGGGGGGGGGGGGGGGGTGCACCTGAGCAAATAGGGAGAGGCAGCCTGCGAGCTGCAGCGGGAGTGGGCTGAGAAAGAGGCTGGGGGGGGGGGGCTTGGGGAGGGAGGAAGAAGGGGATGGAAGTGCCTCCTCTTCCAAGAGTGTCCCCTATTTATTCCAGAAATCACAATGACAATGCCGGGCCCTTTATTGGATTTTAATTAGAAAATCCACACAAGCCTCGGATTTTCACACCTCGGCATGTTTGTCCAGTTGCTACAACTACTACAGCTATTTTTCACCCCCGCCCCTCAACAGGCCAACCAAGGCGCCCTGGCTGGGCACTGGGGGTGGGAGGTTCTCGCCGAGTAGCCTCGGCGGCGGCGGCGGCGGCAGCGCGGAGCGCACTAGGAGGCGCCGCGCCCTGCGCCGGGAGCGGGAGGGGAGGAGGGTGCGCCCCCGGCGCCCGCCAGAGCTCTAGGAGGCTTCCTGAGAAATCCAAGTGCAGAGCAAATATCCTGAATCCGCGGCGAGGCCGGGTGTGTGCTGAGCAGGGGGATGGGGCCGCAGGAAGGCGCGGAGCTGGCGTCCCGTAGGAGACGCCGGCTACCACCTTGGTCACCGCCGGCGCAGTCGCAGAGACGGCGAGGAATGTGCCCGCGTCTGGATTTTGCCACCGAGGCCAGGGGCTCGGGGGAGGGGCGGCTGCGTTGAACCCACCTGGAGTCTCCTCCCACCGCAGCCGCGCGCATCCCTGGCCTACGGCGCGACGGGCACCAGCGCCGCGCGCGCGCGCGCGCGCCCCTGCCTCCCCGAGAGGCGCCTCCTCTCAGGCACTGAACACCCCGTCTCCTCTTGTCTTCCCTTCTCGCCTGCAGAGAACTCGGTGGCGGCCAAATCGGGCGGCTGCTTCCCCGGCTCCGCCACCGTGCACCTGGAGCAGGGCGGCACGAAGCTGGTGAAAGACTTGCGTCCTGGGGACCGCGTGCTGGCGGCCGACGACCAGGGCCGGCTGCTCTACAGCGACTTCCTCACCTTCCTGGATCGCGACGACAACGCCAGAAAGGTCTTCTACGTGATCGAGACGCTGGAGCCGCGCGAGCGGCTGCTGCTCACCGCCGCGCACCTGCTGTTCGTCGCGCCGCACAACGCCTCCGCCGCTGGCGAGCCCGAGCTGGCGCCGGGCGCGGGGCCGCCGGCGGGGGGCGCGCCGGGCCGCCGGGCGCTCTTCGCCAGCCGCGTGCGTCCGGGCCAGCGCGTGTACGTGGTGGCCGAGCGCGACGGGGACCGCCGACTGCTGCCAGCCGCCGTGCAGAGCGTGACGCTCCGCGAGGAGGCCACGGGCGCCTACGCGCCGCTCACGGCGCAGGGCACCATCCTCATCAACCGGGTGCTGGCCTCGTGCTACGCGGTCATTGAGGAGCACAGCTGGGCACACCGCGCCTTCGCGCCCTTCCGCCTGGCGCACGCGCTCCTGGCCGCGCTGGCGCCCGCGCGCACGGACCGCGGCGGGGACCCGGCCGCGCCAGGTGCGGCCGACGCGCCAGGTGCGCCGGGCCCCGCGGGCATCCACTGGTACTCGCAGCTGCTCTACCAAATCGGCACCTGGCTGTTGGACAGCGAGGCGCTGCACCCCCTGGGCATGGCGAGCCAGTCCAGCTGAAGCCCAGGGGCGCGGGAGGGGCGGGAGGCGGGAGGGCGGGGCGGGGCGGGACGTGGGAAGCGGCCGCGAGCCAGAGCGCACGGAATGACACTCCACTCTAATAATAATGAATAATTAAGACTACAAGTAGGACAGTCCAAAGTAGAGTATAAGAAAACAAAGGCCCCCCGGGAATTTTTTTGTTGTTGTTGTGTTTAGTTTATATATATATATATTTTTTGAATTTTTTGGTTATTGTTTTATTTTGGTTATATTTTTTTCCTCCTCTCCTGGCTATTTATTTGTTTGGTATGAATAGATGTTTTAAATAATATGAACCGGACCTTCAAGAGCCTTAACTAAGTTTGTTTCTTGGATAATTTATTATTATCATGTGGACTGTACTCACGGAGGGGGAAGATTATTTTGTGAGGCCAAGCAACCTGCTCAGAATCTATTTTTCTACTCGCCCCTCCTCCTGTCAGGAAGTACCCACAATCCTCCTCAACGCTCCTGCTCCTCAGCAGCTGTAGACTAAACACATGCTTCATGGGGTCCACAAATTATATTTTTATACACAGAATTGTAAATTAGATTTTTTGAGAGATCAGTACTTAACTGAATTACATTTCATTTTTGAAATAGTGTAAAATATGAAAATATATTATTTTAATTTAACTAGTTTCCAATGTAACAGCTGTCTCCTGTATTGTCTTCATGGTTTTGTGTTTGCTTTGTAATCACCATTCTGGCCACAGTCTTGGAAGCTGAGACTGTTACACACACACACACACACACACACATACACACACACTTTTTTTTTTTTGGACAAACTGGAAGAACTCTGTTATTTTTAACGTCAAAGAATTTATTAGAAAATAATATTTTTAAAAGCGCACATAGTGATGCGCCCACAAGGATGGAGCCTGTAGTTTGTACAGAGAAAAAAAAACAAAGGATGTTTTTGCATTAATAAACTGAGAAATAACTGCTGTAAATTTACTAAAATGTATTTTTGAATATTTTGTAATAGTTTTATAGAAATAAAATGTGCCACGCACAGACTGGTTAGTATATAATAACTAAGAATTCCTGTTGAGGCCTTTTGCTTTTTTCTTTCTTTCGTTCTTTATTTTTTCCCCCTCTTTGGCTTCTTTGTTTGGGCAGGAGCTCCCACTATTATATTTCCATGTGCTGCTCATACTGTGAATTCAGATTGACTTACGTAGCTAACCAAAGTAGGTAGACAAACTCACTGGAGAAGCCTCAGCGCTGCGTGTACTTACTGTGTGACGTTCTTCCTACACTGCCTGTGTTGGGGGTAGGGGGCTGTGGCCCCCAGCCTCACCTCTTTTAGCTGGCACAGCCTCACCCGTAGGCCCAGAGCCAGGGGCCCTGGGGAAGCCACTGAGCGCGCTCTCTGCTCTTTGCCCAGGTCTGTGGCTGTGCACTTGGCCATGTTGATGGCCGCTGGTCCTGTCTGCTTCAGACTCCCCAAGCCCAGTGTGGGACACCTGTCCTCTGCCTCATCTCTGTGGACCAGCTGCTGTGTGCTCAGGGATGCCCCCGTCCTCAGTCTTTCTAGAGAGACGGCGATGGTGGGTTTTCAGCCTAGGGCAGCCGGTGCCCAGGGTCAGTTGGCTCTGCTGGAAGGGGGTTTGATGCTGTGTTGTAGGCTTGACCCAGAGGGTCTGCACCCTCAGCCGGTGTCGGGGGCCCGGGCACTGGGTTACTCCCAGCTTTGAGTTGAGGGTTCTAAGCTCGCTGGCCTTGGGCCTTGGGCCCTCTGGGCAGAGGAGGCCTGCCTGGGAGAGTCCTTAAGTTTCGGAAGCTGTAGTAAACAGACCCAGTCCTCCCGTGGGTCCCGAGACCAGGCCTGTGGGGACACCTGTCGCCAGCCCGCGACACTCCTGTGCTGAGGGTCTGGCCGCAGGTGGCTTTTGAGGGAGGCTGTGCTCACCCCGACCTGCTTTCCGAGGGGCCAGGCCCTCCAGGCAGGATCAGTAGACTTTTCTTTGTTCTTGCTCGATGGTTGTCAAGTTCAACACTGGTGTTTACAATCCGTCGTGGAGTGTGATGTTTCCTTTTGTCTTTGCAAGTCTAAGTAGGTCAAAGGTAAAGCAGGAAAGTGGAGCACACTAAGTCCTCTGTGTTGAGGGGCCCGAGGAATTGGTGAGGCGGCCTCATCATCTGAAAGAGAAATCAGGCATCGACAAAGCCCCCCGCGTACCCACTGCAGGGTTCTGGCAACCTGGGCACCTGGAGGGGGAGCTTCAAACAGCGCCCCCTCCTGGACAGGTTGGGTGGTGGAGTCGCTCGCGGCTCCGGACCCCAGCCCATATTACAGAAGGGCCCACAGCTCTTCTTCCAACATGGTACCATGGCAAAGAGAAACTAAAGTCAGGGCATCCAGACAACACAGCCCACTGCCGCCCAGAGCACCCCTCTCCCATCTTTAGGCTTGATGAGGCCAAGAGTTTGCGCAAACTGTATACCTAGTGGTTGCCGCCAGCCCCCCTCAGGACTGAATGCATATCTATTCCTGTCCAAAATGTGTATCGGGATGTACTTGAAACTGTCATCTTTGTGCTCTGTTGTTTGACTCATTAAAGAAATTACAGAGACTTTCTGCGATGGTTTGTTACGTGCAGAATTCCTCTTCCATGCTGCAAATGTGAAAGAAGGAATCTCATTGAGAGGGTGAGCTACAGATCTCTCAATGGGTGGGTTTGGCCGGGCTGTGGGAATTCTGACTGGTGCGTGCAGGCACGTGAGTCAGCTCTTGGCAGAGCTAACAGTGTCCCTCCTGGGTTGAATCCCTTTGCTGCGATCATCGCGCCCACATGGGAAATACTGGGCAGACATGCAAAGAATGCTGGCTGATGGGGAGAGCTGGCCAGAAGGCGGCCAAGCTTGCAGCCCCTCCCCCTGCCCCGCCCTGCCCTGCCCTGGGCGGTACAGGAGCTAACTCTTCGGTGTCTGGGGTTCTCTGAGGGGGCAGAGAAGTTGCCTGATGCATCTCCACACACAAATGATCCACTCAAGGGAAGCGATTGTCCTGACTTTCTACAAATAAATCGTAAAATATTTCCCAAGTCCTAACATCTCCCAGGCCCTGTGCTGGACTATGTCCTAGGACAGAGGTAGGAAAACTCTGGCCATTAGACAAATCTAATCCCTGTGCTGGGAGGCAGGGGAGGCAGCTGGCCAACCCTCTTTCTAGGATTCTCACTGAAACTAAGCTTGGCTTTTAGGTCTGAGAGCTGAGGCCAGGGAGTAAGAATCCAATGGGCCGTCTTACCATCACGGCCGGCCTTCAGTTGGAACTCAAAGTCTCACCTGCTCAGTCCCACCCCTTACTGAGAGTCACGGGAGACCTCAGGAGGGCAACACATGAAGGAGGACCTCGTGGGCAGCCATTCCCCCCGGGGAGTATAACAGCAAACTGTAGGGCTAATCAACGCGGAACGGAAAAGACCAACTTACCCTGGACACACCGAGGAGTCTGGCTGTGGGGACCAAAAAGCACTGGGAGGCAGCCCTGAGTCATCAACTCTTCCCCTACTAGGAGTCTGGCCCTTGAGGCAACTTTCTTTCCTTGTCTTGGCTGTGAGTGTGATTTTCCCACATTGAGAAGTCATTCACATGCTACTACATAAACAGTGCTGGGTCCTGGACAGCGACCACATGGAAGACTACACTCTCCTGGCTACCTTGGGGCTTCAGGATGGAGGGAGCTGTGCTCACAGTGGGAAAACTGGCCTCAATAAGAGGGCTGAGAAATCTGTGGGCTGCAGATAAATTCAGAGTGTTATGCCAGACACCAAAGAATTGACCTGTGCCTAGAACGCATTCTTGGGTGCAGTCCCATGACCCGGATGATGGCCTATGTGTTTGCTTCCAGAGAGAGCTGACAGCCATTCCCTGGATGCCAACACTCACCCCTGCGGGGGAATTCCCTTCCTACGTAGCCGGGGAAGGCTCGGGGATTCGCTTTGGGGCCTCTGTGCTGCCCACAGGCAGCAAAGTCTGGAAGACCCCCAGGTCCCTGTGTCTCCACCCTGCTGGCCCAGGTCATTAGGATCCCAGCTGAAGCTCCATCCAGAACTCTGCCTATCTCTGGATGGGCACCACCTGCCTGGTGCAGGGCCCTCCTCAGAGAAGCGGCTGCAGGGGTTTGATCACCACCAGCAGGGGCATGCGCACCGTGGCCAGAACAGGGACTCCAGCTGCCCACTGGAGCCTCTCCCCTCTACCCCGTGCTGTCCGGCTTCTGTTCTGTGATCTGCAGAGCAAGGCACACTCTCTCTGCTGCGGGTAACGTAAGCCTCGCTCTGGTCCCCCCGCAATCCCAAAGGCACCCAGGGCTGTGCTGCAGATTCTGTCACCCCCACTTTCATGAGCATCTGAGCCCATGTACTGTGGCGGGGGTCTCCCCTAAAATAATCAGGCTCCATCTCTATCTTGAAGGAACCCTCGTGTTGCCCACACGGTCAGGAGAAGCTAACGGAGCAGGAGGCTGCTTCTGGAACTCCGACGCCCCGCGGCCAGCAGCTGGCCCCACCAGCGACCTTTGCCTCTCCCAGGACCATGCAGCCCAGAGGCATCGCCTGAGAAAAGAGACGCAGGCCAAATCCCTTTCCGCCTCTCTTGAAAGGAAGGTGCTGCTTCGGGGCTGCGCCCTGCATTGGCCCAACCCCTCTCTGGGCCGGTGTCCTGGGACCCAGCATCACCCGTGGAGGAGGAGGAAAAACCGGCCAGCACTCGCCATTCTGCGCTGCGTGGAGTCCTGGCGCCCTCTGGCGGTCACTTCGGGGCACAACGCCCGCTAAGCCCCCGCGGGAGGCGGGCTGCGGGAGATCCGGTCGCGGTGGATGGGGGTAGGGGGTGCGGATATCCTGGCCCCACATCCCCGCTGCCCGACCGTGTCCTGCAAAACGGCACAGTGCGGCTCCCAGCGCGGGGCGGGCTGCGGCCCCAGGTCCCAGGCCCCCGCAGGGGCGCGCGGTCCCGGAGCCCCGAGTTACCCTGGGCAGCGCTGGCTGCGGTGCGGGGACGTCAAAGACCTGGCCTCCCCACGCAGAGAGACCCTTGTTAGGCCAGGGCAGCACGTTGCACGTACTTTTCGCTCAGTGTGCGAGTGGGTCAGTGTGGTCTGGGTCAGCCTGGGGTGGCAGGTGCACCCCTACCCCGCGGAGGGGCGCAAAGAAGCAACTCGCGCGGCACCGCCCAGCGGCTGTTCCCGCCGCCACCGGGTCCCCAGCTCCAACGGGCTCCCAAGCGGCCCTTCCTGCAGGGTGGCCCTGTCCCCTCCCGTGGCCGCAGAGGGAGACGGGGACGGGGCGAGGTTGTGGCTCGCCACCCGCGCCCCGCCCGAGGCCAATGGACAAGGCTTCGGCCCCTGTCTCTTCTCCTCGTGGCTCTTCCGCCGTAGCAAGAGTTCCAGAACATTCCGGCCTCCCCTGGGGCGCAGGGGTCCCGAGCGGAGCAGCTCCTGGGGTGCAGGAACCCGGAGAGGCCTCCCCGGGGGGTGCGTGTCGGAGCGCGTCCTGGGGCCCGGAATTCTGCCACCCGGCGCGGCCCCGCAGCGACGGGAATCCTCCCGCGCGAGGAAATAGGCAGGAAAAACGGGGGCGCGCCCCTAGGTTTGGAACGTGATGCGCAGCGGGGAGGGCACGCGTGAGCTCGCCGCCCCGCACCTGCGCTCCGCCCGGGCGCACCTGGGTCCCCGGCCCTCCCCGGTCTCCGGGCGCCATCTGGCGGGCCTTTTGGGGAACAGCTGTCGTAAAACGCCTTTCCCAGGAAAAAGCAGTGTGGCAGGGACCCCCGCGCTCGGGGCTCATTTTGGGTCGGAGCCCGAGTGAGCAAGACACTCTCTGGGCCCGAGCTCAGCTTGGCAAGGGGAAGGAGAGTACCACCCCGAAGCGGATGAAGCGCCCGAGGAAGCGTGTCACGGGACGCCGGAGGTGGCACCGCTGCCTGGGAGCCCTCGGTGATGTCACGCTGTCATGCCCACGCAAGAGGGGGACATTTGCAAAAACGGGGACTTCATCTCCCTGGGGCTCCAATACAAGCCAACAGCAGCCACGCGACAAGCCCGTGTCGGCCACCCTGTGTAGTGGCTGGAGCGCATCCGGCCGAGAGGGACATTTCTCGACAAAGCTCCACGCTGTCGAAGGTTCTGGGTGCCCGGTTGGGTCCTGAGATTCTCTGGCCCAAGTCTAACGAGGCTGCGGAGACTCTAAGCCCACCCGTGCACGCACGCACCTCCACCGCAGGATCAGCGTAGCTGGAACCCGAGTATCTGCCGGGGTTCCTCAGCCTCCAGTCTGCCCCCACTCCCTGACGTCTGATCCCCACCCCCTGTCCTCAGCAAGAATCCTGTTGGGCTAGTGAGCCGGAACCTCCTTCACCCCTAATCTTTCCTTTTCTAACCACCAAGCTGTTGCTCCCCTGGCCGGAAACCTCCACTTGGCCAGAGATGAGCCCAGCCTCTCTTCCCCACTGCACGCATCCAGCAGGTGCCAAGCAGTCTCCCTGAGCAGGCTTTAACAAGTGGCACTGAATGCCTTTGTCCTTGACACTCCTTACCCTCAAGAGGCTTGGGGAGAACCGGTAAACTTGGGATGTCCGTGTACGGAGCAGCCCGTGGGCAGCAGCCGGGAGAAGCCCCAGGCGCCCCAGGCGTTGCCACAGCGATAAATTTCTGAGCCAGAGGACTGAACGGGACCATCAGTGGGGGAACTAAGCCCCACCCCCCAAAAAAAGGGCTGTAACTGGCCTCGGGTTTCTTTCTTCTGCTTTCTTCCAAGGATCCTTGAGCTATTCGTGGTCTTTCATGGCTGTATTCGAATTTTAGAATTTTTTTTTCTCGGTGTTGGGTAGTTTTGATAGATTATTTGGGTAGAATGGACATTTTAATATAAATTTTCATTTCATGAGCCTAAAATCTTTCCATTTGTGTCTTCAGTTTCTTTCATTAACATTTTAGTTTACAGTGTAGAAATCTCACTTCCTTCGTTAAACTGAGTACAAAGTATTTAATTCTATTGTAAGTAGACCTGGTTTCTTAATTACTCCTTCAGACAGTTTGTTGATGATACACAGAAATGTGGCTGGGTTGCCGATGCTGATTTCGTATGATCCAGGCTCACTGGACACCTTTATTACTTCCAGCAGGTTTGTGTGTAGTGTTCAGGGCTTCAGAAAGGTTTGTGACGAATGAAATTACACGTGTATTCTGGTGGAAGATTTCTGAAATCCATGCATCTGTCTCCTTGTGTACATGGGTTTCAAACTCTTGTATCAAAAGTTTGTTAGATGTATTTATCTGTGACAGAGAGAAACAGACCGATGCTCGAGATCACTCCTCTAATGGCCCACCTGATGGTCAGGGCTGGTTCAGAGCGCACAGAAGGCTGGAACTCCACCGAGGCCTCCCTCGTGGGGGGCAGGGGCCCAAGAATTTAGGCCCAATTCTGCGGCCTTCCAGTTGTAGCAGGGAGCTGGGTCAGAAGCAGAGTAGCAGGGCCTCGAACCAGGTCTGGGACTTGGGATGGCAGCGTCCCAGGCTGCTGTGCCCCAAAGCCAGCCTGGAGGTTTCCCTTCTAATTCCGTTCCCTACAAACATTTTCCAAGTACCCTTGTATAAGATTACACCATGAGCAAGCAGGAGTGGGGGGGGGGGGCTACATAATGAGGACAGTTTCCGGCTTGCAGGGCCAGGTGGTTCTGGAAGCGAGGGGGTGGCACCTGTACAGAGATCACAGAGAGCAGCCTCCACTAAAACCGGTTAGAACCGAACACCCGATGTCAGCCACGTTTTACAGCAAGAACCCTTCCTTCAGTACTTAGCTCCCCCTCGGATCTGATCTTGGGCTTTCTCTCGTTCTTAATTAGCAGTGGCTTATGTATTTTGTTGACTTTTTTTCTAAGAACCAGGATTTCCTCTTGTTAAGTAATTCTGTTTCATTAATCCAAAGACTCTAATGGGAGAATTTCGGGAGGCTTCAAATTCCATGTGAAGGGTCCCTACAACGGTCCCAAGGCTATAGGTGGTGCCACTGTGTGAACAATCCTTTGAAGCCTGCCCTCTAGTGAGCATAGTGGTAGTACAAGGGTCAGGGAGAGTAATCCTGGAAACTCTACTTCCAGCACTGGCATCCCATATGGGTGCCGGTTCGAGTCCCGGTTGCTCCTCTTCCAGTCCAGCTCGCTGCTGTGGCCCAGGAGGGCAGTGAAGGATGGCCCAAGTGCTTGGGCCCTGCACCCGCATGGGAGACCAGGAGAAGCACCTGGTTCCTGGCTTTGAATAGGGTGCAGCTCTGGCCACTGCGGCCATTTGGGGAGTGAGCCAGCGGAAGGAAGACCTTTCTCTGTCTCTCCCTCTCACTGTCTGTAACTCTACCTCTCAAATACATAAATAAAATATTTAAGATATATCAAATACAGGAACATTTTGTTTAAAGATTTATTTATTTAAAGAGTTAAAGAGGAGGGAGACACAGAAGGAAAAAAAAAAAAGATCTTCCATCCACTAGTTCACTCCCCAAGTGTCTGCAAAGGCCGGGCTAGACTGAACCCAAGCACCAAGAGCTTCATCCAGGTCTCCCACATAGTGCAGGGACTCAAACACCTGGGCCATCTCCGTTGCTTTTCCAGGTCATTAGCAGGGAGCTGCAACAGGAGTGGAGCAAGCTGGGACTCGAACCTGTGCCCATAAAGGGGGCTGACGTTGCAGGCAGCAACTTAACCCACTGCACCACCCTCCAGGCTCACTTTCAAGGCTGGGTTAAAAGCTTATCATGTAAGTGGGTTCCATTATACCTCTTCTTCTCAACTTCAGATATTACTTGGAGCCACGGACATGTCCCATTGCATCTGGCTTCTGAAGGACATGGGAGGGCACGGGTCACACAGGCTCTCCTGTTACCCTGTCACCTGGGAGGGTTGGGACTTTCCAGAGGGGGTCTCACCACGGTCTAGCTCGGAAACCTGGAGAGGTGGCAATGATACACCAGGAACGCTCATCAGCGAGAGCTCTGGAGCGGAGCCTCTGCCATACTTCTGTCACTTTTCGTGCACTTATAGAAGTACATGCAGAGAGGATTAAAAAAGAAATTCCATTTTATTTACTTAAGAGTTGGGGTGAAGAGAGAGAGCTCCCATGTGGTGGCACTGGGCCAGGGCAGGAGCTGGGGGTGCAATCCAGGTCTCCCCCATGAAAAAGGCAGGAACCCATCACTGCAGCCATGGCCGCTGGCTGTCGGGGTGTGTACCAGCAGGACACGGGAGGCAGGAGGCAGAGCAGGGACTCAACCCAGATCCTCGGATGTGGGACGTGGGTCATCTGCCCAGCTAAGTGTCCACAGCTCCTCCCCACTGAGCAATGCTCCGGCGGGATCAGAGGCTTATGTTATGGGTCAATGACCTGCTCAAGGTTTGGCGTGGCTTCTCCAAGGGAGGCTCTCTGGGCTCACACAACCCACGGAAGGACAAGGCCCAAGGAGCCAGAGCCAGGGCAGGCACAAGGCTTATGGGGTATCCTTTCTGTAGTACACACAGCACCACCAGGGGCTGCACAGATAAACCGTGGCCTTTATTCAGTGAGTCTACGCAGGACCCAGAAGCCACATCCGATTCTCCCAGGGGATGGCCACGAGCCACAGTCAACCATGACACTGCATGAGGGAGGGAGAGAAGCTATGGAGGAGCTGAGAAGGGACAAGGGGGAGCCACAGACATCTGGAGCTCCATGTGCCCACGGAGGGACACGTGGTGACAACTCACACGGTGAACTCCTAGTGGGAGGCTAAGGCACAGGCCTGACCTGGCTTCCAGATCAAGGCAGACAGACACACGCATGCGCGAGTTCCTGAACTTCCTACCCTGCCGTTATCTGTGGAGTCCGCTGGGAAGAAGGCGGGTCTGGAGCCAGGCTTGAGAAATCCACCCTGCCCAGTCCAGCCAAGAGGGGCCCCCCGTATGACCCAGCGATGGAGACCCTTACCTGTGAGTCCTGAGAATTCAGAGGGGCGGCGCATGCTGCCTACCACGTGCTGGCTCTTCCCGCCTGTGTCCACAGGCTCTGATTCTGTTTGGGACCACAGCTCACTGCCGTCTACAGGGACCAGTTCAAGTTCAGCAAGAAAAGCTCATTGCTGAGCATGAAGCTGAAACCTTGTGCTCTCCATTTCTTCTCAATCCAACACGCAGGTGCTCCGCCTCGAGGTAGACAGCACGGTTATTTCTTCCTGGTCCCCCCACCCCTTAGGGCTAGGATTGATCTGTACCATCCTTTTCCTAAAGCATGTTTCCAATGCTTACTCAGACTGGACCATCAATCACTTACACAATAGGGGGAAGCACATTTGTGAGTAAGGACCCATCAGATCAGAAGGAAAAAAACTGAAGGGTGAGCTACTGCATGACTGAGCAGTCAAAAAAACCACACAGCTGGAGCCCCGTTCCGACAACCCCACGCAGGCCCGTCCCACGTCTCTACCTCATGTAAGTAAGCATACATACACATGCCGGGGCCCCCAGGAGGCCTCAGGGGGCGAGCAGAGATAGGAGCACAGAGATCCCCTCTGTCATGTGTACCCCAACTTCAAATCACTTTCCACTTGGAAACTCAAGGGGTTTTCTGTCCTCGACTAGAGTCTTGTTACCCAAAGCACAGGATGGCTTGTGTCTGTAGTATGGGTTGAAATGGAAGGGTTTTGGGTTCTAGTCACAAGGTATTTTCAGATTATGACTTAAGTTCTGTTAAATCAGATTTGAGAAACCCAACACATCAACTTTTGCCATCCATTACTTTCTCAATTTCATTTTTTTACCCAAATTAGTCTCTTGCCTTTTATCTCTATTGAGATCTAAGCTAAGGCCTTTTCCATCTCATCCTTACAAACAAGGAGGACAGAATGACAAAATAGGAGATTTCAGAAAGCGGCAGTATGAAAAAACGAGACTGATTTCAATCTTTCTCATATCAAAGTAAGATTACTTTTAAGTTTCATTTCCCAGGGCCAGTGTTGTGGTGTAATGTGTAAAGCCATCTCCTGCAGTGCCGCCATCCCATATGGATGCCGGTTCGAGTCCCAGCTGCTCCACTTTCAATCCGGCTCTCTGCTACAGCCTGGGAAAGCAGTGGAAGATGGCCCAAGCCCTGTGTCTCTGCATCCAGGTGGAAGAAGCTCTTGGCTTCAGATTGGCCCAGCTCCAGCTGTTGTGGCCATGTGGGGAGAGTGAACCAGCGGATGGACGACCTCTCTCTCTGCCTCCCTGTAACTCTGCCTTTCAAATAAAGAAATAAATTTTTTAAAAATTGTTTTCACTTTCCAGGGGCTGGTAGATGCCAGCATCCCACACGGGCACCAGTTCACGTCTCGCTGCTCCATTCCCAATCCAGCTCTCTGCTAATGGCCTGGGAAACGCAGCAGAAGACGGTCCAAGTGTTTGGACCCCTGCCACAAACATGGGAGACCCAAACGAAGCTCCTGGGTTCAGCCTGGCCCAGCCATCTGGGGAGTGAACCAGCAAACAAAAGATCTCTCCCTTTCTATCTGTAACTCTTCACTTTCAAAGTAAGTAAATCTTCTAAAAAATTTATTTTCCATGAACTTTTAGAAGGACCCTCTTCTAGGTTATCTTTTAAAGTCAACCCGACTTTTTTGTCAGTGAGACAGCAGGTGGCTTTTCGAGTGGCGCTGAGCGGTTTCCCAGGGCAAACATTACTGTCTCCTCCGGGCAGGCCACCGTGCTCACTCATTCTACCTGTGTGTCACCGGCATCACAGTGAGGGTCACACAGAGTGAGACATGCAAAGAACAGGCCCCAGAACCGTGAATCCTCTAGCGCCCTGCCCAGCCAGCCCACCTGCGGCTCTGGGGAGCGGCAATGACCTCATCACAGCACGTCCCCAAGGGTAAGCAGGGGTGCTCTCCGCTCTCTCGTGCTGCCGGCTCTGCCAGACACCCCACGCTGGCCTGCATGGGCACTGGGGGTAGGGGGGATCTGCTTAGCCTCTCACCCCCAAGCTGCTGCTCTAAACTACTCCATGACCAAAAGGGAGCCCCTTACTGAGAA
Organism: Sylvilagus floridanus; assembly: GCA_949820135.1. Taxonomy (NCBI): domain Eukaryota; kingdom Metazoa; phylum Chordata; class Mammalia; order Lagomorpha; family Leporidae; genus Sylvilagus; species Sylvilagus floridanus. The sequence goes on along the minus strand of OX463225.1, from coordinate 145,381,149 downwards.
CAGGGGTCCTTCCTACGGGTAAGAAAGGTGAGCTAACCACAGAGGAGTATCGCTGAGCCAGTAACTCCCATAGCAGGAACTTGAAATGCAGACCCCAGTGCTCTGGCCTGGTCTGCCTTGGTGCAGGGCTGTGAACACCTGGATTCTCGTCCCCTTGTGTGTCTCCTGGGATAAGTTTCCCACAAGCTGAGCTGCCTTACTTTTAAAAATAACTTTCAAAACTGATCCTGAATTGTGAGCACATTTGTAGTTGTGTGAAAACCTCTTAACAGTGGGGGAATGGAGACAGTGTCTCCCACTACCCAAAGGAGGCCTGCAGGTGACAAAAACCGAAAGCGCAGGACAGCGTGCTTGGTGGCAACACACGAGACTGATTCCCCCCATTTTCAGTCTCTTCAACCATAGCATTAGAAAATGCACAAAAATGATGTGATGCTCCCAGAATTAAAATGAGTGCGACCCCCTCCCCGCAACAGCACAGCGCATACTTTTGCTGCAGGCTTCTTGGCTTGAGAGCTCTGGGAAAGAAAGCCTTGGGCTGATCTAGAGGGGCAACTCCGCACGGCCCCCCGTCCCCACCCCACCTGGGCCCACTCAGGGAAAGAATCAAGCAGGCTCAGAGTAGCGTGGAAAGCGCAAGGTTTTATTGACACACCTTTCAGATTACAATACAGGCCAAACACATGTTTCCGTAGATCACACACATGATACACAACAGTACATTTCCTTGTTCAACTACGTCACTACTAACTCTTCACACAGACTCTTGAGAAAAGTCCCCCCCGGGGTTAACGCCGAGCGAGTCAGGGGTGAAACAGGGTGACACCACTTCCCGTGAGCGGCAGTGTGGAGACCACGGAGGGGGCGGAACCCAGAGGGGGAGCAGGTCAGCCATCTCTCGTTCCCAGACTCCCCCGCTCTCCCAATACACACAGTTCCACCTTCCACCTCGGCGCCACCCCTAGACGTGGCCCGGGGGCGCCCTCAGTCAGCAGGGGCAGTGACAATGCTCACGCAGCCACCGCTTCCGTGCACGCAACTACTACACTGACCCATGCCCACGTCCTGCAAAGGAGAGGGGACAGAAACAAAGAAGCGCGTGATTAAGGGCATGGCCAACCGCAAGCTGCGGGCTGCTGGCGTCTGGGCGTCGCCACACTCTCCTACAGAGCGGCAACTGCAAAATAACAGAATCAAACGTTATTCTCTCCCATGCAACACCTGGAGGAATAAATCGGGACGCGGACACCTGTCGAAGCAAAGGTTGTGAGTACAGCGCCGCGCCGGGACACGCACGCCCGGGCCCGCCCCCCAGGGCAGTCCTAGGCGTCCCAGCCGGAGAGCAGCAGGTGAGGAGGGAGGGAGATGTGAGATGGCAGAGGGAAGGAATGGGGGGGGGGGGGTGTCAGCGTGAACGTGGCGGATGAGGCCGAGCCCAGGAGAGCGAAACAGAGAAGACAGGAGAGGAGGGCCCGGAGCAGGGCCTAGTGACGTGGTCTCCTCACTAGGAACAACAGTGGCAAGAAGAGAACAGAAACATCCAACAGACGGGGAACCAGCACAGCGCTGGACAAAACCTGAGTGTGCGCTGTGTCGCTGTTCCACCTGAAAATCAAACAGCGGGATTAGAGCCTCAGTAACAATCCTCACAGAGGGAAGGCATCCAGGAGCCCAGGCCTGTGAAAAGCAAAGCTGAGTTATAAAACCAATGAGTATCTGCTCCTCCGTTCACAGGAGAAGTGTGTGCGCGTGTGCACGCCACCTGACAACGCTAGACATTTCCAGAAAACACTGCGGAAGGCATAAAATTCAAATCATCTTTTAAAAATCTGCCCTTAAAATAAAAGGCACCTCAAAAGAAAACCATGCTGAAACAATGGCAAGAGGTCTACTTTTGTTAACATATATTAAATTCCTAAATACAGAATACATTAAAACCACACCTATCTGCCTGTGCACTCTGTGGAATATATTATAAATAAATGAAACCCTACATGATGCTTTCTAAAAGGCCTGTATTTCTTCTACGTAGCTTTTAAATTTAGTAGAATTTAAAATCAAACAGAACACCAACATGAAGATCTCTTCATATTTTAGTTGGTTAGAAATAAAATGTAAAAACAAGTTTTGAGGACACTTACTATTAAAAATACCTGTTCTATCTGCTCATCTTAACTGGAAGACTTCCTATCGAAATATGACACAAAAAAGCAAGAGTTAAATGTTTAGAACAGTCTCTAGAGAAGGCCGGTTACCATGCGTGAACAAATGACCCTTCCCGACCACGGGCTACCAGAAGGTATACCTGGGGATCCAATATGAATCAGTGGGCTTCGCTTTGGTTCTAGCACACAAAACCACGGGCTGATGTACCTAATGAACTAGGCATTTAAAATGATAAAAATTAAGTAGGTCACAAAAAAACCTTACAGAAAAAAATCCTTAGGATTTAATATTAAATCAAGGCTAGATGCCTTTGGAGAGTTCATAGTCAAGAATGCTTTCAAATACACACTTCGTTCACAAATTGTAAAAATAGTATAAAAGGTCAACGGCAACGCTCACTGAACACGGCAAGTGTCCACGCTTTCCCTCGCGGGGCGGAGCTGCTGTGGCTTTCCGGGGGGGTGGGGTGGGGTGGAGTCCTTTCCGTCCCTTCCTGTCCTGCACTCCCTCTAACAGTTAACTCCCTCCTAAATATGTTACAATTTTTGAAAAGAACCACCTTTCAAATACCTCTCTCCCACCCTCTCGTCCCACTCCAAATAAATAAATAGCAAAACACAGGGAGGGCAGCTTCAGCTTAACGCAAGAACGGCAAAGTGGCTCTAGACCGGAGCAGGTGAAGCCAGCCCCGAGTCCTTCAAGTCGGGAGGGCAACAGGAAAGCCGCAGGGCCCAGAGCTGCCTGGCGCATGCGCCTCCTGGTGGCTGGGCTCTGGGCCTCTCCAAGGAGGACGCGGGCGTGCAAAGCTGCAGCGGAACACAGAGCTCCTAGGACCCTGCGATTTCTAAGGGCAGCCCCGCAGCCCACACGGAGCCTCCTTGGTCCTGTGTCACCATGCAACTAAAACCTGTCTTCAACAAGGGTCACTCCCATGGACACAGGGCACTGAGCTTACCTTCCCAATAAGATAGCAACGAAGTAAAAAACAAAGTCAACACAACAACAACAACAAAAAAACAAAAAACAAACAAACAAAAAAGCAAAGTCCAAAAGGAAAAAAAAAAGTGATAGGCTCCTAACCCCACCCACCAAGAATAAAGACTCCTTCATCGGGGCCACCCAGCCCTTGTCCTGTGACAGGAGCTGAGCCGCCACATGCCAGGGCCTGGGACGCCTGCCCGAGGACCTCACCTTGCCCGTCAGTGTCAGAAGGAAGTCCACCACGACCACTCAGGGGACAGCCTGTCCCATCCTGCAAGGCTCGGCTTCCCCATGCCTCACCCACCCCACCCACCCCACCCCCACTCTGCCCAGCTCTCAGCCTCTTTCAGGAACTCAGCAAAGCACTGTTTGAAAGCAGAGCCCCTGGGTGCGGAATCTAAGCTGGCACAACTCAGACATGCTACAGAACAGAGCCCAAGCAGCTGCTGGTGCAGGATTTACAAAATGACGCTCAGAACTACCCGTATTAAAAGTCGTTCCACCGAAACCACCGCCCGCTCCCGAGCCACGAATTCTCCTCCGGAGTGACGAGGGCGCGGGCACCTAAAAGCAGGAGACTGCCTGTCCAGGCAGGGGAGAAAACCCTCCAAGTTTCTTTTGGAAAAGAGACAAGATTTTTCCCTTTCGAAGACCATCAGTGTAAGGGTTTGACAAACGGGGCCAGACCAACGGTAACGCAAGGTTATGCTCAGAGGAGCAGCTAAGTGAACTCGTTACAGTACAAAATCAAAACAAGGCAAAAAGGAAGAAGTAGCGAGGCTGCACATAACCGCCCGCAGGCTGACCTTACGCGCTATCATGCTATTTACGGACTTTAAGCGTCTTGAATTTGTGGACAAATAATACACAGATGAGGATCAACGTATTCACTTACTACCATCTTTATAAAAATCGAATATACACACAAACACATCAACAGGTACGGAGTTTTATCCATTAAACTTCGATAAGACAACACAAAAGAACTAACAAACGGCTAAGATGTTGCGGAGTTGAAAGTATTTCCGGTAACATTTTAATTTTAAAAGGTCCATATTTACACAGGAGGCTAAATGCTTCTGCATCTCACTTTAAATGCATGATAAATAAAGAACAAAGATAATGGTTGCAGCAGATCTTCCACAAGGGTCCAGCTTCTGCGGGCTGACACCAAAAATGAAGGTAGCGTTCCTTTCTAATTCTGCTTCTTTCCTTTTTTAAGGTTTCCGTCAAAGAAACCAGGCCTTTCCTCCCAGGGCTGCCTGGCAGAGGGCCCAGGGCCGACGGCTGTGTATTAAGGCCGGACCTGTGTCTGGCTACCCTACCCAGTGCTTTACCACTGGCTGATGGTCTTTCAGGAACCCTCTAGGAAAACCCCGCTTACATCCGCGCGTGTAGACAGCTACGGACACACGTGCGCCTGGGTATCTGCATCACACGTGGACAACACCAGCAGCGGATCCTAAAGTAGCCTCAAGCCTGCCTTGACACAGGTGCCCCGTCAAGATCAGGTTCAACGACACGAACCTGAAGAGTGTGCTTCGGCGCCTCCTTTGGAGAGACAACCTGCCAAACTTCAGCTTAAAACCACAGCACACCCAGACTACTTCAGAAGCGGTAAAAAATTAGTTAAGTTCATTTTCCTGTGTCACTGTGTCCTCCATGACAAAATGAGTCGGTAGGCCCCCACTGCCCAGTGGCGCCAGAGACTTGGATGTCCCTTAATTAGAGCCGATGGGCCAGCGAACTATCATTTCAATGCAGCTCTCTCTGGACTGAGCCAAACAAACTACTCCTTTAAACGTATTAACACATCTGCTCCTGAACACCAGGACAAGGCTGCAGCAGCCAGGCCAACTGGCAGAGGGGCACACAGCCCATTTCTCGGGCCTCACCGCGGGTACGGTGAGGCAGGGCTGCTTACAGCGCCGTCTACAAGGGCTGGGCAGGGGCTTTCTGGAACAGAGAGCGCCAGGCAGCCCTGCTGCAGGGTTTTTAGGAATAGCCTCTAGCGCTCTGTACTCTCCTGGGGCCCACATCTTCCTAAGAACAGCCATCGACAACCACCTGCGGCTTCCTGTAGTCTCCGCAGTGCGCACTGAGAGTTTAGAATCAATGCCACACGAAGTTTCACGGGGTCTTGAACACGCTTCTCCAGTTCTAAATGACAGTTCCAGGACCTTAATTTGAAGAAACATAAAATTCCACCCATGCAAAGCGGTTGCTGCGAGCCCCACGCCCTGGTCTCCTCAGCTCCACTCGAAGGCTGACACACCTGGGGGACACACCTGCCCCAGACAGCGCCAAGGCTCACTCTGGTCCTCACTGGCTTAACCAGAGGCAGAAGGTGACACCAGACTTCCATTTCCCTTAATTCTATTAATAAATCTGACATGAAACCGCAGGTATAAAATAGGACTAAAAAGTGTTGAGTATGCCCTAGTGTTATTCGCTCTGGTCTACTTGAGAACATTTCCAAAACACTGAAACTCTGTCGTGAGCAGAAATACAATAAGGCACTTTTTTCAGTGTTTGCCCACCAAGGATTTTACTAAAGGTTGCTCTGCGGAGAGCAAGCCTCGACTAGTGGGACCTACCCCGAGTGTCTAAACACAGCTTCAACGATGACACGCCCATCTGAGGCCATGCCGTCCCTGGACAGACCCACCCTCACAGCACACGCCGCCGAGACTGGCATGCCAGCGCGGCCCTCACTCACTCTCGGGCCCAGCAAAGGACCGGTCCCTGCTGGAGAATCCCTCACAACAAAAACCAAAAGGACCCAAAACTCAAAAACAAGCCAATCAAAGCAAGATGCCAGGGTCCCGAGGAACGGGACACAGCACAGAGCCGGTGGCACAAACACGCCACCTTGAGCCACAGGTGAGAAGAGAAACTGGGTCGCAGGGCTGCAGAAGAGGGAACCACGGACGCCCTTCTCGAAGCCGAGGGAGCGTGGCGGTGCGAGCCAGCGTTTTCACCCCACCTGCGAAGAGCGTACAAAGGAATGGGTGGTCCTTAGGACTAGGATCATATGCAGTTGGCGCTTTCGAAATAGTTACAAGAAGCAGAATCGGCCACTTCAATTGGCACCACTCCCAACCACCCCACGCATACCCTGGCTCTCCAGGATATGTAAGTTTTAATTGGAATCACCCAAATTGGAACCTGTGTTTTTTAACAAGAGCCTCTGGAGGGCTTTCTGAGTAGGCAACTCAAGTCAAGCTTGGTAAAGAAAAGTCTTCTCTAGCCTGCACTGAAGATAAGTGCAACCATTATCAAATATTCTTTCCTGTGAAAAATACTTAGCATGTGGGACGCTGATGTTCCTTCCTGAATCTGAGTCACTGTGATCGCCCATACAGTAAGATCACGAGGAGCAATGTCTACATGCATTGTAAGCACTTTGAAAACAAAACAAAACAAAACACTGGAGTTCTTTGTGCTGACAACAGAATCGGAAGCAAACTAACACCAAACTCCAGCTTGTAGGTCCTTAAGTTCAGCTCTTCCGGAATCAACGCTAGGGCTGGCTGGCGCTCCAGACAACAGTAACGCAAGACTGTGGATCAGAGACCTAAGCTCCTGAGATCTGCGCCGGCCGGCAGCTTCCTTGAAGAAATTCCACAGTGTGTGTGCAGCGACAGGTCAGACTCTCCTGTGAGGACTCACTCCACAATCAGGGCCACGTTTATGTGAGACAAATCTATCATGTGCCTGTGGAAATTAAGGAGACAACATCAGCTCTGCAGGCGAGCCAGCACCACCCTGCAGGCGAGAGAGGGGAAAAGCCTGGGGGAACGGCAGGTCTGAGCACCCCAAACCTGCCACACAAAACTGTGGATTGAAGACAAGAGCTACACAACGGGGGGTAAGCCCCCCGTGACAGGGGGCAGGACACAGTGTCGCACGAGCGCACTCGCTGTCTGCTCTCTGCACCTGTCTGTGCCCAAGCCCCGAGCCATACCTGTGGAACTTCTGTTGAAATGCTAGTGCGTGGGCTGGTTCCTTGAACTTCGCTATGGCTTTCCGTTGCTGGGGAAGCATCTGTAAACTCTGCAAGAGAAAACGAGGAAGCATTGCAGTATCTCCGTGCCAGCATGATTAACTTGAATACCAACGGGGAGTCCAGGCGGACACGTGGATTACTAACCGGCTTACCTAGCCATCTATTCTAAAAGCAGCCTTGGTAAGTCACTTCCATGAGCAATATTTATTTACCCTTCAAACCCGATTCTTAAGTCCTCTCATCACCTGGCCACGTCAGCCTCCCAAACCCTCTCGTGCAGATGTGTCTTCCTGCTGTCTGATTAGTGGAACCAAGTCCACGGCAGACGACACCCCTACTGTACCCCTGGGGGAAGTGAGGTTCCGTGTATCAGGCTGGGTTTAGGACGGGGCAGAGGTCTGTGCGGGCAGAACAGCTATTAGGTGATGTGCTCTGAGCTTTCTGTCAGCCCCACCTCCAGGAGCTGGGCTTTCCCAGCCACACTGCAACATCTGTGCCTGGGCGGGTGCGGCACCACGTGTCCTGCCTTCCCCACTCTCCAGAGCCGGGCAGGGACCACTGGGCAGCCCCCGGCACGGGGCGCCACGCTGAAACTGCAGCCCGCGGCATGGCAGGTTCAGGGGCCAGGCGGTATCTGCTGTGTCTGTGAACCCTGACGGCTAGAAGAAAGGCCCAAACCTGTCAAAGTACTCTACACATGCCAGCAGTTCATTCTAAAGCAGACGGTCTGTCAACGCTCCATCCTGGAAGCCCACAGCTGAAGGGATCAGAGCCCTCGGAAATGTTCACAAAGTTGCCCGGTGTATGAAATAACTGTCTATTTCACTCCCAGTGAACAAGGCTGGCAGAGCTCCAAACACTTAGGTCACGTACAGAAACTGGGCGCTCAGTGCTCCTGTACCAGTGCTCACACAGAAATAAAGCGCCAGGCGCCCACATCAGCAGGGACTGGTAAACGTGCCACACCCCACACCAGAGGCAGTCAAACGCATGGGGACATCAGAGCCCAGCCAACCAGGGCGGGACTTGAGGGAGGACGGACTTGGTGTGCTCTGTCTAAAAAGAGCACAGTCAAATCCCAGACCTTCTCCCCCTCCTCATGCTCCCCCCGTCCTCCTCCTCTGCGTGTGAGCTGGAGCACCGGTGGTGCATCACCACTCTCCACCGCTTCCTCTCTGAACCGTTACTGGATTCCTCGCGACGGCTGGAGGGTCCTCATTCTGCACATGGAGGGAGAGGTGCCCCTGGCAGCCTGCAGAGGCGACCGGGCTGTGGGAAGTAACACAGAAGGCGCTCCAAGGCCGGGGGAGCCTGTAGTGCTGAAGCCAGGGAGCAGCTTCCTAAGAGAAACGGCCGTGCTCCTCTGGCACCAGGCGAGGGCAGGGTTCGACGTGGGATGAGAGGCACTGTGCCCACACCGCAGCCCAGCCCCCAGAGGGGTGGCACATCTTCCTGCGAGACTGAGAATCCACCTTACCCAAAGCTGGCTACACAGATAAAATCTCTTAATCAGGAATGGACAAGACAGACTACTCCAGATGACACCACATATCAACACTCTGCAACGCAAAGATGCGATCTGGTTTTGAAAATGCCATCGTCTTCAGGGAAAAAAAGATTTCCAGGTCACAGGGTGAATGCGTCCCTCTAGGTGGTTTTACAACCCGAAACAAAGGCATTAGGCTGTGGATGGCAAATTGATTAATGTAAAAGGATTCGCAGATCTGTAATCTAAATGTCTTCAAGCTTCATTCACGTGAAATATCAGCCAACAGAGCACAGGGGTTGGCGTGTGGCACAACAGATGAAGCCGCTGCTTGTGACGCCAGCATTCCCTACCAGAGATTCAGCCTCAGTCCTGCCACTCCACTTCTGATCCAGCTCCCTGCTAAGCTGCCTGGGAAGGCAATGGAAGATGCTCATCTACCTGGGCCCCTGCCGCATGACCATGTCTGGACGTTCTTCGAACCTGAACTGGCAATATTAGACAGGGACTGGAAAACATGCTGAGACTCACAGGGCACCCTCAGCACCCTCTAGGGACAATGGGGTCCCCCTCCTAGAAAGCACATCTTGCCCCTGGAGGAGCTGGTAACCACAGCCAGCCAGTCAGAGGGCACACCTGCTGACTCCGCTTCTCTCACTGCTTTAACTCGCTTTCAGTTACAGTAAGTCTCGGGCTGGCGCCGTGGCTCACTAGGCTAATCCGACGTCTGCAGCACTGGCACCGCAGGTTCTAGTCCCGGTTGGGGTGCCAATTCTGTCCCGGTTGCTCCTCTTCCAGTCCAGCTCTCTGCTGAGGCCCGGGAGTGCAGTGGAGGATGGCCCAAGTGCTTGGGCCCTGCACCTGCATGGGAGACCAGGAGGAAGCACCTGGCTCCTGGCTTCAGATCAACGCAGCACGCCGTAGCGGCCACTTGGGGGGTGAACAAGCGGAAAAACGAAGACCTTTCTCTCTGTCTCTCTGTCTAATTCTGCCTGTCCAAAAAATAAATAAGAAAAAAAAAAGTAACAGGAGGTCTCTTGTTTCTTTCACACCCTGCCCTTCCAGACGACACAAGACTGCCTTGAAGCTTTTATGTGGCTTATTCAGTATGAAGGGGAAAGAAATTCTAGTCTTTGTTCTTGCTGCAAGTTTTCAAAGTTTGGTTATAGCTCAAAAGAAAATTTTAAAAGACCATGCTTCTCATTGACAACTACCTGCCCATTAGCTAATATAATCAGAATCCATCTGGTACTGCTAAGAGATCTAAACCAAGAACTTTCAATTAATTAAAAGTACAGGCCGGCGCCGTGGCTCAACAGGCTAATCCTCCGCCTTGCGGCGCCGGCACACCGGGTTCTAGTCCCGGTCGGGGCGCCGGATTCTGTCCCGGTTGCCCCTCTTCCAGGCCAGCCCTCTGCTGTGGCCCAGGAGTGCAGTGGAGGATGGCCCAAGTGCTTGGGCCCTGCACCCCATGGGAGACCAGGAAAAAGCACCTAGTACCTGGCTCCTGCCATCGGATGAGCGCGGTGCGCCGGCCGCAGCGCGCCATCCGCGGCAGCCATTGGAGGGTGAACCAACGGCAAAGGAAGACCTTTCTCTCTGTCTCTCTCTCTCACTGTCCACTCTGCCTGTCAAAAATAAAAATAATAATAAAAAAAAATTAAAAAAAAGTACAGTAATTGGGGCTGGCACTGTGGCAAAGCGGGTAAAGCCGCTGCCTGCAGTGCATCCCATAAGGGTACCAGTTCAAGTCCCGGCTGCTCCACTTCTGTTCTAGCTCTCTGCTATGGCCTAGGAAAGCAACAGGCCCCTGCATCCAGGTGGGAGACCTAGAAGAAACTCCTGGCTCCTGGCTTCAGATCAGTGCAGCTCCAGCTGTTGCAGCCATCTGGGGAGTCAATCAGCAGATGGAAGACCTTTCTTTCTCTCTCTCTCTGCCTCTCTGTAACTCTGCCTTTCAAATAAATAAATAAATGTTTAAAAAAAAAAAAACACTTCAAAACCTCACAGAAGTACTTAACAGTAATTTTACCTGTTTGGTCAGGATGAAAAGGAATAAAATAATACAATGCTACTCAATTTTCATAATTTGTTGATGAGTAACTTTTCGTAGTTACATAGAATGGTAAATCAAGCAAACAACCAGACTTGACAGGCCCCTGGCATCTAGGGAGCTAGGAACCTCATGCAGACTCCTTCCTAATTCTGGCTGAGACACAGTCTGGGCTGCAGGCTCTGTGCTGAGGCCCCTCCTAGCTGGAGAATTCTAGAATCCTCTGCTGGAAGTGAGAGGTTGGCAGCACCCTCAGCGGAGGGGACCACAAGGCCACTCTGCAGCTCTGACTCTTGCTACTCATAAGGGAGCGAGCGTCTGCCCCTTCACTGGAGGCGAGGAATGGGAATCTGCTGGGCCTTTTCTCTCTCGTTTCCCACACGGCTCGAGGCTGCTCCTGCACTTACTATCGCACATACGCACGCCAAGTTGTGTGTGGTGGAATACGATCGTTAACCGTGGCCTCATGGCCTCACTTCCGTAAAATGACTTTGTGGAATGACATTCCACAAATGTTTACCGGGTGAGTACTCTAGAGAAATCCCGTGCTGAGTAGAGCAAACGTGCATCCCCCTTCAAGGCTGTAAGCATTCACAATGATTGCATCTGCGGGGAACCTGGCCTGCCTACGTGGACACGCCTGGTGGGTGACCAGGGAGCAGGCAACGCCCCGCAGGCCACTGCCTTATCACCACGGGAATCCCCCATCAACAGGGTCTTCCAGGACACTTCAGGTTCACTCCAAAACCAGCAGCACTCCGGGGATGGCCCACAGAAGGCGAGCTGCCTGCTGCTAGTGCAGCCTGGACTGGCTCGGGCAGGGGATTCAAATCCTATCTGCGGGGAACAGGAGACATCAGTGAGTGCGCACTCTGTGTGGGGTGCCATGCGTACGGCTGGCACATACTCGTATTATCTCATTTGATTCCTACTCTGAGATTTCTGGTATTTATCTCCGTCTTACAGACTGAGAACACTTAGGCCCATGAAAGTGAAGTATTCTGTCTACATGCTGCACACCAAGAAAAGTCAAAATTCGAATTTTTTTAAAAATGTACTTGAAAGGCAGAGTTACAGAGAGGGGGCGGGGGTTGGGCAGATCTTCCATCTGCTTGTTCACTGCCCTAATAGCCACAATGGGCAGTGCTGTGCCAGGCCAAAGCCAGAAACCAAGATCTTCACCCGGGTCTCCCAGGTTGGGTGCGGGGCCCAAGCACCTGAGTCATCCTCTGCTGCTTTCCCAGGCCACAGCTGGATTGGAAGTGGAGCAGCCAAGACTCGAACCGGCGCACTTATGGGCTGCCAGTGTCACAGATGGCAGCTTTATCCATTATGTCACATGCCAGCCACCTTTTAAGATCTTTTAAAATTTATTTTCATCTATTTATTTATTTTTGAACATCAGGATCTTTTAAGTCTTATCTTGAAGCTCACTCTTGCTGCCATTCCCAGGGACATTCTGAAGGTCTAACACATTGACAAAAGACGAGCTAGAGCAGCTACCTGTTATCCCCCGAGTCTCACACAACTGCGGGGAGAAACGTGTAAGTTAATGCAGCACAGTGCCTGGCACAGGTAAGCACAATCCAGATGGCAGCTGTCAGCAGGACTCTCCCTCGTGCCCACTGTTGTCCTGGGCATCACAATGGAGAAACAGCTACACAAGGGCTCATCCAGAAGGTGAAAAATGTGTACTCAAACAATGCATGGACTTCAAAATTTCTGGCAACCAAATAAATTTATCTTTCAAGCCTATTTTCCACAAACTTTTTGAAGTCCCCTCTTTTATATGCATTAAGTGATTGCAAACCTTATGTTCTTTTAAGGAAATTACTTTTTTGTGTTTTTACACTATTAACTGTAATTACACGATGAAAAGCTTTTTCTTCGTAACGCAATTTTAGGTAACACTCAGCAAAGAGGGAAATAAATATGACCGAGCCCAGGGTACTTCCCCATCGCAGCTGCTCTCTGGCGTCTCACGCTGAGGACAGGCAAGCGGTTCTAGGCACGCCCCAGAGCAGCTGAGGACTGCTGAGCACTGGCCTCACTTCCTGGAGAGCAGCGTGTGGCATCCCAAGGACCTCCGCTCTCCTCTCTCCCGTGAGGGGAATCCTCTTGTTTATTCCGCATGAGCAGTTACCACATGGCTCTCTTTCTGACTGTACCCTTTCTCCTCTGAAATTCTGAAGCACACTGCTGTATGTCTTACATCATTCCTGTCTTCTGGTTATGACAGTTCTACAAAATCTTGTCCATTTTCCTCATTCTGTAAGCAATATACGTAGAGACCAACGTTTTGGAAACAGAACAGATTTTCTAGAGAGCCTGATGAGCAGTCCTCACCGCTACACTAGGGAAAGTTCTCAGAATCCATGGAAGCATAACTAACATGCAGTGACCAGAATGTTCTGTAAAAGGTCCAAATATGTGCCTCTCCTACTTGACAACACTACCTGCTGTTATGCTACTGAACACTAGGTGGTGCCGTGTCCCAAATCACACAGACTTGACATGTTGTTCTAAAACATTTGGGATGCAACACACGGAGAAACATATGTTTATTCCAGGAGATGCTGGAAGCCCTGGGTCACTCAGTACAACTCCTTTAAAGTATATGTCTGGGGGGCCGGCGCCGTGGCTCACTTGGCTACTCTTCCACCTGCGGCGCCGACATCCCATATAGGCACCGGGTTCTAGTCCCAGTTGCTCCTCATCCGGTCCAGCTCTCTGCTGTGGCCCGGGAGGGCAGTGGAGGATGGCCCAAGTGCTTGGGCCCCTGCATCTGCATGGGAGACCAGGAGAAGCACCTGGCTCCTGGCTTCGGATCGACACAGCACCTGCTGTGGCGGCCATTTGGGGAAGGAAGACCTTTCTGTCTGTCTGTCTCTCTCTCTCTCTAACTCTGCCTGTCAAAAATAAATAAATAAATAAAGTATACATCTGAACCATAATGAAGTCTTGTCGTGAGATTTGTACTTCCTATTGTGATAAAATTTATACATACCAGTATCATTTCTTTAGTCATCTCATGGTGGCAAAAGCTTGCTATACCATTTTATAAAGTTAAGAAATCTAGTATTTTCTGAATGCATTATTTAAAAATCTATAAACTCCCACTGATACCATCTATTCCATGGGCCTAACCCTATAGGAAATAAGAGCGTGGAAGGCTGCCCTGGTCTAAGTGCTCGATTCCTCACTCCTCAGGAATTACACGTGGTGGCACGAGATGGCTCCTCTCCTCCACTGAAGGGTGACTGAACCCTGGCACCTTCATTCTTGTCTGCACATCTTTTTCTCTGAAACAAGTCATCAATCAATTCTAGCTCTGCTTTTGCAGACTTTTTAGAGGCCCCAATCAAATGTTCTAACATCACAATTTCTAATTCTTTTCAGAACCAAAAAAAGGGGACAAATGGAAGAAAAAGACTATTCAAGGGATGTACAGGTGTCAGGGCTGTGGTGCAGCGGGTAAAGATGCTGCTTTTGATACCGGCAACCCTTATGAAGGCTGGTTCAGGTCCTGGCTGCTTCACTTCTGATCCAGGTTCTTGCTATGTGCCTGGGAAAGCAGCGAAAGATGGTCCAAGTATTTGGCTTCTGCTACCCATGTGGGAGACCCAGAGGGAGTTCCAGACCCCTGGCTTCAGCCTGGCTTAGCCCCAGTGGCTGCAGCCATTTGGGGAAGGAACCAACAGATGATGATCTGTTTTGTGTGTGTGTGTGTGTGTGTGTGCCCCTCCCCATCTTTGACTCTGCCTTTCAAATAAGTAAATAAATCTTTTAAAAAACAATGAATAAATTTTAAAAAGATTAAAAAGAATTCAAGCTTTAAGACAGATGAAAAAGAGCCTGGGTAAGGTTGCATGGCACTAAGTCAACTTTTACACCGCAGCCTCTGGGACTGACTCACTAACACTCTCGGAGAAGCAAACAGTACGCACTGTTCACAAGAAAACGCTGCAGACCATGAACCAATGCAGGACCATCGGCAGCTCCGTGTGGAACGGCAGCTCCAAGGGCCACAGGGAAGAGAAGCCTCAGGGCACAGAATCCATGCTTCGTAACACGGCTGAGCTCCAGGTCTGCTGAAGTGGAGATCACTGCTCAACTGCTATTTGATGCAGACTTCTAAAGCGCCATTTGCTTAAAACTACCTACTATCAGGTCCTGCAAATTAATCTGTAATATCATCGACTATCTTAAACTACTCTTGAACACAGGCTTATGCCCCTGATAACTGACCAAATGTTCTTCAACATAGGACTAGGAAACCACTATTAAAAACAGAAGCCAAGGTTTTGGGGCTAATTTTTCATGATCAAATATAAACGACAACTAAACCTAGTATCTCTACAGGAATTCAATGTACTGAAGATGATAGTAATTAAACCTACATAACAGGCACAGTTTTAGAAGGGCCTTCATCTACTCGTGTTTAAGAATTCTCAATAATACATGGACATCTAAAACATTATAAATTAATCATCAACCCCATCTGATTATCTCCAAATTCACCCAGGAAGAAAGGAGCTGTAAGACATTAAAAGAAGGTACATTTACTCTATACGTCCTAACTTTCCATCATTTCCAAACTCTCTGTCCTCCAACAGGGACTCTGTGGGGGATGGTGAGTGTGACAAAGTGGCAATGGGCCCGAAGAGGAGGCCTGGATGGAAAGGCCAGCCAGCTTCTTCGCTGGGTCACCTGCCAGGCCCCAGTGCTGCAGAGACCAGCGCTTCCCAAAGGAACACTGTTACAACAGGCTGGAACTCTGTTCACTTCATATTCACTCATTTCATTTGCAGTCAGCTCAGAGAGATTTCTAAACACTGGGAATAGTTTTAAAATTGAGACAAACCCCAGGATAAATTACTGTCATAACTACAAAAATCTAAATAAACCACGTTCCACAGCTGTTAACATGTGAGGCTTTTTCAGGAAATTAAGGACAAGAAAGCTGAGTACTTTAACATTTGAAAAATTCTTACAGGGGCTGGCGCTGTGGCACAGTGGGTTAACGCCTTGCCTGAAGTGCCACATCACATATGTGTGCCGGTTTGAGACCTGGCTGCTCCACTTCCAATCCAGCTCTCTGCTATGGCCTGGGAAAGCAGTAGAAGATGGCCCAAGTCCTTGGATCCCTGCACCCACGTGGGAGACCCAGAGGAGGCTCTTGGCTCCTGGCTTTGGATCAGCACAGTTCCAGCCGTTGCAGCCAACTGGGAATGAACCATTGGATGAAAGACCTCTCCCTCCTTCTGTCTTTCTCTCTGACTTTCAAATAAATAAATAAATACTTAAAAAAATAAAATAAAATAAAAAATTCTTACAAAAACGAGGCAGGATTTTGGTGTAGGAATTTAGGTTTTTGCCTGGGATACCCACTTCCCATATCAGACTGCCTGGCTCTAGTCCTGGCTCCTCAACTTCCCATCCTGCTTCCTGGTAATGTGTATCCTGGGAGACAGCAGATGGCCAGTCAGATACTTGGGTCCCTCCCACACACGTGAGTTGGCCCAGCCCTAGCTACTGTAGGTATTTTGGGAGTGAACCAGCAGATGGAAGATTGCCCCCATCTCTGTCTCTCTCCATGCCTTTCAAATTAAAAATAAAAAATTAAAAAATTATTACAAATAAAACCAGTGATTTGATGAACACAAAATTTGTACATACGTGTGAACTGGAGAATGGCTTGAGGACTTCAAAGATAACTTGCTCAGTCCTACTATTAATGTCTTAAAATTTGTAACTAAGAACTTGAAAATGTCAAGATACTCAAACTTTGACACAAAGGCCAGTACCAGGAATGCTCTGCACGGTAGATCTTTCTTCTCAAGTATTGTCAACGTGACACAACACACACCTCAAGCACCACGCTTCCAATCAAAAATGATTCAGTCTGGGATGTAACAACTCGGTCACTAACGCCACCCCCCCACGTCACCCACCTGAATGGGCCCCACTGACATCAGCAGGCTCTTGAGCTGGGCATCAGTGGTTGACGATGAGAGCCCTTCCACAGACACCACGCAGGGCTGCGGCTTGCACTCCACAACGCGCAGGTTCTGTTTGTTTGGCATCAGGCGCCCTCGGCCCATGGGACCTGCCACTCCTCTGCCTCTTCCATGCATGATGGCCTGGCAACAACAAGGGGAGAACATGCTGAGTTTGGGTTTTATTCACTGTTACTAAGATACAAAGACGGGCCAATCCCTTAGGACACACTGAATACACCATGGGCTACAGGAAGTGCTGTGATTTGCTACCCATGGTGAGAGAATGGCTTAATATCTACGTGAGCTACAAATACCTGGCAAGTCTACGTGGAGGAACAGAAAGGAAAGGACAAAGTGCTCGGAGCGCTACCATCGTCCTGTAGATGAAGAACATAGGGGAGTGTAACACAGTTCAGGACTCGGATCCACTCCTCACCGTGCCCAGAGTCTAAATCTCTCCCACCATCTTAAAGGTTAGTCTCGGGGGAACCCGCTGTCCACAGTGCGGGAGCCAACATGCAGTCACAGCAAGTCACAACATTAGGTACCCAAACCTTATCTTGTAAACTGTCTGTATCTGCCACCTCCTAAACCCCAAATGCGGACCGTGCAACGAGGGCCTCTGACAAGGGTCTTGTCCCTGGGTGCGTGTTACACACACCGGCAGAGATCTCAAACAAACACCTCCGCAACAGCTCGGTGTTCTCCAACCCCCAGTGCTGACCGCACCCGCTCAGTGTGCGTAGACACATCAGCGAGAGTCTGTTTTAAAAAAGGAGACAGCTGACACTTCCGGGGTTCTCTCCTCATAAGGAAATTAGAGAGCTTGCACCTAACTTCTCCAGCTAGTAACAATGAAAGGCAAAGTGGAACTGAACAGCAGGAGGTTTCCAGACGTTCTACCCTAACTCTGCCTCATAACTGATAAAGACGGACAAATACGGCCTCTCCATCCATCACAGAAAAACTTAGCTGGCAACCAGAATACAGTGTTATTTTTGTAAGGTCTTTCTCACTTATATCCAAGGATACCACCTGAAGGAGAGAATTTAGATTGGAACAATCTTTAACAATTCTATTACTGGGACCTGTGGTGTGATACCACTTACAGCGCCAGCCAGCATCCCACAGCAGAGCGTCTGTTCAAGTCCCAGTGCTCTGCTTCCAATCCAGCTCCCTGCTAATGTGCCTGCGAAGGCAGGAGAAGATGGCCTAAATTCTTGGGTCCCTGCCACCTACATGGGAGACCTGGATGGACTTCCAGGTTGGGGTTTCAGTCTGATCCAGTCCTAGTCAATGTAATCATTTGCAGAGTGAACCAGAGGCTGGAAGATCTTTTTTTCTGTCAATCTGCCTTTCAAATAAATAAAATAAATCTTGTCTTTTAAAAGAATGGGATTACTACTTTATTAATGGGACTATTACCTGATTTGGTATGCTAAAAAATGGCATACTTTTGTTTGTTCTTACATCATAGAGTGTTGATAATACTAAACAGAGAGTATAGCTGCCCCTCAGTCTCTAGGGGGATTGGTTCTAGAATACTCCCAAGACCCAAACTGAAGGATGCTCAAGTCCCTTATAGAAAATGGTGTAGTAATTTGCATATAATCTGTGCACATCCTCCCACATACTTCACCTCCTCTCAATGCCTCCCACAGTGTGAATGCTGCCTAAATACTTGTTCTGCTTTATTGTTTGCATATCTTCAGGACAGACTTTTGGTAAGGAACATTTCTGAACTGTAGTGGTTGGACCCACAGATGTGAAACCCACGGATAGGGTGGGTCGACTGTAATTTAAATTCTCCACAGAGACCCAGAATGGTCTTCCTGTTGACACTTAGCGGCGAGATAAGAGCTGGAAGAGGGTGCTACTGCTCCCTCTCGCTGCCTTTCCCCCCCACCCCTGACACGTGGGGAAGGCCGTGCGCCTCCAAAGCCAGCCACCCTCCTATCTCTTGAGGAGACGGAAACAACGCCTGTCCCTAGAAGCTTCGGAAGGTGTATGGGCACTCACTCCACCCCACTGAAAAGGGGACGTGATGGGTACCAGGGTTTGCTTCCTGCGTGACACACAGACCCACAGGACAGGGAAGGACTGAGGAGCCAGAACCAGGCCACTGTCACTTCCCAGGCAAGTAACTTCACCCCGATGGCCCGTGGTTTCCCCTCCTGGAAGCAGGAATTGCTTCTATACTTGAGCGGTCCCTGGCAAATCAGCACAGAAGAAAAGTACGCTTGGGCTGGGGCTGCCTGCGTGGGTGCACACGCACAGGCAGGCACCTGCGAGCTGGGTGCAGACCGCGGCACAGCCGTGGGGCGTTACTGGCCCTGTCCTGTCCCTGGGGGGGAAACGTCACTGTGTTTTCAAGGCTCAACAAAGGAGTGCCTCTGAGAGAGGCAGGGCACCCAGGAGAGAGCTTCCAACCGTACAGGCTGGAGGAGCGGGCAGTACCTTCTTTGCTGGGTGAATTCCTTGGATGCTTTTGATCCCTGGAGGCACGGCTGAGTGCATGTGGGGCCCCACTGGTGGGTGCTGGGGCTGCTGAAGGACCCCCTTGGTCAGCGTCACCTTGCGGGCAGGCTGCTGGCGCACTTCCGCAGGCTGCGGCAGCCGCTGGGGCTGACCCTCTGCGTGGAAAAAGCCGTCACTTTCTCCTCCCTGCTGAAAGCAACAACACGCATGCCATTCAGTGTCTGCTCGCCCCACGGCTGACAGCTCCCTGCTGCACCAGGGAGCCCACCGCAGCCGTGTCAACCGAGAGGCAAAGTCACTCCAGACACGTGGGAAACGGGATGTGCCATCTCGCGAACAGCCAGTACAGACATTTCTAACTGGATAATGGCTAGGCTTTAACAGTATTTGTCAAGTTTACATCTCCATGTTTTAAAGACTCATTTATTTTGAAAGTCAGAGTTACAGAGACAGAGGGTCAGACAGAGAAGGAGAGAGGGGATCTTCCATTCACTGGTTCACTCCCCAAATGGCTCCATCACAGGCAGAGGCTTTACCCGTTATGCCACAACTCTGGCCCCTGTTTTTGAACTTTAAAACAGTAAGATCTCTGTTAATTTCTGTATCCATTTAAGAAATCTGTGATTATAACAAGTGCTATTTAATTGCCAGAGTACGCTTATAACTTCCACCCTAACTGAATCATCAGCCTGACCTCCCTGGTTACGGCAAGAACGTGATAGGACCCACTCTCTCCAGCACAGGGCTCACTTCCCTGCCTCCTGGGGAGAGTGACCAAGCACACAGCGAGCGGCTCTCAAAGAGGCACGTTCACTCTCCGAAGTCCAGCAGGATCAGAAAGCTAACCCCCTGTGTTAGTGTTCCCTCACCTCTCGCCCTTACAGCTGAGGAACAACTAGGAAACAGCTGTACTTTAAGGTTCTGCTCTCCATGCTGCCTGGACCACTAGGCATCCTAAAAGACATCACCGGACGGCACCTGACCGCTGCTTTCAGTCTCGCACACGGTACCTTTCCAGAGGAGGAGCTGGAGATGAGGAAGGAACGAGCGAACACCAAGAACATGAGACCCTGTCCTGTTAAACTCTGTGATCTTAACAGAAACAGATGCTTCGAGTTAAACACTTAGATTAAGACTTTATTGACAGGATGCCCTATTCTCTCCACACAAACAGGAATCAACGCTGGGTAATTAACCTTCCCTGTAATGGCCACTCGGCTATGTCAGGATCTCCCAAGTGAAGTCAGTCACCTAGCTCAGGTCTGTATATCCAAGTCCCTCCCTTCCTCCCCAAACTTGGCTTTTAGAGACCATTTCATGGAACACCGAACCCCACCCAAAGGGACGGAACAGGGACTACAGGAAGATGGGTGTAAAGTCTACCACGATCGGTCGAAGTAACTGGACCCAAGGAAAGCTGAGGTACAAATGTCACGGAAGTGCAAGACATCAGGCTATGGTAACAAAGAGGTGAGCGAACCTTCTCTCCTCAAATGAAGTATAAAACTGGACAAAACTGTCCCCCTCCCCCCAAAAAACCATCTCAGGACAATGGAAATCAACCAAAGTGAAACGAAAGAAGCGGCTCTTATTCCTGAGATCTGAGAGCCGTGCACTCTGTAGCCTTCCAAACACGGTAGCTACAGCAAGCACAGGCTTGGGCAGGAGACCCAGAGGGGCCCAAATCCCCACAGCAGCACTGTCAGCCAAAGGACCAAGTCAGTGGGAATGCCTCGGGGAAGCCCAGGGGTCCATGCGCTTCTGTTCATAGCCCTGACTGGAACAAGCGGCACACTAGTCAGAAACCTACTGGGGAAATTCTGGAACGAAAAGGCCACAGAAGGCCTGTGCAAGGTCTCCCCACGTGGTGCCTGGGAAGCTGCGGAGCTTAGAGCTGCAACCTGCCCACAAAGAGATCACTGGCCGCAGGTGGCTGTGCAGGGTCCAGGGAGCTGAGCACAGTCTCTCACAATCACCAGCTGGCCACTAAGCAAGGCAGAGCAAGAGGGCTGACCCCAGGGAAGACAAGCTCAACAAGGAAAAGAAGAACCCAAAACTGCACAGACAACAGTTAAGCCACATGAAGATGAAACCACAATATATCAAAATTTAGTGGGTGCAGATAAAAGTTACCTCAAAAAGGAAAAAAAAAAAAGACCAAAAATCAGTAATTTGAGTTTTTATCTACTAAAAAAATCAAATTCAAAATAAAACTGGGGGCCAGCGCCACGGCTCACAAGGCTAATCCTCCACCTGCAGCGCCGGTACTCCAGATTCTGTCCCGGTTGCCCCTCTTCCAGGCCAGCCCTCTGCTGTGGCCCGGGAGTGCAGTGGAGGATGGCCCAAGTGCTTGGGCCCTGCACCCCATGGGAGACCAGGAGAAGCACCTGGCTCCTGGCTCCTGGCTCCTGGCTTCGATCAGCGCACTGCCGGCCGTAGCAGCCAATTGGGGGGGTGAACCAACAGAAGGAAGACCTTTCTCTCCGTCTCTCTAACTCTGCCTGTCAAAAAAAGAAAAAAGAAAGAAAAAAAGAAAAAGAAAATTGGGGAAAATTAGAAAGATTACAATGTGCAGCAGTGGTACAGTATATAAAAAACTAGAGACAAACACTGAAATTCAAAGTTGGGGTTTTTTGGGGGGGATTCGACAAAGTGATATTCTTTAAATATACTGAACATGAACAAAAGGGGAGAAGACAAATGACCATAATCAGGACACAAAGATGGACCGAGCATCACAACAGACCCTACAGAAATTGAACGCACATTACAGACAACTTTAACTTTACATCAACAGAACAAGCAAAGGGACACATTCTCTAAGACACAGGCATCAAAACTGACTCAAAGCAAGGAGACAATTTAACCACACTTCTAAGAACTAAAGACATTGACCCAATAACTAGAAACCGTTCACAGAGAAAAATTAAGTCCAGACACCTTCACCAGCAAATCCTATCAAATACTGAAGGAAAAAAGACTAACAAGCTTACACAATTTCTTCCCAGAGAAAGCAGCACCTTCTCACTCACTGAGCCTGGTACTAGCCTGACACAAAAGGTAAAAACATCAAAAGAAAGGACAGCCACAAAAGAATATCCTTCATTACCAAATATGAAAAAAAAAAAAGCTTCACAGATATTATCAAACCTGAGCGAGGAACACAGGAAAAGGATCACATCTCATGATCAAGTTAATATTCAACCCAGAAATGAGAAACTGGGTTAATACCCCAAAATAAACTAATCACATGAGCAGCATGAAGGGCGACTTAGTAATCTGCTGTATTTTTTTTTTTTAAGATTTATTTATTTGGAAGTCAGAGTCAGAGAAAGAGAAGGAGAGGGAGAAGGAGAGGGAAAGGAAGGGGGGTAGGGGAGAGAGAGAGACAGAGAGAGTCTTCCATCCACTGGTTCACTCCCTAGATAGCTGCAATGGCTGGAGCGGTGCCAATCCAAAGTCTGGAGCCAGGAGTTTCTTCCGGGTCTTCCGTGCGGGTACAAGGGCCCAAGTCCTTGGGCCATCATCCACTGCTTTCCCAGGCCATAGCAGAGAGCTGGATTGGAAGTGGAGCAGCCGGGACTTGAACGGCCCCCATGTGGGATACCGGCATGGCAAGTGGCAGCTTTACCCACTATACCACGGCACCGGCCCCAGTCTTCTGCTTTTGTCAAGTCAGGGCTACTGAAGGCCATCAGTAGAGTTGCTGGGAAGTGCTGCTTTTACTGGTGGTCATTTCTGTCTGACAAAGTGATATTCCCCACGTGAAAACGGAAGCACTATAAAAAGGTAGACCAGTTGCAGGACTGGGTTCATGTAACTGTCAGGATGCTGCTGTGTGCTTTTTGAAATGTCTACAGGAGGCATGAGCAGGCAACCCACTCAGGCACGGATGGGAGTATTCCCAGCGCACAGTGTGCCCCACTCTTTACTACACAGCTCTGTTCTAGGGCAGGCAGACAGGCAGTGTGGTACAGCAGGCTGGGCCACCGCTGGAGACATCCACATCCCATGCTGGAGTGCCAGTTCCAGCTCCAGCACCTTCGCTCCGGATCCAGTTTCTTGCTAATGCATCCTGGGAGGCAGCGGATGATGGCCCAAGTGCTCGGGCCCCTGCCACCCACGTGGGAGACCCAGATGGAGTGCTGGGCTCCTGCCTTTGGTCTGTCTGCTGTAGGCATCTGGGAAGTGAACCAGCAAATAGATCAACGTCGGTCTGTCTGTCTCTCTCCCTCCACTCTGCCTTTCAAGTTGAAGAAAATAAACATTTAAAATAAATAAGTAAAAAGGTTTGCTCTATTTTTGTATATACTTGAAACTTTTTATGCTACAAAGTTTTAAAATTTGATGACATATAAGGATACTTCCAAAGTGCAAGGAGAGGGGCCAGTGCTATGGCAGGATCAGTAAAGCCACCTCCTGCAGTGCATCTCATAGGGGCGCCGGTTCGAATCCCAACTCCTCCACTTCCGACCCAGCTCTCTGCTATGGCCTGGGAAAGCAGTACAAGATGGCCCGAGTCCTTGGGCCCCTGCACCCTCACAGAAGACCCAGAAGAAGCTCTTTGGCTTTGGATTAGCGCATTTGAGGAGTGAAGTGGCAGATGGAAGATCTTTCTGTCCCTGCCTCTCTGTAACTGTGCCTTTCAAATAAATAACTCAAAAAAATATAAAAAGTTCATGGAGAAACAACTATAAGATAAATTTTGATATAAGAAATTTTGACAGCCATGCATAGTTTTTTAAAAAAATAATGCACTTCCATGAACTTTTTCAGGTACCCTCATTTACCATATATTTTCAGAGTCAGTGACCTATCATTTATCAATGTCTTTAAAATCTTGTTGCAATGATGGCTTCTGGCAGTGCAAGCTTAGTTCAAGACTCAGAAATCCACTATCCATGTGTGAAGACACGCTGCACTGTTGTCATGAGCAGCCGCTAGATGCCACGTGAGAGGGGAGCACCACCAGGCCACCGAATCCTCCATTGTACCGACACACAACCGTCAGTGGACTGTGAATCTTCACTTCTCTCAGTAATGCGGACAATCAAATGAACTACAGGAATTTTGCTACGAAAATATTTTTTAAAAAGATCTATTTACTCATTTATGTATTTGAAAGAACTACAGAGAAAGAGAGAGAGAAACAGAGACAGAGATCGATCTTCCATCAGCTGGTTCACTCCCAAAAGGCCAGGGCAGGGGCAGGCCAAAGCCAGGTTACCAGAGATTCTTCCAGGTTTCCCACATGGGTACAGGGTCCCAAGAACTTGGGCCATCTTCTGCTGCTTTCCCAGGCACTTTAGCAGGGAGCTGAATTAGAAGTAGAACAGCTGCATCTCAAACCATTGCCCAGACGGGATGCCGGCATCACAGGTAGAGGCTTTATCTGCTACATCACAAAACTGGCTCGAAGAAAATTAGTTTTCTTTTATTTTTTTTTTTAAGATTTGTTTATTTGAAAGTCAGAGTTACAGAGAGAGTGAGAGACGTCTTCCATCTGCCAGTTCCCTCCCCAAATGACCACAACAGCCAGAGCTGGGCGAATCTGAAGCCAAGAATCAGAAGCCAGGAGCTTCCTCTGAGTCTCCCACGTGAGTGCAGGGGCCCAGGTACCTGGACCATCCTCTGCTGCTTTCCCAGGCGCATTAGCAGGGAGCTCGATTGGAAGTCGAGTAGCTCGGACTTGAACTGGCCATCCATATGGGATCTGGTGAAGCAGTAGCCTTACCTGCTACGGCACAACACCAGCCCTCCAAGAAAACTTTCTATTGTATAGACATAAGTAATCTAAATAAGCCCTTGGGTCAGCTTACCTAACTAGGATCTAATGATAACTAGAGTATATGCCAGATTTTAAGTGCTCTAGAGAAACCACAGGTAAAACCTTATTAAGTTTGCTCTGGTTCACCATGTTAAAATGCCTTGTGTACTATATTTTTAAAACTGAGTAGTTTTTTTTTTCTTTTTAAGATTTATTTATTTGAAAGTCAGAGTTACACAGAGAGAGGAGGAGAGGCAGAAGAGAGGTCTTCCATCCACTGGTTCACTCCCCAGTTGGCCACAATGGCTGGATCTGCACCAATCCGAAGTCAGGAGCCCTGAGCTTCTTTCTGGTCTCCCATGCAGGTGCGGGGGTGGCCCAAGGACTTGGGCTATCTGCTATTGCTGTTCCAGGCCATAGCAAAGAGCTGGATCAGAAGTGGAACAGCCAGGACTCAAACTGGCGTCCATGTGGGATGCCAGCACTGCAGGGGCGGCTTTACCTGCTACACCACAGTGCTGGTCCCAAAACTGAGTAGTCTTGATTGTGCTTAAAAATACTATATAATCCGAGGCAGGCGCCATGACTCAACAGGCTAATCCTCCGCCTTGCGGCGCCGGCACACCGGGTTCTAGTCCCAGTCGGGGCGCCGGATTCTGTCCCAGTTGCCCCTCTTCCAGGCCAGCTCTCTGCTGTGGCCTGGGAGTGCAGTGGAGGATGGCCCAAGTGCTTGGGCCCTGCACCCCATGGGAGACCAGGAGAAGCACCTGGCTCCTGCCAGCAGATCAGCATGGTGCGCCAGCCACGGCAGCCATTGGAGGGTGAACCAATGGCAAAAGGAAGACCTTTCTCTCTGTCTCTCTCTCACTGTCCACTCTGCCTGTCAAAAAAAAAAAATTATATAATCCCTGCCAATCAGTACATGTGTATGTACTAAATGTCACTACTACAATTAAAAGTCCCAGCTCCTCAGCTTCTGACCCAGCTTTCTCTTAATGTATACCTTAGGAGACAGCAGTGGTGGCTCAAGTTACCCACATGGGCAAACAAGATAGACAGCTGGGCTCCTGACATCTGCCTGGTCCAGTCCTGGCTGTTCTGGCCATTTACGGAGTGAAGAAGCAGATGGAAGCTTTTTCTCCTTGTCTATCTTTACTCTCTGTCTCTCAAACATTATAAAAAATTCAAACAATATAAAAAACAAATTTAAAAGAGACAAAAAAGAAAACAGGATGTTACATTGCAGAAAAACTTGAGAAAGTACTCTGCCCTAAAGGGGAAAATGCCCATGATAACATGATAGACAAGATATTCTGGTTACTTTTTCTTTCAGCAATCCAAAACTGAAAACAAGATAATTAGGGACTGGCACTGCAGCACAGCGGGTAAAGCCTCTGCCTGCAGTGTCGGCATGCCATACGGGTGCTGGTTTGAGTCCCGGCTGCTCCACTTCCAATCCAGCTCTCTGTTATGGCCTGGGAAAGCAGAAGATGGCCCAAGTCCTTGGATGCCTGCACCCACATGGGAGACCTGGAGGAAGCTCCTGGCTCCTGGCTTCGGATCGGCAGCAACTTGGGAGTGAACCAGCTGACAGAAGATATATAATATATATAGTATATAACATATAAATATATTAAAGATATATAAAGATATATAACATATAAAGATATATAAAATATACAATGTGTCTATGTATTTGGACAATAAATACGTAATACTGTAGTGATCTGATAATCTGTAAACTGGGAAATCAGAACCTAAAATCACCACTAAAACACCAAACAAGAATAATTCTCATCCTTGTTATTTTGGATGAGCGACTGGGGAAAGTTTATGTCTGACAATCATATACGACAAGAACCCTGAAAAATAAAGTTACTTTTATCTTCCTTTTAAGGAAAGCTTGCTTCGAAGTTAAGTTTGATCTCTATTTAAAGTTCAAGTATCACAAAGGGCCTCAACTTTCCTCACCTCTTTCAGGAATGAAATATCTGTATGCAGAGGGAAATATTAGATCTGTTACATGCAGAAAGGGTCGCTGACACTATGGTGCCATGCCTCACGGAGGATATTTTAAGCAATAGCCTGAAAACACAGGAAGCAATGTCCATGATGAGGCGGTGACCATGGTCGGGACTGTTCTGGTGCCCCTCCTCGTTTCATGGCAGCTAAATTCCATCCAACACCAGCTCCGACTTCCAAATCCTTCCTGCTTGGGAAGTTCCCTGCACCTGCTCACGTGGCCTCTCTGTTGAAGAACGCCCCAGCTGACACAGTCTCCATTGCCAAGGTTACTCTGCTGTGGAGCTGCTTGGTGGTCCTCACAGCACGCATCACTTCTTGAGGGTATGCCATTTGTTTCCTAGAGGCACTGATTCCCCAGCATCCTCAGGGAGAGAGTGAAGTCGGGCACAGTGCAGGCAGATACCAAGTATGAGTATTTGTTGTCAAAGACAGACACAGAGAGTGGGGTACTGCAAATCAGGACCATGATGGCAACTACCTAACTTTCAGGAAAACCTGATCCTATAAACTGTTTACTAAAAAGTTCGGAGAAACCCCTGGAAAAGTTCAAAACTACTTACATTCAAAACAAGTTTTTTATATAGCTCTAAGTTATAATAAAACTTTGTAACCCAAGACATTCCTAGATCTTAATCATCAAGAGTTGTGCTACGGGCCAGCGCTGTGGTACAGCAAGTTAAATCCCTGGCCTGAAATGCCAGCATCCCATATGGGTGCTGGTTCTAGTCCCAGCTGCTCCTCTTCCGATCCAGCTCTCTGCTGTGGCCTGGGAAAACAGTGGGGGATGGCCCAAGTCCTTGGGTCCCTGCACCCATGTGGGAGACCTGGAAGAAGCTCCTGGCTCCTGGCTTCGGATTGGCAGAGCTCCGGCCTTTGCAGCCATCTGGGGAGTGAACCAGCGGATGGAAGACCTCTCTCTCTCTGTCTCTACCTCTCCATGTAACTCTGTCTTTCAAATAAATAAAATTAATCTTAAAAAAAAAAAAGTTGTGCTATAAGGACCAGCGCTGTAGCACAGAGGGTGAAGTTGCTGCCTGCAGCACAGTCATCTAATATGGGTGAGGGTTCGAGCCCTGGTCACTCCACTTTGGATCCAGCTCCCTAGTAATGCACCTGGGAAAGTAGAAGATGGCCTTTGTACCCGCATGGGAGACTTGGAAGAAGCTCAATCCACTGCACCCCTTTGGGGAGTAAACCAGCAGATGAAAGACCTTTCTCCCTGTCTCTCCCTCTCTCTGTCTGGAACTCTGCCTTTCAAAAAAATATATTAAAAAAAAAAAATAGAGAGAGAGAGAGTTGTGCTATAATTCAATGTGTTTCATTAATAATTATTTGCTGAATGTCAACAATATGACAAAAACTGTACTACTTTTTATGTATGTATAGAAATTTGTTTTCCTTTAATACTTCCTACAAAGTGAGCAGTATTCTGCAAGTAGTAATATCCTGAGTCTGCACATGAAACACACCCAGGCCTTTGGTCACACACTAAGTGCCTGAAAACCTCTGGGGTTCCAAAGGGGTGCTTTACACTGCCTCCTAGGGGCAAGAACTGAAACAAAAGAGGCTAACCATGATTCAATTAAGTCACTTCAATGTAAACCAAGGGCTACTATAAAGTACTTTTGATTTCTTCTGAAGACTATGCTAAGTACTCAAAACTTTAAGCATAAGTGATAGGTTTTCATTTCATAAGAAATATTGAAGAACAATTTTCCAGTTGAGAGAATATTCTCTGAATCTAATACAATAAAACATTATTTTATAAGGACATTTTTAAGGAGTTACTTCAGCTACTTCTAAGAAGAGGTCACCCTATACATAACTAAGTTGTGGCCAGAAACGTATTTTTATATCCATACTCACGCAAAGACATAGACAGAATCTGAATAGGAACCAAGCCAAATTAAATCCATCCATCTATCTTTTAAACCTATGCACATAGCTACAGCATTAAAAGAGTACTTGAAATTATTAGTACTACTAAGCTATGTAAATTTCAAAATACTGTTGATTCAAATTAGGAATGTAAGCAAATAAGTGGTTGTGTGTGGATGGAAAATTACTTTTTACCCATAAAAAGTCTGCTTTGAAATTGAATTTATCCAGGGTGGCACAGTTTACTTTTGAACTCTTCACACAGCACTATGTTTGAATACAATTTTTAAATAGCTTCCACTTCCTCCAAGAGATGAGGAAAAAAGTAGTTCAGCCACCTTGGACCGAAGGGGCGTTGTTTTTTCACAAATGCTATCTTTTAATGAATCCTATAAAAATGCCCTCTTTAGACTTATGTTTATTTTAATAAATATCTACATGTATGTAGATATATATTTATCTCATCACTTAAATGAAATGAGCTTAGGGAATACTTTTTATCAACTTAATCATTATTTAAAAAATGAAATTTGAAGCCACCAACATTAGCAGGACAAATTTATTTATAACAAATGGTTTAAATGTATAGATAAAAATGCCTATTGATACTGTCAGGGCTTCTTGCAATTTGACAGATCAAATCTTATTTTCATTCTTAAACCCTATGAAGAAGTGATATCACTGACTTGCATTCACTAGCGAGCAAATTGATTAATCCCCCTCTATAGAAATCTCAACTCTTGATTATACCTATCAGACGTTAAGCAGCATTATTCTAGAGTGACAATACTTGACAAATTCCCCAACCATTTTTCTCAGCCTTTGTGGCCCTGCTAGCTTGTATTAACCCTGATGAAAAATTAATTTTCCTTATCTTCTCCTAAACCCCAAAATCCAAATCCGCCAAACTGGCAACTCTTTCTGTAAAGGTATTATGAAAACCTCTAAAAGATTAATTGCATGTCTTCAGGTGACATTAAATTAATTTCTGTACTCATGACAGACATTTGATACTCCACACTGAGAGGACAGATAACATTGTCAGGACACACAGAAGGACAGTGGTGCAGTGTCCCAGGGCAGCCTCTTATGAATTCTCCTTCCGATAAGGCCGCACTTCACTGTCACCCGCAATGTTGCTGATCTCACAGCCACAGACCTCACTGAACAGGTTTCTATTAGCTACAACAATGCGGGGCCTATCCCTGTAATCTTTATAAAGCTCATTCAGAATCTGCACAGTAAATGATATGCATGCTATATGAAGCTTCTAAATATAAATACATTTAAGGCTACTCGATTTTTTCTTAGACGACAGCCGAATTAAAGGAAAGAAGACAGGAAAAAAAAAATAAATAAACAGGCTCTTCCAGGTTTCCTAGGTCAATTCCCTAATGAAATCACTGCAACGTGGACATTTCATATTTGCAGTTTTCGTTTATTCTGTGCAATACATTCTCCCGACATAGTGCCAACCATGCAAAACACGGAACCGAATCTAAAACACCATCTATCTAATTCTGGAAATGGGTCTACACAGGTTTATTTGAAACCAAACCCACAATGTTGAAGAGCTCAAGCCAGACAGACTTTGTAACTGCTGCGCTTCATTTAAGACAAGATCCTCTCAACACATGCATTCAACTTTGCACAAGAAGTCTTCAGAGAGTTCATGGAAAATGCCTAGTAAGAAAAAACCGCATGGATTTCAAACACAAGTGTTGCCCCAAAATAAACTTATTGTTCAATTCTATTTTTTCTATGAAGTTTTTTGAGGTACCTTCATAGCATGGTGAGAGCACGTCATAGTGACTCAATTGCTCACTGTCTCTCTTCATAAAATACCTTTCATGATTAGCTGGATTTGGAAAAAACTTGTAAAACCCAATCAGCCGGCCTTTGGAGGAAGAAGGCAAAGCCCGGAGCCTCAGAGGGGATGAGGCACCAGACAGCGAGCGAGCGCTCAGGACACGAGGTCCCTGCTGCCCTTACGAGTCCTTGGCTCCCTCCTCCGGCCTGGTCCACTTCTGGCGGCTGTTGGAATGTGGGGAGTGGATAAGCAGATGAGAGCTCTGTCTGCCTGTCTCTCAAATAAATAATAAAATTTTAAAAATCTGGAAGTAATCAGATAAAAAAAATCGCTGTGCCAACTCCCCCAAGTTGACAAGACACTGAGATTTTTAACTTAATATGTATAATGTACTTGAAATGGTCCTAGACTCTAAAAACAGAAAATGAATGGAAAGACGGAACTCCCCCCCAGGAAGCAGCAGTAACTGTTTATTCCTGGCAATGACCTAGTTAAAGAAACACAATACAGAACAAAATCCAACCAAGTCAAGCAGCTTCTAAGAGTTGTTCGCCTTCCTTTGTATCTTACTGAGCAAGGCTCAGACCTGCATTGAGGCCTCGATGGTCAATGACTGGGCACCCCAGCGCCCAGCCTCCACTCCTGGACCTGGAGACTCCTCGAGACAGGACTGATTCCAGAACTGAGGCAGACTAGAGACAAGGTGAGCTGGACCATGCTCTTGCACCAGAAAATAAGGACACGTTCCAAACTGATGCAGACCATCAAGAACACAAAGCCAGCCTGAAGGGGCCCTCCCCCATCCAACCTTGCACAATTCTAGCATCAAAACAATTATAAAGAGGGTTCATTGCATAAAGAATTCATAAGCCCATATTGATGTGAATAACTGAAGAAATTAGTAATTGAGGGAAAAAGTTATCAGAGTGGGAGTATAATAGCTGATAAACTCAGGAGTGTGGGTATGAGCAAAAACAGTGCCTGGCATTAGTGAAAATTTGGTAAGAAACAGGACATGTACATAGTCTGAAAGCAGTTTCTTGTAAATGACTAGTTACAAAGAGCTAAACTGCAACTCTACAATGGGGACCTGGCAAACACAGCCCTAGCCAAGTGATCGACGTTGATCCTGCCAGTACTGGACAAGCCTCCCGAGTGGACACAGAGGCGGCCATGATCTTCCTTCTGTAGCAGTCTGCCGAAAAAGCACAACCTGAACCTGACCCAGAAGAGCATAGGATAAACCCAAACGAAAGGATGTTTTACAAAATAACTGGTCTCTGCTCCTTAAAAATGCCAAGGGCAGAAAACACAGAGGAGGGCTCAGCAGCTGTTCCAGAGTAGAGGAGAGCATAAACGAGACACACGATCCTGGACCGCATCCTAGATGAGAAGGAGTGCAGAATGGTGTGAAGGCCGTGACCGAAGGTGTGCGCTGAGTCACACGACACTACTGCAGCAATGGGAAACTTTCTAATTTTGGATAATATACAACTGTGGTTTTCTAAGAAACTATCTTCCAAGTTAATCCTCATATACACGGATTTCAAAAATTTTTGGATAATATAAACATCTTTAAATTCTATCTTCCACCATCATAAACCATGTCTCTAACCTACTCTCAAATGAATTAGGGGGGAAAAAAATCAGTTTTTGTGTACTCCAAAGGACAAAAAAAGGATAAGGAGAAAGCAAAAGAGGCAAAATGTCAACAGCTGGCTCTTGTGGTAGAGTGTGCAGGGGAATTCTTTGTATTGCCTTACAACTTCTCTCAAACCGAAATCATGTCAGAATCAATCACTCTCCTCCACAGTCCCACTAAAGAGACCAGGTATGTACATACATATCATTTCTCTAAAGACAATCTGGCAAGGGTAGGAGAGAAAGCAATCTACAAATACAGTCCAATCCCCAAAAGCAAGATCACACAAAATAAATTGGGACCTTCTGTAAGTAGCATTTTGACAGCCTTTTAAAAATAAAATACAAGAGTATCACAATCGGACAGCTGGCTTTCCTGCTGGGACATTCTGTGCTTCTCCCATTTCTCTGTGTGGCCAACAGAACAAAGGACTGTTTACTTAATTGGCTGCCAAATTCTTAAAATTTTCATTACTTTGATCAGAAAAAGCAGCTGAATTCAGTATTTGCTTTCATTTTCTTAAATAACACTATAAACAGTTACTCCAAATAAAACTATTTTTTCCCCTTAAGCTAAAAGTAAATTGTAGCAATATTTATTGAGCTACTATCATGTACTCAGGGCGCTACGCTACTCACTGCACATGAGTTACATTTAATCTTTACAGTAACCCTGGAAGGAGCTGATCTTCTCCTTCCTGATGAGGAGTCTGAAGCCAGGTAACCAAGAAGACAGGAAATGAAAAGTAAGATGCAAACAATGCGAGGACTGCCATTCTCCCTGAACTGGAAGGTGGGAACTGACTAAACAATCTCCAATGCACACATTTGTTCTAATTCTTTTTGATGGTGTTTATTCACGAAGAATGGCTGAAGGCAACTGTAAGCTTAACCTAAATAAATATTTTATGTTTTTATATTGGCTCCCCTAGTGCATTTTTTGGATTACAGATTAGTTATTCCAAAATTATGACTTAACAAAATGGCTCTTTTGACTTCTCAAAATTAAATACTTAAGAGTAGCTTTCTGAGAAACAAGCAAAAGAAGAGTATTTCTGTTTTCCAAGTACTAAAAACAGAACCAATCCATCAAATACAACTCTAAGTGGACTACTTCTATACAGACAAATGTAATTGTAGAAATAATATTTGCTAGAATCTAAAACCACTATAAGGCAGCATTAATTTGTTCCTTCTGTAATTTATCAGATATAGAAAATAAAATATAACGAGAGGTCTTTCATAAACATGTGAACACTCTTGTGCATACACAAGGGAATGTCAAAAAGTTTGTAGGAAGCAGTTACAAGAAAATTATTTTCATGCAAAAAATTTCAGAAATTCATGCATATGAACTATCTTCAAAGAGTTCATGGAAACTCATATTATATTTAAAAAAAAAAAAAAAAACTATGCATGTGTTTCAAAAACTTTCTGCCCCAAAGTAAACTTATCTTTTAATTCTATTTTCCACGAACTTTTTGAAGTATCCTAGTATTTTCACTGCGGTCACTCACCATAGCGCAAGTTCTTGAATGGTTCTATACTCAGTGATAGCCACACATCCTGTCTGAAGATTGATACTAGAATGGAGAGACTGCTTTTCTAAATGCAAGGATAACTCCATTAAATGTCAGATTTAGTTATACAAGTTTAGGTTAGAAAAAGATAAAGCAAATACTCTCCAGGAAACTTTATAAATATTTAAAGATAATCTATCTTTATTCTGAGTCCAGGACTCTTATTATATAGGAATATTAACCAAGAGTGGAACACTTTTTTACTAAACAAATAATACAGAAATAAAATGTACACATAATATTCTGTATGGTACGATGTTCAAGTTAATCCTCCTACAATGCTAAACTCCATGTCAGCCCTTGACTGGGTGGCAGGTTCATTATTGCACTTAAAATAATTTAAGGTTTTGCATAAGCACAGTGTATCCTTGAACATGAAAACACCACAGCCAACGGACGCAGAGAATGACCTGGATACGGATGCCTGGGGAGCAGCCAGCGACAAAAACAAGTCAGATAGATGCCAGTGCATGCAGCACAACCTGCAACCTGCAACAATTATGTTGTCCTAAAAAGTTCCCACCCAAAAAAAAAAAGGAAAACAAAGCAAGGGTAGGGAGATTATGGAAATACTATTCTTTCTAATTCAGAGAGAGAGAGTCACATCCTCTGTTATGTCAAAAGTTGCCAACAGGCTCCTGTAGGAGCTGCTGCAATGAATCCTAAAATAGAGACATGTTGGCTAGTTAACTTAACGTTTGAGAATTTAAGGGACAGATTTTCCTTTTTTTTTTTTTAAGTCATTTCAAAGTACTAGTTTGGCAGATAGCTATTTTCATAAAAAATTCTTTTTCCTATTTACAAAAAAATTAGTATTGGTTTTTTAATAAGGTCTAGTATTAAAAATAATTTTTTCCACTGAGAAAAATGATAGCAATGATTCAAGTAGTTTTTTTTTTTTTAACGGAGATGTTTATTAATTTAAAAGCTGCTCTCTGATGGCAGACCCTTCCCCTCAACCTGCCACTGCAGCAAACTGTGCTGAGATGGCTGTTACGGTAAAAGGTCTGTAACTCAAGCACACAAATGAGACTCTGGGGCAGGCATCTGGCCCAGTGGCTAAGCCACCAGTTAGGACACCCCTGTCCCACATCGGAGTATCTGGGGGTTAGATTTCTGGCTCCTGACACCAACTTCATGCTATCACACACTCTGAGAAGCAACAGGAATGGCTCAAGCAACTGGGCTCCTGCCACTCAGCTGGGAGATCCAGACTGAATACCTAGCTCTGGGTTTTGGTCCCAGTTGGATGGTTGAGAGTGAACCAGCAGATGGAGTGTGCACACTTTCCCTGTCTCTCTCTCTGCCACCCAAATGAATAAAAATAAAATAAGACATTGATTAGTATGCTTGAAAAAACAAGGTCAAAAGAAAAAGGTCACTGATATGTAGAAATTTATGAGTCCTCAGGCTCTCACCTAAATATAACAAGTTCATGTAAACTCAATTGATGTAACACAGCTCACTGCTTGTCTACATTTTGAACCACAATGAACAGATAAAACAAAGATTCAATAAAACAAAATTACGGGTCCTACTGAATATTCTCCCTACGGAACTTTTAATTTATATTCTCCTATAAAAATTTTCCTAAAACAATATTTTTAGTCTACAAACCTAGGAATAAAAGCACTACAACTTAACTAGCCAACTAGCGAAGTGAGTTGTTCTCAGTCCACCACAGGGATGGCTATGCTGCTACCACGGCGCGCCTTCCGCGTTGCCACGTGCCACCCGTTTCTCAGATGGACCAGGACTTACAGGTTCTTTTCTT
Organism: Sylvilagus floridanus; assembly: GCA_949820135.1. Classification (NCBI taxonomy): domain Eukaryota; kingdom Metazoa; phylum Chordata; class Mammalia; order Lagomorpha; family Leporidae; genus Sylvilagus; species Sylvilagus floridanus. Next base: position 145,345,499 of record OX463225.1, on the reverse strand, counting down.
CTTTTGCCGCACAGCATTTTGGGTCTGCCTTCTATAGTGGTTATCGTTAGTTGGCTTACTTGGAAAGCACACATTTTTTACAGTTTTTACCCTTCCTTACTCAATTAGTAACACAAATTACATCATTGTTAGAGTACAACACTGGCAAAGTCCACAGCATTTGTCATAGAATTATGACTAAAGCAACAGATCAGAATCACTTACTAGAACTAAGACTATGCAAGCAAATGTCAGAAAGCACGTATTCTACTGGATACTTCCTAGGAGACAGGCTCTGTGATGGCAATCTATTTGCAGATACTTTACTTCAGAGCACTGAACTTCTCCTCACTATAGTGGAGAGCTACAACTCCTGTGGCCTTACAGGAAATTCTCTGAAATGGGCACTGTTCAAAGCTAAAATAAAGGCATGCTACACTTTTGAAAACCTGGAGATCAGATCCTCACGATTTCAACTGGAATTCAGTTTCCCCCCATTTTGCAAATGAGAGAAACTTCCTCAAAAACAAGACAGGCCTTTGGACCAATGCTGCTTAGAAGCATATATAAAGACATACTCTGCCCCACCATTCCCACTCCAGTTGCTCTCTGAATTTAATGCTATACACAACAGATTATTAGCTTTGTGTAAACGAAAATTTTATTTTTAAAACAAACTTGGTGATTCAAGTTTGTTTAATTTTAGTTACCACAAATTTATTTAGCACAATGTGTTATATATTATTGTTAAAAAGAAGCTAAAATTGAGAAACGTCTCACTTTGGGATTGTAACACAAGTTTAAGACTCCAAAGAAGAAGAAGAAAAAAAAAAAAGACTTGAAAGAAACCAAAAACAAAATGGGTCCCAGTTTCAAGTAGTATTTAAATGACAATTCTTACGCTGACTTCAAGTAGATAGAGATTGGTCTACATGATCATTAACAGAAGTAATTTTAATTCCCTTTCATCAAAAAACGTTCTCTGGAAATTAGCACATTCTAAGTGAAACACACACTTTCAAAGAGGTACTCATAAATCTCACCAACTTACCCCGCCTGACAACTTAATCACCCTGACCTTGGAGCTGACATGCGGCCCGTCTCCGCTGCCGCTGTTGGCCCGCTGCATGACAGTCCTTTTGACAGCAGACTTCATATCCGGGGGCTGGCCCTGGATGGACGCCACGCGAGCAGTCTGGGAGGCAGGTGGGGGCTCCTCCACATCTGCAGGCTTTATCTGGAGTACTTTGTGCAACGGCTGCGTTTGACTTGGAGGTACTGTTCTGGCCTGCCTCAAATGCTTCAGTGGCTTCACCTGCTGTCCTTGATACTGCATGTTAGCACCAGATGGTACAAAATTTGATGTTTTGGGCTGAACATTTGAAACAGTGACATCTTGGCTTTTAACAAGCAGTCTGTTTTTCACATTCGGTCTGCCCTGTGCACCTGGATAGGGTAACAGTGGGTTCCCATTGGTGGGTGAGGGTGCAGCTGCCTGCTCCTCTTGTTCTGCCGGGGGCTGGGGGACACAGAGCTGCTGCTGCTGCTGCTGCTGCTGCGCCAGCCTCTCCAGTAACTCCTTCTTCCTGGCACCAGCCTGCTGCTGCCGCCGCAGCTCCTTCTGTTTCAGGATTTCTTCTCTCAGGCGTTTCTGCTCTTCTATCTTTAAGCGATATAACCTGGTTTCCTCATCTTCATCAGGAAACTAAATGAGAAAACAGATGGAGTTGACTTTCCTGTACAAGGCAGGGGGATCATTCCAGTCTTTTCCAACAAAATAAGAAAATACATTTTCCAAAAACCCTTTAATTCAGCAATCGGAAGAAGTCACTCAAAATCTGCTTTAAAGACTGTAAGTATAATTACCAAGGGAGGGGAAAAAATTACACAGCTACAGCTAATTTGGAAATTCTTATCAGAACATTAGCAATGAAATAATATAAATTTCCACTCATTTACAAGTTTGAAACCAATTAAACTATTCATTTAAGATATCAAAATATGCTTCAAATGGGAATGGCAACAGCAGGGAGGCCCTGCTGTCACACGGGTTTTATCTGGCTCTTCCCTGACAAACCAACAAAAGGTGGGTGTAAATGACCTGAAAGGCACTGATTAGAACTATTGATTTTTCGTACAGAATTTTCAGCCTGATCTCAAACTCATTTGTCACAGAATAATTGGTTATAATGAACAGCACAAGTCAATCTCTCTGACCTTGAACTCATGCACTCTCCTCAGAATCAGAATGTTGCCAATTGCAGTATTGGAATATTAATGGTATATAAGGAATGCCTTTAATATTCCAGCTTCAAACCATTCTGAAAGTCCATTTTAAAAAATCTTGAAAGAGCCCAGTAACTTGTATTTTAAAAAAAGCAATCAAGAAGAAAGTTTTCTAAGTTAAGCATTTATGAAATTGTGTACTATTCTTTTAAAATCATCTACACATACCCACAGATCCCTTTATAAGAAAATGTGACAGATTTATTCTATCTGTAACTCCACTATTTAAAAATCCTCCCCACCCTGACTAAACGTTAACAATGAGGACAGAAAGACAAAGGTACAGCCAAGGAGTTAGCTGACGCCCTGGGAGGGTTGGGGACGCACGGCCTTGCTCATCAGCTCAGAAGCCATTTTGGCCAGCTGCGTGATCTCAGCTCAGAATGTAGATTTCCAACAGCAAATGTGAAGCTGAGGGAAGGCTGCTGCACAGAGAGGCATGCAGAGCAAGAAGTGACGCTAAGCAGTCAGATAGGAGTGCACATAACACTTCCAATAGCACGCGGACACCACACTCGGGAAGGGGCAGACAGAGGTGGACACAATAACACAATACCAAGGGCCCACTGTTTAAAGATGCAGGAATAGTGGCCTGTGCTGAGGCACAGCAGGCTAAGCCTCCACCTGGGCTGCTGGCATATAGGCACCAATTCATGTCCCGGCTGCTACTTTTCTGATCCAGCTCCCTGCTTATGGCCCAGGAGAGCAGTAGAGGATAGCCCGAGTGCTTGGGCCCTGCCACCCACGTGGGAGACCGGGAAGAAGCTCCTGGCTTCTGGCTTCAGATCAGCTCAGTGCCAGCTGTTGCAAACATTTGGGGAGTGAACCAGCAGATGAAAGACCTTTCTCTCTGTCTCTCCCTCTGTCTGTAACTCTACTTCTAAAATAAATAAATAAAAATCGTAAAAATAAAAACCAAAAACAAAATCACACAGAAATAACTGCTAATCATAAGGCTATTTTCCCAAGCAATTAAGAAAGAGTTACAGCATGTTCCAGAACATAGAAATGCTTTAGAAAGGCTTCCATCTAGATAGAATTACCATTATCACTATCAACTGACTGACTAAAAGAAATAAGGAATATTTAGCTAAGTAAAACAAACCTAAGACATTTCTTTAACACAGCTTTTAAAAAACTTTAATCCTGATCCTGTTTATGTACATAGAAAAGTTAAAAGTAAACAACAAATCAAGATATGTACCATATATCACAGCAACCTACGAGTTTCAGTTCAAAGTACATTCTTAAAATTTTTTAAAAAAATTTGAGAGGCAAAGAGAGCGAGTGTGTGTGTGTGTGTGTGTGTGTGTGAGAGAGAGAGAGAGAGATAGAGATAGGTAGAGAGAGAAAGAGAGAGAGAGAGACAGTGAGTGAGAGAAAGAGAGAGAAAAACTCTTCCATCTATTGATTCACTTCTCAAATGGTTTCAACGCCCAGGGCTGGGCCAGGCCAAAGTCAGGAGCCAGGAACTCCACCCAGGCCTCTCGTGGGGGTGGAAGGGGCCCAAGGACCTGGGCTCTCTTCCACTGCCTTCCCAAGCACGTGAGGTGGAGACTCGAACCAGCATTGTGGTACGAGGTGCCAACTCCGCAGGCAACAGCCTCACCTGCTGTGCCACAATGATGGCCCCATAAAGTATCTCTTTAAAATAACTCTCCAGAAGAATTTCTTAGAATTCTACCCAAATTAACTAACCAGATGTGGCTGCTGGTATGGCTAAAAGATAACTTTCCTCATATTATTTGCTTTCTAACAAAGTAATGTGTTTGTGACTGAATTCTGCTCAGCTAAGTCAGTTTACACATGAGTTATGAGCAAGGTATACAGCAAGATGAAATTATCTCAATACAGCTTTCAATTTTTTTAATATTTGTTTTTAAAATGAAAAGTCATCCTTCTAATACGAGCTGATTAAATGTTAATTCAATATTTTTACATCATTACATTTCTTTTTTGATAACATTACAAACTCCTTTGTGCCATACCTCTTTTTAGTAATTATGACAAGTTGAACTCTAAAGTCCGCAATATTTACAGAATCCTTGGGCCTTTTACAGAAAGCCTGCTAAGCCCCAGTACACATACAGCTATATAAATACACAAATCTAATACTGCAAACTACTGTGAATACAATTTATGTTTTCTGAACATGGCTGCTAGGTTAAAAGCAGGATCCAGCTGAAGAAAGCGGGACGGTTTTCTGAGGAACTCACGGCCTGAGGGTGAACTAGAGGCACTGTTCTGTGGTCTTCCTGAGCCCAGATATTCTTCAATAAGGAAAATGTCCTACCTCTGGTTCTGTCTTTGCTTCTTCTTTGGGTTGAGCCACCGGGCTCACTGGCTTCACTTTTCCTTCGGTCTTTCCCTGGGAGCTCCTGGAAGGCTTCACTTGAGCTGCAGGAGTGGAGGAGCAGCGATTGCTGCTCATTTCTATGACATGTGAGGGAGCGATGGGTAATTCACGCAAGTTGCTGTTCCGAGGGGCAGTGGGCTGCATTTGCTGCATTGGTCGTTTGGTTACATTCTGAGACGCTGTGTTCTATCCCAGGAAGGAAGAAATTAATTACAGTTGGAAAGAAACATAGCAAAAGGAACACATAAAGATACAATTATTAAATAAAAATATCAAGAATTCTAATCAGGAAGTGACTTTCCGTTCTGGGGGCAGATACTTTTTTCCTTGCTAAATATTTTTTATGCTAAATACTGCCTGATCCCTGTAGCACCACACCCTAATGTTAAATGGTGAATGTATCATACTTGCCTACAGACAGGCCCTCTGTGTAGAAATTATACAGATTTCAGTTGGTGCTTCAGTATGGGAACTAACATGTTTAAAAGAACCAAAAAGCACTCTATCTGCCACCAGGAGTCAACTAGATTAATGGCACTACCATTTTTACTTAGTCACCTAAATTTAAAGTGAAAAAAGAAACAAATCAAGCATTAAGTCAATGTCCCAAGAAAAATGATTCCCTGGAAAACAAAGGTATCAGAAAGCTGTACTGGGGAGAAAACTCGTGGTCTTGTTCACCTCAGGGCCAGGTAAAAGAGAACCAGTAGTCGGGGAAGGTATAGTTCCCGGTCATCCAGGTCAGATAGCCAGGGGCACAAGCTCAGAGTGGCCGGCTATTATCCAAATAAATGAGACCCAGGTTACAGAGCACACTCTTCTCAGACCTAGAAATCCTTTATTTCTTAAATTATCTTCACCTTACTTTAAGACGACACACAGAGGCAGGTTATTAGGAAATCAGACTCAAAGTAGCTACACGACATGCTTGAAGCTCAGAGGCGGAAAAGAGATCCTACGTATCTCTTGTGCATCCCAGAAACACACACAGCCCCGTTTCACCTTCACTTACTAGATAAGGACGCTGAGGGGGCGAGGGTTCAGACTTCAGAGGGAAACCATGACCTGCATTTATTACTTATAGCTACAGCCTTCTGTGCCTATTCACAAATTATATATACATAATATATATATATATACATATATATATATATAATATATAATTATACTCAAAACAAGCTAAACCCCAAAAGAATAACAGTAAGAAAGTCTCCGAAACCCAACAGAGTGTTTCAGGGGTGAGCAGAATACAACCCATAGGCACAATCGGGCCTTACAGACAAGCGCTATAACCATTAGCCACACTGTGTCTTTCTCCTGAAAAACTACATTACAAGTCTCTTATAGAGGGAAGGTATGTAATGGAGGTCCGGACAGCGCCTGCATATAAACTCTTTGCACTTGATGTTAGCCAAAAGGCTGAGAAGCAATGCACATAAACTCTTTGAAGTCAAAGAAACTGCCTTCCGTTACACTAGATTCCCAGCCAGCACCGTGGTACTTGGCAATATGATGCTCAATTCATTTTCCCTGAATTCATTCACTTAGTTACTCAGAGCCCAGAAAGCAATCTACACATCAAAAAAACCAAGGCACTGGCAAAGGCAGACTGACTCCGCCCCAAGGTACTCCCCCAAGTTGTGAGTCAATAATTATCACTACATAAAAAACCCAAGTACAGGAATGTAACACGCTGAAGCAAATATCAACAGTCTCAAGGCACAGAAGGAATAAGTTATTTCTACAGAGAGGACAACCTGTCAAGTGCTTTTTTAAAACAGATTCACGTCAGAAAGATGTACTACATGTTCTAATAGTTTAAATCCAAGCTGGGAAATAATCTAACTCACAAACGACACTCCAAAACTTTTCCGAGTTCAGACACCCCAGGAAGACCCAGCGATGGCACTGCTTGACACTTACATGCCTGAGGCCCTGGCGCTGGGGGCACTGCATCCGACTGTTGTTTGGCTGAGGCTGAGCAGTCTGCACATGAGGCCTAAACTGGGGCTGGGACATGGGCATCAGAGGAGGGGGAGGGACAGACAGGTGGTGGTGATGCTGGGGCTGGTGCTGAGGCTGATGCTGGGGAGGGGGCTGGTGCTGGGGAGGGGGCTGGTGTGGAGGCTGGTGTGGAGGCTGGTGCTGCGGCTGGAGAGGCGGCTGGTGCTGATGGTGCTGGGGCTGCTGGTGCTGCGGCTGCTGCTGCTGCTGCTGCGGCTGTGGCTGCGGCTGATGTGGGGGGGGCAGTGGAGGATGCAGCGGCCCCTGCCATTTCAAAAGACAAAGAAACCCCAGTTAGCAGATGGATGCACTAGGTGCATTCCAGTTCAACTATTTCCTTTAGAACCGCAACGCAAAGAAACCTATTGACGTTGCAATAAAAGATTTTTTTTATATCTGTGGACGAGATAATGGTACATCAAATGCAGCAATAAGCCAAAAACTGCCACCTTAAATTTTATATTCACCCTAAATCCTTTCAGTCCAATAATTCCATGAAGGCAACCAAAGGAAATTACTAATGAGGGGTTCCCTACATACGCTTGGTGTGGGATAGAGTTCCCTACAGCACTATAATACCGAAGTACGGAAACGATAGACACAAGCCAAGCACTGGCAGCAGTAAAAGGTGACCTGGTGCAAGATCTGTTCAATTGATATGGTAAAAGATACGTGACACGAAAAGATCATAATGACATATTAACTGGAGGAAAAAACAATCATGGTGATGAGGATGCATGCATTAATAAAGACTGAAAAAATGCTCAGCCAAATATTAGGGGGGTCATTTAATTTCCTTTTCTTATAAACATCCTAACATTTCTGTAATGCAGATGTATTTTTCTTTTGCCATAAAATAAAAAAATTAAACATCTTATTCTCCTTTAATGCCTTAAACAGTAACCATTTTCCCTTTTAAGTTTCAGTACTTATTTGGTTGACTGAAGTATCCCATTAACATGTTTAATATAAATATTGTAAGTTTAAAATACAGGAAAACACAAAGTGGTGTCACAGATACTCAAGTCAACCCAGGAATTACAAACCTGTCAGCAGAGGGCACTCAAGTCTTTAAAATAATGAGTGAAGAGCAACGCATTTTTTTTTCTTCCACACAATCTTTTTACTATCTATTGCAGAAACCTAATTTGCCAGTTCTTTACATCCACCAGTAAATCATTTAAGAAATCTTAAAGATGAGAAAATGTTACTAAAACGTGCCCCAGTCTTATTAGTAGTAAATCCTTTACAAAATAAATTCCTAATAGTGACATTTTTAAATTTCCAAAAGGCGACAATCATTTTTTCCATTTCTCCAAGTATTAAAGAGATAAACAATACTGTCAAAAAAAATCTGTCTTTAAAAATCAGTAATTTAAGATTACTGTTCTTTTGCTTAAATAACCACAAACCAGTCGACTAGAAATCTGAAACTTCACTTTTCTAGAACAGACTCAGAGCTACACACTCTCTCCCTCCAGTTCCACTCACGCTGCCTACCTGCAGGTTAGGCTGTGCGTGTGTGGGCAGGAACGGCTGCCCTGGGCCAGGGAGGAAGGGCTGTCGAGGAGGAATGAAAGGCCGGGTGGTTGCTGTCCCTGGCTGGCTGAAATGCAGAATGCCCACTGGTCCTGGAGGCTGCAGGGCTGGTCTTACAGGCCTCTCTCTTGGGAACACTGGTTGCTGCCCTTGCTGGTTGAACGCTGGTGCTGGCTGAGTGAATGGTAAGGGACTCTGGGCAGGAACAGGGTGGCTACTGTTAAGAAGCGTGGGAGGAGGTGGTGGTGGAGGGGGACTTCGCTGCTCCAAAAAGAGGTGACTTGGAAATCTTGGGTCACCTGCAACTGAAGAGTAGTGCAACATTACCTTCAGATCAGAAAGACCAGGCAGTGTTATAAACTGTCTTACCACAGATAAAAATTACAAGTGTTGGTAGCATATGTTTGCAAAGAATGCTTAGATTTTTCTCTTTTATTTCTAGATCGTTTCATCATTTTAAATTGAATTTTAAAAGATAGATTTATTTGAAAGGCAGAGCAACACAGAAAGGAGTGACAGAGAGAAAAGCGATTTCCTCCTTTCGATCAAGATGCTAACAGCGTGCAATTATAGCATGATATATATAACTGTGGAACACAAATGTGACATTCTAAACACAACCCACTGGAAATTACATTCAGTTAAAACAAAATCTACGTTTAGGCACATCACCTACTAATACAGCTTTTGTTCTGTTATTCTGCACTATTCACATTTTATATACCTCCTAAGAAAAAAGGGTCTCGATCCTGAGGTGGGGGAGGGGCTCTCCATTGGTCCTGGAGAGGAAGTCGTGGGGGCTGGCTGAAATTGTTGGGAACCGGTCCAGGTGTATGCTGCGGAAATTCTGGAGGGCCCTAAAGAACAATGGGAAAAGCAGGGTGAATGACAGAAACATATTCTGTAATTTTCAGAAAAGTACACATAGTTCCAGGTTCTCCTCTGAAAATAGCAAATAACTAATCACCTACAGACAGTCTCTCTCCTTCACACAAACATGCAACTACAAATTACAAAATAGGTGGATTCTGCCAGAGTCAAAAATCAAAATACACCATCCAGAAATTAATTCAACACTTTAATATTATTACAGCACAAGAATATTATTTTCAAGCTTACTGAAATCTATGTAATTACTGACCTTGTCTCCCATTAATCCGAAAGACTAAAAGTCGACTTTGAACATTCATGACATTTATCTTCTCAAAGATGCTATTCATTGCTACCTATTTAACACAGGCATAAGCCACAGATATGAAGCTGCTTTACCTCCAAAAAAAAAATAAATTCAATTTGTACCATAATATAAATCAGCAATCTCTGACATGAGAGAAAAATGTGAACTGCTTAAGAAATCAAACTACTACAAGAAAAATATTACATAGTTGGGTTCCTTTGTATAAAAATTTTAAACAAATGCTTATACATTAACTTTTTTTTTTTTTTTTTGACAGGCAGAGTGGACAGTGAGAGAGAGAGACAGAGAGAAAGGTCTTCCTTTGCCGTTGGTTCACCCTCCAATGGCTGCCACGGATGGCGTGCTGCGGCCGGCGCACCACGCTCATCCGATGGCAGGAGCCTGGTGCTAGGTGCTTATCCTGGTCTCCCATGGGGTGCAGGGCCCAAGCACTTGGGCCATCCTCCACTGCACTCCTGGGCCACAGCAGAGGGCTGGCCTGGAAGAGGGGCAACCGGGACAGAATCCGGCGCCCCGACCGGGACTAGAACCCAGTGTGCCGGCGCCGCAAGGCGGAGGATTAGCCTGTTGAGCCACGGCGCCAGCCTACATTAACATTTTTAATAACTGTATGTTACTAGTGCAACACTACAGAGACAGTCTAAAGTCACTTCATTTTCCAGTTGCCTTTCAAGTATTCAGGAAGATTTTTAAAACTACCATATTTCCTTAAGAAGTAGCATTTAAAGAAATGCTCACAGGGCAGGCACTGGACACAGTACGTGGCAAGCTCACTTCCCACATAGGAGTGCCTGGGTTCAAGTTCCAGCTTCAGTTCCAATTCCAGCTTCCTGCTAATGTGCACCTTGGGAGGCAGAGAGGATGGATCAAGTGTTTGGGCCCTTCCCAGCTATGTGGGAGACCTAGATTGACTTCCAGGCTCCTGGCTTCAAGCCTGACCCTGTTCCAATTGTTGTAGGCAACTGGGGAGTAAACTAGCAGATGGAAGCTCTGTCTCTTAATAGAAAATGAGATGAATAAACACAAATTTGTTGAAATGTTTTCCACTTCAAATGAAAGAAAGAAAAGAAAGAAATGGCTCACAACCTTTTTCACTGCTACAAAAATAACTATCAGCAAAATATGTTTCATTCACCAAGAAAAGTTCAAAGTAGAATAGTGGTTATCAGAGTCTTGGCAGAGTCGGGGGACAAAAGGAAAAAGTTAGTCATTGAGTTCTAAGCTTCAGCTAGAAGGGGTAAGTTCTGATGGTTTATTACACAGCAGAATGACTACAAATAATAATGTACTGTATAATTCAAAACAGCTAGAAGAAAGGATTCTGGAAGCTTTCACCACAATGATAAATGTTTTAGATAACAGACATGCTTACCTTGATTTGGACATTACTGAATGTATACATGTATCATAACATTCACAAAGCACTCCATAAACATGTACAATTTTGTATAAATTAAAAAACAAACAATATCACCTCATTGTTTGGAATTGAGTCAGTATTTCTCAACTTCTTAAAAACCAGGTTCTTTCTTACAAACAAAATTATAATGTCTTGTCCTTTTATTACTGATATGACCGGCTGGTCCCTCTAAATGTCATATGATTTTATATTAGAACTCTGAAAATGCTATTTCCAACTGTATTTGCCTGCTTTACCCTTTAAAAGCCTGCTCTACTGAGAATACGGCAAGAATAACGCAAAATGAATACTAATTTAAACACCACAAAGATAGTCAAATATCTAACGCTAAAGACGTGTTTGAAACACAAATATAACTGTAAAAACACAAATGTATTTCTTGAAGCAGGTGAAACAAAAAGCCCTAAAAGCTTAAGCTCTTGTAGCTTCTGCTGATTACTTGAGGTGAAACAAAGGAAATCCTTGCCATGCCAGTGTCTGACAGGAGCGAGTACCTCACTCTAGACAAGTTACTGAGGAGTTGGAGGTCTATGGGTGGCACTACCTATTATACACATACACCTAATTAGAAAGGTTTCTAACTCTTAATAAATATGCACATTTTATGTTAACTTGAGACTTTATTGTTATGATGTTTTGATATGAATATTCTTTTGAAATTTTTACTTTTGATAATATGCTTTAGAAAAATTATTTATAGTAGCACAGGTCACGATGCATTGCTAAATCTGCATAAAGAATTTCAATGAACTTGCCTATTCCACTGCCAAGTTCTTTCCTCTTGTTTTAAAAATATTCTCATTTCGTTTAAAGTCAATGAAATAGGTGGCATGTATATGCACATTTATTTCCAAATGCAATATTGTATTTCTTTTTTTTTTAAATTTATTTGACAAGTAGAGCTAGACAGTGAGAGAGAGAGACAGAGAGACAGAGAGAAAGATCTTCCTCCCATTGGTTCGTCCCTCAAATGGCCGCTGCAGCCGGCGCTGCACCAATCTGAAGCCAGGAGCCAGGTGCTTCCTCCTGGTCTCCCATGGGGTGCAGGGCCCAAGCACTTGGGCCATCCTCCACTGCACTCCCGGGCCACAGCAGAGAGCTGGCCTGGAAGAGGAGCAACCAGGACTAGAACCTGGCGCCCATATGGGATGCTGTGAGCCACAGCACCGGCCCCCAAAATATTGAATTTCATCAAGTAATTTAAATGTTCTAAGTATAGCACTCATATTTAAATATCGACACTATTCTGACACACAAGTTGAGGATCCCTAACCAAAAAATTCAAAATTCAGAAGCCTCAGAAATCTGAAACTGAGCCACCTGTGCTCCAAGTTTCAAATTCTGGAGGTTCTGGAGTTCTGGGTTAGGGATGCTCAGTGAATGAACAGGATACAAATATTCCAACATGAAATACCTTCTTCTGACCCCACCATCGGGTAACATACTCAATCTGTACAAGCATTTCCAAACATGTTTTAAGACTAATCCCCAAAAGTTTTCAGATGGCAGTAAATTAGCAATTAAAGGTTCTGTGGGGGCTGGCACTCTGGCGTAGCAGGTAAAGCCACTACCAGCAGTACATCCCATATAGGCACTGGTTCGAGTCCCAGCTGCTCCTCTTCCGATCCAGCTCTCTGCCATTGCCTGCGAAAGCAACAGAAGACGGCCCAAGTGCTTGGGCCTCTGAACCCTCATGCGAGACCCGGAAGAAGCTCCTAGCTCCTGGCTTCGGATTGGCCCAGCTCCGGCCTTTGCAGCCATCTGGGGAGTGAACCAGCGGATGGAAGACCTCTCTCTTTCTCTGCCTCTCTGTAACTCTTTCAAATAAATAAATAAATAAATAAATCTTTTTTTAAAAAAAGTTCTGGGTTGTTTCAAAAAAACGCTTAAATGCTGTTTCTCTATGGAAAGGCCATTCTGAGTATACTGCCTCCTAGACATGCAATTTAGCACTTCTGGCCCTGAGCGCTTTTCGGACTGAACAGCCTGTTTTCCTTAAGCTGTTTCGGTGTTTACTTGATGACACTTATTCTAGGGAAGAAGAACATAAAGGAAGAGTTTCAAACAGATGAATGCGAAGAATTCATTAAAATAACTTACACTGAGAAATTTATACACACACACAGACACACACACACACGGTATCAAAACTAAAACTATTCTGAGATACTGAAAAGGGAAAACATCACAGCCTGAAAAATCTAATAGTCATATGTAAAAGAAGTTAGTAAAATTAGGAAGTTTTAAAAAGGAACATGTATTTTTATTAACTTTTAGCTTGCAAGTAAGAAAACTACCATCTACATGATAACCATTTCCAGCCTTTACAGTACGCTGGTAAATGACAGAGCTCGCTTCACATCCGGCTGTGGTTGTTGACAAGCAGGCTTTCACCACGTGACTAACGCAGCCACCCAGATGGTTTGGCTGGGGTGACTAGAATCCAGTGCAGTGGGATTTATTACACTCAGAGGCATCCAGTTGGCAGGAAGACCACCACTTGTCTGCGATGGTCTAAAAGGGAACTCTACACTTGACAATCTAAAGGATCTGAACTCCCTGGGAAAGTGTGGGCTGTCAAGCTCTTACAATCATGAATAAGTTAAAATAGGAATTAGTCGATGGGGGCTCACAAGACCGAATGCTAGGCAAGGTGCCACACAACACTGGGGCAGGAAGAGGGACCATGGAATAGCTGAATGAGGTATCTCCAGACTCTAGGGCTCGTGGGTACTCACAAACGGAGTTCAATATCAATCACCTTGCTTATCTGACTGATCCTGATGCTTAGTGGAAGCCAGCTCAGGAAGAGGCAGGAGAACAAAGTTGTAGGTGCATCAGAGTTGGGGCAAAGAGTCTGAACCTAGGCTTGTGCCCAGGTAACGGTAACGTATAGAAAGCAGCAGCAATGAGAACGAAGGGAAATTCTTCTACTTATCAGGGCCTTATGACCACACGGTGAGTGATAACTGCAATCGTTCACCACAGAATTTAAGTCATCACCCTTGAATCCAACAAAAGCCAGTGAAGAACCAATGTTTTACAAGTGTCCACTTCTGAATAAGAACCAGAGGGGACGCGGGAACCAGGGTTTCTGGCAGAGTCCAGGAGTTTTTAACATGAAGACAGTGACTGCCATCAGCACTGTGCATTACCAGACCCTATTTCCTCAGCAACACACAGCCAGGAGACTGAAACTTTACAACATGACATCACTGGCCTAAGGTCACACCACTGCTCAACCATTAGAATGTCAACAGTCAACAAAGACAAGCTGGAGCTCCCACACTCCCACAACAGTTCGGCTTATTTATAACATAATAAAAACTGGTGGTGAAATTTCAACTCATATAAATCTTTTTTTTTTTTTTTTGACAGGCAGAGTGGACAGTGAGAGAGAGAGACAGAGAAAGGTCTTCCTTCCGTTGGTTCACCCTCCAATGGCAGCTGCGGCCGGAACACCTCGCAGATCCGAAGCCAGGAGCCAGGTGCTTCCTCCTGGTCTCCCATGCGGGTGCAGGGCCCAAGGACTTGGGCCATCCTCCACTGCACTCCTGCGCCACAGCAGAGAGCTGGACTGGAAGAGGAGCAGCCGGGACAGAATCCAGCGGCCCGAAGGAAAATAGAACCTGGGGTGCTGGCGCAGCAGGCGGAGGATTCGACTATGGAGCCGCGGCGCCAGCCAACTCGTATAAATCTTAACAAAATCACTCAATTTGGGCAGTTTTAGAGAACAAATTTCTGGGGTGGGCAATTTGGCACAGTGTTAAGACACTGCTTGCATCCAATATTAGAGTGCCTGGGTGTTGAGTTCCAGTTCTGCTGTGGATTCCAGCTGCCTGCCAACGTGCACCCTGGGAGTGAACCAGAGGATGGCAGATCTCTGTCTTTCTGCCTTTCAAATAAATGAAGATGAAAATTTTGATTAGAAAACAAAGACACCTTTTCCCTAATTGACATGAAGATGGTGGTCTACGACACCCAGCTCAGAATTATGAATCCTGGAAATTCTATTATAGTATACACAAAGTTCCATATTCCATCATTTTTTGGATCTATTCATTCCATGTTTCTGCCTCAGCCAAAATGCAAAATCACTTTGGAAGATGGTATCTTTTACAAGTTTGAGTAAATAAATCTTTCTTGTCACCAGCTGCCTAACTCACAGCCTCTTCACAGTTTCAGGAGTCACACCTTACCATGGGCCACAGATACTCTGTGTCTGGCTTCCCTGTCCCTGTAGCCACACTACTGAGGGCTGTGGAATTTAAAAAAAAAAAAAAAAAAAGGCTTTTATTTCATTTTAGCTGGCCTGTCAATGTCGCTTAGCAGTTTCTCGCCTGTGCTTCGTCAGCTCCTTCTCCCTCAGCCATGCGCATTTCTCACGTGTGAGCACCTTCTAGTCCCTGATCCCACAGTACGGCTGCCCCTTCCACCTGCGATGCTGTGGCAATCTCAATGTACTGCACTGCCATTCCCTCCACCTACATCTAAAAACCATTCCTACCTAAGTGATGCGGTTGCTAATTTCCAACTGCAGTCTATTTGTTAAATACAAATTCTCACTTTATAATTGCATATGGTCATACCTTTCTTAAAAATTAGACAGCAAGGGGTTGAAAGTATGCTACTGATTTGCTGACAAGCTTTCAGCCTTTACAACAGCCAGCATCCTTCAGGGCTCACAAATCATTAGCTTTATAAGTCATCACTACGTAAAGAGCTGACAAAAAAGCAGACAGAAGGAGGTGTTAGAGGAGAAACCGGAAGAGCAAAAAGTACATTTCTGAGAAAGAGAGAGTGTGGTCCGGTTAACCCTTAAGCACTTTTATTGTATTTATAGTCGGAAATCATTTTCACCCACTGTGAAAATAAATGCTTCATCAGTTTACAATTATTTTACTCTTTATAACAAAGGGCAAAGAAATGCTTAATTGATCATATCACATAATGATATACACTACAACTCATGTATCATTGTTCTCTCCTCCCTCAGCTCAGCACCAGACACACTTCTAGTGTGATGAACTGTAGGGTACACTTTGTTTTCACAACATTCACCTCTGCATTAACAGGAAACAGATGGCAGGACACCTCCCTCCCCCCCACCCCACCCCGGTGGAGGAAGAAGGGTGACTTCTGTACCGGCCTTTCTTCACACAATTCATGGAAGCCAGGGAATGCCAGTGTTTCCCTACTTTTACTCTCTCTCAATTTTGCTCATAACTAGAATAAGCTGAAAGAAGTCCTGACCTTCCAGTTTTCATTATGTAATACATGAAGGCCCAATACCGACTGCTGTTCTTAAACACATGGTGCTAGGCTTATACAAGAACTGGAAAATACCTCACTCTTAGGAATTCTAAATACTTTCTTACGAACTCCGTAGCTATCGGTGAATTCCATGATTGCCATGCAGAGCTCCAAGGCTCATCCTCAACAACACCAGTCATGAGGCTGCAACGCGTTCTTTATAAAGCCTTCTTCCCATCCTCCCATCAGTCAGTAGTTCTGAGTCCTACAGGTGTGCTCACTGTAGATAAGGCAAAATGTTACTGGGGAAGCAGACCAGCTTCCATGCCACTGTGAGTAGAAGCTCTGCTAAGTTTTGGTTTCTGACTTTGCCACAGGCTGAAATCAAGGAAAAATACTCTCTCCTTAGCCTTTATCCTATTACAGAACAAAGTAGCTACTACAACTTAGGAGAATGAGTGCAAAAGAAAATAAACTCAATAATAATGATATTATTAAACTCTAATAAATGAACTAAAAAAAATTAGCACTCAATGTGCTATTTTTCAACAAATACAAAACTTCTTGAGTCTCCAAGCAATGTTAGATTCCCTGGAAGATTGTTTTAAATATTCAAAATTTCTAAAGACACCGTTTGATATTAGATTAAAAGTATGTTAGGATCTCAAATCCTGCTCCCAGTTGCTGGCTATTTTAATACAGTAATTTTCATCTCTTCACCAAATGTTCTTTCCCTTCACTAATTATGTGCTATATAAATGCATCTTCACATTATCCAAATGTTGGAAATATTTAACAAACTCCTTCCAAACTCTCTCATAATCGCTTTTGGAACTCATCACTAATATCTAAGCAGAATGCTAACTTCAAATGAGCCTTATGGGGCAGAAGGTAAGAGAGCAGTAGGGCTTACTGACAATGAAGGCAGCACCGAACACAACACTAAGGAGCAAACCCCACCACACACCAACAGATCTCTTCCAGCCCTGTGTCTAGCCCAGCACTCAGCTGTGTCCTTAAGCAAATGATGCAATCTGTCTGGTCTTCAGCTCGTTTAACTATAAACAGAGGTAGAGAGAGCAAAGTACTTCAGGCAGTACTCAGCAAATAAGAAAAGTTCATCATCTCTCCCTGCCTCTCAAAAAATAAGTCTTAAGCATTTAGTCTGGCCGGCGCCGTGGCTCAACAGGCTAATCCTCCGCCTTGCGGCGCCGGCACACTGGGTTCTAGTCCCGGTCGGGGCGCCGGATTCTGTCCCGGTTGCCCCTCTTCCAGGCCAGCCCTCTGCTGTGGCCCAGGAGTGCAGTGGAGGATGGCCCAGGTGCTTGGGCCCTGCACCCCATGGGGAGACCAGGAAAAGCACCTGGCTCCTGGCTCCTGCCATCGGACGAGCGCAGTGCGCCGGCCGCAGCGTGCCGTCCGCGGCAGCCATTGGAGGGTGAACCAACGGCAAAGGAAGACCTTTCTCTCTGTCTCTCTCTCTCACTGTCCACTCTGCCTGTCAATTTAAAAAAAAAAAAAAAAAGCATTTAGTCTAATCCCCATAACAGCATGCCTGGATTTGAGTCCTATCTCCAGTTATGATCCAGGCTTCCTGCTAATAAGCACCGCAGAAAGCAGCAGTTGATGGCTCAAGTACTTGGGTCCCTGCCACCCATATGGGAGACTCAGACTGAGTTCCCAGATCCTGGCTTCAGCCTAGCCCAGTCCCAGCCATTGAAGGCATTTGAGCAGTGAACTAGCACACGGGAGCTCTGTTTGTCTGCCCCTCAAATAAATTTTTTTTTTTTGGACAGGCAGATTTAGACAGTGAGAGGGAGAGACAGAGAGAAAGATCTTCCTTCCGCTGGCTCACTCCCCAAATGGCCGCAGTGGGCAGAGCTGCGCCCGGTTCAAAGACAGGAACCAGGTGCTTCCTTCCTCCTGGTCTCCCATGGGGTGCAGGGCCCAAGCACTTGGGCCATCCTCCACTGCTCTCCCAGGCCACAGCAGAGAGCTTGACTGGAAGATGAGCGACTGGGACAGAATCCAGTGCCCCAACTGGGACTAGAACCCGGGGTGCCAGCGCTGCAGGCAGAGGATCAGCCAAGTCAGCCAAGTGAGCCACAGCGCCAGCCCCTCAAATAAATTTTCAAACAATTTTTTAGGGGGAAGCATTGTGACACAGGTTAAGTCACCGCTTGGGAAACCCACATTCCACAGTGGAGTGCTAGTCTGAGTCCAGGCTACTGCAATGTCCTGCTAATGTGCCTGGGAAGCAGCAGATGTGGATCAACTACTTGTTCCTGCCACCCACACAGGAGATCTGGATGGAGTTCCTGGCTCCCAGCTTCAGCCTGGGCCAGCCCATTATTTCAGTCATTTGGAAAGTAAGCCAATTGACTGAAGATTCTCTCTAGAGAGAGACTGAGACTATTCCCTTCAAACACAAAAATAAAAAAATTTCTCAAAGTTTGTGATGTTTTTTTAAGGTGGCAGTCCAGGCTGTAAACATGACATACAGTTTCTTGATAAGGTAAAAGATAAATCCGCGTAGATCTTTCTACATTATCAGTTCTAAGTTTAAATCAGAAAAACACACCACCAAAGCCTACAAGTCTCATTTCCTAAATCTCTCAATTCCATTCCCATTTCTCCCTCAAATGCTGGTCTAAGAGGGTTGAGCTATGTCCATCTTTTACATCAGTGTGTTTCCATGTCTGGCGCAGTGCCTGATACACAGACCGTCATAAATATTTAATGGATGAATGAATTATCTATTTCTAATAGCAGGGTTATCCCAGCCTCCCATGCTAAACCTGGAAGTTCTATAGCATATTCAAAAAAATCAGCTGCTCACAAAGCACACGGACATTTGTTGAATGCTAAATGGATAATTACTGAATGGCTAAATGAAAAAAATGATATAAAGAAGGTTAGAATTTCCTGACCTAGACCTTGGGCAATGAAGTGTCTCAGTCTCTTGAGCCAAGTAGATCTGAACCACAGACAGTGTACCAAGAAGCCAATACCTTAGATGATCACTGGTTTGGAGGCAGAACAACCACCTAATTCTCTGATCTACCTATCTGATTAAAATAATTTACATTTCTATTACATTACACCACTAGATAGAAAATCACAATGAACAAGGAGACGTCCCTCTTCCCCCTTCAACCATCTTCCTGTTCGTTATACTATTAACCGTCCTCTGAAGAATAAAAACCATCATACTTTGTAGTATGTGGTTTCATGGTGCTTTTGAAGGCACACAACGCAGGCCAGTCTCCCCTTCTCTGCTATGGGTTTAACTTTAGAACCCCACGCTGTAAGATGCAGGACACATGCACCACACAGAGGACCTGAGCAAAGTCCTGTTACTGCACAGATGATGCTTAGTATGAACTAACTTCCCACCCCACCCCACCCCACCCCGCCCAAGTATCAATAAGGCAGTCTTACAGGGTCATTCCTAAACTTAAATACAAATCGACAAATTAGGACTAAACTCCTTAGGACAGAAATTGTTCAAGAAAAAGTACAATAAAGTAGGAACAAGTAAGGATGATAACAAAGCTCCCTACCCATATAGCATGAAATCTATTTCATATGCAATTTTCTGCATTTGCCAAAGTCTTAAAAAACAGCTTTATGTCTAAGGATGGCAATTAATAAAAAAAAATGGAAATAATTATTTTGTTAATGCTGCAAAAACATGGTGTTAATAAAGCATAAATCTTCTTGATTTGGCTTTACATAGTGGGATCCCCTTGTTCCCCCGAAGACAGAAATTGCTAGAGTTCAATGCATTTGTGCTCTGTGTTCTGAGCAAGCACCAGAGAGGCTATGGCATCCAGCCTCCCCTGGGGGCAACCAAAGGGGTAGAAGTGATGTGTGCCAGTTCTAGCGGAGGCAACAGTAATAATTAAAACCTCCTGCAAATGATGCTCCCTCCTTTCCCAGCAGTCAGCAGAAGCTGCTGAGGGCCAAACGAGGGGCAGTCATGTAAATGAGAAGTCCGGCTGGTGACGTGTTGAGAACACATGGTATGCTGCCCAGCACTGAGGGTTTGGTGTAATCCAACTGGCAGTCCTGCAATGAGCACTCAGGAGCCATCCTCAGCTCCCCTCTGTCTGCCAGTATAGATGCATCCAGCTACAGCAAATGCCACCCTGGCTGATGGCACTGCTTTTCCAAGGACTACCCAACAGAGTGGGAGAAAAAAGCAGCCATCCCCAAGATATCCTGCCCCCAGCCCACAATTCTGAGCTGTCACTTATGTTCCAGAGACCTCGCTGAGAAATCAAGCTGAGGTTTGCAACTTTTACCTGAACGACATCTTAGCCGTGGATCCATCCCCTCCCCGTCTTGCTTCCCCATTTACCAAACGGCCTGCTCAAGCTATGCTTCTGCTGGCCTAGGGCTCAGTCCATATAACCACTATTGCTGCTAGCCAACAACCAATCACTGGTGGTCTCCTAGGAGACACAGCATTCTGTGCCATCTCATTTAATCCTATGAAGTAGACATTCTGCTCTCAGAGACATTGCACATAGTTCAAGGTTAGAAAGCAGGTGAGTCTGGATTCAAATCCAGGCTGTCCACCCACAGAACAAGGACATTTACCTGTTACCTTACATATTACTTGGTATGAAAAGCAAAACAGTAAAAGCTTTGTGTCACATTCCCACATCTGTTGCAATGTTCTATAATCAAACAGGCCTCTCATTGTATGACAGTGCATGTATGTTTCACGGTCCAGAGAATAGTAAATACTGCATCAATCCGAACGCCACTGAAACACCACTGCTGGCTTGAGGAAGTAAAAGAAATCAACAGTTTCCATCTCATTAACACACCAGAGATTATTAAGGAGTAGGAGCAGCTGAATAAACAAAGGAATTTATGGCTTTACAAGTTAGTTAAGTAGAATTAAGAATGAGAAAAGAGGGTTTATTCAAGATTAGCCTCAAGTCTTTCAACAACAGAAGCAAGGAGTAGTAGGAAAGGGAACTTCTGGGTGAGGTCGTCTCACCTGGTCACAGAGGAACGCATGGGGAAGATGCGGGTGCCTGTGTCACCGCAGCCGGGAACCTGGGAGTCTGAATATTCAAAGAAACTGCAGAACTTCCGAGTTTATCAATACTGCTTTTTTAAAACAGAAGAGAAAACCAGCAGTAGGTCTCCTAGGGTTCATGGTACCACTCCCCCCTTCCTATTTTCTGTGTGTCTCGAACAGGTACCACTGCGCTGCTTCCCAAATTCTGGCACAAGTCTTAGCCATAAAGAAAAGATTGCTAACTGCTTGCTCAACAAAAATTCTCACTTCTTCCTTAGTAATGTCCTAACTTTATTCAGGACAACACTGTGCCCAGCTAAAACCTACATATTACAACATGTCCAAAGGATGGCCATGTGACTAGCACTTCCCTTAGGGGCATCTAGCAATTGTGGGATAGCGCTGCCTCATCCTTTTGCCTTCCGGTTTTTTTTTTTTTTTTTAATCTATAATACAGATAAGTACAAGGTTTTATTTATTTATTTGAGAGGCAAGAAACAGAGAGCCATCCTCCATCCCTCAAGTCAGGTGCTGGTTGGCTAGAAAAACCTATGGATCCCAGATCATATCAGATGACTTCTGTATAAGCCAGAACTCTTTTTTAAGGCATAAAGTAAAACATTTGCTTAAGTCACTGTTTACTGAGTTTTGGGTTATAGGCGGCCTCACTCACATTTTGATTCCCTAAAGCCAAGTTTAAGATTCTTCTATCTGACATAAATACAGTCCCAAGAAATCCATGGCCCATGCTGTGGAGCAGCAGGTTAAAGCTCTGGCCTGCTGGGTCAAGTCCTAGCTGCTCCACTTCCGATTCAGCTCCCTGCTAATGCACGTGGGAAAGCAGCGGAGGATGGCCTAAGTGCTTGGGCCCTGGCACCCATGTGGGAACCCAGAAGAAGATCCTGGCTCCTGGCTTCGGCCTGGCCAGCTCCAGTCATTGCAGCCATTTAGGGGGTGAACCAGTGGATAGAAGACCTCTTTTTCTGTCTCTATCTCTTTGTTATTCTGCCTAATAAATAAAAATAAGTCTTTAAAAAAAAAAGGTATCTACCCAAGCTTACATTATCAATGAATGGCAACTCACAGCAAGACCCCGTTTTTCAGACTGTGAAGAGTCTCCATCTGAAAACACTGCTGCTGCTAAGATCAATCAACCTTCAAATAACGCCATGTAAAGACGGTCCCCAAAGCCATTCACTCACTACCTAAGGGGTTCTCTTGATGAGAACTTTCATTAACACCTATCATTGCTTAGGTATAAGTCATAGCCAATTACCAGTTCCCTTTATCAAACACAATTCTTTTAAGACTGTTGGAGAGATGTGAATGCCTTACTTAACAAAACTTTTAGTACCAATGTAATTCTACCTTTCAAAAAAAACCACTTTAATCCTTTCAGATAATTCCTCTATTTTGTTCTTCTTTATGTCACTTTAAAAATCCAAAGTAAGAAATTATCATTTTCTCTCATATAATTCTTATACAAATTATACTTTTTTCCTGCATCTCTTGTTAATTACATGATGTTATCTATATTAATCCTATTCAAGAGGAACTGATAACTTTAGTAGCCCCCAAAAAAAAGTTCGCATAAATTGCTTAGCACAAAGTTAATCATATAAAGCCTAGGATAAAAAGGCTCTAACAGCTATTATGTGACTTATCAGCTTCCTTAAAAGGGTCACTTGGTATATTTTAATAAGACTAATTAAATACCTTAACAATGTCATTGAAACTTCATGAATCTTTCAATAAATTGCAACCTTCCTCTACAACATGTTTTCATTTATTAATCTCACTTAAAATGCAAAGAACTATATAAGAAACCAACTGACACTTACACTGCCTCTCAGTTAACTCTGATTAAATGGGTTCAATGCAAAGAATAAAGACCACTAGTGACCCCCGACATAATTACAATTACAGCCCTCCATCACAATATGTTAATCCTCTTATTTCAGTTCTCCATTCATTTTTTTTTTCTTTCATGTTGTGCCTTAAATACCGACATTCATTTTCCTAGATGGCATTTTTTATATTTATAGACGCATGCTAATCATTTGGAAGCAGAGACCCAAAGCCCGATTCTAGCTTTCACAGATGGGGGAAAATGTCACATGGATTTACACAGAGTAAGATAACGGTACTGGTTCAAGCAGTGAAGACAGCACTTTCTAGAAGCGAAACATCTTTTCTTTAGTACAAAACACTACTGTACGAGAACCTACACGAGACATGAAAAATCCTTTATGGCTCACTGGCCCTCCAGCCATGCTCCTCCCCAAACAACCACCTCTGCAATGCTCAGCCCTAAAGTCCCAGTTTCTCCACACAGTGACAGTCAGAGTCTTTCACAGTTACTATTCGACTCAATGATTCTACTTTCTTACTCCGTTTACTGAAATGCACTTTAGTATTTGGGGAGAAGGTGCAGCATAAAATCAAGACAACAGGCTTGAGAAGCAAACTACCTTGGTTATAATTCTACTTCCTGCACCCAGTCACGAGAACTTAACCGATTTATCCTTTCAAGACTCAGCTGCCCAATCTGTAAAACGGAGAAAAGAATGATGCCTTTGCTTCACAAGGTTACTTAACAGAAGCTCAGAGCAAAATTCGGAGAATGGGATTCATTCAATAATTTTAACTCACCTCTGAGGTTCAAAGACACATGTTCTAGGGAGAGTGTTTCCTCACTCAAAAATAAAAACAAACCACAACCAGTTAAAAAAGCAAAGCAGTAAGTACCAGCTGGATCAACTGAGAAGGCATACTTTATTTTAAAACCTGGGGTTGCATTGGGGCGCAATGGGTAAAGCCACTGCCTGAAACATTAGTATCCCATCGGGGCCCTTGTATTCATGTCTTGGCTGCTCCACTTGGATCCAGCTCCCTGTTATTATACCTGGGAAAAGCAGCAGAAGATGGCCCAAGTAGTTGGGCCCCTGCCACCTACATAGAAAACCCAGATGAAGCTCCTGGCTCCTTGGCTTCAGCCTGGCCCTGTGTTGGCTGCCGCAGCCATCTAGGAAGTAAACCAGGGGCTGGACTATCTCTCTCTCCCTCTCTCTCCATCTCTCTCTTTCAAAATAAATAAATAAATCTATAAAAAACATTAAATTTTGAAAGTAAAAAAATTCTACTAAGAACTGTTTTCTTGATAATTTATGAAAAGACCTCCTTCAAAGATTATCTTAACAAGGCTCTAAACAGAACTGTAGGTCTTCAAATACTCTAGGAAAAATGAATATGAATATACAGCTCCCCTCAAAAAAACTGTAGGACACCTCACCAAATACAGATCACAAGGACAGGTGCTAAGTCCGGTGGTTAAGGTGGCCATGTCTCACACTGGAGTACCTATGTTCAATGCATAGTTCTGGCTCCTGATTCCACCCTCCTGCGAATGCAGACCCTGGGAGGCAGCAGTGATGGCCAAAGGAGTTGAGTCCCTACCATCCACTCAGACACCTGGATTCAGTTTCTACCTCCAAGCTTTGGCCCAGCGCAAGATACTATGGGCATTTGGGGAGTGAGTAAGCTTACAGGACCGACCTCCCTCCCTCCTACCCTCCTTCCTTCCTTCCCTCCCATCCTCCCTCCCTCCATGTGTGTGTGTGTTTCAAACAAACAAACACTGAGAACAGATATCAAAGAAATTTCTTTGGCACACAGAAAAAGTTCAAAGACATAGATATTTTGTGCTGTAGTCCAACATTTCATTACTGAATTGAAGACAAGAAAACTATATTCAAGGTTTAAGTCTTCATGGCAATATACATTGACACTATATATCTGAAGAGGACATGTTAGTTTTACTTAGCCAAAATGTAAATAACCAGTTTTACGGCATATTATTCTATAGTGTGTACTAATAAAGTGGCTCTAACTACAAGAAACCAATTGTATATTATTTCAATGAATATTCCACGGCCTTTGAGTTATCACACTGTGTTTTAACCTAGCCTTATCTATCCAACACACACAACACATGCTTACAGAGCAGCAAGTCAGGTTAAAGGTTTACTTAATGTGATAAACCACCTTCTTTAATGGCTGTTACCATAGTGTTTAGCTGCTCCGTAACCACTGCAGATGGGAATTCATTGATATGATTAAATCTGATGGTATGATAATATATGGTAATCATGATTAATCAGAAACCCACTAGCAAGAGGAGGATGTTGGGTATTATGTCACCTGCATTTTAAATTGCATTCTCTCTTTGCAAGCCTGACAACATTTGACAGCTGGAAGGATCTCCTACCACATCTGCCTGCTATGACTCACAGATGTGATAAGAGAAAACGCCCATCATTCCCTTCCGATCTTAAGTGCTAATAACTACAATGCATCACAAGCAAGTTGTAAAAACGGTATGATGGTCAAAAGCAAGAGTTTCTTTCCTGTATGGAATAAAGTCTGGATTCTCATCTGCAATGGTTCTAATCAGAAAGGAAAGTGATTTGATGCAGCAGCCTCATCAAACATGATTTGCATGAAATGGCATTAAGACACATCCAGGAAGTGTCAATCACAGCCACCTGGTCCCACACACTCCAAACTACCTGTGATGCTGCCAGAACTGCAAAGTACAATGCAAATGCAGATCTCATTTGCTAAGTCTACCTAAGTAAAGATGAATTTCAACTTGAAAGTACAATAGTCTTTTTAACAAAATTTACATTTTTAATTTAAACAAAGAGCACTAAGAAATTATTTAGGGACCTGCACTGTGGTGCAGTGGATTAAGCTCTCTCCTACAGCACTGACTTCCCATACAGGCACCAGTTTGAGTCCTGGCTGTTCCACTTCTGATCCAGCTTCCTGCTAATGTCTGGGAAAAGCAGTGGAAAATGGCCATAGTGTGTGGATCCCCACACCCACATGGGAGACAAGGATGAAGCTCCTGGTTCTTGGCTTCAGCCTGGCCCAGCACTGGCCATTGCAGCCATGTGGGGAGTGAACCAGCGAGTGGAAGATCTCTCTCTCTGATTCTCACACTCTCTCTATAATTCTGCCTTTCAAATAAATAAATAAATTGTAAGAAAAAAAAAGATATTACTTAGCAGTCAAACTGCTTTAAACAGCCAATAGAAATAGCATTTATCCAATAATACTAATGCAGAATCAAAATACTGAATAGGTCTCAAAACACTCTAGGTCAAGTATTTTTAAAATGAGGATGATTTGGGATTTGTCCATATGCTTGAAAATATTGATTGTAGCAGATGAGTGGAGCCAGAGAAGAAACCAGAGATGGAACTCGGGATGTGACAAGACAGCCAGGCTGCCCCACAGGATCATCAAGGAAACCCAGTGTCTACTGACAAGAACCAGTTGCTGGCATGAAAGCAGAACCAGATGAGACAATACCAGCTATGTGGTCACTGCTGGTCCCCAGAATTCCCTCTTTGAGGGAAGGACATTTAAACTTGAACTATTGCTTTCCAGAATACCTAAAGCCAGCCCCTGAAGTATGTTTCATAACCAAAATTTGTCATCCTAATACAGACAAGTTGGGAAGAGGATGTTTAGATATTTTGAAAGCTGAGTGGTCTCTAGCACTGAGGATCTGCACAGATCTACTGCAGAACCAGGCTTAGCTAAAGGCTCTCAATCCAGACCATCCCTCAGCAAACGATGTGGCAGAGCAGAAGACCAATGGAGCCCACGTCACAGACATGGAGTAGGCTATATACCATGAATAATACTTAAATCAACCCGATTACCAAGTATGCATCACTTCCCCTGTTCTGCCAAGACTTCTTCCTTTTTTTGTTTGCATTTAAAGGACACAGTCTTAGGAAATTACAGAATAAAAGCCCAGAATCTTCAGTCCTTTGGTGACTAAATGCGCACTAGCAAATCCATGTCTTGTCCTGACCGCTGTAAAGCACGAGGAGAGGTCGGAGGTGTCATCTGGGGGCCTGCTCTGTGGCGTAGCGAGCAAAGCCACCCACTGCAGTGCCGGCACCCCACGTGGGTAGAGTCCCAGCTGCTCCACTTCTGATTCAGTTCTCCACTATGGCCTGGGAAAGCAGGAAGAAGATGGCCCAAGTCCTTGGGCCCCTGTAACCGTGTGGGAGACTCAGAAGAAGCTCCTGGCTCCTGGCTTCAGACTGGCCCAGCTCTGGCTGTTGCAACCACTGGAGGAGTGAACCAGAAGATGGAAGACTCTGACTCTCTCTGCCTCTGTCACTCCGCCTTTCAAATAAATAAATCTTAAAAACAAAAAAGTATCATCTGGACTGTTGAGGAAATGTCTGAAAGCAGTGGCCCTCCACTTTATTCATTTCCCTCCTTATGATTTAAATATACACGTGAGAATGAAGTGAGTCATGAGGGCTAGCTGCAGAGCTGTGCATATTTTTCTTTATTTTATTTTGAAGGTGGAGGTAAGTTTTATTTTAATTTTATGCTCTACTTTCTCCCTTTTCATAGTGATATAACTGCATTGGTTAAAAGCAGCTAACCAGTTCTTTAGAATATGTTCTCTAGAGATGTCTAACTTTATTTAGACTCTGTAGATGGACAAGTTTGATTGTTTCAACCAAACTGGGAACATTAAACAAACATCATAGACCTCACTAACAACACTGCAACTTTTCTGTCAAGTATAGATTTCCCCTCAAAAAAGCTTGTGACCATTCTATACGGCTTGTCTGGAAACTTCTCTAAATCTTATGTTATAGTAAAATATTTTGTTATCCTTAAAAAAAAAAAAGTGTATTGAGAAAGGAAACAAATTACAGATTAGAATGGGTATTCATCCCAGCAGTTAAGACACTGTGTGGGGGGCCGGCGCCATGGCTCATTTGGTTAATCCTCCGCCTGCGGCGCCGGTGTCCACATGGGCACCAGGTTCTGGTCCCGGTTGCTCCTCTTCCAGTCCAGCTCTCTGCTGTGGCCCGGGAGGGCAGTGGAGAATGGCCCAAGTGCTTGGGCCCCTGCACCCACATGGGAAACCTGGCTTCGGATCGGTGTAGTGCCGGCCATAGCGGCCGTTTGGGGAGTGAACCAACGGAAGGAAGACTTTTCTCTCTGTCTCTCTCACTGTGTAACTCTATCTGTCAAATAAATTAATATATATATATATAAAAAAAAAAAGACACTGTGTGGGACATCTAGGTTCTAGTCTTGGCTCCACTTACAATCCAGCTAATTCATACCCTGGGAGGCAGCAAATGAGGGCTCAAGTACGTGGGTCCCTGCCACCCATGCAGGAGATCCAGACTGAGTTCCAAACTCCTAGCTTTAGCCTGGTTTTGTCTCAGCTATCATTGGGCATTTGGAGAGTGAGCCAGTTGTGTGGAAGATCAACGGGTCAATCTATTTCTCTCTCTCTCTCTCTACCTTTCAAATCAAAGCAAGGGAAAAAAAAAAAAACTAAGTTGGCAAAATCTCAAATCAACAAATTAAAACACCTCAACAACCGACATTTTAGTGTTACTTGAACTGAGAAAACTTTGAAAAACCTAAGTATCTTTTTAAGTATAGATACCTAACTAGAAAAGATACATGATTAGAGTAGGACTTCTAACTTTGTATTACTATAAAAAAAATCATGCAACCTTGTGGAAAGAGAAACCAATTAGACTGACATGTAAAACAAAGGACATTTGTAATTGAAAACAGAATTCAAATTAGAAACGACAACAGAATCTTTCAGAAGGGGTAGGCATTTGACTAGTGGGTAGGGTGTTTGCATCCCGTGTCAGAGTGCCTGCCTTAGTCGCCAGAGAGGCAGCAGACAATGATGACTCAAATAGCTGGCTTCCTGCGGCGCCGGCACACTGGGTTCTAGTCCCGGTCAGGGCGCCGGATTCTGTCCTGGTTGCCCCTCTTCCAGGCCAGCCCTCTGCTGTGGCCCAGGAGTGCAGTGGAGGATGGCCCAAGTGCTTGGGCCCTGCACCCCATGGGAGACCAGGGAAAAGCACCTAGCTCCTGGCTCCTGCCATCGGATGAGCGCGGTGCGCCAGCCGCAGCGCGCCGTCCGCGGCAGCCATTGGAGGGTGAACCAACGGCAAAAGAAGACCTTTCTGTCTGTCTCTCTCTCTCACTGTCCACTCTGCCTGTCAAAAAAAAAAAAAAAAAATAGCTGGCTTTCTGCCATAGACCTGGGATAGGAGACTTCAACTGGGTTGCCTGTTTCTGGCTTCAGCCTGAGACAGTCCAGACTTGGCCATTTTGAGCATTTGGGGACTAAAACAGCAGATGGGAGATCTCCGACTGTCTCTCTCTTACGTATTCTCTCTTTGCTTTTCAAATAAATTAAACAAACCAAAATTTTAAAACAAAAAGAGGTAAAGTAGTTTTGCCACACCTACTTCCTTGCCAAATCACCACACAAACAAAAACACATACGGACACATACACAGTTTTGTGAAATTAGGTTCACAGTCCTGACATGAAAGGAAATGCTTTTGTATATAGAGGGATACATGATAAAACAGAACAAAAAGACTGGAGGTCGGGGCCAGCACTGTGGCACAGCAGGTAAGAACACCGACTGCAGTGCCAGCATCCCATATGGGTGCCAGTTCAAGTCCCGGCAGCTCCACTTCTGATCCAGCTCTCTGCTGTAGCCTGGGAAAGCAGTAGAAGATGGCCCAAGTCCTTGGGCCCCTGCACCCATGTGGGAGACCTGGAGGAAGCTCCAGGCTTCGGACTGGCGCAGCTCTGGCCATTGCAACTATTTGGGGAGTGAACTTGGGGAGTGAACCAGCGGATGGAAGACTTCTCTCTCTCTCTCTCTCTTTGCCTCTCCTTCGGCCCTCACGGTGTATGTTACTTCCCCTGACAACCAGCTTGCAAAAAGTATTCACTCTTCACATAGCTGGTACATAGTTTACATTTAGAGGATTAATATTCTTATATGAAATGTGCGAAATATATTCATTCTCTGACATGCTATCACTTTTTATGTTTTATATTTACAAAAAAGATTCATAATTGTGATTTGAAAAAAGGAAATGACTAAAAAGAATAAAAGTTTGGAGGCCAATGCTACGGTGCTGGCATCTCATATGGGCCCCAGTTTCAGTCCCAGCTACTCCACTTCTGATTCAGTTCTCTGCTAATGGCATGGGAAAGCAGTGGAAAATGACCCAAGTCCTTGGGCCCCTGCAATCACATAACAGTCCAGGAAGAAGCTCCTGGCTACCGCTTTGGCCTGGGCGAGCCGTGGGGGTTTTGATCATTTGGGAAGTGAACCAGCAGATGGAGGATCTTTCCCTCTGTGTCTCCCTCTCTGTAACTATGTCTTTCAAATAAATAAATAAATCTTTAAAAAAAAAAAAAAAAGAACCTGCGTGTGGGGCTTAAAGAAAAATACATGTTAAACAGTAGGTAACTGAGTTAAAGAGAACATTTCAAAATCATGTTATTTCAAAGTCATACCTATCGCTAATTTCTACCACCCCACATACTTCCCATCTCAAAACTGGAAAATACTATGTGCTGCAGAAAGTTTTCCAATTACAGTTCACCAGGATTCACTGTCCTCAGAACACTAAATAACTTAAAAAATAAATTAAACATGGGCTGGTGCTGTGGCAGGTAAAGCCACTGCCTGCAACACCAGCATCCCATATGGATGCCGGTTTGTGTTCCGGCTGCTCCACTTCCAATCCAGCTCTCTGTTAACGGCATAGGTAAAGCAGCGGAAGATGGTCTAAGCACTCCCGCACCCGCAAAGGAGACCAGGATGAAGCTTCTGGCTCCCGGATTTGGCCTGGGCCTGGCTTGGCTGCTTTAGCCACACAGGGAGTAAGCCATTGGTAGATCTCCTTCACTCTGTCTCTTTCAAATAAATAGATAAATCTTTAAAAAAAGTTCTAGTCTCGGCTGTTCCTCTTCCGATCTAGCTCTCTGCTATGGCCTGGGAAAGTGGTAGAAGATGCCCCAAGTGCTTGGGCCCCTGCACCCGCATGGGAGACCAGGAAGAAGCTCCTGGCTGCTGGCTTTGGATCAGCATAGCTCCAGCCATTGCAACTATCTGGGGAGTGAACGAACGAATGGAAGACCTCTCTCTCTCTGTAACTCTATCTTTCAAATAAATAAAATAAATCTAAAAAAAAAATACATTAAATGTATTACAAAATTGATTGTCCTGTTGTAATATCCTCCAAGTATTTTTTCTAGTATCATATGCAATTAAATTTACACAATTAAAAATAAAAATTTTAAGTTGCTAATGTTATGTGAACCAATTTTACAAAACATTAATTACAGACAATGTTTTCTGGTTTTTTTTTTTTTTAAAGATTTTGATTTATTTGTTTGAGAGGTAAAGTTACAGACAGTGAGAGGGAGAGACAGAGAGAAAGGTCTCCCTTCCATTGGTTCACTCCCCAGATGGCCGCAACTAGAAGCCGGCACTCGTATGGGATGCCGGCGCTGCAGGCAGAAGATTAACCTACTGTGCCATGGCACTGGTCCCTGTTTGTTTCTTGAACTACATTGCTTTCTCACTTCAAATTTTACCCCACAGTGCAAATGAAACATCAGAACATGTCTAATGATAATTCTAAAATAAGTGTTCAGAATCCTGAGAAAGTAAAATGGCCTTAAAAAGTCAATGCTTTACAATAACTAGCACATAAACCACTGCAGTAGAATAAAGTACCTAACAGAGGTGGATATTTGGGACGGCACTGAAGTTGCCACCTAGGGTATCCACCATCCTGTTTGAGACTGCCTGCTTGAGTCCTAACTTTTCCATTTCTTACGCAGCTGCCTGCTGAGGGATACCAAGAGACGGCAAGTGACGGCTTCAGTACTTGTGTTCCTGCAACCCACACGGGAGCCCTGAATGGAGCTCTCGGGTCCCTGCTTTGGCCTGGCCCCGCCCTGGCTGTTGCCGGCATGGGGTTGGTGTGTGAACAGCAGATGAAAGATCTCTCGGTCAAATAAAATGAAAATAACTTTTCTTAAAAAGGGATCTAATGATTACAACATACTTTGTCCTGACGTAACGCAGTAAAATAGCTAGTCAGAAAAATGTGTGAACACGGAATAACAGTAAATAGCAAATTTTTTAAATAAATAATTTTTAAAACTTGGTAAATAATATTTAAAAAAACTAAATATAAGGAAACAAAACTAATCATGAACCATCATCAGAAACCATATCATAGGGGCTGGTGCTGTGGAATAGTGGTTAAAGCTACCGCCTGCAGTGCCAGCATCCCATATGGGTGCTGGTTCAAGTCCCAACTGCTCCACTTCCGATTCAGCTTCCTGCTTATGGCCTGGAAAAGCAGAAGATGGCCCAAGTCCTTGGGCCCTTGTACCTGGGCGGGAGACCCGGAAGAAGCTCCAGACTTCAGATCAGCCCAGCTCTGGCCCGGCTGCCATTTGGGCAATGAACCAGCAGATGGATGACCACCCCACCCCACCCCCCGCCTCTGCCTTTCTGTAACTCTTTTAACTAAATAAATAAATCAAAACAAGGAAAAAAAGGAAAGAAATCATAATGCATACATAAGCACAAATCAAGACAGTTTCCAAAAAATCTAATACTAATTTTATTTTTAATAACCACTTAATTATACATTTAGATTCTTAATTTAAATCTTTTTAGTACATGACACATATAAATGTCAACTATTGTAGTATCAAATACAACACTTACATATTTCCTGAAATAATCAGATAATTTGTTTTACTAAAAAATGACACCTGAATGCTACTTCCTGATACATTTTACCCCACACTGTTTTTAAAAGGAACATGTGTTCCCTGGCATTTTTCTTCAATTTAAAACATGCTGGGGGGCCAGTGCTGTGGCACAGCGGGTTAACGCCCTGGCCTGAAATGCTGGCATCCCATTTGGGCACCAGTTTGAGACCCGGCTGCTCTATTTCCGATCCAGCTCTCTGCTATGGCCTAGGAAAGCAATAGAAGATGGCCCAAGTGCTTGGGCCCCTGCACCCGCGTGGGAGACCTGGAAGAAGCTTTTGGCTCCTGGCTTCTGATTGACACAGCTCCAGCCGTTGCAGCCAATTGGGGAGTGTAATTCTGACTTTCAAGTAAATAAATAAATCTTTAAAAAAAAAAAAAAAACATGCTGGATGAATGAGTAAAATAATAGAGTACATGAAAGCTTTAGTGTCTGTGTGGTTATACAAGTGCAAGAGACAGAAAATGTGTGCTTGCTTTTAAAAATATTTTCAAAACATAAAACTAATGACTTTAGAAGTCTTTTAAAAACAATTGGAGAGATTGTTCTTATTCCCTACAATTTGACAAACTTACCAACACACATGGACATGTGCCACCTACTGAAGCATGGCCTTTTCTTTCTCACGTAACCCACGCCAATAATGAAAACCAAAATTCATATCCTTAAACACAAAATGCATTCCTTCCACCAATGATCCTGGTTCAACACTTCTACAGCTAAACAAAATTAATTCCACTCTCAAAATGCATTGACCCTAAGCTTCTAGCAAACACTCCACTGCAGAGATTGCTGTCACTATTTACAAATCCTTAAAATTGTATTTGGCTAAAGCCCCTTGCACTTGCTATATCACTATTTCTCAGGAAATGTGCACTCATTCCCATCAGAGCAGAAGGAGCAGCTGCTACTCACTGGGAATCTCTGGGGTCCCACAGCAGGTCTCGGCTGGCTCGGAACTGGCAGCAAGGGCACTGCAAGAAAAACCTCTCGTTACAAATAACATCACTTCACACCCACACTCACCAGAGCAGGAAGACAGCATGTGCTGTTTAATAGAACATACATATTACGTGATACATTACGTTTACACTTAAGCTAAATAGTTAATATTTTTAAATTCCATGAAACGGAAAAGTAGTTTTCCTTTTGGCATACAATAAAAGCTTACCTTTTTTATTTTTAATATATAAGTATTTATTTATTTTATTTGAAAGGCAGAGTTACAGGGAAGACAGAGAGAGACACAGAGAGACACAGAGAGAGAGAGAGAGAGAGAGAGAGAGTGAGTTCAACCGCTAGCTCACTCCCCAAACAGCTGCAATAGCCCAGGATAAGCAAGGCCAAAGCCAGGAGCCAGGTACGCCACCTGGGGCTTCTACATGGGTAGAAAGGGCCCTAGTCCTTGGCCATCTTCCACTGCTTTCCCAGGCACATTAGCAAGGATCTAGACTGGAACTGGAACAGCCAGGATTTCAACCAGTGCTCATATGGAATGCTGGAGTAGCTGCCACATCACTGGACTGAAGGAAACTTAAATTTCAGGGGCCGGCGTTGTAGCATAATGGGTAAAGCTGCCACCTGCAGTGCCAGCATCCCATATGAGCACCAGTTCAAGTCCCAGCTGCTCCACTTCCAATCCAGCTCTCTAGTATGGCCTGGGAAAGCAGTAGAAGATGGCCTAAGTTTTGGTACCTTGCACCTGCTTGGGAGATCCAGAAAAAGCTCTAGGTTCCTGAAATCAGCACAGCTCCAGCCACTGTGGCCAACTGGGGAGTGAACCACTAGATGGAACATCTCTCTCTCTCTCTCTCTCTCTCTCGGTCTCTCTCTCTGCCTCTGTAACTCTTTCAAATAAAATAAATAAATCCTTAAAATAATTTCAGTAATGAATTATTATTTAGAATTGATGCAGTTCACAACAAAGACAGTATTCCTCTAAAGCAGCAAAGACATTTTTTCATACTCATATTTAGATTATTTAAAGACTATTGAGCCCCAATTATACTCTCATATCCTAATCATATACAAACTGAAATCACCTAGAATCATCAAAATGAGGGGAGAAGGGAGGGAGGAAGTGAAGCAAGCAGAGAACAGAAAATAGCACATCCTGAGAACTGTAGAAAACGCTCACATACCCTCATAAAAACCATTAACTAAACAATCTACTACTCCAAGACTTTCGGGTCATTTACAGTTTTTAAATAAGCAAAACTATCATCAAGCTTCCATCAGAACAAAGAATTATTTTTTAAAAGACATTTTAAAATGTCAAAGTAAAGCCACTGCCTCCAATGCTGGCATCCCATATGGGTGCCAGTTCATATCCTGGCCGCACCATTTCCAATCCAGCTCCCTGTAAATGGTCTGGGAAATGGCCCAAGCGTTTGGACCCCTGTGGGAGACCTGGAAGAAGCTCCTGGCTCCTGGCTTCAGTGTGGCCCATTCTTGGCCGTTGCGGCCATCTGGGAAGTGAATCAGTGGATGGAAGATATCTCTGTCGCTCCCAATCTCTAATTCTTTCGAATAAATAAATAAATCTTGATGTCAATGCTGTGGCATAGCGGGTAGAGCCGCCACCTGCAGTGCCAGCATCCCATATGGGTGCTGGTTGGAGGCTCAGCTGCTCCACTTCCGCTCCAGCTCTCTGCTGTGGCCTAGGAAAGCAGCAAAAGATGGACCAAGCCATTGGGCGCCTGCACTCACGTGGGAGACCTGGAAGAAGCTCCTGGCTTCTGGTTTCAGATCGGCACAGCTCTGGCCATTGTGGCCCTCTGAAAAGCGAACCAGCCGATGGAAGACCTCTCTCTGTCTCTGCCTCTCCTGCTTTCTCTGTGTAACTCTGACTTTCAAGTAAATAAATAAATCTTTAAAAATAAATAAATATGCAAATATTAAAAAATTAAAAAAGACATTTCATAGTAAAGAAGACACTAGATGTCAGTTTCATAACTTGGGGCTCGCCGGCGCCGTGGCTCAACAGGCTAATCCTCCGCCTTGCGGCGCCGGCACACCGGGTTCTAGTCCCGGTCGGGGCACCGATTCTGTCCCGGTTGCCCCTCTTCCAGGCCAACCCTCTGCTGTGGCCCAGGAGTGCAGTGGAGGATGGCCCAGGTGCTTGGGCCCTGCACCCCATGGGGAGACCAGGAAAAGCACCTGGCTCCTGGCTCCTGCCATCGGACGAGCGCGGTGCGCCGGCCGCAGCGCGCCGGCCGCGGCAGCCATTGGAGGGTGAACCAACGGCAAAAGGAAGGCCTTTCTCTCTGTCTCTCTCTCTCACTGTCCACTCTGCCTGTAAAAAAAAAATAATAATAAATAACTTGGGGCTCAATCAGTTGTTTAAGCTTTGAAATTTACATGCCATTGTGCTCTTGATTTTCAAAAGAAACCACCTAAGAACATGCTATATCAGTCATAAACATTCATCTAAGAAGCTCTGAGAGGGGAGCCAGCCCTGTGGTATAATGCAGTGCCAACATCCCATAAGGGTACCAGTTCAGGTTCCGGCTGCTCCACTTTCAATCCAGCTCTCTACCATGGCCTGGGAAAGCAGTGGAAGATAGCCCAAGTGCTCAGACCCCTGCACCTGCATGGGAGACTCAGAAGAGGCTTCAGGCTCCTGGCTTTGGATGGGCCTGGCTATGGCCATTGTGGCCATTCTGGGAGCGAATCAGTGGATGGAAGATTTATCTTTCTCTCTCTCTGCCTCTGCCTCTCTGTAACTCTGTAAATCTTTAAAAAAAAAAAAAAAGTCCACTTATACATATCACGTAGTTTCTATTGCACCACATTTTGTATTTAAGAAATTTCTGGTAAATGAGAAATACAGAGATCATGCATAAATATTAACAAACTACTGATATTATTTTAAACATGGAGTGCTAGGGGATCAGCGAGATGGCTCGCAACCAAGCTGCCAGCACCTCGTGAAGGAGTGCTTGCCTGGGGCCTGGTCCCAGCTTTGCTCCCCATCCAGCTTCCTGCTAATGGGTTCTCTGGGAGGCAGGAGGTAATGACTCAAGTGCCTGGGTCCCTGCCACCCACCTGGGAGCCCTGCACTGAGTTCCTGCCCAGCCCTAATCCAACCCAGCCCGGGATGCTGCAGGCATTTGGGTGGACCAGCAGATGGATGCTCTCTCCAACTCTGCCTTTCCAGAAAAACAAAAAGTTAGAATAAACTATTTGGAGACGACACTGGGGCTCAGAGGGTTCTGCTGACACTTCTGACACCAGCATTCCGTATCAGAGCACCAGTTTCTGTCCTGGCTACTCCAGTTCCAATCAAGCTCTCTGCTGATGCACCTGGAAAAGCAGCAGAAGACGGCCCTAGTGCTTGGGCCCCTGCACCCACATGGGAGACCTGGATGGATGGAGTTCCAGGATTCTGGCTTTGGCCAGGCTCAGTCTTGGCTGTTGCAGCCATCCAGGGAGAGAACTAGCAATTGGAAAAATTCTGTCTCCCTCTCTCTGCAACTCTTTCAAATAAATTTTTAAAAAGATTTAAAAGAAAATTCTCTGTGACACACAGAACGGAAAAACTAGAGATTCTCTGATCTCAGAAGATTATGATGAAGTTAAAAAACTACTTTTAAACAATATAATAAAACTTTTTAAAATTAAGCACTAAATATAAAATACTCAACTCTTCAATAAGTCAATCATATGTCACTTATATAAACCTGGAATTTAAATGCCAACAGCTAAAAAGGGGGTGATGGGTGGCACTGTGGTATAGTGGGTTAAAGGCCCCACCTGCAGTTCTGGCATGCCATATGGGCACCAGTTTGATCCTGGCTGCTCTAGTTGCAATCTAGCTCCCTGCTAATACACCTGGGGAAGAATGGCCCAAGTCCTTGGACTCCTGCACCCACATGGGAGACCCAGAAGGAACTCCTAGCTCCTGGCTTCAGATTGGTTCAACTCCAGCCATTTCAGCCATTTGAGGTGTGAACCAGCAGACAGAAGACTTTCTCTCTACTTCTCTCTGTAACTCTTTCAAATAAATAAAATAAATCCCTAAGTTTTAAAAATGTCTGCTTTAAAAATAAATAAATGCCCATACCTATCAAATGATTCCCAATAAAATGAAATGAGAAAAACATATACTGCTTTTTCTAGGAGATAAGAGCAAAAACACTGGGGTGGGATCTCTCAGAATAAATCTTAGAAAGCATCTAAGGAGCTGGCACTGTGGTGCAGCAGGCAAAGCCACCACCTGACACATTAGCATCTCATGTTAGAATGCCAGTTCAAGTCTCACCTGCTCTGTTTCTGACCCAGCGCCCTTTTAACATACCTGGGAAAGCAGCAGACAATGCCCCAAGTACTTGGGTCCTGCCTCCCATGTGGGAGACCTGAATGGAGTTCCTGGCTCCCAACTTCTGCCTGGCCCAGCCCTGGCAGTTGCAAACATTTGAGGAGTAATTTAGTGAACAGATCTCTTTCTTTCTCTCTCTCCCCTCTCTGTCATTCTGCCTTTCAAATAAATAAGTCTGTTTTTTTTTTTTAAGGTTCTGAAGAGCTAGCAATTTTATAAAACATCAACATCTCTTTTTTTAGAAAATAAACTACATTAAAAAACAACAAAAAGAGACAACAGAGCAAAAAAGGCTAACAGAGAACAAAAGGGAATAGCTAAAACAGGTGTGAGCAGACAGATTGGACACCTGGCTCCGTCCAGAGAATCCCTTGATCAGAATATGCAGGTGTCTGCAAACCATCTGGTATGGTTTAGATAATAGTTTGGGTGTCTCCCAAAGGCTCACGTATTGGGGCTTGGTCCCCAACGTCTTACATTAAGGTTTATGGAACAAAGTTCACAGTTAATAGATGAAGGGTGGAGATCTGATCTGATTAGCATCTAGATGTGCCCAGGTTTTAGGCCACTAGGGTGTGCCTTCAGATGGTAGCTTTTACAGGAGGGTTGGTTATGAAAGCTGAGCTCCGCTTGGCTGCTCTCTCTGCCTCCTAGTTTGCCACATGATCTTCCTTCTGCACACGTCCTGCCAGCAATCACCTTCACCAGACACCAGATCAATGAGGCTATCTGATCGTGGACTGTGAAGCTTCAAAACCACGAGCCAAATAAACCTTTTTACTTTATAAGTTAGCTTCTCTCAGACTGTAGTAATGAAGAGTTGAATACATCATCCTGGACAGGCTGTGCAGTTAGCTGTATTTGCTAGGAAGACAATGGGCCTATGCATCTGTTTCCTTACACCAATGTAAGCTGAAGAGAAGTTGCAATATTAGAGACCAGTCTAATTGAACTTGAAAATTTATTATTTAGATCTCTGTTGTCCCATGTAATTAATGAACTAATTTAGCTTTCAGTTTATTGCAATAATTATGGTAGCAGCCAAATGTCCACCAAAAGTAGTTAAATAAATTATAATCTAATATTCTTCATCCTCAAAAAGGAAATATATGCAATCAGGAAAAGATGTGGACATACTGTTAACTTTTTTAAAAAAGATTGTGTAAGGTACTTCTGTGCATAAAGCTGGAAGTCACTGGTTTAATCTATCATGCACAAACAGGACCTCTCGGTTCTCAGTCCCTCTCAAAAACAACTGTGGATTTCTAGTTAAGCTCATAGTATTCTCTAAGGAATAAACAATTGCTTCAAGTGTTTTGTAGCAAAGACAATTTTCCCATCTCCTGCACCAGTGTACAAGATCAAAGATGTACTAAAGACTAGGAGTGTGCAGTACTAAAGATTCTGACTTCAAGATAAAAAAATTAAAAAACCGTCTAGCTGGTTCTAAGAGTTTAGAAACTTTTTCAGAAAGTGAATCATGTATTTCCTGAATTAGACGCAATCTTTGGGGTGCAAAGTCTGCATCCTATGCTTGTTAGAGTGAGAACTTTAAGCAAGGGATACCATTTACACACCTAGGGGTTTCCTTATAGCTTACCACTTTGTGGTTCTGATACTGTTTTGTTTTTGTTAAGCTAAACAGTTGCCATTTTATCAAGTGATAGTTTTCCACTGAATGCTACAAGGAAGTACACAAGAATAACAAATGCTGGCGTAAGTAAAAGTATTCCAACAAATTAAATTTATTGTAGGTCCACATGTAGGAAAATAATTGTAGATAATATGCAAATAATGATTTTATTCAGAGCCAGCCTCTCCCTTCACGCACACATACATATTCACTAGACTACTGAGAGACACAGGTGCTGTGCTGGCTGGTGACACATTCAACATTCCTGCCCTTCAACACCTCATAGAAGGAGGAGAGCAGGTGATTCTTCTAACGCAGGCCAAGAAGAGCTATCCAGTAGCCAGGGGATATACCCTGGAGTCAGTCAAGAGGAGTCAGGAAGACTCAAAGGAGAGCCATCCATGCTTCACAACCTCACGTTGCTCTGCCAGGCCAAACGCCTGGTGTACAACAGAAGCAGTCTCCTGATGGTGGTGTAGACACCGGCAAGAGGGGTCCCGAACCTCACCCATTCCAAACCAGCCTGTCACTGTCACAGGCCTCTGCTTTAAGCCCACAGGGAACTTCATCAAATTCTTGGCCCAAGTATAACAGCACAAGAGAGCCCCAGCTCCAGATCACACACCATCTTCCACATTTTAAGTCCCATCCAGGGTTCTCCCAACTGAAATTTCTCTGCTGCACCCTTTGGGAACCCAAGTACATCATCGTCAGAGCCCACAATATCCTTTGGTCCCTTACTTCTTACTCTAAAATCTAGCTTTCCCGAGGCCCTCCTGGGTAACAGATGCTCTTCTCTCACAGTCTCAGGGTCAAAGGTCTAGGAGTGGGATGGGCTCCTTCCTGATTTCACGCTGTTCCCAAACCTAGCCCTGAACCCTGTGTCATCAGATGACACCCGACCGCCTACTGTTCCTCCTGAGTCTCAGGGAGTGTGACTTCGGGCTTACTGCCGGTGTCTTTAGCACTCATCCTGTCTTTAAGTCAACCGTGAGTAAACGCAGAGGTGAGCTCTCCTGCACCCTGCCTGCCTCGCAGTTCCGTGCCAGCACAGTCCCAGTCTTGGCGGCCACCTTTCCCTCTGCAGTCTCCATGCAGCAGCTCACTTGTCAGTACTATCTTCTATCTTTCCACCTTACTCCCTGGAGGAGCCTGCCTTGACCACTGCCTCCTTCTCACTGCCTCCTCCTCTTCCCTCTGGACCTACCTTATACTTCAGGGCCCATACTATAGGCACTGCCTCTCCTCTACTGCTTTTTAAAAACACGGTCCTAGTAAATCCAACTTTCTATTCCACAGCCAGCACTGTGTGGTGCAGGTAAACAGAGGTGGAAAGAGAGACACAACTACGATGACTGATCTTACCTCAGATTAAAGACCACTGCCCACATGCTCCGCACTCTGCTCTACCCTGCGCACATCCACTCCTCATCCCCAGAGGATGACATCTTAACTTTTCTCCTCAGACCTTCTTCGTTTCCTCCTACATCGCATTCTGAGCTGCTTGTTACTCACGGAGAAAATGAAGCTATCCAGAAAGAATTTACACACTATCCACCAATCTACCCATCGGCATTGCCACCTCACTGTCTGCCTCAACTGTGGAGGGCCCACTGTCCCTGCATCTCAGGAGTCCACCTCTGCAACTGGTCCTGTGACAACGAGCTTTCCCTCTTGCCTGCACCAAAAGTTCACAATGTAAGTTTTCCCATCTTAAAATAAAAAAAAAAACAAAAAACAAAAAAAAACCAACTGTCTCTCAAGCCCATTTCTTCTCACCAATTACCATCAAATTATTTTAACAAAACACCATCAAAGCCCTTTCAATCCAATGATCTCCAATTCCACATGTCCCATCTCAAGTCAGGCTAATACTTCCTCTACCTTACCAAAACCACCTGTCAAAATCCCCAACATCAGGACCAGGATTGTGGCATAGTAGGTAAAGATGCTGCCTGGAGCGCCAGCATCTCACATGGGAACTGGTTCATGTCCCAGCTGCTCCACTTCCAATCCAGTTCCCTGCTATGTGGCCTGGGAAAGCAGTGGAAGATGGCCCAAGCGTTTGGGCCCCTGTTACCCTTGTGGAAGAATCCGATAAAGATCCTGGCTCACAGCTTCAGACTGGCTCAGCCCTGGCCATTGCAGCCATCCAGAGGAATGAACCAGCAGATGGGAGAGATCTCCCTCCCTTTCCCTCCCCTCCTCTCTCTCTCTCTCTCTCTCCCCCTCTCTGTGTGTTTCCCTGCAACTCTGACTTTCAAATAAACAAATCAATCTTAAAAACAAAGTCCCCAGCATCTTCTTACGCGAAGTACTGCATGCACCGATGAGCAGCAGGCCCGCGCCAAGGCCAGCACTTCCTCAGCGCCCTCCTGCTCTCAGCAACCACGCCAGGCAACCTTCTCGCCCCACTCCAACGGTGACGCCCAGGTTCCCGTCCATCACCTTCCTCACACAGCAACACTTCTTCTCCACAGCTCTAGAACCATCTACAGGCCAACAAGCCCCTACCTCATCCTTTGAGCCCAGATTCCTCATCTGAATTCAGCCAAGTACGTACTTAGCCACCTCCAGCCACATGTCTAGCTGGTATCTCCGATTTCCCACATCCAGAAAGAACCTGTGGTCCCCTACCTCAGGTGATGGCACTCCATCCCTTCAGGTGCTCAGGGCTACCTGGCATCACTCTTGCCTCCTCCTCTCTCTCACTGTCTTCTATCAGTAACACCTACTTGGCTCCACCTCCCAACGTCAGCAGCATCTAACTCCCCATAGTCACCCCATCACACTGACCAGGGCAACTTTCCTCTGCTCCCCGGTCTCCTGCAGTCACCTCCTAACTAGACTCACTGCCATGACACGGCCTACCCACACACACAGAAGTATGCCGCTCCTTTAAGACAAACCAGACCTTGTCATTCCCACGTTCAGATCCTGTGTTTGGGCATCCGTTTGGCTCAGTCAAAGCCAAGGTACTTGGTGTGGCTCGGAAGCCTACAGACCCAGTTACATCCTTGCTCTGCTTTCATCACCCTACTGAAGCCATTTGTGGCTTTTTGCTTGCTCAAACACATAGGACACGGGCTCACCTTGAGCAAGCCCCTTGCGCCTGCTGAACCCCCTGCCTGTAGCCTTCTTCTGTCGAACAGCTATGAAATCCCTCATCTCCCACCCGCTCAGTGCAGGCCAGCCTAATCACCCTACTGCAGAGGCAGCTGACCCCTCTCCCATCCTGCTCTATTTCTCATCTTCAAATCCTCAGTTACCATGTTTACCGCTGACTGGCTCAGGTACACAGGAGGACCATGGCAGCAGAAAAGTGCTGGCCGCTCTATTCTCCAGTGTAACTCAAACAGCAGGGATACAGCGCTAGCTCAGGAAATGTGTGTTATCAGATGCATGAAAACACCCTTCATATAAACTGCTCTAAAACAGTATTCTAGCTTCAGGAACAAGTTTGTGAAATAGTAGCATCAGCAGTTCTTTCGCCACAATTAATATTTAAAAGATGGACTTGTCCATCTGACCAGCTGACCGGAACCACAGGGGCACACAAGTGGAACCGGACAAGGACACTCACCACTGCAAACATTTGCGTCATCAAGTTCAGGAAATCAGAAGTTAGACATTTCTACCACTGCCTCTATTATAGTCTTTAATTCAGAATGTTCTCTATTTTCCATTCAGTTGTAAAAATAAGAGACACATTGGGCCGGCGCCGTGGCTCAACAGGCTAATCCTCTGCCTTGCGGCGCCGGCACATCGGGTTCTAGTCCCGGTCGGGGCGCCGGATTCTGTCCCGGTTGCCCCTCTTCCAGGCCAGCTCTCTGCTGTGGCCCGGGAGTGCAGTGGAGGATGGCCCAAGTGCTTGGGCCCTGCACCCCATGGGGAGACCAGGAAAAGCACCTAGCACCTGGCTCCTGCCATCGGATCAGCGCGGTGCGCCAGCCGCGGCGGCCATTGGAGGGTGAACCAACGGCAAAGGAAGACCTTTCTCTCTGTCTCTCTCTCTCACTGTCCACTCTGCCTGTCAAAACAAACAAAAAAAAAAATAAAATAAGAGACACATTATCACAGAACTAAATTTGGGAGGCACATATTACTATAATAGAAGTAAATCTGGCCCATCAAACCAGAGTAAGCTTGGGAAAGGCACCAAAGGAAACTACAGCCTCACCAACTTCAATGTGACAAGTATTT
Organism: Sylvilagus floridanus; assembly: GCA_949820135.1. Classification (NCBI taxonomy): domain Eukaryota; kingdom Metazoa; phylum Chordata; class Mammalia; order Lagomorpha; family Leporidae; genus Sylvilagus; species Sylvilagus floridanus. The sequence continues at coordinate 145,301,584 of OX463225.1, read as the reverse complement.
GGCACAGCAAAGGTGCCAATGCGGTACACACGTGCCTTCAGATGCACAGTAGCCTACAACATTACAGGAGTGAAAGAAAACACGTACCTTGAACAGGAGTCACTACAGTCCCCTTGAAGTGCGGATTGATGTGTATGTTCTTGGGTTGCTGTGGAGTTACAGGAGGAGGGGTCATCATTATTCTCGGGGTCTCTATCTGGGGAGGCATGTGCATTCCCTGCGGTGGGGAGGGGTGATGTGGGTGCTGCAAGGGAAGCAGAGGCTGCAGCTGCTGCTGCTGGAACAGGCTCCGGATTGGCTGCTGCTGAGGAGGTGGCGGTGGAGGCGGAGGGGGAGGCTGAGGCTGTGGAGGAGGAATTAGTCTTGGAGAGTGAGTCTGGAAATCACACAAAAAAGAAAAGTTCACAGAAATCAACATTTAGCATAAAAGTAAAAGAATGCTGACATGCTACAAATTTATAAATTGAAGTTTAAAAGTTACAATTTAAGAAATAAATTTATAGTAACATCTTCTATGGGGGGGGGGGTGGGAAAGAAGCTGTTCCACCTATTCTTAAGGAGGGCTACACTGTCTCACAGTCAAGTCAACCTAAAGGCAAGGAGGGGGGAAATGGCAGTCCCAAAACACCAAGCATGAGATTTGAAAGAAAAATCATAGTTTAGCAAACCAAACTGCCCACAACGAGCAAGGCACCTTGCTGGGAACAGAAAGAAGCCACTACGGACCCTCACTGCACAGTCAATCCTGCTCCCCCTTCAAGAAACCTCAAAGACAGAGAGGGGCATGCCCACGTAACCCTGCTCCAGAAATGAGGTGTAACAAAAGACTGCGGCTGAAAGATACCCCATCCTGCGGAGATGGGAGAAAGCTGCTTTAGGATGGCTACTGAGGAAGGAAGGGAAGAGAGGAGCCAAGCAGACCAAGTAACAGAGACAGAAGCAGCCCAGAAGAAGGAAAGACCCACCTCTGGGAAAGCTAGGGGGGGCTAGTAGAGCCACAGCACATAAGCAGAGAAGCAAAGACGGTGAGGGTACGGAGGAGAAAGTGGTCAAACATGGCGGGGAGGAGGGTGATTGCTTTGTTGAACACAGTCATTAGAGGAGAGGGAATCAACATCAGCACCGACAGCTGTCACATACTAAGCCCTCCTCATGTCTGAAGTACTGACCTAGGTACTTGGGCCTTCGGTCTCAACCTCCTTTCACTAAGATAAAGTACCTGGTAAGCAGAAAAGTTGGAACTGAAGTTCAAACAATCTGATTCAACAAGTTTCATTTCTAACCACCAATCAAACTGCCCACATAATCAGCAGTAGGATACTACTAAATCAATCGTGCCAAGGAACAGAGAAATCTGAATTCCGAGTGAATGCTTCCTTAAGATGCCATGAGCAACACGTATAATGAGGACCTCCTCCCTGACTATCCCCCCTGGGTACGAAGATGATCACTCACAGTTGTGGGTGAGATGCAGGGGCATAACGGAGATGGAAGAGGACAGACCATTTAACAAGATATGTCAAGAGATGAATGGAAGAAATGGCCCCAGTCTGGCAAAGAGCAAGGAGACATTTCAGACAAACGATGCGTAGCATTTTAAAACCAAATGGTATACGACCTTGGCTGGCCTATTTTTACCTTGGGGAATACTTTTCTAAAGATTTCAGTACAAGGTTAAATCTACTGCTGTTCACTCTCCCAGAATCCAGTATGTTAACCCCTACATATCTGCACTTACACTTTTAATTAAAAATAAAAATGGAAGAAAGGAGAAAGGGAGATTAAATGAGAGAAAGCAAGGGCAGTTTTCGAATATAAGAGATTGCACTCAAAATCTCACCCACCCAAAGAAGAGCTCAAGCAATCTGATGTTCAAGGCCCCAGAGCGGGGTCTGACACCATTTTCAGCGCATGATTCAGGACAGCGATGAATGCAGGGAGCAAGGACTGGCCGAGGAAAGCAATGGGTACAAGCAGAGATGGAGCCAGGAGTATTCCCTCCACAGTGCTGCAGGTGAGAGCAGAGGAGCTGGAGAGCTCTGGAGTGCAGAGTTCAAAGATCAAAGGTGTCCGTGATTCGGGAGCAAGGAAGCAGCAGGTCCACTTCAGCCAGCCCTGATCTTCTCAGCCAACTGGCAACTACGAAACACCGTCAACTAGCTCACATTCAAAGCTGGTGTATTCCTGTACCTAGTGAGCGCTCACAGGCCAGCTCATCCACGTCAGACTAGATTCACAGAGACAGTATCGTAATCCGGATTCAGGTCAACTAAGGAGGTCAGTGGGTTTCCCAGGATCTCAGAGACACAATTACGCAAAAACCAGTCTCCCAAGAGGCCAAAATAACTAACGGACAGGGGGTGGGGAAAGGGGAAAATTGAGACACAAAAGGCTCAGCCTTGTTGATATTAAAGATGCTTAAGAACAAAAACAGCTGCATGAGCAAATAGCACAGTGACATGATGTCATCAAATACTGTGTGCTATGTGCAGCCCACCTACTTCTACTCCCTTTTACAGCAAAATTGGAGTTCTCATACAAAAATAAAACTTCACCCTTTCTACTTAGTTATTTCACAAATGGAAGGACATCTAAAACGTAAGATCTCGACACAGAGGCAACACAGTCTTCCCCTAAATTAGGATAAAAATTCAGAGGAACATATGATATAGATAGATATATAGATATATAATGCATTTTTGTTTGAAGATTAACTTCTGAGAGAAAAAGCCTTGCATTCCTAAAACTTAACTAAATTACCAAAAAGTTACAAATCCTGTCTCTGCCTCTGTGATACCCCAGTAGAAATTCAAATTACAACTTATTCCTAAATTATGAAAAGTTTTTAAGGATAGGATAAGATATCACTGTAAGAAAAACTGCTGCTTAACAAGGTAAACAATATAATGGGAACACATTTACAAGCCAGTGCCTCAATTACACGTGTACTAACTTCTGGACACACGTGCAGTGCACCTGAGAGAAGCGCCTTTAGAGGCACAAGAGAACAGCAAGGCTCCGCTGCTCATCTCTGGGGACACCAACTGCTTCACAGGTTCTTCCTCGGCAAGTCGTGACATATGATTTTTTACTTCCAGATTACTCGGAGGGCTGAATTCCCAAGACAGTGCGTGAAATCACATCACAGACTAAAAAGCAGAGCCTCAGCCATTACTCCTATAACTAAAATTTAACTTCAGACTAAGACATAAACACGAAATACAATACACATAAAAGTATACTCCCATTTCTTCTTAAGTGTTAAGGCCATCCGAGTAAAATCATAAGAATGGCCACCTATCTGAATAAAACTGTAAGAATTACCACAACAGGAGGCTGTGTAGGCAACAGAGCAGGCCGGTGATCTTTCATCCTCCCCCTGTCACTGGTATCTCTCCTCTGGTCTCCCATTCCACGACACATCAAAGAGCCGCCTCTCCTTCCACCCCGCCTGGAACCATAGCGTCCCTGTTTATGCTGTCGCTCTCTTTCTTCGAATTCAAGCAATGCAGCTTTGGCTTCTGCTGAAAGCTCTATTTGAAAAGATGCATAAGTGTTAGATTTCTTCAAATGGCCCAAACTAGATTTATAGGGAGAACATAGGAAAGAGGTACATGAGAACAAAACTTTAGAACAGCAAATGACTTACCCTCAAATAAAAGTAAACTGGCAGTAACAAGAACTTATAACCCATTAGTGAGATCTATTTCATAAAGACAAGTTTTCCTTGAGACTACTGAAATGTGTTGAATAAAGCTAAAATGAAGGGGCTGAAGTTAAATTTAACCATTGCCCTTAACCTATTAGACATTTTGCAATCATTTACTGTCACTCAAGTAGATGACACTGGTCAAGAACTATCTCAACTGTACCATACCAACTGGATTTTCTTATTAAAGCCAGGAGAGAGAAGGGCATAAGGACTAAAAAGAAAAAGAAGAGGAAGGGGAAAGGAAAACAAATCTCCAATTATTTATATCTGGGAACTAAACTCTTTGCATTAATGTTTTACCTAGGAGTGTAGAGGCCAGGTTACGGTGCCTACATCCCATTTCAGGATGCCTGGGTTCAACATCGCCTCTGGTTCCTACCTCTAGCATCCTGCTAATACAAACCCTGGCAGGCAAAGTTGGTGATGGCTCAAGTGATTGGGATCCTGTGGGAAGTCAAGTATTTGGGGAGTGAACCAACAAACAGGAACTCCTCTCTCTGCCTCTCAAATAACTGGACAATAAAATAACACATAACAGTACAGCAGTTAAGCCACCACTCCCGGCTGCCCCACTTCTGAAGCCGCTTCCTACTAATGCCTTGGCAAGGCAGCAAAAGATGGCCTAAGTGTTTTGGGCCTCTACTACCCTTGTGGGAGACCCAGATGGAGCTACAGTTCTGCGTTTCAGATTGGCCGAGTGCTAGATGGTGTGGTCACTTTGTGAGTGAACCAATGCTCTACCTTTCAGATACATAAATCTTTTTTTAAAAAAATTAATGAACTCATTCTGAAGACAAATTATTAAAGGTAACTTCATTAAGAATAGAAAAATCATTTAATATTATTTGTTTTCAAATGTTCATATTTTAAATAAAACATTAAGAAAAAGGATATCTTACATCTATATAGTCTGATATGAAAGCCATATCAGATTAGAGCAAAGTAGCAGAAGGAAAAATATTAAAGTATACATTTGTGGAGCATCTAGTAATTCAGCGCATTACAGATACAAAACACATGGGCACTGGCCCCAAAAAACCTCTCACAGTTCTTCTAAGTTCCTAAGGGAAAAAAACTGGTTTGTCCCAAAAGGGCCCCTTTATTTTACAATAATATCTAAACAGTGACAAAGGATCTAATATTAATAATAAAATCTGTTTTCTGAAGATGTTGGTGAGGGGCCAGTGTTATGGTGCAGAAAGTTAAGCCACTGGCTGTGATGCAGACATTCCATATGAGCATAAGCACTGGTCTGAGTATCGGCTGTTCTACTTCTGATCTAGCTCCTTGCTAATTCACCTGGGAAAGCAGCGCAAAATGTCCCAAGTGCTTGGACCTATGTCACCTACACAGGAGACCCAAATACCAGAGTTCCTGGCTCCTGACTTGAGTCTGGCCCAGCTGCAGTTGTTGCAGCCATCTGAGGGATGAAGATTCTCATTCTCTCTCTATCTCTCTCTCTCTGCCTTTCAAATAAATAAACAGATCTTTAAAAAAAAAAAAAAAAGTTATTCAATGGGGCTCACTTGGTTAATCCTCCGCCTGCGGCGCCGGCATCCCATATGGGCACTGGTTCTAGTCCAGTTGCTCCTATTCCAGCCCAGCTCTCTGCTGTGGCCAGGGAGCGCAGTGGAGGATGGCCCAAGTGCTTGGGCCCTGCACCCGCATGGGAGACCAGAAGAAGCACCTGGCTGCTGGCTTTGGATCAGCGTAGCTCTGGCCATAGCGGCCATTTCAGGGGTGAACCAACGGAAGGAAGACCTTTCTCTCTGTCTCTCTCTCTCACTGTCCAGCTCTATCTGCCCCCCCCCCCAAAAAAAAAAGATTACTGAGTACTGCTAAGCAGGCTTCTCAGGCCTTCTTCCCCAGAGCCCACCTCCCACCTCGGATCCTACCATCATCATCTTCTTCACACTCTTTCAAAATCTTAAAGCTACATTTCATTTTCTTGAAATTGTTTTTATGGTATCCCCTTCCCCTTCAAATGAATCTCCACCCAATTCAAAAGAAAACTTAATCTCTTTTTAACCTGCACAGACTTTTATTCTAATCTTGACTACATGATTGGTTCACACACACAATTTATGCGATGAATCAGCAATTATTTTTCTAGTGGTTCTGAGTGTCAAGATTAATTTCACTCTCCCCAGTAATAAAATGGTTTCAAATGACATCTTTAATCAGCAAGTAAAAATGCTTTCCTCCAATTGAGACAAGCTGTCACAAAAGGTCACCAAAATATGACAGGATGGAAATTACATTTGTAACTTCAACTGAAATGTTAATTTCCCTTCAAGTGTTTTCTGAACTATGTCCAGATTCTAAAGTAAAGAGATATAGCTCAATGCTACAAAGTTCACACTGTATTGTCCCTTTCTAAAGTGTCAACATATTTACATGTAAATAATTTTACAATAGTGGGAAATGTTTACAGGACATACAATTTGGCAAAATGAAAATAACAAAAGATAGACTGAGATTTTTTTTTACAAAGTAACTGAATCAAGACATTTTTGAAAACCATGCAAATACAATGTCCACAGTATAATCCTAGAACAGAGTATGCTATAGCTGACACTAATAATCTTGAACAGGTTATCACTAGTTGAAAATGTTTTTCCAACATATTCTTTACCTTAAATGAAATGAACTAAGGATATTATTTCCAAATAATATCATGTGGTCATGACAAGTAGGTTTTTTAGGCTAAAGCAATAAAATAATTTAATATATTGCATATGCCAATGAAACTTGGAATAACATAAAATCTGGCCACTTTTATACAGATAATAAAAAAAAAGCCTAACTAAAACAAAACCAATCTTTCATTTATGGCTTTCAGAGATAATCTACAGTTCACTTCTCAGGCCAAAACAAAACCTGACAGTTGAGGGAAAACGATCACTGACATCCCAGTTTTAGGGATCACCATGGACATTTTCTTTCAGAATGAATCACTCCCAGGTGGGGAATCACTTGGTAGTGGTTAAGATGCCACTCAGGACACCTGATCCTGTACCGGAATGCCTAGGTTTAACTCCTGGCTCCACTTGCAATTCCAGCTTCCTCCTGATGCTCACCCCGGGAGCCAGCAAGCGAAGACTCAAGTGGTTGGGTCCCTTCCATCCAAGTGGGAGATCTAGGTTCAGTGCCCAACTCTTGGCTTCAATCTGGTTCAGCCCTAACTGTTGCAGGCATTTGGAAAATGAACCAGCAGATGGAGTGCAGGTTCTCTCTCCTTCTCTCATTTAAAAAAAAAAAAAAAAGTCCTTTACACACATGTATGTCCCACCAATACTACTCAATTGAGTTCCGTGAGAGAATTAAAGTCCTTACACCCTATGGCATTCTTGGTACATAATAAACTAATGATCTTCTGAGCACATAGTTTTGTACCACTCTCAAGAACAGTCATTCCCATCTTTTTCTGTAAGGCTTAAATTCCAGAATCTTGACTGAGAAAAGAGCTAACTAAGATCTTAACTCAGATGAAAACCTAAAATCCTATGTCTAATCCAACCTAAATTCAAAATACAAATCAATAGCTGTGCATTGGGACAAATATGAATTAGTGTTTCTCATATTTATGGAAAATGTATTTGAATGTGAAGAAAAGACCAAAAGTGAGCCAAACTCCCTTCTATTTTTAAGATAACTCACTATTTCATATGTAATCCTTAAAAAATCAGAAAAGAGGAATGTCAGAGCATTAGTTCTTTTTAAAGGGCTAAATGTTTTCAATATTAATATCACAACAAAGATCTGTATTAATATGTTCAAAGACATCATTTCCCAAGAAATATATTTCATGTAAGACTATATAAAGTATACTCATAGGAAGTTATAAAGAGTTATTAAACAACTTCATAAAATCAAATAAACCAATTGTTATACAGAACTGCTCTATCACCAGGATCCCATAATAAATTCATAGGTAAAATTTACCAAATATGAAACAACCTCTTTCTCAAAGAATATTTTCTTCACAAGTCAAATTGGTCATTTGGGGAAGATGCTAAAGATCTCAGGGAACCAATATTTTGACAGAAAAATCTTTTTTGTACTGAGGAGAATCTTTTGTAGTGGAATCTAAGTTTATAGTTACTACTGTTGAACATTAAGCATTCTTAAGTTAGAGTTACAAATATGAAAAAAAGGTACATTTAAGTATCATTTTCACTGTGTCCTATTATCTAACCAATCATATTCTTTACAAATGCATTCACATCCTTTTTGAATATTTCTAAGAATGGTAATAACAAAATGTTTATGCTTCTAGCCACTGTATCTCTAATTAGATCAGACCCACTCCCCTCTACCGGAAGGGGGTCACCTGCCAACTACAAACCAACTCTCTTGTAGACTCCTGTCTCAAAATTACACCACTACAAAGCTGTCAGGTGCCTTGAAAAGGAAAAAAAAATTTAAGCTTTTTGAATAAAATAAAAGTACAAATGACATCAGAAAGAAAGAAAGAAAGGAAACAGACTTGAAAAGAGAAATACATAGGAATGAAACAAAAACTATTAACAGAGGCAAGAACATTTCAGAACAATGACATTAACCAGAGCTTGGGTCAAGATAAAATGAACAAGGATGAGGTGGTCACACTGGGGGACCAGTGAAACAGGCACAGGCAGAGATGTATCATGGATCCTAGGAAGCTGGCAGAGAACAGGAAAAGTGACCCATGAAACGCAGTGACCCTACAGGGAGCTGACAGCAAAAGGGAAAGACCCCATTCCTAATGCTGCTTTCAAGTGATCTAATATTCTTAGACCTTATGGTTATCTAAGGGTGCTCTCAGTTATTATGCTTCTATACAAGAGGTTTTAAATTTATGCAAATCCACAGGCCAAATAATGAGGCCCAAGACAAAGAAGCACAAAAATGATGACTCACCACCTCTTCCTGCTCCTGCACCTCCTCCTCCCCCAGCCCTGCCACTACTGACTGGTTCAGAAAGGCACCTACATTGCTACCCATTGCTCTCTGTATTCAGCCGTGGGTAAAGACCGCTCTCTTGTCATTTATTCCAACCCAAGACTGTGATGTCTTTCCTCCAGTAGGTTTGCTCTGTAGTGTTACCAAGTCTTCCTATTGAAGAACCCTTTTTTATTCCCCACTCTCCTGTTTTAAGACCTTTCTTCCATCTCCAAATGTAGAGACTATTTCTCAAAATTTGTATCTGGTATCTGGTTAAGACCAACCGGCAACTTTATACTGTGACTCTGGTAAAGTCTAAGATACCTTAGGCTAAAAGAGGGAGAATGAAGGAAACAAGAGGGGAAGAAGGGAAGAAGCTTTCCGTGGGTAAAGACTGGCATGTTGCTGCTAACTGGTGCATCTGGAGAGCTAAGTGTCTCCTGCAGAATTCCCATCTGCCACTTAAGGAGAGATCCTTATGGCTCATACTAAAAAATACTATAAATTATGGTTTTAAGCAGCAATGAAAGCAGTAATGAGGGTTAGATCTTAATTTTTGTTTAGACTAAGACCAAACAGCAGGTACAGCTCCCCCTGTCCTTCCAACCCCTCACCTTGCTTGGAAGGAGGGCATTATCTCAGTGTTTATGCAAGCACCCGGGTTCTGGGGCACGGCACTGTGGTGCAGTGGGTTAAGTTGCCACCTGCAATGTCTGCATCCCATATGAGAACTCATTTGAATCTCAGCTACTCTACTTCTGATCCAGTTCCCTGCTAATAGGCCTGAGAAAGCAGCAAAAAGCCTAAGTGTTTGGCCTCTTCCACCCATGTGGGAGACCAGGATGGAGTTCCTTGCTCCTGGCACTGACTACTGCAGCCATTTGGGGAGTCAATCAGCTGACAGAAGATTTCTTTCTCTCTCTGTGTCTCTGTATCTTTCTCTCTTTCTGCTACTCTTTCAAATAAATAAATACATAAGTCTTTTTTTAAAAAATACCCAGGGTTTCTAAACAGCATCAACTGAAAACTTACTGGAAATGCAGCATTTTTGGCCCCACTCTAGACCTAATGAATTAGAAAAACTGGTAGGGGATCCAGAAATCAGTGTTTTGACAAGCCCTTAGGGACTGCTTTATTCTGTGCACACTGGAAAAACCTGCATAAGGAAGGGTAAGGCCACTACTGAAGGGCTTTCTACTCTGCAACAGTCTGTTTTAGGTCTGCAATAGCTGCGTGTGCACAGAATGATAATCTGTTGTTTCTATAAACAAGTCACCCTGCCGCCTTACACACTGTGAGGAATGGCAAACAGAAAAGACACAAAGCAGATGGCTATGAGGACACTGAGTAAAACCAGTCTGATCTGAATTAGCCCTGGTAACCACAGGGCACAGCAAGATTCAAATGGCTCCATAACCACCACTCCAATGCCACCTTCTCAGAACCAGCCAGCAACCAGAGAATGACTGCAGGCCACAGACTCTCAGAGAAAAACTATTATAAACTGAAGAACCTTAGCTATTTTATTCAGACATTGTATATCCAGAAATGACAAGTCATTTTAGAGAATGTCCTTTACAATACCGTAACTCGGCACTGACCCCTGACTCCTGGATGACATCCACGACCCCCTACAGTCAAATCTCTGTTCTCTTTGATTCATCACAACAGTACTATGGAGGAACTTGAAATGGAAGTGAAGCAGGATGAGAGACAGGCAAAAAAAAAAGTTACCCAAAGTTTCTGGAATGTTCCTTCTCTCTCTAGTTACATCTGAGAGCCTAATGATTGTTCCTTCTTTCCTTTCAGTTTTGAAACGTAATCGTCCAGATTCTTCATCATCATCATCTTCTTCATCTGATTCTTCTTTGATTTCCTTCTGGAGCTCCAAAGTTTCCATACCTCCCTAAATCACAGACATACAAAGCAAACAGGGAGGGACAGTGAGTTCAGATTCTTTCAAATTAAACACTAAAGAATGCTAAAATATTCTTATTTATATTTCAGATGTAAAAATATTGCAAAAATGTCCTATTATAAGGTCATGTGAAACACTAAGCTCACTCTTCAAGAAAATAATCTCTAACATCAAAATTAATTTAATGGCACATGCAACAGGTTAAGCTTCCACCTGTGACACCAGCATCCCATGATGGGGCACTGATTCAAGTCCTTGCTGCAATGATTCCAATCCAGCTCCTGCTAATGCGCCTGAGAAAGCAGTGGATGATAGCCCAAGTACCTGTCACCCACATGGGAGATCCAGCCTGACCCAGCCCCAAACGTTGCAGCCATTTGGGGAGAGAAGTAACAGACAGAAGATCACATTTTCTCTCTGTCTCTCCCTCTTTCTCCATCTCGGCCTTTTAAATGCATGAATCTTTTTTTGAAAAAAAAAATTCCTATTTACGGTTAATATGCAAAATTATACATACTGCAGCTTACACTTCTGAAAGAACAAACATAAATGCCAAAAATTGCTGGTAGACCTACTGCTTCAACTCTAACCCAAATCTTAACAAAATTCAGTGCTAAAGTTCCATGGGCTTCTTAGCGAATAACCTACCTTGTAGCTTAGATGACATGGTACTCCTTCTAGTTATATAGGTTCAGCAATTCATAATCCTGGCCCCACGTCCTGTGACCTTCCCTGTCAGACAAGCGGTCCATATCTGCTATTGGGCTTTCTGCTGCTGCTCCTGGGGTTGCCATTCCAGTCCCTAGGCTCTTCCTTTCATTCACTCTCACTCCCTCTGCTTCATACTCATTAGCTAGAGTTTATCACTACCTTTGGCTGAAACTGATGGAAGAATACAACTATTTTTTCTTCCATCACTTCTTCACAGCAAAACCAGTTTTTACTACAGATTTTATTGTATCAATACTCTCCACAAAAACCTGTCCCAACCTCACACTAAATCAAAGTAATTTTTTCATAGGCAAATCTTACCATGGAGTATCACTCAAGTTCCCTCTGACCAGAGTCACTTCTTACTGCAGGTCAATCTGAGTGACACACACTCTTACATATAAGACAGGTTCCAACGTTCATTGAAATACTTATTATAAATTACAGGTAGAAAGAATTTGCCTTTTATCGTAATTCATAATCTTTAAAGGTTCTTTATTCTTAATGGAAATAAAAATGAGGGGCCAGCCATTGTAGCACAGCAAGTTAACCCATCAGTCTGAGTCCTGGCTACCCCACTTCTGACATAGCTTCCTGTTAATGCTCCTGGTAAAGCAGCAGAAGATGGCTCAAGTACTTGAGCCCCTGTCACCCACATGGGAGACCCAGATGGAATTCCAGGCTCCTGACTTCAACCTAGCCCACCTCAAACCGTTGTGGCCATTTGGAGAGTGAACCAGCAGAGAGAAGGAAGATCTCTCTAACTCTGCCTTTCAAATAAATAAATTTTTAAAGAAAATAAAAAATGAACTACTTTATCAAAAAGTGCATATGCAGAAAATTTTAAAATAAACCAATGACACAATTTTGTAGTCTTCCTTTCCTCAACATTTTCTACATAAAAAGATCAAAAACAAATGTATGTGCTATTATAAACTGTTCAAGTGGAATGGCATCTTCAGGAACTCAAATGCCTAAAAAAGGAAGATGGGAAACTATAACTTTTTTTAAAAGATTTGTTTGTTTATTTGAGAGGCAGACTTACAGACAGAGAGAGAAACAGCCAAAGAGGGAGGTCTTCCATCCACCAGTTCACACCCCAAATAGCCACAAAGGCCGGAGCTGATCCGATCCGAAGCCAGGAGCCAGGAGCTTCTTCCAGATTTCCCACATGGGTATAAGAGCTCAAGCACTTGGGCCTTCTTCCCGCTGCTTCCCCAGGCCATATGCAGAGAGCTGGATCGGAAGAGGAGCAGCCAGGACTTGAACTGGCACCCATATGGGATACTGGTGCAAGAGGTAGAAGCTTGGCCTACATACACCACAATGCCACCCCCTGGAGGAAACTATAACTTTAAGTCAAAGGACTGCAATGCCATCTTTCAGTGTTCTGATGTTTGGTATACAGCAGAATTTGAAAGTAATAAAATCCTGGTATTTTGTTGGATTGATATCATTATTTCTGTATTACTGAGTGTCTTGAATCAGAAGGAGTGGCACGTATGATCTCTGATGGACCTCCAGGATGCTCTCAGCAGTACTCTACTCAACCTGTACACCAATCCCTGGGCATCTCACTGAAAAGTAGGTTCAAAGCCAGCAGGTCCAGAGAGTAACCAGAGAGCCTACATTTCTAACAAGGTCCCAGGGGAAGCCAATGCTACAGGTCCACAGACCAACTGACTAGCAGGTCAAAGGAGGGAAAAATACCACTACCAGCAAAGCAAAATCCTACCAACAGTCAGTTTTAAGTCAACTATTAACAGTAATTACGCTTAAAAGACTTTCCAAACAAGTTTAATATAAAACAGGACAAATGAAATTAATAAAGCTTATTCTACATCCAAATCTTCATATAAGAAATTTAAACATGAAAAAGAGAGACTGAAAATTGTTACTTTGAAACAACACTATGGGGACTAGGGAGGGTGAGAAGTGGACGCCACTACAGTCTATGATCCAGCAATTTCACTCAAGACACTGTCCTAGACAAATAATCATTTGTTCAACTACAAGCCTACAGGAAAATGTTTACCATTCTCTCCAGAATCATCAAAACTGGAAACATTTAAAATGATCATCAGTAAGCAAATGGATGAACTGAGATACGGCTAGGCCTCAGAATGCTACTGAGCAGTAAAAAGGGACTGAATGACTAATATAACTGGGAGAAAAAAAATCACAAAGACATCACGCTGCGGGAAAGAAGTCAATCTCAAAAATGCATACAGTGCAGTGGTTCCACTTACAACACAATCTCCAAGAGACAAAATCTCACTGGTATCCAGTGGTAAGGAAGGGTACAATTACAAAAGCATGACCTGAGGGAGTTGTTGAATGCTGAAATTGTTCTTCAGTACAAATACCTGGGCCAAGTCTTGTGGCTCAGGTAGGCAGTACCCTATATCAAGGATTAGGTAAGCTCACAACTGCAATGATATCAAGCACGACTGAGATCACTTACTTAACCTCAGGTCCTGTGACCGCATTCACTAAGCTAGACGCATCCCTTCAGACACTAATAGCTCCTATTCTAAATACAGGGTTCCAAAAATAAGTATCTCCCTTGGCCACAAGCTTAAAGAAGTAAACTTATCTGCCAAAAAATTGACTACTGTTCAGTTTTTAACAAATATTACCTAGTTTCCCATCCAGGCAAAATTCCATGCAGGGGGCTGGCACTGACAACATGGGTACCAGTTCTAGTCCCAGCTGCTCCACTTCCGATCCAGCTCTCTTCTATGGCCTGGGAAAGCAGTACAAGAGGGCCCAAGTGCTTGGGCCCCTGCACCTGTGTGGAAGACCTGGAAGAAGCTCTTAGTTCCCAACTTTGGATCAGCCCAGCTCCAGCCATTGCAGCCATCTGGGGAGTGAACCAGCGGATGGAAGACCTCTCTTTCTCTCTGCCTCTGCATAACTCTGCCTTTCAAATAAATAAAAAAAATTTTAAACAAAAAATATTACATGCAGGGTAGTATATAAAAATCATGTGACAGTACTGGAGGATAGGGAGTGGGGAACCACAGGGTCAGGCAAGACCCTTGGCTTAGTAGTTAAGATGCCAAGTTAAGGTTAAGATATTTGCATCCCACATCATAGTGCCGAGGTTCAACTTCCAGCTCCAGCACCTAACTTCAGCTTCCTGTTAACGCAGACCCCTAAGAAGCAGCAATGGTGGCTCAGTTCACTAGATTCCTGCCACGCACATGGGAAACCTAGACTGGAAAAGTGGTTCCCAGGTTCAGCTCAGCCAGTCCCAAGCACTGCGGCCATTTGGGGAGTGAATTCTTTCACCCTCTCTCTCTGCCTCTCAAGTGAATTAAAAAAAACGCTTTGATCATATAACCCTAATAATAACGCACTCCCGGGAGGTGGCAGATAACGGTTCTAGTACTTGGGTACCTGCTGCCCACATGGGAGACGCAGCCTGGCCCAGCCCTGGCTTCTGCAGACATCTGAGGGGTGAACCAGCAGATGGAAGATTTTTCTGTCTCTGCTTTTCAAATAAAATAAAAATAAAATTTTTTTGAAATTATTTTTAAAGACTTGATAGAGAATTATCATCAAATATAAAAATTCAAGTAATTATATCAGCCATGAAAATTATAAGGCACAAAGACTGGGCAATCAAAGTAAAATCTGTGAAAGTTACAGTCCAATATACTTAATTAATACAGGTACAAAACACCTTTAGAAAATAAAAACACATGGAATCCATCAACATATAGAAAGGATTCTATATCACAAAAAGGGAGTTTATCCTGAAACCCAAGGTTGACAGGACATTCAAAATTCAGCCAATTTAACAAATATTACCTAAACATGAAGTACACTCGCCTCAGACAGGAGGTGGGGCTTAAGTCCCCTTCCTCCCTTTCCCCGGAGGCACCCACACCTAGGCACCCAGAGACAGGCAAAGACAGCAACATAACAATGAAGAAATCTGGAAGGCACTGCTTCATCCGAGGGATCAGGGGTCACATCAGCAGGGACGGCACATGGGTATCGCACACCAGCGATGGGATGGCAGGAGGGCACGTCAGCTCGGCAGTACTCTTCACAAAAACCCTTAACTCAGTCTGGGAGAGAAGCATCAAACAAAGGCAGACAAGAAGAAACTCTACAGGCTACTTAGCAATGCCTTCTTAAGACTGTCAAGGTCATACAATACAAACAAAAACTGGGAAGCTGCCACAGAAAAGAGGAGACACAAAGACACGACAACAAGGTGGTGAGTGCCCGGGACTGGATGCCAAAGAGCAAGAGGATATTAACAGAAAAACTGGTAGGAGAGGAAATCAAGTATGGGGTATACTTAATAGCTTTAAAATAACAACTATCATGTTATATAAACGATATACAAAAGGCAATGGCAAGATTAAACATCCATTGGTGATTTTAAAAACATAATCTCTATAAACTACAAACAGAATAAAACTTCTACAATCTGATAGGAAAACTTCCAGCTAATATACTGACTGACAAAATACTAAAAAATTTCTCCCAAACATCAAGAACAAGCAACAATGATTGCCCTTAATTTTTCTATTCTACATAGTACCAGTACTAGAGGGCCAAAGGGCAAAATAAATAAAAGGATACAGGTTGTAAAGAATTAAAACAGTCTTTATTGACAGACAACATGATTTGAAGACATTGGTTTCCCAATTTGAGCTAAAGATGTAATGCCATCAAAATCCCACACAGATTTTAGTAGATATTCACAAGGACACCCCAGAATTCATACAGCGGCTAGCGCTGCGGCCCAGCAGGTTAAACTGCTGCCTGCAGTGCTGACATCCCATATAGGCCATGCTTCAGATCCAGCTCCCTGCTAATGCACTTGGGAAAGCAATGGAGGATAGCTCAAGTCCTTGGGCCCCTGCATCCACGTGGGAGACCCAGAGAAGTCCCTGTCTCCTAACTTCAGCCTGGCCCAGCCCTGCCTTACCCACTGTGGCCATTTGGAGAGTGAACCAATGAATAGAAGATCTTTCTCTCTAATTTCAAATAAATAAAAATCTTTAAAAAAAAAAAAAGGAAAGAAAATTAAAACATGCCACAAACATGCCACAAATTCAGAGAAAGCACTCATCAACATGTGCCTGCCAATGGACCTGACATATAAAATATATAGACAACTATCTATATCTAGAATATGGACAGTATGTATATGTATGTAAGAGGGATCCTCAAAGGGCTCATGGGAAATGTGTATGATGAAAAACTATATCACAATTTCAAAAAGTTTTGCCACAAAATAAACTGGTATTACCTTATAATAACATGCACGAGCAGGTACGATTCACATATTACATTATCTCAGGCACTACAAATAACACAACAGCTTGACAAGTCCTTTTCAGAGCAACAAGAGTTTTGCTAAGATTGAAGCAAGAACAAATACCAAAAACATAGAGAAAGCTGGGTGGAAGAATGTAAAATCACTGATGCTCTATGCAAAGTTTATGAGGACAACAACCAGCACACCAGCAATCCACAAACAGATAACCTGTTTTAAGAAGGAATGACGGGCCGGCACCGTGGCTCAATAGGCTAATCCTCCACCTTGCGGCGCCGGCACACCGCGTTCTAGTCCCGGTCAGGGCGCCGGATTCTGTCCCGGTTGCCCCTTTTCCAGGCCAGCTCTCTGCTGTGGCCAGGGAGTGCAGTGGAGGATGGCCCAAGTGCTGGGCCCTGCACCCGCATGGGGGACCAGGAGAAGCACCTGGCTCCTGCCTCCGGATCAGCGCAGCAAGCTGGCCGCGGCGGCCATTGGAGGGTGAACCAACAGCAAAGGAAGATCTTTCTCTCTCTCTCTCTCTCTCTCTGTCACTGTTCACTCTGCCTGCCCAAAAAAAAAAAGTTTGCTGCCACAAGAAAATACAGTTTTTGTTTTTCTCTTTTAATTCCATATTCTAAACATCCTGAAATCCCCACACATATTCTACAGACAATATAGCTTCTATTATGAAATTTATACATAAGGAATCTTTAAAAGTTTGGGGAAAATGCTTATTACAAAAAAAACTATTCAGGAGTTTCAAAATTATTTTTGCACCAAAATAAATTTCTTTTAATTTAATCTCCCACAAACATTTTGAAATACCCCTTGTATATGTATATATGTATTCTCTATGAAGAGTACATAGACAAATAGCATGTAAATACAAAAATTAAAAGACAAACAACCCACTTACACATACAAAGAGAAAAGAAACCTAAACTCAGTTTTAAGGTGAGAGAGATAAGAACAGCATTCACTTCTGAGGAGTCAGAACTGAATTTTTAAAAAAATCACAAAGAATTTTCTGGGTAACAGATAACAGAATTATTCCTCATCACTCAAAAGACAGTAACTTCAATGTACACATCCATCTTAACTTCAGCTCTTACTCACCTATCCCTGAATGTGAATGTTGGCACAACTTTATAAGTATTTTAAATGGTACAAAGATTTTTTAAAAACTTCTGACTTATTCTTGTACACAAGTCAAAACTATCTAAAACAACTTTTTAACTTTGTCAGAAGAACACAATTAGTACTAATGTGACAACATTATTTAGAAAAGATATTTAGTTTTACTATTTAGCTTTAAATTTCTTTCTAGTGATTTCTTGTATTAACCAAGAATATTAGCTAAATAAAGGAATCACCACAATAGAATTTTCAATAAATTCAATGTCTCTTAGTTCTGTGATTCACACTTTAATATAGATCTCAACATAGATCTTAGAATAAAACTATTTGAAAAATTTCAAGACGCTTTCTACCTCTGCCAAGCAATCCAGAGTAAGGCATGCTGTCATGCTTCTAGAGCACAGCGAAATGTTCAACCACACTGCAGGCCTTTAAGAGCCATGTATCAAAGAACTGTTTGGGATACCAAAACACAAGTAAATGTGGCACATTAAATTTTTTTCCAACCTGAAGTAGATGTCTGGCATTAGCAGTTAACACACCACATGGGGTGCCCACATCAGAGCAGAGAGATTAAAATCTTGGCTCTACCTGGGGAAGGCAGCAGGTGGTGGCTCAAGTATGAGGGTCTCCTCCACTCATCTGGGAAACCCAGACTGAGTTCACAGTTCCTGCCTCTGGCCTGTCCCAACCCCAGCTTGTTGCAGTGAGAGATCCCTGTCTCTCCCTCCCGTTTCTATGTGTCTCTCTGCCTGTCAAAGAAGTAAGATGATTTTTTTTGAGGAATTTTTTTTAAAACTTCACTCTGAAAACTATTTAATTAAGACTTTTTTTTTTAAAGATTTATTTATTTATTTATTTGACAGGTAGAGTTACAGGCAGTGAGAGAA
The DNA here is from genome assembly GCA_949820135.1 of Sylvilagus floridanus. Lineage (NCBI taxonomy): Eukaryota > Metazoa > Chordata > Mammalia > Lagomorpha > Leporidae > Sylvilagus > Sylvilagus floridanus. The sequence goes on along the minus strand of OX463225.1, from coordinate 145,283,006 downwards.
AGACAGAGAGAAAGGTCTTCCTTCCTTTGGTTCACCCCCCAAATGGCCTACGGCCGGCTCTGCGCTGATCCAAAGCCAGGAGCCAGGTGCCTCTGCCTGGTCTCCCACGCAGGTGCAGGCGCCCAAGCACTTAGGCCATCCTCCACTGCCTTCAGCCACAGTAGAGAGCTGGACTGGAAGAGGAGCAACCGGGACTAGAACCTGGCACCCATATGGGATTCCAGTGCCATAGGCGGAGGATTAACCAATTGAGCCACGGTGCCAGCCCTAATTTGGACTTCTTAAAATGATGGACCAAGTGTCCTCTAAAACCAAACTAAAAGAACTGAAATAGTATGCAGTATCTATCTACTTCTTAGCACCTAAAATGCAGCTAAGTATGCAAGTTCTCAATGATTACCTTTTTCACTAACACTTAGTAATTCTACTGTAAGAAAACAAGCCCAAAATACTTGCTGGGAAAAGAAAAGATTAGCACATCACTTGCCTCTAAGGTGGACTCCTCAAGGTCCTGAGAGCAAAGACAAGTACGAAAAATTCCAGTCAACACAAAAACAAGCAACATAAACAAGGTAAACAAACCAAGAGCCAAAGGACAGAAAAGTAAATATATAAGTGACTTCAAAATACTGTAAATACTAAATTTAAATTTCAATGATAAAACATACAGTTTCAAAGAAAAAAAAGCAAAAAATATACCTTCTAGCAGAAGGCATCAAAAAAGATAAAACATTTAATAAGATCTTACTTTCTACTTCAAGGACTGATAGTGAAAACAGCCCCTAAGAAGTTTCCTGGGGGCCAGCACTGTGATATACAGCTGCCGCCTGCAACATCGGCATCCCATTCGGGCGCCGCCGGTCACTGTCCCAGCTGCTCTACTTTCCATCCAGCTCCCTGCTAATCACCTGGGAAAGCAGCAGAAGATGGTCCAAGTGGTTGGGCCCCTGCCACACATGTGGGATACCAGATGAAGCTCCTGGCTTTGGCCTGGTCCAGCCCTGGCCTTTGTGGCTGTCTGGGAAGTGAACCTGTGGATGGAAGCTCGCTCGCTCGCTCACTCTCTCTAATGCTGACTTTCAAATAGAAACAAATAAATCTTTTTTTTTCTTTTTCTTTTTTTTTTTTTTTGACAGGCAGAGTGGACAGTGACAGAGAGAGAGAGAGAGAGAAAGGTCTTCCTTTGCCGTTGGTTCACCCTCCAATGGCCGCCGCAGTCAGCGCGCTGCGGCCGGCGCACTGCGCTCATCCGATGGCAGGAACCAGGTGCCAGGTGCTTTTCCTGGTCTCCCATGGGGTGCAGGGCCCAAGCACTTGGGCCATCCTCCACTGCACTCCCGGGCCTCAGCAGAGAGCTGGCCTGGAAGAGGGGCAACCGGGACAGAATCCGGCGCCCCAACCGGGACTGGAACCCGGTGTGCCGGCGCCACAAGGTGGAGGATTAGCCTGTTGAGCCACAGCGCTGGCCAACAAATAAATCTTTTTTAAAAAAGTTTCATGCAATTAAGTTAAAAGAGAAAAAAAAACACCCACAAGAGTCAAGCAAATGTAACCTCTCATTCTTTACATTCCAAATTAAAGGGTCAAGATTTTAACTGCCTTAAATTCCTGTTTTTCCATATTTTAGATGAAAAGAGAGAATACTGCCTTATTTCTAAAATGTCACGGCAAATACTTCTTGAAATGAGAAAATACAGGCTACAAAGACTAAATAATCTCACCAAAAGAAGTAATCACTATTACTATTTTCGTCTTTATCTACTAGACATTTTTTTTTAGATTTACACACTTTTAGATACAAAGTGCCATGGGGAACTTAAAGACAGTAATTATGTCATCTTGAGCTTTTAACTTAATTTACTCTGAGCATCCTTCCATGCCAGAGGTTTTTTTTTCCCCCTAATCATAGATTCATTCTTTTTGAATACTTCGTTACAGTGGGAATGTGGAGTCAAAAGACGAGTGCTTTAGGGTTGTTTACTCTCAGGAACAGTGAAGGGTCTGAAGTTGTACTCTTCTTGGAGCTAACATGGAGCCTATGCATAAACTAAGCTTCGAATCAATGACATTCATGGCAGCATTCTTGCACCAGCTCCCTGAGCCTAGAGAACAAATCTGCCATAAGGCGTAGGCAAGCCTGCCCTTGATTCTGGAGGACATCCGCAAGACAACCATCTCAGAGTAGAGATTCTAAGACAAAAGGTAGGCAGAGAATCACTCACAAAACAAGTAGGGACAGAGGACCATGGAAATTGTCTCCTGATAAGGTTTCCAACATGTTTCCCTAACAGAATGCAACTAAACCCTAATTAGCAATGCTGCTTTCTGCCTATATTAAAATAGGCTTAAAATCTCTATTTGGTTTTAATTTTTATTTTATTGAATATTTTTTCATGTTTATTATTCATCAGCTTATTACATTTAATTATTTTCCATATCATTTCACCTTTTTCTACAGTACTCTTCTGTATATATACTGAACATACTATGTACTGAACATGAACTCTTACATAGTAAATATATTCTTAGGTTTATTATGCATGTAAACAGTCACCATATGTTATTTGTCTGAACTTTTGTCTTTGCAGTTTTACAGTCTTTGCACATGACCCAATCACTGTTTTCCTACAATGCTTTAAAAAAAAAAAAGATTTGTTTATTTATTTGAGAGACAGAATTGCAGACTGAGGTAGGTACAGAAAGTGGAGCAGCCAGGACTTGAATTGGCGCCCATATAGGATGCCGGCGCCGCAGGCAGAGGCTTAACCTACTATGCCACAGTGCTGGCCCCCCTATAATGGCTTTAAAAAGCATAATATTGGAGCCAGCATTGTGGAATAGCAGGTTAAGCTGCTGTGTACATTGGTTCAAGTTCCAGCTGCTCCACTTCCAATCCAGCTCCCTGCTGATGCTTCTGGGTAAGCAGAAGAAGACAGCCCAAGTGTCTAGGTCCCTGCTACCCATGTGGGAGACCCAGAGTTCCAGGCTCCTGGATTTGGCCTGACCCAGCCCAGGCCAGTGCAGCCATCTGGGAAGTGAACCGGCGGATGAAGCTCTCTCTGTCTCTCCCTTTCTCTCTATGCAACTCTGATTTTCAAATAAAAAAAGAAATCTTTGGGGGGAAAAAAAAGCCTAACATTGGGGTATCCCATAGGAGCTCTATTCTGAGCCCTGGCCATTCCACTGCCAACCCAGCTCCCAGCTAATGCAACCTGGGAATAGCAGCAGAATAGGGCTCAAATGTTTGGGCCCCCGCCACCCACGTGGTCAACCTGGGTTCCTGGCTTCATCCTGGCCTAGTTCCCTCGTCATAGCCATGTGGGAAGTCAACCAATGGACTGCAGATCTTTCTGCCTCCCCCAACCTCAACTCCTGTAAGTCTGCCTTTCAAACAAATTAAACCTTAAGGAACAAAATGCCTAGGGTCTGCACTGTGGCACAGCAAGTAAAACTGCTGCTTGCAACACGGGAACTCCGATGGGTGTCCTAGCTGACTTCCTTCCATCCGGTTCCCCGCGATGACCTGAGTAGAGCATGGAAGCTGGCCCAGGGCTGTGGGCCCCTGCCACCCATGTGGGAGACCAAATGAAGCTCCTGGCTCCTAGCTTCAGTTGGCTCAGTTCTCATCATTACAGCCACTCGGGAGTGAACCAGCAAATGGAAGACAACCCCTCCCCACACCACCCCCATATCTCTAACTCTTTCGCATAGAAATAAATAAATCTTTAAAAAGAAAAAAAGCTGGGGTCGGCATTGTGGTACAGAAGGTTAAGCCTCCACCAGTGAGGCGCCAGTTCAAGACCCAGCTGCTCCACTTTCACTCCAGCTCCCTGTTAATGCTCCTGGGAAAGCAGCAGCAGATGACTCAGGTGCCTGGATCCCTGCCACCCACATGGGAAAACCGGAAAAAGCTCCAGTTTCCTGGCTTCAGCCTGGCCTGGCCTCAACCGTTACAACCATTTGCACAGTGAACCACAGATGGAAGTTCTCTCTAACTGTGCCTTTCAAATAAATTAAATTAAATCAAATCTTAAATTTAAATTAAAAAATAGGAAAAAGCCCCAATACCAAGAGTGAAGAAAAAACTTGTTACTCGCTGTTACTCATTCTCCCACTTTCTTAATAGTAAAACCTCAGGGCTGCTATTCAGTACAGCAGATAAGACACTGCTTGGGCTACCTACACACTTCACTTTCCATTCAGCCCTGGCAAATGCACAACCTAGGGAGGCAGCTCAAGTGGTTGGGTCCCTGCCACCCATGTGGGAGACCTGGATTGAAGTCTAGATTTCAAATATACAGTAGAAAAAAAAATTTGACCAAAACCTTCAATTTTAGCTGAACTGTCACTTAATTAAAACATCAGCTTTCCCATGTTGCTAGGTATAGCCACATGACAAAGGCTTAATTAATGATACATTTATGGATGCTGTATGGGAACCCTGAGACAGGCCTTGCTTCAAAGGGTGGTCAAGGTTCCTTTTAGTCTTCCTGTATTTCACCCTAGAGCAGCCAAACCAGAACTGTACAGTGAAAGTCTGGAAGCTCTCGGGTATCTGGTTACCGGGTGAAACTAATACCAGATCCAAAATGTACTCTATAATTTCTTGACATTAGTGAGAAATTAATTAATATTTGGTGAGTTTTCTATTTTGTATGTAGGCCCAACACTAACAACAACATGGTTAAAACATTCTCCACCCACCCAAGTTCGGGGTATGTGCATGTGCACATCACATATATATTTTTAACACTGAAATATTTCATCAATATTAGATTCATATTGGTAAAAACCAAGACTTCAACTTTTCCCTCAATGATTATCCCTTTCTCAGTCAATCTGAGGTATTCTGTCTCACATGTTTGATTTCAATTTTTTAAAGGCTAGATCTCATTATCAATGTCCCTCCAAAGCCCCTCTGCCTTTTTTTTTTTTTTAAGATTTATTTATCTGAAAGTCAGAAAGAAAGAGTGTGTGTGTAAGAGAGAGTGTGTGAGAGAGAGAGACGGACTGACTTTCCATCTCTGGTTCACTCCCTAGATGGCTGCAGAGGCCAGGGCTGGGCCAAGCTGAACTAAGGGAACAGGAGCCTCACCTAGGCACTTGGGCCATCCAGGCAATTAGCAGGGAGCTGGATCAGAAGTGGAGCTGCTGGGACTCAGGACTCCTGTTACAGGTGGTGGCTTTACCCACTGAGCCAGGACACCATGCCCTGCCCCCATTCACACCCTCCCCCTCTGTCCCTCTCGGTCTCTGTGTCCCTGTCTACGGCTCTGCCCCTTTCCTGCTTCTCCCTGCCCCCTCCTCTCACAATGAAAATAAAGGTAATCCATTATTATTTTAGTAATAGAGTTTAGGAATAGAAGGTCAAAATACCCAGATAAGCCATACCGACACCTTCAGAAGGTACCCAGGCAATGGTAACACTTATTTTTTTTTAAAACGCTTTACAATAAAATAGTTTAAATTGCTGGACATCACTTTAAGATTGAAATCTATAAGACCTTTCCCCATTCCATCATATGCTATAAATACAATACTAGAGAAAACTACAGGAAATACTGTCATGGAAAAAAAAAAACTAAAATTATAGGGGAAAATAAATGAAATTAATTTTCAACTTTAAAATATCACAAAGTAATAAGAAAGGCATGTTATTCATGGGCACCACACTCGTTGGTTTTCCTCTCAGCTTTACCGTGAACGATCTCCAGGGCAGCCTTTGTCTGCTCCCCTCCCTCCTTTAATGTCTTCTCAAATGTACCTAAATTGGCCTAAATACCCCTTATCAGGCTTGAACAGGCCGAGACTAGCTTTACAGAAGGAAAAATCACACATCTCCACTGGAAAAAGAGAGAGTAAATAAAACACGTCATGGGCTGACTTCCTAAATCCTTGGTGTAACACCTAAAGGAAATGGTCTAAGCAGCAAATATCCGTTTTTACGACCCCTTGAAAAAAGGAGAGGGAAAGGTATTAAGGAAAATTGAGAAGAAACACTAAAAAGGAAACCTTTTCTCAGAAAATCAAGGCCTTGAAGGATGATCTCCAGGTTCAAGGCCTGGCCCCAGGAGCCACTGCTAATAGAGAACAGTGATCTGCCCTCTGCTTCCCTCCAGCGTCGTCTTCCAGACCTGCTTGCAGAAGCTTACCTCTTCCAAACAACCCTGGCACTTCCAAAAGCTTCCCCGGGGCTCCCTAGGGGAGCGCCTCACAGTGTGTCTGGCCTCACTGTTTCTATCATCATGTATGTCACAAGGATCTCTGTGTCTTTCTTCTCTACTATAGTAGGCTGCAATTTCCTTGAGGACAAAAATCAAGCTTCATCATGCTTGTTTCATCAACACCTAAAACAGCATGTAAATATATACAGAATCTGAAAGTTTTCTTTGGAATGATGATAATGATCCAAGGTAACTAATGTTAACTAATTTAAAATAACTATAGCACTGCTTTCAAACCACTAAGGTATACATGGCACTTCTTAAAGATTTTCACCCATACCCCCACAAAACATTGAAAGCTCTTTAGAGGGCACATGCTTTCTGAAATCACAGCACACCAGAGCTCAATTCGCAGAGCCTATAAAGCTCCAGGTTTTACTACACTAACAGTTCAAAGGGAGGTACATCAGCTTTTCACTAATTCTAAAAATTTGCTCATTTTAAATATGAGGAAGACAAAAAAAAAAAAAAAACAGCAAATGTTTGGACTCTTTTTAAAAGATAAACAAATACCTCTTCAGTTTCAGGAGCAACCTGGGACTCAGTAATCTCATCTAAGTCATCTTCAGCAACATAGTCTTCCTGCTCTTGCAGCCCTTGTTGCCCACCATAAGCCTGCAAGTATTCTTCATCCTAACAGCCATTAAAGAGAAAGCAAATTTTCTCATACAGCTTTGGGTGTTTTTATTTTTTAAAAAAAGGCACTTTATCATCTTTATGACTCATGCTTAATTATTTTAGCGAATTTCACTATGATAATTACTTGACTGAGCACAAAGCATTAAGCAAAAAAATCAGAATGTAATTTCGATGCTTTAACGCGAACAAAGCACACCATGCTAACCTCACAGCTAAGGCTAGCTTCGTGGAGTTCTGCTTTCTGCCTGCCAGGACTCCTTCAGATCAACACTAAGGAAAAGCAAGCATACGAAGAAGTCGTGCGTGTGCTCTCATGAAGAAGCTCAGCAGCAGTAAGAGGGCAGAAATCATGTCCAGCTCTGTGAGGACTGTTAGGCGACCAAAGTATGGACAGTTCAACATAACAGCGCTCAAAAAATCACGGCTTACTATTGGTTTCTCCATGAGATGCTTCCCTTCAATGAAAGGACAATTTCAGGTTTTGTATGAAATGGTAAGGGGCATATCAGAGTAGGTATCCCCTTAACACATAAGCAAGCAAGCAGGCAAGCTGACTGGAGACTGCCACAGCAGCCAAAGAGGCAGGGCTTTTACTGGCATCAGTAACAAGTGTAGGAAGAGCTAATCCTACTCAGTGAAAGGTGGGTTTCCCAGTGTCCCTGGCCACTTGCTAAAAATGAACAGTAAAATGGTTATAGGGCAAGCTACCTTCCAAAGAATCACCTACATAATAACACTAATCACCTACAATATGTTATCTTGAGAGTGTCGACTACAATCCCCAAAGAAAGCAGCTCTGCTCAAGTTGACAGATCACCTCAGTGCCCATAAATGCTTCTGGAAGATGATCTGAACACACTGCATTTGACTGTCCAGAAGAAACTAAGCATCCTAACAAAAAGTACAACTATCAGCACCCATTATTCACCAGTAGCAGAACATTCAGATTTCAAATAAGGCCAGATGATGATAACCAAAATGTTCAGCCAATACACAGTGTACCACGGATTCCCAAAGAGAAACAAAAATTTGCTGTCCTTTCCATAAATGTCAATCTGAAATTGCTTTTACAGAACAGTGTTTTTTGAAATCTCGGCCTATGTTAATTTTGCAGGCCCTAATAAGCTGCTCCAGAAAACCTAAGACACCAATGATTTTCTAATATTTTGTTGATTAAAAAACACGCATTCCATGCTAATACAAGAGCACAAGTTTTTAAATGGTACCACAATTCAATCTCAAGAATAGCACCAGCAAAATTCACAAACATAAGGGCCTTGCTGACCCTGGGGTAGAAGGAAAGAACACTCCAGTTGTGCTACCAGCTCTCCCAACACTTTTGGACCTCCTGTTTTCACAGCGAACAGCGCCTCACCCAATTACAAAACCATGGTTTTATGACTCTGCACCCAATTACACACAAATCCCTCCACGCAGCTCCAGCAAAGAGAATACGTTCCCGTTCCACAATGCACTTCAGAGTTCTGTTCTGGATTTAGTCTAGGGGTTAACAAATCCTAACTGGGACAAGAAACCAGTGAAATAAACTACTTACCAAACTAAAACTGCTGGGTACACAGGGACACAATCTACTCATGTGTTCATCAGTCTTACAACGAAAAAATCAACTGCACATCAGTGACAGCCTACGAAGACAGTAACGGAGGCTCCTGCTGCCAAGCAAAGAGCGGTGCTTCAGTTCAATTCTGTGTCATTCTTCCTACCCAGAGTGGTCATTTCAGATGCTACCACTGTAATGAGTGTATAAAAAAAAAAAATGACCAGTGGCTTTAACAAGTTATAGTAAGGTAAGCTGATGTTCCTTGTAGAAAGACATTTAACTGGTTCTCTTCAGCATAAAGTTTACCGTCCTCTATAACAGTAGAACCCTTTTCTAACGTTTAAGCAAAAGTATTTCAGAAAAAAATTCAATTTAATGTGGAAGAGTACTATGAGTACTTAAAACTGTCACATTTCAACATGCGAATCTGAGACAAAATATTGGGTAATCATGTTGGATTTTATTGCAGCCAGGGCCTATGTGTACTTCACAGCAAACTGTAAGAATGCCGAAGTGGAGATACAGCCCATGTGGCTTGTGTGTACTTGTCTATCAAGCACTTTCCACACTGGGATCTGTCCCACTAAGTTCTAAGTTCATGGGTAACCTACATGTCATCTCTTGATGGTTAAGCAGTATTGTGTCCCCAGTGCTTGGACATGGGTAAAGACTGAACTTTTGAATTTACAAGGGGAGACTGGACCCCAGAGAAGATTAGCCTATTTTATTTTACTAATAGGTAGTAGAAATAATGAGATTCTATAACTAGAAAATAAACTGAAAGATTATGGAGTTTTTTTCAACCATGACAATGTCTTAGTTTAACAAAGTATACAAACACACCAGGAAACACAGGAAACCTGTCCACACTAGTGAAGAACTTATTTCCAAAACAAATCACTACAGCATTATTGGAATGACAAGTCCCCATGATGCATGTTACATGATTCTATTCAGGAAAGCCACAAACATTTCGTTTTTTCATTACCAAATTTAAGGAGCAGTCCGCCACAAAGAATCAAATCTTAAAACTACTGAGACACCTAAACACAATCATACTGGAATTAAATATATCAAGGTTCCACATAAACAATACTTTGCAAAATTGTATATATAAACAACAGAAATTCAGTAATTCCTGAACTTGCTTCTCAAATGAAAGCATACTTTGAATACAAACATTAACAGATCAACGCAGAACTATTCTTACAAAGGAAATCTCTCAGGTCAACTCTGCACACTTCCATCCCCATCCCAGCAGCCCATTTACACTTCACCTCAAGGGGACTCTCACGGTCCTGGAAATAATAAGATACTACTGCACCCACAGAAATCACACGTTCCCTCGTGAATCTCATTGTTTATTTTAAAAACTCAATCTCAGTTATGATGAATCATTAAGACAGATGAGCAAGCACACACTAGTACATCTTCCTTCCACGATGATTCAACTTGAAGAGAAAAAACTACGTGCAAAACTGCCTTTTGAAATAGAAATCAGCACACGCTCTGCTTCCTGATTACATATAACAAATTACGGGTGACATTTCCTAAACTAGCCTCCCATCTCTTTATTCAGGTTTAGACAGGTCTCAGTTACAAAAAGGGTGAATGAACAGGACATCAATCACTCTGCAATATTAGCACCTTAAAGATGTCTTTAGCAGGTCAATAATCTTTTCACCTTAGAAGGACTTTATCAGATCTTGTCTAAAGCCTGGATAAAAGCTCTGCATTAAGCACTTCTAACAATTCCCAGTATATCTCCAACACACAAAGCTGTTTTCTTCCTTAGGGTGCAATTCTCAAGGTCACGATTCTTTGCAGCCTTGCAGAATGACAAAGGAGCATTACCTCTGGCCAAACAAGCTGTCAACACAAACTTTGTCATAGCTCAGATAAAGAAACTGGCAGACAGTGATAATAAGGTCTAATTTCCCTCCCTCCCAAGGGAGGGAAACAGATTTCAGATCAGTCTAGGAGCAATGTGCCAGAAGCTCATACAAAGGGGCGAAGACTCACGGTAAATTCATCTAAAGGCTCGTTGATCTCGATGTCCAGCACTTCATCATTGTAAAGCTGTTCCTCCTCCGGCTCTTCCACGTACTCTATTTGGTCTTCTGTCAACTCAGCATCTTGGCCTTCATACTGTCCTTCTTCTGGGTACTCTTGAGAATACAGTTCTGATCGATCCGACTTGTGGTAAACTAGTTCATCCTCGCCTTGTTCGTACTCAGACTCCTGCTCTCCAGATTGGTCATTAGTGTTGTCGGACAGTTCAAATGATGTAACCATGCCAGATGTGGCATTCAGGCTGATTTTGACACCCTGAGAGCTAGAAAGGAAAAAACATAAGGAAAGGAATGCAGGGAGAGTAGAGCTCAATACTAAATCATGACATAAATTAGCTCAAGTTATTCTAGTCATTGATAAATGCAGTTACTCCAACAATGAGAGAAAACAAAGCTCAATACGTTACAGTGAGCCAGTTCTGTAAGCTCTTAACACATCTGTTTATGTCACTGAGCCAGTAAACTCAGTAAACTCATACAACAAGGCTCAATGTGCTGATCCAGAACCACAGGGCGCCTCCACTTACCATCACCTGCTGGTTAACCAACCACAAGAGACAACTTAATGAGATGAGGAAGCAGGTCTGATTAACCAAATCCAAGAATGACATGCCAGCAAATCTGGGGAGGAATTTGCTAATTTTCACCCAACAAACCCTTCCTCTGTGACTCCCCATCCTTTCTCCAAGAGGAGAAGGGGAGGTGGGTAAACAGGCTCCCTTAAAAACCTAGGGAGTCTGGCCAGCGCCGTGGCTCACTAGGCTAATCCTCCACCTACAGCACTAGCACCCCGGGTTCTAGTCCCAGTTGGGGTACCGGTTCTGTTCCGGCTGCTCCTCTTCCTGTCCAGCTCTCTGCTGTGGCCCAGAAAGGCAAGTGTTTGGGTCCTGCACCCGCATGGGAGACCAGGAGAAGCACCTGGCTCCTGGCTTTGGATCAGCGCAGCGCACTGGCCATAGCAGCCATTTGGGGGGTAAACCAACGGAAAAGGAAGACCTTTCTCTCTGTCTCTGTCTCTCACTGTAGAACTCTACCTGGAGTCCAGACTGCATGCCCAGCCCTCTGCCGCTCTCCCTATCCCTTCCATTCTGACAGAGCCCCATCCCCAGTACAACCTTATCACTTCACTCTCTCTCGTGCCTGAATTCTTTCCTGCATAATCTTCTCTGGTGACAAAATGACAGCGTTTACTACTAAGATGTTGAAGCAAAAACAAAGGTATTATCCTATGAGCAGAAAACCACTGTTGGAATTTTAAGAATAATTTTTTTTTTTTTAACTATGAAGCAAACTGCAAACTCTGGTTCAAAAACTCAAAATGTAAAAAAGCTTTGTGAAATACATTTCAATATTCAAATAAAAGTTATTATAGTGACAAATCATTCATAACTTCTGAGTAAAGTAACAAAGAGAGGGACCAGCACCGTGGCACAGTGGGTTAAGCCACCACTTGAGACATCGGCATCCCACACTGAGTGCCAGTTCAAGACCCAGCTGCTCTGCCTTTTTTTTTTTTTTTTTAAGATTTATTTATTTATTTGAGAGGCAGAGTTAGAAAGAGACACAGACAGAGAGGTCTTCTATCCAAATGGGTGCGACAGCTGGAGCGGGGTTGATCCAAAGCCAGGATGAAAAAGATTCCAAAGCCAGGATCCAAGCTTCCTCCGGGTGCCTCACAAGGGTGCATCTTCCACTGCTTTCCCAGGCCATGACCAGAGTTGGATCAGAAGAGGAGCAGCCAGGACATGAACCTGATCCGATATGGGATGCTGGCACCACAGGCAAAGGCTTAACCCAATATGCCACAGCGCCGGCCTCTGCTCTGCTTCTAATCCAGCTTCCGGATAACACTCTTGGGAAAGCAGGCTATAGCCCGAGTATTTGGGCCCCTACCACTCGTGGGGAAGATGAGATGAAGTTCGGGGCTCATTGCTTCAGTCTGGCCCAGCCCTGACTGCTGCAGCCATCCAGGGAGTAAACCAACAGATGGAATATCTCTCCTGTCTCTATATCTCTCTCCGTCTTTCAAATAAATAGCTCTTAAAAAAATTTAAAAGAGTGTTTTAAAACTGCAAAACAATCACAACAGCAAAGTGCCAGGAAAACATACAAGGTAAAGCTTCAAATACAAGATTGTTTGTGCAGATAATTCTATGTTTATAAATATTCAGTACCCTATCCTAACAAAAAAATTGATTACACCAAAACACCATGGCTAAAAATCTCAAGAAATATGTCAAGGGCAACCTAATTAAAAGACGAAAATACAATGTCAACTAACGGAATTGGGAAATTTCTGTAACTGGTAAATAAAACAATTCCGGTGGAAATTACTCTATATTAAAAAACCTCTTACAAACATATGGTATATTTTTATTGTTATTTTATAGTTACATCTATAACCAAGAAGTATGTTCACATTTTCCTGATGTTTCCCCATAAAATTCAAAGAATTCTACCTACCAGAGTATAATAAATATATTCCCTCTTATAATATAGCTTACCATGTCAACAGAAAGATATTCATTGTATTCAGATAGTCAAAGAGAGGCTAAGGTACAAAAGCATTTCCAAAACAGTAATTTATCCAACAGGTATGTATATAACAACTTTTTTTTAAAAACAAGCAGCAACATCAAATTGCAATGAACAGTTTAAGAGTACGCAGCCATCATCCTCTTTAAAAGATTAGTACTAACTAAATAGAACCCAGAGATTAAATGTAAGACTTGTGCCAACCTTAAATAGCTGATCTGTTTACAGAATACATATGGCTTCCACATCAAAGATATACTAATATCTTGTTTAGAATGTAGCCACATGTTAAAGATATAACATATTACTCAATTATATTCCATTATAGACTACAAACAATTTCTATCAATTTAAAGAGCATTTAATGAGTTCATACTGAGTACCTGAAATTTTCTTCATCTTCATTATCACTTTGTAAAAGATCATCATTTAGCTCTTCATCTGACAAATCCGACTGATTCTAATTAAAATAAAAAATCTAATTAATACATGTCACTTCAATAAAAAGACTTATTACAAAAATGCAAAACTACATTGACTGGAATGTTTGTAACTTAATGTTATTAACACACTTGCCATCCAAAAGATTCCCCTAGTTTGATATCCCCAGTGGATGATCAAGAGACTCTGCAGATAGCATACTAACTACTGCCCCCAGACTCAGGTTTAGATGTCGCAGCCACATATAGAAGCAGCAAGCGTAGTGATCACATTGATTCTAATTAAACAAAAAAAGGAAAAGCTATGAGGGTTTTGGTGGGGCCTTAAGTAATTTTTTTACTTATCATGCACAAAAAAAAAAAAAAAAAAAAAAAAAAAAAAAAAAAGATGGTATGCTTAAAGTGTGACTGTAAGACCTAACACTGAAAATGTATTTCAGAAATAAGCAAACTTTAGGTAACTGGATCACCAAACTAAATAACAATTTTGGTTTTCCCAAGACAAATCACATATAAAAATGTAAGTAGTTCAGTTCCTCATAGCTGTTCTTCATTGTACAATGTATTTATACAATCAATAAGCAGCGACAGCCTAGAAATTCTGTCAAAAATTTCAGGTTTGCTATGTTAAGTACACTACAATAGCTTACACTGGGGGAAGGGGATATTTTACACTTCCTGGCCCTATGGAAAAAAATAATGGATTTATATGTATAAGTGGCATATATAAATTACTACTCCCCTTCTACAGTACAATCAAAGTGACACACACAGAGACACACATATTTTTAAAAATTAACGACAAGAAGAGGATTTGGATTTCTACTTCTTGTTCTGGCATCTACGTCTTATTAAAAACAGGCTTCTCAAACCTGACTTTATATTCTTTATTACAATACTTTAGACTGACAAAAATAATCTTACTAGTATTTATTAGTCCAAGGGATTCCACCTAATCATTGGCACTGCCACAAAATAAAGTGAACAATGGTCATTAAGTTGGTTTCCCTGAAGTGGGAAAGATGGACTTTATATGATAACAGAAAGCTTAACAAAACGAAAATGAAGTTTCTGTTAATTGACTACATAATCTGCCACCCAGAATGTGCCAGCTTTGAGAGCAAAATGAATGCCACTACCAGGTATGAGCCAGTGTGCCATGGGCACACCAGTCCAATTCAGGAAACTGTTCCAAACACACACACACACACACAGACACAGACGAAGGAATACATATTGTAGTGGGCCCTTACAGTCGTCAAATTGTACTTTTTCAGGGTTCACCTTCTTTCTCAATTCTGAACCTACTGAGTAACAGACACAGGAAACAAAACAAATAAACACTTCACAGAAAATTGGGCTGAACCCCGGGACAAAGTTGATTTTCAGCACATCCCAGTGAGGTTGGTGAACTGTTCCTTCAATTGAGGTTGGAATAGCTGGTGATTGGTCTGCAGGAAAGAAAGGCATCAGATCCCAGGAGAGGAAGTCAATGTGGCCATGGATGCTACTGAGAGTCTTTCTCCCAATCTAATTAAAAAGATAGGTTGTTCCTCCCATAGGGACAGAAGTATGCAGTAAAGAAGAAGAATGGCAGGGCCGGCCCTGGGACACAGTGGGTAAAGCCACTGCCTGCAGAGCCAGCATCCCATATGGGTACCAGTTCGAGTTCTGGCTGCTCCACTTCTGATCCATCTCTCTGCTGTGGCCTGGCAAAGCAGTAGAAAATGGCCCAAGTCCTTGGGCCCCTGCACCTAGGAGGGTGATCTGGAAGAAGCTCCTGGCTCCTGGCTTTGGATCAGCCCAGCTCCAACCACTGCGGCCATTTGGGGAGTGAACCAGCAGACAGAAGACATCTCTCTCTCTCTCTCTTTGTCTTTCCAATAAATAAATAAATAAATAAATCTTTTTTAAAAAAGAAAACAAAGAGAAGGAAAGGAGGAATGAATGAAGAAAGGGAGGGGGAGAGAGAGAGAATCGTAAGGGACATCAGGAGTTCAACACTGGGGAGAAAGGAGAGGGTGATGGACACTAGCTAAGATGGACACTAGCTGGGACACTCGTTAAGACATTCATGTCCGTCATCACAGTATCTGGTTTCAATTCCTGGCTCCAACTCCTGACTCCAGCTTCCTTATAATGCAGACCTGGGAAGGCAGAGGTGATGGATAAAGAAATGGGGTAGTCACTCGCACAGGAGATATGGATTACATTCCCAGATAGATGCTCTGACCCCAGGCCACTGGGAGGTTAGTTAGCAGATGAGGGGTAGCTTCTGCTCTCTCCTTCTCAAATAAATGAAATTAAAATGGGAGAAAATGGTTCTGCAAATATTTCCCAAAACTGGCAAAGCTAAGAGAGACTACCTCATGTACCATAAGAATACCTAACCACGACCACTTGATGCAGAAGTGAAATACAAAAGCCAAAGAAGGAATTACAAAGTGGCAGCCAAATTCTTTCTCAACATCATCCCACATTTTAAAACTGTAACTGGCTCACACCAGCCAGCTGCACCCTAAACTGGCAGTCTTGCATGTTGATCATGTATTTAAAACTTGACTCTAGCAATGGAGCAGACTACAGTGCCCCCTCCAACAGCGGCATCCCATTTGAGCACTGGTTTGAGTTTCAGCTGCTCCACTTCTGATCCAACTCCCTGCTAATGCGCCTGAGGAGCAGCAGAAGGCTCAAGTACTTGGGCCCCTGCCACCCACATGGGAGACCTGGATGCAGTTTTGGCCTGGTCCAGCCCTGGCCACTGCAGCCTTCTGAGAGTGAGTCAGCAGATATAAGATCTCTATAAATATCTCCCCTCCACACCCCTGCCCGGTAACTCTGCCTTTATCATTTAAAAAAACAAAAACAAAAACAAAAAACCACTTGATCCTAAAAACCTCCCTTCCCAACACAGAGGTACCTGCCCCTGATTATCTGATGTCTGTGCCTGCCTGTAGCCACTGGTGCACTAAGAGTCTCCCAGACACTGGCCTATCCCTGCACAAAGAACACCAGTGGCAGAGGGGCAGCAGTGCCAGTGCACCCACAGTATGAATTCTAGTCACAGACTCAATCAATAAATTTGGTGGTATCTGAAAAGATTCAATGGTACTAGAAATCAAATAAAAAGAAACTAAACCAGGGCTGGCATTGTGGCGTAGCAGGTAAAGCCACCACCTGTAGAGCCAGCATCCCAAATAGCCTGGGGAAAAAGTATAAGATGGCCCAAATCCTTGGGCCCCTGAACCCACATGGGAGACTAGGAAGAAGCTCCTGACTCCTGGCTTCAGATCAGCCTAGCTCCGGCCACTGTGGCCCCTTGGGGAGTGAGTCAGAGGATGGAAGACATCTCTCTCTATCTCTTTATCTCTCTCTGTAACTCTGACTTTCAAATAAATACATCTTTTAGAGGGTCAGGCCTTTGGTTTAGCAGTGAGAACACTCACATCCTGTATGAAACTGCCTGTTCAGCCCCAGCTCCACTTCCAAATTCATCTTCTTACTCATGCCTTCCCTAGGAGGCAGCAGCTGATGGCTCACGTAGTTGGGTCCCAGCCAGCCATGAGGAAATTATGGATGGAGTTCTTGGCTTCTGGCTTTGCGCAGCCCAGGTCATTACGGACATTTCAGGAGTGAAACAACAGATGGAAGCTCCTGATTGTGCTCTGTGTGTGTGTGTGTGTGTGTGTGTGTGTGTGTCTACCGCTTAAAAAATTCTTTAAAATAAAAATCAGACATTTTAAAAAGCAAATTAACTTTGAAAATAATTGAAATATATGGAAAAGTGCAAATGGCAAACAGCCATGAGAGTTTTAAACTTTCTTACATTCTGAACACTTTGACTCCTATAAAGCACAACGTATTTCTTCTATGTCAGGAAAGAAGAGAGGAAATGAGAAGGTAACAGACTGCTGCAAGAAGTAGACAAGCTCCCGAATACCTAAAGCAGATGAAGGGTCTCTCCCACTGAGACAGTCAGAAAGCTTCATAACCACTGAAATGTGACCAAGGCACAAAAATCAACTCGTCTAAAAAAAAAAAAGATCACTTCCCCACAACAGTATTATATCCAAATCAAATACTGAATTCCATCTTTTTTGATTAGAGTCCTGACCAGTCTTTACAAGACAAAGACACAGGTATATAAAAGGAAAATTACAGGGGCTGGTGCTGTGGCATAGCAGATAAAGCCACCACCTGCAGTGCTGGCATCCCATGTGAACACCGGTTCTAGTTCCTGCTGCTCCACTTCCGATCCAGATAGCTCTCTGCTGTGGCCTGCGAAAGCAGTAAAAGATGGCCCAAGTCTTTGGGCCCCTGCACCTACATGAGAGCCCCAGAAGAAGCTCCTGGCTCCTATCTTTGGATCAGCGTAGCTCTGGCTATTGCAGCCACTGGGGAGTGAACCAGCGGATGGAAGACTTCTCTCTTTTTCTCTCTGCTTCTGCCTCTCTGTAATTCTGCCTTTCAAATAAATAAGTATTTTTAGAAAAAAAGAGGGAGAGAGAGAATTACAGAGGCCAACACTGCGGTGTAGTAGGCTAAGCCTCCACCTGCAGAACCGGCATCCCATATGGGCACCGGTTCAAGTGACAGCTGCTCTACTTAAAATCCAGTTCCTTGCTATGGCCTGGAAAGCAGTGGAGGATGCCCAAATGCTTTGGGCCCTGCATCCATGTGGAAGAACTGGAAGAAGATCCTGGCTCCTGGCTTCGGATTCACTCAGCTCCAGCCGTTGCTGCCATTTGGAGAGTAAATCGCGGATAGAACATCTCTTCTCTCTCTCTCTCTCTCTCTCTCTCTCTCTCTCTCTCTCTCTCTCTCTGTAACTATGCCTTAAGTAAATGAATAAATCTTAGAAAAAAAAAATCCAATTGGGACCTACATGCTACATTGGAGTGCTTGGTTCAAAGCACCAGCTACTTAGCTTCCAATCCAGCTTCCTGTTAATCTGTACCCAAGGAGGCAGAAGCTGAGGGTATATGGACTTGGGTCCCTCCCTCCCACAAGGAGCTCTGGGCCCTTTGCTTCTCCCTAACTAGGCACTAGCCAGTGTGCACATTTGAAAAGTGAACCCATATATTTTAGATATACCTACCTCTCTCTCTCTCTCTGCTTCTCAAATAAAAAATGATTTTTTCACAAAAATATTGCAAATGAAATTAAAAAGGCAATCTAATTGGTTGTGATAAGTCAAAGATTTGAAATATCTGAAATATAGCTTTATATCAATACTACAGTATATAAGTATAATGAGCTTGTGTATAACTGTAGTGAACAGTCACCATAACTTTTTAAATACATACACACACAACATATAGATATACACACATTAATAGTAACTGCTGGGACTGGCACTGTGGCATAGCGAGTAAAACTGCCTCCTGCAATGCTAGCATCCCATAAGGAAGCCAGTTTGAGTCCCAGCTGCTCCACTTCCGATCCAGCTCTCTGCTATGGCCTGGAAAAGCAGCAGACAACGGCCTAAGTCCTTGGGCCGCTGCATCCACATGAGAAACCCAGAAGAAGCCCCTGGCTTTGGATCCGCCCAGCTCCAGCCACTGAAGCCATTTGGGGAGTGAACTGGCGGGTGGAAGACTCTCTGCCTCTGTCTCTCTGTAACTCTGCCTTTAACATAAATACATAAATCTTTAAAAAAAAAAAAAGCAAAAAAAAGTTGGAAGTAAAAAAAGGTAACTGCTACAAAGTTTTAGTGATCAAAGAGATTTGAAAAATCTACACTAGGTTTTAGACTTTCTTGGGGAACGTTATGCTTAAGTGTGTTCATCTTAATGCATGGCTCTGAACACCTCCCAAAAATAAATTCTTGAGCCAGTATGCAAAATATTAAACTCTAAATATCACATTCTTTTAGGGCAAGGAGTAATTTACCATACTACTATCACAAATCCAATACCCACTCGAACGCCTTGGATGCAGCTGCACTTTTAAGGATTTGCTTCACAGTATTTAATAGATTAAACAATCAGCTCTTTGTGCAATTAAAACATAAACCAATTTACAAAAATGTAGTCTATACCCAACTTCTTAGTAACACATCCCATATGTAAGCAATGTATTCCAACATTCCAAGTCTAGTAAAATAACTGCCATTTTGTTTCAAAAGGACCTCCACTTCTTACCTTTTTCCCAGATAGCAAATCTTCTCCTAGTAAGTCATCTTCCAGTTCACTGGGGAGAAACAGACACACACCAGTGTATTATTCGTACCAGACTGGGAAGTCTACAGGTCACTGAAATTTACCAATGACTCCACAGTTTGCGGACCTCCATGTTAACTTTGCTCTATATTCCTTTTTCTTTATTAGTAATAAAAATGTATTTTCAAATACTCAATACTGAGGAAACATTTTTTGTCTTTCAAGTATAATACTTTGATAAGAAGGTACCTCACTGGACTTCTAATCTTGGTTTAACATCTCAATATAATCTCTTGATTAAGTGGACCTATTAAATAATCAATGTAAGAAGAAACTCTACTAAGTAAATTCAAGTTTTCTCTTGTCTTCAAACATGTATGAAGAAATAAGAAACTGTTCAATATCGTTAATTTGGAAGATAAAAACCAAAACCATAAGAGACCAACAAACAGGGCCAGCGCTATGGCGTAACTGGTAAATCTGCCGCTTACAGTGCCGGCATCCCATATGGACACTGGCTCCATTCCTGGGTCACTGGTTCGAGTCCTGGCTGCTCCACTTCCAGTCCAGCTCTCTGCTATGGCCTGGCAAAGCAGGAGACAGCCCAAGTGCTTCGGTCCCTGCATCTACGTGAGAGATCCAGAAGAAGCTCCTGGTTTTGGATAGGTGCAGCTCCAGCTGTTGTAGCCATTTGGGGAGTGAACCAGCAGATGGAAGACCTCTCTCTTTGCATCTGCCTGTCTGTAACTCTGCCTTTCAAACAAATAAATCTTAAGGAAAAAAAAAAAAAGAAAAGGCCAACAGTCATTATCATTCAGAAAAACTAAAAAAAAAAAAGAAATTTTAAAACTACACTGAGGACATAAAATTAAATAATCCTAGCAAAAAGAATTTGCAATTTGTCCCCAACATATTTCTGTTTTGAAGTGATTTAGAGAAGCCCTTCTCACAATTTGAAGTAGAAATTCTAAGCAAATCAGGAAGCTGAAGGTATTTTTCAGCATTTATTTAAAGTAATTTTTGATTGATGAAGATGGCAACCACTGGATTATATTTTTTTATTTTTTATTATTTATTTATTTTTTGACAGGCAGAGTGGACAGTGAGAGAGACAGAGAAAAAGGTCTTCCTTTGCTGTTGGTTCACCCTCCAATGGCCACCTCGGCCAGTGCGCTGCGGCCTGCACACTGCGCTGATCTGATGGCAGGAGCCAGGTGCTTCTCCTGGTCTCCCATGGGGTGCAGGGCCCAAGTACTTGGGCCATCCTCCACTGCACTCCCAGGCCACAGCAGAGAGCTGGCCTGGAAGAGGGGCAACCAGGACATGTGCCCCGACCGGGACTAGAACCTGGTGTGCCGGCACCGCTAGGCGGAGGATTAGCCTAATGAGCCACGGCACCAGCCTATATTTTTAATTCTAAGGAAATCAATCTTTTACAAGCAAATGTCTTTAAAAACCAACATTAAAGAAGAAGATATACCATTAAATGACTACAATTTTTATGTGCAGATGCCCATGAACACTGCACCAATGTTCTTACTGGGATTGTTACTCTTTTCTTCCAAAAGCTATGGCTACAAAATTCTACAGGTTTTGAGACTCAGCACCAGCACTATCTTAGTCCAAAATTTATTTTTAGCATGCAACTTTGCAGAATACTGTAATCTCCAGGAACACATTTGTAGAGTTAAAACAGAAACATTTCTTTGTAACACATTTTAGAACTAGAAACAACCTGACAAGTCACTTAGCTATTTTAAGTTACTCTGTTGTAACTCCTCTACCCTCATTATATATAGGAAAATATCTCAATAACTTGCCTAAAGCACACAGCAGTAACACATGCAGCACAGGAACAATCCTTGAAAAAAATGATACAACCCTAAATACAGGTGCCTGTAACAATAATGGACACCTTCTTCCAACATTTTGGAACCACGAATCATCTGCCAGATATATTTTTTTAGATCATCTGTGTTACAACCTTCTGTGCCCCTCCAGGGCCAGGGGAAAAAGGCTGTCTAGTAAACAATGTGAACAGCCCTATTTAAGAATCTGATTTAGGGCTGGCACCACAGCTCAATAGGCTAATCCTCCGCCTTGTGGCGCCAGCACACCAGGTTCTAGTCCCAGTCGGGGCGCCGGATTCTGTCCCGGTTGCCCCTCTTCCAGGCCAGCTCTCTGCTGTGGCCCGGGAGTACAGTGGAGGATGGCCCAAGTACTTGGGCTCTGCACCCGCATGGGAGACCAGGAGAAGCACCTGGCTCCTGCCATCGCATCAGCATGGTGTGCTGGCCATTGGAGGGTGAACCAACGGCAAAGGAAGACCTTTCTCTCTGTCTCTCTCTCTCACTATCCACTCTGTCAAAAAAAAAAAAAAAGATAAAAGATCATTGCCACCTGCAATGCCAGCAATCCAAGAGTGCTGCTTGAGTCTCAGCTGCTCTACTTCTGATTCAGCTTCCTGCTAATGTGTCTGGGAAAGCAGTGGCAGATGACCCAAGGGCTTAAGCCCCTGCCACCTATGAGGGAGACCTGGATAAAGTTCCTGGCTCCTGACTTTGGCCTATCCCACCTCTAGCAGGTCGTGGCTATTGAGGGAATGAATCAGTGGATGGAAGCTATCTCTGTATCTCTCCCTCTGTCTCTATAACTCTGTCTTTCAAATAAACAAATAAAATATTTGTTAAAAACTACATCAGCTAGCATTGCCTAGCCCTGATCATTGTGGCAGTTTGGGGAATGAACAGAGAGTAAGTGGAAACCACCTCCCACAAAAGACCAATCGATCTATCTCCCCCACCCCCAGCCCCCGGCACTGTCTTTCAAATAATTTTTTTTAAAAATTGGTTTAGGAGTTGTGGCATAGCAGACAAAGCCACCACTCCCCCATGCCAGCATCCTATATGATCCTATATGGGCACCAATTCAACTGAGTCTCAGCAGCTCTACTGATCCAGTTCTCTGCTATGGACTGGGAAAACAGAAGATGGCCCAAGTCCTTGGGCCCCTGCACCCGTGTGGGAGACCCAGAAGCTCCTGGCTCCTGGCTTCAGATTGGCACAACTCCTACTGTTGCAGCCATTTGGGGACTGAACCAGCAGATGGAAGATTTTCTCTCTCTCTCTCTCTCTCTCTCTCTCTCTCTCTCTCTCTCTGCCTCTCTGTAACTATGCCTTTAAAATAAATAAACAAATCTTTAAAAAAAATAAGAAATATTTTTAAAATAATCAATCAACTTCAAGCAGATTACAAATGAGCTACAAGAATACTTTAAACTTTTCATAGAAACACCTAAGACAGGGCAGGCATATGGCACATAAAGTCCCCAGATTTCATATCACACGGCCAGTTTTGAGTTCCAAGCTACTCCTGATCCAGCTTCTTGCTAATGCATCCTGGGAAGACAGCAGATAATGGCTCAATGAGTCTTGCTACCCATGTGGGAGACCCTGACTGGGTTCTTGGCTTTAGCCTGGCCCAACCCCATTTGTTGAAGCCTTTTGGGAAGTGAACCAGCGGATGGAAGCTCACTTTGTTTCTGTTTTCTCTCTCCCTCCCTCTCTGTCACTGCAGAGACAGAAAGAGAAAGCGAAAACAGCACAGGGAGGGAGGGAGGAAAACAGCAGACATCCCCAGAATACAGGACAGAGAGGAATTTCTGCAGGACAAAGAACTAGAGCCCCCTTAACAGTTAAAGTGCCTCTTGAAGTAAAGTACTGAGGGGGGTCACAGCATCCCTAACTAAAATGCACAACCCAAATTCAGTCATGAGAAAACATCTGCGAACCCAACTGAGGGGCCGGCAATGTGGCAGAGGAGGTTAAGCCACTGCCTACAGCACCAGCATCCCAGGTGGACACCGGTTAAATCTGAGCCACTCCACTTCCGACCTTGCTCCCTGCTGATGCTCCTGGGAAAGCAGCAGAGGAAGGCCCAAGTGCTTGGGACCCTGCACGCATTGGGGAGACCCAGTTGGGGCTCCTGGCTGCTGGCTTCCTAGCTTCAGTCTGGCCTACTCTGGCTACTGTGGCCATTTGGAGAATGAACCAAGCACTTGGGCCATCCTCCACTGCACTCCTGGGCCACAGCAGAGAGCTGGACTGGAAGAGGAGCAATCAGGACAGAATCTGGCACCCCAACCAGGACTAGAACCCGGGGTGCCGGCGCCGCAGGCGGAGGATTAGCCTAGTGAGCCACGGCGCCGGCCTCTGCCTGTGTCTTTCAAATAATAAATATTTTTTAAAAAGTGGTTTAGGCTGGGAGCAATGCTGTGACATAGTGGGTAAAGCTACCACCTATAGTGTTAGCATTTCATATGGGTACTGGTTCGAAACCCAGATGTTCTACTTCCAATCCAGCTCTCTGCTACAACCTAAGAAAGTAGCAGAAGATGGCCCAAGTGCTTGGGCCCCTGACCCCACGTGGGAGACCAGGAAGAAGCTCCTGGCTTCGGATCAGTCCAGCACCTGCCATTACAACCATTTGGGGAGTGAACCGGAGCACTGACGACCTTCACTGTCTTTCTCTGCCTTTGCCTCTCTGTAACTCTGCCTTTCAAATAAGTACATTAATCTTTTTTTTCTTTTTAATGGTTTAGGCATTGTGGCACAGTAGGCAAAGCTCTACCTTTTAATTTTTTTAAAAAGTCACTCAGGGGGTAGACAACTGGCACAGCAAGCATCACCCTCTATCAGAAAGCCTGAGTGTCAGGCCCAGCTCTGCTTCCCATTCCAGCTGACTGCTAACGTGCACCCTGATAAGCAGCGCGCGACAGCCGAACTACTTGGATTCCTGCCACCCACGTGGAAGACTGAGACTGAATTCACCACTCCTTTCTTCAGCCCAGCCTCATCAGCTGTCGGCATTTGTTTTCTATTTCTCTCTGCCCCTCTTTCACTCTCTCTCATAAAATAAGCAAACAGGGGCCAGAGCTGTGGCATAGAGGGTTAAACCACTGCCTGCAGTACAGTCATCCCTTCGGGGCACTGGTTCAAGTCCAGGCTGTTGCACGTCCAATCCAGCTCCCTGTTGCTGCACCTGGGAAGGCGGCAGAGGATGGCCCAACTCTTTGGGCCCCTGCACCCACATGGGAGACCTGGGAGAAACTCCTGGCTTCCACCTGGCCCAGCCCTGGTGTTGCAGCCATTTGGTGGTAAATCAGCTGATACTTGTTCTTTCTTTCCCTCTCTCTCTGTATATCCCTCTTTGTGTATCTCTCATTTCAAATAAAGAAATCTTTAAATTAAAAAAAAAAAAAAACAGGAAAAAGGATTACAAATCTGACTACATTACTTAAAAATCTGTTTAGAGACTTTTTTAAAGGAAAACATGAGGCCAGCACTGTGGCACAGGGGGTTAAGCCACCATGCTGCAGCGCCAATATCCCATATGGACACCAATTCAAGTCCCAGCCACTCTACTTCCAATCCAGCTCCCTACTGTGGCCTGGAGGATGGTCCAGGTCCCTGGGGCCTTAAACTAGCGTGGGAGAGCCGAAAGAGGTTCCTGGCTTCTGGCTTTTGATCAGCTCAGCTCCAGCCATTGTGGCCATCTGGGGAGTGAACCAGCGGATGGAAGACCTTTCTCTCTCTGTCTCTACCTCTCTGTAACTCTTTCAAATAAAATCTTTAAAAAAAAAAAAAAAAGGAACACATGTCAGACTGGGGAAAGGAGTGGAGTTGTTACAAAAAATAAACTTCCAGAAAGTGTAAAAGATCCCTAAAATCAATAAAGAAAAATGAACACAGATAAGTAGAGATGATTCAAAGAAATTCAAATGATGAGTAAACTCTCTATATTTTATTCTGCTCACCTTCAACACTGCCTGATAGACCACTTCCTCTTTTTTTCTTTCTTTAAAGATTTATTTATTTTTTTATTAAAAGGCAGAGTTACAGAGAAAAAGAGGGAGAAAAAGAGATATCTTCCATCCAGTGGTTCACTCCCCAAATGTCCACAATGGCCTGAGCTGGACCAGGCCAAGGCCAGGAGCCAGGAGCCGCTTCCAGGTCTCCTACGTGGGTGCAGGGGCTCAAGCATGTGGGTCATCTTCCAATGCTTTCCTAAGCACATGAACAGGGGGCTGGATGGGAAGTGAAGCGGCTGGAACTCGAACCTGGAGCCCATATGGGATGCCAACATCACAAGCAGCAGTTTTACCCAATATACCATAACACCAGCCCCAGACCACTTTTTATAAGACTTAGTTCTAAGCTCTATTCAACATTTTAACACAATTAATGATTAGATTAATTGCACGGGTCAGCCTGCTTGCTGTTAGAGTATTTCTGACAAAGATTAGCATTTCAATCAGTAAACCAAGTAAAACCAAAAGAGCAGAGTGTGGGCAAATTCACCTTCACCTTCTCCCCCAGCTGAGACACCTATTTTCTCCTGCCCTCCCACAGTCACTTCAGCCTCAGCCTCAGACTCTAATCACTGGTTCCCTAGTTGTCACGCCTTTAGGATTGGCCTGGAGCTACATTCCTGGCTCTCCAGTATCTTCACCTTGCAAAAGGCGACTGGGACGTCTCAGCTTCTATAGCCATGTGATTCGATGCCTCATATATGACTGACAGATTGATAGCGAACTCCCTTATTGGTTCTCTTTCTCTGGATAATCCTGACAAATACAATGCAGTGTACTGAAGAAGGATAAACAGTTGGTAAGACTTACAAAGTTTGGGTGTTTTAAAAATATTTATTTATTTGAAAACAGAGTTACAGAGAAAGTGAGATCTTTTACTCTCTGATTCATTTCCCAAATGGCTGCAAAGGCCAAAGCCAGGAACCTAGAGCCCCAACCAACTCCACTACATGGGTGGTAGAGGTTCAAGTACTTGGGCCATCTCCCACTGCTTTCCCAGGTGTTTAGCAGGGAGCTGGATCAGAATGGAGCAGCCGGGACTGGAATTGGCACACACGGAACGCCAGTATCACAGGCAACAGTCTAAACAGCTGCAGCACACTGTCAGGCCCATGTAGTTTTCACTGCAGGTTATTTTCTGAAACTTCCAGACACTGTTGTTCACAAACAAGAACCAAATATTCTATTCAAAGTAATATATCACTTTTGTTTTTAGATTTACCTGTATCATTAAACTTTCTGACTGCAACTCCAGTAAACTTAACATATCAACACAGTATTTAAAATAGTAAGAAAGTTTGTAAAATAATCATTTCTTGGGGCTGGCGTTATGGCACAGTAGTTTAAGTTGCCAGCAGGATAACGGCATAACATATCAACTATATGAGCACCGGCTTGAGTCACCGTTGCTCCACTTCCAATTCAGCTCCCTGCTGATAGGCCTAAGTAAGAAACAGAAGGCCCGAGTACATGGGCCCCTGCCACTCTCAGGGAGACGTCAATGGAGTTCCAGGCTCCTGGCTTCGGCCTGGCTCAGCCCAGCCCAGGCCGTTGCAGCCATTTGGTGAGTGAACCAGCAGACTGACAATCAATCTCTCTCTCTCCCCTCCTCTCTCCATGTAACTTTGCCTTTAAAATAAATCTTTAAAAAAAATAATTTCTCAACCCAACACCCAGATTAATTCCCCCACAACCACTATACCAACTTGACAACTATCAGTGTGTCTATGTGTTTTTTTTTTATTTTATTTTTAAAGATTTATTTATTGGAGAGGCAGAAAGAAAGACGGAGAGACAGAGAGAGAGGTGTTTCATCTGTTGGTTCATTCCCTAAATGGTCACAGTGGACGGAGCCGAGCCAATCCAAAGCCAGAAGCCAGGAGATTTTTCCGGGTCTCCCATGTGGGTGTAGGGGCCCAAGCATTTGGGCCATCTTCTATTGTTTTCCCAGGTGATAAGCAGAGAGCTGGATGGAAGTGGAGCTGCCAGGACATGAACTGGCACCCATATTGGATGCCAGCACTGCAAGCAGAGACTTAGCCTACTATGCCACAGCCCCGGCTCCCAACTATGTGTGTTCTTAAATAGGTATTTTCAGTTTCATTAAATCAAGGAAATGAAAATTAAAAATATAGTCAGATAGTATCCAGCAAGTTTGAAGGGCAAAATTTTCAAGTCTAACATACAGGAAGCGTGTGGAGCTACAGGAATTCTAGCACACAACTACTTCAAGAATAGTTCTGGAGCTGGCATACTGGGTAGGAGGTAAAGCCGCTGCCCGCAACACCAGCAACACAACCGGGCGCCAGTTTGTGTCCTAGATGCTCCACTTCCAATCCAACTCCCTGCTCGTGGCTTGGGAAAAGCAGTACAAGATAGCCCAAGTGCTTGGGCCCTGCACCCATGTGGGAGACCTAAAGGAAGCTCGAGGCTCTGGCTTTGGTGTGGCCCAGCTATAACCACAGCAGCCATTTAGGGAGTGACCTAGTGGAAGATCTCTCTCTATATATATATAACTCTATTTTTCAAATAAACAAATCTGATTTTAAAATCATCTAAAAAATAGTTCTAAATGTCCAAAAACTCAATGTCATCACTGAATGGAAAACACAAAGAGAAAGATCTGCTCTGGGAGTCAGCACTGTGGCACAGCAGGTTAAAGCCCTGGCCTGAAGCACCAGCATCCCATATGGGCACCGGTTCTAGTCCCGACTGCTCCTCTCCCAATCCAGCTCTCTGCAATGGCCTGGGAAAGCAGTGGAAGATGGCCCAACTCCTTGAGCCCCTGCACCCATGTGGGAGACCTGGAAGAAGCTCCTGGCTCCGTACTGGCGCAGCCTGGGCTGCTGCTGCCACCTGGGGAGTGAACCAGCAGATGGAAGGATGAAAGACTTCTCTCTCTGTCTCTACCTCTCTTTGTAAAAGGAAGGAAGGAAGGGAAGGAGGAAGGGAGGAAGAAAGCAAGCAATTAACCAACCAAGCAAGCTCTGCTCTGACCCCTCATGCAATATAAGTCTGGGCTAGGAGGTCATTAGGAAGCCTTCAGCCCAGGAAGCTCACTTTAGCCCACAAGGGACAGGTCTACTTAGGGAGCGGCATTAGACATCCCACACAGCGTTTTCAATGACAACCTCTATGGAGCCAGCTGGCAGCATCAGAGAAGTCAGCACAGACCCCCAGGTGAGGCGCGGGTGTGTACATACCTGTCCCAGTCCTCATCCGCAGCTCTTCTCCTCCAGGACCGTTCTGCGCCAGGCTTATCAAACTGGTCAAAGTCATCATCTGTGAGGAAAAGTCCACTCATGTCAGATTACTAAATTAAGACAGACAAGAATAACACTAAAACAACTTATCTAAGGATTCCTGACTTGGCATTTTAAAATACAACTTCCATATGCAACTACTATGGATGCTGTAGTCATTTTTTATTAATTATTTTTATTGACATGCAATAAACTATACATATTCACGGGGTACAATGTAATATTTCGATACACTTTAATGATAAGATTATGATAACTGGCATCTATCACTTCATAATTCAAGATTTCTTTGTGGTGTGAACATTCAAAAGTCTTTCTTCTAGCTATTTAGAAATATACAATATGTTATTGTTAACTATTGTCACCCTACAGTGCAACAAAACACCAGAAATATTTTTACAGTAAGGAAAAAAATACTTTTTAATTCAATAAAAGTAAACCTTCCTGAGGTTTAGTATTTTTTTTTTATTTTTAAGCATGTTTTTTTAAAAGATTTATTTATTTATTTGAAAGGCAGAGTTACAGAGAGGCAGAGGCAGAGACAGAGAGATCTTCCATCCTCTGGTTCACTCCCCAAATGGTCACAATGGCTGGAGCTGGGTCGATCCAAAGCCAGGAGCCAGGAGCTTCTTCTGGGTCTCCCATGCAGGTGCAGGGGCCCAAGCACTTGGGCCATCTTCTACTGCCTTCCCACACCATAGCAGAGAGCTGGATTGGAAGTGGAGCGGCCGGGTCTCAAACCATTGCCAACATGGGATGCCAGCACTACAGGTAGTGGGCTTAACCGCTATGCCACAGTGCCAGCCTCCTGTAGTCATTTTTAACAACAAAAGATTTTTAGGGCCCAGTGCTATGGTATGACAGATAAAGTTGAACTACCTGCAATACCAGTATCCTATACACATGGGTACTGGTTGAGTCCTGGCTACTCTACTTCTGATCCGGCTCCCTGTTCACGTACCTAGGAAAGCAGTGGAAGATGACCTGAGTGCTTAGGCCCCTGCACCTACGTGGGAGACATGGAAGAAGCTCCTGGCTTCGGACCAGCCTAACTCCAGACATTGTAGCCATCTGGGGAGTGAACCAGCAGATGAAAGATTCTCTTTCTCTCTCACTCTCTCTTTCCCCCTCTCTCTCTGTAACTCTACCTTTCAAATAAATAAATAAATCTTTAAAAAAAAAGATTATTAAGACACAAAGTTATCTGAAGAAATAACAATATTAGACATGAAAAATCATTCAAAATTTTGTTGAAACCAGACAAAAAAATTTTTTTGCCAAAGTGAGACAGTGAGAGAGAGAGACAGATAGAAAAGTCTTCCTTCCATTGGTTCACCCCCCCCCCAAAAAAAATGGCTGCTAAGGCCGGCACACCGCGCTGATCCGATGGCAGGAGCCAGGTGCTTCTCCTGGTCTCCAATGCAGGTGCAGGGCCCAAGCACTTGGGCCATCCTCCACTGCCTTCCCAGGCCCAGCAGAGAGCTGGACTGGAAGAGGAGCAGCTGGGACTAGAACCGGCACCCATATGGGATGCCGGCGCTGCAGGCAGAGGATTAACCAAGTGAGCCATGGCACCAGCCCCTGTTTTTGTGTTTTTAATATTTACTTATTTATTTGAAAGGCAAACTTAGAGTGAGAGAAGGAATGACAGAGAGAGAGAGAGAGAGAGAAATCTTCGAACACTGGTTCATTCCCATAATGGCTGCAACAGCCAGGGGTGGGCCAGACTGAAGCCGGGAACTTCTTCCAGGTCTCCCTCATAGGTGCAGGACTTGGGCCATCTGCTGCTGCTTTCCCAGACACATCAGCAGGGAGCTCAATCAGAAATAGAGCAGCTTGGGCCCTACACCGCATGGGAGACCAGGAGGAAGCACCTGGCTCCTGGCTTCGGATCGGTGCAGCGCGACAGCCGCAGTGGCCATTTGGGGGCTGAACCAACGGAAGGAAGACCTTTCTCTCTCTCTCTTTCTCTCACTGTCTACAACTCTACCTGTCAAATAAATAATCTTAAAAAAAAAAAAAAAGAAATAGAGCAGCTTGGGCTTAAACCAGCACTGATACGGAATATTGCAAGTAAGGCAGCTTTACCTCCTACTCCACAACGCTTGCCCGGACAAATTGTATTTCACCTGCTTGGCCGTCACGTGTGTCAAGTAACTACTGAAGCAGACAGTGAAGAAAGCAATTCAGAGCACAGCTGTTGGGGCTGGCCATGTGGCACAGCAGGTAGAGCTGCCACCTGCAATACCGGCATCCCATATCAGTGCTGGGTTGAGTCCCAGCTGCTCCATTTCTGATGCAGCTCCCTGCTAATGCCCCGGGAAAGCAGCAGAGAATGGCCCAAGTGCTTGGGCCCCTGCATCCACAAGGGAAACTTGGATGAAGCTATTGGCTTCAGTCTGGCCCAGTCTCAGCTAGTGCAGCAACTTGGGGATTGAACCAGCAGATGGAAGAGATGTCTGTCTGTCTGTCTATTCCTCCAACTCTGCTTTTTAAATAAATAAATAATTCTTTGAAAAAAGAAAGCACAGCTGTTTAGAGGCCTTAGTTTCTATTTCTGTAAGTGACTCTATTATCTTCTATTTTACGCATTTGCTGGAAAAGGAAACGTGACAATATATGTTAAAATAGAGGGACTGATAGTGACTCCTGATACACATTTATATTATTAGGAAGCAACTGAAATTGAGTTTTTCTAGCTCAGACACACATACAAGGAGGTCTGAGAAGCAGCAGCAGATACTTGTTCCCAGAAGTATACTAGGGGAGCCAGATACTTTGAAATTTCCCCCCCTGGGGCTGGAAATAAAACAACCAAGTTTTAACAAAGTAATATATCAAGTCTTACCAAATACTCCCAATCAGAACAGGTGTTTTAAAACAATCCAAGAATGAAAGACATTGAAGAATCAGTAGTCTCAAGTTCTACTTTTAGAACAGTGTAGGGAGCCCTGGGCCCACTCCCTATGAATGTGATGGAAATCATTTCTTAAAAGACAATCAGTTTAAAGTCCCTGGTAATGATTCTAAGGTCACACAACAAATAAAAATGTATACTAACAAGCCACGGTTTTTAACAGGATCAGGCCTCCGGTTTCCCCAGAAGCTCAGCAAGCTTAGACCCCCCCCAGGCTGCTGCAGCCAAGCACACAGGGTTCCCAGTCCCCAGCTCTCGGTCCCCCACCTGGTCCCCCAGCTCGCAGTGGGAGAGCTAAGACTGCATTTCTCATCCCACCCACCTATTGCTGAAGCTCAGCTCTGCATAAGTGCAAGTGAGAGGTGGGCGTCCTTATTCCACCTAGGCCCCACTCACAGGGCAGACATCACTGGGCCCCAACAATCCCCGGCCTGGCTCATGAACAGGAGGTTCCACACCAAGAGTCAGGCTGAGGAGATGGGAAGTTGCTGCCCTTCCCACCTTCCAGCATTCAGGTCTTTAAGAGACGGAGTCACTCACACACCTCTACCGCTGTCCCCACCCACAGCACAAGTGTTGTGACTCAGAGTTGGGGGAGGGGAAGAGGCAGGCTTTAGAACAGAGCTCCAAAACTCTCCTAAAGGAACTGACCTCAAGTCCAAGGGTGCTCTCAAAACACTGCAAGGGTTGGTAAGAGGTAACTGGGGAAGAGTGCCAAGAGTAACTAGAGATGGGACAGACTTGTTGGCCAGCAGCTTTGCTGGTAAGAACAAGTCTCAAACACTAATCTTGGCCACTGTCCATTCAAAGGAACCTAAGCAAGAACAATTCCATCTATAAAGTGATTAAAGCCCCTGGGCACTGGGGAAGGTGTGCTGTCATCCCAGGGTGACGCGGGCTTGACCAAGGCTGTGCACCTGAGGAGAAACAGCAGAGGCCTTCCACTGCAGGAGGTGGGGGTGCAGCAGGAGCAGGCTTCACCGAAACAACCCAGTCAGCAAAGCAGGCAACAGGCAAACAGCAGCAGTGAGCACAGGGCTGGAGGAGGAGGAGCTGCTAGAATACATGATCTGTATTTTGTTTTCAACAAAAAATGACAAGTTATCAAAACAAACGGATAAGTTTAATTTATAAGCCATCACAGGAGGAAAAAAAGCAGAAACTGCCAATAAGACCAGTTGTAGAATCTGACAGAGAAAGATGTTGTTTAGTCATCATAAATATATTCAAAGAACTAAATGAAACAATGATCAAACAACTGAAAGAAAGTATCATGATAATGTCACACCAAATAAATAATACAAACTTATTAAGAAGAATTAGGAACCAGCACTGTGGGACAGCTGTGGTAAAGCCGCCACTGCAAAGCTGGCATCCCATGAGCGTCGGTTCATGTCCCGGCTGCTCCACTTCCAATCCTGCTCCCTAACGGCCAGGGAGAACAGAAGATGGCCCAAGTGCTTAGGCACTGGCACCCACAGGGGACACCCAGAAGAAGCTCCTGGATAGTGGCTTGGCCCCTGGCCCAGCACTGGCGATTGCAGCCATCTGGGGAGTAAACCAGCAGATGGAAGATTTCTCTCTTTTCTCTCTCTTTTTCCACCCCATCACTCTCTCAAATAAATAAATAATTTTTTTTAAAACACACACACACACACACACACACACACACAGATTCTGGAACTAAAATGTATTTCCTAAAGCAGAGGGAGGGAACCTCCTAAGGGCCAAATAAGATACACAAAATCATCTAGTCTGGCCTTGCAGGCGGGACTCAAATTCAATAAATCTATAGCAGGTTAATTTTTAAATTGGTAATTGTGTATGGCCTTGGGATGACATTATATAGATCCAAATGGTCCTTGGCAGAAAAAAGGTTCCCCGCTCCTGCTAAAGGGACTCAATGGTAGATTTGAATGGGCAGAAAACTTAGGGAACTTGGAAGCAGATCAACAGAAATTATGCTATCTAAACTGGAAAAAAAAAAATGAAGGAAAATCAACACAGCCTCAGAAAAATGTGGGCCATCATTAAGAATACTAATACATATGTAATGGAAGTACTAGAAAGCAGCAGGAAAAATACCCAAATAACTAAAAGGTAAAAACTTCCAAAATTTACTGGAAAATATTAATCTATACATGGAGAAAGCATACGACAGCTTGAAAAATATACAAAAGACAGGCTCTTCACTACATTATGGGTAACCTCTCCTGAGGGTAGAATGCTAGGTAGGAAGATAGAATTAGCCTAAGAAACACAACGCATCCGTGGAAAGGAATGCAGCAGCTTCTCAAGTACATCTAGGAAGCAGCCCAGTATTTTACACTATCAAGTCTTGCCCACACCCCAGCATTCCCTCCAGGGAAAACACCCCAGGAGAATCCTGTTTGCCTTGCCCAAGAGGGCCATCCAGTCGGATAACACTGGGTAATAAAACCTTTGGAGGACTTCACCAATTGCACATACAGGAAACTGGATATCCAGGAGATGGGGGAGATGGGACTATGGAAGAACTGGACCCAATTCCCTTTTAAGCCACAGTCTAAATGCAAACTGGGCTTTTGGCTTCCTGCTGATATGCCCACCTGGCCTCTCCAGCTTACCCTAGTCTGAGTGACTGGGCACTCTCGGATCCCTGTGGAGATGTGCCCAACAGATCTGACATGCATACTACGTTAAACCTTGCTGCCTTGCTTACCACTGCCCTGTTTGGGACCTGAAATGCCCCTATTCCAGCCATCCCCACTAACATACATGCAGAAAGCTCAAACTCAGAATAAACACAGTGATTCACAAATACATATATCACAATCAAAATGTTTGAAAGGAGGAAACTTTCAAAGTGGTAACAGAAAAATGATTCACCATTTACAACAAAACTGCATTACTAACTCTCATCAGAAACCACTGCTACTACAGGCAGTGGGATAGTCATTGTGAACAAAGAAAGAAACCAATACCCAGCAAACTATCTTCCGTAAATTAAAATGAAATGACTGGGCTAGGGATATGGCGAAGCAGGTAAAGCCACCACCTGCAATGGTGGCATCCCATTTGGGCACCGGTTCATGTGCTGGCCGCTCCACTTCCATCTAGCTCCCTGCTAATGGCCTAAGTGCTGTGGCGCCTGCTGCCCACATGGGAGATCTGGAAAAACCTCCTTGCTCCTGGCTTCAGTCTGACCATCTGGGGAGTGAACCAGTGGATGAAAGATCTCTCTTTGCAACTGTCTGAAATAAATAAATAATTTTTTTAAATGAAGTAACAGTATTCATAGATAAAGCAAAGAAATGTGTCCCTAGAAGATCCTTTAGAGTTGGTTATATTGTGTACCCCCAAAAATATAAAGTCTTGGCCGGCGCCGTGGCTCAACAGGCTAATCCTCCGCCTTGCAGCGCCGGCACACCAGGTTCTAGTCCCGGTTGGGGCACCGGATTCTGTCCTGGTTGTCCCTCTTCCAGGCCAGCTCTCTGCTGTGGCCCGGGAGTGCAGCGGAGGATGGCCCAAGTGCTTGGGCCCTGCACCCCATCGGAGACCAGGAAAAGCACCTGGCACCTGGCTCCTGCCTTCGGATGAGCGCGGTGCGCCGGCCGCAGCGTGCCGACTGCGGCGGCCATTGGAGGGTGAACCAACGGCAAAGGAAGACCTTTCTCTCTGTCTCTCTCTCTCTCTCACTGTCCACTCTACGTGTCAAAAATAAAAAAATAAATAAAAATAAAAAAAAATAAAGTCTTACTCCCTCCATGAATATGATCTGATTTAGAAATAAAATGTCTGCAAATGTAATCAAGATGAAATTATCCTACATACTATGGTAAACACTAAACACAGTGACTGGTATCCTCATTAGGAGATGGAGACTGGAGACAGACAGAGGAGGAGAAAATGACCATGTGAAACCAGACACAGCCACAGCCACAGCCACAAGTTCCAGGAGCAAGCAAACCTGAAAAAGGCAGAGAAGAATTCCCCCAACAGGCGTCAATGGGAGTGCAGCTGCCCTGTCTGCACTTTAATATGGATTCTGGCCTCCTGAATGAAAATCCACTGTTTTAGGAAACTCAGTGTGTGGTATATATGGATATGTAGATTCTTGTCTTCCACTGAATTTGGGAAATACTCAGTCATTAGTCTCAAATATTTCCTCTGCTGCTTTCTCACCCTCTTTTCTTCTGAGTTTCCCATTTGTATATGAACACACTTAAACTCCATAGGTCCTTTAGATACTGTTCATTTGTCAGCACTGTCTTCTCCTTCTGTTCTTCCAGTTGAAAGATCTCAATTGACCAAGTTTGCTGATCGCTCCTTCTGCTTGTTCAAATCTGCTATTAACCTCTACGGAGTTGACTGCAGTTACTGTGATTTTCAGTTCCAGAAGTTGTTTGTTTCCTTTTCATAATTTCCCTTTGCTAACATTCCTGTTTCATACATAGTTCTCCAGATTTCTTTTCCTTTTTTTGTCTAAGACATTTACTTTAAGCCTTTGTCTACTAAGTAGAAAATCTTGGATTCCTCGTTAGTGATTTCCAGTTTTGGTGTTTTTCCCCTTTTGAATGGGCCATACTTGTCGGCTTCTTTGTATGCATTGTAATTTTAACTTTTAAACTAGACATTTTAGATATTGTATTAACTCTGAAAACCTTAGATCCTCCTCTTCCCCACCTGTTAGTGCTTAATGAGCATTGCTGTCACCTTGTTCAATGACTTTTCAATTTTTAAAAGATTTATTTATTTATTTGAAAGGCATAGTTACAGAGAGGCAAAGGCTGAGAGACAGAGAATCTTCCATTCGCTGGTTCACTGCCCAGATGGCCACAATAGCTGGAGCTATGCCAATCCAAAGCCAGGAGCCAGAAGCTTCTTCTGGGTCTCCCACACGGGTGCAGGGGCCCAAGCACTTGAGCCATCTTCTACTGCTTTCCCCGGCCACAACAGAGAGCTGGATCTGAAGAGGAGAAGCTGGGACTTGAACTGGCACCCATATGGGATGCCAGCACGGTAGGCAGCAACTTACCCGCTATGCCACAGCGCAGCCCCTTAATGACTTTTCTAAATTATGGTTTTATTACAAAGACTATTTATTATATTCCTTCTTGAGGCCATTGAATGGTCTATTGTTTCCCTACTAAATTGACAGAGATTTCCTTAAGTGGCTGGATCCAATAAAAAGGGGGAAATGACCAAATCAACAGGAAAAACTGCATGGGGGGGGGGGGGGGCTTGAAGTAATGGAGAGCCTCCACTGACAGTTCATCAGTGATCAAATGCTGCAATCAAGATACAACCCTTTAAGTTTTCTTTTAGGATCAGGAACAGGATAGGGATGACTGCTCCCATCACTTCTATTCGCACTGGATTGGTAGTTCTACCTAAGGCAACCAGTTAAGAAAAAGAAGTAAAAGGAATTCAGATTGACAAAGTACTAAAACTGTTTTTAGTCAAAGCTAACATGATTGGTTGCCTATGTAGCAAATCAGATGGAATCTACCAAAAAAGCACTAGAACAAAGCTTCCCAGCTGGGCACAGTTTGAGTCACGGCTGCTCCATTCCATAGCTAGCTCCTGCTTATGCTCCTGGGAAAGCAGCAGAGGATGGAGCAAGTGCTTGGGCCACTGCACCCACGTGGGAGACCTGGATGAAGCTCTCGGCTCCTAGCTTCAGCCTGGCCCAGCCCTAACTGTTGCAGCTATTTGGGGAATGAACCAGCGGATGGAAGATATATCTCTGCCTGTCTGTCCCTCTCTCTCTCTCTCTCTGCCTCTCCTTCTGTTACTCTGATTTTCAAATAAATAAACAAATCTTAAAAAAAAAAAAGAGAGACAATAGGGACCAGAGATGTGACACATCGGGTTAAGCCAACGCCTGCAGCACAGGCATCCCTTGTGGATGCCAGTTTGAACCCTGACTGCTCCACTTCAGATCCAGCTCCCTGCTAGTGTGCCTGAGAATGCAGCACAACATGGCCCACATGGGAGATCAGGAGGAAGCTCCTGGATCCTGGCCCAGCCCTGGCAGTTATGGCCATCTGGGCAGTGAACCAGTGGATGGGAAATCTCTATCTGCCTCTTCCTCTCTCTCTGTAACACCACTTTCAAAAAAATAAGCTTAAAAAATAAATAAGCTTAAAAAAAACAAGAATTAGAAAGTAAAAACTGTAGTACTTACATAAACATAGGCAAATAGACCAATGAACAGAATAGCCTGTACAGAAATACACCCAAACATACTATGGATAACTAACATGTTCCAAGATAAAAAAGATAACTTCTAAACAAATGGTGCTGGAACAACTGGATAACTGTTGTGGAGTCTTGGGTTAGGCATAGCCTCCTTATATGTGAAAACAAAAGCTCAACAAACTTGATAAACTAGACTTCATCAGAATTTAAAACTTTTATTCTCCAAAAAACTTCATGAAGAAAATTGCAAACAAACCAGACTAGGAGAAACTCTGCTAAGTCTTATATAGTGTATTTACAAGTTCTGTGAATTGTTTTATCCCTCTATCAAACCCAAATGTATGGGCTGTGGGATTGTAAAAGTCAGCCAGGTAGAAGTGTAGGGTAGTGTAGGCATTCCACTTATTGTCAGCACAAATGGGAGCAGCCTTATGGTACTGAGCCTTTAACCTGTGGGGCCAGCTCTAACTGGATAATTAGTGCCAAAATTGAATGGAATTATCGGTGTAGCAGAATAACTGGTCAATCCAGTATAGTCAGCAATCAAATTTTGTTTTAACATTACCAAAGACTGGATGATGTGCAGGGAGGGGAAGGGCCAGGATACACCACCCTCCCAAAACATGAACGTGTTCACCAAATCAAAAGCTCCTGAGGCATAGGGGTTGGTTGGGGTCCCAACACATACTGATGACTGCACTTCATCTTTAGCCTCTCTCACTCCTGGCAGACAGGGGTGGCGGCTCAAAGTTCTAACACTCTAACCTGTAAACACATGGCTGATTTTCCTACCAGCCCAGGCCTGAAGCCACTTTTCCCTGCTGAGCCATCTCATCAGCACAGAAAAGACAGTAAATCCAATGGGGCTTCAGAAGTCCTGTACCAGGTACTAGAAACAAACAAACAAAAAAAATAAATATTTTTTTCATACCACATATAGTGTCCCTCCAAGTCATGTCCACCAAAACCTCATAATCTGACTTGATTTAGAAATAGGGTATCTGCAAATGTAATTCATTAAGACGAGGTCATTCTAGATTAGAGTGGGCACCAAATTCAATGACTGGCATGGCAATTCCACTTCTGGGCAAACATCCAAAAGAACCGAACGCAGGGACTGCACGAGGTATTTGTACATGCATGCTCACCACAGCAGCCAATGGAAAGCATCTGGCAAGGGACAGATGGCATGGTGTCTACATACACTGGAACACTGGTCAGCCTCAAGAAGGAAGGAAACTCTGACAGATGCTGTAACACTGATGAACCTGGAGGACATCATGTTGAGTGAACTAATGACAAAAGCTATGAAGCAAGCTCATACAAGAACTCTGTAAGCCTATTTTTATTCTTGTATTCTTTGCAGTCACTTCCCTTCTATTCTCCCTTAGAATATAGACAGATTCTTTTTAAAGTTCCAGTTTTTATCAGTCAGACTAAACAGAACCAAGGGAAGAAAACAGCTTACATTACTCCAGAATTTTAAAGAAACAATGTACGCCTAAGTGCCAAGGGTAAGATGAACTTAGCAAGATAATGCCCTCTGTGAAGAATCTCCACTAGGGTCATTTTAATAAAGGGAATCAATTTTCCTTATCATCAAGGCTAAGGACATCTCACAGAATTTCTACAATTTTCCATCAAGCAACAATTGGACACCTGAAATAAACACAACCCATTCTTTCCTCCTTTTTTGCAAAAACCTGGACTTGGATTAGAAACTTAAATATTAGCTTGAGACAGAGGTCTAGCAACTATTTAGTCTAAGGGTCAGCAAACTAGCTCATAAGCCAAGGAGGGTGCGCTACACACGTTTCTGGCAACCACCTGCTTACAAAAACAAGCTTTTGGGGTCAACATTTTAGTGCAGCAGGTTAAGTCACCACCTGCTACATGAGCATCCCATATGAGCACTGAAGACTGGCTACTCCACTTTCGAGCCTCCTCAATGCTGAAGTGCCTAGGAAAGCAGAAGATAGCCAAAGTACTTTAGCGCCGGCCATCCATACTGGAGACCCGGATGGAATTCCTGGC
The DNA here is from genome assembly GCA_949820135.1 of Sylvilagus floridanus. Classification (NCBI taxonomy): domain Eukaryota; kingdom Metazoa; phylum Chordata; class Mammalia; order Lagomorpha; family Leporidae; genus Sylvilagus; species Sylvilagus floridanus. The sequence goes on along the minus strand of OX463225.1, from coordinate 145,243,108 downwards.
TCCTGGCTCCTAGCTCCAGCCCAGATGTCCTAGTCATTTGGGAAGTCAATCAGCGTTGGAGAACTGACACTCTCCCTCACTCCCTCCCTCTCATAAATAAAACTGTTTAAGATTGTTTAAAAATAAAATGAAAACTGGGGTACTGTGGTACAGCAAGTTAAGCTGCCTCTTGGAATGCCTGCATCACATCCTAGGAGTGCCAGACAAGTCCCAGCTCTCTCATCTAGCTTCCTGCAAACGCATCCTGGGAGACAGTAGATGATGATGGCTCAACTGTTTAGCCGCTGCCACCCACTGGAGACTCGGGGCCCAGCCCTGGGTGTTGTAGAAGATCGCTGACTCTCTGCCTTGCAGAGGAAACATTTAAATAACAACTTTTTAAAATGAAAACAGAAACATCAGAAACTAATAAATATCCACTGCTAAATTCAGAAAGCTTAAAAAAGAAGTATCTAAGAAAAGAGAAATGTAAAAACTTAAAAACTTCAGGGAGAAAAAGGTCACATAAAAATAATCAGGGGCCAACATTGCAGCACCGCAGGTAAAGACTCCACCTGAGATGCTGGCATCCCATAAGGGCACCAGCTCCCATCCAGCTCCTTGTTGATGGCATGAGAAAAGCAGCAGAAGACAGCCCAATTGTTTGGGTCCCTGCCATTCATATGGGAGACCTCCTGGCTCTCGGCTTCAGCCTGGCCAGGCCCTGGCTGTTGCCGTCATCTGGGGAACAAACCAGCAGATCAAAGTTCTCTCTTTCTCTTTCCCCTCCCCTTTTTAAACTCCAACTTTCAAATAAACAAATCTTTCAAAAAAAAAAAAAAACAGCAATCAGAATATCATACTTAGGGGCTGGCACTGTGGCTGTCTGCAGTGCCAGCATCCTATATGGGCACCAGTTCGAGTCCCAGCTGCTCCACTTCCAACCCAGCTCTCTGCTATGGCCTGGGAAAGCAGAACAAGATGGTCCAGACGCTTGGGCCCCTGCACCTACGTGGGAGACCTGGAAGAAGCTCCTGGTTCCTGGCTTCGGATCAGCACAGCTCCGGCTGTTGTAGCCAACTGGGGAGTGAACCAGTGGATGGAAGACCACCCCACCCCACCTCCCCACCCACGCTCACATGCTCGCTCGCTCGCTCTCTCTCTCTGCCTTTCAAGCAGATAAATAAATCTTTAAAAAACAAAATGAAATGGAAGCCAGAAAACAAAGTAATACCATCAAAAATCTAACTAAAATATGGGACTGGCATTGTGGTACAGTGGGTTAAGCCACCACCTGCAACACCCACATCCATATGATCACCAGTCAAGTCCTGGCTGCTCCACTTCTGATCCAGCTCTTTGCTAATCTGCCTGGGAAGGCAGCAGATGACCCAAGTGCTTGGGCCCCTGGTACCCATGTTGGAGATCTGGGATGGAGTTCCAGGTTCCTGGCTTCAGAATGGCCCAATCATAGCAGTCATTTTGGGGCCAGCAGTTAAGATCTCTTCTCTCTGCTTCTCCTTCTCTCTGTAACTCTGCCTTTCAAATAAATTTAAATTTTTTTAAAAAAGAGAAAGAGATCAAAGGGAGCCCTTGAGCCTCTACATGCTTTAAAAGAGAGAGAGAGAAGAAATCTAAACAAAATCAATTCAAAATCTAGAATTCTGGACCTAAACAAACCACTAATTAAGTGAGAAAAGCTAAGAATTTGTTATAACATACAGGAGACTCCGAGGTAGGCATCTGGCACCAGTGGCTTAAGCTGCCACTGGAGCTGCCCCACTCCCATATCAGATTGCCTAGTTCAAGTCACAGCTATCCTGCTTCTGATCTGGTTTCTTAACTAAGGTGTGTCTTAGGAGCAGCAGATGATGGCCCTGGGTTCCTGCCACTCACATGGAAGAAAGAATGGCATTCCTTGCTCTTGATTCAAAGCCTGGCCCAGCCCTGGCTGAACTCAGCATTTAGGAAATGAACCAGCAGACAGAGCAGATGGCTCTGCTTCTTTCTCTCTTTGCCTCTCAAATAAAAATAAACGACAATTTTACAGTACTTAAAAAAGTTTACCTTCAACACATCCACTCCTATAAGCATTAACTATATTAATTTGAAAACATAACTAATTTTTCTAGAGAATTTTAAATTGTAAAAGCTAAAGAGACCACTAATGATAGCATTGAAAAAACAAGTTAAAAAGGAATCAGATCCAAATTACTTTGTAGACAAGAGTTCCTCCAACATTTGATAAATTTCTACAAAGTCGCAGAACACTACACCATAATTCCAGGAAACCAACTTATATTACGAAATGCAGGATAGCCCATGGACAAACACAAATACAAAGGACAAAAACCAGTAAGTCAATCTCTCTTGTGATCATAGATAAACCCTAAAAGGAAAACCAACAATATATTTAAAAGAGCAAAACATGCAGATTAAGAAAGAAGGTTGGGAACCTAAGAACACACGGTTCAGGCTGGCACCGCAGCTCAATAGGTTAATCTTCCGCCTTGCGGCGCAGGCACACCAGGTTCTAGTCCCGGTCGGGGCGCCGGATTCTGTCCTGGTTGCCCCTCTTCCAGGCCAGCTCTCTGCTATAGCCCGGGAGTGCAGTGGAGGATGGCCCAAGTGCTTGGGCCCTGCACCCCATGGGAGACCAGGAGAAGCACCTGGCTCCTGCCATTGGATCAGTGCGGTGCACCGGCAGTGGCAGCCATTGGAGGGTGAACCAACGGCAAAGGAAGACCTTTCTCTCTGTCTCTCTCACTGTCCACTCTGCCTGTCAAAAAATAAATAAAAAATAAAAAAAAGAATACACGGTTCATTCAGCACTGAAAATTTTATTACATTCTGTTAAGAAATTAAAGAGAAGACACACAATCCCTTCCATAGACACAGAGATAGCTTTTGGATAAAATTGAAAACTCAATTAAACTTTCTAGGGCATGAGTTGTGGTACAGTGGTTAAGCCACAACTTGGGGTATCTGTTAGGTCTGGAATAGCCCGGGGTCCCCAGAAAGGGAAATGAGAGACAGAAAAATGAGACAGAGACAGAGTGCTTTATTTGAAGCCAAGAGCTTGGAGACTGTCTATTCTTGGAAACTGCAAATTTTTTTTTTAAGATTTATTTATTTATTTATTTGACAGGCAGAGTTACAGACAGTGAGAGAGAGGCAGACAGAAAGAAAGGTCTTCCTTCCATTGGTTCACTCCCCAAATGGCCGCAACGGCTGGAGCTGTGCCAATCTAAAGCCCGGAGCCAGGTGCTTCTTCCTGGTCTCCCATGCGGGTGCAGGGGCCCAGGCACTTGGGCCATCCTCCACTGCACTCCAGGGCCGCAGCAGGAAGCTGGACTGGAAGAGGGGCAACCGGGACAGAATCTGGTGCCCATATGGGATGCCAACGCCGCAGGCAGAGGATTAACCTACTGTACCACGGTGCCAGCCCCAAACTGCAAATTTAAAACTGAGTTTTTATCTGGTTAAGGAGGGAATATGCCACTACAGGGGGGAGGGAGGATACAAGGCAGCTGGTGGAAGAGTGGGGGGGTGGGGCTCTTTGAAGCCCAGGGGAATTTTCCCTCTTATCTGTTTCACAAGATGCCCAGCACAGCTTATCTGCTCTGCCATTTGCACTGCAAGGAGCCAGGTAGGGTGTGGCACCCAGGGTCTTGACAAAGCAGGGGGAGGGGCAGGTGTGACATATCCACATCCCAGATCAGAGTGCCTGGGTTCAAGTCCCGACCCCACTGCAAATCCAGCTTCCTGGTAATACTCCTGAGAGTACTTGGGTCTCTGCATTCCCATGGGAGACCCACTCTGAGTGAGTTCTGGGTTCCTAGCTTCGGTCTGGCCCACCCCCAACTGTTGCAGGAATTCTGGAAGTGAACCAACAGATAAAAGATTTCTGTGTGTTTCTGCTTTTCAAATATAAATAAATAAATAGGGCCATTGTTGGGGTGTAGCAGGTTAAGCCACCACTTGCAGCACCAGATCCTATATCACAGCACCAGGGGAGTCCTGGCTGCTCCACTTTGGATCCAGCTCCCTGCTCATGTGCCTGGAAAGGCGGTGGAAGATGGCCCTGTACCCATGTGGGAGTTGCTGGCTCCTGGCTTCAGCCTGACCCAGCTACAACTGTGATTGCCATTTGAGGAGTGAACCAACAGATCTCCTTCTCTGTCTCTCCCTCTGTCATTCTGCCTTTCAAATAAAAAATACTTAAAAATAAGTAAATTTTAAACATTGCCATCTAAGAGAATACTCATTGGGACTGGTGCTGTGGGTGGAGCACAGGTGGAGCCTTAACCTGCAGCCCACAACAGTGGTGCCAACATAAATCTTATTAAGGGGGGTGGGGGACTGTATTTGCAGCCACGCTCCCTAACGCCAGCCCTGCCTCTCAAGCTTAGAAGAGAGGTAAATAAAGGAGGTCTTTCCACCTCGGCTGGTCAAAGTAGACTGCCTGCAGACTGACCCACAGTCAAGCACCCAGGGAGCAACTGGCTACAAAAGCCACCCCCCGGAGTGCATTCGCTACTGGAGGAGTGAAGAAACCTCCAGGAAATTAGATAGAATCACCAGTTCACAGAGCTTGTGATTCCTAAGCTCCCCTTCCAGCTTCTGGTGCCAGAAACTGCTCAGGACTTCAAAACAGATCTGCACACCTAGAACACAGCTACTGGTGCTTTGCAGGAGGCAAAGGAGGCCTAGCTGGTTGGCCTTTTTGAAACAACAACCTGTGTGCTATCCATACCAAACATGTAACAATTATGCCAAAAGACATCCAGCTAGCACACCATGCATGTGAAGAACATGCTTAAGAACATGCCTACTATGAGGGGCCCGTGCTGTGGCCACCACCTGTAGTGCCAGCATCCCATATGGGCACTGGTTCGTGTCCCAGCTGCTTCTCTTCCAATCCAGCTCTCTGCTATAGCCTGGGAAAACAGAAACTGGCTCAACTCCTTGGGCCCCTGCACCTCTGTGGGAGACCTGGAAGAAGCTCCTGGCTCCTTGCTTCGGATCAGCTCATCTCTGGCCATTGCGGTCATTTGGGGATGAACCAGCGGAATGAAGACCTTTCTCGGCTCTACTTCTCTCTGTAACTCCTCTTTCAAATAAATAAAATAATTCTTAAAAAAAAAAAAAAAAGAATCTACTATGAGGGGAAACATTTCATTCTCAAAAAAATTTTCTCTTCTTTGGTTATTAGTAGTTCTGAATGCTAGGATTTTTTTCACATGGGGTCAAAAGGTGGAAAAAAAAGGGGACATAAATCAGGTTTTGACAGGTTTTCCTTTTCATTTATGTGTGGATTTTTAATATAAATGCAGGGATGGAAAGCATTAATGGAAGACAAAATGTTTCAGTGAACAAGTTTCAGCAGTTAAGCCTGTTAAATATTTATATGGGACCGGCACCATGGCTCACTTGGTTAATCCTCTGCCTGCAGCGCCGGCATCCCATATGGGCACCGGGTTCTAGTCCCGGTTGCTCCTCTTCCAGTCCAGCTCTCTGCTGAGGCCCAGGAGGGCAGTAGAGGATGGCCCAAGTGCTTGGGCCCTGCACCCGCATGGGAGACCAGGAGGAAGCACCTGGCTTCGGATTGGCGCAGCACCGACCATGACAGCCATTTGGGGGTGAACCAGCAGAAGGAAGACCTTTCTCTCTGACTAAACTCTACCTGTCAAATTAAAAAAAAAAAAAAAAAAAGAGTATTTCTGGACAATGCCAGTATTTGGATTTTTTGAAAAGTAAATTTCTTACTGACAGCAACGAAATGGTGTTCATAGCATTTTTATCATACAGTAGACTGCATTCACGCACTACTTTTCTGAATTTGGTCTCCAGCTCCAGATCCTGAGCCCAGCTTGCTGCTAACGGGCAGACCCTGTGAAAGGCAGGGATGGCTCTAGTAGCTGAGCTCTGCAGCCCCCGGGGGAGGTCTGGATTGCAATCTCAGCACCAGCTTCAGCCCTGGTCCAGTTCCAGACACTGCAGGCATTTGCAGACTGAACCAGCAGATGGATACTCCCGCATGCACTCTCTCTCTCTGCCTCTCAAATCAAATAATTGTTTGTTTTGTTTTGTTTTGTTTTGACAGGCAGAGTGGACAGTGAGAGAGAAGAGACAGAGAGAAAGGTCTTCCTTTGCCATTGGTTCACCCTCCAACGGCCGCCGCGGCCGGTGCACCGCGCTGATCCGATGGCAGGAGCCCGGTGCTTCTCCTGGTCTCCCATGGGGTGCAGGGCCCAAGCACTTGGGCCATCCTCCACTGCACTCCCGAGCCACAGCAGAGGGCTGGCCTGGAAGAGGGGCAACAGGGACTAGAACCCGGTGTGCTGGCGTGGCAAGGCAGAGGATTAGCCTGGCCACGGAACTGGCCTCGAATTGTTTTTTAAATTATGTTTCCAGATAAAACCCAAAGGAGTTTATCACTAATAAACCTGTCTGACAAGAAATGTTAAAGGGCCCTAAAGGCCAAAAAAAAAAAGAGAAGCTATTCTTTCCTCTGGTCGCCAAATTCTCTTGATTGAAGCAAAGAAATTAATTATGAAAGATTTTCTTGAATGAAAAAAAAATTAAGTTCCCATAAAAATATATACATAACCATCAGCATAAAAATAATCTCATTTTTCAACAATCAAGGATCAAATGTTCTCCAAGTTTCCTAAGTAAATTTTATCTTTTGAAGCATGAACATTTGCTTTAACATTTTGAAATTAAAAACTTATGTTCTGTGCTACATATTTTCCAACTTTATATTTACTGGCACAGATTAAAAAGGACACAGTGAAAGGAACATTAAAGCTAGAAGTTAAAGCCCTAAATTATAGCCTACCTCCCATTCTAACAGGAAGAATACTAAACTTTTCTGGGCTAGTTTCCTCTCACCTATAAACTAAGAGAACTGAGTTAATATCTAGAATTTAATTCTCTGCCCTTTATTCTTGCTCTAAAATTTTCAAGCCTGGAATTTGTTTAAAACATACCAAGTAGGTAAAAATATAGGTGGTCCCCAACACATGAAGGTTGTACTTACAATTTCCAAATATTAAGATGGCACAAAGGTGGTATATTCAGTAGACACTGTACTTCAAATTTTTCTCTTTTCCCATGAGATGCTATGTAATACTCTCATGAGACTCAACTACAGACTAACATAACACATTCTGAGAACATTTAAGGTAGGAGAAGTGAAACTATGATGTCTGGCAGGTTAGGAGTAATAAATACATGTTCAATTTAGGATATTTTCAACTTATGATTGTATGATGGGTTTATCAGGTTGCAACCCCATCATAAATCAAGGAGCATCTGTAAGACTGGAAAATGTTAATGACTGCTGAAGGTGGGTGATGAGTATCTAGGTTCTACTCATTCTACCACCAGTTATGTTAGAAAAATTCCATTAAAAACTTATTCTTGGGGTGATGTGGTGGCATTGCGGGTAAAGCCGCCAACCACAATACAGGTATCCCATATGAACGCTGGTTTGGGTCCCGGCAGCTCCACTTCTGATTCAGCTCCCTGCTAATGGCCTGGGAAAAGCAGAAGGTGGCCCAGGTGCTTGGGCCCCTGCACCCACGTGGAAAATTCAGATGGAAACTCCTGTCTCCTGGCTTCAGCCTGTCCACGGCAGCCACTTGGGGGTGAACCAGCTGGAAGATCTCTCTCTGTCCATCTCTCTCTGTAACTCTGCCTTTCGAAGAAATAAGCAAATCTTCAAAAAACAAAAACTTAATTCTTCATAAGGTTCACCTAGGAAACAAAATTTACAAACATCCATCTGTTCTTTCCTCAGCCATAAAAATCAGAATAGAGGCCAGCACTGTGGCGAGCAGGTAAAGCCGCCGTCTGCAATGCTGGCGTTCCATATGAGCACCAGTTTGAGTCCCAGCTGCTCCACTGCCGACCCAGCTCTCTGCTGTGGCCTGGGAAAGCAGCAGAGGATGGCCCAAGCTTGCACCGCTGCACCCACATGGGAGACCTGGAAGAAGCTCCTGGCTTTGGATTGGCCCAGCTTAGGCCATTACAGCCCTTTGGGGAGTGAACCACCAGGTGGAAGACCGCTGTCTCTCTCTGCCTCTGCCTCTCTGTAACTCTGCCTTTCAAATAAATAAACCTTTTTTAAAAATCAGAATATATAAGGCCCAAGAATACAAAGTTTAAGTGAGATAATGCATTCGTTCACAAAGCAGTTCATAAATACAGGTTGGGAGGTTTTTTGTTTTTTTTTTTTTTTTGCTTCAATTTTTATTTGTAAACAGACAGGGAGCCCCAATCCCTTGGTTCACACTCCAAACGCCTCCAATCATCAGGATGGGGCAGGCCAACGCAGGAAGCCGGAAACTCAATCCAGGTCTCCTCCATAGACATTAGATAGCCAACCACTAGAGCCATCACCTGTCTCCCGGGATCCACATTAGCCAGACTCTGAAATCTGGGACCAGAACCCAGGTGTTCCAACATGAGATGCACGCATCCCACGCAAAAGGTTAAATCTGACAGCTAGGCCCAATGCCTGCCACAGGTGAGAATTTATGTGTTTATTTTGCTGTTGTTGTCTCTACATTTTACACTACAAGGAAGCACCAGATCTTGAAACTTACTAAAATATTTGTCCCTATGGTAAGTGCCCCCAAAATGCCATGCTTTTGCATTTATGCTTCTGCTTTCAGTACTCAACATGTAAGTTCCTAGTCTCTGTGCTACAGGTAAAGCTAGATCCCATCTCCCCTACCATTATTTGTCTGCCATAGTAGATAACTTACTAACTAGAACTGCATCTGAAGTCAAGAGTAAGCGGCCTTCCACCAGGAAGTGAGGCAGAACTTCTGTAAGGACCTGCACTTCACGACATCCATTCTGGTTGCTCAGAGACTCCATCTAGACAGCTATGATCCACTTATGCAGTAAGTATAAGCCACTTACTACCCAAAAGGCCAGTGATTTTCAAAGCGACAGTCTTGGAACATTTAGGGGTTGTGGTATTTTAGATCACAACCAGCATTTTGTCGTAATGAAACAGAAACATGGCATCCAGGGTTAACACTACTGTTCATAAAACTTTTTCGTGTCTGTGGATCCTAAGTCACACTATCAATCACATGAAAGTGGGACATAATAAAAAAAATACAGAAAGCCACTGTGCTACTCTGAGCTGCCAAACAAGCAATCTTAGCTGTAAATGAGGATGCCAAATGATACAAGTATTTCTCAATGGGTCAGTCAGTCACACAGATGAACGATAGGGAACTGACTAACAATGCTTTTTTTTTTTTTTTTTTTGGACAGGCAGAGTGGACAGTAAGAGAGAGCAGAGAGAAAGGTCTTCCTTTGCCGTTGGTTCACTCCCCAATGGCTGCCACGGCCGGCGCACTGCACTGATCCGAAGCCAGGAGCCAGGTGCTTCTCCTGGTCTCCCATGGGGTGCAGGGCCCAAAGACCTGGGCCATCCTGCACTGCACTCCCAGGCCATAGCATAGAGCTGGCCTGGAAGAGGGGCAACCGGGACAGAATCTGGCACCCCGACCGGGACTAGAACCTGGTGTGCCGGCGCCACAGGCGGAGGATTAGCCTAGCGAGCCACGGCACCGGCCTAACAATACTTTTTAAGATACCATTTTTCCCCCAGATTCATTCTTGATTTCATTCATTCATCAAATACTTGCTGAACACATGTTGTGTACTTGGGACTTGGAATGCAGGGAAAAACAGACAGGCATTCCTGTCCTCATGGGCCCCTCAGACTGAGGGAGGGAACTTAACAGAAGCAAGCTGAACACTGCAAGAAACGCTCTACAGAAAGCAAGGGTGCTACAGAACACAGCAAGACGCAGGAGAGAAGGACCTCTGAAGGCAGCCTCTCAGGAGCCTCACCTAGAAGAGGGGGCAGGAAGCACCCAGGTGGAGTGCATCCCTCTCGGGAAGGGGAAACAGTCACACAACATGCTGCTGAGGCAGGCAGGGACCCAGCCACCACCAGAATTCATCAGCCTTGGCAAGAAGTTTGGTTTCAGTCTAAGCACAATGGAAAACCTGGCAAATAATTAAAAGACAAACGCCAAAGCATCAAAAAACAAAGCCCATCTAAACCTCTAGAAAAAAAAAAAATTTCTCAACCTCCTGGCTTCAGAATCCTCGACGACTCCAAAGGCTTCTGTTTACACGGACTGTACTCATTTTCACTATTTAGAAACTAAAACTCGGGGCTGACGTTGTGACCTGGCAAGGTAAGCCGCTGCTTGTGACGCGGGCATCCTGGCTGCTCGGCTGCAGGTGCAGCTCCCTACCAAGGCGCCTGGGAAAGCAGCGGCAGCAGGACCAAGTGCTTGGGCCCCTGCACCCATGTGGGAGACATGATGGAGTTCCCGCTCCTGGCTCAGGCCAGGCCCAGCCTTGGTGGTTGTGGCCATCTGGGGAGTGACCCAGTAGATGGAAGATCGATCGATCGATCTCTCTTAGAAACTTAGATGAATACACAAGGACACATGCCATTAGCTGTCAGTCTTCACATGTCATAGTCTCTGAAAACTCCACTTTACACCAATGAACAAAGGACAGAAAACGCAAATAACACCTTCACCCTTTTAATGAAAGCAGTTTTGACCCCGGAGTTCCCAGAGTACACTGAAGATGACATAAAACATAATCTGCCCTCCAGAAAGTCACCAAATAGAGTAAATCATGTATGTCAGAAAGCCTCAGCCCTAACATGCAAAAAATCATCTATTTAGACAGCAAAGTGGTATGTAAGGCATATATATTGCCCAAAGCACCATTCCTGCATTTGATCTCTATAATTTTTGCTTTTCCATTTTGCCCAAAATTCCTAGGCAGAATTACTGCAACGTACCTACCTACCTGTAGCAATCCAATACCTCGACAGTATCACACTGACGTTTCAGTCGCAGTAACTTATCTCCATACTTTCGCTGTCCTTACTTTATCACCTAAGGGTCTCTATGACAAAGTTTTCCACAGACTTTTAAAAAATCTTTTTCAAGAATCGCTCCACATCAAAAAAAAAAAAAAAAAATCCTGAACCAACACGTGATTTGTCAGACAGGTGCTTAACCTCACATAAATCTAAATCTTTCCGTTTTCATCTTCCCTTCATGCCGATAACGCAAACACTAACGGATTCTTATTAGACAACAAGGGGGTTAATTTTAGTTGAGGCCATTTTTCAAGAATGCTCACTTCTACAAAACGCCATATTGTCTGATCTTCCTTCATAGGGATGACATCTTTTGGATCCGGCTTTGTAACGGGCTTGAAATCGAGCTAAAACGTGAGGGCACCCTAGTCTGAACCACCCATCCCACAGAACCCAGCCCCGCTACCCGCGAACGGCTGGAGCGTGCCGGGGGCGCTGTCCTCGCCCTGGGACCCGGGCCGATCGCAGCGCTCGACGCCCGCCCACGCCGAGGACGGGCCACTCTCTGTAAGCTGGCAGGTGGAGGAGAAGACTCGGCAGCCCACGGGAGACCAGGGCCTGCACGCGGGGGAGGAGCGGGGCAAGGCATGACAATAGGGAAGGCGACGGGAGAACCGAGAAGCATCGGACACAAGGGGTCGGAGCCAGGAAGAGCCCCCGCCTTCTCCAAGGCCGCAGCGGGCTGGCACCCCCACCCTCGCGGCTCGGCTCCGTGCCCTGAGCCCGGGCAGCCTCACGTACCTCCGGCGCCGGCTCCTCCGCCTGCACCCAGGGCGGCCGCCATGGTGCTCGCTGGGGCCGGCCTTCAGCCTCGCCCCACCAAGCCAGCTGGTGGGCCGACCGGCCTGGCCCGGGGACAGGGACGGGGGGCGGAGGACGGGGAGGGAAGGGGACGGCGGGCCAGGGTTGGGGCGAGGCGGGAAAGCGAGGCGAAGCCGGGCGCGTTGTGCTACACAGCAGCGCCTTCGCCTCCGCAGAAAAACAACAAACTACCGCAACATGGCCGCGGCCTCGCGCCGCCGCGGAGCACACTGGGAAGATGGAGGCCGGGGGCGCGCGGACGCCGGGGCCAGATCCGCCGAAGCCGTAGCACCCGCAGTGCCGCCTCCGAGTGAGGGACGGCCACTGCGGAGGCGAAACACACGGCCGCAGCCTCGGATCGGCTCCTGAAAACAGGACGTTTAAAGCGAGCGCAGGGGCGGTTGCTGCCCGTAAGGCGACTCCAGTTGTGTCGCAAGGCGCTTTGCAGCAGTCGGCACTGCAGAGCTTTACGGCGGCCGGTTGCAAGCGGGAGAGAGAAGGCCCCGCCCGCGCAAGGTAACTGGCTCCCGGCGTAGTGTGTGTGTGAGGATAGTACGCTGGAACGAGGGGCGGGGACGGCGGCGGTCGTGGACGCTGTCCGGGCCTACTGTGAGGAGGAACGGGTGCGCACAGCTCTAGAGCAGGCGCCTCGGGAAGCCGAGACGAGCCCCCCGAACCCCCACTCTGGCGCGGGACTGAGGCGCACGCGCACTCTTGCCGCGTTCCCGCGGGTCCCAAAGCCTCGCGCCAAAAGTGGGCGCCAGGATTCGGGTGAGGGCCCGGGCCTGACTGGACCCCGAGCCTTCGTCTCTGCGCTTTTCTGAGGGGCGGGCAGGGCGGGTGGCTCCGAGTTCGCAGTGGTTGGACGGGAGGCCACAGGGTGGGAAGCCGGTCCCCGCCGTCCGCGAACGTTGCTTTCCTGACAGCGAGCCTGAGCCCAAGGGGACCAGAAGTCGTCTTAGGTAGAAAAACGAGGCTAGGCAGAGGCTCCGCTGTGTGCAGCGACTCGGGATTCAGAACCCTGCAGGGCGCGTGTGGCCGCTGGAGTGCTAGGCTGAGGGACGTGTAAGCCACAGGCTGGGAGGATACGCAAGGGCCACCGTGCGCTCAGGGCCCTGGGCGTTTATCTGACCCCGGGACCACTGGCAGTTCGTAAGAACAGAAGTTACGTAGGCAAAACATAAAATAAGAAAGTTACATAGGCATGCTGAGAGTTGTGTTTTGGAAAGATGACTAAGAACTGGGTGAAGGACAGAGCCTGAACAGGTAGGAAACCGGAGGTGCCACACCGATTAGTAAACACCCCAGACATCCATGCAGGAAGTTGGCTAGGGGATGGATAGAGGGGTGGCCGTGTGATGAAACAAGTATAGGGTCATAATGGCTAAAAGCGTGTTACTGTTAAATTCTTCCAAGTTTTGGATATGTTTGAAATTTTCCGTAATAAAGTATTGGGGAAAAAAATTCCTGGGTCCATGATGAATGTAAATAACATCTTTAAAAAACAATAGGGCAGTCTTTTGGCTTGTCTATGAAGACACCAATTGCAAAAACCATAACTCATGAGAATACCAAGATTCAAGCCCTGTCTACACTGCCAATTCCAGACCTTGAGAGGCAGCAAATGATGACCCAGGAACTTGAGCCCCTACCACGTGTGTAGGAGACCTGGAGTGAGTGCCTGATTCCTGACTTCACCTGGCCCAGCCCCAACTGTGGTTGGCATTGGAGAGTGAACCAGCAGATCAGAGTGTTCTTGCTCTATTTTTCCCTTTCCCTCTACCTCTCAAATATATAAAAAATACTTTTGAAATAATAAGCATTGTAAGTAACCTCATTGAATTGAAGACCTCTCTCTCACTCTTTCTCTGTGTAACTCTCTCTCTGTGTAACTCTGACTTTCAAATGAATAAAAAAAATATTTAAAATAAATAAATAATAAAATTTAAAAATGAAATGCATTTGGGAGAACTTCAAGAGACTGATTCTCTCAGAATTGCAGTGCAAGGAAAGACCCAAAGCCCAGGGCAAGAAGCATTGAGAAAATAATGGCCAGAAAATAAGTCCACAGTCTAAGTACGAGCTCTGACAGGAGAAATTCAGAGCATTTTGGGCACAGAGGGTAATTGTGCTAACAACAAATATCACATCACACCCAATTCCTAAGATCACACAAACTCCCATACCAATAACCAAATACAGTGAAAGGTGTGTTTACCTCCGAAGACAAAAAAACATTTAGCGTATTCTATCTCAAACAACATATCTGGCTTCCAACCAAAAATAACTCCACATAGAAAAAGGCAAGCAACTGCACACTCCCAACTGTCAAAGCAGTAGAACCAGACTCAGATAGGACATCGAATTTCTATTTGGTTTTGGAACTGTGAGAGTAAATTTAAAATAACTGATGTTAAACATCATTAAATAACATTAAATAACTAAATGTTAAAGATTCAGATGTCAATGGTAGACAATGAACATGATAAGATGGGTAATTTCAATGGAAAGATGGAAAATACATAAATGGTGGAAATCAAAAGCACTAAAATGCTGTCAGAGGACTTATGGGTACACTTAACAGAAGGAATAAGTTAATTTGACATAGAAATACAAATTATCCAAACAAATAGAAAAAAGAGTGCAGGAAACAGAGCATCCATGAACTGTGGCACAGTATCAAATACTTTAACATGACATTTCTCCCACTTAGAGGGAGAAGAGAGAGAAAGAACAATTGCCTAAAGAATTAGAATTTTTCCAAAATTCATGGCAGACACCAAAACAGATGCAAGAAGCTCAGAGAACATCAAGCAGGATGAATACCAAAACAAGCAAAGCTTTGTACCCAACCACACCCTATTCCAACTGCTGAAGAAACAACACAACCTACAAAAGTACAAGATTAGTAAGAATTATAGCAGATTTTTCATCAGAGGCCATGCAAGAAGACAATGAAGTGGCATCTTTAATGTACTGACAGAAAAATCTGTCGACTCAAAAATAGGTACCCAGCAAGAACATAAATGAGACAAGCAAATTTGAGCAAATTCATTACTACCAGACATACTCTACAAGAAATGTTTAAAGATGCTCTTCAGGCATAAGAAATATAACAGATGGTCTATAAAAGAAATGATAAACGTAGTTGGTGATAAATATAGTTGGAATTGAATAAACATTTTTACATATTTAATTGCTCTAAAAGGTAAACTGGAATAATAAAAATGTTACTGAGTGCTTATATAAAAAAGAAAATACATTAAAAGTAGACAGTTAAGATCAAAGATACAAAGCAGAGAACGCAGAAATAAATCCATGTGTTGCATCAACTGACTTTAGACAAATGAAGCAAGAGTATATATTGGAGAAAGAAAAGTTTCTTCAAGGAATGGTTCTGGGAGAATGATATCCATATGCAGAAGAAAGAAACTAGACCACTCATATACAAAAATCAACTCAAAATGGTTCAAATGTAAGACATGAAGCTACTGTTAGGAAATACAGGGGAACTGCTCCAGAACATTAGTCTGCACCAAGGTTTTTTGAATATGGCAGCAAAAGCATAAACAACAAAAGCAAAACTTGACAAGGGAATATAACAAACTACTAAACTTTACAGCAAAAGAAACAACAACTGAAAAGACAACCTACAGAATGGGAGAAAATATTTGCAAATTATTCATCAGGCAAAGGATTAATTTCCAGAAAATATATTAGGAATTCAACACAACAGCAAAAAAATAAGCCAAGGGGCCAGCACTGTGGCACAGTAGGTTAATCCTCTGCCTGTGGCACTAGCATGCCGTATAGCCACCAGTTCTAGTCCCAGCTGCTCCTCTTCTGATCCAGTTCTCTGCTATGGCCTGAGAAAGCAGTAGAAGATGGCCGAAGCACTTGGACCCCTGCACCTGCGTAGGACACCCGGAAGAAGCTCCTGGCTCCTGGCTTCGGATCAGCCCAGCTCCAGCCGTCGCAGCCATTTGGGGAGTGAACCAGCAGATGGAAGACCTTTCTCTCTGTTTCTCCCTCTCACTGTCTGTAACTCTGCCACTCAAATAAATAAATAAATAAAATATTTAAATAAATAAATAAATCAGCCTATTAAAAAATGGGCAAATGACCTGAGTAGACATTTCTCAAAGATAACACAAATGGCCAACAAGTATATGAAAAAGTACTCAACATCACAAGTCATCAGGCAAATACAATTCAAAACCACAATGAGAGATCACCTCATCCCATTAAGAATGGTGATTTTCAAAGAGACAAAAAATTACAAATGTTGCAAGGATGAGGAAAAGGGGAACTCTTATGCACTGTGGGAATGTAAATTAGTACAGCCATTATGGTAAACAACACAGAGGTTCCCCAAAACCTAGAAATAGAACTACCTTGTGATTCAGCAATTCTGTTACTGGTTATATATCCAAATGAACTGAAATCAGTGTGTAGGAGGCAGCATTATGGTATCCAGCATTGTGGCACCACAAATGAAAGTACCACATGTGACACCAACATCCCATAGCAGAATGCCAGTTCAAGTTCCAGCTGCTCCACTTCCAATCCATCTTTCTGCTAATGCACCTGGAAAAGCAGCAGGTAATGGCCCAAGTACTTTAGTTGCTGCTACTAATGTGGAGGACCTAGATGGAGTTTCTGGCTTTGACTTGCCACAGCCCTGGCTGTTGTGGTTATTTGGGGAGTAAACCAGCAGTTGGAAGCTCTCTATCTCTCTTTCCCTGTCTTTCATTCTCTCTCTCACTCTGCCTTTCTAATAAATAAATCTTTTTAAAAAATCAGTACATAGACAAGACTTCTATAAATAAAGACCTTTATAAATAAAGCTTTTAAAAGAAACTAAATTGATATGGATGGATTCATATCTGCCATCTTGTTAGCAGGTTTTTACTTTCTTTGTTCTTTTTTTTCTTCTTATGTATCCTCTTGCGTTAAGTTAGCACTTTAATATTTCCTTCTATCTTTTCTATATACTTATTTATAACTTTTTAAAAATATCTTTATTTGAAAGGTAGAGTTACAGAGACTCAGAGAGAGAGAGAGAGAGAGAGAGAGAGAGAGAGAGAAGGTCTTCCGTTTGCTGCTTCACTCCCCAGGTGGTTGCAATGGCTAGAGCTGCACTGATCTGAAGCCAGGAGCCGGGAGCGTCTTTCATTTCTCCCATGCTAGTGCAGGGGCCCAAACACTTGAGCCATCCTCCACTGCTTTCTCAGGCCATAACAGAGAGCTGGATTGGAAGTAGGGTAGCTAAGACTCGAACCAGTGCCCATATAGGATGCCAGCACTGCAGACCGGTGCTTTAACTCACTGCATCACAGCACCAGCCCCAATTCAGTTTCCACTGAATACAAATAATCTATACACAACAATTTTAAAACAAAAAAATTACATTAAAAAGCAAGAATGTATTATATATTCTCTGTAAGCACACTTTAAAGATATAGATAGGTTAAGTAAGAGGAAAGGAATATATGAGACAAAATAGACATCACAACAAATATAATCAGAAATAAACAGGAAGGCCGGCGCTGCGGCTCAATAGGCTAATCCTTCACCTGTGACGGAACACCAGATTCTAGTCCCAGTTGGGGTGCCGGATTCTGTCCCGGTTGCCCCTCTTCCAGTCCAGCTCTCTGCTGTGGCCCGGGAATGCGGTGGAAGATGGCCCAACTTGGGCCCTGCACCCGCATGGGAGACCAGGATAAGCACCTGGCTCCTGGCTTCAGATCAGCGTGGTGCACCGGCCACAGTGTGCCGGCCGCAGCAGCCATTGGAGGATGAACGAACGGCAAAAAGGAAGACCTTTCTCTCTGTCTCTCTCTCTCACTGTCCACTCTGCCTGTCAAAAAGAAAAAGAAAAAAAAGAAAAGAAATAAACAGGAGCATCACATGACAAAGAAGTCAGTTCTCCAAGGAGGCATAAAAATCATATACATGCACTTAGCAGATCTTCAAAATACATGAGAAAATCAATAGAACTAAAAGAACAGAAAGAGCTTGAACTATAATTAGAACTTCAACACTGCTCTTAGTAATTGACAGAAAAAACTCAAGCCTTTTGTTCTGTGAAACACTATTAAGAGAAAGAAAAGACAAGCCATAAAGTTGAAAATATGTGCAAATCACTCATCTGATAAAGCAATTGAATCTAGAAAATATAGAGAAATGTAGCAATAAGAAGACAAGCATATGGTGGGAAGAATCATCGTGTTTCTAAAGTTGTAACTATGAAATGCATGGAGTTTGTATTCCTTAAATAAAAGGTTTCTAGGGGGAAAAAAAAGACCATGAAACCTTCAAAGTGGGTAACATAGCTAAACAGAAACTTCACCAAAGAAGATATACAAGTGGTACATACACCATATGAGAAGAGTTCAACAGTATTTGACATTTTGGAAATATAAAATAAAACCATACTAAGACACCATTATGCACATAATAGAATGGCTAAAATCTATAAAACTACCAGTGTTCTGACAATGATGCAGTAATAAAGGAGCCAGGAGCTTCTTCCAAGTCTCCCATATGGGTGCAGGGGCCCAAGGACTTGGGCCATCTTCTACTGGTTTCTCAGGCTATAGCAGAGAGCTGGATCAGAAGAAAAGCAGCCAGGACTCGAACCGACACCCATATGGGATGCCAGTGCTTCAGGCAGGGCATTAACTCACTGTGCCACAGCACAAGCCCTTAAGAACAGACTGCTAGTACAACTATATAGATGAATCTCAAAAAATGAGGCTTAGGGAGCCATTGTTTAGCCTAGTATTAACATACCACAACCCACATCAGAATACCTGGGTTTGATTTCTGTCTCCAGCTTCCTGCCAATACAGCAGTGATGGCTCAAGCAATTGGGTCCCTGTCATCACATAGGAAACTTGTATTAAGTTCCCAGCTCCTGGCCTTGGTCCCAGTCCTGGTCATTGCAGGTATTTGGGAAATCAGTAGATGGAAGCTCTCTATCTATCAGTATGTGTATGTCTACCTGTGTGCTTCTCATAACAAATTAAATTTAAAATATTAGATATAGGCAAAGAAGTAGCCAAACAAAAAGACAAACAGCATGTGTCTATTTATATATAATTCAAAAGTAAAATTAATCTTGGTGACAGAAAGCAGATTACTGGTTTAGTTGCCTGTGGTATGGATGAGGAAGACTGATTGCAAAGGAATAAGGGTATATTATATGTTTCTTGGGGTAGCTGTCAGAAGCATGCACAGCCCTGGCTGTTGTGGTTAAAATGCTCAAGGCCCATTTTATTACAAAAAAAAAAAAATACTCTTTTATAATGAGGAAAGGAAGGGGCCTATGCTGTGGTAAAACCACCGCCTGCGGCACCAGCATCCCATATGAGTGCCGGTTCACGTCCCCTCTGCTCCACTTCTGATGTACTTCTGATCCAGCTCACTGCTAATGTGCCTGGGAAGGCAACAGAGGATGGCCCAAGTGCTTGGGCCCCTATACCCATGTGAGAAACACAGAAGAAGCTCCTGGATCCTGGCTTTAGATGAGTCTAGTCCAGCCATTGAAGCCATTGGGTAGTGAACCAGCAGATGGAAGATCTTGCTCTCTTTCTCTGTAACTTTTCCTTTCAAATAAATAAATCTTTATATAAGTATATATTATGTATATTTAATGAGGAAGAAGAAAGACACGTGCAAATGAACAATAGAGTGCCTACAAATCACAAGTCTGCAATAAGAGACTCTCTAAGAGAAGTGGATACTCTACTGTGCCCAGTGTCCACAGAAGGCCTTATGAGCTTTGGGGTCCAGAGCTGAGAACGGTTGGCAACAGAATCCACACAGGACTGGTACTGGTGCTCTGGACTATCATCATTCCTTCCTGCTTCCCAAGGCTATTTCTCCAGCTTTTCTAGAAATTCTGCAAACTCCCAAACTCCTGTTATGAACTACTTCAGGGCTCCCTACGGCTGTGGGTTCTGAGTCTGTGCACAGCAGGTTTGTGAAAGGGCAAATGCAGCTGACACTGTCGTCATCATTACAGAGCCAGTGGACAGGGCAGAGCATCAGCATTAATGGCGCCAAGACCAACACTCATCGCCGTAGCCAGTGAGTACCCCAAGAGCCTTCCAGGATGAGGGAAGTGGAATCCTCTGTTTCATCCATCCAGTGCTGTTTGTTCACCTCTGCAGTAACTGCACTGTGGTTCAGTGGAAGAACAGCAGGGACAGCCATTCCCTTCCACATGACATTCAGCAGTAAGTACCACATGCCACCATCAGCTCACTCCTCTATCATATATTTGATAACCAGCCATTCATCTAACATGTGCCAAAAAGCAACAGCTGAGCTAGAGCATGGTGGCCTATAGAAAGGACTGCAGTTAGCCCACATCCCACATCAGAGTGTCTGCATTTGATCCCTGGGTCTGAATCCCGATTCCAGCTTCCTGTCAGTGCACACCCTGAGAACCATCAGTGATGGCTCAATTAATTTTGGTCCCTACCACCCACATGAGAGATCTGAATAGCATTTCTGGCTTCCATCTTCAGCCTCAGCCAAGCTCTGGCTGTTATAGGCATTTGGGAAGTTAACCAGTGAATGGGTTCTCTCTTTTTCTCTATATATTTCATCTATAATATATTTTATATATTTAACTGGTAGCAATACTCAAACACATGCAGACTGCCCAGTAAAATATTAGGGTAGGGTAGTCAGGAATTTATTTCTGAAAGCAGTTGAAGACCTTGTAGACAATGGGAGAATTTATCCTAAGAGAGGAGGTATCCACAACCAACTGGACCTACTAACAAAGCTAGCAGGTAGCAGAGATAGGTACCAGGTCTGGCGTTGAGACAGGTTGGTCCTGTGGTCTGGCTCCAGTGGTCCAGCTACAAATGAATGAATGCAGACTTCCTTCTTCAAGATCTCAAGAAGGTAGTGGGGATGCAAAGCTATTTTGTTTCTGACTGACTAATGGAACAAAGATAAAAGCCTCAGCCATTTTAGCTCCTTGCCTGAACACAGATAAAAATACTGTTTACCTCTTTACCTTGTCTTCTTTCAAGAGACTAGCTCAGCCCCATGCTCTGTATTGTTTCCCACCCCATCCTCTACATTCTTTTTCTGGTTTAAAACCCGGAGCAAAAACCTGTAAGAAGCAGCTCACCTCTGTCCCCTGACCTCCCCTCTGGGCCCTCAGCCGACCCTAGGCTATACAATACCCAGCCTTTTGGAGGACTGTGCTCTCTGCCATGTATTCCGTCTGTTAGGAAAAAGGCGCAGTTTCATCTATGGTGCGATCTACACCCTGGCACCATCCTAGGCTCTAGCCCCCACCGCCATTGTTGGAAACCAGGTGGCCACATGACCCAACCACCAGTGTCAAGCTCCACCCCCATCCTAATGGGATTCACTGCTCCTGCCTCCCGGCCTGCCCTCTGGCAAAGTTTTAAAAGGACCTGTTCCTGAACACTTGGCTCTCTCTTCTCTCCTGCTCTCTGCTCTCTCCTGCTCACTCTCTCTTCTCTCATCTCTCTCTTCTCTTCTCACTAGCTCCTCTCCTCTCTGTCGCTCTCTCTTATACTCTCCTTCTCTCCCTTTTCCCTCTTTGCCCCTTCTCTCCAGCCTGCTGTGTTTCCTCAATAAACCCTTTCCCTTACTCCGGTGTTTGGTGTGTTTTGTGATGGCCTACCACCGCATGTGTGCACACCGGCCGTTGGCCACCTCTGCAAATTTATTTTCCCTTGAATAAATTCATTTTGGCTGTGAGTTCATATCCTTTCTCCTCTGTGTTCTGCTCCCCTTTTCCACACACTGACTATAATATGTAACGAAGAAAGGCCTTCACTTTAGCAAGAAAAGATGTTGCTCTGGCATACTCCTTTGTAGGGAAAGATCCAGAACCACTGAGCAGCAAAGATACCTCAAAATCTCTCAAATTAACAGTAGGGCAAAAACTCCAGAAGACAGAAAAGAGTAGTTTTGGGTAGAGCTGTGTCTTATTGAAGAGGAGAGAAAAGAGAAGTACAGAAATACAGACCGGTACTGCCACTGCTTATGCAGACTGTCAGAACACACCGAGACTAGTATTATAGAGCAGGAGAAACATTTCTTATTCTCCTCTTAAAGAACCACTTTGGGGGACCAGCACCATGGCACTGTAGGTTAATCCTCTGCCTGTGGTGCTGGCATCCCATATGGGCACCAGTTCTAGTCCCAGCTGCTCCTCTTCCAATCCAGCTCACTGCTATGGCCTGGGAAAGCAGTAGAAGATGGCCCAAGTGCTTGGGCCCTGCACCCGCATGGGAGACCTGGAAGAAGCACCTGGCTCCTGGCTTTGGATCAGCGCAGCTCTGGCCGTTGCAGCCAATTGGGGAGTGAACCAACAGAAGGAAGACCTTTCTCTCTGTCTCTCCCTCTCACTGTCTGTAACTCTACCTCTTAAATAAATAAATACAATTTAAAAAAAAAATTTTTTTTAAAAAGAAAGAACCATTTTGTTAATAGGAAGGCAGCCTGGGACATGCTCCTGAAGACAGAGAAACTGAGAGTGCTAAATTGCTTTGTATTATAAAGAATTTGGAATTTTCCTGTACATATCAATAGAATAATGAGAACAGATGAGAAAGGGATAAGGATGAAGAGATCTGGAGATAAGAACAGTGATGGGCAGGAAGCAACTGTGCAAGGTGAAAGAATGATTCATAGGAAATGCCTGGTGGAAGAAATGGCTAAGAGACACTGAAAAAGGGATGCTATTACTTGATTTAAGTTGGAAGCCTGATGTGCTGCCACCCTTCCTCATTGTCAGTCGTCTGCTGCATGCAGTGTCCTGTATTGATGATGCTTAGGAGCAATCAAAAAAACATATGGTCCATGTGTGATGGAATGAAACTAAGAATGGCAGAAAACAAGGCATTAAGGTTCTGCAGGAACAGGATTTGAAGAGGAAGTGACCATGAGAATATAAACTTTCCAGAAGGAAGTTAAAATTATATTATGAATACCATGTGATAATGTCAAATGTTCATATTTATATATAAATGTATGTAATAAAATCAGAGAAACGCTGCTCTTTCACTTAAAATATATCAATAATACTTTGATATTCTTCTAATGCATTTATAATAGCTTCAAATAATTCCATAATAATGTAAATGCAAATGTAGCTGGTGTTTGTTTGTTTTTTAATTTTTGCTTTTAGCTAGCGACTGCTTGAGTACCCTATAGGTTATTTCCAGATTTTCACTATCATAAAAATGTTGCAATAATAACTGTAAGCATACATATTTGATGGCACCTGATTATTTCTTTAAAACTATTTCTTAGAGTAGAATTGAGCAGTCTAAGAGTATGAAGATATATCAAACTTTTGATACTTGTTGATATGTTGCCTTCATAAAGTATATATTATATACTTGTTGATATGTTGCCCTCCTGCCAGTGAAGCGTCGTAGAACTCCCAAAACTTGAGTCTGCTCACCCAACACTGGCAAGCCAGTCACTGGTGGTGGGTGGTAGAAAAAAGTAGGTATTTATTGCACAGCACAGAACAGCTAGCCAAGTAGCTATTGCCTAATTCCTGGGTTCCCCGAGGGGTTGAGGGCAAAGATTGTTACAGATTAAAGTTGGAACCAAGAGGTTGTGTGTTCAGCTTGTGTCCAAGTCCCTGGTTGGTTTGCAGGGCTCTTGGCCCTTTGATTGGTTGGCAGTATCCTGTTCTTTTGGGAAACTGGATGATGCAAACTGGAGATTCAGGTGGTAGTTACTTCTTGCTCAGGGCTTAGTGTTCCCAGAAAAGAAACCTTTAATACTAAACTGAACATCAAGATGCTATCTACCGGGGATATAAATGACCTTAGGAGTCTTGTGTTCAGGGGCCCATAAGGTGAGTTGCACCACTCCCTCAATTCAGTGAGTTAATTTTAGAAAGAGATTCATTTACAATCATAAAACCAGCACAAAGAAACGTTAGGCTAAGGGAGGAAGGCTAAGGGAGACCAGGACTTAATTGATGGTAGCTACCTTCCGCATGGGAGGCGCTGTGGAGAGACTCAGTTTCAAAAGTGTAAGAGCACCAAATCCTTTTAAAGTAACAAATGGATGGCCGGCACCATGGCTCACTTGGCTAATCCTGCACCTGCGGCGCCGGCACCCTGGGTTCTAGTCCTGGTTGGGGCGCCGGGTACTAGTCCCAGTTGCTCCTCTTCCAGCCCAGCTCTCTGCTGTGGCCCGGGAGGGCAGTGGAGGATGGCCCAAGTGCTTGGACCCTGCACCCGCATGAAAGACCTGGAGGAAGCACCCAGCTCCTGGCTCCGGATTGGTGCAGCACCAGCCCTAGCGGCCATTAGGGGAATAGAAGGAAGACCTTTCTCTCTCTCTCTCACTGTCTATAACTCTACCTGTCTAATAAAAATAAGTAAATAAAAAAACAAATGGGTATATTCCATATTAGACCAACACGGAGCTAGCATAATTAAACAGTGGGAATTTAGCACAGTCTCACAATGGCGAGTTAACATTGGATCATAGAAAAGAATTTGTAGGTACAAACTCCTGAGACAGACATCTTCCTGACAGCTAGGCTCCTGACCTCCCTTTGCTTACAGCATTTTCTTAGGAAAACCTCCTCTGCCCCTTTGATATGTAAACCTCTTCAAAAGCCTGTTGCTTGTTTTACAGTGCAGCAGCTGGCTTTCTCCTAAACCTAGGAGCCACACCTTTGAAATGTAACCATCTCTCAGCCTCTGAGGAAGTGTAAGAGCCTAAGACAGAGCCCTGGTCTAAGGGTACCAGTTATGAAGCTTGTTAGCGAGAGGCGCCGTCTTATCTAGGGTGACGTTTAAGCCCCGGACGCCATCTTGGGCTCTGGCCGTATCGCCATCTTGTACAATAAGCTTCAATCCTAAACTCAGCCTGGCTTACTAGAAGTCAGGTGACCAAATGGCCCAACCACAACCGTCAGTTCGACCCCATCCTAATGGGATTCGCTGCTCCCACTTCCTTCCCTTTACAAAGCTATATAAGATCTGTTCTCCTAGTACAGGCTGCTGTTTATCTTGCGCACAGAAAGGCAGCCTGTTGGGTTTCCCCCACCCAACAATAAATCTTTCCCTTAATCTGGTGTTTGGTGTTTTGTGGTGGCTTTTTCTTTCAAACCCACAAAGAAATTTACTTTTCCTTTGGGTAAGACCTATTAGCAAGCACAGCCTACAGTTCCCTCAACTCTGTCCCTTAAAAATTCTCCAGAAAGGCTGGCCTTGAGACACAATAGTTACCTACATCCCATATCAGTGCGTGTAGTTCCAGTCTGGCTCTGGCTGCTGATCCAGCTTCCTGCTGATACACACCCTGGGAGGCAGCAGGTGATGGCTCAAGAACCTGAGTCCCCACCCGCCTATGTGGGAGACCTGGATTGAGTTCCAGGTTCCTGGTAGACACCTGGGGAGTAGACCATTGCATGGAAGATCTCATTATCTCTGTCTCTCTCTGGGTGTCTTTCAAATAAATAAAATAACTTTTTAAAAAATTCTTCATTTTTTTGTATCTTCTATTTCTTTATTTCTTTCTTTCTTTATTTATTTATTTTATTTTTGACAGGCAGAGTGGCAGTGAGAGAGAGAAAGAGACAGAGAGAAAGGTCTTCCTTTTTGCCGTTGGTTCACCCTCCAATGGCTGCCGCGGCCGGCGCGTTGCACTGATCCGATGGTAGGAGCCAGGTGCTTCTCCTGGTCTCCCATGGGGTGCAGGGCCCAAGGACTTGGGCCATCCTCCACTGCCTTCCTAGGCCACAGCAGAGAGCTGGCCTGGACGAGGGGTAACCAGGACAGAATCCAGCGCCCTGACCGGGACTAGAAGCCGGTGTGCCGGCGCCGCAAGGCGGAGGATTAGCCTATTGAGCCGCGGCATTGGCTATTTCTTTCTTTAATGTTTTGTTCAACCCTTAAATTTTTCCTTAGTAGTGCAGTTTTAGCTTGGACACTCCATAAAGCCACCCCAGAAAGCAGAATATTTGTATGTAATATAATGGTAATCATTAATTGCTGTTGAAGTGATCTAATTAACAAATTTTTGTTTTTAAAGACTCTCTAAAGAAGTGAGTCATGTATCATTTAACGTCAGGGAAATGCATCATTTGGAGATTTTTGTCATTGTGCAAACATCATAGAATATACCTACACAAACGACAAACTAAAATGGCTAGTGTCATTGGCAATATAATTTATGAAGTCACTGTCACCTATGTGATCCATCACTGACCAAAATTGGTTACACAACTCATGATTATACTTCAAAGAGAAGGAAAAGCACCCCCAGGCTCCACCCCTATTGCCTTTGATATGGACTTTATTGGTCCCAGTATCACTCCCTTGACTTGCAGTTTCTCTCTTCACTGTGGTGATTGCAAGTCAACTCCTTACTAAATATTAACTCACTGTATTACTGGAGTGGTACAAGGGTCAGGCTGGCCCTTCAGGATTCTGGATTGTAAGACTCAGAATTAAACCATCGCATCCATAGCTAATATCTAACACTAGACTTTATTTTGAAATGTTTTGGAGGAACTTCAAGCCCTGATCAAACAAAATAATAACCCATCTACCTGTTGTCCCCAGATGGGCAAAATCCCATTTTGTCATTACTGCAGATTTAGGAGAACACAGCTGCCCCCTGTGGCTGACCAATCCAAGGACTGCCGCAAACACTGTGAGCCAACCGGAGGCCTGCACTCAGCTGGTTGTGCGCTGCTCAGCCCCCACTTTAAAAGGTAAGAGTCACTGCCCTGAATCTCTCCAGGAGTGCAGGAATTGAGCAAAAGCCACCTGACCCCTTGCTCTGTGCATTGCAAATAGACCTCTGCTTTCTTTCACCACCACAGTGTCTCTCATTGGTTTGCAGGCATGTCAGCTGAGCATACCCAGTTTCAGGGGTTCTATAGAAAATCCTCCGATTTCTAAAATACAAACAGTACTGGGGAAAAAAAGTACATGTGAAGGTAAATCTAAGTAAACATTTCTGTAGAAAGTTATGTAGTATCTACTTGGAGAATACTGTTTGTGTTTTGTTGACAAAAAGATTGCCTTTAAAATACTGAATGGGGGGAGCCAGCACTATGGTGCAGTAGATTAATCCTCCGCCTACAGAGCCAGCATCCCATATGGTGCTGGTTCTAGTCCCAGCTTCCAATCCAGCTCTCTGCTATGGCCTGGGAAAGCAGTAGAAAATGGCCCAAATGCCTGGGCCCCTGCACCCATGTAGGAGACCCAGAAGAAGCTGCTCCTGGCTCCTGGCTTCAGATCAGAGCTCAGCTCTGGCCATTGTGGCCATTTGGGGAGTGAACCAGCAGATGGAAGACCTTTCTCTCTGTCTCTCCCTCTCACTGTCTGTAACTCTACCTCTCAAATAAATAAAAATCTTTACAATAAAATAAAATACTGAGTGGGGATGACATTATGGTGCACTGGACTAAGGTATTGCTTGCGATGCTGGCATCCCATATTGGAGCACCACTTTGAGTTCCCCTGTTCCACTTCTGATCCAGCTTACTGCTAATGTGCCCGGAAAGGCAACAGAGGATGGCCCAAGTGCTTGGATCCCTGCCACCCATATGGGAGACCTAGATGGAGTTCCAGGCTCCTGGCTTCACCCTGGCCCAGCCCCAGCCATTATGGCCATTGAGGAGTGAACCAGCAGATGGAAGATTTGTGTGTGTGTGTGTGTGTGTGTGTGTGTTCCTCTCTCTATAACTCTGCCTTTCAAATAAATAAATAAATACATCTTCAAAAAAAAATAAATAAAATACTGAATGAGAACAGAATGAAAGTTAAAGAGGCTGGCCTTGTTTTGCAGCCAGTTGGACTACCACTTGTGATACAAGTCTCCCATATGGGCACTGGTTCATATCCTGGCTGCTCCACTTCTGATCTAGCTCCCTGCTAATGTGCCTGGGAAAGCAGCAGAGGATGGCCCAGGTATTTGGTTCCCTGCCACCCAAATGGGAGACCTGGAAAAAGCTTCTGCCTTCAGCCCTGCCCTGCCTGGGCCATTGCTGCCATCTGGGGAGTGAAATAGTGGTAGGAAGATCTCTCTCCATTTCTCTCTCTCTCTAACTCTGTCTTTCAAATAAATAAATAAGCATTTGAAAAAAAAAGTTAGTAGATTGTGCTCAGATTTAACTATCTGCATATTGTTCAGGGAAAAGATTTGAGATAATAACTTTAACTCTGATTTTGTTATCTAAGAGTATGCCTGGGTCTGGTTTTGTGGTATAGCACGTGAACCAACAGATAAAAAATTTACTGATTATTTATTATTTGAAAGACAGAATGTCAGAGAGGGAGAGACACAGAGAGATAGATCTTTCTGCTGGTTCACTCATCAAATGGCCATAGTAGCCAGGCTAAGCGAGCTAGGAACTCTGTCCAGGCCTCCCATTTGGGTGCAAGACCCAAACACAAGCAGGGAGCTGAAGCAGAAGTGCAGCAGCCAGGACTCAAATCAGCTTGTACAGGATGCCCGGAAGAAGCTCCTGCTTCAGATCGGCCCAGCTCAGGCTGTTGTGGCCAATTGGGGAGTGAACCAGCAGATGGAAGACTCTCTCTCTCTCTCTCTCTCTCTCTCTCTCTCTCTCTGCCTCTCCTTCTCTCTCTGTAACTCTGACTTTCAAATAAATAAATACATCTAAAACACACACACAAAAAAAAAAAAAGAAAGAAAAAGAAAAGAAGGAAGGAAGGAAGGAATTTGTGTCAAAGTCACTTTTAGGCCTCCCAATCCAACTTCCTTTTAATGGGAACCCTAGAAGACAGCAGATGATAACGCAAGAACTTTAGTCTCTGCCATTCATGTAAGAGACCTGGATGGAGCTCTGGGCTCCTGACTTTGGTTTGGCCCAATCTTGGCTATTATATGCTTTCAAGGAATGAACCAGTGGATAGAAGATGTCTCTGTGTCTCTTTCTTTCTATTTCCCTGCCTTTCAAATAAAATGAAGGTAATTATAGAAATATTTTTTCAGAAAATCACTTTTGGGCCTTGTAACAGCATTGAATCAGCCCCAAGAGTTCTGTACCTCCCCTAGGACCTCAGACAAGAAGACAAATTTTTCTTTTCTCTCAAATGTATCTGTACACCACTTAGCTTTCTCTCTCTCTCTCTCTCTCTCTCTCTCTCTCTCTCTCTCTCTCTCTGTCTCGCCTAAACCCTCACAATTGTGTTCATACTAGGTACATTTGCAGTGTGATCCCCCTGAATGCTATACAAGGATACTTCCAAAAGTTCGTGGAAAGTTGAATTAAAAATGTTGATTTTAGTGCAAAACTTTTGAAATCCATGCATACAAGAGGTTTTCAGAAAGTTCATGAAAAAAATATCATGAGGCCGGCGCCGTGGCTCAACAGGCTAATCCTCCGCCTTGCCGCGCCAGCACACCAGGTTCTAGTCCTGGTCGGGGCACCGGATTCTGTCCCGGTTGCCCCTCTTCCAGGCCAGCCCTCTGCTGTGGCCCGGGAAGGCAGTGGAGGATGGCCCAAGTGCTTGGGCCCTGCACCCCATGGGAGACCAGGAAAAAGCACCTAGCACCTGGCTCCTGCCATTGGATGAGCGCGGTGCGCCGGCAGCAGCGCGCCATCGGCGGCAGCCATTGGAGGGTGAACCAACGGCAAAGGAAGACCTTTCTCTCTGTCTCTCTCTCTCACTGTCCACTCTGCCTGTCAAAAAATAAAGAAAGAAAGAAAGAAAAAAATATCATGAAAAAAAATATAGATTTCAAACTTTCCATGAAGTACCCTCATATATATTTTTTATTTGAAATGTAGATTTAGAGAGAGAGAGGGAAAGAGGGAGAGACAGACAGAAAGGGGTCTTCCATCTGCTGGTTCACTCCTCAAATGGCTGCAATGTCCTGGGTTGGGCCAGGAGCCAGGAGCTTCTTCCATTTCTTCCATGTGAGTGCAGAGGCTCAGTCTCTCATTGCTTTCCCAGGGAGCTGCTTTCCCAGCAGGGAGCTGGATCAGAAGTGGACCAGCCAACAATTGAACTGGTTGGTGCCCAAGTGGGATTCCAGCATTGCAGGCAGTGGCTTAACCTACTATGCTACAATGCCAGCCCTAGTATCCTCATATTATTATTACTTACAAAGAAAACTTGATATTCATCTTTCATCCTATTTCTTCTCAGTTATTTTAGTAATAATGTTCTGTTTCCTTTCTTTTCTTTTTTAAAGATTCATTTATTTATTTGAAAGTGAGAGTTACACACAAAGAGGAGAGACAGCAAGGAAGAGGTCTCCCATCTGCTGGTTCACTCCCTAATTGACCTCAATGGCCCGGAGCTGTGCCAATCCGAAGCCAGGAGCCAGGAGTTTCTTCTGGGACTCCCATGTGGGTGCAGGGGCCCAAGGATGTGGGCTGTCTTCTTCTGCTTTCCCAGGCCATAGCAGAGAGCTGGGTGGGAAGTGGAGTAGCTGGGTCTTGAAGCAGTGCCCATATGGGATGCCGACACTGCAGGCAGCAGCTTTACCCGCTACACCACAGCGCTGGCCCCATGTTCTCTTTCTATGATGCTTTTTATCTAATTTAATTTTCTCTCATTATTAGGAACATTCTTTTTATAAAGTCATTAAATTAAGTCATCCTAATACATAGTGATAAAAGTAAAGTATTTGATCTGAAGATGTCAATTAAATAGTGTGGTTAGTAACAGAAACCAGAAGTCCACACAGGGATGTCAAATATACTTTTGAACAACCTACTAAATTTAACCTATGTGGAATATTATGCAAATTCAAGGTCATGACTTTCATTGTTCACTTGAATTTCAATCACATCTAAGCATGAGATACTGATAAATCGATTACAGAAAAATTATAATTCTGAGTCTCATTTCTAGCATCAGGTAAGTCATCTGAGAGAGTCTCACTTATGTCAGAGAGATAAAGGACAAGCATGTGAATGAAACTGTCATCATTCCACGCTGGTTTGTGAAGTAAGAATTCTTCTTTTCCTGATGTTGACTTACTGTGTGACAAACAACAGTATTTGAGGTTGTTGTGGCAAGATTCTGTTTTCTGACACCTGCGATTTCCCCAAATCTGGGAAACTCAACTGCATAATTTGTGATGATAGGGGACTGCATTCATGCTCTCCCCTGAAAACAAAAAAGAAAAGAAAAAAATTCTGTTTTCAATCATTTTTCAGAAGCATGTTCAAGACATTAATCCAGAGAGAATGAGTGTTCACGGGCACTGCAGATGGCACTGTCCGGTCCCCTGAGCTTCTCTCATTCCTCCTGTGTTGTTTTACAAGTGGAAAATTGAGAGAGGTAATGTCACACAAAGTAGTGAGGACTGGAACAAAGCTCGCCCAACTTCACACCGCGTGCAGCCCACCAGAGGTGTCTTCAGTGTTACCGTCCTCTCTATTGTAGATCGCTGTATAGAATTACTGCACAATATGGGAAGGACACTTGGCAGAGCAGTTGAGATGCTACCGTGTGCTTGCATCCCATATCAGAGTGCCTGGGTTCAAGTCCCTACTCTGTGCTCAATTCCAGCTTTCTGCTACGCACCCTGGGAAACAGCAGTAATGACTCAAGTACTTGAGTCTCTGCTACCCATGTGGAAGACCTGGATTGAGTTCTGGGATCCTGGCTCTGGCCAAACTCAGCCCCAGCTGTTGCAGACATTTAGTGGGGAGTGAACCAACTGTTTCATTATATATGTGTGTTTCAATATGTGTGTCTCTGTCTCGCAAATGAATAAATATAAAATTACTATATAGTATTAATAACATTGGGATTTCTGTAAAAGAAAATAAAATGTTACTTTGAACATAGGTATATTAAATCACTTTCTAAATGAGATTTTCTTACTGCTTCCAAATATAACTTCTCTTTTACCACTTATTCATATTATATCTTTGCTTCCAAAATTCATTGAAGCGCCTATCTTTTCTAGCTAGCATTGTTGTATCTTTCTGAATCCAAATTATTTGTGTTGTTTTAACACTTATTTGCATTCTCTCTCATTATGTCAGCTTACAGCTATATACCTGTGTGCACCCTCTCAGCCTTTGGGTAGGCCTTCCAGGAGGCAAGAACCTGAGTCCCCAGTGAACACTGACATTAAATATTCACCCATGAACATTAGATATTCACCCAGCAGACATGCATTGATATGTCAGAGGCACAAAAATGAATAGGATACTGTTCCTCCCTACAGGGTGTCTCAGTCAGTCTCATCCACAGTTCTCTAGCCGGGATTATAGCACCCAGTCCCTGAGTGAATCTATAGGATCCTGTTACTGAAACACCTTCCTTCTGAAAAGCTAGTGATCCCCAAAAGTAAATAAGCTGCATGCAAAAGCTTGACTCTGTCATTCTAATAACCATAAATCTGATCCCTCAATGATTAACCATTGATTGAATAAAGAAATCTGGCCATTGATTTGCAATTAAAAAACTAAACTAGGGACAGATGTTTAACCTAGCAGTGAAGGCACCCGTCGAGACGCCCAAGATCCACATCAGAGTGCATGGATGCAATTCCTGGCTCTGGCTCCTGACTCCAGCTTCCTGCTAATGCAGACCCTGGGAGGGAGAAACAATGGCTCAACTTCCTTATCTGTCCTGGTCTCGCTCTCCCTCTCCCTTTCAAATAAATATCAAATTAAAATTTTTTAAAAAACTAAAGTGCAGGCCGGTGCCGCGGTTCACTTGGCTAATCCTCTGCCTGCAGTGCCGGCACCCCGGTTCTAGTCCAGGTTGGGGCGCCGGATTTGGTCCCGGTTGCTCCTCTTCCAGTCCAGCTCTATACTGTGACCCAGGAAGGTAGTGGAGGATGGCCCAAGTGCTTGGGCCCTGCACCTGCATGGAGACCAGGAGGAGGCTCCTGGCTCCCGGCTTCTGATTGGCACAGCGTGCCAGCCATAGCAGCCATTTGGGGTTGAACCAAAGGAAGGAAGACTTTTCTCTCTCTCTCTCTCTCTCTCTCTCTCTCACCTTCTAATTCTGCCTGTCCAAAAAAAAAAAAAAAAAAAAACTAAAGTGCAATTTATCATTTTTGCAAATGATAAATCTCATGGAACCATGCCTCTTTATGAGCCCTGGACATTTCTTGAGGTGCCTTTTACAGTGTTAGGTCATCTCACAATGAGAGCTTAACATTTCCTCAGGTACCAATGACATTCCAGCTACAAGATAAGCACATCATGAAGTTCTGGTAGCTTTTATAACTTGAGGAAAGATCATTGTACTGGCAAAGGCTTTAGGAAACATGGAGCCTGCGTTGTGGTGCTGAGGGTTAAGCAATGGCCTGCAATGCCAGTGTCCTATTATCAGTGCCAGTTTGTGTCCTGGTTGTTCCACTTCTAATCCCATTCCCTGCTAACACCCTTGAGAAGGTAGTGGAAGATGGCCCACGTGCTTGGGCCCCTGCATCCACATGGGAGACCCAGATGAAGCTCCTGGCTTCAGCCTGGCCCAGCCTTGGCAATTGCAGCTATCTGGGGAGTGAACCAGTGGATGGAAGCTGTCTCTCTCTCCCTTCTTTCTCTCTCTCTCTCTCTCTCTCTCTCTCTCTCTCTCTAACTCTGCCTTTCAAATAAATAAATAATCTTCTTTTAAAAAAGGGAAAAAACCTTTTGACCCCATTTCTTCTAGAATAAGAGGATTTCAGAACTGGAAGACAGCTGATAGAATATAAGAAAATAGGCTATGTGCCAATCATGAACTTGGTCAGGTCACACAGCCTAGAAGGATCTGAGCCAGGACTAACACCCTGTGTGGTGGTGAACACTTATTGTTCTGTTAATCTATTGAAGAAAAAAAAATCACCCCACTTCTCCAGGGGAAGTGCTGATCTCCACTCCCAACCCCAGCACGTGGTGAGTGGAATTTGCTAGGATGCTGCTTCCCAGGCCTCAAGAAGTGGTTGGGGAAGGCACAGGACTGGTGCTGCTGAGCCCAGGGTTGAGTCGTATCACCACCATCTCCACCTTCCCCCTATCTTCAGAGACTGGCCACAGGGGTGGGCATGTAGCTCAAGCCAAAAATACTCCTCAGGACACTGCACGCGGCAGCTGGAGAGTTGTGGGCAGCAGCGGCAGGTGGACATGGCCTGAAATGTGCCCATGGCTGTGTCCTTCCCCCCAGAGAAG
This sequence comes from Sylvilagus floridanus, assembly GCA_949820135.1. Taxonomy (NCBI): domain Eukaryota; kingdom Metazoa; phylum Chordata; class Mammalia; order Lagomorpha; family Leporidae; genus Sylvilagus; species Sylvilagus floridanus. Next base: position 145,209,242 of record OX463225.1, on the reverse strand, counting down.
CCCAGAGCTCAGAAGAAGGGAACAAAGGGCCAGGAAGGAAAGACAGCTTCCAAAAAAAAAAATCGTGCAACTTCAAAATTAGGTTAATAGATTGTACAATCCAAAGGATGGAATTGTCACTGGCAGAAAATGAAAAGAAGGTGGATTGCTGGCTTCTGAGCACTAGGTAAATATTTGCCAGCAGTATGAAGTCTAAGCAATGCTGTCCAAAAGGCATTTGCCAACTGTTTGTTCATTTCTCACTCGCCAGCTGCCGTGCGTAACATGCTCTACGAAGTGCTGGAAGTGGAAACAGCAGTTTAAGCCATCTCTGCCCAGAAGGAATTTGTAACGTGGCTAAAGAGATTTGGGAGTAATGGATATGAAACAACAGCCAACTAAGTAATTAGCTGGGCGGGGGAGAGGTCTTTCAGGGATTACGGTCTAGATGGATCAAGGGGAGTGGGGCCAAGTTCATGGTATGACCCACACCAGAGAGCTTTCAGTGAAGCCATTGTTAATCTCTGAGTCCTCAGTATTGGACTCTGTACTGGGAAGTCCAAAGGTCTGGCTGTCACCTTCCTTAAAAACATTACTTACACGTGGAAGATCTTGTTTGAATTGAAAGCCAGACTTGCAAATGTTTTTCCTGCTGGAAAATGTTACTGGTGAACATTTTAGATGATGATAACAACAATGACTGAGACCATCAAAGTTCCTACATTCGGAGAGCTACTAATGAGGGATTTTCAAAAAATTGCTGGAACATGCTCATTGTCTTTTAATTTCACTTTCCATGAACTTTTTGAAGTACCGTGATAAATTTCCCACATTGACCTACATTGGAACTTAGAAGGGGAGGCAGAATCAATGTCTTGAAAAACAGGTCCCTAACAGAATTATATCAATTCAGGCCGGCGCTGAGGCTCAATAGACTAATCCTCTGCCTTGCGGCGCCGGCACACCGGGTTCTAGTCCCAGTCAGGGCACCGGATTCTGTCCCAGTTGCCCCTCTTCAAGGCCAGCTCTCTGCTGTGGCCAGGGAGTGCAGTGGAGAATGGTCCAAGTGCTTGGGCTCTGCACCCCATGGAGACCAGGAGAAGCACCTGGCTCCTGGCTTCGGATCAGTGCAGTGCTCCGGCTGCTGCGGCCATTGGAGGGTGAAACAATGGCAAAAAGGAAGACCTTGCTCTCTGTCTCTCTCTCTCACTGTCCACTCTGCCTGTCAAAAAAATAAAATAAATAAAATAAAAATAAAAAATAATTTAAAAAAGTATTATATCAATTCAGCGGGTAAGGAAGGATTTGTGAGTGTGTGTCTGTCTGTCTTCTCTAGTGTTTCCCCATCATATGTGCTCTTGCATTTCAGACTCCATTATCTTTTTTAAAGATTTATTTTATTTCTTTGAAAAGCAGAGTTATGGGTGGGAGGGGTGAGATCTTCTATTTGCTGGTTCACTCCCCAAATGGCCACAACAGCTGGGGCTGGGCCAGGCTGAAGCCAGGAGCCAGGAGCTTCTTCTGGCTCTTCCATGTGGATGCAGGGGCTCAAGGACTTGCTTGGGCCATCCTCCGCTGCTTTTCCTAGGCCATTAGCAGGGAGCTGGATGGGAAGTGGAGCAGCCGGGACTCAAACCAGCGCCCATATGGGATGCAGGCATTGCAGCCAGCAGCTTAACCTGCTACACGCCACAATGCTGGCCTCGTGGAGATTCTTACAGATTGAAGTTGCGGCTGAGACATGCACGTTCAGCTCATGTCCAAGTTCCTGGCTGGCCGGTGGTGTCTGTGGCCTTGCTTTGATTGGTTGGTTGCTCTTCAGAGAATTTTTATGATGACCAAGCGGGCTTCAGGTAGCCTTGGAGCTACAGGCAGATGGTTGTTACTTTCTGCCCCTAAATGAAACCCCTCAAGACCACCTTGCAGCCCTTCAAGGTGTGGTGTTATCTACTGGAGAAGCAAATGACTTCGTGAGTAAGATGATTAGAACTTTGTACCACTCCCTGGATGCAGTGAGCTAAATTTATGTCGTCAAGAGGCAGGCAAGGCCCTGAAAGCTAAGGCAGGGAGGCTAGGAGACGGGCCTGGTGGTGCCCAGCTCTGCGCTCAGGCTCTGTTCAGGGGCTTGGTTTCACAGTTGGAAGTGTCAGGAAGATCATGAGACATGAGCACCTGGGAGGGTGCACAGGACCTTCTTCCCTGGGTGAAACCAAGGACTCTCAGCAGGAACCTGCCAAGACCAGCCGATTTGCAGTTTAGCTTATGGTTAAAGCATCCTGCTAAACTGGAAACTCAGCCAAACTGGAAAAGTCTGGTCTATAGCCACAGGAGAGAGCCCAAAGGTATGCAGCTCCCAGATGTCTATCACACATGCCAGTCATGAGCCTCATGGCCACATCACTAATCACTGCTTCTCATGCTTTAGGGATCAAAACCCCAAACCAAGAAGAAAGGGTGGCACATTTTCTTACCACTGGCCCCTTCCTCCATAGGAACATACTTTAATAAGCTTTTGCTTTACTGTCCCTACTTTTGCCTCTCTGAATTATAATGCATGACTCCATCCATGAAAGCTGGGCACCACCAGTGACAAAATCATCAACTACAGTAACTGTTTTGTAGAATAGCTGGGCAATATCTAATGAAGTTGAACAAGAATGTTCTCTTCCACCCAAAGAGTTTACTGTGTGACGGTGCCCCATCCCTGGTAGTTTTTGGTGTAGACTTATCAGGTCTCAGTATCAGCTTCCTTAGCTGGCAATTTTTCTGTGAAGCTTAACTCATGAAGTCAAGGGAGTAGCACAGTCGTCCCTATGTTAACGTGGTTACCATCACAGTGCCGGCCTCTGCTCCGAGCGCTCCTGCAAGAACTCACAGGCAGAACTCCCTGATTACAGGCCTGATTGCATCACCAATCATGTTACACTTCAAAGGAGAAGTTTTTCAGGAACTTTGAGCCTTGATCAAAGACAGTAACAATATACCTGCAGACCCAGACAGGAGCCTACCTTGTCCCATTCCAAGAGAAACACACTGGCCAGTCAAAGGAAGGCCACATACACTGTGGACCAACCAGGGGCTCACACAGGAGCTGTTCTTGTCCTCTTCATTATCTTTGGATGCTACATTCACTACTGTTTACTCTTCCAGGGAGTCTGGGCATCAGACGATAGCTGCCTGACCCCTTGCTTTGTGCACGGCAATAATGCTTCCTTTCCGCCACCCTCCCCACCGTCCTGAGTGCCAGTGGTTGGTTTCCTGGTGCTGAGTGAGCAGGCCCGGTTCTGGGGTTCTGTAGAACGTTCTCCAATTAGTTTTGAGTTTGTTTTTTTTTAATCAACAACTAGTTATATCTCCTAAAGAAGTTCTTGCTCATTGGCAATACCATGTGAACCATAATGCTCTTGTAGTGTTGTTGTCAGAGCAAACACAAAACAAGACAAAACAAAATGCAAGAAGTAGAACCATAACCACACATAAACGCCGATCAGAAAAAATCCAAGAATGTGTAAATAGGATGCGATGTTCTCACAAAGATGATGAACTAAAGCTGTGTAAGCTAGATCGGAGAGATCTCAGAGCTGAACAATAACCACAAGAGGTTAAACATGTACAGAGAGGGTAAACTTGCATTTAAAACCAAAGTGAAAAGATGTGTACACCTGTGGCCAATACTGTGGGCAGTGGGTATGGCAGGGAAGGGACTTGCTGTGGTTCATGAGGCCGTTCGATAGTTTCATACTTGGTTTGCTATGTCAACTTCTAAAATATATTGTATGACTGAAAGGTTTCATCATAATGAAAGAAACCAGGCTCTGTTCTCTATTCATGTGGTAAAATCCTCTGAGTTTTGTTAATTCCTGCTATCACCATGTCTTCTTTTCTGTTGAGCAGTTTTCTTTTTAAAGATTTTATGTATTTTTTAAAAGATTTATTATTTATTTGAAAATCAGTGTTATACAGAGAGAGGAGAGACAGAGGCAGAGAGAGAGAGAGAGAGAGAGAGAGGTCTTCTGTCTGCTGGTTCACTCCCCAGTTGGCTGCAATGGCTGGAGCTGTGCCAATCCAAAGCCAGGAGCCAGGAGCTTCTTCCAGGTCTCCCACGCAGGTGCAGGGCCCCAAGGACTTGGGCCATCTTCTACTGCTTTCTGGCCATAGCAGAGAGCTGGACTGGGAGTGGAGCAGCTGGGACTAGAACCGGCACCCATATGGGATCCTGGCACGCAGGCGGTGGCTTTACCCACTACGCCACAGCGCCGGCCCCAGATTTTATGTATTTATATGCAGGGCAGAGTGACAGGAGAGAAACAGAGAAATCTTCCATCCACCAGTTCACTCCCCATATAGCCCCATTGGGTAGGAAGATATAAATTAGCTTATGTGTGTGAATGGGGCCCAAGAAAACCAAGCACCTTCAGAAAGGAATGGGGCAGCTTCTGAACCATCCCTTGGAAGCAGCCCAGCATTTTACACTACAAAGTCCTGCCCACACCCCTGGTAACTTTATATGGGGTCCCAACCTTCAGCCCCACTCCACAAAGAAAAACACCCCAGGAATCCTCTCTGCCAGGGACCAAGAGAATTCCCCCTATAATCACCCTCCCACCTACAAACCATTCCATCTCCTACTCCCTCTCCCATTCTGTTCTTCATTAAGATTCATTTTTAATTTTCTTTATATACAGAAGATAACTCTATACTGAGTAAAGATTTCAGCAGTTTGCACCCACACAGACACACAAAGTATAAAGTACTGTTTGAAGATTAGTTTTACCATTAATTCTCATAGTACAACACATTAAGGACAGAGGTCCTGCATGGGAGCATGTCTACAGTGACTCCTGTTGTTAATTTAATGATTGACACCCTTATTTATGACGTCAGTAATCACCTGAGGCTCTTGTCATGAGCTGCCAAGGCTATGAAAGCCTCTTGAGTTCACAAACTCTGACCTTATTTAGACAAGGCCATAGGCAAAGTGGAAGTTCTTTTCTCCCTTCAGAGAAAGGTACCTCCTTCCTTGATGGCCCCTTCTTTCCACCGAGATCTCACTCACAGAGATCTTTCATTTGGGTCATTTTTTGCCACAGTGTCTTGGCTTTCCATGCCTGAAATATTCTCATGGATCTGAATGCCTTAAGGGCTGATTCTGAGGCCAGAGTGCTGTTTAGGGCATTTGTCCTTCTATTGACACGTTGTTTTTAATACTTAAAAATAATTGAGTAAAAGGAGTAACTGAGTCCCTCAGGGTGGAGATGCTCCTCTCTGGCCTGCTCCTCACTGGTTTGATGGCCCCCACGCATGCGAGCCTCACTGTGCAGAACTAGGGCTGGCAGGAGCTCAGCCCACCTCCAACTATAAATAGCACTTCTCTTGAGCGGAATCCTAGTAAACATAATGTTTGCCTTACTTGGGCCCCTGCCACGCACGTGGGAGACTCAGATGAAGGCTGTATCCTGGCCTAGCACTGGCTGATGCAGCCACCTGGGAAGTGAATCAGCTGATGGAAAATTATCTCTCTCTCTGTAACTCTACCTTTCAAATAAATAAATATTTAAAAAGCAAAAAGATGTAACCACAGTCTGCATGGGCACGAAGTGCAGACCAGAAAGTCCGCTGGATTTGCAACTAGGGATGACTTGCTGCATCTGCAAGAGTGCTTGTGGTCTGCATGGGGGCCCTGGGGCACTGAAGGTGAGTTTGGGATATGTCTTTTAGTCACTAAACAAACATAGTTTGGGTTGTCCACATACTAGGTCAGAATTAATCTTGCTTTGTGGCTCTAACTAGCCTCTGCTGCTGTTTCACTGGGAGGAGAGGAAGCAAGGTGTGGGTTAGGCAAGAGTCCATTCTCACGGGAGAACTTATGGTGCTGTTAATTCTACAGTTAACTATTTTAAGCAATATTTTGTAAGCAATTTTGTTTATTTTTCATTTGGCAGGATAATATATGTCATTATTACTTTTTTTAAAAAGATGTATTTACTTATGTGAAAGTCAGAGTTGCAGATAGAGAAGGAGAGACAGAGATCTTCTATCCACCGGTCCACTCCCCAGATGGCCGCAGTGGTCATAGCTGGGCTAGGCCAAAGCCGTGAGCCAGGTGCTCCCTCCAAGCCTTCCACATGGGTAGCAAGAGCCCAAACACTTGAGCCATCTTCTGCTGCTTTTCCAGGCTATAAGCAGGGAGCTGAATCAGGAAGTAGAGCAGCCAGGACAGGAACCGGTGCCTATAAGGATGGTGGCATAGCAGGTGGTGGCATTAGCCATTGTGCCACAATGCTGGCCTGCTGTATCACTTCTGTAAAACACTCCTTACAGCACAGCTGTAATGAACAGCTACAGTTCAGTTGTGAAATCTCTTGACAGCCCTTAAAGTGCTGCAGAGGTCATGAAGATCAAAGGGACTGAGCTTCCAGAGCTCTGGGAAGCCAATCTGAATTCAGGTTGGATGGACTGCTTCTCTGGATAGAAAACTTTATGGTTTTTGGACCCCTCAGAGGATTGGAGAGAGTTGGCAGGTTGCAGACACTTGGCCAGGTTTTCCCTTAAGGCATTTGCTGGATTTTGAAGCTGTGCAGAGCAGGTAGCCTCAAAGCTAAACTAATCATCACTGGATCTCATAGTGGAGTTTTCTGCTGTCTCACGGTGCTAAGTAGACAAAGCCTAGAGTTCAGGATCCACCACGACAGGGGCCCAAGGAAACACACCAGCTTTGGAGAGCATCCTCCTCGCTGCAGACGCTGAGCTGCATTGAGGGTTACAATATTGGGGGGGGGGTGTTCAGTCTCCGTCAGCTCCTTGAAATCTCCACATTTCTTTTTTCTGTATAAAAGAGTCCCTCTCGTTTGGCTACTCTCCCACCTCTCTGCACCTTGTTAACTCTTACTCATTTTTCAGGTTCATTTCAAATGCTCCATCCTCAGGGCAGCTTCCCACACCTTCGCTTGCTCTAATCTGATGCAGTCTATTTTGCTAGCTCTGCTTTGTAATTCCCTACACCTCTCCTTCCCCAAACTTTATTCCTTTTCTGAATGTCCTGAGTATATTTGCTTGATTATTTGAATCAGGACTTTCATGTGTCCACGTGGTGCTCAATTCTGGTGAGCCTAGGAGGCCCATGATGCTAATTAAAATTCAGACTCTCGGGCCTCAGCACAGACTTTCTGGTACAGGTGAGGGCCAGGAATATGCATTTTAAGGAGCTAGTTTTTGGGAGACACTAAAGAAAGCGTCCTGGGATGCTCTTACGGAAACATGGCCAAGCTACAAAAGGTGGCGCTGTGTCTGCTTTGCCACCAATTCCCCAGTGCCAGACATGGAATTAATACAGGCTGAACAGCCAGACTAACTGATATATTGGTGACTGAAATGGAGGGACCATGAGTTCTAGGTTGACTATGGAAGGAACTGAAACTGCCAGGGAGAAGGGAGGTTGAGAACAAGTGGAATGACCATAAGATTGGATGTTTTATGAGCGGGAAGACTAGATAATAAGGAATGGAGGAGACCTAGAAGATGAGAAGTTTTTTCTAAAAAAATAAAAGATGACAGTTTGTGTTTCAAGTGGGTAGCTCCTCTGGATTATTATAAAGCCTAGAGTTATAGTTCCAAAATCTTTGTTGTTATTTGTTCTTTTTTGGAATTAAAAAAGTTAATTTATTTTATCTTAATGGCAGAGAGAGAGAGAGAGAGCTCCCCCACCCACTAGTTTACTCCCCCAAATGCCCACAACAGGGCTGGGCCGGGCTGAATGCAAGAGCCCAGAACTCCATCCGTTTCACCCACATGTGTGGTAGGGACTTAACATCATTGCTCTCTCCCAGGTCCCAGGGTACGTGTTAGCAGGAAGCTGGACTGGCCTTGTTGGGTCTCCTTGAAGGCAGATCACTGTCTAAAGCTGTTGCTGATTGGCCTGCCACCTATCCTTACACTGCCCCTGCTGCCCAGCTTGCTCCTCTTCCTCCTGGACTCTGTTAAAGTTGACCACAAGGCAGCTTTTTAGGAATGTCAGCCAAGGAGGTTCTCAATCCCATCCCTAATCTTTGGTGGCCTAAGATAGAAATCTGTGGTTCACAGGCATGTTATGACAGTGTCACCAATCTGTGTCCCTCTTCCTTATACCCTCTGCTCCACAAATGCCCAAAACAGTCGAGGCTGGCCTAGGCTGAAGCCAGAAGCCAGGAACTCCATCAGTCTCCCATGTGGCTGGCAGGGACCCAACTACTTGAGCCATCATCTGCTGCCTCCCAGGGTGCATGTGAGCAGAAAATTGGGATCTGAAGCAGAGCCGTGACCCAAACCCAGGCACTCCAGCGTGGGATATGAGTGTTCAAAGCACCGGATCAACCACTGTGCCAAACACTTGCCCCTCATAAGTTTGATCCCAACCTCTTAAGCAGAAATAATAATTTTTTTCTCATGAGGTAATTGTAAAGATTAAGTAGGAGGCCATTGCTGTGGCTCAATAGGCTAATCCTCCACCTATGGCGCCGGCACACCAGGTTCTAGTCCCTGTCAGGGCACCGGATTCTGTCCCGGTTGCCCCTCTTCCAGGCCAGCTCTCTGCTATGGCCTGGGAGTGCAGTGGAGAATGGCCCAAGTGCTTGGGCCCTGCACCCACATGGGAGACCAGGAGAAGCACCTGGCTCCTGGCTTCGGATCAGCATGATGCACCAGCAGCAGCGCGCCAGCCACAGTGGCCATTGGAGGGTGAACCAACAGGAAAGGAAGACCTTTCTCTCTCTCTCTCTCTCTCTCTCTCTCTCACTGTCCACTCTGCCTGTCAAAAAATTTTTAAAAAAAAGATTAAGTAGGATTCATAAGAGAAAGTACTTGGCCTTTTCAGAAAATAACAATTTGTTTTTCTGGTTTTTTTTTTTTTTTAATGGTTTATTTGATAGGCAGAGAAACAGACAGACAGGTCTCCCGTCCACTGGTTCTTTCCCCAAATACCCACAGTAGAGCTGTGCCAGGCCAAAGAGGGAAGCTGGGAGCCAGAACTCAGCCCGAGTTTCCCACATGGGTGGCAGGGATCCAGGACTTGAGCCATCACCTGTTGCCTCCCTGGGTGACCATTAGCAGGAAGCTGGAATCAGAAGCAAGTCTGGGACTTGAAATCAGGAACTTAATGCAGGGGTGTTTTTAAATTTTTATTTGTGCATGTGTTGTATGTGTGTGTGAGAGAGAGAGAGTGAGCGAGCAAGAGAGAAAGATTTCCCATCTACTGGTTCATTCCCCAAATGCCCAGTACACACCAACCAGGTTTAGGCCAGGTTGGAGCCGGGAGCTGGGAATTCAGTCCGGGTCTCTGACTGAGTGGCGGAGGACCCACACACTTGAAGCATCACTTGCTGCTTCCCAGGGTCCACATTAGCAGGAAACGAGAATCGGAATTAGAGCCGGAACTCAAACCCACGCACTCCAATATGGCATGCGGGTGTCCCAAGTGGCATCTTTTTTTTTTTTTTTTAAGCTTTTAATTATTGATCTTGAAGGCAGAGTGACAGAAACTCTGGGGAGTGGGCAGGAGAGAGAGCTCTTTTATCTGCTGGTTCCCTCCTCAAATGACCACAATGACAACAGCTGGACCAGACCAAGTGTCACAGTGGCTGCTTAGCCCACTGAGCCACAACACCCCCCTTTCCTTCCCACCCCACAAGTGGAATCAGCCACTGCACAAAATGCTCTTTTCTCTCTCTCTCTCTCTCTCTTTTTTTTTTTTTTTTTTTTTTGACAGGCAGGGTTAGACAGTGAGAAAGAGAAACAGAGAGAAAGGTCTTCCTTTTGTTGGTTCACTCCCCAGATGGCCACTATAGCCGGTGCTGCACTGATCAGAAGCCAGGAGCCAGGTGCTTCTCCTGGTATCCCATGCGGGTGCAGGGCCCAAACACTTGGGCCATCCTCCACTGCCCTCGCGGGCCACAGCAGAGAGCTAGACTGGAAGAGGAGCAACCCGGACAGAATCTGGCGCCCCAACTGGGACTAGAACCCAGGGTGCTGGCGCTGCAGGCGGAGGATTAGCCTAGTGAGCCATGGCGCCAGCCATCTCTCTTCCCTTCTTGAACTTGACTGCTTGCTTTCCTTGCAGACTGACTTTTAGGCATATATATCTTACTGCATTTCATTCACAAAGTCTGAGATGGCAGAGAGAGAAAGAACAGATGGTTGGGGCCGCTGTTGTGGCGTAGCAGGTAAAGCCACTGCCTGCGATGCCAGCCATATGAACACTGGTTTATGTCCCAGCTGCTCCACTTCCAGTCGAGCTCCTTGCTAACGGCCTGGGAAAAGCAGCGGAAGATGGCCCAAGTGTTTGAGTGCCTGTTACCCACATAGGAGACCTAGAAGAAGTTCTTGGCTCCTGGGTTCGGTCTGATTCAACTGTGGCTGTTGTGGCCATTTGGGGAATGAACCAGTGAATAGAAGATTCATTTCTCTCGCTCTCTCTCTCTCTCTCTCTGTCTCTCTGTAACTCTGACTTTCAAATAAATTAATAAATATTAAAAAAAAAAAACCAGATGGTTGATTTGTGATGGGCTAGATGACAAATCACCTCAAAACCCAGTGAGTGGGGGCCGACGCTGTGGCACACAGGTTAAAACTCTGGTCTGCAGCACCAGCATCCCATATGGGCACTGGTTGGAGTCCTGGCCGTTCCACTTCCAATCCAGCTCTCTATTCTGGCCTGGGAAGGCAGTAGATGATGGCCCACGTCCTTGGGCCCCTGTGCCCACATGGGAAACCTGTAAGAAGCTCCTGGCTCCTGGCTTCAACCTGGCCCAGTGCTGGTCATTGTGGCTTATCTGGGGAGTGAACCTCCCTCTCTCTGTCTCTCCTTCTCTCTGTGATTCTAACTTTCAAATAAATAAATTAATCATTAAAAAAAAAAAAACCTCAATGAGTGCCTTAAAACAAGAACTGTTGGATATTTCTGGGTAGTTTGTTGCTCTGGGCTGGGCTCAGCTGACCACACCTGGGCTCATTTACCTGTGTATGTCAGCCCTGGGTGCCTGGGCTGTGTGTACCAGCCAGTTTCTCTCTCTCTCTCTCTCTCTCTCTCTCTCTCTCTCTCTCTGAAGGATGCTGCCCACTGACCACCTGCCGGCCTCACGGATGCCACTGTCCAGGCACGAATGTGATTCTAAGCCTTGCTAACAGTCAGAAAGTTCAGCAAGGTGCCTAGGAGGCTATTCTTCAGGAATAGGAAAGGAATGTTGTCACACAGGTGCCAACCTTCCGCTCCCCTTTAGTTTGGAAATTGTTTATTTTTATTTGAAAGGTAGAGACACAGAAAGATGGAGAAAGACAGACAGAACTCCCATTGGTTGGTGAACTCCCCAAGTACCCACGACAGCTGAGGCTGGGCCAGGCTAAAGCGAGAGCCGGGAATGCAGTCAGGTCTCCCACGTCCCCGTTAATCTGTAAGACGCTAGCTGTCAGGCCGGCGCCGTGGCTCAACAGGCTAATCCTCCGCCTTGCGGCGCCGGCACACCGGGTTCTAGTCCCAGTTGGGGCGCCGGATTCTGTCCCGGTTGCCCCTCTTCCAGGCCAGCCCTCTGCTGTGGCCCAGGAGTGCAGTGGAGGATGGCCCAAGTGCTTGGGCCCTGCACCCCATGGGAGACCAGGAAAAAGCACCTAGCACCTGGCTCCTGCCATCGGATGAGCGCGGTGCGCCGGCCGCAGCGCGCCATCTGCAGCAGCCATTGGAGGGTGAACCAATGGCAAAGGAAGACCTTTCTCTCTGTCTCTCTCTCTCTCACTGTCCACTCTGCCTGTCACAAAAAAAAAAAAAAAAAAAGATGCGAGCTGTCTCCTCTCCTGCCACTCTGTGCAGACTGACCCTTGCTGCAGTTACGCCCACAATGCTTGCCGCCCCAGCCTGGAAGCCCATGTGTCAGTTTTCTTAGTAAACTCTTATTCTGTGGAGCTCGCCAGGGGCATGGAGCCAAGAGAAAGCTGGAAAATTGACTCTCTTGTGTATAATGAATCGAGTATGCAGTATTAGCTTCCTGTTGCTGCTGTGACAAATGAACACAAATCTAGTGGCTTAACTCAACACAGACTTATCCTCTAAGGGTTCTGTAAGTCTGAAGTCTAAAATGGAGGCATTCAGCAGGGCTGGCTCCTTCTGGCGCTGCCTGCACCCCTTAGCTTGTGGTGACATAAATATTCTTTATAGAAAATCATGTCCTTCTTAATCCATGATTGATACCTTGCACTGATGTAGCACGGGAGCATACAAAAGAACTGTCTCGGAGAACCACAAACATAAATAAATAAATTCTTACTTCTTCCATCTCCTACAACTGACATCTGCCCCCTCTAAGAAGGACCCTGTGATTACCACGTGCTCACTTGATTGTCCGGGGTGATCTCCCCATGCCAAGAGTCACAGGTCCTGGGGGTTAGGATGTAGATGTCTTTGAGAGCCACTGTTCAGCCTATGCCAAAATATGTGGAATTACTTTTTCATTTCTGTCTGTCTAGAGGAGTTATATCTGGGCAATTTCATATGGCTCAGCCTGATCTAAACATTTATTCCTTCAGCACACTTTGGTACTCCAGGAGACAAAAGCTCTCCTAAATCACTTGTAGTAACTGGGCTGGGGCACGATCCTGGAGGTGAGGAGAGGATTCCGAAAGGGGTTTGTATGGGGGCCACTGTTGTGACCTAGCGGTTTAAGCTTCCGCCTGTGATGCCAGCATCCCACATGGGCACAGTTCAAGTCCCAGCTGCTTCACTTCTGAGCAAGCTCCCTGCTGATGCACCTGGGAAAGCATTGGAAGATGACCCAAATGCTTAGGCTCCTGCACCCATGTGGGAGACCCGGATGAAGCTTCTGGCTCCTGGCTTCAGCTTAGCCCAGCCCTGGCCATTGCTTGCTTGCTTGCTTACTTTCTCTCTCTCTCTCTCTCTCTCTCTCTCTCTCTGTCTGTCTGTCTCTAATCAACACTGCCTGGGAGGGCCATGTTCAAGGCTGTTGGTATGCTGAGCACCCCGGCAAGGTTATCATGTGTTTAAAGTCCCCCCACCTCCCACCCCCTTCTCTTAATCTTTTCACATTGGCCATTAAGTTTCTTTTTTTTTTTAAGATTTATTTATTTATTTATTTGAAAGTCAGAGTTACACAGAGAGAAGGAGAGGCAGAGAGAGAGAGAGAGAGAGAGAGAGAGAGAGAGAGAGGTCTTCCAGCCACTGGTTCACTCTCCAATTGGCTGCAACTGGCCATTAAGTTTCAAATCTAAATTTTAGAGGAGACACATCCAAACACAGCACCCATAATCCAGCCATGGATGGTAACCACTTTCAACATATTAGCCGATCTCCCTTCTGTATGTGTGTCCTTTACAAAGTTTGGATCCTACTATATATAAAATTTGTATCTTCCCTTTAGCTACTTAATACTGTAGGGTATGTACTTGCTCATACACTCTTAGTAAGCATATTTCTTAATTGAAGTCTCTTTTAATAGTTGCCTTTATCACAGAGACAAACAAACCTATTGCATAAAAGTAGAAAATACAGACGAGCAAAGGAATAGCATGGAAAATGGAATAGCATGGAAAATATCCTTAATCTAAATATAGGCAGCAAGTTACCTATATTCTTTTGGATGCTTACTCTGGAAGTATGTGCATGCGTAATTTTATTGACTAAATATATACAATCATGTGAATATTTTACAATTTGCAGGATTAAGGCTTCATGCAGGCTTGTCTTGCCTTTCTGGATTGGATCGTTGCAGCTCCAGCTGTTGCTGCCAATTGGGGAGTGAACCAGGGATGGAAGACCTCTCTCTCTCTCTCTCTCTCTCTCTCTCTGTCTCTCTCTCTCTCTCTGTCTCTCTCTCTCTCTCTGTGTAACTCTGACTTTCAAATAAATAAAAAAATCTTTAAAAAACAAAACAAAACTATGCATCAGCTTTGACTCATTACCATCCCTCTTAGGACTCTACCCCAAGAAAAAATTTGAAATCTGGAGCTGCACCAATCCAAAGCCAGGGGCCAGGAGCTTCTTCCGGGTCTCCCACACGGGTGCAGGGGCCCAAGAGGTTGGACCATCTTCTACTGCTTTCCCAGGCCATAGCAGAGAGCTGGATCAGAAGTGGAGCAGCTGGGACTAGAACTGGCGCCCATATGGGATGCTGGCCACAGCACTGGCCCCAGCTAATGCATAGTTTTAATACTCCTTAGTCTCTGGCTACATTCCTCTCTAGGGAGGCTGGATAATTTATTTTCTCTTGTGTAGCACTTATTTTTTAACAGTTTTTTTTGAGTATGACAATTTGATTGGAGAATCATGACATCTCAGTATTGACTTTTATTTGTATTTGATTTCTATTGAGTTAAAACATTCCCACCCCAATGTTCACTATCCTGTATAATTACCTCTCTTATGATTTTTCTGGTTACTCCTTTTGCTTACAAGTTAGCATCTCTATCAGTGGGCATACTAAGGCATAGTCACCTTTCGGTGGAAAATATCACAAGGTGCTGTCAGTTTGACATCTTCGCTATTTATTATAACATGTGGAGGAGACAAGGAAAATGTATTTCCATCAATCTTTGTGTTGTTGCCTCTTGATTTCATGAAAAATAAGAAAGACAAAGTAGTTTTTTTGACCTTTGAATCCTTCAATTACCATGCCAAGCTTTTGAGACTATTAAGACATAAATATTCTTTATAGAAAATCATATCCTTCTTAATCCATGATTGATACCTTGCACTGCTGTAGCACGGGAGCATACAAAAGAACTGTCTCAGAGAACCACAAACATAAATAGATGGGTTGTCAAATATGTTTAGACAGAAAACAACAAAGAGAGAACATAATTTACCTCTCACAGATGTCTTGACAAAGTCACAGTAGGCACCTAACACCACTTGGATTTTTTTTTTTTTTTTGGTTATGGTCCTGTTTGAACGTAGTGATGCCACCTGCTGGCGGCCATCAGCACTGCGAGTGAATAGCTCCCCGAGAAAGAACAAGTTTTAGAACAACAGCCGAAGTTGCGATTGAGTATTTAAACATATTTTGAAGTTTTAATCATATTTCTGGATAATCTGTAATGTAATTTATAAACATAAATTCTTAAAGATGGGCTGTTAACTGGATTAACAGTTCATTAATGTTCCAAAGCAAGCCAAATCCACAATTTGATTCTCTAACCTCATTTCTAAACATTGCAGTAATTTGATAATGATGGTGATGGTGATGGTGATGATAAGGAACAGGTAGCGAGCATGTTGATGGTGTACAGAGTTCCTTGAATAGCAGCATTATTAGAGTCCCTTACAGAATGGCTGAATTTATTAAGGAAGCCATCAGATTGAATGTTGCACACTTTTTCTTTGTTCCGTTTATTCAAAGGGAAAATAGGGGAGTCAGTGGGGGGTGTTCAGACCAGCCTGGGTATGTATATCCTGCTTTAGAAAAACAAGGTTTTCAAAACTCGCATTCACAAGGTGGGTAATTTAACATTGGAACTTGATTGATTGCATACAAAAGAATTTTTCAGTGTTGGAAAATATGCTTTATATAAAGTCTTTTAAATATCAGCCCTTTTTATTCATTTAAAATAACTGAGTTGACACATTTTTCATAATATCATTCGTTTTTTCCCCCAGTGCAGCAACACCAGTATCTTAAAACTAGTTTGAAATGCAAAATCTTGCTCATTCTGTATTCTCTTTGATTCTCACATGCAAATTTTGCAGGGGCTAAATGGCAAAAAAGGAGAGCAAAGAGAGACGCGTCACACTGCAAGCCGGTTTCTAAGTGACTCGTCAGATGCCTGCCTCTTAGTGCTCAGTGAAAGATGCACATCTTGCTTTTCCTCTCCAGTTAGATTTTTTTTTTTTTTTTTGCAATAAATTTCCTGCTGGGAGAACATGAGGGCTGATCTATGGAGGCTGAGCAAACCCATTTAGGCCATTTAAACATTGCAATCTACCCGTCACCGCTTAAGTCTGTGAACCAGTTGATGAGTTGCAATTTAGAAAGACATGCCTGTTTGGACCATCAGGTTCTCAGCTTAATGGTGCACTTAGTCTAAGGCTGCTGTACTCAGTCCATCAAATGAGTGTTAAAAATGAAAACAAAACAAAACCGAGTGAGCTTTGGGAACCAAAGCATGCACATAACCCCGGGCTGTCAATTCACTGTGTTGTGATGTTCATGTGTTCAGTGCATGAGGAGCCCACCACCAGGTAACCTGGAGGAATACAGAGACCCGGGATGCCTAGCAGAGACCCGGGATGCCTAGCTGGAAGCTGCGGTTCTGAAGGAGCCCCCTGCTCCTGTGACTGCTGCTGCGTGATGGGTCGAATGGCTGGGGCCGCAGAGACTAGGGGGACCGGGTAGCCACGAAAGGACAGTGTTGGAGTTGAGAGATGCTCAGCAGAAATGATTACTCTTCAAAAATCTCTCCTGCTTTGGGCAGCCAAACAGCATTGCCCATCCACACTAACTAGAAAGCAAAGCCAAGCTAACTTCACAGAGCATCGCGGTGGGGATTCGAAGGTAACTGAATATGTGCATATTTCAAGATGCAAAACATGTGTGAATAATTTTGGAACAGTTTTGCATCTGCGCTGCCTTTTGAAGCTCCCTCAGATACAAAATGCAGTCATTTTCCTAACCACTCAGTTAGTTTATGGATCTGGTTGGACAAAAGAGTAGAACTATGAAAAATGACTCTGACAAGCATTCCTTTCATCTGCAGGCAGTAAACCAGCTTTAAAGTATGATTAAAACATTTGAAACAAATACCAGAGCTGTGGGCTTAACAGCAGCCCTGGATGTGGGAATCCCACGAGGAAAACTCTCCAGGGATTTCCCCGGTGTTCCTCAGAGCCAAGAACGGATGTGTTCTGAGAACTGTGGCTTCACATCTTAAGCCTGAGTCTTGACTATCCTTCACCACCCTTTTGTAACCACTGTGTTTTAAAATTTCTTTTTTTGAAGATTGTATTTATTTATATGAAAGGCAGAGTTACAGAGGAGAGAGAGAGAGAGAGACCAAGAGAGGTCTTCCATCCAGTGGTTCATTTCCCAAATGGCCGCAACAGCCATGGCTGGGCCAAAGCCAAGAGGCTGAACTCCATCCAGGTTGCCCATGTTGGTGCAGGGGCCCAAGCACTTGGACTACCCTCCACTGCTTTCCCAGGTGCATTAGCAGGAAGCTGGATCAGAAGTGGAGCAGCCGGGGCTTGAACCAGCATCCATATTGGATGCCAGCGTGGCACGTGGTGGCTTAACCCAGTGTACCACATACTGGTACCTCATAAACATTGTTTCAAGGTGCACGATTTATATCTAAGAACTAATTGTTTCCCTTGCCCTTCAGCCTAAGTTTTACAGCCTTTTGGATCCAGGCATGGTTGTTCCAGAATTTCCTGCCTCCTTGCAGTCAAGGCCATGGGCTCAGATTGTGAGTGTGTGGGTGTGTGTGTATGTGTGTGTTGTAGGGGCAGGCAGGGATTGACTGAAAGATACGGCAGTGCCTGAGCCTGTTCAGGCTGCTGTAAGAAAGTGCCATACACTGAGGGCCTTATCAACCACAGAGATTGTACCTCTCACAGTTCCGGAGAGCTGACGTCAGAGCGCTGGCACGGTCAGGGTCTGGGAAGGGCTCTCTTCCAGGGTGCAGGTGGCCGCTTTCTTTCTCTGTCCTCACATGGTGGCCATGATAAGGTGGCAAGACAGACATTAGCCTGTGTGTAAGAAGGGCCCAAGAAAATGGGGATTATTAAAGAAAACAAATTTTTTGTAGTGGAACTAGGAAACAAGGCCTGACAGCAGACAGCAGATTACACCCACAGTAATTGCTCTTGGTCAACAGCTGTGCTAGATGGGGTTCAGCCCTCTCCTGGGGCCAGCTTAGGGGAGTCTCCCCTGCCCTGCACCAAGGGGGCTGTTAACTCTGCAACACTGTGCTGCTAAGGTCCAGAGACCTCACAGTCAGTCATTTCCCAACAGAGCTGGAGTGGAGAAGTGAAGTGGGCTGGGGGATGCTCTACTCACACCTGTAAAAAACTCTAGTCTGAAGCGGACTGGGCGCCTGGCTCTTTCCTGAGAGGCCTTCATGGTCTACCAGATGTACTCCTTTTCCTTACACCTTGCTACTTGGCTTTCCACGTGTCACATCTGAATTCTCTCTTTCGCAAAGACAAGAACCTCTGAGCAGCGTCTCCGGTAACAGCAGGAGCAGGGTGTCTCTCTAGGGTCTCTTTCGTAAAGGCGCTCATCCCACCGCAGAGGGCTCTACCTTGTCACCTGGGACCTTCAGTCACAAGGGAACTGGGTGCTGATGCAAACCGTAGGCTCTCACCGCATTCTAATCTGACAGTCGCCTCACCTCCTTCCTCCCTCCCGCCTCTGTGTGACTTCACTTCCTTTCTCAGGCCACCCAGGATGTCAATGTTAACCTCATGTCACTGATTTAATCTGTGCGGGGGTGCCCTGCACGATGCTTTCCCAGTGGTTTGAAAGCAGAGAAACTCTGTGAGTTTGCCCACATTCCTGCTACAAGAGGAGCCTGAATGATTTTGAAGAGCTCCTTCCTTGAAACTGCCTACCTTGCCCCTCCGTGCAAAATTCTGTATTTTGCAAAGACTCCAACATTGAGCCAAATTCCCCATCATTGGGCTCCACTTGAGAATCAGGGATATAATTCTCTACATTTGCAAGGCCAGAGCTGGCACCGTGACACTGTGGGTTAAGCTGCCAGCATCCCATACGGGTGATGGTTCAAGTCCTGGCTCCTCCACTTCTCATCCAGCTCCCTGCTAATGTACCTGGGAAGGCAGCAGAAGATGGACCCAGTACTTGGGCTCCTGCACCCACATGGGAGTCTCAGGTGGAGTTCCTGTCTCCTGGCTTCAGCCTAGCTCAACCCTGGCCATTGTGGCCATTTGGGGGAGTGAACCAGCAAAGGGAAGATTCTCTGTAATTCTGCCTTTCAAATAAATAAATAAATCTTTAAAAAATAAGTCTACAAAGCTGCATACAGATATGTACTCAGGTTGAGGCTATGTATCCAAAACTACAAAATCTGAAATTCTCCTAAACCTGCAAAAATGTTTAAAAGATTCCTTTTATTTATGTATTTGAAAGGCAGAGTAACAGTGAGAAAGAGAGAAACAAAGAGCAAGATCAGTCTCATCTGCTTGTTCACTCCCCAAATGACCGCAATAGCCAGGGCTGGGCCAGGCTGAATCCAAGAGCCAGGAGCTTCCCCCAGGACTCCCCATGGGTGGCAGAGACATAAGTACCTGGGCCATGATCTGCTGCCTTCCCAGGCACACTCGCAGGGAGCAGGATGGGAAACAGAGCAGCTGGGACTGATACTTGATGCTGGCGTCACCAGTGCCACAAGGCCGGCCCCCAAACCTGAAAACTTTTGAGAGCTGATGGAGTATCAGAAGTGGAACACTCCACATTTGACCTCAAATGGCAGGCTGCAGTCCAAATGCAGGTGCAGGAAAAATATTGCATAAAAATACCTTCAGGTCATGTAGATAAGGTGTACATAAACTATTCTCTGTCTCATAAATCTCATAATGTGTGTCTTGCAAAATGAATGGTGTATCTCATTGGATGTTTGGATTTTGTTATTTTTTTCCTCTGAGGTCGTTCACTGAAATACATATTTTTAGGAAGACCCTGAATTTAGGCTTATAAATACTATCTCTTTAAAATCTTTGCTTCTGCACAGTGTGGCTGTGTCAAGAGAGCTGGCGCTGACTCCTCGCTCGCTTCGCTGCTGTGGGGACGAGTGGAGAGAAGGCAAATGAGAGCAGGCAGGGCCTGCTACAGCGAGGGACTCCCCCCCCCCCCCCACACCTATGTCTGGCAGGGACTCCACGGCAGGTAGGGAAGTGGGAAAGCTCCGTGGTGGAGAAAGGGAAGGCTCTGGCTGTGCCCTGGTGGGAAGCTCTTGGCCCCCAGGGAAGCTGGAGGTGGCTAATTGGAAGCGTGGCGTCCTGTGTGGTGGGCAGGGAGCACATTTGCTTTCCTCTGGTTGGCCCCACGTGGGAAGAGAGGACAAATATAAGGGAAGGGAAGGTGGTGGTTGGCCATTCCGTCCTGGCCAGCCGCTGGTGATTGTCAGCTCTAAAACCCCGTGGTACAGGGGTCAGGGTTTGGCTTGCTGAGCTGGTTACTTGAGACAGTGGCCTGACTTCCCCCAAGTTTGGTTTGCAGACAGGCAGCAGGCTGGGGTCCCGAGCTGGTTACTGCTTCCTGGGCAGGTTGTAGCAGATGTTGAGCCGGAGTTTGGTTTCGGTGGATGGCCTGGCCATTGTCCATCCACCTACCCAGGCTGTCACCCCTGACTGCTTCTCTGGCCTTCCACACCCCCGTGGTTGACCTGGCTTTCCATTCTTTCATATGTGAGATTCAAGTGTGTAGAGGGACCATCTTTGTGCTATTTGCCAGTTAGAAAATACCGTAAAAAATAAATACAGTGGCAAGAATGACAACTTCCTGTGTGCTCAAGGCTGGACCCCTGCACCAGTGCAAACGTGACGGTTCTGCTGGCGCCTCCTCTGATTAAGCATGGACTGTCAGGAACTGGGAGCATCCAGCTTGGGACCCTCACCTCCCATGGACGGAAGCACCGTGTGGGGAGGGGAGGGGATTGCAACGCTAGGGAGGGCCAGGCTGGCTAGCATTGCCCCACGGAGTGAATGCACAAAGCTCCTGGGACTGTGTCTGTGCGGACAGTGCCTGAGAGTCCTCGTTTCTCATCCTCCCAATGCTGCTGCTACTGGCCGTCCCCTGCCCCCGGCTTACTTACTCTGCACCCACACCCAGCACCCAGGGGTCAGCACTCAGGCTCTGCAGGAAAAGAAGCAGATGCCCTCTTCCTGGAGATAAATAGACCAGACCACCAAACTCGAAACCACTGGGGCCTAATTAGGGCCTATGGGGAGATTCTCAGCGCAGTGGGAGCTGGAAGAACAGGGTCTGTGAGCTAATAGTCCTGCAGGAAGAGCTGCAGGGCTGTGCTCGCACTTCCCACGACGACTTGAGCACAGATGGTATCACCTGGGGAGGGGAATGCCACCTCTGGGCGCAGAGCTCACGTGCATCTCTGCCACAGGGACCGTGACTGGCAAGGCAGGGGTCTGCGTTGGGCTTCCTGCTCCCGCCCCTGCCCTGATACCTTTCCCCTGGGCTCAGGGCGTGGAGAGTCAGCCGTGCCTCCCAGACGTTCTCACTGCCCCCACGTGTCCACGGCACCCTGTGTTTCCCAGCCCCTACAGTGCTTCCTGAGTGTCTCCTTGGCGTGGGAGCATCTGGCCCAGCAGCTGGCCACTGGATCTCCATTACAGCAGAGGCTGGGGACCAGCACACCTCCCAGTTAGGGTTCATTTAACTGCCCACTGGTGCGTACATTCTGCTTGGTCTACTCAGTACATTAGGCCAAAGCAATTGCTTTCCTAAGTGATGAAATTAGACCCTACTCATTAGAATTTGGAAGATGGGGCCGGCGCTGTGGCTCACTTGGTTAATCCTCCACCTGCGGCACCGGCATCCCTTGTGGGCGCCGGGTTCTAGTCCCAGTTGCTCCTCTTCCAGTCCAGCTCTCTGCTGTGGCCCAGGAAGGCAGTGGAGGATGGCCCAAGTGCCTAGGCCCTGCACCCGCATGGGAGACCAGGAAGAAGCACCTGGCTCCTGGCTTTGGATGGGTGCAGTG
This sequence comes from Sylvilagus floridanus, assembly GCA_949820135.1. Lineage (NCBI taxonomy): Eukaryota > Metazoa > Chordata > Mammalia > Lagomorpha > Leporidae > Sylvilagus > Sylvilagus floridanus. The sequence goes on along the minus strand of OX463225.1, from coordinate 145,187,558 downwards.
CCGGCCATAGCAGCCATTTGGGGAATGAACCAATGGAAGGAAGACCTTTCTGTGTCTCTCTCACACTGTCTATAACTCCACCTGTCAAATAAAAAAAAAAAAAAGATAAAAAAGAATTTGGAAGATGATGGCAAGAATGATGGCAAAATGCCCCTTACTTTATTTATTTTTTTTTAGATGTATGTATTTATTTGAAAGGCAGAGTTACAGAGAGGCAGAGGTGGAGAGAGAGGGGTCTTCCATCTGCTGGTTCACTCTCTGAATGTCCGCAATAGCCAGAGCTGCGCTGATCCAAAGCCAGGAGCCAGGAGCTTCCTCTGGGTCTCCCACACAGGTGAAGGGGCCCAAGGACTTGGGCCATCTTCTACTGCTTTCCCAGGCCACAACAGAGAGCTGGATCAGAAGTGGAGCAGTTGGGACTCGAACCAGCGCTCATATGGGATGCTGGAGGCGGCTTAACCCGCTATGCCACAGTGCCACCTCCCCACTCCTTATTTTAAAAATGTTATTAATTTACCTACAAATTGCTAACACTGTACTGAGAATTGTCACAGTAATGGCATCCAGGTATTTAGAGTGATGTGCCCAGTGCTTTCAAAATGAGACACTACTGCACACATCTCACTAAGTCACAAGTCATCCTTCTAATTAGCCTCCAGTCTCCTTCTCTGTCACCTCCCACTCCCTCTGGGGGAGGAGCCTTGCTGCTCCCCACATTAGGCCAGGTGTACCTGTAAGGGCAGCTCAACACTGAAAGAGGCATAGACTTTCTGGTCAACCTGGAGGAAGGAACACAATATATAACACGATAGATATCCATTTATCCATTTGGGCTTTTAAGACTGCTGTGCTACTTCCATAATATCAAAAGGAAACCTGATATCACCCCCAAAAGAACGCGATCTAATCTCTCTACTTTTCTGTCACTCTCTCCTGCTCTCTCTCTCTGTACTCCTGTATAGACTGACAAGTCAAAACATCAATTAAGAGAAAAGGTGTGTCTCCCCCCCCCCTTTAAAGACTTATGTATTTATTTGAAAGGCAGAGTTAGAGAGAGATTTTCCATCCATTGGTTCATTGCCCAAAGGACCACAAGCCAGGAGCCTGTAACTCCTCTGGGTCTCCTATGAGGGTGCAGGGACTCCAGTACTTGGACCATCTTCCACTGCATTCCGAGGCTCATTAGCAGGGAGCTGGATCAGAAGTAAAGCTGATGGGACTCCAACTGGCACCCACAGGGGATGCTGGTGTGGCAGATGGAGGCTTAACCCAGTGCACCGTAACTCAGGCCCCAAGATGAGCCCCTTAAAGAGGAGTGCAGTGGACACCAGAGCAGAAAGAGGGTGGCTGATCTGCCGCCTTCCCTGCCTCCTGGCTTGGTTTCAGTCAGAGCCATTGCCCACTGGGCGTGCCTTCAGCGAGAGCCCAGGTCAGTGTCAGCGATGGTAGGACCAACGTTGCCTGGAGATGGGAAGGTTTTCTGCCCATGGATTTCTGAAGACCCAGGCCGGATACATTCTCAGGAAGGATGAACCAAACATCACACAGCTTTCTTTTCAAAGGAAGCAGGGAAAGCATGCAAAATGCAAATACAACATTGTTTATGATGCATTCGAACATTATTTCGCTAATGTGAGCTCCATTAAACGCAGCCGTACAGAGCCTCGGGCAATGGGGCGCATGTGGTTCTGAACTCCTGCTACAACTGAGATTAGAATTGAGGTCGGATCCAGTCACTGCCCTGCTGCTGGCGAAGTTTAATGATAGTTAGGGATGCTTAGTGGGTAATTTGCCTTGTCAGAGTCTCAGTTCCCAAGGTCGTGAACACTGCCGTGTTGGAGCCTGCAACACATGGCAAATCAAATCACGTTGCATGACACATTATGAGGCCAGCTAACATTCCATCGGACGAAAAGACTTTTTTTTTTTTTTGCCAACTTTTGTTTTCCATGGCTTTCAGGACAATTATTGAAATATTAAAACTCGAGGTGCTCTTGGAGTTTATTTAGCAAATATCCCCCTCATTCTGCTGTTGAGAGTCCCAACGACTTTGAGACTTGTTCAAGCAAATCAGTTATTGTTGCATCAGAAACATGCTGCAATGGGTGTCTGCCATGTCCCAAGCTGGCACTGCCCAGTGCTGAAGGAAGGGGGAGCAGCCTCAGAGCCCTATCTCTGATGTCTGTGGTCAGAGGCCAGGCCCGGGCTCATGTCTGAGGTCAGGAAAATACTCCAGGAAGGCTTCCTGGAGCAGGTGGGGCATAGCTCAAGTCTCGAAGGACGGGGAGCAGTTGGGACAGGTGGATCAGCTCTCAGACTGAGGTGAAGGCTCATGCATAGACCCCCGGAGGAGGTGACACAGAGACAGGCAGCTGGGGGTTCATCCGGAGCTTGGGTTTCGTTCTCAAGGTGTTGTGGGCACCGTGAGTGCAGTTTGGGTCTTTGGATCTTTTCCTCATGGTTAGGTTGACTTGTAGAAAGATGAGTGTGGAGGCTGGCGCCGCAGCTCAATAGGCTAATCCTCCACCTGCGGCACCAGCACACCAGGTTCTAGTCTTGGTTGGGGCGCCGGATTCTGTCCCGGTTGCCCCTCTTCCAGTCCAGCTCTCTGCTGTGGCCCAGGAAGGCAGTGGAGGATGGCCCAAGTCCTTGGGCCCTGCACCCCATGGGAGACCAGGAGAAGCACCTGGCTCCTGCCATCAGATCAGCGCGGTACACCAGCTACAGTGCGCCAGCCGCAGTGGCCATTGGAGGGTGAACCAACGGCAAAGGAAGACCTTTCTCTCTGTCTCTCTGTCTCTTACTGTCCACTCTGCCTGTCAAAAAATTAAAAAAAAAAAAACAGATGAGTTTGGAGTAGGTTGCAGAGGCTAGAGTCGGGGAGGAACTAGGAAGATGAACCCATAGAAGTGTAGAGGGGTCGGAGCATGGGGTACAGCGGAGATGGGCTGCACGGGAATGAGGGAGCTGGGTAGCTCCAGTTCTCCATGCTAGACGTCTCATTTTCCCCTCCTGGTCCCCCTGCACCCTTCCCCACCCTTCTCTGGGTCATGGGACGATCAAATGGCTACATCTCTAGGTTGTGGTGTCCTCCTGGGTCAGGCTGGGCTTGGCCAGTGGGTAACAGCAACAACCACAAACCTGCAGGGTGTGGGGACATGGGGCCAAATTAATTCTTTCTCCTGGCCTACTCCTGGCTACCTGTGTCTCCCCACCAAAGGCCACTCTCCCTGTAGCTGTCCTGCTCAGGTTCCAGCCACCTGTGGGGCTCAGGGCTGGTAAGAGCTCCCAACCTTTCCTGCCCTCAGGCTACGCCACTATTCCCTCTTCTTTTACTTAAACCATCTCCAGACCTTCATAAATAACCCCTTTAGTCAGCTCACTTTGAATTACCCAATTTGCACCCACTATTTGTTTTCTTTTCTTTTTTTTTAAGATATTTATTTATTTGAAAAGCAGAGTGACAGGAGAGAGGGAGAGACAAAAAAAGAGAGAGAGAGAAAGAGAGAGAGAGAGAGAGAAACAGAGATGGGGGAAGGGGAGAGAAAGAAAGATCTTCTATTTGCCTGGTTTACTTCCCAAATGGCCACTGGGAAGCCTGGAACTGCATCCAGGTCTCCCACATGGGTGCAGGGGCCCAAGCATTTGGGCCATCATCTGCTACTTTCCCAGGCGCATTAGCAGGGAGCTGGATCAGAGCTGGGATATGAACCAGAAGTCCATATGGTATGCCGGCATCCCTAACAGCAGGTTAACCCACTTTGCTATTTGTTTCCAGCCAGGAGTCTGGCTAATCCTGTCTCTGCCCGGGGTGCCTGAGATGAGATGATGAGCTTCTCTCCGCCCTGCCTCCCAGGCCCTCCTTCCCTACTTGTCCCTTTCTGCGATGTCTGAGCATGCACCTGCTCCTGCCTGCCCCCACTCACTGTCCTAGCAAGGCCTGCCCATAGCCCCTCCTTCTGCTCCTCCTCCTATCTCTTGGGACTAAGGCCACCCTGCAAAGTCTGGACCGACTACTTGGGACTTCTCCCCTAGAACACAGCTCTCCAGGCAGGTACATTAAACAGAGGAAAGAGAGCAGCCTCATCTTCCTTGCTCATTACCATTCTTTCCAGGTGCCTCTTCCAGAAACCTCTGTCCTGGCCTGTCTCTTCCTTACTCCAAACGGGCAAAGCTCACCCGTTCCGGGGCTCTGCCACGTCGGCGTGCAGAGGTTTAGAACGCTTGTGCAGGGGCTCTGCTGCAGAGGAGGCATCCTGCACCCTGCGTGGCTGGCCCAGGCGCTCACGCTGCACAGGGAGCCACTCGCGTGGGCGTGGGGTGCCGGGCACAGAGCTGAGGGCCAGTGCCGCGTTTGCTCGCTCCACTTTCACAGACCTGTGTGGATCTGCTTAGACACCAAGGCCTTCGGCTGCCGACCATTTATTTAAAGCAAGTGCTTATTGCTGGTTGTGCTTGGGGGCAGAAGGGTCACGTGACCCCCTGCCCAGGAGGTTTCCAATCTAAGTAAAAGAGACAAAACAATTCAATGAAAGAAAAATACATAACCTGGTCAATGAGATGGTGCTGTAACCCTCAGAGGATGAGGTTATTGGCTTTTTCTCTTCTTATTCATTCTTTTTTGCCTGCAGGGTAATCTTTCAACACTATCCTGCCTCTGAAAACCCTTTAAATGTGAAAGGCTTTGTTAATGCAAGGGTATGGGATGCATTTAAAGTGGAATCTGGTGACAAAGACTGGCTGGCATTGAGGTAGGTTGGTCTTCCAGGCCTCAGGTGGTTTGCAGGGACGACTGTGGGGGATACAGGGTGACTGTGAAACCAGCCCAGGCCCCCCGGGGGTAAGCCCGGCAGATCCCCCCCACCCTGGCTGCCTGTTGCCATGGGGAGGCTGTGACTGCTGTCTGGGGGAGCAGAGGCACCGTTCTTTGCCTTGGAAACTGGGAGCCCTCCCCAGAAGCACCAGCAGGTCGGGCTCTGCAGGGGGCCACACAGCGAGACACATTCCACCTGCCTGGGTCATGGCGGCTGACAGGGAGCTGTGAGTGACGCTGTTCATCCTCACACCCCCAGGACCCGCAGAGAAGGGGCTCCATTGATATGGGGGCGGGGGCAGAGCCAGCCACGGGATAAACAGCCTGTCTGGGGAGCAGCACTTGGTTCTAAAGGCGGTTATGCAGTCTGCGCAGGAAAGAGAACGGCCCTTTCTAGCCCCTTCACAGAGCACACACAGGCTGGGACCCGCTGGGGCAGATCACAGAAGACAGCTCTGTGCCCCGGGAGGGGACCATCCTTCTCCCAGCTCCCAGCTCCCAGCTCCTGGGCGTCCGGCCACACTGGAGCCCAGGAGGTTTACTCTGGACTGGAGGTGAAGCCCAGCCGGAGGCTCCCTCCAGACAAGCCTGGCTTGGGGCACACTTTCCTTAGGGGGACAGCCCAGGGGGCATGGGGTGACCACCCCGTGACCACATGGATGCCCTGGGAAAGGAGCCGCAGCCGCAACCGTGGGCCTGTGCCCGCATTTGGTAGAGGCAAGGCCCAGGCGCACGTCTGGGTGGGTGTTGGTTTCTGCTTTATGAAGTGGTTTCTGATGTATGATCCTAAGTACTCCTCGCATGCCCCCCTCAGATAAAAGTATTTTTACCCCATTTACAGGTGAGAAAGGGAGGCATGTGGCTATAGAGTGATTTATCCTGGCCACATGGCTTAAAAGTGGGTGTTTCTCCAAGCCTTCTGATGCCAAATGCTCCTTCCACCATTAAACCATGTGTGTGGCACAGCCGTGGTGGAGACTCCAAAGGTGATCCCAGCATGACCCGCTGCCTTTGGAAGGTGTGGAGACTGTGGCTTTACATCTACCTAGCTGCAGATGAGAAATGCCCTCGTTTAGCATGTGTTTAGTAAGCTTTCCCTGTCAGACAAGGGCCTGCTCCAGACCCCAGGAGGTGGCTGGTCCTAGTGCCTCTTACCGAGCAGGTGCAGGAGCCCCAAGGTCAGCTGGCAGGGCTTCTTCCCAGGGAGGCCTGGTGTCTGAGGATGAGAGACCAGACTGTGGGTCCTATACAATCCCGGCACTCAATCTTTTAGTCTCTTGCTTTCTGGAACCCTCAAAGGCTCACAGCTCCCCAGCATCCATCCCCTCACCCCCACCAGATAATCTGCTTCAGTCCCCACCCAGACACAGATTGTCCCTCTCAGGTGGTACCCAAGCATTCCAATTAACAATTCACTTAGCTACCACTAACACACACTGAAAACAGCAACAGCTCAGTCCCAGTGGGAGTTAATTTTTATCTTATATGAAAAGGCGAAAAGTCAACAGTTACAGGCCGGGTGGAAGTTCCACAAAGTGATTAGGGAAACACTTCTTTTTCTGGGAGAGGGGGTGCTCATAAAGCTGCCTCAGGATCCAGAATGCTTACTGGCGTTCCAGCCATCAGATCCACATTCCAGGGAGAAGACAAGTGGGAAAGGACTGAGGGCTAATGGCAGGGTACAGGGGAAAGCAGAGCGGGGCATGGGGTGGGGAATGAGGTAGCTCTCAAGTGTCCTCGCCGGAGCTTGGCACGACCACCGCAGGAGCTTCTCAGAGGCCCCAGGAGATCCCCCAACCCGACATGCAGCAGCATGGAGATCCCGAGGGACCCAGGGACCTGTGGGCACTCCCATCTTTCCTGCTTTGTGAGGATTTACAATCAGAGCTTAAGGGCCCGAGTCTGTACCCACACTGGTGAGGATTGGGCCCAGGTGGGCCTGGAGGACAGAAAGCAGGGTGGCTCCCATGGAGGGAGGGGGAATGGCAAGGGTGAAGGTGGGGATAAGGCAACTGATGAACCTGGACGGGGCTCAGGTGCAGCACCTGCTGGGGGCGGGGCCTAGGCAGTGCAGGTCTCCTGGGCCTTGTGGCTGTCTCTGGGGCCTTTGCATGTCATTTACCTGCTCCCCGCCCAGCAGCCATGAAGAGGCCAGGAGGAGGCGGGCTACAAGGTGATGCTGTGGAAAGGACATGGGACCCACACCACTGCCCACGGTCCTGCTGGTCCTGCTGGCTTTTCCTGCCCTGACCCTGTGGCCTGTGCCAGCCCAGGGCACCAAGGAGCCCAGCGTGGTCTGTGGAGGTGAGTACGCCGGGGGAAATGCTTCCCCTGCCCTCCCCACATAGGGCAGGTGCCAGGCAACTCGCTTGCCCTGTCACTCCCGGCCTCGAGTACCCAGAGAAGCCCTGTGGGTTTCTGCTTCGGTGTCCGCCAGCCCAGGTCCAGGGACCAGAGCTTGTGGGCAGCCGCCCTGGAGTCTCTGCCCCCAGCTCACAGGCTGCTTCTGCTGTGCCGTTTCACCTCTCTGAGCCTTCTCTGACAGGTGGTTGGGGTCACTGACTTGGGCTGTGGTGGCCAGGCCTGGCACTCACCCTCATGGGGCTGCTAGTTACCCCTCACTAATGCTGTCAGGTGTTGGGGACGTGAATTTGCCCTCTGGACTGCGGGGATTCCTGGGTGGTTTTCAGTCGCTGTGAGCACAAAGGTGGTGAGGTGTTCTCCCACTCGTACCGATGAGAATGGCATAGTCAACAAGAGTTCTGAAAGAGCCAGGCCATCCGGGTGAGGAGGACAGGCTGCCCAGTGGCGGTGGGGGATGGGCCCGGGCAGAGGCCCGCAACGCCAGCCGACGAGCACCAGGATGCTTCTGGTCCGGCCCAGGCTCTGCTGAGTCTCGGGTGCGCGCTCTGCTCTGCACGTCGGTGGTTCCCGCTGAGTGGCCATGGGGTCTGCGGGTTGGGGGTGGACCCTTTGTGCTTTCCTAAGCTCTGCCAGAGCAGTTAGAAGCCAGTGGTGCTCTCTGACCAGTGCTGCTGTCCCCGCCTGGCTCTGGGGCCAGAGAAGCACAGTGGCAGGGCTGCAGGTGCGCTGTGTGGGCACAGGGGCTGGGGACAGGGCGGGGGGGAGAGGAGATGGGGAGCCCATGACGGAGACAGGACAAGAGTCCATGCAGTGGCAGCTGGTAAAGGTGCGGGGGTGGAGGGGAGAGAACGGCAGGGTGGGGATGGGGGACCTTCCCTGAGGCCAAGCCTTTCATGGAGCCTCCCAGAGGCATCCCCACCTCCACACTTCATCAGCAGGCTCCCTGGCGTAGGGCGGTTGGAGAGCAAGCAAAAGATGCTACCGACCCCAAATCCCCCCTCCTTGTCCGGATCCAGTGCCTGGTGCCTTTTCTTTAAAGCATCCTCTCCAGGGAGCTCCTGCTCCAGTGCAAATACGTAGGCCAGCCTGGGGGAGAGAGAAGAGAGGAGACAAACTTGGCAGTGATCCTGGACGGGTCTGGGCTCCGAGGGACGGGCAGGGGCATCCACGGGTAAGACGGCCACGAGAGGCCTAGAGCTGTGATTTGCAGCACTGTTTTGGGCATTGGTCCTCCTCTTACGAGAGACCCCCCAGGGAGCAGCAGGTAAGGGTGGGCCACCGTGCTGCAGCCCAGGTTCTCCAGAGGGCTGGGGAGGGGCACCGCAGTGAGGCCCGAGCCCCGGGGGGCCTGGAGACCAGGCCTAGAATCTCCGTTTCTGTTCATTTGTCTCGAAAGTGTACATAATGATAGCATTCTAGAACTTGCGTGTCCGATTTTACATGGGCGTATAGTGGGGCACTCAGAAATGATGCCTTGCTGGTAAGTTTGGAATATACCTGGTGCAGAGCTGGGGCACGCTGAGGGTGCAAAAACCAGCGCTCTGAGACGTGGGATGGGCACACAGGAAGCTGCTGAGGCCCTGGGCTTAGAGGTGGCAGGTGGAGAGGCTGAGCTGAGCAGGCAAACTGAACCCCAAGGAAAGAAGGCGACGTGGTCCACTGAGGGCCCTCTGTGTGCTCACATGTGGTTCAGCCTCAGTTTATGAAACCCTTCTCTTTGGTGGATATATATTTTTTTCCTTCTGTGTCTCATTCTGCATTTTTTCTTTAAAAAAATATCTTGCAGTGTTTGCTTTGATCTGAAGCAAAGCCATTTAAGGGAACCTGGGAGCACAAGCCTCCCTCAGTCTGGTTGAGCCCCCAGCTCTCTGCACAAATGTCCTGGGCACTGGTCGGGAGGCAACGTCGCTGCTCTCCTGACTCTGCCTTGCAGGACACCTTGCCCTTCCTGGAAGAACGCGAGCACCCTGCTGCTGTCCTTCTGGGAGTCACACGGACAATAAAGTGCATGAAGGCATCATTTCCCAGGGATCATTGTCATTCGCATTGAGAGAAAGGCCCTCTGCGAAGCACGCAGGTCTGGGCCTGGTCCCCTTTCCTGGAATAGTGGGATTTGGTGATATAGAGCCAAGCTCCTTCCATGGAGTCAGCTGTTGGGCGTGAGCACTGTGGGAAGAGGCCAACTGGCTGATAAGGGCAGCCATGTCTAAGGCTTGCATTTAGCACTCTTCTCTCTCTGGTGGAGTGCTCCATGGGCATTGCCTCCCTCAGGCCCTCACAGTCCTGAGAGGTAGAGGGATGCCAACCTGTTGGCACCTGCTGATGTGCCTCAGCGCCACCTGCTGCCTGCTGCAGGCACCTGGGAACCTTCTCGGGCCCCCAGGAAGTTCCTGGCCTCTTTGGCTGAGTTCAGAGAAGGATGGAAGTGCCAGTGACCCTGAGAACAGCTCTCGATGAGGTGAGGGAGGACGATCCAAGCTGCCCTGCACCCCCGCAATGCTGAATGCTGCGGTCTGCATCGGGGCCCCTCCTGTAGGAACAGGGAAGCCAGGCAGTGTGTATCTCGGGCTTTGCGGGCCGTGGACTGAACTCTGCTCTGCCGCTGTGCACAAAAGCAGCCATGGAAAACCTGCCAACAATTGGGCGTATCTGTGTTCTGTAAAACTTTGCTTACAAAACAGATGGCAGCTGAATTTGGCCCAGGAGCAGAAGTTTGCCCAGCTCTGCTCTCCAGTCTCCCAGGCCCAGACAGGGTTGGTCTTCAGTTTCCCACACATGCATCCTCATCCATCCCTCCACGCTCTTACCCTGCCTCTAGGGAAACGCACCCTAGGACAGGTGGGGAGAATTAGCATCCTCACTTGACACTGATGAGGAACCTGAGTCAAAAGCTTTTTACCTGAGGTGGTGCAGGTGGCAAAGGGCGGTGCCAGGTCCAGTCCGGGTTGTCTGGCTCCACGCTATGTTCTCAACAACTAGGCTGTGTTGCATCTCTAAACGGTTCAGGCAACCAACAAGCGTGTGTGCCTTTGAGCACCTCTAGGTGCCGTGGAGTTGTACATGATCAGGGGTAGAAGTCGTAGAAGCACAAGGAACACTGACAACGTCTGGACAAGTGTCGCATGGATGGGGGACATCAAAATGATTGAACTCAGATGAGGGAAGACCTTGCCCGCCCACCCCGTTACTTCCATGTTGCCAGATCCCGTGGTCACCCTTGACCCCTGCCGGGGCCAGCACAGCAGACTCCTCCCGGCTTCTGCAGACGCCGCTGGTTTTCTAGGGGTTTCCTTGGCTCCGCCTTTTCCAGCCTCTTCGGCTGGATTGTCCCTTCTGCCCACCTCTATGTGATGGGGCCACGCCATGGGCGAGCCCCTTATGCTCCACAGCCTTGTTCCATGGTCTCTGCTCAGAGGCCCCTGTCATCAAGACGGTCCCTGGGGTAATTGAAGCCTGGGGCTCTGCTGGGGCACTGGCTGATGCAATTTTAAGCAGTTCAGCCATCTGGGACGCGAATGTGCGTTTTTCAACACTTGGTGCTTCCTTTTTGGCTGTAGTGCCCTGCCCCTGCATGTCAGGTCAGCCCACTTGAAACATCTGGTCTTGCCAAATGGGAGGGGGCTCCTGGCTCCCATTGCTTGGCCGAGACGGATACAAGGAAGACCTCACTCAGCTGCCGGTGATGGGCACAGCCCGTCTCTGGGGCAGCCGGAGGAAGCAGAACTCAAGGCAGGCCTATGCTGAGAGGATCCTGGAGGAAGGCGCGGTCTCTCTGAGGCTGTCCGTGCAGAACTCGCCCATCCTTTATCTATCACCAGCTAGGGCTGAACCCTGCCTGGAGTGCCAGAACAACAGAATCCTTCATTCCCGTTTGTCTCTTGCTTCCCTGCTGGGCCTGGGGAGGAGCAGAGGCAGCCCTAACAGCGGGGTGGTGCCTTGTCCGTCCTCCACCAGCCTGTGTTTGTAGCAAACCTGTCCTTGTCCTTTACAAGAGCCCCTGGACTGTCCCCAGGATGAGGAATGCTCTTCACTCGTTAACCGGATCCTCCCACTGACTCAGCGTAGGTGGTCCTAGCCAGGCCGTTGGCCTTATTTACCTGCTGGAGACTCCAAATGTCCCTCTCCAGCCCTGACCTTGCCCTTGAGTCTAGACTCGAATGGACAGCAACCTCTGCACACTCCCCCAGTGTCTAATATCATTTCAGACACAGTCTTCCCAAAGGGACCTCTGGAATCTTCTCCCTCCCCCCTGCCCCACAGTGTTTCTGGGTCTCTTCAAATCCTTTCAGTGGTCCCGCCCTGTGTGTGGTGGCAGAAGCACAGAGCAAGGCGTGGACTTCGCGTTTCCTCTGTTTCACCCCCGCACTGAGTCCCGGTGGTACTATCTCCAAGAATATCTGTATCTGAAGCCCACCTGCTCGGTTGACGTGCGCCACCTCCACTTCGGGAAGCAGGGCCAGCTTGTGTCTGAACAGTGGTCTAGGCCCCAGGTGGCCTCCACTTCCCTTCTGAGCCCTCCAATCCATTCTCCACACCAAAGTCAAAGTGATTTTTAAAAAAAATATCTAATCCCACTCATTCAGGCCCATTTTAAAGGTTTTCAGTAGCTTACCATTGCTCTTAGAATACAGCCCAGTTCTTTACTGTGGTCTCCAACTCTCTGCTCACCAGGATGCTTGCCATTTTCTTTAAGAGAGTTACAGAGAAGGAGAAGGAAAGGGAGAGGGAGAGAGAGAGGGAGGGAGGGCGGAAGGGAGAGGGAGAGGGAGGGAGGGGGAGAGAGGGAGAGAGGGAGAGAGAGAGAACCTGCTGGTTCACTCCCCAGATGACCACAGCGGTGAAATCCCTGTGTCCAAGAGTGGAGCCACCTGGCAGCCCAGGACTTCTCAGCTCTGAGCCTCTGCCCCCTAGAATAGATTCCCTTTGTATCTCAGACGTTCCATCCGGGGTCTTTTTGTTACTGACACTAACAGTAGCTTATGTCATATGTCTTCCATTTCTTCCGCTTTCTAAGAGGGATTTGCCTTCTCACTCTCTGTGTTCCTTTTGGAAGTGACTACGTGTGCAGTTGTAGTCTTTACTTACGTGTTTGCTAGTTAATTGCCATCACCCTGGCTTGAACCAAAGCTCCACTTGAACACAACAAACTTCATGATCTTGGGGCTGCTAGCCTGGAGCCCCTGCTGGGCTGCAGATAACCGCTTGCTGAACGGATGGGTGAGTGAGGCGCTCAAAGCAGGCTCTGAGGGGACTGAGGCAGGGGGGACCTGGAGGGTGCACTCTGAGTGGGGAGGAAACCCTGTGTTTCCTCTGCTCCGGGGAAGGTAACCTAGCAGGCTCTGAAGGGAACCAGACCTGCAGCTGTTTTCAGGTCACAGATTGGTGGGGTCTGGTAGGAATGGGCTGGGAGGGAACAGAAAGGCCCCTGGGAACGAAGAGCGTCCCTCAAGATTTGCCAGCTGGTGCTCACTGAGCAGGTTCTACCGGAGAGCCGGTGCTGTCTCCTGCATGTCTGGCCACTGCGAGTCCGCTGTGTGACTTCGAGGTGTGGCTGCGTCGCCCCTGCAGGCCAAGTGTCTCAGGGCAGCAGCACCTGCTGCCTCTCGCTGCATCACCTCTGTGCCTGGACACCACATGTGGAGCATTGATGCAATAGGTGGTATCCTACCTATTAGAGGAAAGAACGAGAGAGGACTCCTGGCCTCAAAGTCAAGAAGAGGCGAGCCCTGGCTCCTTGGGTCTTTGAGTGACAGCCTGTGGGAGGAGTGCAGGGACCACAGAGGATGTGGGCAACAGGTGCAGACAAGGGGGCTCGGTCTGCACCTGCCCCCCGAGGCCTACTACTGCCCCGGTCGTGGGCCTGGCCTTGGACGGGCCTTACCCTCACTCTCAGAATCTGCCTCCTGCTTGTCTGTGGGCTCTTGCAGGCTGCTACTCTTCTTTGGGATTTCAGGTATTTTTTTTTCTGCTTTTTCGTTCCAAAAACTGGTAACTAGATGCTTGGCTGTGGAAAATGCAAGTTCCCTGCTTCTAGCTACCCCAAGATAGGCATGCATTTGAGTGTGTCTGGAGCTGTATGGACTACAGCATGGATATGGTGGCACAACAGCATCTGCCACCTGAGCCACTGTTGGGTACAATTCTGTGGCCTTAAGTACATTGACGATGATGTTCCTCCACCTGTAACACCCATCTCCAGATTGTCCATCTTCTCGCAGTGTTGGTTGGGAATGAGGTTGTTCTCGACACCCATTTAGCAGTAATTCCTCAGTCTCCCACCTCTGCCCCTGGCGACCACCGTTCTGCTTCATGCCCATATGAGACCGACTCCTCTAACTACCCTGTGCAGATGGAATCATGCCGTTTCTGCTCTGTTGGGGCTGGTTTATTTCACTCAGTGGTTTGTCCTCAAGGGTCGTCCATGTTGGATTCAGTGTCAGGATGGTCTTCCTTTTTCAGGCTGAATAATACTCTTTTTTTTTTTTTTTTTTTTTTTAATTTTTGACAGGCAGAGTGGACAGTGAGAGAGACAGAGAGAAAGGTCTTCCTTTGCCATTGGTTCACCCTCCAATGGCTGCCGCGGACGGCGCGCTGCGGACGGCGCACCGCGCTCATCCGATGGCAGGAGCCAGGTGCTAGGTGCTTATCCTGGTCTCCCATGGGGTGCAGGGCCCAAGCACTTGGGCCATCCTCCACTGCACTCCTGGGCCACAGCAGAGGGCTGGCCTGGAAGAGGGGCTACCGGGACAGAATCCGGTGCCCCGACTGGGACTAGAACCTGGTATGCCGGCGCCGCAAGGCATAGGATTAGCCTGTTGAGCCACGGCGCCAGCCTGAATAATACTCTTAAAAAATATTTATTTATTTATTTATTTGAAAGTCAGAGTTACACAGGGAGAGAAGGAGAGGCAGAGAGAGAGGTCTTCCATCCACTGGTTCACTCCCCAGTTGGCTGCAATGGCTGAAGCTGCGCGGATCTGAAGCCAGGAGCCAGGAGCTTCCTCCATGTAGGTGCAGGGCCCAAAGGACTTGGACCCTCTTCCACTGCTTTCCCAGGCCATAGCAGAGAGCTGGATCAGAAGTGGAGCAGCCGGGTCTTGAACCAGTGCCCACATAGGATACCGGCACTGCAGGCAGCAGCTTTACCCACTACACCACAGCGCCAGCCCCAACAGCCATCTTCTTACTAGTAAGACGTGAGGCCGCATTTTGTGTCTTTCAATGCTATAAATAGAATTGTTTAGCATACCTTTCACCCATGAGGTTTTGGAGGCCTGTTCATGACAGTTTTTGTGGGTCTACCAGGGTTTCTTCCAGTTTCCGTGTCTAAAATTCAGTTGCTAATGGCTTGTCTGTACCTTCCTTAACCCACTCTGCGTGTTTGTAATTTTTGGCAGTCTGATAAGTGAAAATAGTGGCAGTTTTATCTGCATGTCTCAAGTTTTGAGTAAGACTGGATATATTTTCGCCTGACTGATGGCTGAATGTCATTTCATGTTCTAAGAATGGCCCATCTTTGCTAATTTTCCCATTAGACTTATTTTTTCCTTAATGATTTATAAGAGCTTTTTGAGCAAGTTCCTATTGCCTTTTCCACATGCACTGAAGTTTTCTTTCAGTTTTTAACTTATCTTTTGAAATTGTCCATGGTACTTTTTTTCTACAAAATGTGTTTATTTATTTAGCTGAGAGGCCAGGTCGTGGTGGGAAGAGGCAGACAGTGAGAGCTCCTACCTGTCGGTTAATTTCCAAACGCCCACAGTGGCCAGGGCTGGGCCAGACCAACGCCTGGAGCTGGAAAATCAGTTCTGGTCTCACATGGGCGTGGCGGGGACCCAGCTCCTGGAGCCATCACCGTCTGTCTCCCTGGATACACAGTATCAGGCAGCTGGAGTGGGGAGTGGAGCTGGCCTTGATCCCAGGCACTTTGATATGGGACGTGGGCTTCTTAATCTGATGTCTTAACCATTAGACCAAACATGCATCCCTACAAATTTTAGTCTAATGACATTTATTAATATAAATACAATATATTAATATTAATTTTAGTCTACTATAATTTCTTAATCACTTTCTTTGTGATTTTTTGTTTTCTTATCATAATTAGCTCATTTGAAGATTACTTTTAAAAAATCATATTGGATTTACCTGGAATTAATTTTTTCTAAGATTTTTGTTTATGTATTTGAAAGGCAGAGATGCAGAGAGAGAGAGGGAGACAGAGGGAGACAGCTTCTATAAACTGGTTCATTCCCTAATTGGCTGTAACAACCACAGCTGGGCCAGGCCAAAACCTGGAACCAGGAGCTTCATCCAGGTCTTCCACATGGGTGCCAGGGCCCAAGCACTTGGGCCATCTTCCGCTGCTTTCCCAGGCCATAGCAGGGAGCTGGATCAGAAGTGGAGCAGCTGGGAATCAAACTGGCATTCGTATGGGATGCTAGCACCACAGGTGGTGACTTCACTTCCTGCACCACAGTGTTGGTGCGGGAACTAATTTTTGTATAAAGAGCTATGGTAGAAATTGAGACTAATGAGTTGACTTTCGGCACATAACAAATGTTCAACAAGTGTTTTTATTACCATATTTTTATTATTTAAAATATTATCTCATGATCAAGCCCCATGAATTAGAGTCTATTTTTTGACTCTCTGTTTTTAAATCCATTTTTACACTAGTGTTATTTTCCTTACATAATTTTATACTTTATTATCCCATATTATTCTCATATTTTTATTAACTTTCAAAAAACATTTATTTATTTGAAAGGTAGAGTTACAGAAAGAGAAGAGGAGAAAGAGAGGGAGAGAGAGAGGGAGACAGAGAGGGAGAGAGAGAGGGAGACAGAGAGGGAGAGAGAGAGGGAGAGAGAGAGAGAGAGAGAGAGACTATCTCCCATCCACAGGTTCACTCCCCAAAGGCCGTAACAGCTGGGGCTGGGCCAGGCTGAATCAGGAACCAGCAACTCCATCAAGGTCTCCCACGTGATTGGCAGGGGCCCAAAATCTCAAGCCACCTTCCTCTGTTTTCCAGGTGCATCAGCAGGGAGCTGGATTGAAAATAGAGCAACTGGGACTCCAACCAGCACTCATGGAATCCCGCTGTCGCAGGCAGTGGCTTACCCAGCTGTGCCACAGCACTGGCTCCATATTTTTATTAACTTTAATTTTTTTTTAAATATCAGAAAAATGTCATTATTTTATGATCTCATTGAATGTATACAGATCAATTTACAGAGAATTTACATATTCACAGTCCTTAGTAGAGTTAAAATTTTCTTGAGATTTGTCCCACATGTTTTCCCCTTTTAAGTAAACTTTATCTCTTAGAGTAGTTTTAGGTTGACAGCAAAGTTGATCTGAAAGTACAGAGTTCCTAGTACCTCTGCCCCTCCCACACAAACAGCCTTCCCCACTGTCCACTTCCCTCACTAGTGTGGTGCATTGGTTACAGTCTGGGAATCCACACTCACGCATCCTCATCACCCAGAGTGCACAGTTTACAGGAGGGCTCGCTCCTGGCGTGCTGCCTTCTATGGGTTTGGACAAATGTGTTATATGACATGTGCCTCCCACTGCCCTAAAGCCTAACGCACAACTGTTTTACACTTATTTCCGGTTAGTTGGCCTTGCTGGCATTAATCAGATCTTTTCTTCCTTCATGTTTTTTAACTGGCTTTAGAATATCTGGGAGACATCTTCCGGGTCTCCCACATAGGTGCAGGGGCCCAAGCACTTGGGCCATCTTCCAATGCTTTCCTAGGCGCATTAGCAGGGAGCTGGATGGGAAGTGGAGCAGCAGGGACTTGAACTGGCACTCATGTGGGATGCCGGTGTCACATGCAGCAGCTTAATCCACTGTGCCACAACTCCAGTCCCAAGAGATTTTTACATTTTACTGTTTATTTCATCTACTTGAAAAGCAGAGTTATGGGGGCGGGGGTAAAAAGATATCTTCCATCCACTGGTTCACTTCCCAAATGCCCACAACAGCTAGGGCCGAGCCAGGCCAAATCCCAGGAGGCCAGAACTTCGTGTGGGTCTCCCATGTGGGTGGCAGTGGCCCAAGTACTTGAACCAGTCATCTGCTGCTTCCTAGGAAACATTAGCAGGTTGCTGGATGGGAAGTGGAGCACCTGGAACCTCCATATGGGTTGTTCCAAATGACAGCTTAACCCACAGCAGAAGTTTGCTATTTTTACATAGAAATTTTGTGGTCAGTTTGTGAGTTCTCTAAGTGTTCTGAGAAAGTGGATTTCCTTGCATTCGTCAGGCATCATCTGCGAATAACTGTCATTTTGCTTAGACACCGGCAAAAGCTTTCCTTCTCAGGTTGTTCTGCTTCCCCAGTCAGATCTTTGCCCGCTCTGGCTTGGGTCCCAGACTTTCACACCCACATCCGCCCGTGTCTTCAGAACCCCCAGGTTTACAGACATCCACCCACACCACACTCGGGCTCCATGTCCTCTGTGCGCCTGTCCAATAATGTCCCGGACTGTACTTCATTCTGCCCTAGGCGCTACCTTAGAGTGTGTGTATGTGTGTGAATGCATTTGTGAGGGTTAGTGTGCATACCGTGCTTGTGTGTATGTACACGCATGTAGGAATGTATGTAAGTTTGAGCATGTTTGTGTAAGTGGTGCATGTGTGTCATATGTGCAATATATGTTCACGTGTGTGGTTGTATATGCACATGTGTGTGCATGTACACACATGCCCTTATGTGTACATTATGGATACTTGTAGTTCAAATTCTCCTGGATACACTGGGGTACTAACTTGTGTTTGTCCTCCTAGACCCCTTCCCCTTAGTTACAGATCTTCTTCAAAGCTGACGTGTGCGGCTCTGGGTGCAGTTTGTGCATTCTCCAAACCCGTGCTTCCGGGCGGATGTGCTCAGCTGTTGCCTGAGCGGGGCTCTGCTCTGGCATAGCAGCGTCCCATAGTCCCTTCCTGGTGTCAGTGGCCATTCCCAGGATCACTTTGGGCTACTTTTATGGGCTTAGTTTCTTTTTCTTTTTTTTTTTTTAAAGGATTTATTTATTTGAGAGGCAGAGTTACAGACAGAGGAAAGGGAGAGAATGGGGGGGGGGGTCTTTCATTTGTAAATGGCCCCAACAGCCAGAGATGGGCCGATCTGAAGCCAGAAGCCAGGAGCTTCTTCCGGGCCTCCCTAGGCCATCCTCTACTGCTTTCCCAGACCATTAGCAGGGAGCTGGATTGGAAGTGGAGCATCCGGGACTCAAACCGGCACCCATATGGGATGCTGGTGCTGCAGGCAGAGGCTTAACCTACTGTGCTGCAGCACCAAACCCTATGGGCTTCGTTTCTGCCATGCTCTCACCATCCCTTTCTTTGGTCTGTGTGACCGTTTGGAGCAGACATAAAGATGGAGGATGAGATGAGACTCCTAGCAGCCTCAAACTCTGCACACTCAGTGGACACTTGCCCTGGCCCCCCCCGAAACAGCTGTCTGTGCGTGTGTGGCACCTTGTGAGTCATCGTTGTTGGGTTCTGCTCTTCCTGAGGACGCCTGCTGCGTGTAGCCCAGCCCACTTGAGCCCCTCTGTACAGGTGCGTCAGATGAGCAGGCGGAGCAGATTTCTGTCCCCCTCCCCGACCTCCGTCACTCCGTAGAGTGCGCTTCTGCGAGTCTCATTGTTAGCAGACCCGGCTCGCGTGGCAGCCATCAGCATGATGGACTAGAAGCTATTGATTTCATGACAACTACCCCTGCTAGGAATCGATCTAATGTTTTCATTACACTAAAAATGCTTTAACAAGTTCATTCGGAATTAGGCAACGGTAAAGATTTGCTCGGTTCCGACGGGGTCCCCTAAAGGAGGGTGACTTTTTGGAGACCTTCTGGTGTAAGAACCACCCCAGGACCTGCAATGGCCTAAGCTACAAGGCAGCCTTCCTGGAAGAGGCCAGAGGGCTTCGCTGCTTGGCGCCTGGGCACTGCCCTTCCCCACCAGGGCTTTGCTTTAGAGATGCCGTGGTGAGAGAGGGAGGTGTCCCTGTTCTCTGGCGTCTTCCTCCCTGTGTGCTAGCAAAAGGCCCTTGCGGTCATCGCCCTGGGGCAGCCTCCCCATCCGTCTTTCTGTTGGGTTTCTCCGTTGGGGAGTTTGCTCCTGATTTCTCGGCCTCTTGCTGCCCTGGGTTTTGCACTGTTGCCTTGACCCGTCTGAGCCCTGCCTGCTTCGTAGCTGTGGAATCCTGAGCACACTGCCTAGGCTCTATGTGCCTTGGGGCTGCCATGTGTCACATGTGGCCACACTGCTTCCTTGTGGGGCTACCGTAAGTGGTCGGTGAGCTTGCACACAAGAAGCATTGCACCAGCACACAGAGAGCCCCTGGGAAATTCAACTCTGCTGCTTAGTGTGGGGCTCCCGGGGAGTGCTGTGACCAATCGGTGCTGCTCTGACTGCTGGGTGTCCGAGAGCTGTGGGGCAGCCCCAGCCCCAGCCTCAGTGCCCCCTTCCCCAGGAGCCCAGCTGCCCCACGCCTGGCCCAGGGCAGAGGGCTCAATGCCATGATCTGAAGGCTTGTGTCCCTGCACCCCATCATAGCCACACGTTGAAACCCGAATCCCCAGGAGGATGGTGTTAGGAGGTAGGGCCTTTGGGGGTGATTAGGTCACGAGGGTGGCACCCTCATAAGTAGGACTGGTACCCATCTAGAGAAACCCCGGAGAGTCCTTGCTCCTTCCACCACATATGGACGTGGACGGAGGCTTTATCTGGTTACCAGGAAACCTCTTCCTCACCGCTGGCTCTGCCGGCTCCTTGATCTTGGACTTGCAGCCTCCAATATTGTGAGAAACGTCTGCAGCTCATAAGCCATGTGGTGTAGGGTATTTTGTCAAGAATCGACTAACACTGAGCAGGAGCCATCTGTCAGCCTCTCTCTTTTTTTTTTTTTTTTTTTTTTTTGCTAGGCAGAGTGGACAGTGAGAGAGAGAGAGAGAGAGAGAAAGGTCTTCCTTTTTCCGTTGGTTCACCCCCCCCCCATGGCTGCTGTGGCTGGCACGCTGCAGCTGGTGCACCACGCTGATCTGAAGCCAGGAGCCAGGTGCTTCTCCTGGTCTCCCATGCGGATGCAGGACATCCTCCACTGCACTCCCAGGCCACAGCAGAGAGCTGGCCTGGAGGAGGGGCAACTGGGACAGAATCTGGCGCCCCGACCGGGACTAGAACCCGGTGTGCCAGTGCTGCAAGCGGAGGATTAGCCTATTGAGCCGTGGTGCCGGCCCTGTCAGCCTCTTAGGAGCCCCTCAACCATCCCGGCTCTGTCATCTGCAGGGACTAGGGCAAGAGGAAAAGACAGGTCCCCAGGGCAGACACCAGGAAGGATCCCAGGACAGCAACAGCAGAGCGTTGAGCGCAAGAGCCTCCTATGAGTGGACTCTGGGCACATCCTGCCCATCATGAAGTCAGCACCTCGTATACCTATATTCTAGGACCCTGGCTGTGGATATAGGTGGTCTGGGCATCCAGACTTCTGTGTGGTTCCTGCCCAGGTGCCCTGATGCACTCCACTTCTCTAGACCCTGGCATGAACCATTTGCCTGGTGGAGCCCTGGGTTCCCGGTTTTCTGTGCCTGGTAGATGCCCCCCACCTCCCTCCTCTTCTTTGGCTGGGCCGGAAATCAGACACTGCAGGCCATCTGCTAGCTCCATGTAGTCTGTTTTGTCTCTCTCTCTCACAATGGTGTCTCTCACGATTTTTTTTTTTTCATTCAGCAGAAGAAGCTGGTGTGCATGGCAGTTAGGATGGGCTGGGTGATGCTAACAGAGAGCCCCCATATAGTTGTAGCCCACGAAAATCATTCCTTCCTTCCCTCTGGTGCCATGTGCCCTCCATGGTGAGCTGGGCTCTGCTGCAGTCCTCCTGTGGCAGCACTGGGAGTGTTGCTGCTGGTCAGGGAAGAGGAGAGGAGAGCTCAGGAGGGCCCAGCTGGAACCCAAATGCTGCGATGCAGGAGTGAGACACAGCATGTCTGCTCACAGCGCACTGGGTAGGATGGGTCATTGGCTCCTGCCGTGGGAATGCCACCCCCCTGGCACAAGGAATGACGAGGTGGATCTGTCTGTTGAGTGTCGTTCGTGTTGGCCAACCTGCAGAGTTGCACTTCTAAAGAGGTGCCCAGATTTCACCATTCCCTGACACCCGGTGGGATTGGGTTGGGTGGCATTGTCATGGACATCAATGAAGACCCACCCTGGTTTCTTTGAAGACAATAAAGTCATTTGGGTCACTTTCTACACACACATGTTCCCTGTGTGGTCCTATAGATTTCTGGATCTAGGCCGGCGCCGTGGCTCAACAGGCTAATCCTCCGCCTTGCGGCGCCGGCACACCGGGTTCTAGTCCCGGTCGGGGCGCCGGATTCTGTCCCGGTTGCCCCTCTTCCAGGCCAGCCCTCTGCTGTGGCCCAGGAGTGCAGTGGAGGATGGCCCAGGTGCTTGGGCCCTGCACCCCATGGGGAGACCAGGAAAAGCACCTGGCTCCTGGCTCCTGCCATCGGACGATCACGGTGCGCCGGCCGCAGCGCGCCGTCCGCGGCAGCCATTGGAGGGTGAACCAACGGCAAAAGGAAGACCTTTCTCTCTGTCTCTCTCTCTCACTGTCCACTCTGCCTGTAAAAAAAAAAAGATATCTGGATCTAAAGAACAAAAAAGAAAGAAAACAAAACCAGCGTCTGGCATTTACCCCCAGCCTCTAGAGTCTCAATTTGTTTTTTTTTTTAAGATTTATTTATTTGAAAGGCGAAGTTACAGAGAGAGAGAGAGAGAGAGAGAGAGAGGTCTTCCATCTGCTGGTTCTCTCCCCAGATGGCTGCAATGTCTGGAGCTGTGCCAATCTGAAGCCAGGAGCTTTTTCTGGGTCTCCCACATGGGTGCAGGGGCCTGAGGACTTGGGCCATATTCTACTGCTTTCCCAGGCCATAGCAGACAGCTGGATCGGAAGTGGAGCAGCTGGGACCCAAACTGGCGCCCATATGGGATGCCGGAGCTGCAGGCTGGAGCTTTAACCCACTGCACCACAGCACCGGCCCCATAAGCTGCTCCTTCTAAGAGGAGTTTATATCACTGCTCTCACAATGCCAGCTTCCTAACAAGCTGACAGGAACCTGCCACCTCACCCCCAAGTGGGATTAGCCAACTAAACCTTGTCACAGCCTCCTCAAACCCGGAGCCAGGGCCTTCCCTCAGGCAGGGGAGCCATGGACAACTTGGTGTCTTTTGATAGTTTGCAAGGCAATCATTTTCTTCCCGGGAGGAGGAGGCATCTGAGTGCCCTGGCGCAGGTACGATGCCTTTTGACGGGACTGCAGGGGCCCCTGGTCCCGTGGAGCACATCGATTGAGGCAGCTGGGCTCACTACATAAAAGATGAAGCCAGCATGGGTTGTTGCTTAATTGGTTTATTAGGACTCGCACGAGTCGTGCATGGAAGATGCTTGCCAGCGCCAAACTTTATTCAGTGGGAACAGTGAGGTCTTGTGAGCCTCTGTGCAGAACACAGTGTGAGAGGATTTCATTTGGCAAACGTGCTCTCGCCATTGCCCCTGGGAGCTGCTCCTTGCGCCAGCTCTGCCCCGCAGTGGCTTGCTCGCATGCCTCCGGCTGCACAGAGGTTAGGATGCCGCCGGAGCTGCAGAAATGGACCTGCTTCCGAATCCTGGCTCTGCAGCGTGTGTGGCCTGATGCAAGACGCTTGGCTATTTCTAAGCCTCAGTCTCCCCCATCCATAAAATGGGCATGATAGCAACAGTCTGCCTTGGACAGTGACTCGGTGCCCCCCGGCAGCGTGCTCAGCAGTGTCTGGTGGGCAGTGAGCACCCCACAGACAGCTGCTGTTGCCCGTGCTCCTCCAGCTCCCTCGGGGGCTGTTGCCAAGCTGTTACCTCCCCCGTCGTGTATCATCAATCACATAATGTGTGGTGTTCTCCAAGAAGGGCTCGAGGGACAAGAGGCCGCACCAAAATAACTCTGCCCGGTGCCTTGTGACAGTCCTAAGTGATAAACAGCCTGTTTTGCACTGTGAACAGATGTCATCAAATATTTGCAAGAAGAGAAATATAACTCAAGAAACTGGGAATAAAAACATGTAAAAAAATAATCAAATGAGGAGGCTGGTGCTGTGGCATAGCAGGTAAGACAGCCGTCTGCAGTGCCAGCATCCCATATGGGCACCGGTTCAAGTCCCAGCTGTTCAGCTTCCAATCCTGCTCTCTGCTATGGCCTGGGAAAGCAATAGAAGATGGCCCAAGTGCTTGGGTCCCTGCACCCACGTGGGAGACCAAGAGGAGGCTCCTGGGTCCTGACTTCGGATCAGCCCAGCTCCGGCCATTGTGGCCATTTGGGGAGTGAACCAGTGGATGGAAGACCTCTCTCTTTGCCTCTGCCTCTCTGTAACTCTGACTTTCAAGTAAAATAAGCATCTTTTTTAAAATAAATAATAATCAAATGAGAATATCTGAGTGAGAGAAATAGATGAAAAGTAAGATTCAAGCGGTGGGTTTGGGTGGATTGGATTTCTGGTTGCCTGTCACTGACCAGGGCTCTGTTTGTGTTGGTACCAGAAATCTCTCAACTCTGCCAGGTGGGTGGCACCTGTCTTCCCTTGATGGTCAAGGTCATTTTCCTGCACATCAAGATGATGGCGTGAGACCGGGGGTAAGCAGAATTACGGTGAGAGTAGACTGCTCATGGGCCAACAGGCACCCCCAGCACCGAACTTGCGTAGTGCTTCTTTCGCCCGCGAGGATCTAGAAGCGACAGGCCTGTCTTTTGTGTTCCAGGGAAGCACGGTTTGCTTGTGCAGTTTGCAAACAGTAGGGATGAGCTTTGCCTCCCCTGCCACCTCTCTCCGCCTCACAGCCGGAGCATCTTAGAGCTGTTCACATGAGCTCTTCTTTTTCACAGGGACTCTGGTTTTAGACCTGGAAAACATAATTTAGGTTAAAGCTCAATGGGGAGTCCCTCCCTCGGATGGGTTGCCGTGGTGATGTGCTGGGGGGGTACCTAGCCTGACGCTATTTGCAAGGGCCTCCGGCTCTGGTTTTGTCGGCACCAGCTGGTGGAGCCTCCTCTTTGCAGGCTGCCCTCGCCCCCCCCCTCCACCTGCTGCCTCCCTGAATCACTGCCCAGTGCTCTGATTCGCAGAGTAAGGCATGTCCCGGGGTCCCTGGGCCAGGCTTCTCCTTGCTGACAGAGCCTGATTTTGTTCAGCTAAAGAGTGGCCAAGGGCTGCAGAGGACAGGCTGGGCCCGGCCTAGTCCCCTGGGGCGAATCTCTCTGCCTCAAACGTCGTGGTTGTATTTCCCCACCAGTGACTGGGTGAGGCCAGGCCGTAGGACGTTCTGGCCGGGAGCAGCTGGGGCGTCTGTTTTCCTAGCAAACAGAGGTGGTCGACAGGTGAGGAAAGACTCGTTCTTGCCTCTAGATGTCGGGGTTTGAGGATTGGAAGCTTAGAATCGCGGCCAACAGCTCCCAACCTGCGGGAAAGCCAAGAGCAATGCAAAGGAGCAGGATCAGAGAGGGCAGCTGTGGACGGGCCGAGGCCAGCCACAGGTGTCGCCAGCCTGTAGCCTTCCTGACCTGCAGAAAGGAGCTTTCCTCCTTCCTGTTTGCAGATCCACTTGCTGAAGCCCTAACCCGCACTGTGGCTGGAAATAGAGCCCTTAGCAAGATGGCGTGGAGCTAAAATGAGGCCTTCAGAGTGGGCCCTGATCCAGCGCACCTGGTGTTCTTGTAGAAGGAGGAGACCAGGGCGCAGGCACTCAGGGAGAGGACACTGTCCACCTGCCAGGGCGAGCGGCCTTGGGAGAAAGCAGCCCTGCCCTCCCTGGTCATGCACTCCACTTTCTAGAATGGTGGAGAGATGGATGCTGTTTGAGCCACCCTGTCTGTGGTACGTGTTAGGGCAACCCTAGCAAACTAATACATTGCTGAAGTCAGTACTGGCTTAGGAAGCAGATAATGCAATCCCTAATCAAAATGGCTTCAATGAGAAGGAGAAAATAGATTTCTTCCCGAAGAGTTATTTTTATTTATTTGAAAGGCAGAATTATGGAGACAGAAGGAGAGATGGGAAGATCTTCCAACTGCTGGTTCAATCCCAAATGGCCACAATGGCTAGGGCCAGGTTGAAGCCAGGAGCCTGGAACTCCATCTGGGTGTCCTGCCTAGGTGGCAGGGACCCAAGCTATCTTGGGCTATCTTCTGCTGTTCCCTAGGCACATTAGCAAGGAACTGGATCAGAAGCAGTGCAGCCAGGACTTGAACCAGCGCCCATATGGGATTCTGGCATTGCAGGTGATGGCTTTATTCACTAGTCACAATGCCAGCCCTAGAAAATCGATTAAATGACATGCAAGAGGACTTCAAAAAGTTCATGGGAAAATGAAATTAAAAAGTAAGTTGGTTTTGGTGCAAAAAGAAAATGCGAAACCCATGCATACTTATTTCATAACACACATTTTCCGTGAACTTTGCGAAGGCTCCTCGTACGAGCAGTCAGGAAGCAAAGCAGCTGCGACACCATCAAAGCTCTGGCCTCCTCCACCTTCCCACTCTGCCCCGCACAGCCCCTTGGTGTGAACCTCACACTGGCTCCTCCCTCCTGGGCACCTGCAGCTGTCTCCTGCAGAGGACAATGTCCAGGCGCAGGAACGAGGTGCCGAGATGCTCCCACACGTCTCTGTTCTGTATAAGAGAGCAGAGCCCGTCTGGAAGCCTGCCAGCTGCCTTCTCCTCACATCCTGTCACTATAACCATGTTTGTGACACATGCCCATCTGAAACCAGTAGTTGGCAAGATGCGTAGAATTACTGTGGTCAGGTTGAACTGGGGAGGAGCCAGTTTCTCCGACACATATGGATGCAAATAACTGGACACAAGTGGTGCTTTGTTAAAAGAAGAGAGGGACAGGAATGGGGGGTTGGAAGGCAACCACAGTGTCTGCCCTGCTTTGTGCTTGTAATCCATCACCAATCCTATTGATTTGACCTCCAAAAGAGCTCTTAAATCCGTTAATCTCTCTGCATCTCCTCCCCCACTGTGGTAACGCAAGCCCCAGCATCCTCCAGCCTGGACTGGTGCAGTAGCCCCACAGCTGGCTTACTGACATACACCCTGGTTCTCTCTAGGCTGTTCTCCGAACAAATCTCTTCAAGTCTCACCTCACCCAAAACACTGCGATCGTTCTACTGGGGTTGGAATAAAGACACGTGTCCTTGCCTCTGCCTGGTATGGCTGCTGCTCACCTCTGCACGCAACCCACACCTCCCTCTCTTTTCTTTCTTTTCTTTTTTTAAAGATTTATTTATTTATTTGAAAGTCAGAGTTACACAGAGAGAGGAGAGGCAGAGAGAGAGAGAGAGAGAGAGGTCTTCTATCCCTGGTTCACTCCCCAATAGGCTGCAACAGCCAGAACTGCGCTTATCTGAAGCCAGGAGCCAGGAGCTTCTTCCGGGTCTCCCATGAGAGTGCAGAGCCCCAAGGAATTGGGCCATCCTCCACTGCTTTCCCAGGCTGCAGCAGAGAGCTGGATCGGAAGTGGAGCAGCTGGGTCTCGAACCGGTGCCCATATGGGATGCTGGCACTTCAGGCCATGGCTTTAACCTGCTGCGCCACAGTGCCAGCCCCCTCTCTTTTCTCTCCAGGGATCTTAGCGACTGTTTTTCCGTGCCCCTCGCTCTTGCCTATGATATTTTTGCAAATACAGTTCCTTCCGCTCTTCACTTGGTCAGTGGCAGAGCATCCTTCAGGTCTTACCTGTCACCATCTTAGGGAGACTTCCCCTGTCTACCACCAGACTGCAGCCCACCTCTCTCTGCTCACCTGCTGGTGTCACCCATGCTGAACTCAGATGGGAGCCATCTGCTGCCTACTGCTTACAGTCTGGAGCAGGCCAGCAGCTCTGAGACGGCCCCTCCTCTGCATGGCTGGCCTCCTTGTGCAGAGTCTGGGGTATCCCGGGACGGCTGCCAGTCTACCAGAGCTTGGTCCCTGCCATTGCACAACCATGTCTATCGTCACAGCCTAGCCGCAGGGCTGGGTGCAACTCCGACTGGTGATAGAAGAGCAGCAAAGTGCTGTGGGCATGTTTCCTAACCTGCAGCGCCATGCAGGTCCTCAGAGAGCAGGAGTTTTTCCTGTCCAGAACCCTTCAGTTCCACTCTGCAAGCTGCAAACTCCACGAGCAGCAACAGCTTTTCTTACTCATTGTTCTCTGTCTGGCACCTTCTGCAGTGCCCAGAGGGGAGTAAGTGCTGCAATACGTGGTGGTGAATGACAAACGAAACACAGTTAGCTCCAGGTTAATTTGAAAAGGCAGCTGCAGGGGCCGGTGTTACAGCAGTGTGTTAAGCCGCCACTTGCAAAGCCAGCACCCGTTTTGGAGCAATGGTTTGAGCCCCAGCTGCTCCGCTTGAGATCCAGCTCCCAGCTAATGTGTCTGGGAAAGCAGCAGATGATGGCCCAAGTAGTAAGTTCCCTGCAACCCACGTGGGAGACCCAGATGGAGTTCCAGGCTCCTGGCTTCATCCTGGCCCAGTCCTGGCTGTTACAGCCATTTGGAGAGTGAAGCAGCAGATGGAAAATTCTCCTATTTTCTTTTTTAATTATTTATTTGAAAGGCAGAGATACAGAGAAAGAAGGAAAGAGAGAGAGAGAGAGCGAGCTTCTATACCTGGTTCACTCTCCAAATGGCCACAATGGCAGGGACTGGGCCAAGGTGAAGCCAAGAGCTACTTCTGGGTCTCCCACATTGGGTGCAGGGGCCCAAGCACTTGACCTTTCCTAGGTGCATTAGCAGGGAGCTGGATAGGAAGTGGAGCAGCAGGGATTTGAACTGGCACCCATGTGGGATGCCAGCACTACAAGTGGAGGTTTAACCTTCTATGCCACAGTGCAAGCCCCCAAATCTCTCTCTCTCTCTCTTTCTTCCTTTCCTGTCTCTCTGTAACTCTGCCTCTCAAATAAATAAACTTAAAAAACTTAAAAAAAAGATTTATAAAAAAGGCAGTTATGTTAAATGAAGACAATTTGTGAAGCGAAATTATCCATGTTTAAAGCATCTGGAACAACCTAACAAGCACAGATACGAAGGTGAAGGAAATTACTGTCTGTCTGCCTGGTGGATGTAATGTAACAGCTGGATTATACACAAATTTGGAAAATATAGTATAACGCTGAAGATGTCTCTATGTCTCTCTTTCTGTCTCCCCCGGTCTGCCTTTCAAATAAATTAAAATAAATAATAAAATTTTAAAAAGAAATTTTGGAATGATTGCTAAGAAATTAAAAAAAAAAAAAAACCAAGGAGGAAAAAATTCTAGTGCTTTCTCGCCTCTCCCCTTCGCCCCCTGGCAGCACGCCCCGCCCCCAGCCTCTTGCTGGCAGACCCAGCCAGGTCCGCCAGTAGCTGTCTCTCTCAGTTTCCACACCTGCCCTCAGGGAGGCCTTCTCTGATACCTAGTTCCCGAGCATCCGTGTGACTTTCTCTTCCCCTGTGTGGTTAACACTCAGCCCTTTGACCTTGTGTTCATCATTCTCCCGGCTGGACCGTCAACCAGTGAGGGTGGAGCTGACACCCTGACCCATTTCTCTGCCTCCTGCACCATGTTGGTAGAGAGGACCCGTTCAAGCGCCCTGTGGCTGTGTCGCCAGTCATCACAAACGGAGAGGCTTAAAGCCACTGCAGTCCTGGAGGCCAGCAGTCTCACGTGATCGGGGGCCAGCAGGAGCCTGGAGGGTGGCCTTTTGCTCCAGTGTTGCCAGCAACCCTGGTGTCCTGGCAGTCCCTGGTGCCTGGAGACATCTCCCATCTCCTGTGTCCCATGGCTTCTCCTCCTGTGTCTTCTTTGTGAGTCCGTCTCTGTCTCTTCTCTGCCTATCAGGACACCTGTCATTGGGTATAAGGATACCCTAATAGGATGATCTCATCATCACCCTACTCACTAACAAGACCAAGTTCACAAGTGCTGGGAGCTGGAATGCCAGTGTATTTGGTGGTGATGGGGGGGGGGGGTTGGTGCAGAGAGAAAGGAAGGAAGGAATGGGGCTGCTTCTTCTGCAGCTGGTGCAGCTGGGCTTAGGTTCACAGCCCAGCTCCTGCCTGTACCTGCCTGCCCTGCAGGCACTGTGCTCAGTCCTGCCTGGCTGGGCCCCCCGTGTCCATCACAGGCCCTGGTGTCCCCACTGGAGGCATGAGATACCCCTGGAGGACTCCAGCCTCTCAGTCATTCAGATTTCGGAGCAGGTGCAGCTTGCCTCTGGGTCTCTGGGCTTCATTCTCACCAGCCCCTGCCAGCTGGTGAGAACGTGCGGCCACACCTCTGGGTGTCTGGTGACCAGAACTTTGAAGGAGGATTCCAGCACCAGCCACTTCCACCTGTGAGATAGTGAGGGCTTATAGCCGGGTGGTATGTCTCCAGCACCTCTCTTTACTGGCCCCTTCCCTTGCTGCGAGAGTCAGGGGAGCCTGGACATTAGGCAGAAGACACAGAGTGGGGGCTGAAAATCACGTGGGCATTTTGAATTGTCATTGCTTTAATGGTGGGACTCGTGCGTCACACATAGAAAGTGCTAGAAAATGTTTTATTCTAAAAATAAGCCATGGGCAAGCATCTGGCCTAGTGGTTAAGATAACGGCTGAGAGGGGCCTGTGGCACCGGCATCCCAGATGGGCTCTGATTTGTATCCCAGCTGCTCCTCTTCTGATCCAGCTCTCTGCTATGGCCTGGGAAAGCAGTGGAAGATGGCCCATGTCCTTGGACCCCTGCACCCACATGGGAGACCCGGAAAGCTCCTGGCTCCTGGCTCCAGATTGGTTCAGTTACAGCCTTTGTGGCCATTTGGAGAGCGAGCCAGCAGATAGAAGACCTTTCTCTCTGTCTCCTTCTGTTAGGAACTCTACCTCTCAAGTAAATAAATAATTTATTTTTTTTAATGCCAGCTGAGATGCCTACATCCCACATCAGAGTGCCCAGGTTCGAGTCCCAGCTCTAGCTTCAGATTCCAATTTCGAGCTAATGCAAACACTTGAGCCAGGATGGCTCAAGTAATTGGGTTCGTGGATCAAATTGCCAGCTCCTGCCTCCAGCCCCGGTCCCTCTTCCAGTTGGTATGGGCATTTGGGTGAGTGAGGCAGCACATAGGAGCCCTCTTGTCTATTTCTCTTCATCTGTCTCTCTGCCTCTTAAAATTAAATTAGAAGAATAAACCAATAAGCCATGTTCTCTGGCGCCTTGGAGACCGTGGCTCATTCTCGCCTCTTTGTCATTGGCGGCATCTTCTCCAGAGAGGTGCGGGGAAGAAGACAGCTCTGGATGTTTCAGACAGGGCGTGCCCACCATTGCAGAGCGGAATGGCCCCGCTGCAGTCAAAGATGTGTGCAGACCCTGAACCCAAGCCGCACCCCCGACTCCAAATATTTATGGCTGCTGCAGCCCAGAGTCTATGTTTTGCAGCCCCCTAAGCTTGTGATCTGCAGGTTTGTGGAATAAATAAACAAATCCTACAGTGCCCGGGACGAGGATGACCTGGGTTCTCTCGGTCACTGAGTTGGTCAGGTCTCTTTAGATGCCTCTTACTGGACTGGCTCCTTTCCACATCAGTGGTTCACTGGTGTCCTCTAGTCAAATGCAAGCAAGGGCTGGGATTTGTACCCAGAGACTTCTTTGTACCTGACTCAGAACCATGAAAATAGCAGGTGCTTATACACGTGTTCCTTTCTTAACCGCCAGAGAAACCAGCAGGTCTCGGGCAGGGCGGTAGGGAAAGCTTGGCTGCGTGGTTGCAAGCTTTGCCTACGCCTGTTGTGTAAATGCTTCCACCCCGCCAGCTGCAGGCCGCCTGTGTGATGTCACCACGTGCGGGGTTGGAAAGGGGCACTCACACAATCCACTGCAGCAAGCCCCGAGCCACCCGGGGAATCATCGGCATCGGCCTTGACACTGGCCGTCAGCTCTTCCCCATTTCCACATCTGCCTCCAAGAAAGACAGGGAGAGAGAAGGCAGCCGAGTCGGTGGGGCCCAGCTGGGATAGGGCCTGCCCTCTGGCAGGCAATGTGACCCACCAGTGCCCCCAGGAGGCCCCACTCCCACCGCCTGCTCTAATAAACTCTAAACTCCAGTGATTTAAGTGAAGATTTCAGATTAACATTTAAATTAATGCCGGACTGGAAATCTGGAGCCCGGGTCGCTGATGTGACTGTGCAGTTAGCTTGTTCTCTGACCTGGGGCAGAAATGTAAAATGATCTGTTCGCACAGAGCCACCCTCCACGGGGAGGTCAGAGAGGACGCTCCTCCTTGCCCTGTCCGGAAGCCCGGAACCTTCCCGCATGGCTGGGGATCGTCAAGGCCCTGACAAGCTCTGCTCGACCCCCTGAGGGCGGGATTCCAGGCAGCTGGTCCCTGAGGGAGGGAGGCAGGTGCTGCAGCTTTCAGTGGCAACCCCTCCACGTGCTGGCTTGGCCTTTGTAAGGGGCTCCGCGACCCCTGGGGCCTGCTCGTGGCCCTGCTGCAGGCCTTGTCCCTGGGTTGGGTGAGCAGGGCATCTATTAAGAGGAGCCCTCAGGGTTAATACCTGTGGAAGGGAGGGTGAGAGAGCTGGATGCTGCCAGGGGTGTAATGCAGGCCCAGGGACAGCCCCCTGGACCCTACGCTGGCCCACCAGAGTGGCCCCAGCTGGCCCAAATGGCCAGGCCTCCTGTCCTGCCTTGCCTAGTCTCTGCGTGTGGGCTGCCCCAGGAGGCCTGACAGCTGGAAGAACCTGCCAAGTCCTCTGGGCGCTGGGACAAAGCCTGCCCAGGAGGGGACATGGGCAGGGCCTAAGTGTCCGTCATACACTGTTCTGCAGGTCTCTTTCTCCTGCTCCTTCCCTGGCTCTGTGGGCACCATCTCCTCAGCTCTAATGGAACCTGTGCCCTTGTAACTGCCACCTTGACCCCCGGGGCACGGGGGGACACTCAGTGACACAGCCATCAACCCTAAGGAGCCCTGCCTGTGCACTCCGTCTTGTTGCCCCTGACTCCTGCTGACTTGGGCCAGCCAGCCTAGCCTTGTGGGCACCAGAGAGCCAGGTAGACCCAAATCGGCCACCAGCAGAATGAGCTCAAGGCTTTAGCAGCAGGGGAGCAGCCAGGCCGGAGTCTGGGGCCCGGGTCTGCAAATGCAAGGGACAGGAGGACACTGGGAGCACAGGGGGCCACGCTCGCTGTCCCCGCCAGGAATTGCAGAGGGAGCAGGGACGGAAGCAGTTGTGTGTGCCAGGCACGTACAGACCCAGACGTTCCTGAGAGAACTGGAAGGACAGCGGGCTGCTGCCAGGCAGGTGTGGAGCCAGGGGCCACACCCTTTCTGTTGTGCAACACTGCCCTCTGTGAGCCAGGAGGAGGCGATGCAGCATCTCCGGCTCTCGGCTCCATCAGGAGGACTGGGCACCCGGAGGTACCTGGACCGGGACCCACCCTGGTGCTCCAGCACCCTGCACGGGGACCTGCTGCTCCTTCTCAGGACGACACGCCGCCCTCTGAGTTGGCCCAGTGGCCAGACTGGCCACGCCCCCTTCACTGACCATTTCTGTCTCTGCCCCCCCGCTGTCTTCCTTCTCACTTGTCAAGGGATCAGAGGTGTCCGAACATCCCAGCCTCTCCCCCGTCTCTGTCTGGCCTGACTCTGAGCTCTTTGCAGGCATGCTGTGTTCTTGGTGGGCTTCAGGCACCCCCAAGGACTCCCCCACTGCAAGCAGCTGACAGGGAGCGTCCTGACCCTGGGGCAGAAGGTGCCATTCTGTCTGCCAGTGGGTATAGGGAGCTCGGAGGAGCAGCGACCTGTGTCTCTCTGGTTCAGGTGGAGGAACGCCAGCCAGCGTGCCACAGAGGCCCGCCCCTGGCAGGCTCCCTGGACCCCGGCCCTTCACAGATCCCCGGGCTATCTCTCGTGGTACCCTAGTCCTGAGCTTGGCCAATGGCCACACTCCAACAGTGGGATGGAGCAGCAGGGGCAAAGGGGGAGGGCTGGCTGTTTCA
Organism: Sylvilagus floridanus; assembly: GCA_949820135.1. Lineage (NCBI taxonomy): Eukaryota > Metazoa > Chordata > Mammalia > Lagomorpha > Leporidae > Sylvilagus > Sylvilagus floridanus. The sequence continues at coordinate 145,154,334 of OX463225.1, read as the reverse complement.
GAAGGCTCTGGAACGCATGGTTATGGAACCAAGGTGCAAGGTCCAGCCTGGCCGTAAGCTCTGTCCCTAGGGAAGGGGGGGGGGATGACTGTGGGGACAGCTTTGTGGCCTCTGTGTGCCACAGTCAGTACACATGGTGGGTGCTGATGGGGATGCAGAGACACAGTGTTGGATGCCTCTGGCCGTGGCCTGAGCAAACCGTCTGTCTCTTCTGGCTGTGGCCTTGGAGAACCAGGCTGTTCTACTGGAGGCTTCTGGGCTCTCAAGGACCGGGTGCCCCTGACTGGATGTGCTGGCCAGTCACAGGTGATCACAGCTCTCATTGGTTGAGGCCACCAGGCTGTAGGCAGCAGAGTCAGGACGGCAAAGCCTGCGCTCCGTCTGACCTGCGTGCGCAGGTGGTGGCTCAGAGCCGCACTGGGTAACCAAGAAGCCCGGGCGTTGTTGCTCTGTCTCCGCGAGCTGCATCTGTGAAACGGGGACAGCGCTAGGATCACCATCGGGGAGCTGTGTGTTACAACTGTCACATGACCCGCCGCGTCACCTGGAAGGCAGCTGCACTGTCTCTGGGGACCTTCCTGCATCTCGTCGTAGCCACGGCAGGCTGTGCCATCAGCCACCGCATTCTGATACACAGTCGGAAGATAGTGCGAAAAAGAACAGGTCGAACTCTGGGCCTATGAAGGTTATGCTGTTGTAACCAAGAGATGCCCGCATACAATGGCTTGAGTAAGACAGAAGCCCTGTGCCTCACTTAACAGCCAGGTGAGCGATTAAGACTGGTGGGCAGTCTTTGCGTCCAAGCCTTCTGTACGTGGGCTTCCTCCCACCTTGTTTCTCAGCAGGCTTCAGGTGACCCTGTCCACAGACCGCCCACACGTGGGGCCTCCAAGGTCAGTTTCCAGTTCAGCCAACGCACCTGGGGTCGGAGGCCGCTCTTTGTTCAGGTTTTATTTCTGAGCATTCAGCCTGAGGGCCACACCTAAGTTGTTCCAAGCTGGGCAGCCTGGGAATAGAAGAAGGGGAGAAGGGACCCCAGGAGCCAGCACTAGGTCCACAGCCCAGAGGAAGTCAGCTTCAGAGGGCCCCTGGGGATGTCAGCTCCGGCAAAAACAGATCTTTGGGGGTTTCGGACAAACGTTTTCCATAATGCAGATGCTACTGGGGTGTCGTTAGTGCAACCAGAAGGTCTTTGATGTGTCTGACAGACGCAGAGTGTTGAATGTCTTCCTTTAAAAAAGGTCTATTTTATTTTTATAAAAAGCTTTATTTATTTGAAAGGCAGAGTGACAGAGAGAAGGAGAGAGGGAGAGAGAGAGAGAATCTTCCATCTGCTGGTTCACTCCCCAGATGGCCTCAACAGTCTGGACTGCGCCAGACTGAAGAAGCGTATTCTCAATGCAAGGTAAGTTGTATGCAGTTTTGAGGCTAGGCCACTGCTTGCAACGTCAGCAGCCCAGTGCAGAGTGCCAGTTTGCATCCCAGCTGCTCCGCTTCTGATCCAGGCCCTGCTGATGCACCTAGGAAAGCAGCAGAGACGGCTTGGGTACTTGGGCCCTCACCACCCCCATGGGAAACCTGAATGTAGTTCCTGGCTCCCGGTTTCAGCCTGGCCAAGCCCTGGCCATTGCAGCCGTCTGGGGACTGAACAGTGGGTGGAAGATCTCTCTCTGGGTCTCCCCTTCTCTTTGTCACTCTGCCTTTCAGATAAACAAATGAATAAATGTAAAAAAGCAAGTGTGCGCAGTTTTCAAAGCCAAATATTACAGAAGAGAAAACAGAGAAGACCGTTCTCCCTGCAGTTGCCCTTGACAAGTTTCAGAGCACAAGCCTCCTCCAGGTTGCTAGGTCCTGTCTCGAGCCATCGAGCTCTCGAGCTGGGTGTGGGGGCCGAGGGGCCTTCCTCTGAGCCCACCGAGAGAGCTCGCTCGGGCTCTCCTCTCCCTGACCACGGTGGTCTCGTTGTCTTGTTCAGCATGCAGGGCGCTGATGGACGAGGTGGAGTATGACGTCACCAAGGCTCGGCAGAAGAAGGCCAAGGTGGGCTCCTTCCGCATCAATCCTGACGGGACGCAGGAGAGGAGAAAGGTAGCGGAACAGGCGTCGCGTGCAGTGTATAATTGCGGATATGGCAATTACGAACCATTTATCCAAACAGCAGTTGGTCTTAATCTTCTAACCTTTCTCTTGTTCAGGGTACCAGCTCTAAATTGCTTCCGAGTCCTGCGGGACCCAAAGTAATCTTTAAGCTTGAAATTGAAGTATCTCTCTCAGCACCTAAATTTGTGTCTTGTCAAGTCGGAACACATTTCGGCACTGTTGTTCATCGGAATAAAAATAGCGCTTCCGTGGTTCTCGGACGAGGCCAGCGGGGGGCCAGGGAGGCGGAGAGGGCAGCGTAGGGTCGCCCCTGGGCACTCTGCCTCCCGCTCCCTCCCAGATCTGCAGATTTCCAGTGCACAATGCCGAGACCCAGCTCCCAGGATGCACTTATTGACATACTTGCAAGAAGACCATTCCAGAGGGGCTCACCCGGAGGGTTTGAGGGGGCTGGAGGGCCACTGTCAGGGAGGTCCCTGGGAAACACATTGAGGGGATGCCTCCTCTCTGAGCACCTAGTGACGAGCGCCCCAGTATAATAGACAATTTCAGTGTCATCCAGTGCGATGCGGAATGAGAGAAGTTGTTCCCCAGCAGCATCCAACTCACTCAGAGCTGGACAGAACTTGCTCTGGACTGCTCACAATTTGCTTTTGGCTTCGTGTACTGCACTCAGCTTGGGCAAGCAGCTGTGCACGGTCCACCTTTGTGGAATTGTCTCCACAGTGGAGGAGGGTGGGGCAGGGGTGGAGGATGCCGGGCTGGGTTGAGTTGTGCAGCTGGGCGGGTCAGGAGTTTAATTCGCCTACGTTATGGACAAGGGGGAGAATGTTCACTCGCTGGGAGCTCAGGGTCTCGTGGAGACTCATGTCTTCCGGAAGCAGCTCTGGTAGTTTCCGGAGGGAGGACCTTGTGTCGATCCACCAGCAACTGTGCTGCAGGTCTGACACCTGCATGCTGGGTCCAGATTTCTTGTGTGGTCACCTGGACAGCACCTCCACCTGATCCTCCCCCGATCTGGTCCCTGACCCTCAACCGGAAGTGGGATTCTACTGTCAAGCAGGGCTGGAAAGCACGTGTGAGTGTGTGTGTCTGTGTGTGTATCTGTCTCTGTGTGTGTGTCTGTCTGTGTGTGTCTCTGTGTGTGTCTATGTGTCTCTGTGTCTGTGTGTGTGTCTGTGTGTGTACCTGTGTGTCTCTGTGTCTGTGTCTGTGTGTGTAAATGTGTCTATGTCTCTGTGTGTCTCTGTGTGTCTCTGTGTGTGTGTGTCTGTGTCTGTGGGTGTTTGTGTGTGCGTCTGTGTGTATGTGTCTGTGTGCTCTTATTTTGATCAATTAAAATGTAGGTTAGCTGAGCCACTGTTGGTGTTCCTGGGCCAGGAGAAGGGAGGACATCTTTCTCTCCAGGGTCAAAGGGCACAGGAATGTAGAAGAGACTTGGCACCTTCGCTTGGAGGGCAGGGAAAGGGAGGAGCCTGGGGAGCCGCGGCCAGGAGGAAAGTGACTGCTCTTTGTTGGCGTCTCCTGCAAGATGGCGTCCAAACAGCTTCTAATTCTGCTGGTGACCCTGCAAGGTAACCCTTATCCGTGTCCTGCTGATGAGAAATGAAGAGTCCAGTTCAGCAGTGCCTGCAGGGCCCATGGTGAATGGAGGCCCGCACCTCACTCTCGCGCTGCCTCCATGGGGGATTGGGCCCAGGAGTCCGTGATCAGGAGGCCTGGGCCTCCCAGGGTGTTTAATTCCAAAATGAATTTAAATTTACCTGGAGAAAATAGGCCACTGTCCTCCCCTGCCTTCAACTATCTGAGCAATTCTCACTTGGAGGCTGTCAGGTTGCAACAACTTTTCATTAGCTCGAAAGGGATCACTTGGCTGCGTTCTTCAGGGTGACCTCACAGTCACAGCTAAGGAGGCTGCTCTCATCCCGGGTGAGCCTTTCGCTTGGAGCCGCTGCCTGCGTGGGCACAGCGCAGGCCACCTGCACCCAGGAGCCGCTCTGCCCAACCCGAGGCACAGATGGGAGAACTCAGCTCCAAAGCCCCGCTGTCTGAGAATGGGGTGGCCTTGCGTAGGGGGCCACCGGTCAGTGTTCACCCGTTCCTGCAGCTCCCCTGCGCCCAGGAACTCCACTGTCTTCCCCTGGAAGTTACTAGAAGGTCTCACGTCCTTCCCACTTAGAAAACGCCCCCGTGCAGTGGCGTTCCTTCTCTGACCAGTAGGTCTCTTGGGCAAGGTTGAAATGCAGTGGCCCTGGCTGTGGGAGCCAGAGCTGTGAGCTCAGCTCGCGGCCAACCCACCCCAATGGCTGGGCTCCAGGCGGTGGTTACCGGCGGCGATGTGGCTGGTGCGGGATGTGTGTACTCTATTAGTGTTCAGCAAAGAACAAAAGAAGGGGCATGGACGAGAAGGGAGGTGTGGTCCCGCACACCCTGCCTGGGCGCGCGCATGGCTGGCCCCGGGGGCCATGAACACATCTGCCTGCACTTTTTTCCTTCCCTGCACCTCCCTGAGCGTGGAGCCACACGCTGAGTCCTCACAGCCCAGGGAGCACACATGCAGGGACCTTGGAGAACCTGCCCCCCTGTGGGAGGGGTGAGGAGAGTGCCCTGAGACTCGGATCCCCAGGGGGACCAGGGCAAGCAGTGCAGTGAGCTGGCCTCTCCAGTGCCCTCGTGGGGAGCGGTTCTAGAATACTCCCCCGGGGTCTCTCTTGGTCGAAAGGAGAATCAAAGGAAGCTGACGTCGCCTGTCTTATGGCTCCCGAGAAAGCTGCCCTGTGCCCACCAGGCTGCTGGGTCCCGGCAGACCCGGGTGAGGGGCGAGTGGGTGGGGGTCTCCCACACAGCAGGAGGATCTCAGTGTCCTCCCAACAGCTTGCCAGTTTGGCTTCTTGCCTCTCAAGACGCCCTGGAGCCTGTGGGAATCAGGAGCGTGCCCGTCCTGCTTGCCCGGGAGCATCCGGGAGCTTCCCTGCCCCGCTCCCCGCACCCCTCCCGTCTCTGGCATTGTTCCCAGTCCGCATACTTTGCCGTTAGCAGCATTTGTGACTTTTAGAGGAATCCACCAGCCTGCGACTGCTCATGACTCCTCCCACTGAGTTCATCAAGGAGCCTGGCCGAGCCCCACAGGGCACACACGCAGGGAGCCCACGGTTGCGCCATGGCCTCGCCCACACCTGGGGCTGCAGGGAGTAAGGCATGTGTCCCTCTCGTCCTCATCGGCCAACTGGCCTGGGCTCAGCAGCCCTGTCACCCTGTCTGGCTCTGGCTCTGAGCTGGCTGCTTGGAGCTCTTGTTCTGGTCTTGCCTCCTTCCACCCCCAAACACCCACGTGCAAGAGCTGCCCTGACCACAAGGGGTCACTCACTAGAGCTGTGGAGACTTCCAGAGCCCTGGATCGGGGATCCAGAGCCTGGCCACTTGCAGGAGGGAGCGGGCCCTGGAGGACTGGGAGGGACGTTGGGGGGACATGGTCACAGTGGGGCAGTTCTGTTTCCTTCCAGCTCCAGCCAACTTCCTGCTGCCCAGGCCTGGCCCTGTCGGCCTGGCAGCCTTCTCCAGCTCGGCAGGAAAGGAAACCAAGTCCCCTGGGTCACTCCCAGTAAGGGTTTTGGGGTACTTCTCTGAGGGGGCACCCCCGGAGTGTGTTCTGTACGGCTGCTTCAGTGTCTGCAGGGGAACTGGGCTCTGGTGAAAATGCAGCTGGGACTGGTGATCCTCCTGGAGAACCTCCCAGTCTCCCATTTCGAGAACCTTCCACATACATGGCTATGCGAGAGCCCCAACAAAGGCAGTAGCTAAAAGGTCTCTTCGGGGCTGATTGTCTCCCCAGTGAGCACCAGCAACACTCACCCCTCTCGGGGGTGAGGGTGGCAGTTAACAGCTCCTGGGCGGGACGCAGGCCCTGCTCTCTCCAGGGTACCGAGCAAGACCCAAGGGACAGACCTCCTCTCCCTGACCTGAAGCTGACCCTGGGCAGGCTAGAAGGGAGGAAGGGGAGTCGAGAGGTGCTGGGAATGATTGGGAAAGAAGCTTCATTTATGTGAATCGACATCACCCCGTGGATGCTCACAGGTCCTCGGCAATATGGATTTTGTAGGGCAGCCATAGAAAGAGATGTTGGAAGCCCCAGCTACGGGTCCAGCACAGACCTCCGTGTTTACTGGCTGGCTTCAATGGCAATGTGCTCCTTCTTGGAAAAGAGGAGGTCCCCTTCCCATGCATGGTGCTTCATGATAAAGGCCTCTTTGCACAGCGAGACACGAGGAGGGAGCACGTGCGGGTGCACTCAGAGGGTGGGGGTTCCGAGAGCTGCCTCCTGCTGGTGACAGGCAAGAGACTGCTCCTGCTGGCTGCATTAGTGGGGAATGTTCTCACTTCACATTTCTCCTGCGTTATTATAAAGCTGTGTTTGTTCACCAAAATTCAACCAGCAGCATCAAAATACTGAATTCTTCTTTCCTTTTTTTTTTTTTAACAAATTGAATTAATAGTAGTTTCTTTTTAAAGATTTACCTGTCTATTTGAGAGGGAGAGCCACAGACAGAAAGGAGACACAGAGAGAAAGATCTTCCATCCACTGGTTCACTCTCTAAATGACTGCAATGTCCAGAGCTGGGCTGATCCAAAGCCAGGAGCCAGGAGCTTCTTCTGGGTCTCCCACGTGGGTGCAGGGGCCCAAGCACTTGTGCCATCTTCCACTGCTTTCCCAGGCCCTAGCAGAGAGCTGGATTGGAAGAGGAGCAGTTGGTACACGGACCGGCGCCCACGTGGGATACTGGCGCCGCAGGCGGAGGCTTAACCTATGAAGCCACAGCGCCAGCCCCAGTGGTAGTTTTAGTAAAATACACTGAGCAGCGTGGCACAAGACGATTTGGAGGTGGCTGTTTCATGTTTGATTTTTAAGCAAGTCTGATCTACCTCCCTTAACAATTATGAAAGTCAGACCTCAGAATGAGGGTGGAAAAGCGTTCTTTTCTCAGGTCTAGGGCCACAGTCATGGCTCACGCTTGCTTTGTCTTGGCCACGGGGTACAGAATGACCAGTTCCTCGTGCCTGTTACTAAGTAGGGGCCAGGAGCCTGAGTGACCACGCGGGGTACAAAGGCTTCTCTTGCTTTGGCTAACTGTGAGAATAAGGCCAAGTTCTCTATAAAACTTGGAAAGTTCAAATAGAGAAAATTGTACTAGTCAATGAGAACTGATGATGAGCCCAATATCCTGTCTCAACTAGCACTGAATGCCATTTTTATTCAGTTTTTTTCTTTGTTAAAATTTATTTCTTTATTTGAAAGGCAGAGTTACAGGCAGAGAGAGGGAGAGACACAGAGAGAGGTCTTACCTCCACTGGTTCATTCCCCAAATGGCCACAATGGCCTGAAGCCAGGAGCCAGGTGCCTCTTCTGGGTCTCCCACATGGGTTACAGGGGCCAAAGCACTTGGACAATCCTCTGCTGCTCTCCCAAGCCATAGCAGAGAACTGGATTGGAAGTAGAACAGCCGGGACTCGAACCGTTGCCCAGATGGGATGCTGGTGCTGCAGGCGCAGCTTTACCCACAGCACCAGCCTCTATTCAAATTTTAAAACAATTCTGCATGACATGCATTTAGTGCGGCGATTAGGATGTCATGTGGGATGCCTGCATCCCATACTGAGGAGTCTGAGTTAAGCCTCGACTAAGCTTCCCGTCCAGTTTCCTATAATGTGCCCCTTGACCAGCAGTAGTTAATGGCTCAAGTTCTCGGGCTCCTGCCACCAACATGGGAGACCTGGCTGGAGTTTCAGGTTCCTGGCTTAGGCCTGAGCCAGCTCTGGCTATTGTGGGCATTTAGGAAGTGAACTTATGGTTGGAAGATCTCTCTCTCCATGCCTCTGTCTCTATTTATCTTTCTGTCAGTCTGCCCTTCAAGTAAAACAAATAAGTAAATAAAATTTGAAAAACAAAACAGCTCTAGCAGGTAACCTTGGCTGCTTTAATTCATTTCATTTTAGAAATGTAGATGGTGAGGCTCAGAGAGCTCTGGTAATTCATTAAATGTTGACAGATTGGCCAAATTTTCTCATAAATCAATTGAGACAAATTCCAGTGTCACTTACTATTATTGCTAGAGCTACCGTGTCCTGTTATATACTGCGCAACACCAAGATACTGTGGCATCCAGGAGCTATGCAGTGCACAACCTGCACAATTGTACCTGGGCCCTGTTTGCTAACACAATGAGAGAGATGGCTATTGTCACAGACCTCCCGGGAGACAGAAGGGCATCTGGGCCATCAGGAGTCTTCTCACCCACTAGTGTGGTCCACAAAATTGGTCTAGTGGGGTGCAACCAGCAAAAATATGTGTAAAAGTTCATAGTGCCTCTTATAGCAAAGGAAAGCATTGTTGGGGACATTTTATATAATACGCTGTAAGGTAAAAAGTAGGTCATGTCCAAAGGCTGAAAGCCACAGAGCAGATGGTTGTCCCAGCATGGAACAGTGGCCTAAAGAGATTTCATTTGAAAAGCTGATGAAGGGGCCAGCATCGTGGCATAGCGGATCAAGATGCTGCCTGCAATGCCAACATCGCAAACGAGCACTGATTCAAATCCCAGCTGCTCTACTTCCAATCTAGCTCCCTGCTCATGTGCCTGCAAAAGCGGTAGAAGATGGCCCCAGTGCTTGGGTCTCCGCCAGATGTGAGAGGCCCTGATGGAATCCCAGGCTCCTAGCTTTGGCTTGGCCCAGGACTGACCACTGCAGCCATTTGGGGAATGAACCTGCTCTCTTCCCATCTCTTTCTCTCTTTCTGTAACAGATGATTAATACTCAAAACAGTGCCACCATGATTCCTGACCAGGCAAAAATATCAGGACTTCTCAGAGTGCGGATATCACAGAAGTGATGGCTTTGGGTTTCGTGGTCTCTACTTCTTACAGCCCCAGAACCCAGGCGGGCACAGCGAAAGCAGGGCCCAGCAGCCTGGCTCCTGGCTCCTGGCTCCTGGCTCAGGGCCACTGCAGCCTCGGGTGGACTCTAGCTGTATGCTCCGGCCCCACATGCTGGGGGCTGGCACATGAGATCTGAGCGTGGTGCAGCCTAGAGGAGGAATCTGTACCCCCAGGAGTTTACACTGTGGCCCAGAGGCTTCAGCAAAAGCAGGGGCGAACACCAGGTGGCAGGAAGCCCTGGCCAGTTGTGTGGAGTGCACTTGCCGTGAGTGTGAATGGGGGGCACCATCAGCCGACAGGCACGTTCAGAGCAGAAAAGGGAGAAGCTGTGCTTTTGTAACAGGCAGCCCCAGCCTCCCTCCCAAAACTCCTTCCTACATCAGCAAAGCCCCACGTGCCCAAAAGAGACCACTCACCAGGCAAGGGGACCAGGACACTGGGACCTGCTCAGATCCATCCAGACCCTGCCCTGGGCTGGGGATCCCCCAGTCTGTCTTGAGCATGTGACACATGGGGCCAGGAGATAGACACAGAGCTGCATCAGCTTGGTGTGGGGTTGGTCAGTGGTCAGCACTCCGGAGACCATGGGACCGGCCAAGCCGAGGGGCCAGCATAGCTGATAGAGTATGAAAATACAGTGGGTGGGGACAATCCCCTGTACTTCCTTGGGTTTTCTGGCCAGTAAAAGAAGGGACGGTGTGCAGGTGACATGCAGGGCTGGGGAGTGACATTTCTGAATCAGCCATATCAGGGGCCACCCTAGGCTGCTTTGTGGGTGCCACATGGGAAGTAAGTTATACTTTGGCAACAATCACAAATAAAATTATGTTCACAAGAACCTGTATGTTGCCACGGGAAAAAGTCAGAGAGGTGTTGTCCTGTTTCTAAGTACAAGAAGAGAGGTGATTGGCCAGTGTGTGCAGATGCGGTCTTGTGGGGTCAGGGGAGCCTCTCAGAGAGCCTGTGCCTTGATTGATGGGTGCCACCTCTGGCTGCTCAGTTCCTTTCTTTCTCTTTCTTTTTTTCTTTTTTGCTTTTCCTTAACATTTTTTCAATGGTGAACACATTGTCTCTTGTCTACTTCAAATGCATAAAACTTGGTTGTCTTTTTTGGGGGGGTGGGAGAATTAAAAGAATTTTGTGTTGTTATAGAGATTCCAATTCTAAAAAGTAGCATTGTTACTGACAAAATGGAAAGCTACACACACCAGCTGATTTCTTTTGACAAGACATTGTGATGTTTTTGTCTCGTCTTGTGTTATTCTCTCTTCTTTCTGTAATTCTTGTTGGCCAGTGACCTCATCTCTTCCACCACATACCAGGAAATAAATAGATACTAGTATGTTTGGTAATAAATAACCCCACTGCTTCATAAAACTCTCTCCTTTACTCTCAAAGAAGAAAATGAATGAATACTCTGGACCTCAAAACCATCAAACTTGGGGGTGTATACATTTTTATTTCTCATTTGTTTGGTAGCTTTTCTTGCTTATCATCTTCTAAGCCATTTCCCCTCTCTCTTTTATTAGAAAAGAAACTTGGGTTTAAAATGCAAGCACGATTCTCAACCCGTTAGGCCACCAGGCCGGCCCCAAGGTGGATTTGCCAGCAGAGGCTTGGTGACTGTATCCTCCACGGTTTCAGTGCCATCCCCAGAGAGGCGGCTTCTCGCTGGCGTCACAGCCCAGTGCGGGCCAGCGGCGGCATCTACTACACGAGGCCATTCAGGGGCCCAGGCGCTCCTATCTGGTGGCTGCCCCCTCTTCCGGTCCTCAGAGCCCTCCGCCTTCAGCAGGCAGGTGCGCAAGAGAGGATGTGAAGGTTTCTGGGAAGTGTTTATGGGCACACGTGAGATGTCTTAGGGGCCAGCACTGTGGCATGATAGGCTAAGCTTCCTCCTGCAGTGCCGACATCCCATCTGGGCCCCAGTTCAAGTCCCAGCTGGTCCACTTCCTATCCAGCTCTCTGCTATGGCCTGGGACAGCAGCAGAGGATGGTCCAAATACTTAAGTCCCTGCATTCATGTGGGAGACCCAGAAGAGGCGCCTGGCTCCTGGCTTCAGGCCATTGTGGCCATTTGGGGAATGAACCAGTGGAGGCAAGACCTCTCTCTGTGTCTATCCCTCTCTCTGCCTGTAGCTCTACTTCTCAAATAAGTAAGTAAAATTTTCAAAAAAGTGGGATGACTTACTTCAGCCCCATGCTCTCCCCCAGCTGTGACAGGGGCTGGCAAGCATTGAGCTCCATGTCCAGGTGCAGAAGGACATGGAGGACAGTGGCCCACAACAGTGCTTGCTATGCTGGTCGTTGGAGAGAAGCGTGGGAGCATGGGACAGAGAAAGGCCCCTCGGTGTGTTCCTGGATGTATTTGTGACCTGAGTGAAATCCCTACAAACCTGTTACTGTCAGTCTCTGCAGCCTAGAAGCTTGTTAGCCTCCCAGTGGAGACAGAAACAACCAGCCCAGCCCATGCACCTGTCTTCTGTCGCGGGGACTACATTTCAGGGGACTACAGGTAACGTGTGACTCCAGTCCCTGTTCTGCCAGTGCATGCCACGGAGTCACAGTGTCCCACCTGAAATAGTAGCCAGATAGATTCTCACTGCTTCTGTTTTTTAAAAAAGATTTGTTTATCTGAAAGGCAGAAATAACAGAGAGAGGAGGGAGAAGGAATCTTCTATCTGCTGGTTTGCTCCTCAAATGGTTATAATGGCTGGAACTGGGCCAGGCCAAAGTCAGGAGCCAGGAGCTCCTTCCGGGTCTCCCATATGGGTGCAGGGGCCCAAGCAGCTGGGCCATCCTCCACTGCTTTCCCAGGTGCATTATCAGGGAGCTGGATTGGAAGTGGAGCAGCTGGGACTCAGACCTGTGCCTATGTGGGATGCTGGCACTAGGCGGAGGCTTAACCTAGGCCACAGCGCCGGCTCCCTCACTGCTTCTGCGCATGACCAGGGAAACCAGATTCTGATCTGTGAGGGTCTCTTGCCTAAAGTCCTTTCTTGTGCCAAACTGCGGGCCAAGTCAAGTCCAGCTACAAATATAAGAAGCACTCAAGCTATTTCAAAGGGAAAGGAATTGCTTACGGGGGTTGGATGCTTCTACCCTGTGCGCCTGGGTCAGCAGAGGGCTGCTTTGCCTGCTGCCGACTGCAGAAAGCAGCACTGGGAGACCCCAGTGGGCTGCAGGGCCCAGGGTGGGCTCCTGCTCAGCTCTCACTTCAGAGCCACGCAGGCCTTCTGGACCTGCACCTGCCAGGGAACAAGAGCGGAAGGATGGCAGCCCCACCCCTGCCTCGTCACACCCAGTAGCGTGGCTGGGTGTTAGAGACCACCCTAGAATAACCCAGCGACCGACTGAGACAGGCTTACCAGTGTCAACTGCAGTAAGAGGACCGCCTCTCCCACTGCTGCCCCTCACCCCCAACCCAGTCACCTACAAGTGCGAGGCCTGGATTCCATGGAGAGCCCCACCGGCAGATGCGTCTTGGAAGTGTGAACTGGAAGGCAGGTCCAGTGCTGAGTGGCACCGTCCTGAGCCTTCTAGAATGAACGCAGTGTTTGTGAGGAGGGAAAGGAGGATTCTGGTACTGCCATGAAGGGTTCCGTTAATCCAAGCCTTCCTTTAGCCCCCCCATCCCCCTACACACACACTCCACTTTCCTGATTGGCTCCACTCAATAAGGCCTGAAGTCAGGCGACAGGCCAGGAGATGCGTTCACGCCCAATGTGTGTGTGGGTCTGGGTGTGCATGCTTGTGAGTGTGCACATGCATTTGTGTCATGTGTGTGCCTGTGTGTGCTCACGGTTGTATATGTGTGTCATCACAGCAAGGTGGGTGTTGAGACGCAGTCACTGTTTGAATGGGGCACCACAGCGGGCAGTGGGGTCTTGGGCAATGAGGAGACAGTGTGCACCCAGGGGCTGGGGAAGGACTGCACATCCGGAGTCCTGCCTGCCTGGGGGTCTCATGCTCTTCCCGGAGGGACCAGCAGGGGGCCCTTTCCCCTAGGGCTTCTCGTCCTCCGGCCACCTCAACAAGGGGTTAACAACCCCCTCCTCCTGCCCAAACCACAGGGATTAAACCTGGGGGGTGGGGGACGTGGGGAGGAGGGGTGACACAACATTAGAAGGGAAAGAGCTTAATTTAAATCCTGTTGGTGGGCGCTGAAACAATGAAGGGAGTGCAAAGCCCCCATAAGTGTGTTCCTGTGGGGGGCCGGCCTGCCGCCGGGAGCAGGTCACTACGAACACCATTTGCTCGAACACCATTTGCTCCTCACTGTGCCGTCAGAGGTGCTCAGCTCCTCCTAATGTCTGACCTCGTGGGTGCGTGCCATTCCAACTTGATAGCAGCTTTCGCCTCCCTGGGTGGGTCCCAGACAGGCCCAAAAGGATTGTGCAGAGTGAGGGCCGCTGCATGAGAGGCTGGACTCCGCTCGCACCTGCTGGTCCTCCTCGAGCTGCAGCGCCGTCCTGAGATCGCTCCACCCGGCGCACCTGTGACACACTGACTTGCCAGCCAAAAGCAGAGTCCTGAATCACAGCGCCTGGCTCTGTCCTTCCTCCCATCCTCTCTGCCTGCTGGGGAAGCGGGTGGGAGGTCAGGAAGGGCAAGCCCTGTCCACTTCTGTCTGGAGCCTTTGCGGGTGTTTGCAGTGAGGCAGAGCCATTTGGAAAACGCTGTGGCGTAGTAGGTTAAGTCTCCATATGGGTGCAGGTTTGAGTCTCAGCTTTTGATCCACCTCCCTGCTAATGGCCTAGGAAAGCAGTGGAAGATGGCTCAAGAGCTTGGGCCCCTGCATTCACATGGGAGACCCAGAAGAAGCTCCTGGCTCCTGGCTTTGGATCAGAGCCCAGTTCCAGCCATTGTGGCCATCTGGGGAGTGAACCAGCAGATGGAAGGCCTCTCTGTCTCTCCCTCTCCCGTTTTGTTCTCTGAGTATGAAGTGCAGCAGGTGGAACCTGAGGAAGTGAACTTTCCTCCTGGATTCGTGAGGTGCGCTGCAGGCTTGGGGACATTCTCCCAGGCTGGGAGAGGAGAAACAGTGCCTCTGCCACACTGAACCCCACCAGCCTGCGGTATTCCCTGCCTGGCGATAGGGGAGGATTTCCTATTGCAGAGTTTCTAAATTCAAATGCTTTTCAGCTGAGTTTTATCGAGAACCAAGTTCCAGTCTCATTGTGAAGAAGCGATGGTAAATACCACAAAATGAACTGGATAATAAGATGTCCTGGTTCTAAAGAGACAGCCACCCACAGTCCAAGAACAGCTTAGGGAGACAAGGACAGGAGACAGACGCAAAGCAAGCAAGGACCACGCAGGGACACAGCTCTCTTCTGCCAGTGTGATGGACAGAACTTTCTTTGTCATACATCAGCTCCTTTTGACAAAATTGTGCTGAATCCTTTTTCTGACGTTTTCCCTTTCTACAAGTTTCAGCATCATTTTTTCTTATCGAGCTTCCTCCTAGAGAATGGTTCAAGAGAAATCCTGTTTATTATTTTGAACAGATGTTCACGCATATTCTATTTTGTTTGCTTAAGCCGTCAGTCTGGAACCCAAGTAGATCTTGTTCCCAACTTGGGCACAAAATATGCCAGGGGCGTTAGGATATTGACAGCCAGGGAGGGACTTCTGTCCACGGCCGATTCCATTGCTTCCGGGCAGTCTCTGTTGATGGTGATCAAGGCTCAAGGCTCCCATCCCCATCAGGGATCGGTGGAGCCTCACAATGCTCGTGCCCACTTCTGAGACATCTCTCTGGGACTCTCCTCGCAGACTGTCACCCCTCGGTCTGACATTCTTGCTGGGATATCCTGTTTGCTCTCTGCCCACATTGATTGTGGGAAGCTCAAAGCAGCGAGAGCTCCCAGAGGGTCAACTGAGCAGCTCTTAGGAAACAGAAATACAAACAAGGAATTATCCCCGCTCTGAATGCTGACTGGGCCTCACCCCCACCTCACGGGGAAGTGCCCTTATCCTGAATGTGGGGACAGAGGAAGAGAAAGACGCGATTTAAGCCCCTGGATAAGAATCGGAGCCGGCCAGCTAGAGGTTTGCAGTGCGCCAGTATCAGCCTGGATGTGGACAGGAAACATGACCTTGGCCTAAGACAACAGGATCTCCTACACTGCCTGAATATTCTTTTAAAACTTCTAAATTAGTTCCTCCAGCCTCCCACATTTAAATACCATGATTAGTTTTTTTTTTTTTAAAGGATTGATGTAGTTATTTGAAAGGCAGATCAAGAAAGAAGGAGAGGCGGAGGGTGGAGGGAGAGAGAGATATCTTCCATCTGCTGGTTCACTCCCTAGTGACTGCAGTGACCAGGGCTGGGCCAGGCTGAAGCCAGGAGCCCCATGTGGGTGGCAGGGGCCCAAACTCTTAAGCCATTGTCTTCTGCCTTCCCAGGTGCATTAGCAGGGAGCTGGACTGGAAACAGAGCAGCTAGGACTTGAACCTGCGCTCGGATACGGGAGGCAAGATGCAGCTTAACCTGCTGCATCGCAACGCTGGTCCCATGTTTTATTTAATTACATACATTACGTGCACACAACTCGGAGGGAGGATTTTTTTTTTTTTTTTTGACAGGCAGAGTGGACAGTGAGAGAGAGAGAGACAGAGAGTAAGGTCTTCCTTTACCATTGGTTCACCCTCCAATGGCCACTGTGGCTGGCGCACCGCGCTGATCCAAAGCCAGGAGCCAGGTGCTTCTCCTGGTCTCCCATGGGGTGCAGGGCCCAAGCACTTGGGCCATCTTCCACTGTATTCCCGGGCCACAACAGAGAGCTGGACAGGAAGAGGAGCGACCAGGACAGAATCCAGTGCCCCGACTGGGACTAGAATCCAGGGTGCCGGCACCTCAGGTGGAGGATTAGCCTAGTGAGCTGAGGCACCAGCCTCGGAGGGAGGATTTTAATTTAGCTTAGTATCAAGCAGTAGAGTCACTTGCAAAATATAGACCCCATTCTTTGATTTTCAACTTAAAAATATTTAGCACAAAAGGCAAAAGATTAATTCTCATGAATTTGAACAAGGATGGGTCCAATTTTTTCTTTTAAAGGAGTCTATCTAGGGGCTGATGCTGTGGCCTAGTGGGTAAAGCCTCCACCTACAGGGCCGGCATAGGCGCTGGTTCGTGTCCCAGCTGTTCCACTTCTGTGCTGGCAGGAATTCTCTTACAGGTAGAAAGCCCTTGTCTTTACCCAGGTCTCAATACAAGGGGGAAATTGCAGCAGATCAGTAAGCCGCATTCCTTAGGAAGTCTGGGGGTGGCAGGCTGTTTTGAGGAAGAGCAGAGACGGTGGCGTGATCTTCTGCCTGGCCCTAGAACGGGGCTGGCCATTACCGCCTGCAAAGGGTGGACGTTTCATTCACCATGTCCCCCGCAGGGCTCGAACCTCCCTCCTCCCCAGTGGGCATTGAGAAGCGCTTCCATCCTGGCTTCCAGGGTGCCAACAACCCCGTTGCATTACTGATTCCCACACAGTGTAGCTTCCTGGGGAGCGACTGGTGTCGCTGTGCAAACATAGCTGCCCAAGAACAGAGCAGTCTGGGCACAGGACCTGGGGTCACAGGCATCCTCTGTGACCAAGAAGAAGAATTTAAAGCGATTAATGGGAACATCAGTATGGGCAAAGTTCCAAAGGGGAGATTTTAAAATTTATATTAAGAGGGGTCTTATTCTCCTGCCCATTGCTTAAGTCGAGTGAAAAAATAATTGGGCTCTTTGGGCCCCTCTCGTGCCCTTTGTCCTGAACTTTACTTAAACGTGGGAGGGCAGGAGGCCTCTCTAGCCACACAGAACAGTTCAAGCTTGGGCATTCTGGCAAGTTCCAGTCCCCCTCCTATGTAAAAATACAGACTGCAGGGTCATCCCCAGTATGCCGGAAGTTGCGGGCTGCACAAGTGAGGTCATCTGTGTAGCAAGGCAGACAGAGAGCAAGCTGTCCTGATGCTTCGGGGGAAAGAGCAGGGCCTCTGGATGGAGGCGGCTGAGGACACGTGTCTAGAAACACTGGGGCTCCTCGGGCTCCTGGAAACCCCCAGCCAAGGCACCCCTGATTGGCTGTGGCTGTTCCAAGTCAAATGTGGATTGGACTTGTAGAATACTCACCTATCGGGCCAGCGCTGTGGCTCAACAGGCTAATCCTCTGCCTTGCGGCACCAGCACACCAGGTTCTAGACCCGGTCGGGGTGCCAGATTCTGTCCCGGGCCCTAACCCTAACCTCTTCCAGGCCAGCTCTCTGCTGTGGCCCGGGAGTGCAGTGGAGGATGGGCCAGGTGCTTGGGCCCTGCACCCCATGGGAGACCAGGGGAAGCACCTGGCTACGACCTTCAGATCAGCGTGGTGCGCCGGCCGCAGTGGCCATTGTGGGGGGGTGAACCAACAGAAAAAGGAAGACCTTTCTCTCTGTCTCTCTCTCTCACTGTCTACTCTGCCTGTCAAAAAAAAAATGAATTGTCTTCTGTATCACTTATTTATTCACCTTATTTGAAAGGCCAGGCGAGAGAGAGAGAGAGAGAGAGAGAGAGAGAGAGATCTTTCAACCTCTGGTTCACTCCCCAAATCTCCACAACAGCATGGGTTAGGAGCCGGGAACTCAATCCAGGCTTCCCATGTGGTTGGTGGAGACTCAAGTATACCTTGAGCCATCACCTGCTGCCTCTGGGGGTACACATTAGTGGGAAGCCAGATCAAAAGCAGAGCCAGGGGCCGGTGTTGTGGCACAGTGGGTGAAGCAGCTGCCTGCAATGCCAGCATGCTACATGGGCACCGGTTTGAGTCCCAGCTGCTCCCCTGCTAATCTATCTCCCTACTAATGCACCTAAGAAGCAGAAGAAGATGGCCAAGTCCTTGGGCTCCTTCACTCATGTGCGAGACCCAGAAGAAACTCCTGGCTCCTGGCTTCCGCCTGGCCCAGCCCCAGCCATGGCAGCCATTTGGGAAGTGAACCAGCGGATGGAAGACCTCTGTCTCTGTCTCTCTCTTTGATTCTTTCAAATAAATAAAAATAAATCTTAAAAAAAAAAGCAAAGCTAGGACTCAAAACATATGTCTTAACTACTTCTGCAAGCTCTCCCTATCATTGTTAAATATCAGGGAAATATGCCATACAGTATAAATATGTATATTTTATATTTATATATAAATATTATTTATATATTTATACTATATATATATTCGCTGAAGAATGTGGGAATGTTAAGTAAGCTTAAATGCTTTCCTCATGGGGTCAGCGCTGTGGCGCAGTGGGTTAAAGCTCTGGCCTGAAGCGCCGGCATCCCATATAGGCACCGGTTCTAGTCCCAGCTGCTCCTCTACTGATCCAGCTCTCTGCTGTGGCCTGGGAAAGCAGTAGAAGATGGCCCAAGTCCTTGGGCCCCTGCACCCACATGGGAGACCTGGAAGAGGCTCCTGGCTCCTGGCTTCAGATCGGCGCAGCTCTGTCTGTTGTGGCCATTTGGGGAGTGAACCAACAGAAGGAAGACCTTTCTCTCTCTCTGCCTCTCTCTGTGACTCTGTCTTTCAAATAAACAAAATAGATCTTTTTTAAAAATGTTTTCTTCATGTAACGGGCTGAATTGTGTCCTCCAAAATTCGCATGGTGAAGCCCTAAGCAATGAGGTGACCAAGGCTAGACAAGAGCATAGGCAGGAGCCTGAGTCAACAGAGAGGAAGAGGCACAAGAATGTACCCTCTGTCTCTCTGCCACATGTGGATGCTGTGAGGAGACCACAGTCTGCAAGCCAGGAAGAGAGAGCCCCGTTGCACCTGGATCTAGGGATGCCAGCCCCC
The DNA here is from genome assembly GCA_949820135.1 of Sylvilagus floridanus. Lineage (NCBI taxonomy): Eukaryota > Metazoa > Chordata > Mammalia > Lagomorpha > Leporidae > Sylvilagus > Sylvilagus floridanus. The sequence continues at coordinate 145,135,502 of OX463225.1, read as the reverse complement.
AGAACTGTGAGCAGATAAATTCCTGTCACTTACGCCCCCAGGCTATGGTATTTTGTTATGGCAGCCGTAACAGACTAAGACAAGGATAGTCATGGCCAGTCTCTAAGAAAATAGGCAGAGACCTAGCTCATCAGAAAAGTGGCTGCTGGGGCAGGTGTTTGGTTTATCATGCCATTTGGGGTTCCTGCACCCCATATCACAGTGCCTGGATTCAAGTCCCAGCTCCACTTCCAATAATCTAGCTTCCTGCTAACGCACACGCTGGGAGACCCCAGGTAATGGCTGAAGCACTTGGGCTCCAGGCCATGGCAGCCTATGAGAGGGAAACAAATATCTGGGCCACTGCCACCCATGCGGGAGACCTGAATTGAGTTCCAGGCTCCTGGCTCCAACCTGGCCCAGCCTGGGCTGTGCAGACATTTGGGGAGTAAACCAGAAGAAACAAAATCTCTCTGTCTCTGCTTCTCTCCCTCTCCCTCTCTCTCTCTCTCTCTCTCTCTCTCTTTCCTCCCCTCTCTCTCCCTCCCCCTTCTTTCTCCACCCCTCCTCTGGCTTTCAAATAGATAAATGCAATTAAAAAAAAAAAAAAGGCAAGACATTGCATTTAGCATTTAGGCATAAGGAATGATTGCCTCGGGGAGAAGAAATAAAACAGATGATTCAATACTTCTGAACAGATAAAAAGAACAATTATCCGAGGGTATGAGATGATGGGAGAGAATGAAAGATTATGGTAGCTTAGCACAGAATTAGGGTTAATTAACCAAATGCTGGCAGTGCGTGCGTTTGGTTTTATAAACACAAACAAAAAGATGTGACCGAGTGTCACTGAGCGCCAATGGTTGTGTTAGAATGACACGCAGACCTGGGACGCTGTACCCCCACATGTGAGGCTTTGGAACGCCCCCATGCACAGCTCCCACGCTAGAAGCTGGGGCTCTTGGATTCCACGTCATTTCTGGAATCAGCCTTGTTTGCTCCCTAGGACTGGGTCGCAAATGTGCCGCAAACGCAGCGGCTCAGACAGAAACTTACTCAGGAGGCTGGAAGTCCAAGGCCAAGCAGGGGTTGACATGGTTCTTCCTGGGTGGCTTAACGGGAAAAGCTGTTCCATGACTCATCACTCTGGTGGTGACCAGGGAGCCCGGGTGAGGTAGGCAGCACCCCAGGATTCCGCCCTCTGTCATCACATGGCCGCCTTCCTCTGCGTGTGCCTGTGTCTCTCTCCGCGAGCCATCCTGGGCTCGAACAGGTCCCCGAGGAATAGGACCCCACTTCACTAATTCATCTGCAAAGACCCTTTTTCCAAATCAGGTGCGCTCACAGGTGCTGTGGGCCAGGCCTTGAGCAGGTCTCATTGGGGGATTCAGCTCAACCGGGGCAGGTCCTGCAGCTGGCCAAGCCCAGAGCCTCTGCGCTCATGAAGCTGCATGGGCTCCTCCTCTTCCCCGCTGTGCCTCCCTGGGGTGTTCTCAGCTGACGGGGGCTGGGGACACAAACCCAGTCCCTGTCTTTCTCCAGCCTCTTTGTGTTTGGCTGCTGCCCTCGTGGGACTGGCGCTGCCCACCCTCCCACACAGCCCTGATGGCTGGCCTCCAGGTCAGTAAGGCAGATGTGATGGGAAATGACCCCTAACCTTGACCTTTATGGCTCCCTTCCCCCACCATTCCAGATCCCCATCCGGATGCATGGCCGAATATCGTTTATCCTTTGTCTCTGATCTTTCAGTCAGTTTCCCATGCATGAGACAATTCTCATCCAAACTGGTTCAGACCATTTGGCAACAATAATTTCACAAGCTGGTATTAGGCGCTGCACCAACTCTAAATACATAATGCGTCTAACCGCAGATTTCACAATTCTGTCACACTCAAAACAAGCTGTCAAAACTGTCTGGCATAACTTATCCTCAATAAATCCCTAATCGTGTTAATTGCTGCTTATTCTGCTGAACAAGAATTGTTGGGATCCACGGATTGGGGTAAAGAATGGAGGATAATGGGGGTGCATCAGAGGATTGCCGCTGTTTGCCTCCCAGGACAAAAGGAGCCACAAGTCACAGTGGGCAGCGGCAGCTCACAGAGAGGGCTCCTGGAGTTGCTGAGCCTGGTTGTTTACAAATAGCTGTTTCCATAGCACCTTTGGCGGGGAAGCGCTGCATGGATGATTGCCAGAATAGTTGCCACGAGGTGACACTGAGCTCCATGATTCTTCTAGAACCCGTGTCTTTGGGGCACCTGCCAGGTGCTGGACAGGATGGGTGTGCTGTAGGAACAGCCCAGAGGCTGTATACAAACGTGGGCTGCCTGTTCTCTGACTAGCAGGGTAGGGCTGCAAGTGTTGGGGGATGAACGGGAGCAGGAGTGGAGACTCCTAGCCGGACCACCTGGTGGCGCTATTGTGCACCCCGATGGGCCAGGAAGACTGAGGGGCACATTTCAACTGGGAGGGACCCCAGGCAGAAGGAAGGGAGGCAGGCCAAAAGGAAGTGAAGTCATGGGCATTCGCTGTGTCTATCACGGAGCTAGCTGTGCACAGTTAGGGGTATGGCATGGCCGGGAATATCGGTCTCCCATCCTAGGCTGGCGCCACGCGTGACCTTGCTTCTAGAGCTCTGTTTCCTGGCCTAGGACCTGAGATACGTATGCCCTTCTCTCAGGGATACAGGGAGGACTGGACCACATAACTCGTGCAAGGCTCCTTTCCTAGCGTCCATCCCGGGATTCCTCAGTCAATACCCATAGAACACAGAGATCCCGGGTAAGAGCAGCCCACGCAAGCCCTCTGGGTAATGTGGCCCTTGTGAGCATGTGTGTGTTTGTGTATGCGTGTGGCTGCAACATGTATGGAAAACTACAGGTGCACCCTCCAGGAGAAAAGCACCATTGGTCTGGGGAAGGGAAGACGATGTGGTAAGGGCAGGAGCCATTGGGAACCTGCACATGGAGCTGTCTGGGGGTGGGGGCACACTGGGGACACAGGGTGGGTACTGCAGGTGCAAGGAGACCTCCTGGAGCAGTTGTAAGTGCTCCAGAGCCAGGAGGGCGTGCGTCTTTCTGTATAGACAGCAGCGGGGGGGGGGGGTCCTCCGTCACCCCCACACCACTCAGACCCAAGCAAGGGATGAATGAACAAAACTCTGTGGCTGCTGCAGCTTGAATCCCATATCATTTTCTTGTCATGAAATAGTATTCATTTGATCTTTTGTTGACCTTTCATAAATCGGGAGACCAGGCTTAAACTCACAGGTTATACACAAACACAGGGTTTGCAGGGATCCCCCCCGCTTGCTCCCCAAGGCCATGTGACTTCAAGCCCAGACCTCAATCCTGGCAAGACAGCATTCTGTTCACGGCTGTATTTTCATGTCTAGCACAATGTCTAGCACATTGCAGGTGGAATTCCACAAGTATGACTTGTGCTGGACTCTCCATTCTAGACGAGTTTCTTTGTCCACCATTCGTCAGTCCCCAGTATGGGAGGAGACCGGGTCTTGCCCGTGAGAATGTTCCACTTGTTTTTTTTTAAGATTTATTTATTTATCTGAAAGTCAGAGTTACACAGAGAGAGGAAGGAGAGTGGAGGGAGAGAGAGAGAGAGAGAGAGAGAGAGAGAGGTCTTTCACCCACTGGTTCACTCTCCAGTTGGCCTCAATGGCTGGAACTGCGCTGATCCAAAGCCAGGAGCTTCTTCCCGGTCTCCCACATGAGTGCAGGGGCCCAAGGACTTGAGTCATCCTCTACTGCTTTCCCAGGCCACAGCAGAGAGCTGGATCGGAAGTGGAGCAGCCGGGACTCAAACCAACGCCCATGTGGGATGCTGGTATTGCAGGCAGTGGCTTTACCTGCTACGCCACAGCGCCGACCCCTCCACTTGTTTTTATTTCTATCCATCCCTAGCACAGAGCTCACCCAGCCTCTGCAATCACAGAGCCTGATCAACAGGGCCCCTGGAAGGCTCACACCTGCAAGTGTTGGACTGAGATGTCTCTTTAGGAGGGTTAGGTCTGGGAGTTACCCAGCAGGAAGGTCACTTTTCATCCACACCACAGAAAATCAAGAAGGAAGAGATTGAATGATTTCTCTTAGGATTGTTAATTTTTAAATAGTGCAAGAGTGATTTAGTTTAAATGAAACAAAATGATCTCAAGGCTATCTACTTCTAGAATGTATTAGCAGGGGCCCAAAGTGGTAACAAGTGATGTGACAGTCTAAAGAGGACTGAGCCAGACATGCTAAGAAATGCCCGGGACCATGCGCGGTTCCCCGCGGCCGTCAGGATGATGTTACAGCCTTCGTCATCCCACAGCCCACTCCGGGCGAGAGAGAAAAGGAGACGCAATGGCCGGGCTGCCTTTGTGGCTGTTGTCGCTCTGCAGAGTGGGAGAAACCATTGAGGCAGTTTGTGTTGCGAGGCACTCTATAGCTTACTTTGTAGATGGCTCCCCATCGGCGGAGTGTGAGCTCTCACCACCACCGGAAATCCACATGGATAGGAGAAAACGTGTGGAAGTACACACAGCCACGGTGAGCATCTGTGTGACCCCACAGTTAAGAAGAGGTACTGAGAAAAGAATACAGCAGAGAAAAATAAAAGCCGCATTTACCAAAGTGCTCAGAGCAGAGTGATTGTAATTTAAACAATGTTGTTGGGCCGGGTTAGCATCCCAAATGGGCACTGGTTCAAGTCCTGGCTTCTCCACTTCCGATCCAGCTCTCTGCTATGGCCTGGGAGGGCAGTGGCGGATGGCCCAAGTGCTCGGGCCTCTGCACCCACGTGGGAGACCTGGAAGAAGCTCCCGGCTCCTGGCTTCGGATCGGCTCAGTTCTGGCTGTTGTGACCATTTGGGGAGTGAACCAGCAGATGGAAGACCTTTCTCTGTCTCTCCCTCTCTCTGTCTGTAACTCTGCCTCTCAAATAAACACATAAATCTTTAAAAAACAAAGCAACCAATGTTGTCAGTCCCCTCTCTGTCCCCAAGTCAAGGAACTATGAGATGACCCATGACTTCTCCTGGAGCACACTGTCGCCATCAGGTGTGCACAGGGAGGCCATGGAGGCCAGGGCGATGTCTGGAATTGAGTGTGAGTGAGCAGAGTGGAGGAATTGAAAGGGGAGTTCCCTGGGCGTGGGAACTGGGGCGGGACGCCGGAGGGTTGTCTGTGGTCATGAGTAGAGTTTTTTCTCTTCTTCATGTTTGAATCCTGTTGCTTGAGTAAAGACAGCATTTTGTAGCATGCTTAGCTTGGGAATAATAGTGCTTGCTGGAGACTCGGGGTCACTCCTGACCTTTAAAGAGACAAACTGCACAACACAAAAATCTGTTCTTCAATAGAAACCACACTCATTTCTTAATATTCTCCTTTTCTTTGCCACAGAGGTTGAATTTGGTCTCAGTTGGTTCTTTTTTAAAAAAAATGTTTATTTATTTGAAAGGCAGAGTTAGAGAGAGAAAGAGAGATTTTATATCTGCTAGTTCACTCCCCAAATAACCAGAAGGAAGCCAGGCCCCTGGAACTCTGCTGGGCTCTCCCACATGGGTGTAGCACATGGGCCACCTGCCAGGTGCATTAGCAGGGGGCTGGGTAGGAAGTGGGTCAGCTGGGACTTGAACCAGCAGAACTCCTGGGGTGCTGGGGCTTAACTCGCTGCACCACAGCACCAGCCTCTTGATTGGTTCTTTACATTTTATACCCACTGGGAATCCAGGAACCATTAAAACTGCAAAGAAGATCCAGGTCACCCTTTTCCTATGGCCCTGAAAGGGTCTCTTCAAACCAGAGTTTACCGATGAGTTTTGCCGCCTGGAAGTATAACATGGCTGGGCATAGCCTGCTCAAAAGTGGGTGTTTCTGTGCCACAGGCTTCTGAGCCCAGAGGAGAAGCAACATTTTAGGTGTGAAGTGTTAAAGCTGTTTCTGAACTACTTGAACTTGACTCTTGAGTGACCTGAGTTTGGTGGCGTGGAGAAAAAGCATTGCCTCCTTGGAAGAGCCACGCAGGCACGTGGGCTTCCCAGCCACACAGATCTCTAGTGGGGAGCAGTGACTCAGTCAGAGCAATGGGAAACCTTAGATACAACTCAGACACCTGTTGAGTGTTCTTTTCCAGAACACTCCAGAAATGTGTGAGAGACAGTAACAACCTGCAGAGTGATCTAAGCGCTTTTCAGAGAATGCTCAGCCCTGTAATGTCACACAAGATCTTCCTCTTAAGGCAGGTGCCAGGAACTGCTGAGATACCCCTGTGTCACCCTGCTCTGCCTCTCCCAGGTTTGGGTCAGTAAATCTCTCCACTCTGCAACTGCGTTTTCTAATCAGGAACCTGAATGCCGCCCTCATCAACACACTGGGAGTGTGGCTGTGTTTGCACTGTTCGGGTGTGAGAACTGCATCTTTTTTCAGCTCATCCCCATGTTGCATTTCTAAATCCAAACCTTGGAGTCCCACGTGACCGCTCCTCCTGTCTCTGCTGGCCTGTTCTTCCCACACAATGCACACAAGCAGAAAGTAAAACACCAGTTCAGGTAACAGCATCTCCTCCTCCTCCTTCTCCCTCTCCTTCCTCTTCCTCTCTTCTTCTTCTTCCTCTCCTCCTCCTCCTTTTATTCTTCCTCTTCCCCTCCTCTTCCTCTCCTCCTCTTCTTTCTCTTCTCTCCTCCTCTTTTTCTTCTTCTCCATCATCATCTTCATCACCGTCATCACCATGGTAAACCAGTACTGCTCAGACCTGACTGTGCACAAGCACCTGGGGGCAGAGAATCCTGCACCAGCTCCCAGGAGAAGCCAATGCTGGGGTCCATGGACCATGCTTGGGATATCCGGGAACTGGATGCCCATGCACAGCTCTCGGACTCTGAGAAGATGGGAAGGAGAGAAAGGGGTTGATAGTCGGAGTCTCCGGAGCCAACTTTTCAAGGCACATTGCCACAGAGCTGACCAGTGTGTCTTAGTACTCCGACATTTGAGGGGACAGTCTCTCCTCCCTCCCACCATCAGTAGCAAGGGCATAAAAATGACTCTGTGCTCCTTAAATTTGTGTCACTTTAAAAGTCTAAGATGAGTATTGGCCCATCGGAAAGTAACAACCCTTCACCCATTTATGTATTGTGTCAAATGCTTTGCGGAGTTTGCCTGTCTATGCCCTGACTCCATCAGACACAGGAGACTAACAGATCCTACCACCCACTTTTGCAGCAGAGGCTGCTGGAAGACGAGGCCAGTGACTGTCACAAGTTCATGGCTGGTTGATGAGTGAAGCCAGAGTAGAACTGGGGGGAAAGGGGGGTGTTTGGAGAGAGCCTGAGACTAATGCTCCACCCTCCATCAGGGTGCCAGCAGGGGGTGGGGGTGACACATCGCTCTACAAATGTGCACATGCAGACCAAGGGTTCGTTCTACAGTCTTCCTGTATGGAAGTTGGCCCTGTGGTCATCTCCTTGTGCAGGTGTTGGGACTTGCCTGCAGTCCACAGCCATCAGTCTTTGTGAACATCCCATGTAATAGGCTTGAGGCTACTGCTAGCAAAGCTGGGGCCTGGAGGACTTGGTCTGTGACTGTGTGGGTGGGTGGGGGCTGCCACTGCTGTAGCAAAGTCCCCAGAGGCAATGAACACCAGTCCTGGAGGCCGGAGGTCGGGGGTGCGGATGCCAGCAGGCTGGGATCCTCCTGAGGACTCTCTCGTTGGCTGGCTTGGAGGTGGCCACCGTCTCCCGATGTCCTCATGTCATTGTTCTGTCTGTCAGAAGCGACAAGAACACCTGTCTTATCATTTGATCTTCGTCCACCCCTTTAGAGACCCTCTCTCTGGTTGCAGTCACATTCTGGAGCAGTGGGGGACACAGGTCAGCCCCTAACAGTGGCCTGACCCGGGCATTTGATGAAGAGCAAGGAATGCAGCAGATGCTGCTCAAGTGCATTAGGAAATAGAGCACCCCAAGACCAGGGGAGTGGGGGGACATCTCGGCCCTGAGGTCACAGCCCCAGTCACACAGGGGTTACAGGCCCTTTCCTCGGATGGCTGTGACCACACAACCCAAGTGCTTCCGTGCTGGCTGCTGAGGTTCCGGGAGAGCCAAACTCGGGGAGGGACTCAGACAGGGCGTGAGGAAAGGCCCGGGTGTCATCCTGGGACAGGGCATCGGACATGGGGTTGGAAGCACTGTGATCCGAACAAGGGGCCACCCGCCTGGCCATCAAGAACTTCTCGGCGAGCCATGGCCTTAGCCCAGGTAACTGGTGCTCCAGCCTGGTTGCAAGGCACCATTCTAGAGGCACCGGATGAGCCCTGGGCTGGGGATCAGGAGCCACTGTGCTGGCTTCCTATCTGATACCTGGTCCTCTCTGTGCCTCACTCTGCTCATCAGGGTCTGCAGCATGGCAGATCCTGGAGGAGGGTTTTGCTCGTTGGCATCCTGGGTGAGCCCTTGACACCCCAGGGCTCTACTTCTAAAAAAGCTTGATTTTTGAGCTGCACAGGTGAGTGCCCTCTTTCACTGAGTGGTGGCTCAGCAGGTGGCTCCCTGGCATCCTGCACGTGGAATGAACCCTCTTAGTCCCAAGAGCTTCGAGTGAGAAAGATAAAGGGATGAGGACTGTGCATGTTATACTCGGATATGTGCAAAAAGGGACACATGTGTTGCACACATGTACACCCACATGGGCACACACCTGCAGGTGCTACTTTATTTATGCATACACAGCGTGTATCTAGGATATTTCTAGAAGGAGGAGATCCCTGACGGGTCTGAGTAGGTCTGAACTTTACTTGTTATTGAACCCTTTTGTTCTTTTGGGGTTGTTTTTTTTAAGAAATCAAGAAGATGTGTTAGTTGTTCCATTAAAAAATATGTTGCGGGTGAGTGTTTGTTATAGCCATTGAGAAGCTGTCTGAGACATTCACATTCCATATGGGACGTTTGGTCTGAGTCCTAGCTTTGTACCCAAGTCCAGCTTCCTGCTAATATGCCTCCTGGGAGGCAGCAGGTGGTGGCTCAGTAGCCAGGTCCCTGCCACTCTTCTGGGAGACCCGGATGGAGATTCTAGGTCCTGGCTTTGCTCCGACCCAGCCCTGGCTGTTGAGGGCATTCATGGAATCAACTAGTGGATGCAAGATTTCTGTTTGTCTTTCTCTTTCAGATTAAAAAATCATAATTAAATAAAAATTGACCAAAATAAATAAAGAACAATGGAAACAGAATAATGATTTAAAAATGCCTTCAAAGAAAGGGATGTCTTTCTAGCCCCTGGGAACCAGGAAATGAGGAATGTTTTGAAAAGGGGCCCCATTGGTGTTGGGGTGTAGCGGGTTAAAGCCGCCGCCTATGATGCTGGTACCTCATTTGGGTACCAATTCAAGTCCTGGCAGTTGCACTTCCAATCCAGCTCCCTGCTGTGGCCTGGGAAAGCAGCAGAGGATGGCCCAAGTGCTTGGGCCCCTGCACCCATGTGGGAGACCTGGAAGAAGCTCCTGCCCTCCTGCTGTGGAAAGACCTCTCTCTCCCCAGTTCGGGACTGCCCTTCCCCCCAGCAGTCTTGCTCATTAACACAGACCTGGAGCACCCTGGTTGTCCTGGTTCCCCAAGCACTCTGGGGGCAGTGGGCTCTCCCTGTCCTGCCCAAGCCGCCCTGCTAGGGACAGGACATCAGGAGTTCAAGTCAGGCTTCCGGATGCCCTGCACCACTCTCTGGGTCGTCAGACACAGCATGGGGTGGGTTTGAATCACACAGCTTTACACTTAGGCTGGGAAAGGGCCCTGGGAGCTCAGGGCTCCAGACCAGGACCAGGGCAGAGGCCAGGCAGGCTGGGCCTCTGTTGAGAGGTGGGCCTGAGATCCTGCACACAGACAATGGGTCAGGGTGAGCAGAGGCACAGGGAGCTCAGGTACCCCTCTGTCTCCAAATGCACCCAGAAGCCATGCAGTGTTTTCTGGGGTGCCTGTCAGCTAGGGTGCACATGTGCATGTGTGTGTACATGGGATGACACGTGTTGCGCACATGTGCATGTGTGTTCATGTGGTGTGATGTGCAGGTGTGCGCACGCAGTATGATGTGTGTTGTGCACGTGTGTTCACATGATGTGATGTTATGCATGTGTGTGCATATGGTGTGATACATGCTGTGCAATGTGTTCACATGGTGTGATGTGCATTGCACATGAAATGACGTGTGTTGTGCATGTTCGCGTGGTGTGATGTGTTGTGCAGGTGTGCATGTGTGTACGCATGGAGTGATGTGTGTTGTGCACATGTGCATTCAGCTCTGTGGACAGGAAACACCCACAGCTTCTGAGTCATCGTCTAATTCATTCTTTCTCCTCCTTAGAAGTCTCACCACGTGCCCCCAGGGATCGGGAAGGGAAGGCTGGGCAATGGGACAACAGACTCCTAGACATGTGGTTTTTCACTGTTTCTACTTTGGGAAAGTATCTGCAGAGGGGATGCGAAACAGGTCACTGCTCTCTGCCATTCTGCCTCCAGGCACAAGACGTTGGAACCTACATCCTTGTGGGGCAAGAATTGGAAAACAGGGACAGCGAGTGTCTTTGAATCAATTGGTAGGCAAAGGCTCACACGGCCGTCAGGTAGCATTCCTTCCATCTCCAACAGACACAGGTTCCTTCTCAAGAATTTTATTTTAGGGGCCAGCTGTGGCACAGGGGTTAAGCTCTTGCCTGTGATACCAGCATCCCATACTGGGAGGCCAGTTCCAGTCCCAACTGTTTGCTTCCATTCCAGCTTCCTGCTAACGTGCCTGGGAAGGCGGTGGACGATGGCCTAAATACTTGGGCCCCTGCCACTTGTGTGGGAGACCAGGGTGGAACTCCTGGCTCCTGGCTTCTCTCTGGTCCAGCCCAGGCCATTGAGTCCATTTGGGGAGTGAATCAGCAGATGGGAGATCTCTCTCTCACTCTCGCTTTCACTCTATTTCTCAAACAAGTAAATACACAAATATTTTTTAAAAATAATTTTAATTTTTATTCGGACACATGGAAGAGTCCTCTAGGAAAGTCCAGATTAGAGAAGTGTGTTGATGTGAATTGTAGACAGAGTTCAGAAAATGCTTCTTGGACCAATCAACAAGCTCATGTCACACCCTATTCACTCTGCAGCATTGCTGCTCGTGCCCTCTCAGGCACTCTGAACCTTGTTCTAGGTCTGTACGAGCTGTGTCAGCTGACGGCAAACCCCAGAAGCACAGTGAGAGTGAAGCTGATTTTGAAAGGCAGAATGATAGCGAGAGAGAGAGAGAGAGAGCAAGAAAGATATCTTCCATCCACTGGTTCACACTCCCCAAATGTCCACAAGAACCAGGCTGGGCCAGGCCAAAGCCAAGAACCTGGAACTCCATCCTGGTCCCCGACGTGGAAGGCAGGGCTCAAAGCACTTGAGCCATCGTTTGCTGCCTCCCGGGATGCGCCCGCAGAGAACTACATGGAAGTAGCGTAGCCAGGTCTCAAACCGGCCATCTGGTGCAGGATGCAGGCATTCCAAACAGTCCTCTAACTTGCTGCGCCACCACAGAGAAGGAAGAGGTCGAGCATTTTTCTTGCAAATAGTTGAGTTTCCTTTCATTTTGCCTAACATATTTGAAAATTAAAAGCTTTAAAAAAAAACAACTAGCAGACTATTAAAAAATGGGAAATCAAGTGGTACTGCCGATTTTGTATTTACTGGTGACGGGAAGGTGTGGTTAAGCTTAGGGGAAAGTTAAATTGAGTTAAGTGGCCCTGCCCTGAAGAATATGAACGCTGATCATTATGTCTGCTTTCCCTGTTTGTTACTGTGAAGTGGTAAATATGCACCAGGATAAAAATGTGATCGACTTCTGGAAAATTCTCTCCCCACATCACATTGTCCTTTTTTTATTGACAATCTCTTTCATGACCGGTGCATATATGTCATTGATACATCTTCTTGAGTAATAAGAACAGGAAGCACGTGCAAACATTTTATACTAAATACGAATGACTTATTTCCATTCTTCCAAACTACAGGAGGCAAATTTAGATGTTATTTTCATAGGTGTGCTAGGTTATCTAGGCACACTGTGCTGAAATCTTTGTGTTTTTCCGCCCAGGGTTTTGTGGCTAGCACAAATTCACCTGTTCCAACACAGACTTTACAGTAACTGGAGCACTAATATGAATTCTGTGACATGGCAGCTCTTATTAGGTCTCTAAATAAAGGCTGCCTACAATCTCTCGTATTGATTAAGTACAGAAGCAATTCATTTTTCCTGACATACAGAACCCTGGAAATTTATCAACTTTTATTATTCCTCATCGAAATGAGCTCCTTTAGATCTCTAATTATATTGTCTAATAAAACTAAACAGTGCGATTTGCATATTATATGAAGAAGTGTCGTACAACAAACTCATGGCAGTCAATTAACATAAAAGCTAATTATATATCTCATCAGCTTACAAGAGTTTCTGAATTCATGCTTTCCCTGCTGTAGCCTAGAGCAAAGGCACTCTGGATCTTCACTTCTAAATATTGACTTTTAACTAATATCAGCAGTGATTGCAATTTTTATGGATGGAAAGTTAGTGATTAAACTAGATGCAATATTTGCCGTAATGCAATTCAAATTTCTACACCACATCTCTACAAAGAAAATCTTTGCAACAATGTGAAATTAATTCCCAGTCGCTCAACAGCTTCAGGACTGGGTTCACAACCGCGGGACACTCCAAAATAACGAGAGATGAGAAATTTCTCAGAGTCCGCCAGGCTGTAACAGTAGAGACGGAAACTCCACAACGACAGTTTCCACGTCCAACTGTGCACTGTAGCATAATTGTATTCTTGCCTGATTGTGATAGCTATCAAGCAAGAAATTTACTACAAGATTAACAGAGACACAGTAATGAACAAGCATGGGAAGCATCATGTAATTGACTGTTATTAAAGTCTTGTCCTAGTGGCCCCTAATACACTCCCTAGCTCCAGCTTTCCATAGAAACCGAAGGCTGGGACTCTTCACTACTTTCTTACATTTTCCAAGTTGGGATGCGGGTATCTCCTCACCCCCATACCAATGCTCACATCATGTGGTCTGACGGAGCATAAAGAGAAATAATCGGACACTACAGATACCACCTAGGATTTGGAGATGTGGATGGGTTTCAACATTGGGCAAGAGTTAGGATCTCCCCTGACCAGGGCACTCCAAGGGAGTGACCACGGATCATTTTTATATTTATAACTTGTACCCAATGAGTCCATGTGCAGAAGCAATGGCAGATAAGAACACTGTGCCAGTGCATCAGTTTTCTCCAGATACCGCGACGGCGGCCCTTTTCATTCATATTTTAATGAGGCTGGTATCTCCTAGACAGTCCTGGGAGGGTGGAGGCAACACTCCCCAAAGATTACAATAGGAGTTGCTTTATTGACAAGTACTATTCAAAACCTTCCCAGTCTAAAAAGAAATACTTAGTTTTATTCCACTTGTCCCAATACTTCTTGCGCTCTTATAATCAAGACACTTTGGGGGGAGAAGGGGAAGGGGAGGGCTTGATTATTCCGCCAATAGTCTTTAAATTTACTGAAGGGAGTTCAGCTGGGTAGCACCGCACCAAACGCTACTCAGACACCATTTCATGATGAATAAAATGCTGCAATGCACCAGTATCTTTTTCTTAAAGACTTTCTCAAAAAAAAAAAAAATCTATGGTATTCTAAGATCAAAATCCCTTCTAGAATCTTCCATAAAAGGAGCTCAACCAGTGAGCTGTGGGGCGTCCCCCTTCCCTGGCTTTGGTGAACACTGTCACGCTGTGACTTCTGAGCTGTCTCCAGCAAACATTTTCTACTTTTATAGCATCTTCACACCAGAGGACTAGCTCATGATATCCAACAGCCATACTTAGGAAATTATAGAAACCCATATGGTGATCCCTTGCTACAATATATTTGTGTTAAAATGGCCATTACTCCACTATATGCAAACACATAAAAGTATACTTTCGAAACCAGAAAACCAGTTTCCTGTTGGGTGGGAAGTTTTATCATGGGGAGGGGGGCTGTCTTCTAACAGCACAACCCAGGAAATAAATCAAATGGCTCATGAAAGTTAGGCGGTGGCCTTTTTGCACATCAACGTGTTGTGGCTCCTAACTGACATGCCCGCAATTTTTGCTCACTGCCCAGAATGTTAGGTCAATGTGAACAATGAGTCTTTGGAGCATGGAGCAGCCTCTCCCCAAGAGGAAGTGCCTGGCGGTGCACGAGGCGACGGATGGTGCCCTAGCATTTCTAAAAGCACTCTTCCAGGGGCCCCGCGCCCCTCCTGCCAAATCCACTCCCAGCCCCCGCCCCTCCTCCCAGTCACTGAGAAGGTTTACTTTTCTAGTGGTAAGAAAAAGGCAAGAAGGGGGAGAGGTTCGAGAATGAGTTTCTTGAATTTTTTTTTTAATCAAAGAGCCCACTCTTCATTTTCAAGTAAAATATGGCTTGTTCTCATTCAGAAACTACGAATGTATTTCACACCGATTGGATAAATATACCTGAATCAAGTATCACAGAAAAAAAAACACACAATCGCTCCACAATGATCTGCCTTGATTAATAGTAATCTAAGAATTTACCTCCGCATCTTATAATTTTTCCCAGGGATTAATAAATGTTTAATCCTTAAGTTTTTGCCGGTTAATTACACAGATTTTCAGTTTCATGAACCCACATCTTCGCTGTTACAACTTAGCACGCTGGAAAGGCGTAAATAGGAATGCAGTGCGCGCTTTGAGCCCCTTACGATGCGGTTTTTTTCCTGCGGACTTTATATCAAAAAGTAAAGCGTTCATGAGTTAAAAAAAAAAAAAAAGCACTTGGTATGTCAATGAGAGAAGAAATAAATGAAGCGGCATGTTTAAATCAGCTATTTAACTGCAGGTTTGAATGCATGGGCCTTGGAAACAGTACCAGACTCAAAGCAAGTTTGGGGCAGGGCGTGGGGAGAAAGCGGGATAGCATTACCTGTGCACCCGGCAGGTGCAGTCGGGAGTTAATCGTCGGCGTTTCTCCTCTTACTCTCTCCTGCTGGCGTGTTCCTTTAAAAATGTGTTTACAAAGTTGGTTCCTTACAGTGGTATAGTGACGCGGGGATGATTTATAATGCAACCTCGATTTTTTTTTTTCTAGAAAACACAACCGCGAGCCCACCGCCCTGCGCTTTCATGTTAATGCTGCCGCTCTGGCGGATCAGATTTGTGGCCAGATGGCGGTGAAGCGCGGAGACCCTTTGTGCGCCCCGAGCGCGCCTCTGAATGTAGCGCGGTCGTTGGCACCGGAAGGGCTCACACTGCGACTGAAAGGGGACAATGGAGGCTGGATATATCAACACTGCAGAAATCGAGTTCATTTGGGATTCAGCCCCTTTCACAGTGGTTGTCATGCAAACTTCCTACTTTGATCAGCAGAGGGTGGAGAGGGGAAAAAAGCGCGCAAAGGCCGCGGGGCTGCGGCGCGGTCCGGGCGCCCTTGGCGGCTCCACGCCCCCTTCCGGAAGGAGCCGCGGGGACGCAGGCTCCTGCACCTTGACCCGTCTAGACGTCCCAGAAGTTTTTGTCTCCGTTACCAAGGGCGAGGGGTGCTCTTTGACCCGCGCCCGGAGCGAAGGTGGTGGCCGCGGAGTCCCTGCTGGATCCCGGCTGAATTGCGGAGGGAGCGGGGACGCAAGGGGACGTGCACCAGCTGTTCCCAAAGAGAGCCGCGCGGAGCCCGCCGGGGAGAGGTGCGGCGCCCTAAGCCCCTCGCCCGGGGCGGCGCGCAGCTGCGGCCCGAGCGAACGCACCGCCCCGAGGAGGAGCGAGCGGAGGAGCCAAAAACTTTTGACTTCTCCAACTTCTTCGCGAACCGCAGGAGAGTTTTGCCACAAGCTTCTCTCTGCCTGCACCCACCCTCCCGCCCTCCCTCCGTCTCCCTTGACAAGTAGGTAGACCCTAACCGCCACTTCGGGTGCTTCGCGCCTGGCTCTGCGTGTCCAGTGACTTAGGACTGATGGTTTCCTATAGGCGGTTTCTGGTTTGAACGTGGATTTTTCCCCCTCCTGTCCATCTCTAACGTGCGCTTCTTGAAGTAGGATGGAACCCCCTTCCACCTTGTAAATGCTACAGTTACAGAAGTGTAGGGGCAAACCCGCACGTGCTGGCAGCAGTGGGGGCTGCGCGCGCGCGTGTGTGCGTGTGTGTGCGAGCGTGTTTCCATGTGTGTTCCTGGCCGGGCGTCTTGGAACTAACAGTAGCATGCACCCAAGTCTCCTCCACTTCCCTGCAGATCCCCCTAGTCCAGTCCGAGGCGTTCTTAGTCGACCTCTTGGACAACGTGTGTGAGCGAATGAACGACTACCAGCTTAAAGAAGACCCGGTGACGAAGGAGAAAACTTTCACGAGATACGCTCCACGGAAGGGGGACAAAGTGTACAAAGAGTTTAAAAAGTACTACTTTTATTCCGATGCCTACAGACCTTTGAAATTCGCGGTAAGCTGCCCCCGCCGCTCAGGGCACCCCGCGCGCGAGTTTTTTTGGCGTTCTTTTGTGTTGTGTGCTGTTCTTTCTCTCGGTCCTTGAGTTTCAGGACTTGGATCGTTCATATGCACGTGGGAATGGCGTCCGTGTTTGCCTGGCGCCATGCATTGCCGCGTGGTGCCCCTTAGAGACACCTACCGGGTGGTGGAATCTCCTGGTGACCCATGGAGATACTGAAATGCTGTTTTGCAACAAGGGCTGGTCACAGCTCCTAGGGACTTCAGCACACAGCTTGCACGCTGTTTTGCCTGGGTGGGGGCCGAGTGGTGTCTATCCTGTTGCCAGAGATTTCTCCCTCTGTTTTCCATAGAAGGGGACCGGGCTCTGTGGTTTCTAGATAAAATCCAACCTAAAACGAAGGTCATTTTCAAATATTTATAGCCAAATGATGGAGACAGAGTGACGTAATCATCCTTCTTCTCACCCACCCCCCCAAGGCTTCACAGAAGAGAGAATTTTTTTTTCATCCTAGGTTAATTCAAGTATTCTAGCACAAACTAAGTTAAACAAAGGCTTAGGTATGATAGTTGGCTGAAAGCCAGATTTCCTCCCGGTATAATGTTTATTTTACAGGAAAGTGGCCGCTGGCTTGCTGGGATCTGCCTGGCAAAATATATTGCAATATATTGCACTTGACGTAATGCTGTTGAATCAGACACAATGATGGGCAGGCCTGTTTTAAAAATGCATTACATTCACGCGGTGGCCAAAATGTCAGGCATGCTGGAGCCCTGAAGTGAGGGCTTTAGCCGACTTCCGAAGATTTCATTTTAATTAAAAAGTAAGAGCAATAATTCAGGGTCGAAAGGGCCATGAAATAGGAATGGCAATGAGTAACTGTGCTTGTATTTCACAGGCTTTAAAATAAACACATTACAGTGGAATTTCAAGATTTTTAAGCACCCTTTAAAATTTTTAGAGTCTTGCTTAATGAGCTCGGAAAATGGTTTACAAGTCTCTAGCGAAATGCCTTCAGCAACTCCAGAATTCCTAAAAGGGTAACTTGATAGTTCCTTAACAGAGAGACAGACTCCAGTTAGACTTTCAGACTTTCCAATACAAGGGCCCACTCCTCTAAAATTCAGGTTTCGTCCTTCCCTTTTCTGGGAAGCAAAGTGGAGTTTGGGCTGGACCAAACACGGCGTGGCGTGAAAAGAAACTCCCCCAAGTCGCTGTCAGGCGGGTTTGCCACCGCCAGCGTGGAGGTGCATTTGTTTTGATGGCTGAGAAGGCTTAATTGTTTTCACACTTTCAAACCACAAAATGGATTATTATGTTAAATCAGAGGGAAAGCGGTTTAAGTGTTTCCAGGAAATGCCTTCTTTAAAATGTTGGGGGGAAAAAAAACAACATCCAACTCAGACTTTTCGCGGTAGGACCCTCATTTCTGCCTGTGGCTCGCATTCCAGTATAAGGAAGAAAAACAAAAGCTTTGAGCCATTTTCCTTCCTCCTGCTCCCTGTCCTCCTCTTTCAGGACCACTGATCAGGTAGTTAAATCCTAGGAAAATGATGGCAATTAACATTCTGGGAAGAGGTTGAATCCAATGCAATGGTACATTCAATGCAGAGGGCTAACACAAATGGACCACCTTGGCTCCATGACTTGGTATTTTTAGCTAACAGAACGTTGCCCCGTCCCTCCTACAACAAGGTGCCCTGCGAGTGTGTATCTAGCCACATATGCTGTTATTATGTTTCTGCAGTGTGAGACTATAATAGAAGAGTATGAAGATGAAATATTCGCACTTATCGCCCAGGAGGCACGCTCTCTAGCTGACAGGCTGTGCAGCGAAAAATCAGGTACTGTGTCTGATGTGGCATGTACTCCCTCCCTCGCTCCCCCCCTCTCTCACTCAGCCTTGCAAGCCCCGTGTTTGCATCCCGAGCCGCGCCACGGCTCTGACGCAGGGTTCACCGCTGTAGCACGCGCATCCCCGGAAACCACAGGCCTCCCCGACTTCCCTCCCTGTTCCACCCTTGTTCGCTCAGCACGGCGTGAATCCACAGTCCTTTCTTAGTATTTTTTTTTTTTTAACTTCAGAGATTTGGATTTCCCATCCCGACCCAGGAAAGGAGAATCTGTAGGATTTAGAAAAGTGTTGGCTATCACCCAGCAGCGGGCAGAGTTTCTGTTTCATTAGAAACGTTTTTGAAGGTTGTTGTTGTTGTGGGGGTGGGGCTTCCTGAGTATTTTTTTTTCAAGTCTGTTTTTCAGTGTCTACTTAAAAACTGGCTCCCAGGATGGAAAAGGATACTTGTTAGGTATTGTTCAACATGCATCCGACACCGGGGCACTCGTAAGCTAGGCAAGAATGAACAGAACTTTTCTTTACTGGAGACTAAGTTGACCCCCTCCTCCCCACCGGCCCTGGCTCTCCCTACTGTTGGGCTGTACACCCACAGGTGCGTCATTATGGTACCTGAGTGACACAGTTATTGGGATGTGGGACCACTGGGCGATCTTTAGAACCCCCTTTGGGAAGAAGAGGAATAGAGAACCATGAATTCAGACCGAGCTTTAAAGCTTAAAAAAAAAAAAGGCATTGACATCACTTACAGCCACGTGGAAGCCTGAGACATTGAGCATGTAGCAGTTGTCTGGGAGAAGGTCTCACGCAGCCAGCGGCGTGTACCACCTCTAACTTGGTGCCACTTCAAGCTGCAAGTGAGAGCTACTGCACGTTTGTGGCTCAGTGGCCCCAAAAGTCGCCAGCCAGGATGGTGATAAATCCCCCACAAACAGAACCTGTGAGTTTTCTTACTCTAAGGACAAGATAGGGTTTTTGGTTTCAAATCTGTGTTTCATGGCGCTTTGGAGTCTGGGGCTTTTTGCCCTTTGCTGTTGGCTTCAGTAGGTGGAGAGTTGTGAAATTCACGTGGCCACAACTTCCCAAAGAAAGTGTTTTTGGAGTTTTTCAAAAATAATTCAGAGCTGCAGCTGTGCCTCAAAAGTGATCAGCAAAAATGGGATAAACAATCCCCGCCATATTTGTTGTCCTTTTTTCCTCCTGAAGGGTTTGGATGTGTCATAGGCAGCTGCGGCAAAAGGAAGTAATTTGCTACATAAACATTCCTTGGAAAGTTCCGGAAGGACTTGGCTCCACCGACTATTTATGGTAGTGATCACCCTCAAATTCTGGAGAGGCTGTGCCCCCAAGCTCAGAAATTTGACTTAAATTCAGTACTGTTAGCTGCCTCTTCTCATTCCTTCTGCATATTTATAACTAGAAATAATTATGGCTGCCCGATTGGGAAGCGGAATAAGTTCGTTCAAGTTGTATCTCTTCAAGAAACATGTTTATGGGTGTTCCAAGCCATTCATGAGTTAAAAACAGACTAAATTAATCCTAACAAGAAGCTAGATACCTCCCCCTCCAACACCTACTGTTAAGAAAAGTCAGCGTCACAGTGCAAGGTAGAGTTCTTATATCCTTACAACTTCTTGCCAGAAACAGCGAAGCAACACATCGGTGATAAAAGTCCCAATGAATGGCTGCAGCAGAGGGAAGTAATACGTTGTGACACACTGGGGTGCTTTCAGACAACGGAGGGAAAGATGAGACTTGCATATGGCAAAAGAACTCCAGATGCATTCAAACATGATCTAAAATACAAAACCAGGAAGTTCCCTGGCGCAGTGTGACAGGCGTACGCTGTTTTGTACAGGAAACGCTCTATCATGTTATACTGTACAGCAGCGTTACTATAACATGATCTCTGTAATTTAAATGTCTTAGGGATGTGCCCACGCGTGTGTGTGCTTGCAAAACTACAATAGCCACTATTTACTGAGCGTATACTACGTGCTAAGTGTCCACCTATTGCTTTTATGGAGAGAAACGGTATTTAGGAAATAGATAACATTTGTAGAACGAGAAATTTGATTGGAAGCTTGGTTCCTTTCTACACTTGATATACGCTTTGTGTATTTATGAGTTTTGCTTTTTTTCCGTTGAAGGTATTTCACCTTATTTATAATAATTACATGTGAGCACGTTGACACGCTCTTCAAAAACACTAGGGTTCTAACGTTCACACCTAAAAATCACGGGGAATAATTGAGAAAACGTCACTTGCATCAAATTTAAGATGACTGCTTGGATTTAAAAATAACACAGCAGTGAGCTTTTCCCCTTTATGATGAGGGAAGAAAGTCTCAATGGGAGGGTTGCAGATGCATCCGTGGGTGCCACTGTAACTGTAGACACTGGGTAGAAGAAGAGTTACCAAATGTACCCGTCCCTGGAGTGTGAGACCAGGTACTTGGAAGATGTTCCTCATATCATCTCTTTTCTTTTTCTGGGGAAAAAAATAAAAGTAAGTTAATTAGATTTTCCTGGGGGAATATTTTGTGGTGTATAACCCAGGCCTTTCCAGCTTCTTTTTGGGGGCTCTTGAAGTGAAAATGGTTAAAATTGTGATACAGTGTTGGGTCATGCCTAGGAATACAGCTATATACTGCTCAAAGTGGGGAACAGAACACTGCGGGATATAATGAATGTGTACTCTTACGTTTGTGGGGGTATTTGCCCAAAAGATTGCTTGGGGTATAAATACAAATACATAAATAGATTCTGTATATATCCCTTCTGCTTTGGTGTCAAATTAACATTTAAAAAGCATAACTGATAAATTGGCCACATAACTACTTTGAATGCAATGGAATAAGATCAGATATCTAGAAATCTTTACATTTAAAGTAAAAGCACTTTTACTTTTTGTATGCACTTCACACTAATGAGGGTGCTACATTCTCATATACGAATAGTTCCATTCAAAGGCTAGCATACTTTAAATGAATTGTGTGGCTGAAGTCATCTGTATCTTTTCTGAATAGAGTTGGTATTAATTGCTTCCAACTGGGAAAGTGGGATGGGTCAGAGAATCTGGTTGCCCCGCTGGTGCTCGGATGAAAGGCCAAGTGGCCAGTGCCCCTTAGAAGCTGTGAAATATCTCTGCACGGATCTTCTTTCAATACTCCCACAGCCACGGGTGAAATGACACAATACCTCGGCCTTGGCCTTGCTTTTAAACCTCCCTGGCCAAAAAATCCTGGAAGATGAGACAAGAAAAGCAGTGTGGGACGTTGTTGATTCTGGGTGCGGGAGACAGGGAAAGAGAAAATACCCTTCCCTCTGCTTTGGTGTCTGCTGGAACATTCCATAGCAACATTTGGGAAAAAGTGATTCCACCTTCTGGAGGAACGTGGGGGACTAACGGGCTGCTCTGGAATGGGAGAGTGATGCTATCTAAATTTCTTTCTCCAGGTCTGTGTGGAGCTCCTGCTAACCATACTGAACTCTAGGAAGGAGGTGCCACTAGTTATAAAGAGGAGTAAAGCCACATCCGCCAAGGTCAAAGCCTGCCTTTTCTGTTTGCGTGTTGTCTGTCCTGATAGGAAAAGTTGTCTCTCATTTGTACCATGTTTATTTCATAGATGATGGGTTTTTTGAAAATCTGTTGTTTGGCATCATAACAAACTTGACTTTCTATAGGTAAGGCTGAAAGCACGTAAAAAGGAAATGACCTTAGGTAGATTTTGATCAGAACAGGCTTGATGAGAAAGCATGTAGTATGGTGGTGGGGAAAAAAACAAGACATTTCATAACCCAAGGAGGGATTTCACAATGAGGACTGTATGCTTTATGGTAGATGTTTATGCACGTAGGCAAATGCCATGTACCATTTTGGTGAGAACTAGATTCGGTGTCTTAAATCTGTCGACAGGCCACTTATTTAAGGAAATATATTGCAACGAATTCCAAATTCAGTCTTCTGGGTTGTGTATGGCTGTTGGTGATAGAAGTGAACTCACTTCTTTAAAAAAAATCAAGGATGAAATTTAAATTTCTAGAAACGATGAGTTTAAAAACTTCATTTCTAAAATCGGGTGGAGTGCCTCAAAAATAATGGGTATTTTTATAGTGAACAGTGATTGTATTGGTCTCTGTGAAACATACGTTCTGAGTTCCAGTGATTTGGATAGATGATGGGAGATGACATTGTGCATTAAAATTGACACCAATGACCATGTTTTGCTGCAAACTCCTTTTTTTTTTTTCTAAAGGCATTCAGCTAACATTTAGTGTATAGATGTAACTACTAAATAACCTATCTTTCTTCTACAGGAATGTGTTTTGGAGATGTGGAGATGGAAGGGGAGGTTGGGACATGGTGGAAAATTACCTTTTCAGCACACTGAATTTAAGACGCAGGGTAGTAACAACCTCTCTTGAACAATTTCATTGTCTCTGTCTAATTTGCATTCAATGGAATCAGACTTTATTTAAAGTGTCAGGGTAGAGTCTACACTTGTTTTTTTTTTTTTAATTTCTCATTGTTGTCAGTGAGAATTGAATGAGCAGACTGATGCAAATTCTGCCCCCAAAGAGCTAAAACTTTGCCATATTATTTCATAATTGCCCAGAAAACGCGTTGTTTCACCCTTTCAGCTGCTCCTCAGCGGGAAATAATTGTTGAATTCAGGAAAATATATCACATTAAGGGCAAGCTGTTTTCCATTTTCCCCTCCCCCAACTCTTATTAAAAGTCAGATTTTAAGTTAATGTCATTTGGGGGGGAAATAGGGAAAGAATATGCTTTTTGGGGTGTGTATTTCCGGCTGCTTAAGTATTCTAGACCTTATGTAATCCAATGACTCTGCTTTCTAGCTGATAGAAAATAGAAATAGCATTTAAGGCTAATTAACACCACTTACCAGCAGGGCAGTAAAATTGTCATTAAAACCCAGCCCCTATGTCTTCATTTAGAGTTAGCTATTGACGATAAATTTGACATTTGAAATTGCAAATCGTCAACATTTTGCCAACTCGGGTTTTCCTAGAAAGTGCACTGAACAGGAGGCACTGTTACCTGACCCCAAGTGGCCTTTCCCGGGGACGTGGGGGAAAGCGTGGCTTTTGGGGGCAGTGTGGCGACTATCTGTAGAGGTGTCACTGCCCTCCTTTCCCACTCTTGTGGGTAAGCATTAAAAATGCCTAAATGTCGGCCATACGAACGCTAACCCCAGACGTGAAGAAAACGTGGGCTCTTGTTTGGAACCTCCACAGCCACGGAGGGAGGTCCTCCTCTCACCGATGGGGCTTGTTCCTTGGTGGCGATGCTTTTAGCGTGGGAAGACAATGTAAGAGTTTGCTAAATATAGTTTTAAATTCTTTTTCTTGGATTTTCTAGCAAAAGCCACCTTGAAGCTTACAAGCGTTTTAGTATCTCACGACTTGTGTCGTTTTTTCCTTCCAGAATTTTTTTCCAGGCCACACTTGTTAAACTCCTGGAAATATCTGTAGCTTACTGAGGTGCTGATTGAGTAGCAATACCCAAACCACGGGATTTCTCAGGCTGCAATGATATTTCAGCTTCCCTCGGGGTCACGGTTAGGTTGCGCTTTTGCTAATGAACAGTAATGAGACAGAGTGGCTGCTCACTGACCAGAGAAGCCTTCTAACTGTCGTCCTACCTTCTCTGTGGCCTTTACCACCAAGAGCAAAGTAAAACAAAAAGCCAGAGAACGGAACCAGAAACACCTAGGACGGGGCAGGAAAGTTTCTCACAGTTGATGAAAAGCAACCTCATTCTAGGTTTAAAAAAAAATCCCTGGAGAAATATGGGTGGGGTCTGTGCACACAGTGCTGGAGGAGAGAAGACACGGTTGGGGCCAGATAGTTTGTGCACCTGATCTCACAACAGCAACAACAAAGCCACCCAGTTGGCTGAAGTGAGCGCTTCATTTTCCGTTGTGTGGGTTACTAGTTGCTGAGAATAAGCTCAAACCAGTGAATCCATTTCACTGAGGAGTGGAGAGTGGAATTGAGCCCAAGTCCCAAACGGGAAAGATCAATACTTTATTTACTAAGACAAACCCTAAAAAAAGAGAGAGAGAGAGAGAGAGAGAGAGAGAGAGAAAGTCAATTGCTGTTTTTTTTTTTCCAGTGTAGGTTGATCTCGATTCATATATATAATAGATTTATGTAAATAAAAAAAATTTAAGATATCTATCACTCTTAAAATTCAAATTGGAATGGGATGAGAAAAAGTCACTCTTTGATGTGACATTGTGGTCTGTTTTAAAGCTTGATACAGATCTGTGTACTAATTTTAAATGTCTTGATGCTCTGTCAGTGGCATATTGTGTGTTAGGACACTACCCAACTACAATTAACAATGGTAGTACATCATCCCAATAAAAATATACCTGTTAGAGGCAAGTGCACTTTTCTTATGATTCTCTACCTACCATTAATTCCCCTCGATGCATCTCTGAAATGTAATAGCTTATTTGTTTTCAGAATAAGGAACTAAGTAGATAAAGAGGTCAAGTTCAGTAGATAAAAATCTAAAGATAGAAATTCCATTAATGACCTAGGGAAGGGTGCAGAAAAGGCTGTTGTGTTGTGCCCCCTTGGAGTTCTGCTGGCTGTGCCCCCCCTCCACCTGCTTCCTGGTGACCAGAGGGCCTTCTGGGGTCCACTGTGTCCTGGGCGAAGGCGATGGCGGTTCCATGATGTAGCGTCATCACTAGCAAGAGGATGTGTTGCTTCCAGAGAGAAGTTTGTGGAAGCGGAGACCAAAACGTCAGCTAGAGCTCTCCATCCTTCTGGGTTTCCTGAGATGGTCCAGGAATGAACGGATGGACAGACAGAAACGCAGCTGGGTAGATATGGACAAGCACACAGGGATAGAGATAAGTAAAACTGGGACACAGAGAAACCAGCCAGAGCTTTGGTTGTTCCCGAGCAGGGACCTCAGAACCAAGCATCTGGAAATTTCTTTAATTCCTTAAAAGAAAAGAAATCATCCTGTGTGTCCCATCTTGAAGGATTATCTCAAGGTCTTCATAAAAGAAAAAAATTAAGTTACAACAGACAGATAATATGCTACCCCACAATAGGAAAATATATCTGAGAACATATTTGCGAAGTATGTTTAGTCTGTTAAGATGTTGCTTGGAAAACAAAGATGCTATGAGGTTACCCTGAAATACAGGAGAATCGAAGGTGTTTTTATTACAGACACAGATTTTAGGAAACCCATGAGGTCAGGTTGCATCTCGGAAAACATTAGAGGACAAAATAAAAGCCCAAACAGTAAGACAGGTGATGAAGCTGATAGTCCTGCACTCTCACAATCTCAGAGCTGGGAGAAAATTGTGCATCACACCGCTGAGCCTCGATGCACCGCGGAGGCAGAGGTCACTTGGCTTGGGAAGGACTCTAGTGACTTCCTTGTCCTCTCAGTAATGGTTGAGCACCAGTGTCCAAGGAATGCAAGTTACGGCATGGCGCACCGGATGCCCGATGCCAGTAATGGAGCGTGGCGGGGGCTTAGAAAGACCCCGGAAGCGAGAGGTTCAAATATTAATCCCTGTTTCCAACTTTGTAAAGAACAAGTTGGCACCTGAAGGGCTGGGATGGACTCCCTGACATTTCACACCAAGGACCTGCCTCCTAGTAGCTTTCTACACAAGTGGGAATTTCTCTTCTCTGAGATCAGCGAGGAAGGGCAGCGATAATCCTGAGGCGACACCATTGTTGAGAGCAAGCTTTCAACCAGGTGGTTTTCATTGTCAAAGAGGGAGAGTCTGGATGGCTCTGTGTACGTCAGCAAGGGCACCGAGGAAGCGCCTCTGTGCCCTGTGGTTTGTAGAAGGAAGCAGAGAACCACAAAATAGACTGTTTGGTTCCTAGCAAAAATCGACCCTGCAGCCAGGGTATTGAAACAAAGCAAAGTCTAATACAAATGCAGGTTCAATAAGTGTTATTAAATTATTAGACATTTAGGTAGAAATATACTCCTTGAACTGCCTTTATATGCAATCAAAGCCATGATTAAATATTTATGTCCCAAGATAAAAGGGGTGTGTGTGTGTGTGTGTGTGTGTGTAGCAGTCCCCCCAAATGGTGAACAGGAGATGTTGTAAATTAGCTCCATTTTGTATACTTGGTGGGTACTCACATGCCAACCAACTTTGGGAGTGCAAACCCTGCTGAAAGGCCCCCTGGATCCCCGGGGTCTGGGCCAGCCATGCCTGGGCAGAGCTCCTGGGTGTTTGGTGGGTGTGTTGGGATTCCGTCCTGGCAAACCACAAGAGGCACAGCGTCCTTGTGAGCGCCCATTGTCACTTCAGCAAGGCCCTTCTGGTGTTGGAAGAAAGGGCTGGGTGATTCCGAGCAACCTGGGTCTCAAACACCTTCCAGCAGAGCCAGATAGAAGATGCTGGTTTCTCCATGCGGAAGGGCGTGATACCTTGAGGCTTCACAAATAGGCTTCCTGGTTCTTTGTTTCTAAGAAATGCTTTTCCCCCTACCTGACCACTACAGTCTCAAATCCAGAAACCCTGAGCTTCTCCAGCGCTCCTCTTTTCCTTCAGTTCTTGTGATTTATTCCCAAATGCTGGGAGTTGCCTCGTGTGTACCGACGCAGCGTTAAGTAACGCTGGTGCCAACTGCCTTGTGCCCGAGGGCAGGAGGAGGACTGGGGTGGCCCCACGCCACAGCTCCGCCCGCTTGGAGGATGCTCAAGTGTGCCAGTCCCTTAAGTGCTGGCTGGCCCGAGCAGAACCCAGGGGGGCAGTGAGCAGTCAGGGGAGGCCCCTTTGTCTGGGGGGCTGGGATTCCCTGGCTGTCCCCCAGCCCTGCTCTGAGTGGGCTGTGCCCTTGAGCGCAGGCTGTCCTTCCCAGGGTCAATATGGATCCCCAAGGAGCAAGCGCGGCAGGAGGCTCAAACAAAGCCTTATCTGAGGGCACAGTGATGAGCTGCCGAATCTCCTTCCCATTTATTCTCACATCGATCTGTATCTCAGAAAGCCCGGAGTGCAGCTCAGGGCCCTTGGCGTGGGTTGGCGGGGTGAATCCGTCAGAGCTGGTTATCAATGTGCCCTACCCAGAGAATGGCTTCCCCAGGAAGGTGTATGCCTGTGACCTCTCCTGCAGACTCCCAAGAGAAGGGGCTGGGTGGAAGGCTCAAGGTGAACCTGCCTGTGCGGGAGATCCGCATCAGCCGGCTGGGGTCTCGCGGGGCCGTGCGGGGTGCGGCTGTTTTACAATCGTTGCTCCTACCCGCTGAGATTCCTCTTTGTTTAATCCTCCCAAGGCAAAACTGGAATGACCAGGGGCCCCTCGAACGCCCAGGACCCTGAATCTGTAACACACAGTCTGCTGTGACCAGGCACTGTCCCCTTGGTGGCCTTCTGCTCACCTGGACAGTGCCCATCGCACAGTGGCCTGTGTGGGCAAGCCGCGTGTGGCAACTTCCGTAGACAGGGCCGTGCCACAGGGCCAGGGACCCGGAGCTCCACAGTCAGGGCGTGGTAGAGTGGGGACCAGAGGAAGGAGGCGCAGGCTGTTGGCAGGAGGGAAAGGCTGCTAGAAAACACTGCATCGAGAGAATTTTAACCTAGGAGATGTTTTCTCTGGTCGACGGCCAGAGGTGGGAATAAGGGGAGGAAACCAGGCTGTGAACTCTGATATGTGAGGACATGCGCCAGAGACCCTGGGTGTCCTTGTTCTGCACCTGCTGGGCCCACTGGGAGGGGCCCCTCCCTTTGGGGGCTGGTGACTCCAGGGCTTCTTGTCCACTACACTTCCTACTGGGCCCGAACCACAGATGCAGGTTCGTGAGCCATGTGACAGATCTTTCCTGGTCCCCGGTCAGTTCTTGGTTGTACCGGAGGACTAAGCCACTTGGCATCCCCCAGGATGCCCCGCGTGAGGGCGGTGTCCTGCTGGAACACCTGAATTCCAGGCTGAAAGCAAACTCTGATTGCAACCTTGTTCCCTCAGTTTTGGCCATTAGTAGAGCAGGAACCATGTTGCTTTTATTTGCTAACTTAGATGTTTACAGTCTGAGGGTGGAGTACGCAAGAGGAGAGGAGTCTCTCAGATCCCCTTGTAATTGTTGACAGATGTGCTTGATTGGTGCCTGTGACCAGTTTGCAGTCTGGTCTTTTCCCCTCTGGAAGTCTAGCTGGGGGCTTCTCCTCCTGGGCTTGGCCACCCTGGTACTTGGTCAGCCGCTTCCCTGCTACGGAGCTTCCAGTCCTGGTCTGTGGGCTCACCAGCTGGCCCCACCTGCTCAGTGTCAAGTCCACTGAGTAGGCATTTCTGATCCTTTCCCGTGAACTTCAGAGACACACAGTCAGGGTCACCTGGGAGCTGCCGGTCCCTGGCTGGAGATGCCAGTCACCCAGCACCTTGCCCAGGCAGCAGGGGTGGGAGCCCCTGTGAACCATGTGATGGGGACTCTTCGTCCCCTGACTACTTTTCCGTGATGTCCAGACCAGAGCAGACCTCAGCCTGGACAATGTAGGGGACCCTTCACTACCTCGGTCTGTCCCCCACATCCAAGGAAAACTCCAAAGTTTTTAGCTTGGGCTTTATGAAACCGGATAAAACGAAACAGAATAAAAAAATGCAAAAAAAAAAAAAAAAAAAAACCTCCTGTTTTGCAAGTAAAAGGAAACATAGATATTTAAAAAAAAGCAAATTTAACAAATGAAAAATTGCAGGACCTAAATAATTGTTTATACTCATGTGTGTACACACACACACACATACACAGGGGTTTTCAAAAAGCTCATGGAAAATGTATATTATAAAAAGAACTATGCATGGATTTCAAAATTTTTTTCGTGAAGATAAATTAGTATTTTAATTCGGTTTTCCATGAACTTTATGAAGTACCCATGTGTGTGTGTGTGTGCGCGCGCGCGCGCACACGCATGTGCTGTTGTACATTTGTCTGGAGCTTGTCTACTGTTTAATGTCCTGGCCCTTTCACTCAGTGTGTTGTGAATTCTCAGCATTCCTCTACAATATAAATTTCATGGATTACAGAGAATTTACTTATAAATAAAACCTATAAATATTTATTTTGCATACGTTACATTTATTTAACTGATCTATCATGGATCAGATTATTCTCAATTGTATTATTCTTGAAAAAAATGCAGAGATGAAATTCGGTAGCTGAATCATCCGCAAAGCCAAGAGAACTTCCCTCACATCAAATTGCCAGAGTGGAAATGCTGAGGGTTAGGACCTGGGCCGTGGGGGATGAGGCTGTGCTACAAGGTCATCTGGGCCCCCTGTAGGTGAGGACTCACACAAGTCCCGCCCTGTGCGTGACAAGTCCCCTTGTGTTCAGTTCAAGGACAAGGCAACCTCCTCTGACCCAAACCTGCCAGCGGGCACCCCGGGGCTCCCGCTGTGGCAGCCTTGGTCACAGATCCCTCCCTCGGCCAACGGCGTCTTACATCCTCACAACCTTAATGCCATCATCGTCTCCACCTGTAGAGGAAGAAACCAGGGTCTGAGATATATTGAGGGGTCAAGGTCAAGGGCCAGGGCTCCCACCTCATCTCCCTCAGGCGCCCGGCTGATGGGCAGACCCCAGGCCCTGTAATGCAGTGGTGTGACCCCTGGGTGTCGGGAGAACCGCGTCCCGGAGGCAGTGAGGGAGCTGCGTGGGCCGCGCGTGGCCCTTCAAGGAGACTGGGACTTTCCAGGCAGCGCAACTGTGCTCATCAAGACAGGTTGGACGTGGGCTTGTCCACGGGTGACATCTCTCTTAAAGAGGGTGACATGAACTTGTATGTCAATCGGAAGCGGGCGGGCACAGCCGTGAACATGGGCTGCGTAGGTGCAGCAGGGCTGAGCGCAGTGTCACGGGCCACAGGGACCAGCTCCATGGCGGCTGGGGCAGGGCGTTCAGGCTCAAGGGCGCCCAAGGTGGCCAGGTGGTGGTCAGGAGACAGGCGCCTGCCATCTTCCCACAGAGCCAGTTCAGGGGCAGAAATCATCCTGGCAGGGACTCACTACCCTGAACACAAAGAATTCTAGGTTGTTCTTAACCTCGCTTAATGCAGCGGATCCTTCTCGCAGCCTTGGAAAGCTCACGGACAAACACTTCTTAAATGAATATATTTAAGTGCATAAAATAAAAATTATATTATTACAAGGAAAACTGATGACAATGTGTTATAAGGTGTATTTTCGTAGTGCTGAGACTGTGTTCGCTAATGTATTTAATAACAAGACCCGGCTGCGGGTCTGTTGGCAAGTTTTGAAATCCTGATGAACAAACGTGGTATCCTGAGATGGCCTGTAGCTCTTACCTGATAGGAAGTTATCTGTGGCTTTAGCTGGCTAATAGATTCCACAGGTACCCAAAGGATGAAGACGATTGGTCAGATTACAAGAAATTCTAAAAAAAAAAAAATTGCAGGAAAAGGGTTATTGAGAACATAAAATTGACACCTGAACCACCTAAGTGGAATCGTTCAGTTAGGGTGGGAATTTAGACGATTCATTTTATCAGGGGCACTCTGGATCATAGAATACCTGGTGCCCATATCCTGTAGTCCATAGAAGTGTAGCAAGACCTCTTGATCAAATGCTTCAGACCAACAGTGAGCTGGAAACGGAACAGACATTCATACGTTACATGACCGCAAGTTCCACTTGTGATCTGTGATGGCAAAGTAGGACGCGGCCCTCGTACCTCGGGCCTGTGCTGCCCAAGTCCCTTCCACGGTAAAGTGTAAGTTCTCTAAGAACACGCAGCAAGGGGGATGAGCCGTCTGTGTTTAGTTCCTCGTGTAACCCATCACCTCAATAAAAACGCTGGCCGATTCGACTCGTGCGCACCTTCCGTCCAACAGCAGTATAAATCGCCCTGAACGTTTCCCGCTTGGCAATTTGTGTGTCAGTCCCTGGGCAAGCCTGGAGTCCCCGCACCTCTAATAAAGATGTTCTAGCCCTTCCCAGGGACCTGGCCCCGGAGGAAGGAAACCGTCGCTGGCTGTTGCTTCCATCCGGCCTCCTCCTGCACGCCTGGTATTTGTCCCCGCTCTGTCTCTAAGCCTGCCAAGTCTCACCCGTGGGACGACCCTGCCCTCTCCTGCGCCAGCTCCTGTGGCTCTGACCCTAAGAAAGAGGAGGAAGCTGTGGGCTCCCACTGGGGCACGTGCGTGTGCAAAGATGGCGCCGTGAGCTCCCACGCTGGCCGGGGGCCGGGCACCCCAGATGCAGGGGCCCTCTCCTTTCTGTTCTTTCTTCCTGGATAAACCTTTCCGCTCTCTCCAGATTTCTTTATTCCAGTAGTCCAGTGTGTCTGGGAGGTGGGGGCCCCAGGGGAGGCACTGGCAGCGGAGCCCTAGTGATGGGTGGACCCCGCGTCTGGCCAGTGGCGTGGCCTTGGGCTGACCACTTGACCCCTTGGCTTTCAGTGACTGTCCTCCGTAGTAAAACGCCGGAGATGCCTGGACACTTTTCTAAGCTCCTGTGGTTACTCCACAAGTCTGGTTGCTTTCTTCCACGTCCGCCTCCAGCCTCGTGTCTCTGCCTGAGCCCTGGACGCCCCGTCCGCCCGTCTCTGCCCTCCAGTCCCGGGAGCCACTTCCCAGAAGCCCTTTGAGGTCCCCACTCTCATTCCTCCGGCTGATCACTGTTCGCTGCCTGCCCCCTGCCCCCTGCCCCCACCCTGCCTTCTCACTCGTGCCCTTAGCTGCATCTTGTCCCTTATCCCCCCTGGCTACTCCGCCCTTTGTTGGATGCTCTTCATTTTATCCCCTTTTGTTTCTCTGGGCTTCTCTAAACTGTTTGTTCATTTCAGGAAAAAAAAAATCTCTGTCTTCCACATTACCCCCATTCTCTCCTGCTGTATCGAGCCCTACAGCCATGTTTCCTGTAAGCCGCCAGGATGCCTGAAGCCAGCCATGGCAACAGCAGGAGCGAGGGGGTGGTGCTGTGGTGGCCTCCACATCCGTGGGAGCCGACAGCTCGGGCGCTCATCCTCTGCCTCAGCTTCCCTCTCCTCATCCGGAAAGGGAGCAGCCCAGGAACTCCCAGGGCACAGAGAGAGAACATTCTGGAAGCCTAGCCCTCCATCCCAGGGACGGAAGCAGCCCTGGGCTCCCAGAAGCTAGAAAGCAGCAAGGGGAATTTGGATTGGTAGAGAAAGAGCTCTTTAGTGATGTCTGTTGCTAAAAACTGACAGGTGACTGAAAGTACAGGCAGATAACACCTGGAACACCAATATAGAAAAAAGCAACCGTGACAGCATAACACCGCGTAGGGGCCACAGAGGAACTGCGGCTTCAGCCAAAGCGCCCCAGAGGTCCCTCGCGTTGGGGCTTTTTCTCGGGTCTTTTTCCTTCTGGAAAGAGCTCAGCCCCTTGCAATTTCCGCCTTGCTCGGACTTTGCAGCCGCCATGCACAATGTCCCCGCCAAGCCCCGGGCAGGGGCAGGCCACTTCCCAGCCCTGCTCCTGATTAGAAATGTAAAAGAGTCACTCCCGTGCACGCAGAGGCCCCGCCCCGCTCCCTGAGATGTCCTCCCCTTTCTCTTTGGGCATCAGCTCCTCCCACAGGGCACACAGAAAATGCAGCCATGCATGCAGCCCGGCCGGGCCATTCAGCGCCCCAGCCCCTTCCCAGGTCTGGGAGCAGCCGCCATTCACCCTCTGCCTTCTGGTGGCTTCTGAACCATGAAGTCCTGGGCAGTAGAGCTGGACAATCCCTTCTGCAAGGGGCGGAGCCAGGGCCCGGGGGTCCCCCCCCCGCCAGGGGGTGCAGGCTGGGCTCCTCCAGGACTGCTCCCTGCTTCTTGCTGCGCTCAGCTGTGGCCCCAGAGAGAGCCTCCACAAGCGAGAATGTCACAGAGCGCTGTCCTGTACCCCAGGCAGTACTGCCGGGGTCCCCTCAGTCATCTCAGCCAGGGCTGTGTCCCCAATGCATGGGAAAAGGCACCTTGATGCAGCCTCTCTCCCACGGCCTGGGGAGCAGGACTGAGCCCAGAGAGACCTGAGGTTTCCCTGGGGCCCCCGCTCTGGCCTGCCACCGCACCTGCCAGGTCTTTGCGTTCAGCCACAGTGACTCTGAGCCCCACTGCCGCACTGCAGTCCATCTCTCTGCCTGCCACCAGGTAGATCTCCAGAATCAAATCTCTGATCCCAGCAGCTTTTGATGTTCACTGAGCCAGGCTCTCCTAGAAACACTTCTTGTTTTCTTTTCCACGTGTCACTGCAGTACACCAGGCATCACCATCCACAGAATGATCCTGACCCCCGCAGGCCATGCTGAAAGTACCCTCCCCAGCCTTGAAGCCCCACCAGCAACCCTGCACAAACCCTCCTGGCTCCAGAGCCCAGGGTGCTGCTCATAGGGGCCTTGCCCAGGAAGGGGCAGGCCAGAGAGACATCTCAGGGGTGGACAATGGCAGCCGCCAGGGGAGCTGAGGCTGGGTGGAGGGGAAGGAGGT
This sequence comes from Sylvilagus floridanus, assembly GCA_949820135.1. Classification (NCBI taxonomy): domain Eukaryota; kingdom Metazoa; phylum Chordata; class Mammalia; order Lagomorpha; family Leporidae; genus Sylvilagus; species Sylvilagus floridanus. The sequence goes on along the minus strand of OX463225.1, from coordinate 145,101,690 downwards.
GGATGCCCAAGTTCCCAGCGCAGCATTCCGTGCAGGAAGGAGTACACAGGCTATAGGTCCGGGAGCATCCAGGGGACCAGATCGACCTCAGCACAGGAGCTGGCCTGATTACTGCTCCACCCATCCCAGTGCTTTCTGTATGGAGAAGAGACCCCTGGTGCACACTGGAGCCACCTGTGAGATCGGACAGCAGTGGCCCCTCCCTATCTGGCTGTTTGTGAGGAGTGGAGGGGCTGACTTAAAGCACGCAGCCCCACTCGTGTAGGAAACAGGCGCATGAGTTCCAGGGTGCCCTCGAAGTAGTCATCCAAAGCGAGCAGCTCAAGGGTGGAACCAGCGTGGAGCTGGGGCTCTTACCCTTACAGAAAGTGATCAGCAAGTATGTATGGGCTCAGTCAAATCTTTACAGGGCCCAGGGGAGCATGGAGAGGGGCAGAGTGGCCTGAGAAAATCAGCACCCAGGGTCTGTGCATGACAGGAGGGCCACTGATGGGTCAGAGCCCAAAGCCGGCTGTGAGGGCATCGGAGAGAGGAGTGTTGTGGGGGTAGGGAGACTTGCAAAGGCCATGACACCTGCTGCTTCCAGTGTCGTCATCAGAGAAGGGGGTGCAACTCTGACACGTGCAGGAGGAACGGGACAAGAGCAATCATAAAAGTCTTTGGGAACCAGGATGGCTGTCATGGTGCAGCGGGTTAAGCTGCCACTTGGGGTGTCTACATCCCATACACGAGCGCTGGTTCAAGTCCCCACTACTCCACTTCCCATCCAGCTTCCTGCCAATGATGCATCCTGGGAGGCAGCAGGACCCCTAAAACCCTCACAGGAGACCCAGATCCTTGGAGTTGGCCTGGTGCTGTCCTGGCTGTGGCAGGAATTTAGGGGAATGACCCAGTGGATGGAACACCCCTCCCCCTACCTCTTTCTTCCTCTCCATCACCTTGCCTTTCAAATAGATAAAAATAAATAGGGTTTTTTAAAAAGTTCTTGAAAATAAAAAAGGTCCAACAAGTAGGAGTAGGAGGCTGGGGGTAAGGAGTCGCTAGGCTGCAGGATGAGTTCCCAAGGCAGCTGGCTGCAACAGCCAGAGCTGGGCAGATCTGAAGCCAGGAGCCAAGACTTGCACCACCCTCCACTGCTTTCCCAGGCACATTAGCAGGGAACTGGATCAGAAGTGGAGCAGCCGAGACTTCAGCTGGTGTCCATGTGGGATGCTGGCACTGCAGTGCTTTGCCAGCTACGCCACAGTGTCGGCCCCTAAACCTTCCTTCCTTCCTTCCTTCCTTCCTTCCTTCCTTCCTTCCTTCCTTCCTTCCTTCCTTCCTTTCTTTCTTCCTTCCTTCCTTCCTTCCTTCCTTCCTTCCTTCCTTCCTTCCTTCCTTCCTTTCCTTCCTTTCCTTCCTTTCCTTCCTTTCCTTCCTTTCCTTTCCTTTCTTTCCTTTCTTTCCTTTCTTTCCTTTCTTTTCTGGCAGAGTGGACAGTGAGAGAGAGAGACAGAGAGAAAGGTCTTCCTTTGCCGTTGGTTCACCCTCCAATGGCCGCCACAGCCGGCACACTGCAGCCAGCTCACCGCGCTGATCTGATGGCAGGAGCCAGGTGCTTCTCCTGGTCTCCCATGGGGTGCAGGGCCCAAGCACTTGGGCCATCCTCCACTGCACTCCAGGGCCACAGCAGAGAGCTGGCCTGGAAGAGGGGCAATCAGGACAGAATCCAGCGCCCCGACTGGGACTAGAACCCGGTGTGCCAGCGCCGCAAGGCAGAGGATTAGCCTATTGAGCTGCGGCGCCGGCCAAGATTTATTTATTTATTTATTTATTTGAAAGGCAGAGTTACAGAAAGAGAGAGACAGAGAGAAAAAGAGAGAGACAGATCTTCTATCCGCTGGTTCCCTCCCCAAATGGCCGCAACGGCCGGAGCTGTGCCGATCTGAAGCCAGGAGCCAGGAGCTTCTTCCAGATCTCCCACATGGGTGCAGGGGCCCATATGGGATGCCGGCAGTGCAGGTGGAAGATTAACCGACTGCACCATAGCAGCAGCCCCAAGCCAAGTCTTAAGAGAGGGAGAGAGTGAAGCAGTTGTCTGGCTTTGTGGGGAGATTAACATGTGACATCAAGAAGCCCAAGCACTGGGACTGGCGCTGTGGCCTAGCGGGTAAAGCGTCTACCTGCAGGGCCGGCATCCCATGTGGGCTCCAGTTCTAGTCCCTGCTGCTCCACTTCCAATCCAGCTCTCTGCTATGGCCTGGGAAAGCAGAAGATGGCCCAAGTCCTTGGGCCCCTGCACCTACATGGGAGACCAGGAAGAAGCGCCTGGCTTCAGATCAGCCCAGCTCCAGCTGTTACGGCCATTTGGGGAGTGAACCAGTGGATAGAAGACCTCACTCCATTCATCTCTCTCTCTGCCTTTAAAATAAAATAAATATTTTAAAAAGCTGAAGAAGCAACAGCCCAGCCACAGCTGTCAGAAAGCCAGAACTGACTGTCGCCGGTGAGGATGTGGGGAAATGGGGCATACAAAGCAGTGCGGAGCGTGGTTCCCTGGCCTGGGCTGAGGCAAAGTTCTGCAGATGGACAATGGTGATGGCTGTGCAACAGGGCGGAAGGGCTTACGGCCACTGAGCTGCACACCTAAACGTGGCTACGGTGGCAAGTTTTATGTTATGTGTGTTTAACACGTCTTTAAAAAAGAGGTCTTGATTACAGAACGTGTGTCAGTGCCAACTGTGTGATCAGTGTCCCAGGTCCGGGGGGCGGGGATCAGTGACGTGGGCAGGGAGCCACCTTCCCACTCCCCGCGCTATGCACATTCAGAGTCCCTGGATGAGCCAGGATGTGCGTTGGGAGCTGAGCTAAGGAAATGGTCCCCACCCTCTAGCTCAGACCCCCAAGAGTGTGGAGTCATTGCAAAGACCCTATAAAGCGATATTCCCACCCATGAGATGTGAAGACAGACGATTACACAGCGTGACTCAGATGGGGAACCGCCGGCTCTCCTTTCCGACGAGTGCAGCCGTAGCCTGCCCACCGCGGCCGGGTAGAACACACGCCCGGCTCTCTGCACTTGGGCTGACCGTGTGACCAGACTTGCTAATGGAGCAGTAGCAGTCAGAGCGCTCCAGTCCCAAGCCCGCCTGCTCGTCCTGCCTCCCGCTGTGTGCGGTCTAGACAGGAGGGCAGCTACAGCGCTGACCAGGCAGATGGCTGAGAGGCACCAGGGATGGAGAAGAGCTGTGCTGTCCAGCGTGGTGGCCACGAGCCCTCCCCCACCCCCCGCCGGGGCTTCTCATTGAAGTTAATTAAAACCAAACAAAATGGAAAATTCCTTTCGTGAGTTGCACTAGCCACATTTCCAGTGCCCACCACGTAGCCACCCAGGTTAGTTGCTACCAGATCGGTAAATCTATACATAGAACATATTCAGAGTCCCAGAAAGGGCTGTCGGCCAGCACCGGGGAGGGCCCTGGGAACAGAGCTGCCCCTCAGTCGGGTCCCATTAACAGCCAGAGCCCTCAGGAGAGGAAAGACAGTGCCGCAGGCTTTGTGAGAGCCCCCCGACCTCACACAGCTGTCTGCTGGTCTACCGCGGCTATCCACGTGTATGTGTGTTGTATGTATCTCCGAGCATATATGTACTTGTGAGGATACGTATGCATAAATTAGGCTTCCAACTCATAAAAGTGCTAATGAGACCAATCCAGTGCAAACACCCCCCCCCCATACGAAACCCAGGGTTGTCTTCTGCCTTGATACATTTTCTCGGAGAGTGCTAAAAATACAAACCACCGTCTGGTTATAGATCTGAGTCTTGGGATGGTAAAGAGACCTTCTTACCTGATCGAGCCAGACAAGCGGGAACTCCAGCCGAGGAAGCGGGGACTCCCAGGTGGGAGAAGCATGATGCCGGGTGTCGGAGCTCGGGGGCCTGGTGTGTGGGGAGGTGCTGCAGGCTCAGCAGGGCTTGGACTGTCGGCCTCCGGCCGAGGCTATAGCGCCTGGCTCTGGAAATATACACTGGAAGCAAGTTAAGGACCACAAAGGTCCACAGCTGTCTGGATCAGGGTGTTGGTCAGCCCTCGGACACCTGGATGAAGAAACAACTATGGCCAGCGCCGTGGCTCAACAGGCTAATCCTCCACCTTGCGGCGTCAGCACACCGGGTTCTAGTCCCGGTCGGGGCGCCGGATTCTGTCCCGGTTGCCCCTCTTCCAGGCCAGTTCTCTGCTGTGACCCGGGAGTGCAGTGGAGAATGGCCCAGGTCCTTGGGCCCTGCACCCCATGGGAGACCAGGAGAAGCACCTGGCTCTTGGCTTCAGATCAGCGCGGTGCGCCGGCCACAGCAGCCATTGGAGGGTGAACCAACGGCAAAGGAAGACCTTTCTCTCTGTCTCTCTGTCTCACTGTCCACTCTGCCTGTCAAAAAAAAAAAAAAAAAAAGAAAGAAAGAAAGAAACAACTGTAATTTTCATGCCTATTTTACAGGTGGAAAAACTGAGGCTCAGGGAGAGTGAGTGACAGTCCCAGGGGCCCGTAGCTAACAGAGGCACACTCAAGACCCAAACCCAGGCTCTCTGAGCTGTGCCCCCTTTGGCAGCCCTGGGGGAGGAGCACAGCGGGGCACCTGCGGGGGCTTCTGCTTCTCGGGGGGCCTCCCCACCTGACTAGGAAACTTCCGTCCCCTTTCCCCTGGTGCCCCCTTCCCCCAGTGGCCTTTGCCCAGGCTGTCAAGTAACAGGCAATTGTGCCTCTGGTTCTCTCTGATGTGCGAACACGTCCCTGGAGAATTAGCGGGAGACAGCCAGGAAATTAATTTTGTATAGGTCACCAAGCACCTTTTCCTAAGTGAGGATAATTTGCTGTCCTTCCTGGCCCTCAATGACAGGGACACCATGAATACAGCCCGCATGTGTCCAGCCAGTGCTTGTCACTGCTGTGCCTGGGTGTCACCTCCCACAGCCCCCGGAGCCCCCGTCGCCAGTGTGTCTGGGTCAGAGGACCTGGCCGGTGGCCTGTGACCCTAGGAGAAAGCTCTGCCGTGGGGAACACTCCCCTCTGACCCCCTCCAGCTTGATGGGCGTCACGGCATGGCAGTGTGGTCAGGGCTGTGGGCAGGGGGCCACCAGGAGCCCTGATGAGGGCAGGAGCCCCAGTTTCTCCGGAGAGACTTGTGGACTTTATGTACCAAGTTCTTGGGACTTTAGGGAAGAGAGCAGGACCCAGCAGGATGGTGAGTGAGGCCCCAGGCTTGGGACAAGGGCAGAGTTTGGGAGAAGCCTGGATGTACTGTTTGAAAAAGAAAGCTGGCCTCCGGGGAGAGTGGAGGACCTGCCGGCTTCCTAAAGGCAAGGGAAAACCCAGCACAGTCCCCGAGGATCAACTTCATAGTCGGCAAGTTTTCTTTGAATCTGAGGCCGAAGGCAGGTGTTTGGCAAGTGGTAAAGGGCTTTGGCTCCTCTTGGGGTGACAGTGGGGTCCCAGGGCTGGTGTTCTGGTACAGCAGATTAAGCTACCACTTGTGACACTGGCATCCCATAGGGGAGCCGGTTCGAGTCTTGGCTGCTCCACTTCTGACCCAACTCCCTGCTAGTGCACCTGTGGCCCTGTCGTACATGTGGGAGACTATGATGGAGCTCCAGGCTTCTGGCTTTAGTCTGGGCTGTTGGGGGCATTTGGGGAGTGAACCAGCAAATGGAAGATCTCACTATGGGGTGAGGAGGAAGGGAGGGCGGGCCCTGGGGAACTTAGCAACCAGGAGCAGGGCCCTTTGGACTGAGGCTTGGGGAGGAGGAAGTGACTGACAGAAGAGCCCTGATGGTCACGACCAATGGCCTGGGCTGTGGATCGGGCCACCCTCTTCCCTCTATCCCTCCTTCTAACGAAGACCCTGGTTTCCAGGGCCGAGGTCTGCCAGGGCTGGCTCTGTAGACCAGGGAGAGGCCCTGACTAGGTTGCTCATTCTACTCATTAGTTGTGTTACTAGTTCAAGAAGAGCACATGGCCCCAAATAAGCCAATGAGACATTGAGAAATGTTCCATGGGGCCTGATGGAACCTGTGGGTGGGAAGAACCTTCCCCCGCTAGAAATGAGCCAGGAAGCTCATGGCACCTTCTGTTGCCAGAAGCTAACTTACTATCCATCTACGCAGTGAGGAAGCCTTGGGCTTACTCCATGGCTTTGGATTGGCTCAGCTCCAACCATTGTGGCCATTTGGGGAGTGAACCAGCAGATGGAAGCCCTCTCTCTCTTTCTTTCTCTCTCTTTCTCTCTGTAATTCTTCCTTTCAAATTAATGAAAAATAAATATTCTTTTAAAATTTTTTAAAAAGTTAGAATGTTGAATTTTACATTTAAAAAAGAGTACTACAAGTCTCTGGCAGTGGTTCGTTGTCATGGTGGCTTTTGTTTTTTAAGTTTTGACTTGTTATTTAAATGTGTATTTATTTATCTCATCTACATGGAAGAATGAGAGTGAGATGGTGGTAGGGTGGGGGAGGGGTGGCGAAGATCTCTCTACTGCTTCATGCTCCAAATGCCTGCAACAACTTGGGGCTGGGCCAGGGTGAAGCCAGGAACCAGGAACTCCATCCGGATCTCCCATGTGGGGGGCAGGAGCCCAAGCTCTTTGGGGCATCCGCCCACTGCCTCCTCAGTACATTAGCAGGAGGTTGCCTTAGCAGCAGGATTCAGACGGACACTCTAATACGGGATGCAGGTGTCCTAGGGAGCGGCTTAGCCCACTGCACCAGAGCGTTTCTGTCTTAAGTCAGCACGAGGGACGGGCAGCCATGCTTTGATAATGCACCACATTGCCCCCCCGCCCCTCCGCCTTTCCTGTGCTCCCCTAGGCCTCTGTGTTAATTAGAGGTGGTCTCCCTCTTAGGGCCGGCACAGTTCTGTGGGTACGGATCTCAGTGAGTGGATGGCAACAAGTTGGATTTGGGAAAGGCATAGCTTCCTCCGGGTGGATGCAGCTCTACACGATGTAGAACCTGGAAAACAATACGGGTTGGCTGGGCATTAACTGAACCACCTCAGTGGGCTGCTGTGTGCAGGGAACACCTGCTCAACTGGAAATGGTGGGGCTGCTGCTGTGGTGTAGTGGGTAAAGCCGCTGCCCGCAGTGCCAACATCCCATATGGGCACCGGTTCGAGTCCCGGCTGCTCCACTTCTGATCCGGCTCTCTGCTATGCGAAGGCAGTGAATGATGGCCCAAGTCTTTGAGCCCATGCACCCGCGTGGGAGACCCAGAGGAAGCTCCTGGCTCCCCAGCTTTGGATGGCCGTTGCAGCCATCTGCGGAGTAAACCAGCGGATGGAAGACCTCTCTCTCTCTCTCTCTCTCTCTCTCTCTCTCTCTCTCTGTCTCTCCCTCCCTCTCTCTCTCTGTCTCTCCCTCCCTCTCTCTCTCTGTCTCTGCCTCTCTGTAACTCTGCCTTTCAAATGAATGAATAAATCTTTATAAAAAACCTGTAAATGGCAGCCTGTTTCTTTTCTTTTTCTAAGATTTATTTATTTATTTGAAAGAGTTACATGGAGAGGGAGAAATGAGAGAGAGAGAGAGAGAGAATCTTCCATTTACTGATTCACTCCCCATATGGCCACTATGGCCAGGCCAAAGCCAGGAGCCAGGAGCTTCTTCAGCATCTCCTGATGGGTGACAGGTGCCCACGTGCTTGGCCACCTTCCACTGCTTTTCCCAGGCCAATAGCAAGGAGCTGGACTGGAAGGGCAGTAACAGGTTCATGAACTGGTGCCCATAAGGGATGCCAGCATTGCAGGCAGAGGCTTTACCCACCACGTCACCATACAGGCCCCTGGCAACCTGTTTCTCCTTTATATCCTTATATTAGCAAACAATGTGATTCTCTAAATGTAGGTCAACGGATGCGATCTGAAAAATGAGAATAAAATTCTCATTGCGTTTGGTATTTAGCAGTAAGTAAACTAAGTCTCAGATGGGATTTTTGGGAGGAGGGAGCATGCAAGTTCATTCAGACATTGTATTTTCTCCTAGGAGGTGAGTGCATGCAATGTGTAAATTTGAATTAGACAAATGTCATCCAGAACCACCACCTTCCATTCATAGAAGAGCATGCTGGTATTGAAATGACACTGAACCAGGCCGGAGCCAGCGCCGGCACCATGGCTCAATTGGCTAATCCTCTACCCGCAGTGCTGGCATTCCATATGGGTGCCAGGTTCTAGTCCCGGATGGGGCACTGGGTTCTAGTCCCTGCTGCTCCTTTTCCAGGCCAGCTCTCTGCTGTGGCCAGGGAGTGCAGTGGAGGATGGCCCAGGTCCTTGGGCCCTGCACCCGCATGGGAGACCAGGAGAAGCACCTGGCTCCTGGCTTCGGATTGGCGCAGCGGGCCTGCTATAGCGGCCATTTGGGGGGGTGAACCAACGGCAAAGGAAGACCTTTCTCTCTGTCTCTCTCTCTCACTGTCTAACTCTATCTGACAAATAAATAAAAATAAAAAAAAAAGGAAAGAAATGACACTGAGCTGGGGCCAGCACTGTGGTGCAGCGGGTGGCTGCAGCCTGCAGTCTGGCATCCCATATGGGTGCCAGTTCGAGTCCTGGCTCCTCCACTTCCAATCCAGCTCTCTGCTGTGGTCTGGGAAAGCAGTAGAAGATGGCCCAAGTGCCTGGGCCCCTGCACCCACGTGGGAGACCTGGAAGAAGCTCCTGGTTCCTGGCTTGGGATTGGCTCAGCTCCAGCCATTGCTGCCATCTGGGGAGTGAACCAGAAGATGGAAGACCTTTCTCTCTGTCTCTGTCTCTGTCTCTGTCTCTGTCTCTCTGTCTCTCTCTCTCTCTCTCTCTCTCTCTCTCTCTCTCTGACTCTGCCTTTCTGTAACTCTGCCTTTCAAATAAATAAATCTTTGGCCGGTGCCGTGGCTCAACAGGCTAATCCTCTGCCTTGCGGCGCCGGCACACCGGGTTCTAGTCCCTGTTGGGGCACCGTATTCTGTCCTGGTTGCCCCTCTTCCAGGCCAGCTCTCTGCTATGGCCCGTGGTGGCCATTGGAGGGTGAACCAATGGCAAAAGGAAGACCATTCTCTCTGTCTGTCTGTCTCTCTCTCTCACTGTCCACTCTGCCTGTGAAAAATAAATATATATACATAAATAAATAAATCTTTAAACAGAGAGAAAGAGAGAGAGAGAATACTGAGCTACATTAGCCTTGGATTCTACTATAGTGAGGAGGTCACAAGAACAATGCTGATATCAACATAGCCAAGCAGTGTGGGATGAGAACCCTGGATGGAGGTAGCTGTGTGGCACAGCCATTTGTATGCCACTTGGGCTGTCCACAGCTCGTCTCTGGGTGCCTGGGTTGACTCCCAGTCCACTTCTCATTCCAGCTTCCTGCCAGTGCATGCCCTGGGAGCCAAGAGATAATAGCGTTAGTACTTGGGTCCCTGCCACCCACGTGAAAGACCCAGATTATCTTCTGGGCTCCTGTCTTCAGTCTGTCCCAGACCCGGCCACGGGTAGGTTTTTGGGAAGTGACCAGTGGGTGAAAGTTCTCTCCTACCTGTCTCTCGGCCTTTCCAATAAATACAAATAAACACTAATTCTTAAAAAGACCCCTGCGTGATGAGGGGTGTTGGTTGTGAATGTTGCAGGGGGTATACGCACGCAGTACCCAGAGGACTTGCAGGGTCCTGAGATGGTCCTCCCCTGACATTCTCAGCCCTGAAGCAGGGTTTTCAGATGGGCCCCCTTGCCCTTTCCTATGTAAGCAGTGGGTAGTTCTAAGGACAGAAGCCAGCCCTGTATCACACAAGGAGGAGTTTGGGCATGACTTTAGAATTCAATCTTCCCAACTGGCGACATGGCTCACTAGGCTAATCCTCCGCCTGCGGCGCTGGCACACCGGGTTCTAGTCCCGGTTGGGGCGCCAGATTCTGTCCCGGTTGCCCCTCTTCCAGGCCAGCTCTCTGCTGTGGCCCTGGAGTGCAGTGGAGGATGGCCCAAGTGCTTGGGCCCTGCACCCCATGGGAGACCAGGAGAAGCACCTGGCTCCTGCCATCAGATCAGCGTGGTGCGCTGGCTGTGACAGCCATTGGAGGGTGAACTAACGGCAAAGGAAGACCTTTCTCTCTGTCTCTTTCTCTCACTGTCCACTCTCCCTGTCAAAAACAAAAATTCAATCTTCGCCCTCTGGGTTAGGTCGGAGTGGGACAGGATGAGAAGGCAGAACAGGAACCTGGGGAGGCAAGGGCAGGAAGGCCACCTCTTCTCCCTGGACGGAGGCTGGCCCTGCAGCCAAGAGGGCCCAGCTGTTGTCACTGTGGTGTCATCATAGGACTTTGAGTCACCTGCAGGCGGCTAGGGCAAGCTGGCCTCTGTGCTCCACCAACTGCAACGTGGCGTTGGAACAAAAGGAGTTGTAGGGATGCTGCTCCCCAGGGCATGCATGGGACTCAGGCCCCACGGGCCTCACTGCCAGCGACTTGGCGTCCGGAGTCGCAGGAGAAGGGAAAGAACAACGTGGAGAACCCACAGCTGTGCTTAGGAGCCTGAGACCAGAGCATCCCGTGGGTCCCTTCTTGCTGCCAGGTCAGTGCTAATCTGGTGTCCCCAACCTAATGACCAGGGAGGCCGGGAAACACACAGTGCACCTGCCTGCTTGCTAGCGCACCACCTCCACCCTCCTGGCCCAGGGCTCGGCCTTGCCCGCGGCTGCCCTCCCTGCTGCTGCCCGTTTCCTTAGGAGCGGAGTCACTCCTGGGGATTTGCCTCCTCTGTCTTTACAATGCAGCCTCCTGGGGCTGGCGCTGTGGCGCAGCGGGTTAAAGCTCCAGGCTGCAGTGCCCGCATCCCATATGGGTGCAGGTTCGAATCCCGGCTGCTCCTCTTCCGATCCAGCTCTCTGCTACGGCCTGGGAAGGCAGTAGAGAATGACCCAAGTCGTTGGGCCCCTGCACCTGCATGGAAGACCTGAAAGAAGCTCCTGCCTCCTGGCTTCGGATCAGCATCAGCACAGGTCATTTGGGGAGTGAACCAGCGGATGAAAGACCTCTCTCTCTCTCTGGCTCTACCTCTCTCTGTAACTCTCAAATAAATAAAATAATTATTTAAAAAAATAAAATGCAGCCTCCTGCCTTCTCCTCTCGCTGCAGACCAGGCCAGGAGGAGGTGCTGGGTGCTCTCTCTCTCCACGTCCCCTCCCCCAGCCTTTTTCTCCTTCTGGCCCACTCCCCACCTATGCTCGCGCGTGTGTGTGTGTGTGTGTGTGTGTGTGAGCGTGTGTGTTCACGTTCTCACCTTCTGGATATATTTTACCTTATATATAAAAAGATAGATAAAACAGTCTCCCTTGGAGGGGAAGGTCTCGGGCCTGCCGTCCACGATCCTGGCTTTGACTCAGCTCCCTGCACCTGCTGGTAGTGCACGGTGCTGAGCATGGACCCACCTCGCTGCACAGGGAGATGGAGTGGGATGATCCAGGCCAGGTGCTTCTGCCTGAGACCCAGCGCCTGAAAGGTCTCATCTACAGCCACAAGCATTGTCACGTGGGTGGAGGTGAGTGGATCCTGTCCCTGGTCACTCAGTGCCACTAACGGAGCTCTAACAAGGTGGGGAGTTGATCCCCTTAGACTCGTCTCTGTCACAGATGTGCTGTCAGGGCTCCGGGGAAGTTCAGGTGTTTTGAGCTTGTCCCCAGCTGTTCTAACCAAACACGTGCCTTCAGCTCTCTGCCTCCAACCGCTTGCCCTGGACTTGGCACATCGCTGTGTCTCTAGCTGTTGGCAATGTTGTACAGCGTTAAGTCCACAAGCTTCCCTGGCCTCAGCTGGAGACTTCGCTGGGCCACTCTCCGAAGCAGACTGCCCCGAACAGGAAGCCAGTGGATCAGGGATAGAGGTAATGACAGGTGCGCACTACTGAGTGTGGTGAGCGCCGGCCACCTGCCTGGCCTTAACCAGGCGCCTGGAACACAGAGCAGCCCCTGGGACCTGCAGTGCCTGCTACAGGGAGAATAACATTGGGTACGAATGCTCACTGTCTTTTGTGGAGGATTTATTCTGTGCCAGGCTTTTTCCACAACATTTCAGCAACCCAGGTTGAGGAACTTGGCCAGGGCTGCCCAGATCTCACACAGCAATCTGGCAAATTCTGAAGTCCAAGTCCAATCACACCACGCGACACGAGAAGCTTAGGAAGGGCAAGGGAGGGAGCGAAGATGTATGTAAAACTGAAACGACACACAGGAGTTTATATTCCAGGGCCAGCGTTGTGGCACCGCGGGCCAAGCCACCACTTGTGACACTGGCATTCCATTTGAGGCCCACTTCAAGTGCTGGCTGCTCCACTTCCAATCCAGCTCCCTGCTCATGTACCTGGGAGGCAATGAAAGGTGACACAAATATGTGGCCCCAACCACACACATGGGAGACCCAGATGGAGTTCCAGGCTCCTGGCTTTGGCCTGACCCAGTTCTGGTCATTGTGGTCATTTGGGGAGTGAATCAGCAGATGAAAGCTCTCTCTCACCCTCTCTCTCTCTCTCTCTCTGCCTATCTCTCTTTGTGTCTCTCCCTGCCACTCCGCCTTTCAATCAATCTTTTAAAAATCTGTATAATTCCATATTTTCACAGTTAGAAAAATGGTAGCTCACATTGGCAGAGACCTAGGAGTCTTTTAAAAAAATAAACTCAATGTTTTTATTTTTAAGATTTATTTATGGCCGGCACCACAGCTCACTAGGCTAATCCTCCTCCAGCGGCGCCGGCACACCAGGTTCTAGTCCCGGTTGGGGCATCGGATTCTATCCCAGTTGCCCCTCTTCCAGTCCAGCTCTCTGCTGTGGCCCGGGAGTGCAGTGGAGGATGGCCCAAGTGCTTGGGCCCTGCACCCGCCTCGGAGTCCAGGAAGAGGCACCTGGCTCCTGGCTTTGGATCAGCACGGTGCGCCGGCTGCAGTGGCCATTTTGGGGGTGAACCAACGGAAAAGGAAGACCTTTCTCTCTGTCTCTCTGTCTAAATCTGCCTGTCAAAAAATAAATATTTATTTGAAAGCCAAGTTACAGAAAAGGAGAGAGAGAGAGAGAGAGATCTTCCATCCGCTGCTTCACTCCCCATGTGGCCAAAAGAGCCAGGGGTGGGCCAGGCTGGAGCCAGGAGCCCAGGACTCCACCCAGTTCCCCACATGGGGCCAGGAACCCAGGCACTCGGGCCATCTTTCTTCCTTTGCTTTCCCGGGTGCATCAGCAGAAGGTGGAACACAGTGGAGCAGCTGGGACCAGAATGCGCATCCACACGGATGCCTGGGTGCAGGGCCACGGCCTAATCCACTGGGCCACAGCACTGGGCCTGACCTGGGGGTCTTGAGTACAGATCAGGCTCCCACTAACGGAGCGGCCACTGTTCACCAGGCAGGGCTCCCACAGCTGTCCGCATACTCCCTTACGTGTTGCTCACGACACACTAGCCAGGGAGTTCCTCCCAGTACCTTCAGGTCTCAGAGGGCGAAATCGAGGCAGGGAGAGGAAGAGCAGCCCACCAGCACGCCAAGCACGTGCTCTGCATTCCGTAGCCCTAGCCGACTACAAAGCGTGTTCACAAGCTGGCACTGTGGGGTAGCAGGTAAAGCCGCCGTCTGGTACTGGCATCCCATATGGGAGCCGGTTCAAGTCTCAGCTGCTCCTCTTCCCATCCAGCTCTCTGCTGTGGCCTGAGAAAGCAATGGAGGATAGTCCAAGTCCTTGGGCTCCTGCACCCACATGGGAGACCTGGAGGAGGCTCCTGGCTCCTGGCTTCGGATCAGCGCTGCTCTGGCCATTGTGGCCATTTGGGGAGTGAACCAGCAGATGGAAGACCTCTCTCTCTCTCTCTCTCTCTCTCTCTCTCTCTCTGCTTCTCCTTCTCTCTCTCTGTAACTCTAACTTTAAAATAAATAAATAAATCTTAAAAAAAAAAAAAGAATAGGTCACACTGAATTAGGATGGGCCCTAAACCCAACAGGACTTGTTTTCCTAAGGGCATTATTTGGGAGCTGGCGTTGTGACACAGTTGGCTAAATTGCCACTCAAGATGCCCACATTCCACACGGAAGCACCTGTTCCAGTCCTGGCTCCCTGCTCATGTGCCTGGGAGTCCCTCTCACCCATGTAGGAGGCCAAGATGGGACTCCTGGCTTTGGCCTCTCCCTGCCCTGGCTGTTGCAGCCATCTGGAGAGTGAACCAGCAGAGGGGAAGACCTCCCTCTGTCTCACCATCTGTCTTTTTCCAAATAAAAATAAATAAATCCTAAAAAAAATAACAAGAGTGAAATGTGCACACGGCCACTCAGGGGAGACAACCACGTGCTGACAGAGGCAGAGGTGAGAGGCTGAAGCTGTGAGGATACAAGCCGAGGACTGCCAGGGGTCTCCAGCCACACCAGACGTGGGAGAAGAGGAGGGACAGCAGCCTTGCCAGCACCTTGATCTTGCTGTGCAGCCTCCAGAATACAGAAAACAAATGTCTGTTGTTTAAGCCCCAGGCCTGTAGGGCTTTGTCGCAGCAGCCCAAGCAAGGAAATGCAGCGGCACATACTAGGTGCTCATTAAACCGTGGGTGCCCGTATTTAAGGCAAAAGGTTCCCACACAGCAAACATCTGGGAACAGGACATCGGAAGGAAGCACTGGGCTCTCTGTGCAGGTGACCACTGCCAGAGGGCAGACACGAAAGGGCCCAAGGCCAAGGGCAGGGAGTCCCAAGACCTCTCTCTTCCAGAGGCTCCGGCTGCTGTCCACTCAGCTTCCTGCATCTGTGAAATTTCCCGTCTACCCTGCATATGTTTTCAGTAATCACAGTGCGCATGCACACCTCCTTCTCAGGGAGAATCGCAGTAGAAATAGACACTCCCGGGTCCTGGAAGCCAGGGACCAGTGCGGGTGGGGGAGAAGGGAGGGCAGACCTGGGCCCAGCAGTCCAAGCCCTGTGTTCTGTGTGTGTGTAGGGAGGGCGGGGCTCCACTGGTGCCAGCTGCTCTCCTCTCCACCTGCCCTCGCCTGGGGGACTGCGTGTGTGTGTGTGTGTGTGTGTGTGTGTGTGTCTGCTCTCCCCTGTGCGCAGCGCCCCCCACCCCACCCCCAACACACACACACACACACACACACACACACACACACACCATGGCAGGGGGCGGGATGCAGAAAGAGTGGGGCGGGGCTCTGGAATGCAGGGATGTGCCCTCCCTTTAGTGGGAGTCGGGCTTTCTGCCCGAGGCAGAGGGGATTCTAATACACCCTAGAGCAGACAGCAATTGCCTTTTAGAAGGCTACCATCAGTAGCACTCCCAGGCAGGCAGGGCAGTTTAACCTTCTGTAACCTTCCAGCAACGCACTCACTCGCTCTGTCTCTCCCAGGAGCACCACACACACACACACACACACACACACACACACACACACACTCAGCTGTAAGATGCATCTGTGAGTCTAGGTCACATTTTACCACGATGATCTTATTCGAGGGAGAGCTACACACACACACACACACACACACACACACACACACACATGCACGCACATGCACACGCAGACTTGCCTAGTCCCATCGCTATCCAGAATCCAAACTTCAGGAGGAGACAACCTGGGCGTTTCTTCTTGCTAATCGGGGTAATACGGAATCTACAGTTGGAGCTCGGCCAATAATTAATAGTAATGAAAATTGACATTGTAAAAATGAAAACGAGAGGGCCGATAGAAAGGAATTGGTTTGGTTGTCAAACCTCCAGCCTGGAGGGAAACGGATTGCTTTGCAGAATCTTTTAATTAATTTCAGAGTTTCCCTGTTTCTTTTCTGCCAAGTGATCTGAGTTCCTGCAGACAGAGGGACAGATAGGGGAGGGGTGAATGGTGTCAAGAGATTGTCCCATCCTGGGACGCTCCGGGATCCTGCACTCCCCGCCTCCCACCCCCACCCCCCTCCAGCTCAAGGTGGGGGTGCCACAGCCCAAAGAGGGGTTCGTTTTGTAAATTTAACTTTTATTACCGATGAATAAACCAAGAGGCCTACTTCATTCATAGCTAAAATAAAAATGGATCTCTACAGTCGGACCAAGTTCAGCCACTGAGCTGTAGCATTAACTTGTATTCTAACAAGATTAAAATATATTTGTCCTGGGGATTAGCATACTTAAGTCCCCTTTTGCCTTTTTAGCGATGGCAGGGCACTTTGATCTGCCTTGCGTGGCAAGAGCCCGGCTTGGGCCCAGCTATCCGACTGCCAAGTGTGAAATCAGCCTGATGTCATCCCCATTCTTCATCTTTTACATCTTTCACCAGTTTAATTATATTTCCGCCACAAAGCTCCAGCGCCTCATTGCATATTCAAGTTTGACTAGGAAGCATTTAAAAAAAAAAGTGAGAATGAAACACCCCTGTGGGGGGAAAGGATGGGGGTGGTTTGGGGGCTGCAAAACTGCACGGAGGAAAGGGAATGAGCTGGACGCTCGCCTGGCCCCTGCTGGACGCGCTCACCTGCGTGCAGATGTGTGTCCAACTTCCGCTCCCGCATTTGGCGCCGCGCACAAAAGCCACAGCGGAGCGTTGGGGGGGGGGGGGCAGCTGTGGCTTGTGACTCCGGTGGCTCTGTGTGGCATTCTTCTGACGCGCTGTTTTGTTTCCTTGGGGCTGAGAATCCGCAGGGCGCGCTCCCGCCTCTACATAAAAGACGTCTTTCTCCCCGGTGCGTTTTCGCTAGCGAAATCGGCCGCTCGTTGGCCGACGCAAATTCGCGGGCTCACTCGGCGCCCGAAGGGAAGGGGTCCGGCTGCTCTTTGATCACCTTAAGAGAATCACAACATTTAACTCTGCCTGCGGAGCTGACACTGTGGCCCTCCAGCCCATCACTAATCCCCAGGGGAAGTGCCCCCCCTCCCCGAGGGTGGGGGGGAGGTTGGGCTAAGCCTCGAGTTGGCCCCAGCGAGGCACCTGCTACAATGACTTCACCCCCAACCCACCGGAAGCAGTCTCTTGTGCCTTAGGGGACGTAGGAGGCTGCAGGGTGGGAACCGAGGGAGGGGAGACAGTGACGTGGACTGGACTGGAGATGTACATGGTCAGGTTTTCTCTTCTGGGCTGAGGTGGCTGACCCTCCGTGAGCACCCGTGTGTGGGACAGGAAATGAGCCACTTCTGGGGGCTCTGACCTTTACCCCAAGTTCTCAGCTTTGGACTGCATTCACACACACACACGCACACACACACACACACCAGGCTGGGGGGGGTGTCTCACAGAGACTCAGGCAATCCCCCTGGGGAGGGGGAGGCTCAGGGAGACTGGTCGGTGGGGTACGACTTGTCCATCCACACCAGCACGACCCAACAGAAATGCAGATACCCTTCTTCAGCGAGAGAGAGCAAGTCAGCGCTGGGAAAGGCTCTCCTCCCCTCTCCCCCGCCCCAGAGCCCGCTTTGTCTGAGGTTTGCCAGCGTCTCCCCCTCTCTCCCTGGCAGTCTGCACAGGTATGGGGACAGCTGATGGCTCAGGCGATGTCCACTGGCAGACACTGGCAGATCTCGTAGAAGGCCCGAGTTAATGGCCGATTGTATTTGGAATCATCACTCCTGTTGAAACCTGAGGTTAACAACACATTGGTTCTTAAATTGAATGATATAATTATAAAATTATCTCCACATAATTAACTCAGGATTATGTTTCATTCTATTTAGCATGTAATCAAAGCCTGTTATGCTTTTAGCTATAGGAATAGCAATTAATTTGAAAGGGTGACTTAGACCCTGCGCTACTTAGACAAAATAGCTCATCACGCCATGAGGACGCCCACTCGTTCTTGGAGAAGGAGCCACCAGGTGGGGTGGCGGGCTGGGAGGGGGGAGCACAGGCTGCCGCCCGCGCACCAGGGCTCCTCCCCGTCAGCCTTCTGCGCCTGGTCCCCAGCCTGGCGATGGGAAGCCCTCTGGTTTCTGTGCCTTCAGCCAAATCTGCCTCATCACGGTGACCCTCTCTGCACAAGGTGGTGATTATCACTCAGAATGCAAGACAGAGAGTGTGTAAAGTTATTGCTTCCGTGGAAGGAACCTCTTGGTTATTGTGGGAGGAAAACACTCCGTTTGCATGTGCTGGAGCGATTGGCCAGGTAGCAGGGGAGCGGCATTCTGGGAAAGGGCCCTGAACTCTGGTTGGCAATTTCCTTTCTCCTTCTCCCCCTCTTTCCCCCACTATCGCACGTTTTATTACCATGTGGATAATAATCATCAGATCCTCTCTCTTTTTTTTTTTTTCTTTCCCAAACAACTGCGTAGATACCGCAGCAGTAGGTAGAAGCCAGCAAAGTATAAGGAGGTGTTCTACCAAAAATAGCTCTTGGGTTGTGGAGCGCAGGGCTGCCAAGCCAAAGGCTCACCTGCAGGAGTGTGAAACCTCCCCCCTAGGTCCAGCTCAATTCAAGACCTCACAAAAAACCCTGGCATGAAACCCATTAGGTGAATACCCTTTTTGTGGGAGAGAATGGCTTAGGTGGGTGGGGGGAGAGTGAATAACCCACATGCAAGCCATGAAGCTGCTTCGATTTCAACACAGGGCTGTCTGATGTCAAAACACCTTCTCCAGAGCCATAGGAAGTGACGCTGCTAAGCGAAGTTATTAAAGTAGACGCACAAAACCACAGTCTCCGTAAGCCGCCCTACGCAACAGTGAATCTCCAGGCTTCCGAACCCTGAGTTCAGCCTCGGGCTTACTCTGCAGGTTTGTCTTTCCCCCAAACAAATGGATGTTTGGCAGGGTAGCCATCATGCATTTGGGGTGATTGCAAGTTACCCAATTTTCACCGCCTGTTTCAGCCTTAGGAGACATAAGAGACTCAACGCCTCTCTTTACAGTGGGAAGGGTTTACTGGGGAGCCATCCTCGCAGTAATACAGCAATATTACAATATGAGGCAGTCAGAAGACCCTGTCGAAGAGACTGGATATACAAGAGTGACCACTGGGGCTGGGAGAAGGGGGGGAACGGAGAGTTACTGTTCAACCGGGACAGTGTCAGTTTGCGAACATGGCAGTGCTGGGGCCGAGGATGGTGATGCTTGCATGGCATTATGGGTATTTAATACTACCGCTGTGTGCACTTAAGAAGGATCCAGATGATAACTTTTGCTACGTATATTTCACCACAATAAAAATAAATAGCTGAGCGGAGGGGGATGGTCAGTACTTGCCTTAGCAGGGGTTCAATTCTGCAAACGCTTGGGCAATGCTACCATTTCCCTTAACGACTGAATCTCAAGAAATGGTCAGCTTTCAGAATTCACATTTGTGGCTGCTCTGCGGAGGGGGAGAGAGTGAAGCCATTAAAAAAAAAAAAAAATCCCCGGACAAAGTTTTGGCTGAAAAGGAAAACTCAGAAGCAACATCCCAGGGCCCCCTAAATGAAGCCGAGAGCAGGGGCCAGCGGAGTCCCGGCCGAGTTGGAGGGAAGCGGCGGGTTTGCTGCTGGGAGGGGAGACAGACAGAAACGGGGCAGCAACTCCTCGCGGGCGCTCGGCAGCTGGAGTCTGTGATTACCCATCCAAAGAGGAAAGAAAAGAGAAAGGAAGAAAGGAAAGTTAGAGGAGGGGGTAGAGGCTGGGAAAAGGAGGAGGGCGAAGCCCGATGACAGAGCCTGACAGTCCCTCCCAGACAAAGGATTTGGCGGGCCTGGAGAACCCCAAACGCGCTCGCTGAATGGGGCTGGTCGGCCCCTTCGCAGGCAGCGCGCACCGGGACCGCGCGGCCAAGTTTTACGTTTCGACAGATGGGTCGAGCGGCGACCCGCCCCATGTCTTTCTGGCGGTCGGTGCCGACAGTGATCCGCGCGATTCCTAGGCCGCTCGGAGGACTGTCGGCTGGGACGGGGGTCCAGCCCGCCGGCGACTCCCACCCAACCCCTGTGCCGAGGCGAAAGCGCTGCGGTGCGGCGGCCGCGTATGCCCACCGGGTCCTCGGCTGCTCTTCTTCGCTCCCGCGTCTCCGGGAAGTCTGGCGAGTTGGAGGCCTCTCCGGGGACGCCTTCCAGACCGAGAAGGTGGCGGGGCAGGTCTCGGTGACTCTTTGTTTCTGCTCCGGACAGCGCTGGGGCTCGGTCCTGGAGAGGACGGGGCAGCCACTTCAGCGGGTCCTGGGTTTTGGACTCCAAGAACAAGGTTTCCAGAAAGCCGGCCTTGGTGTCTTGGAGGTCCTAAGGCTCTGGGAGAAAGCCCCCGTCCCTGTATCCAGGAGGGGCTGCCCAGGCCTCTCTCCGGCCTAGGGCTGAGACTGGAGGAGATGGGCCGCTGCGGGCCTCACCTGGTCTCTGCAACACGGACACGGGTCCGGGGAAACCCTGCCCGCACCGTGGGCTCCCCCAAATCCCTGTGACGGCGCTGGGCCCCAAGCTGTCCTCCTAGGCCATGAACAACAACAGTAATAATACCACCACCACCACCATCGTCAGCCCCACCAGCTAAGAGGCAAGGGCGCGGGCGCACCACGCTTGATTACATCACATAATTAGGAGGCACTTTGATGAATATTATTGCATTTCAGGCGATTTCAAGGATGGCCTTTTATTTTCTAAGAGCAAGCGGCGTGATTATAATGAAGTATTTGAGATTATTAGCGAAAGCATGAATGGCGTACTTGGGGCTGGCGCTGCGCAAGCCCCCGAGGCGCACCGGGCCTCACTCAGGACGCAAACATGCGCACCGGAGCTCCTGGCTCGGGGGCCTGCCAGGCCCCAGGCTGGGGCGAGGTGGAGGGAAACCCACCGCCCTGTCCCACTGAGGGCTGCACTCCCCAGTGTCTCCCTCGACTCCTGATTTCAAGACGCAGGGTGACACCGGGGTGAGATGGAGAAGAGGGGTGGCAAACGAGGCGTCCCCCCACCCCGCCGATCTGTGCCTTCAGAATGGAGCCGCGGCCCTTTGTCGTCAGTCGTTACGAACCTCCTGGCGCGCGGCGGCTCCGCCTGCCAGGCTGCAGTTTTCGGCGGAGCCGGGACCCTCCCGGGGGCGCTTGGGGAGCTGCCGAGTCGAGCAGAGACCGCGGAGGTCGGATATTAAACCAGCGGGAGACAAAATGACTTTTCACAGAGCCCCAGCGAACAGGCGCGTCCTCCCAGCCGGCCGGCGAAAATATTTGCATATATAGTGTCTGTGTGTTTGCCGTGCGCGTAGGATGCCCGGGCACACACCTGTGCCAAGCGGTCTAAGACTGAGCCCCCATCGACTTGCCCTTTTCATTCGCGGAATAAACAAAACAAAACAAAAGAAGAGGCTGTAGTCCCCTAGGTGATCAGGCTGGGGTTCCCACCCCCACCCCCCACCGTGAGCTCCTCCCCTCCTCTCCTCCGGAGAAGGCGCTAGGTGGATCCACACTGGGCGGCCATCTCGACTCTAGCTTGGAGGTCAGACCCCACTCATCAGACGCCTGGTGGAGACGTGGGGGCAACGGAGGAGGCGGGGGGGGGCGTTTCTGAGCACCAAGGAACCCTGCGTGGCCCGCATCCCGCTGGGGCGCCTGCTCAGGGCGACGACGGGCCCGGGACTGCTGGGCTGTCGCCTCTGGTCCCGCCTGGGGGACGCACAGTCGTTCAGCCCTAAGGAGCGAGGACTTCATTAAAGAAGTCTTACGCACTCAGAGGAAACTCGCCTCGTGCGGGCCAAGGAGGTGCTAGGGCTTTTGGTATCTGTAGTCTGAGCCCGGCTCCCAGGCGTGCGGAGCCGGAGCCGGAGAGGCCGGGGCGGAGCACGCGGGCCCGCATTGCGTCCCGGACAGGCCTGATTGAGGTCTTCTCTCTCCCCTGGTGGGCGCGCGTTGGCTGGCACAGCCGGGGCTCTCCTTGAGTGAGCAGTAAGGATTTTATGCTGCTGAATTAAAAAAAAAAAAAAGTAGTAAACACAGGAACAGAGAAAGAACCGGAGGATTCTCCGCGGTTCAACAATTAAACACCACCATCACCACCTCTCCAACGCCGCTGTGCGCCTAAGCGTCTCTCTGGACGCCGCCCCTGGGGACGGGGAGCTCATCACCTTACACAGCTGTGCCTTGCTCCCTCTCGGCTGCGTTAGGATTTAGAAAGAGGTCAGTAGGGTAGTAGGAGTTGTCCCAGTTATTTCTGTGTTGTTTTTCAGCGAGTGCCCTGCAGCTGCCTTGGGAACCCCCATGAGGCGCTCCCGGGTGCCCCCACGACAGGGCTGGGGCGCTTGGTGGGGGGCCTCCGCCGCCAGCCCCCCCCCCCCCACCTGTCGGTGCGGGTCTAGGGAGCAGCCCCGTCATACCCTCTGTGGCTCTGCCCGGAGGCCCGGAGTCGCCCACCCCACCCGGCAGCCTAGTGGCCGATGTTGAAGAAGACGCCTCAAAGGTCGCCCCGAGCAACCACCGATGATCCTGGAACAGGAAAACTTTTCCCCTCAAGCCCAGAAAAGTTTGGAAACACAGCAAGTGGCAGGTTCCCGCTCACCCACTCGCAGCACTTCCCGACCGAGGGCGCGCCCGGGCCGAGGCCTCGCGGACACGCGGGCACAGCCAGCCCCCCCCCCCCCATCCTGCTCCGGACGTCCTGTTCTCGAGATTCTTTTTTGCTCTGGGGAGTAAAAACAACAAAAGGTAAATAGAAACTCCCCTTAAGAGCTGAGGGTCTCTTTGTTTCAGGTCTAGTAAGAGATCCTCCCACCCGGGGCTCGGGGCTCGAGCGCCTCTGTGTGCAGGAACAGAGCCCGGGCTCGGCGAGGGGTGGGGGCGACCTGTTGAACTTGGCAGGATTTTAAAGATGCAGGCCACGGAATAGAAAACTTCCCTCTGGCGAGGAGATGGGGACTGAGATGATTCTGGCGGCTCTTCGCTCACAACGCGTTACTGTGTTTGGAAGATTGCGTTACTGTGTTTGGAAGATTTCTTTGTTTGTTTTGTCTGTTAAATAGTCCACCTCTGCCTGGCACCTGAGCGGGCAGAAAACTGGCCACAGCCGTTCTGCGAAGCTCCGACACGCTTAGAAAAACTCATCACTATGACCTCGGACCTCCGATGTTTTGTAATAAAGAGGTGTTTCTTTTTATTTACTGTAACTTCCAAGAATTTCAAACACACGAAAATGCAGGGGAAGGGGTGGGGTTTCACAATTTTGATAGCCACAGATGTAAATAGAAACATTCATTCATTTCTCATAAGATTATAAATATTTGATACCGAAACTGCAAAATGCACATTTTTTTTTTAACTAAAAAAAAAAAATTCAAATCAACTTTGCTTCCTGCTAAAAAGGCATGTCATTTCATTGGATTTCCGAAGCAGCAGATGGTTATCCACAGAAACTTTAAATTACAACTTTTGCTTTTTATAGTTTCCTTTTTTTAAAAGGCTTACACTATTATGTACAAAGTGAAACTAGTATCGCAGTGAAATCAAGAGGTTTAAGGCAGAGAGAGAAGTTCACCCTTCGTCCTCGGAGGACAGCTCACCGATGGCCACATCTTCTGGCCCAGGAGGACAACTGGACACTTTTCCCCGTACACTAAACAGAAGACAGTGGGACGTTTTATATATATAGATAATGTGTTTGTTTATATATATGTACTTGGTGGGGGCATATATTGAATATATTTAATTTACACTGTACCACACCTTCAAAAAATAAAATGTATATTTTTAAAAAAACAAGAAAAGACAAAAAAGTGATAAGAAATGATTATTTACAGATTTTCTTCCTTCTGGAGGATTCTGAGTTCCTTGGAAAGTCAAGACAGCCACATGTTCCAGAACTGTGGGCTCATACAGGCCTGGCGGTGTGTACCGCATGCATGCATACTTCTGTACGTATGCACGATACAAATACTTAACTTGGGAGAACTTCTCTGTAGCAGAAGCGACCACTCAAAAAAAAAAAAAAAGAGTAAAAGAAAAAAAGGGAAAAAAAGAGGGAAGAAAACAAGAAAGGATGATGCCAACTCCCCTGGCCGGAGCCGTCTGCGAGCCCCAAGGCAGGCCGTGGTCCCCGTTCCGGGGCCCAGGCTGGCGCCGAGGGCGGCTGCGTAGCCGCTGGGAACTGGGGAGCGGCCTGGGGGGGGGGGGAGGAGCATCGCCCCACCGCTCTAGGGCTTCGGCCCAGGCCCCTCAGCCTTGCAGCCCCAGATGCCGCCAGGCGGTGCCCAGGGTGCGGGAGCCACGCACCGGCGGCTCACGGTGGGGCTGCGGCGGGGCTGGCGACAGCGACACAGACGCGGACAGGAGAACGCACGGAGGCGCGGGCCAGACCTCAGCGAGGAGGACCAGGGAGAGAGAGAGAGACAGAGAGGCAGGAGGTGGGCGAGGACAGGCAGCGGCCTGGGCCGGCGACCGCGCGGGGCCGCCTTTGCGGGGCAGGCCCTGGCGGCCACTTCTCATGGCCAAGCCCCGGAAACACGGCAAGGACCCTGGCGGTCCTCGCTCCCCGCCGCCGGGACCCCTGTGCGAGTGCAGGGGGTCCCTCCTGCTGTCCTCACCAGGCCGACACAAGCAAAGTGGCAGAACTCATAGACCAAATAGGAGCTATTTATTCGGTTCACAGTCGTGTGAAATGCAGCAATAAAAATCTTTGGACTTCAGCAAGTTGTTTTAATTTTTTTTTCTTCTTTTGAAATAATAATTAAAAAAAGTGTCCGATGTCCCAACATGGAGCTTAGGGGATTAAAAAAAGATGAAACCCTAAGCAGCCCCCTTCAGAAAAAAAAAAAATCATAAAATTAGCATAATCTCATAAACACAAAAAACTCAAAAAATATTTTATAGTCAGATATTTCGGATTTTACACCACCTGTAAATTATATACACATAGAATATTGCAGAACCATAGCTAATACACGATATTTTCACTATTAATGCTGGTATCATCTTTATACACTGGCCCTTTATTTGTGATTTTAAATTATTGCATTGTTGCGCCCGCCCCGCCGCCCGCCCGGCTCGCCCTACTCGCTGTCCGACTTGCTCTCCTTGGCAGTGGTCGAGTGGTTGTACAGGCCCTGCGCCATGAGGTGCACGGCCAGCGTGTTCTTGTTGCCCGTCGCCTTCTTGATCTTGGCGCGCTTGTTCTGGAACCAGATCTTGATCTGCGACTCGTTGAGGCTCAGCTCCTGCGCCAGGCTCTGGCGCCGCTGCTCCGTCAGGTACCTGTTGGTCTGGAACTCCGCCTTGAGCCTCTGCAGTTGTTCCGCCGTGAAAGCCGTGCGCGGCCGCTTGTCCTCTTTGTTCGGGTTCTTCTTCTTTGGTTTGCGGGACCTGGGACCTGGGTGGGCAAGGTGGACGGAAAGAATACGGGTCACTCACGGCCGACGCCGACCTCTGCGCGGGAGCTGTCACCCACCCCCGGAGCGCAGACTCTGGACGGGAAGTGACTCGCCCAAGGCCACTCAAGGCTGAACCGGCAGGAAGTTCGTCTGGACTTGAGACTGGGCGTGGCTCTCTCGGCCTAGGGGAGGAGGGTAGGGTCCGGGAGTATAGAAACTTGGGCAGGCATTGTGGCACAGCAGGTTCAACTGGGGCTTGGGACACCCAAACCCTGGTTGGAGTCCTAGCCATTTGGTGTTTGCAACCCCACTTCCTGCTAATGAGGGAGCAGTTGAAGACACACACGTTTGGGTCCCTGCCACCCTCCTGGAAGACCCGGATACAGGATGGAGCTCCAGGCTCCTGGCCTAACCGTGGCTGGTGTCAGCCTGGTTGTTGTGGGCATTTGGGGAATGAACCGGTTGGTGCAAGGTTTCTCTCTTTCTTTCTCTCTGTTGCTCTACCTTTCAAATAAATAAACAAATGTTTAAAAAAACAAAACTTTGTGGTGTGTTTTTTCCTAGCCTTTTCTGAGGCTCAAGGGAGGGGTGTTGTACCAGGAGAGAGGTGAAGGGTGTGTGTGGGGAGGGGGGAATTGGGAAAGGAGGCAAGGTAGTCAGGGGCACTGGAGGAACCTGGGAACACCCCACAGGGGGCCAGGCAGGGGGCTCCGAGATACCCCGAGGCCCAGAGCTACTTCCCTTGCTCATTTGAACCCCATGCCCCCTCCCCCCCTACACACCAAGTTCATTGTTTCATTTCAGGATGGGATGGGGCTCAGCCGTCGGCTTCTGGGTGGGAGAGCAGCGCCCAGCCACTGGCGCGGTTCACCCACAGGAAGTCTCCCTGGCTCCCTTTATCTAAGGGTGGGGGGCCGGCCCCTGTACCAGCACTGACAGTGGAGGCTGGTGCACCCTCCCCCTCACACTGTAGATGGGAGTCTCTCTCTGGAAGCTGCCTAACTGACCTTGGGCAGCTCCACCCTTCTGACCTTCCCAAAGATGCTCACACTTCTTACCCCCAGCTGACCCCACCCCCATGGAGCTGCCCCAGGTTTGTGAGCAAGGTCTCCTAGGACTAAGCTACCCTGGGAAGAGAGCAGAGGATAGGGAGTGTGTTGGTGTCAGGAAACAACCCCAGGAGGGCTCCCTGAAGGGAAGCGGCTGCCCAGGCCAGTGACCCTGCCTCTGGGGTTCTCCATCTGTGAGTCCCACAAATCTACTTTGGGGATAGTCTGGCTCCAGCTTTACAGGAGGCCTCTGGACAGAGCTGGACTCCCACTTCCACCCTAGGGGCCCGACCTACAGCCAGGGAAGGGCAGAGGGATCTCCTCGGTGGGGGCAACGTGGTGGGGTGCGTCGGTGCTGAGCTGCATCGCCCGCCCTTCCCGCCAACCGAGCTGTGAGGTCCACCCAGAGAGAGGGCTGCCCACACGGCAGAGGGCCGTTCAGGTCCCACTCCCGGCCTTTCAGTTTCTGAAGCACACCCACCACCCACGCGCACCCCTCCTCCCCACACACACGCAAGCAGTCAGTCACCAGACGCCAGCGCCCAAGGCGCCGGCTCCGCGCTACCAGGCCTGGCTTGGATGGCGCGGTGGGGACCCAGGGACAGCGGGCCAGCCTCCTGGGAACGCGCGAAGGGGTAAGGACGGAGGGCCGTGAGGCCGTGGGAAAGGCGCCGGGCGGCCCCACGCGTGCTCGGACGGGGAGGCGAGAGAAGCCTCGTGCTCCCGGAGCGGGTCTGAGACTCCCTCCCTCCCTCCCCTGGCGGAGCACGCTGGCCACCCCGGGTCCTGGCTCCCCGGTTGGCGCATACCGAACCGGGCCCTCGAAACACACCCTTTTCCGAAAAGAAACCGCCCCCCCCCCCCTATAATTTTTAGTTCCCTTTCTCGATTTCCCTTCAGAAGGCAAAGACTTGGGAGACTCGGAGACAGAAACCGAACCTCCCCAGGAAAACTCCATCCCTTCTTTCCCAAGGTCCAGGGCCAACACCGCAATTTTAGAGGGATTTCTTCCTTTTTTTTTTTTTTTCTTTTTTTTTTTCTTTTAAGCCCAGGAAGACCAGCGACTCGGGTCGGGCCGGCTGGAGCTGCCGGCCTCCCGCGGGCGCGCTGGGGCCTGGCGCGGTCCCGACTCCCGAGCCGCACAAAGCCGGGCTGCGGCTGCTCGCCCACCGGCTTTGTGAGCCTGTATGTTAATTAAATATTAACAAAGGAGGGGGGCGAGAACAATGGAGCAAATTTCTGATGTCGCTGGAGAAATGTGGATTTCATCAGAAATCCACATACAGACAGCTTTCTGCGGGAACGTGGCCGAGGGGTGGCTTCGTGGTGCTGCAATTTCAGTAAAGATCCCCGCAAAAAAAAAAAAAAAAAGCACAGGAGGGTTGGGGGTCAGAAGGGGGTCCGACGCCAGCTCGGGGAGCAACGGAGCTCGCTCCTAATGGCGGTTTCCAGCCGCAGCCCTGCAATGATGCAGCCGGGGGTTTGCACCAGAACACGGATCCAGCTTTTAAAAACCCCAGATCTATGAAAAAAAAAAATGCACCCAACATCTGCACACACCCCCTTCCCGATGCGGCCTCCTTGCTACCCTCGGCAGCCCGGAAAGAATCTTAGCAAAAGGCGGCTGCAGGGCGCACAGCCTTCTCCCTTCTCCAAGCCGAAGTCCAGCAAAGGGAAAAAGGGCGCCTTCTCTGGCTTCCCTTTGCTCCGCGCCTTCTCCCCACAGCCTCCCCCAGCCCAGACCCAGGGCTCTGAAGGCTGCGAGCCCGGTCCTTTCTTCTCGCATCGCCCTAGGGTAACTGGATGCAAGATGGGGCGAAGGGGCTGAGACTGGACTCTTCCGGGCCTGTCTTCTAGCCCGCCCCGTTCCCAACAAATAAACTCCAGTCAGGGAGGGACGGGTTAAGGGCGGCAAGGAGATGGCTCACAAGAGGGGGGAAAAGGGAGAGCGAGCAAGCGCCCCGGTTTCTGCGGTCCTAAGGCAGTCTACACTCCCGCGATCATTCTGCCCCCGTGCCTCCTGGCAGCCGACAGACCGGGCCAGCGTCTCTGTGTGTGCGCGCGGAGCCTAAGTCTTTGTGTCTGTAAGTGTGCGTGTGGGTGTCGTGGGGTCTTCCGCCTTTGGGTCAGTTCCTGCGCCAGAGCCGCCCGCCGCCCTACCCCCAGCCCCGCGGGCCTCCTCGCGCCGGGCAGGGACGCGGGGTCCCCTTGGGCTCACCTGAAGAAGGCCGGTCGGAGTAGCGCGTGCAGTAGACCCAGGCCGGCCAGAGCATGGGCTGCGCGCCCAGGTTGGCGCTGGCCTGCGAGCTGTCCGAGTCCGAGCTCACCGACAGGTCGCCGCCGCCCAAGCCGCGAGCCTTGAGCGCCCCATCCAGGGGACCCCCGGGCTCGCCGCCTTTCTTGGCGCCACTGTGCAGCGAGAGCGTCTTGGAGCCGCCTTCGGCGTCACCCGGAGAGTCGCCGCCGCCACCGCCGCCGCCGCCGCCGGCCGGGAGCGGCCCTCCCGCGCCAGGCGCACACGGCGGGTTCTGCCGAGGCTCCCGCGCGCCCGATCCCAGGAGCTGCTCCGCGCCGCCCGCGCCGCCGCCTCCCTCCGCGCCGCTCGCGCCGCCTTCGCCGCCGGCTGCGCTGCCTCTTCCTCCTCCCAAGCCCGCACAGCACGTCCCCGCGTCCTTGCGCCGGCCGAACTCCGGCCGCAGGATGTTGTCGATGAAGAAGTTGGTGATGCGGTGCGGGTGCTGGTGGTTGCCTGGTGCCTGCCGAACCGCAGGCAGCATCAGCGCTCGCCGGCGGCCGGTGTCCGCGTCGCCCGGGCTGCCGCCGCCGCCGCCGCCCCCGGAGCCGCCGCCGGGGCTGGACTCCGGCTGCCGCTGCCCCTCCGCCGCCGCCGCCGCCGCCGCTTCGCTGGACTTCGGGTCATTCTCCTCCATACTGTTCACGGCAAATCCCAAATAGGTTCTCCCGGGATCCCCTCCAAATCAGCCTTCGGGCCCGCACGCCGTGCACACGGAGACTCCCGCGCTAGCACCCGGCACAGTCTTCCCAGCGCGAGCGCGGCGGCTGCGGCCAGGGCTGGGGTCCAACAAGTCGCCGGCTGGGCTCGGAGCGGAGCCACGTTCGAATCCACGAGTTGGGTCAAAAAATACCAAGAGTCTTCCCCCGCTCGCCCAGACGCCGGGAGATTCAAGAGTCAGGTCCTCGTGTCTGCAGCACGCCCGCGCTACAAAGTCACAATGGTCCAGCGGAGACCCAGGGCGCCTCGCGGACTCCGCGTCCCGCTCCCTCCGGCTCCGGCGCGGCCGCCTCGGCAGCCCGGGGCTAACGCTGCACGCATGCAGGCAGCGCGCTCCTCGGCGCTCACGCCCGCCCGGGCCCGCTCCGGCCGTCCCCGCCCGCGCGCCCCGGCAGGCCCTCGAGGGTGCGGGGCGCGAGCGGTCAGCGCGCCCGCCGCCGCCCGCAAGCACATGGAGGCCCGCGGGCCCGCGCTGCGCTCGGCCGGCCTCGGGGCCCCGTGCGCACGGCCGCCGCCCCGCTGCGGGCCGGGGCGCCCCCGCCGAGCCCCGCCGAGCCCCGCGGCCCGAGTCGCATGGGTGAGGGGCGGGAGGCGCGGGCCGGGCCGGGCTGGGCCGGGCTGGGCCGCCCGCGCTCCCTCGCCGTCTGCGCGCCCTCGCCGCCTCGGCCTCCGCGCGGACTGGGGGAAATTTCCAGGCCACTTAGCACAACCTGAGACACTTTCACTCTGGATTTTTGTTCTTATTTTTAACAGAGCCCCCTCGAGTGACGTCGTGGGCCGGTCTCCTGGACACGTGCCTCGGGCCAATGGCCGCCGCGCCGCGCGCCCACGTGACGCGCCGGCCGCCGCTGGTGACAGGAGCGGCCCGCCGCCCCTCCCCCGCCGCCGCCGCCCCTCCCCCCCTTAAAGCGGCCGCGGCCTGGGCTCCGGGTGCCGGAGCCCCCGAACCTAGTAAAACCGCAGTCACGTCCGCCGCTCCTCTGCGCTGGCTCCCGCTTTCTCCGTGGCTTTTCCTCCCGGGGAGCTGAGGACCCCGGCGATGGCCCTGCCGGGTCGCCCTGCTGTGCTTAGGGGGACACACGCGCTGGAAGATTGCTATTTTTAACATTTCCATATTGTTTACCGTGGGGAGAAATCCCACAATTCCTTGCACAAATGCATAAATAATATTAAATGAGCTGCCGGGATACAAAGGGACTTTTGTAGACCGCTTTCCTTGCTGGTGGAGAGGAAAATTGTCACTTACACTTGACTTTGGTTTCGCGGCAGCTTCCTGTCTTACCCGCAGAGCTGGTGCGCGCGCAGGACACCCCGCCTGTAGACACTTATTGTAAGTGTGCAAAGTGTGCGTGCATGTGCGTGTGCAGGGAGGCGCATTCGGGGGATTCCAGCCTGGGGCGCCCAGACCTATAGACCGGGAGGAGAGCGGCTACAGTGTGAGCCGTGGGTTGCAAGGGAAACAGAGGGGTGCAGGGTGTCATCCTAACGGAATCTTCTTTATTGCAAAGGATAGAGGTCTGGCTCTTTGGCCAAACCCTCTAAACCACCCCCAGGGAACATAGAAGTGCTCCTGGGGGTAGTAGCTTCCCCCAGCTGTGGCCCAGCCTGCCCACCACCCACCTCAACGGTCCTCACCCTGACTGTGGGGCTGCCGGGCTGTTCAGCCTCATTTTCTCTGTCTAGTTTTTGCAGGAGGGCAGGGCCAATTTAGAAGGGGAATTAGGGATGAAATGGCAGGCCAGGGGCCCGCTGATTCGCTTCTCCCCTCCTCGCTTTTCTTTATGCCTTTCTGAGTTCCCTTTCCAGCTGCTGTCACAATGTCCAGCTCCAACTTGTTTCCTCCTCTCTTCCCCCTTCTCCCTCGGGCTCCTTCCTGTTTGCTCCTCTTTCCTTGCCCAAACACCATTGTTACACCCCAGGCTCGCTCATCTGTCACTTAAAACGCATTTTTATGGAAATCTGGGGGGTTTTTGGGCACCATCCAAAAGGGCAGCTCACAGAGTGCGGGAGCAGGCTCGGGGACACAATATTAGTACCCTTGATGAGAAGCCAGAGTGGGGAGGAGGAGCAAGAGGGAGTCCCAAGCGCCGGGAAGCTGCCGAGTGTCCAGTAGCCCAGTGCCCTTGGCAGCCAGTGAGGGAGCTGGTAGGCCTGGAGTAAACACAGCACCTGAGGCAAGCGAGTGCCCAGCCAGAGCCACCCTCCAGGCCAGCTTGAGGCTTGAAGGTTGGGCCCTCACCTGGCTCAGCTCTCCATAGGCCTTTCCCCAGGTCCCGTGCTCACCTGGCATGGCCTGTGCGTCCACAGAGAGCTTCTGCCCAGGGATGGCTGGAACCTGCAGGGGACTGGGTGCTGGACTGTGGCAGAGCCAATAAAGGTGGCAGGGAGGCCCTGGGGGCCCATCAGGGAGTCTCTCCTCTCCCCATGGGGGCTGGGGAGCCAGTGCTACGTTGGGACCATTCCTATCTTTCTGCCTCTCCATTAAAAAGGCCATCACCCAATTTTCTGGTTAGGCGCACATGTGCTATGGGTCCTTCCTGGGTTTCAAAAATGGTAAAGCCCACAGACCACCCACCTGTCCCTAGGAAAAAGGGGTCCAGCAGGGTCTGTGGGGGTAGGCACACGTGGAGGGGCTTTTAGGGACCATTTCCTGCAACTCTGGGAACCCTGGCCGTCACCAGTCAGGGACAGGATGGTTCAATTACTCCAAGCCTCCTGCATGAGGGCTCAGAGCGGTTTTGCATCCTGCACGGCAAATTCACTTCTTCACGTGTCCCACAAATATTTTCTAATTTCTTGGGCACTTTGCCTTTGACCATTTGAGGAGTAAGTGAGCCCCAGGTGCTGAGCTGCACCTGGGTTCTTAGCTGCTGCCCAGACTCAAATTCACGGCTGCAACACGAACTCTGAAAAGCCGCACGTCGTCTCAGGGCAGACCTAGCCTTGTCTCTGAGCCTGGCCCTGCCCAACCTGCAGGCTCGTTTGAGGAAGAAGGTGGAATTCCTGGAAGCCAAGGGGTCGGAGGTGCAGACAGGCGAGGAGAGAAATAATTAAGGCAGCTATGAGGTCACCCACAGGGGACCCATACACTGAACTAGTGACCCTTGAGAGCTGGAGCCGTCCGAGGGGCCTGGGAGGAGGGTGGGGGATGCCGCGACGGAAAGCTGCATGGCCCGGGGATCGGTGAAATCCACGCGCGCAGACACAAGCTCCTTAAGTTGTTTCCAAAGCCTGCTTGAGGCCCAGCCCGGCCTCCTGTCCACTGTGGGACACCACCCTGGCCGCGCTTCTTGGGGATGCCGGAGAGTGGGCATTTCCGTTTCTCCTAGGCCAGTGGGCCGGAGATGCCCTCCAGGGCTGCCGATCGGCCTCAAGCCCGGAGAGCCGCGCTCCTCGGCTTTCTGCAAGTGATCTTGCCGCTGGCGCCGCGCTTACGATCGGCTTCTCCGCGAACGCTCGCACCAGCCACCGCCCGACTTTGGTTTCGGCCCAGCTCGCCACGTTCCCACGTTCCGCCTAGGAACGCCACTCGCTGGCTCCTTGTCCGTACCGCGTGAGCTCAGCGAAGCACCCGCTTGCGGAGAACTGCCCTCCGTGTTTCCCCGGCTGGCTGCGCAAAGAGGTGCCCCGGGGCGGCTCCGGAGAGGAAAGCGGGCTTGCAGTCACGCTCGGTTTGAAAACACGGACGTTGATATTGCAAATAAAATCCTGGCGCTGGGTTTCCGCCCGCCTAAGCGCTCCCCGAGGGCGGGGGGCACTGGGTGTCTGTTTGCAGACCCGGCCTCCCGTTGGTGTTCTGGCTCCCCCTCCCTTAAAAATGAGGAGGGTGCCCCCCCCCAAGCTCTGCTGTCCCTTTTTTAGATTGACGTGGGGACATTGGGAAATAACAAATACTAAGACGCTGGGGGTCCTTGTCGCTCGTTGGGCAATTCAAGAGAGTGAAACCTCAGGAAATCAAGCTGCGGTCAGACCAGGCAGGTGCCCGGCAGAGGGCCCGAGAGCCACCCTGAACTCCTGGAGCTGTAGTTCCCACCGGGGCCTGCAGACAAAGGCTGAAGGAAGGGGCGCCGGCCGCAGGCCGCACCCGTGGGTCAGGTGGGGGCATCCACCTGGGGGTCGTGTGTCTGTGTTCACCTCCCAGCGGAAGAGTCCAGGCCTACACATCCGCTGGCAGAAACTTGGCCTGGGGCTGTCCTCAGGAATCACTTCCGAATAGCCCCAGGATGTAAGGGGTTAAACGCACAGTCGCACAGTTGCCTGCCTGGCAACCTCCTGGAAGCATCAGGGGTCTGGGGGCACTCAAATCCCCCTGCCCTTGGCTGGCCCGGCTTTTGCCTAGAGCCCCACAGAGCTGGGTCCGTGCATTGGCGCCTCTACTGGGGAGAAAGCCAGCGGGCATTGGGATTGCCTGGCTGGGCTGTGCCCGGGAGGCTACAGCCAAAGGTCCTGGGGTGGAGAGATGGGGGGAATGGGTGAGGCACCCATTGGGTTCACCCTCCTGTCCTGGCCTCAGGGCAGGGACCTGCAGTTGATGCTTAGCCCCAGTGTTGGTCTGCAAGACGGAGGTAGGTGGGCAGAGTCTACTCAAAGCTGGGGACTGAGATGCACAAACCAGCCCCAGTGCTTTCTCTGCAGACAGAGGCTTTTGAAATGAATCTGAGGAGCACTTTGCGTGTGCTAGTTAAACCTCACACCCACAGTGCAGCGTGGGTCCACATCCTCTCCCTCTTGGCCTTCTCTGACTTTTGCCAGAAGTCGCCCAGCCTCCTGCCCACCGTCGCACTCTCTCACCCTGCTTTACTGCCAGCCTTCCAACGGGAGCCCCTGGGGAGGCTGGGCCTGCTTCCACTGGGGCTCACCCACCACCTTCACAAGGGTCTGCAGTTGGGGTCTGGCTGCTGTCTTTCTGGAGCAGCCGAGAGGGGTGCTCGCTGGGAGCACAGACTGTTTCCCCGACCTAATGCCTCCAGTGCCAACATCCCCTCAAAACCCGCAGCAAGCCAGAAGAAAGTGGCAAGTTCGAAACAATGAAGAGTGGAATAAGGCAAATTAGTTTGGCAAAGCAGGTTGAAGAATGGCAACGATAGCCTGGGTTTATGGCTAAGCATACCAAAGCAGGGAAAAAACCATGAAGACATAGCGAGTTTGGAAAACAAGCTACCCTCTTCCAGTCGTTTACAGAGGAGAGAAATCCTATCGCTTAGCCCCTGTCTTCTTTTTGACCTTTGGAAATGGAACTCCTGAAATACCAATGTCACCTCTCAGAGCAGGAAACTTCTTTTCTCTCCCTAAAGGCTGCAGATAACCAGAGAGGCGAGTGTAGCACTAACTCGTCCTATCTGACTCAGCCAGCCTTTTGGAACTAGGATTTCAGTGGCTATAGAGTTTCAGGCAAGCTTTAGGCAACTATAGGTTTGACTCAACCTACCTGGATCTAGCCTAGCCAAATTACCGACAGCTAGTTAGATGATAACTCACTGGAACAGGTTTAATGAAAGAAAGACCACAAATAGCCACTATGGCCCCCAAATATCAACAAGAACAGAACAGTGCTTCCATGGAGTTACATACTGGCTAAATTGGGAGAGAGAGATGATTTTGTATGGATGTTTCCATTAAATTCACAGGAATAGTGTCTTTTTTCCTTTAGCAAATAGAAATATATATACATTGTTTCATATAAAAAAGATGGCAACATTGTGAATTAAATGCAGACATCTCCTATGCTCGATTAAATTCCTGAGCAACCGCTCTGAGTTTAGCCACATTGGCCATTTCTTTGCATGAGTATCTTTAATTGATGTACAGCTTTCAACGTGAGGTATGTGGTGTGGGAGCCGCGTAGCCAGTACGAAGTATAGAAGCGCACCCAAGTGCAACGTGGTGAACTTCCCTGCACAAAGACAAGGCTCAGCAGGAACCTCGTGGACACTGCTGTCACCCACGCTGTTTAGCAAGGCCCAGATTACCTTTCCCTGGGCAGCTGTCCCGTGTCACTCCCTTGAGGGGTGTCACTCTCTACGCGCCCAGCTCTCTCTGCCTCTTCCTTTTCTCTCACCCCAGCACTTCTGGCTCCGTTTAAAGAAGCAGTATTGAAAAGCCAAGGCACACTTTAAAAGCCCTCTCTTCTCCAACACATCCCACTTCCTTCTCCCCATCAGAAATAGTAGTGGAAAACACGTCTGTTCTTTCCAGGAAGACTCTGTGCTGTGTTGCATGTGCTGGAGTTTCAGGGTTTCTCCTTGTGCATCTCACATCCCTTAATCCTCTAAGACACAACAGCCTCTGTGATGACAGCAAAGTTCAGCAACTCGACACCATTCGGAGCCTTAACACAGGCCGGGAGAAAGAAATGGGATATGCCCCAGGAATTCCCACAGATGTAGCTAATGCCCTTAAATTCCTTGGGATTTACACCTCCCCATCTGCCAGGAGCCAGCAATGCGACCTGCTCTCATTAACTGCTTTCGCCAGGGCTAGCTTCGGCGGCCTCGCAGCCTCTGGGTTACAGATGTTGGGGGGCCCGCGCCTGGGAAAACAGGGGACCTTGAGCGCCGCCGGCCTGGACTGGAAAGTTTACTACCTAGACGTGCTCAATAGGGCAAAGTACTGGTGCCCCGAAACAAATAGCACACTGTGGGAGCCTCTTAGGGTTTTTCTGGTTGTATGCAGTTGCACCTGGCGCAAAGCAGCCCTGGAGGCTCAGGCTGGTAGCCAGAACGTGGAAACGAGTCTCTTTCGGTGGCAAACCTCGCCCCAGGGTCCCTGCAGCCGAGGGCCGCCCCGGATTTCAGATCGAGATCCTCCAAGAAGCCAGAGTCTTCCAGGATCCGAGGCTCGGCTACCAAGTAGGCGCGTAGCCCTTCTGCCTGGGCGACAATCTCCTTTGCGCCGTGGAACCAACTTCTGGAAGCGGAAAGGGAGCGGCGACGCTGGTCCGCGCGAGGCAGAGCTCCCTCTCGGGGGAACGCGGCGCCTCGCACTCGCAGGCTCGCCGGCGGGTGGGGAGGGGCGGGCGGCGCTGCGCCCTAGCCTCCCGGGGGAGCGCAGGAGAGGCGGGTGTGGGAGCTGACAGGCGCATTCCGGGCACCCACTGCGGTCCCGCCTGCTCTGCGGAGCGGGCAGGGGAGTCACTCGGCGCCTCCTGCACCGCGTCTGGGCCGCGCTCCGCGCTTCTGCGTACGGCTGGGGCCGCGGGCTCCGCGTCAGAGGCGGAGGTGAGCGGGCCCCATCGGTGCGCTCGCCTGCCGGGGCTGGGTGGAGGTGTCTGTGGGAGTGAAAGGGCGGCTGTGGGCGCCGGCCTGTGCTGGTTCGGGTGTGACCCAGTCTCTTTGCAGGATTAGCAGCCTCGGCTTCAGCTCCCGGGAACTCTCGTCCCCGCCTCGCCGCCGCGTGGGGTTGATTCAGGGGACCTCTGGCTGGAGTCCCGTTTACCTCCCCCGTGCCATCCGAGTAAGCAGCGAACCCCAGGGCGAGGGCGGGTTTTTTGGGGTGATTCCTAGTGACTTCCCAGTGCCCCGCGAGGCCCGAGAGGGAGGAAGGGAGGTGCTGTGTGGCTGGGCGAAGGTGGGGTGGGCGTCCGCATTTGCTGGGGATGGACCCTGGCCGCGCGCTCCCCTCCCGGGTCCCCACTGGGATTCTGGTTCCGCTCCTTAGGGCAGGGCGGGGCGAGCCGGGGTGCCTCAGGCTCCTTGGTTAGAAAACTTTTCCTTCGAGGTGAACGCCTTCTCCCCCTGCCCATCCCCCCACCCTCCCCATCCTGCGCAGTGCCCGGGTGCGCCGGGCCCCAGGCTCAGCTCGGACGCATCCGGGGACGGAGGACGGCCCGGGGCGCGGATTTCTGAATGAACCGCGGAGCTCTTCGCAGCTCACAGATCAGAGGGCTGCCATCGCCCGGCCGACGTGGTCCACCGAGCCGCTGCAATAAGCGCTTAGCGACAAAGCGGGGGGCACTGCGCGCGCCCTGCGCTTCCGAGCTGCGCGGGGCGGGACCGGGGAGGGGCCCCCGCCAAGGCAGAGACTTCAAAGCCGGTCGCCGGGACTCCGGGAGAGGGTGGGCTCTCCCAGGGTGGCGCGGTTTGCCAGAGCGTTTCCCCCACCCCGCCCCGCTGCAACCCCAAAGCCGTTCCTCCCTCGGGGAATAGTGACTCTGGGCTCCGCATTCCCCACCCCCACCCCACACCCCTGGCCCGTGAGGGCGACCCCAGCCCAACATTTAATCCCGTCGCTTCCTGGCGCGGGTCTCCACCGTCCCCCGGGGGGCGTGCTCCCCGACGTAGCTTCCCCACCGCCAGCTCCCACTTTTTAAAATGAAAATCTCTGGTCACCTCCCCGATGTGCCCCGAGCCTGGGGGAGGGCCAGGGAGGAGCGGGCACCCACGTGTGCCCCAGGCTGGGCAAGCGCGGCCTGTCCACCCTGTGCGCAGAGAGATCGATCGGTCAATATCGACCGGCGCGGGTCTGCGCTCCCCACGCCTGGCCGCCCGCCCGGCTGCCTGGCCGATCTCCATCGCGTTTACAGCGCGCACCTGCTGGAAAGGTTCTTGACGTCATCGCCGCCTCCTCAGCAGCCCCCTCTCCCCACGTTTGAAATTTGTGCGCTTTTAATTTTCCCGGGGCACTTCGGGGAAGGGGGAGGGGAGGAGGGCGAGGTCAGAGGTTAGGAAGGATTACGGCTGGGCGACCCCTCTCATCCGCGGTAGCGGGCCGCGGGAGGGGGTGGGGGTCCGGCCCTTGTAAAACCCGAATGTTCTGGGAAGACGTGGATCCGAGGAAGACGCTGGGGGACTGTGCGTCCCACAGTGACACCCTCTGGCTTCTCCCCCCACCCCCACCCCGTCGGAAGCGCCACTTCCGAGCTCGCTGGGCACGACTTGGCCTGGTTGCTCTCTCCCTCCTGGCCGCGGGAGGGCTGGGGAGACCTACCCCTGCGGTGTCCCCCTCCTCCCCGCAGGTTCCCCCGGGGATCCCCTGGGGGAGGGGCGACCCAGACACAAGACGGGCAAGCTGAGGCGTCCTGCTCCACGGAACACCTGTCCTCAGCCCGCCACTGCCCTTGTCCCTCCATCGCCCGCTGAGAAGGACTGGGAGGACCGAGGCTCCCTGCTGAGGAGGCAGGGAACGTTTCTGTCCACTGGGCCGTGTGATGGCTATCTCCAATGCCGCTGTGCACGTCTGGTCTTGAGTCCTGACCCCTGCTCGCTCTCTCTCTGCTTCTTTCTGGCTGCCTTGTCCATCCAGCCGCCCTGGCTGAAGCTCCAGGAGACACCACTGGTGTCCTGTTGGCTCTGCTTCAACACACGTGCCTTCTCTGACCTCCTCAGCCTCACCCAGGCCTGGAGGGTGGCCCTGGACTCCCAGCTGGCCCTCCACATCACGGCAGCCCCCAGCCATCCACCTCGCTCCACACACAAAGGAAGCTTTCAAGCCCACACCAAAGCGGTGGTTTTCACAAAACGCACAGAATTAGACAAACATCCCTCAAGGTCGCACACCACGGGCCTGGATCCGCCCCCTCACTGAGCCCCGGGCACCCTAGCCCTGCCATCCTCCAAACTCCGAGCCAGCTAGCTCAGGGAAGCTCTCTCCCTCCTGTCCCAGCTCTAACCTTTGTCCTCCGGGTCCTGAACACAGCTTGCCCGCAGGGAGAGGACTCCTATCTGCCACAGCTCTCAGATCCAGCTGCGTGCTGCACAGTACCTAAAGCTACTTAAGTTTGGCAGCGCGTCCCGTGTAGACCTGGCCGTCTACCGGGTGCGAACTTCCGGGGGGCGGGGCTTCGTCTTTTTCACACCTCAGAATCCAGCTCGGTGCCTTGCTCTCAACTTCTCGCTCTCAGGACTGTTTGACACTCCTTGAAGTTATGGAGAGTCCTCAAGGGCTTGTGTTTATCTGGAATCTATCTATTGATTTGCTCTATGTTAGGCATTGAGAGCCAAGTATTTTAAATAGTTGAATTGATTCACTTGCAATGACAATAAAAACTCACTTCATATTTATGTGATATTGTAATAAGCATCTACTGTACTCCCCAAAACAACCAAGAAATTAGTCTGGAGGGTAGTGTTTCACATTTTTTCTGAAAATTTATTTCACAGGTGTTTTAAAAATTTGAAAAACTTCCAAAATTTGATTTAAAAGGCAAAGAGCCAGAGAGAGAGAGAGAGAGAGCTTTCATCCTCTGGTTCTTCCCCAAATGTCCACAGCAGCCAGGGCTGGGCCAGGCTGAAGCCAGAAGCCAGGAACTCCATCCGGGTCTCTCCTATGTGTGGCAGGAACCCAAGTACTTGGGCCATCACCCGCTGCCTCCCAGCCACATTATCAGGCAGCTGGATTAGAAGCACAGAGTAGCTGGGACTTGAACCAGGCATCTTAATATGGGATTGTGGACAAGCCCAAGTGGCAGCTTAACCTGCTGCTCCACACCAAAAAAATTTATTTTCATTTATTTGAAAGGCAGAGAGGCATGGGGAGAGAAAGAGACAGAAGCTGACAAACACACATACACAGAGATCTCTCATCCTCTGGCTCACTACTCAGACTCCCACCCAAGCTAAAGCCAGGGATTCAATCCAGTCTCCCACAGGGGTGGCAGGGACCCAAGCTTGAGCCGTTGCCTGCTTCCTCCGTGGGTGCACAGTAGCAGAGCCCAGGCACCCCTGTGTGGGCTTTAGCCACCCCAGATGGCACCTTGACTGCAGTGCCAAACACTGCCCTGGGGTTGCACACCTTTTTAATTTCTGGCTTCATAGAAAAAGAACAGATTCTCATTTCTGTTTGTGGAATCCATTATTTTGGTTCAGGAATGTGAAGAAAATTCTTTAGATATGTAGTTGGAAGAGGGGAGGAATATTTTATTACCCTAGTCAAATGATTTTTAGACATTCTTCTTTGATGTTACACCAAAATCCAACAGGTAGTGGTTTCTTAAGAGTTGGTTGCAATATGGAATGTGAAATCACACACAACATTCAGTACTCTTGTTATGTTAGAATCTGTCGGTCTTTCTTGCACTTTGCATGGCTCCTTTAAAAATATTTTCTAACTTATTTTAAAATGTGGGATTTCTTTAAAGACTTATTTGTTTGAAAGTCAGAGTGAGAGAGAAAGAGGGAGAGACAGACAGAAAGAGATCTTCTATACACTGGTTCACTCTCCAAATGGCTGCAAGAACAGGAGCTGTTCCTGGTGGAAGCCAGGAGCCTGGAACTCCATCCATGTCTCCCACATGGGTGCAGGGCCCAAGCATGTGGGCCATCATCTGCTGCTTTCCCAGGCACATCAGGTACATCTGGATCAGAAGTGGAGCAGCTAGAACTCAAACCAGAGCTCCCATATAGGATGCCTGTGTTGTAAGCAGAGGCTTAACCTGTTACATCACAATGCTGAGCCCCTTTTACAGCTGAAAGATATTGTATCATTGTGTATCAGTCCTTTGGAAAATATCTCTCCAGTGAGCTATGCCATTCCAAATATTGACACGTTTCATTAAACAATATCACAAAAATCACAATTGTTAGCAGCCGCACTGGTCTTGTGGGAAAACTCTAGATACTGGGAAGTGATCTGGCTCATGAATTGGATACAGGTTTTCAAAAATTTTAGTTCCCAGGTGAAAATTCAAATTTTATTATCAGTAACAAATACTATTTGCCTCCACATGACAGGCTCATTACATTCATTTATTTGTTTATTTTAAAGATTTATTTATTCATATGAAAGGCAGAGTTACAGAGGCAGAGAGAGAGAGAGAATTCTTCCATCCACTGGTTTACTCCCTAGATGGCCATGACGGCTGGAGCTGTGCCGATCCGAAGCTCCTGGTCTCCCATGTGGGTGCAGGGGCCCAAGGACTACAACTACTACTGCTTTCAGACCATAGCAGAGAGCTGGATCAGAAGTGGAGCAGCCGGGACTTGAACCAGCGCCCATATGGGATGCTAGCTCTGTAGGCTGCGCCTTTATCCGCTACGCCACAGCGCCGGCCCCTCATTACATTTATTTTTGTTTGCCAAGTATGCGAGTCTGCCTAACCATGATTTGTCCATTGATGCTGCTCCATGGAAAAAGGGGTTTCTTGGAAAAAATGGCTGGTTTGGTTAACAACTTGATCACACAGTATGTTCTCAGCAGATGTTTTACTTCTGTATGTAGAAATTCTACATGTGGGGCTGATGCTGTGGCCTAGTAGGCTAAGCCTCCGCCTGTGGTGCCAGCATCCCATGTGGGTGCCGGTTTAGTCCCAGCTGCCCCCTCCAATCCAGTTCTCTGCTGTGGCCTGGGAAGGCAGTGGAGGATGGCACAAGTGCTTGGGGTCCTGTACCCACAAAGGAGACCTGGAAGAGTCTCCCAGCTCCTGGCTTCGGATCGACTCAGCTCTGGCCATTGTGGCCATTTGGGGAGTGAACCAGCAGATGCAAGACCTTTCTCTCTGTCTTTCCCTCTCTTTGTCTGTAACTCTGCCTATCACATAAATACATAAAATCTTTTTAAAAATTCTACATGTAATCTTCCCATTTTCTTGCCTAGAATATGAAAAAGATGTGTACTTGAGAGCTGAGATTTAATTAAACAAAGACTTTTAAAGATTTTTTATTTAAAATATTTTTTAAATAAAATGTGTTTGAATGATCAAGTGATAGAGAAAGAAAGGAAGAGACTTCCGTCTTCTGGTTCACTCCCCAAATGCCCACAGTAGCTGAGGCTGGGCCAGGCTGAAACCAGCAGCCAGGAACTCCATCTGGGTCTCTCCTGTGATGGCAGGGACCCAGATATCCGGTCCGTTATCTGCTGCTTTACAGGCACATTAGCAGGAAGCTGGATCAGAAACGGAGCAGCTGAACTGGCACTCCAATATGAGACACAGGCACTCCAAGCAGTGGCATAATGCTTCCCCAAACTAGCACTTTTCACTGCTGCTTCAAGGACATTCTTAAGCGAACCTGGCGTTTAAGAATAACACCAGCAACAAACGTCTGTGAGCGCGCAGCTGCGAGGCTTACCATTTCCACTAATGCACTGGATCCAGTTGCCTGGCTGACTCCCTGTGCATCAGCGCCAAAGTCTGACAGTGAGAATCGCTATAAAAACAGTGTGTAGGTGGTCCCCTGTGCAACGGTCAGAGACCCCTAGGATCTGTGTTTTGAGAACCCCTGCATTGAACGAGTGTGTATCACAATTGTGAGTGGCGGGTTCTAGAGGTTCATGGTCCCTTATTCCAGGCACACTAGCAGGAAGCTGGAGGGGAAGCCAAGGAAGCAACTGGGATTCTGATAAGGAATGCCGGAGTCACAGGCAGCGACTTAGTCCACCGCGGCACAACGCTGGTCCCCCAAACGATGTGCTCTTTCTATCTGCAACCCCTGCCCCTACCCAGCCCTGCCCAGGCCCCTCTGCTCAGTGCTGCACAGCTCCTCTCTCCTATGGAATTCCCTGGCGCATCATCTGTGCTCCCAAAGCTGCTTATCCAGAGCCTGTCCTCAGGGCCTTCCTGCATGGTAGGAGGGAGATTTACACACCAAGCCTGCATGGAAAGTTCCAGAACAGAGCTGTGGAACAAGTGGACTGTGGCCGACTGGAACACCAGGCGAGTGTCCCAAGTG
Source organism: Sylvilagus floridanus (assembly GCA_949820135.1). NCBI lineage: Eukaryota > Metazoa > Chordata > Mammalia > Lagomorpha > Leporidae > Sylvilagus > Sylvilagus floridanus. Next base: position 145,058,796 of record OX463225.1, on the reverse strand, counting down.
CTTTGCTGACTGTAGGACCAGCAGGGTGAAGCAGGAGAGTAGCCACGGACTGTGGTGGGTCTCAGACCGCACGCTGACCCCGGGCACACATATGTCATATATGTCATGTGTGTCACACTGCACTTGACATGCGGTGAGTGGGACTGAAGACTTGAATTTTTTTTTAAGATTTACTTATTTATTTGAAAGGCAGAGTTACAGAGAGGTAGAGGCAGAGAGAGAGAGAGGTCTTCCACCCACTGGTTCACTCCTCAAATGGTTGCAATGGCCAGAGCTGCGCCGATCCGAAGCCAGGAGCCAGAAGCGAATCTTCTTCCAGGTTTCCCACGTGGGTGCAGGGACCCAAGGACCTGGGCCATCCCGCACTGCTTTCTTAGGCCATAGCAAAGAGCTGGATGGGAAGTAGAGCAGCTGGGACTTGAACCAGTGCCCATATGGGATGCCTGCATTGCAGGTGTTGACTTTACCCTCTATGCCATGTTGCTGGTCCCGATAGTGTCTTTTTTAGAAGAAAAGATGTATTTATTTGACAGGCAGAGTTGCAGAGAGAGAAGGAGGAACACAGAGAGAGGGGAGAGCTTCGAGCTGCTGGTTCACCTCCTAAATGGCTGCAATGCCTGGGCCAGGCCAAAGCCAGGAGCCGGGACCTCCGTCAGGATCTCCACATGGGTGGCAGAGGCCCGGGCACGTATGGGATGCTATCGTCGCAGGCAGTGACTAACCAGCTAGGGACATAACAGGGGCACAGGTCCCCCACCTCCAGGGAGGTGGGGTGGGGGCAGAACAGGGAGTTTGGGCATTTGGAACTGGATGTGCGTGTGGGCGCCCCAGCGAGATGGCAGCAGTGGCTGGTGGAGTTGGGCAGGTGCCCTAGCATGTGGATGGAGGTGTTGCTGCAGCTGGTGGGGAAGTGAGATCCTGCAGAGTCGCCCCAGTGCAAATGCAGTGGTCCCCCACCATCCCCAGGTTCCACATCCACACATCCAACCAGCAGAGGATCAAAGATACCAGAAAGAAATTGTGAGTTTCCGGACATGAGTGGGTTTTATTGTCAGTGAAATCGCCATTTATACAGCATTTGATTTCCATTGTATTAGGCATGATAAGCAACTTAGGCAGGGCTTAAAGGACGTGCCAGGCCGTGCCTGGGTCACACACAAGCTCTGTGCAGGCTGAAGGGAGGGGCGCCAGCAGCTTTGGGTTTTGGTATTGGATGAGGTCTGGAAGCAGTCCTCCTCCGATACTGAGAAGCGACTGTGGCTGCGATTGGGAGAACAGTTTCTAACATTGATTGACATTAGATCAGGTGTCATGGGCCAGGCACAGTCCTAACCCCTCAACAGGTAGCATTCATGCATTCACGTTCTTCTTTTTAAAGATTTATTTATTTGAAAGGCAGACAGAGAGGGAGAGAGAGAGAGAGAGAGAGAGAGAGAGAGAGAGAGAGAACCCCTCCTCCCCCGCTGGTTCACTCCCTGGATGGCTTCAGTGGCTGGTCAAAGCCAGGAGCCAGGAGCTTCCTCTGAGTCTCCCACCTGGGTGGCAGGGTCCCAGGTTCTTGCACCATCTTCCTCTGTTTTCCCCCAGGCTGTTAGCAAGGAGCTGGATCAGAAGTGGAGCAGCTGGGACTCGATCCAGCACTCATCTGGGATGCTGGCGTCACAGGTGGTGGCTTTACCCGCTGTGCCACAGCACTGGCTCCTCAAATGTGTTTCTCACAGGGAGCCCGGAGCAGAGAAGACCTGTCCCTGCAACAGGCAGACTTGGTGGTGGGAGGTGAGGGCGTCCCTCGGAGCGGTTTGTGAGTCGTCAGCGGCCTGTGCTGGAGTGGAGCAGGCCTTCAGGTCCGGGGAGAAGGGAAAAGGTGGGCAGTGGTCTCTGCGTGAGCAGAGACACAGCTCGGAGCAGAGCTGTGGACCGGTGGGCAGCGGGAGACCTGCGCTGGGGAGTGCAGGCCAGCGCCGATTCCTGGGCCTCCTGACTCACGTCCGGACGTGTGGGTGCAGGCAAGGAGCAGGAGCTGACCTTTGTGTCAGAGGACAGTGATGGAGGGAGAGAGGAGCGGGAGAAGTTGGCGTGGGCGTGGGAGAAGCAAGGTGAAGAAGTCTCAATTTGATCTGACATCCAAGGAGCTAATTGCATTTCTCCTAGAGAGAAACACGGGAAAAAACAGACACAGCAGTAATCTTGGTGAAGGCCAATTTGTTATGGGGAGACGCAGGACTGAACACAGTAGAAGCAAAGATCACTTTACAACAAAGTGTTTATAATGCCCAGACAGTCAAAGGATTGGCCACGGCCTGGAAAAGTACTTGCCACCTGAAGGAGCTTTCGTTGGCACGCGCCTCCCCCTGTGCCACACCCTCTGGTACCTTCTCCGGCACCTACATTGCTTCTTTTCAAAAGTGTTTATTTTTTAAAAAAATTTTAAAATTTATTTATTTATTTATTTGATAGGTAGAGATATAGATAGTGAGAGAGAGAGAGAAAGGTCTTCCTTCCATTGGTTCACTCCCCCCAAATGGCCACTATGGCCGGCGCTGTGCCGATCCGAAGCCAGGAGCCAGGTGCTTCTCCTGGTCTCCCACGCAGGTGCAGAGGCCCAGCACCTGGGCCATCCTCCACTACTCTCCTGGGCCACGGTAGAGAGCGGGACTGGAAGAGGAGCCACCGGGACTAGAACCCGGCGCCCATATGGGATGCCAGCGCTGCAGGCGGAGGATCAACCAAGTGAGCCACGATGCAGGCTCCTCAACAGTGTTTTCGAATTTTCAAAATCATCAAGTCATTCGGAGTCTGTTCTGTTGAGTAACAGGAAGGGGTCTAGTGGGGTCCTACTATTTGTCTAAGAACATGGGAGGCGAGAGTTGTGACAAAGAGGGTTAACCTGGTGTGAGGCCGGCTCTGCTTCTCATCCAGCTTCCGGCTGGTGCACCTGGGAAGGCAGAAGAAGATGGCCAAGGGCTTGCGCCCCTGCCACTCATGTGGGAGACCTGGATGGAGTTTCTGGTTCCTCGTTTCGTCATGGCCCGGACGTGGCTGTTGTGGTCACTTGAGGAGTGAACCAATAGATAGATCTCTCTCTCTCTCTCTTTCCCCCACTCTCTCTCTATCTGTTTCTCCCTTTCTCTGTCCATCACTCTTTCCAATAAATAAATAAATAAATCTTTAACAACAAAATAAGAAACAACCTTGAGAAAAATATACCCTTTTTCAAGGTTTATTTTAATACTTTATTTGAGAGGCAGAGTTACAGAGAGAGAGGGAGAGATGGAGAGAGAGAGAGAGAGAGAGAGAGAGAGAGATCTTCCATCTGCTGGTTCACTCCCCAAATGGCTGCAACAGTCAGAACTGGCCTCTGATCCAAAGCCAGGAGCTTCTTCTGGGTCTCCCATGCGGGCGCAGGGGCCCAAGCATTTGGAAGCATAGTGACTTGTCCCTTGGCCTCACACACATGGAGTGTTTTTTCTGGGCCATCTTCTGTTGTCTTCACAGGTGCATTAGCAGGAAGCTGGATCAGAAGTGGAGCAGCTGGGACTCGAGCCAATGCCCAAATGGGATGCCGGAGCCACAGGCAAAGGCTTAACTTACTGTGTCACAGTGCTGGCCCCAAAGATACCATTTATGTATGTGGAGGTCATCCCCAGAGAGGTGGGGTCTGTACCAGGATGGTGTCCCTGAAAATACCCATTGCATACAAGTGATCTGGAGTCGGTACAAAGTCAGTCACTGGTTTAGGTCTCACATCATTTATTTAACACTTCATTCAAAGAATGCATACACTTGTCTTTTTTTTTAAGTCATAAGAAGATAACTGCACAAGGTTTTGCTTTTTATTTTTTTAAAGAATTATTTATTTATTTGAAAGTCAGAGTTACACAGAGAGAGGAGAGGCATAGAGAGAAAGAGGTTCACTCCCCAATCTGCCACAACAGCCAGAGCTGCGCCAATCCGAAGCCAGGAGCCAGGAGCCAGGAGCTTATTCCGGGTCTCCCACGTGGGTGCAGGGGCCCAAGGACCTGGGCCATCTTCTATGCTTTCTCAGGCCATAGCAGAGAGCTGGATCGGAAGTGGAGCAGCTGGGGCTCAAACCAGTGCTCATTTTTGATGTCAGCGCTTCAGGCCAGGGCATTAACCTGCTGTACCACAGCACTGGCCCCAACTTGTCTTTTTTTTTTTTTTTAAAGATTTATTTTATTTACTTGAAAGGCAGAGTTACAGAGAGAGAGGTAGAGAGAGAGAGAGAGGTCTTTCATCCGCTGGTTCACTCCCCAAATGGCCACCATGGCAGGAGCTGTGACATCCGAAGCTAAGAGCCAGGAGCTTCTTCCAAGTCTCCCACATGGGTGCAAGGACCCAAGCACTTGGACTAACCCCCACTGCTTTCCCAGGGGCATTAGTAGGGAGCTGGATTGCAAGTGGAGCAGCCAGGACTTGAACCCGTGCCTACATGGGATGCTGGCGCTGCAGGCTGGGGCTTTAACCTGCTGTGCCAAAGCACTGGCTCCAAAGAATGCATGCACTTGCACCTCTCTCTAGTATTGAATGGCATACATGCACTGATAGGTGACATTCTTTATCTGTGTAGTGTCACTGGTTTGTCAAGGTCACTTATTTGGAAGCATAGTGACTTGTCCTTGGCCTCACACACTTGGAGCGGTTTTCTGGAGCAACAGAACTGGAGAAAGGTTCATGAATAAATGCACCTTCCCTCCAACCAAGAAGGAAAGTTTTCTTTTCCTTTTATTTTTTAAAAAATTTATCTGTTTATTTGAGATGTAAAGCTATAGATAGAGAGGGAGAGACAGAGAGAGGTCTTCCATCCTCTGGTTCACTCTCCAGATGGCCACAATGGCTGGAGCTGGGTGGATCCGGAAACCAGGAGCCAAGCATGTCTTCCGGGTCTCCCACACGAGTGCAGGAGCCCAAGCACTTGGGCCACCTTCCACTGCTTTCCCAGGCCACAGCAGAGAGCTGGATTGGAAGTGGAACAGCCAGGACTTGAACCAGTGCCCATATAGGATGCTAGCACCACAGGCAGAGGCTTAGCCTTCTATGTCACAGTGCCGGCCCCATCTTGATTTTTTTTAAAAGATTCACTCTACAAATGGCAGCAGTGGCCAGAGCTAGGTCAAGGTGAAGCCAGGAGCCAGGAGCTTCTTCTGGGTCCCCCACGTGGGTGCAGGGACCCAAGAACTTGGGCCATCTTCTGCTGCTTTCCCAGGAGCATTAGCAGGGAGCTGAAACGGAAGTGGAGCAGCCAGCAACTCATACTGATGCCTGTATGGGATACAGGTGCCCCAGGTAGGCACTTAACCTGCCCCAGGAAGAAGAGTTGTCTGTGCTCAACTGAAGTCTCCTTTCTCACTTCCCAGACCCCTGCCTCTTCTAAAAATAAGGGTTTTATATTAGAATGCGTTTAGATTTTCAGAAAGAGTCGCGTGTATCGCTGCACTTCCTTGCTGGGACCACAATGCTTTGCGGCGGTGCACCTGCCGCAGTGGATGAACCTGCAAAGGCAGCGCAAAGGATGAGCAGAAGGAGGCGGGGCCTGAGGGGGTGTGTGCCTAGCACCTGATTCAGCGTATAGAATGGTTGAAAACCAGCCAGCCTCAGGCACAGTGTCAGCCGGCACCACGGTGCTCGCCGCTGGGCAGTGCTGGCTACACAATGGGCTTAGTCTATGAAAGCTCAGTACGCTGCCTCTGGGTCACCCCACTTCAGTAGAAAGTGACTCTAGTGTACTTCTTGTTTTGTACCCAAAATGAAAGTGCATCAGGTGAAGTCTGAAGGGCAGCCAGGCGTGGGAAGCAAGGGGCAAGGTCCCCCTGGTGAGGCGGATGGGGGCCCCAGGGGGTGACATTCATCCAGGTCCTCAGAAAGCGGCTTCTCTCTTCCTGCTCTCCTCTGGTCTCCTCCACCCTCACCCCTTCCAGGGCACCTGCAGTCCTCAGGGAGTCCCTGTGGAGAAAAACAGTGGGCGGAAGACCCTTCCTGATCCAACCCTAGTTGCCCTCTCCCTCCCCACCGTGCCAGGGGGAGTGTCTCTGACTGATACGTGAACCCCATGCAAGATGCTCCTCCATCCCTGGTTGTTACGCGTCTAGTTTGACTGCAGACTCTCAGAACCTTAAAGCTCATCTCAAACTGGTGGCTTGCAGCAGCTGCCGGCGGGAATCCCCTAGGGCTGCAGACTGTGCCCGCCACCTGAGTCTCACAATGGAACTCCCAAGTTAAGTATGAGAACCATTGACCCTTCCCCTGCCGCCACCAGCCCCCAGGACTCCCAGGCGCAGGGCTGCCCTGTGATTTTCTAGAACAGATGCCATCGCTGGGGAGTGAGGAGTGAAACGCTCCACTTGTGATTCCCATGTCTCACTCTCTCCCTGATGTGCTCATCACAGTCCCACTAAGAAGCAGGAGTTCTGACAACAAGAAATTGTTGGTCTGCAGGTGGGCGAGCAAAGCTGAGATCGGTACCCAGTTTACCAATGGCGGGAGTCCTTCTCCCTCTCCACAGCCTCCCAGGGTGGGTCTGGGCACTCAGCTCAGCTCCTCAGTGGAACCCTCCATCGCAGCCCCCAAGTGCTACCAGACTGGCATGGCCAGTCTCTTCTTGAGGCCATGCCCAGATGGGCTGAAGCAGCCCGGGTCACAGTGAAGACCAGGCAGCCATGGCTATGTGGCTTGAGGACTGGACTGCTCTCCTCCAGGTCCTCAGGGAGACCCTTTGCTGGCGCCTGCAGGGATCTCCTGGAGAAAGAGCCCCGCCACCTTGGCTAGCAGAGGTCCCGATTTTTCTAGGTCAAGTGCAACTTGGTGTCTTTTTTTCTCTTTCCATAAAGGTACTTTGTGAAACGCGGGTCATCTTTGGAGTATAGGTCTCCCCCCATAAGCAATTTCACAAATCAAAACACATAGTGTGTAACAGCACTTCTTGTCTGGGGAACGTGGCTGTAGAAGCAGCTAGCAGGGCCTGTGGGTACAGGTATTCTGCAGCTCCCTGCACGGGGACGCCACGTTCAAGGTGGCGCAGTTCCCACTGGGGCAGGTGTTGTGGATGAGAGGGTTAAACCACCACCTGGGACAACACCCGTATCAGAGTGCCTGGGACTGAGCCCTGCCTCTACTTCGGACCCAGTTCCTGTTAACGGGCACCCTGGGAGGCAGCAGGTGACGGCTCCAGGGCCTGAGTTCTTGCCACTCCCGTGGGAGACCTGGATGGCGTTCCTGGCTCCTGGCTTCAGCCTGGCCCAGCCCCAGCTGTTCTGGACATTTGTGGAGTAAACCAGCAGATGGAAGACCTCTTGCTTTAGTTTTGCTCTCACTCTGCCTTTCAAATAAATAAAAATAAATACATAAACTTTAAAAAAAATCCACATCGAATGGGAGTCCTGATTTGTGTGCCAGTGCGTGGGAGGAATGCTGGAGACATTCTGGGGCCACCTGCCAACTCCTGCAGCGACGGACAAAACCTACGTCCCACACAAGCTCACATGAGCTCACAGGACCTGGCCCACACCTACTGAGGCACACACACCTGCACAGGTGCCCCCTGGGACTTCTCTAGGGTCACTATTCTTCCCTGTCTGGTGTCCCAGGAGACTCCATCCCCACACCCTCGACTGCACCCTGCAGCCAGCCTGCATTTAGCGCAAAGCCTGGGGGCTGGGGCTTTGGGCAGCCAAGGGCAGGGGTCCAGGTGAGGAACCAGGGAGACTGCCCCTGGGGTGGCCAGAAAACCCTGTTCCTAGCACACAGTGTCCGTATGTGCTCCACACAGCCACAGGAAAAGCAGCGCGTTTGGAGAAAGGCCTTACTCTCAAACCTGCACAAAGGCACAGAACAGGTAAGCACTGCTCAGACGAGGCGCCTGCACCTTGGGCTCCATATTCTCTCATTGTGGCAGCCCTATGGCCTCCTTGCCACCTGCCCTGATGGTCCGTCCCTCCTTCCCCAGGGTCTCCTCCCTCCCCGTCTTCTGCCTTCCACACGAGCTCCCTCCTATTTCATTTACCTCTCCTTCTCCCTGGTGTCTACACATTTTTCTCTCCCCTGAGTTTTGCTGTGCAGCCCTGATGATGTTTAGTGTGGATGGAGCTTCCGAGGTATTCCCTAGAGTTGTCAGCGCGAACAGGAGGCAGTGGGATACCCTGCCGCGATGCAGGTGCAGAATTCCTGTCTATTCTAGTTCCTGAAAAGGAACTCCCGGAGCATGATGTCACACCTCATGGTCAAGGTCACTTCTCCACAGACACATTTATTTGTCAACAATCAAGTGGCTTGCAAATGAAGTCTTTTTCTGGACACTGTTCTGTCCTGGTGCTCCGTGTGTCTGTCCTTTCGCTGACAACACGCCGAGCTGATTAAGGCACTGTTATAGTAATGCATAGTAAGGCATATTCGCTAGTGTGAATCCTCCAAAATTGATTTTGGCTCTTCGAGTTCCTTTGCCTCTCTCTGTATTTTAGAATCGGCTTGTCTGACTCTTAATCTTTGTATTTAGAATCAGCATGGCTAAGAAATCCTGCTGGGATCTTGATTGGCATCACATTGACTCTGCAGCTCCTTTGCTGAGAATTGACATCTTCCCCCTATCCCAGCTCATGTTCACGCGCACCCCAGCCTTTGATTCCTTTCATCCGCGTGTTGTAGTTTTCAGCATGCAGACCCTGCTTGCATTTTGTTTTGATTTATGCATAAATATTTCATGTTTCCTGATGCTACTATGTTTTTTTTAAACTTGTCTTTCCTATTGTTCCTCACTAGCATATTAAAATGTAATTGGATTTTGTTGGTTTACCTTATAGCCTGCAAACTTGCTAAATGCCATTGTTAATTCTAGTAGTCTTTTTTTAATGACTTCCTTTGTATCTCCTATGCAGACATTCATTTCATTTTGTGAATAGGAAAGGTCTTATTTCCTCCTTTCCAATGTGCATGCTTTTTATTTATTTCTCTTTCCCTCTTGCCCAGCGCAAGTCCCCTGACCTCCTCTTGAATGGGAGTGGGGAGACCAGACACCCTTGTTTGTTTCCTATCTCGGTGGGGAGGGGCGGGGAACACTCAGTCTCTTATAATCAAATATGATGGCTTTGATCAAGTTAAGTCCCCTACTCTTCCTAGTTTTAGAGTGATTTTATCCTGCATAAATTTGAATCTCGTCAAGTGGCTCACTGGCCTTCTCAGCACCATGTTCCCTCTTCAGCCCTTCATAATAATTCTTGCTGCAGAATTTGCTTTGATATTAATATCCTGTCTGTGTTCTCATTATTATTTGCCCAGTAGATTTTGTTTGGGGCCATTTTCTGCTGCCTTCCCAGGTACATAATCAGGGAGCTGGATTGGAAACAGAGTAGCCAGGGATTGAACTGGCACTCGGATATGGGATACCAGCTTTGCAAGCGGCAGCTGAGCCCTCTGTGCCACAATGCCAGCCCCCAAACTAATTTTTAAAAATTCATTTGAAAGGCAGAGAGAGGGTGATGGAAAGAGACAGAGACAAACAGAATGGCTGGGACCCACATACTTGGGTCGTCACCTGCTGCCTCCCAGGGTGTGCAGAACATACCTGCTGTATCCCTGCGGGAGCCCTGGGGGAGTGGAGAGGGGAGGAACACACAGTGTAATCTTCAGGTGTTGATTGAGCACTCTGGGAATGTCTGTGCCAAACAGCCTACACCACTGGCAGTTCCCTGATTGGTGCATGCAGACTACCTCATTAGCATATACCTGGACCAATCAGGGAGAACTTCCTCCTTTTGAAACACATAAAAACCCTGAGCCTCGGCCGGCGCCGTGGCTCAACAGGCTAATCCTCCGCCTTGCGGCGCCGGCACACCGGGTTCTAGTCCCGGTCGGGGCGCCGGATTCTGTCCCGGTTGCCCCTCTTCCAGGCCAGCCCTCTGCTGTGGCCCAGGAGTGCAGTGGAGGATGGCCCAAGTGCTTGGGCCCTGCACCCCATGGGAGACCAGGAAAAAGCACCTAGCACCTGGCTCCTGCCATCGGATGAGCGCGATGCGCCGGCCGCAGCGCGCCGACCACGGCAGCCATTGGAGGGTGAACCAACGGCAAAGGAAGACCTTTCTCTCTGTCTCTCTCTCTCTCACTGTCCACTCTGCCTGTCAAAAAAAAAAAAAAAAAAAAAAAAAAAAAAAAAAACCCTGAGCCAGCCAGGCCTGCTGGGCAGTGCCTTCCAGGGAGCCCTCACTGCTGCGGGAGGCTTCCTCTGCCTGCAATAAACGCTCTTTGCTTTGCTCGCTTCCTCCTTGTTGTGTGGCTCCTTCGTCGTGGTCAGGAGCCAAAGAAGCTGGCAGAGAAGAGACTGTTGCACAGAAGATGGCAACCCTCGGCCAACATGGCAGGGAGGAGACGCACGGCCTGATGGGAGGAGAGGGGCTTTCACCCAGGGAGCTGCAGCGTGCATGCCGGTTGTTTCCGAAGCAAAGGAGAATCCACCACGTCTCTGGGGGACGAGACGCAGACCTGAGCCACTGGAGCCCCAGCTTCCTCCTGCCACTACGCCCACAACACCGACGCCGGAACTCCTGCAACGTTAGCAGAAAGCGGTCAGTGGAAGCAGAGCTGGGACTCGAACCTGGCACCCCGCTATGGGATGCAGGCCTGGGACATCAACCACTGTGCCAAACGCCCACCCCCTGGTTTATTTTTTAAAAATCACAAGTGATAACATGGAGCCTTCTCACACGTAGCATGCAGCATTCCCACAGCCACACAAGCCCAGAAAGTCATCTTCGCACTCTTCATTGGCTGCCTTTTCTCCTCTCTGCTGTCTCATAGCCAATCAAGGGTAACTAGACCACCTTCACGTGTGGGAAACTCCCAGCGGGCTAAGGCGCCACCCCCTGCCCATCTCCCAGCATGTGGCAGGTGTAGCAAGAGACCACATGAAGCAGGAGCTAACGCCCCCTCCTCAGGGTGCAGGGGAGGGGAGGGAGGCAACTCCTCCACGTGAACCCCCTCCAACAATGCGTCCCCACTGCTGGTGGTCACAGCCCCAGGACAGGTGCCAGGTTGTCATGGTCAACAAGACAGGATGTGGGCTCCAGCTTATGCTAATTAAAGTCAGAGTTGGAGAGAGGGAGAGAGAGAGAGAGAGAGAGAGAGAGAGAGAGGTCTGGTTCACTCCCCCAGATGGCCTCAATGGCTGGTACTGGGCCAGGCTGAAGCCAGGAGACAGGAGTCTCATCTGGATCTCCCCCATGGGTGGCAGGAGCCCAGACTCTTGGGCCATCTTCTGCTGCATGGCCTTCCTCAGTTCATCAGCAGGGAGCTGGAGTGGAAGTGGAGCAGCCGGGACACGAACCAGAGCCCATGAGGGATACTGGTGTTGCAGGCGGTAGCTTTCCCCACTATGCCACAACGCGAGCCCCTGGGCTCCAGTTTAGTTCTGTGATTTACCTAAGGCAAGATTTTCACCTGTAGTGTGGGAACAGACCCATCTCCCAGGGTGGCTGTGGGGTGATCTGAGCTCACAGGGGCAGCAGGTGCTCTGTCTTGGGCTGTAGCTCAGCTGGCTGTTCTTGCTCTGAGAATGCCCAGTCTCCCCCACCTGGGAGGCCTACAGGGAACACCAAAGAGCAAAAGGGGGCACACTGCCCACTATGGGTTGGCATCTTCAGGGACTGAGCCGCAGTGTTGCCAAATCTCATTTTCCCAATGGAAGCCAGAAACCTAGATTTTCATATGAGATAACTTGTTTAAAAATTGTGGGAATAACTTCAATTTTTAAAAGAAGTCACAGGATATCTGTAATTAAAGCATTATTAAGGGAGGATAATTAGGGACACTCGATATTTCTTCTTTTAAAGATCTATTTTTGGGGCTGGTGCGGTGGTGCAGCGGGTTAACACCCTGGCTTGAAGCGCCAGCATCCCATAGAGGCACCGGTTCGAGACCTGGCTGCTCTGCTTCCCATCCAGCTCTCCGCTATGGCCTGGGAAAGCAGTAAAAGATGGCCCAGGTCCTTGGGCCCCTGAACCCCCATATGGGAGACCTGGAAGAAGCTCCTGGCTCCTGGCTTCAGATCAGCACAGCTCCAGCCACTGCAGCCATTTGGGGAGTGAACCATCAAATGGAAGACCTCTCTCTCTCTCTCTCTCTCTCTCTCTCTCTCTGCCTCTCCTCTTTCTGTGTAACTCTGACTTTTAAATAAATAAATCTTTTTTAAAAAATCTACTTTTATTTATTTGAAAGACACAGTTTCAAAGAGAGAGAGAGAGAGAGAGAGAGAGAGAGAGAGAGAGAGAGAGAGAAAGGTCTTCCATCCACTGGTTCACTCCCCAAATGGCTACAAAGACCAGGGCTTGGCCAGACTGAAGCCAGGAGCCAGGAGCTTCTTCCAGGTCTCCCACATGGGTGCAGGGGCCCAAACACTCGGGCCATCTTCTGCTGCTTTCCCAAGTACATTAACAGGGAGCTGGATCGGAAGTGGAGGAGCCCGGACTCGAACTGATGCCCATATGGGATGCTGATGCTGCTGGTGGCGGCTTAACCTACTATACCACAGTGCCAGCCCTAATAAATTCAAATAGTAAGAAAAATCCTGATCCAAACATATGGGAGCTACCTATCCCACCCCCGGGCTTTCTTCTAGAGGGTTGACAATGACCCTGGGTGTGACAGGCTGTCCTCCAGGTACTCAGAGACTTGTACTGTCTGTCCCTTTCCCCCACCCCCTTTTTTTTAGTAACTTGCACACATTCCCTCCTGCAATGACAGCATCTACATAGATGTGGACTTGGAGAATTCTCAGGGAAGCTACCAGCAGGTTGTCTTATGGGCTTTTATAAGGGAGAGAGAAAGGGAGCGAGCCAGCAAGTGAATGCCCACCCACTGGTTTACTCTCCAAACGCTTGCAACAGCTGGGGCTGGGCCAGGACAAAACAAGGAACCGGAAACCCAACCCAGGCCTCCCATGTGAGTGGCAGGAACCCAAGTACTCAAGCCATCATCTACTGCCTCCTAGGTTCGTTAGCAGGAAGCTGGATCAGAAGTCAAGGTGGAACTTAATCCCAGGCCTCCGATATAGGATAAGAGCATCCCATGGGGTGGCTTAACCTACTGCACCACAGTGTGCCCCTCAACTTTTTTTTTTTATTTTTGACAGGCAGAGTGGACAGTGAGAGAGAGAGACAGAGAGAAAGGTCGTCCTTTGCCATTGGTTCACCCTCCAATGGCCGCCGTGGCCGGCGCGCTGCGGCCAGCGCACCGCACTCATCCGATGGCAGGAGCCAGGTGCCAGGTGCTTTTCCTGGTCTCCCATGGGGTGCAGGGCCCAAGCACCCGGGCCATCCTCCACTGCACTCCCGGGCCACAGCAGAGGGCTGGCCTGGAAGAGGGGCAACTGGGACAGAATCCGGCGCCCCGACCGGGACTAGAACCCGGTGTACCGGCGCCGCAAGGCGGGTGCCCCTCAACTTTTAAAAAATTTGTTATTTATTTAAAAGTCAAAGTTACAGGAGAGAAAGAGAGAGATCTTCTATCTGCTGGTTCACTCTTCAAATGGCTGTAACAGTAGGGCTGGGCCGAGAGCAAGGAGTCCCACCCAGGTCTCCCATGTGGGTGGCAGGTGGCCCATGCACTTGAGCCATCTTCGGCTGCTTCTCCAGCGGCATCAGCAGGTGGATTGGAAGCAGAGCAGCCGGACTTGACCTGGTAGGATGCCAACATCGCAGGGGGAGACTTTCCCCACTGCGCCACAACTTTTTTTTAATTTCCATGTCCAGATTCAAGAAGGATTTCACCCCTTTCCTGTGGCAGACTATGAAGAGAAACGAGAGAGCCTGGGCGTCTCCTGGTCTCCCAGCTGACCCGGTCCCAGGAAGCCCAAGTCTTGGAAGTGTGCGACCCTGAGTGGGCAGCGAGTCTTGCAGGGGGTTGCAGGCAGCAGCAGCGGTTGGGGGCTGTTGGTGAAGCGGGGACGTCCCCTAGGAAGCAGCCGACTTCTCAGAGACAGGACAACTCACGCCACTGTGTGTGTCCTCCGTGGGGGCTGGGTGTTTCCCTCGGCTGCTGTCATAAAATGCCACCGCGGAAGCAGGGACTGAAAATCACACGAATTCATCATCGCCTGTTCTAGAAGTCAGGAATCTGCAAAGGGCCTGCCCGGGGCTGCGTTCCTTCTGAAACTCCAGGGAGAACCTGCTCCCTGCCTTCCCAGCTTCTGCCCTGGGGAAACTCTTTTCTTTCTGCCCAGGGCCATTTGGATATTTATAACATCTTTCCCAGGCCGTGCAAAATCACTAAAAACCTGCTGTAGATGTATTGGATTTCAAGTCCCACCTGTAGTTGTCTCGGCGGGGGCAGAATGGTTTCACTGGCCTTGGGCGGCCCGTGGGCAGGCCAGTCCCCACCCTGGTGAGGAGGCCTATGCTTCTCGGCTACGGTCCCTTCTCCTCGTCCCGAGAGCCAGCACTCCAACTCCCACTTCTTCCATCACCACTCTTGTTCCGCTTGTGACCCTATCGCTGCCCTTGTGACTGTGTGGGGCCCACCCACATACTCCAGGGTCACCTTCCTGGGTTAGTCACAACGGCGGAGGCCCTTACACCCTGGAAGGTGGCCTAGCCATAAGTTTGGGGGCCGAGGCACGGACGTCTCCAGGACACCTTATTCCACCTGTCACAGTGGTCCGCGGGGATCCCCATTCTACCACTTGTTGTAGTGACAAGTCTGTGCCCAGGAGCCGATAGCTCATGTCTACATCTGGGTGCTTAGAATTCTCATGCTACCTGGCAAGAATCATCCAGGGAGTTTTTGTAGAAAGTACTATCTTGGTCTCATCTAAGCCCTATGGATTTTTAAAAACGATTTTTTTTTGACAGGCAGAGTGGACAGTCAGTGAGAGAGAGAGAGACAGAGAGAAAGGTCTTCCTTTGCCGTTGGTTCACCCTCCAATGGCCACTGCGGCCGGCGCACCACGCTGATCTGAAGCCAGGAGCCAGGTGCTTCTCCTGGTCTCCCATGGGGTGCAGGGCCCAAGCACTTGGGTCATCCTCCACTCCACTCCCGGGCCACAGCAGAGAGCTGGCCTGGAAGAGGGGCAACCGGGACAGAATCCGGCACCCTGACCGGGACTAGAACCCAGTGTGCCAGCGCCGCAAGGCGGAGGATTAGCCTGTTGAGCCGTGGCGCTGGCTAAAAAAGATTTATTTATTTGAAAGGCCACGTTATGGGTGGGGAGTGGAGTGCAGTCAGGGAGGGATCTTCTATCTGCTGGTTCACTCCCCAGATGGCCTCCACGCCCAGGGCTGGGCCAGGCTGAATGCCATCCAGGTCTCCCACGTGGGTGGTAGACGGTCCAAGCACTCGGGCCGTCTTCTGCTGCTTTCCCAGGCACATTAGCAAGGAGCTGAATCGGAAGTGGAGCAGCTGGGACTTGAACCAACGCTCATATGGGAAGCTGGGGTCACAGGCAGTGGCTTAACCCACTGCACCACAATGCCAGGCCCCAGGCTCCACTTCTGAGTTCAGGAGCTGGCACTTGAAACAACCCCTTGTGTAATTTTCATGCACATTCAGATTTGGTGATGGCCATTCTAGACAGAATGAGCTGTTGACTGACAATGGACTGGCACACCTGAGGGCGTCCCTGAGCCCCCAGCCATCAGTGAGCACCCCTTTTTTTCTCTGCCCGCTGTCTGCATCTTTTGTCCTCCAGTTACACTGGGAGTCCCAGGAGAGGAAGGATTGTCCCGACTCTGCCTATAGCTGCATGCCTGGCTCCTTGCAGGAGCTCCACAAACAGGATACCCAATATCCTGGCTGTCCCCAGACAAGGCAGGGGACACCTGGGAGAGGGCAGAGAAGCCCCCAGCCTGAAGCCAGTCTGTGTGCCGAGCTGTTTGGAGAGACCAGCACAGGCAACCCCACAGGAGTTGGGGACAAAACCATGGAGTACCTCTGCAGGACTGGGAGGCAGAGTGGAAGCCCACGGCTCCTATCAAATGCACTCACTGACAGATGTCACAGGAGAGAGAGAAGAGCATGGGGCTGGGGACGAGGAGGGATCCTAGCTCCGACTCTGCCATTAAGTAGCTGAGTAGCTTTGGGCAAATCCCAACCCCTCCATGGGCTTCCAGAAATGGAGGGCTTGGATAAAATTCCCTCTGACATGGGTTCCGCCTGGGATCCCCCGCTTGCACGGTGGTCAGGTAGAGGGGTGATTTTCTAGGCTAATTGAGCTTTGCCCCCAATTCCACCCTCTCCTAGAAAGAGACTCTTTATTATTCACTTATTAGAACATTGCTTTAAATAGCACCTCAATTTTCTCTCTCACCCATCAGGCTGGGGTCTCCATGGAGAAGCGGGTGCCCACGGGAGCGCTCTGTCGTCTACGTGCAAGAAAATTCTGTCGGCAGCGGGAGCCTGGGTCTCCCCCACCAGGGATGGAACCTGCTCCCATTTCATTTCCATGTGGGGTGATTCTCAGGCTATGACAATTAAGAAGGAGGAAAAACCATTTGCATTTTTCCTGGGTGTTAATGACCTTCCAAACCAGTGTTCAATTGTCTGGTTTAAAGCAGTGAAGCATGCATTAGCATGAATAATTCAAAGACCACGGAGTTCTCCCACACCCGGGGTGCCAACCACATTTTTGACCTAGTTCCTAAAGTTGAATCCGTGCATGTCACCCCCATATATACACGGTTTCCATTTTTTAAGGGATGTGTTCCTTTACTCAAAGATATCATAGCCTAAGTAAACTCCGTGTCAAGGTTTGGGGACTTAAATTGATGAAGTAGAGACTTAATTTGTTTTACATAACCTGCAGCTTTAAACTTAATTAATTTTCCGTTTGGGGCACGCAGGCACCTACTGCTTAGGTGTGATAGGCTCCGCAGGCATGGTAAATATGCAGACAAAGGGAGAGAGAAGGATCCAGAAACCCAGGACAGTCTCAAAGGTGTTTGCGGCACTGGACTGTGATGGGGGCTTGGGTGCTGGCCACAAGTGACCAGCAGGGACCGGAAGTGGTCAGAATGGGGGCTCATGAGACAAGGGTGAGGTTCTAGCTCCTACCAGGGCCACTGCTTTTCCCATGGGAGCCTCAAACCCACAGATAAATGGGATACTCTCCCGAGCAGAGTTCTGGAAGGCTCCCTTCCATACAGTAGGGCCCGCTGCATCAGTGTCACCTGTGTGTGGTGCTGCTTCTGCGGGATCCTGGCCCTCCCTGAAGCCATGTCAGCAAAATTTTGGGGCCAGGCCTTGGGGAGCCATATTTTAAATATGCTCCCCACATGATTTTTTTTTAAAGGTTTATTTATTTACTTGAAAGACAGAGTTACAGACAGAGTGAGACAGAGAGAGAGGGCTTCCATCCGCTGGTTCACTTCCCAGATGGCTGCAATGACCAGAGCTGCACAGATCTAAAGCCAGGAGCCAGGAGCTTCTTCCAGATCTCCCACATGGGTGCAAGGGCCCAAGCACTTGGGCCATCTTCTACTGCTTTCCCAGGCCATCAGTAGGGAGCTGGATTGGAAGTGGAGCAGCTGCTACTCCAACCGGCATCCTTATGGGATGCTGGTGCTACAGGCAGATGCTTAGCCTACTACGCCACAGAGCCAACCTCCACGATTTTTAAATTTAATTATTTAGTTGCTTTTTTTTTAAACTTAACTGATTTATTTTTCCCCAGAAACCTTTTATTTAAGGTATACAAACTTAATGCATTTCATAAGCACAAATTTAGCCTCATGATTTTTTAAAAAAGATTTATTTATTTGAAAGGCAGAGTTACAGAGAGAGAGAGAGAGAGAGAGAGAGAGAGAGAGAAAGTCTTCCATCCACTAGCTCACTTTCCCAATGGCAACCAGGGCTGTGCCAGGCTGAAGCCAGGAGCCAGGAGCTTCTTCCAGGTCTCTCACATGGGTGCAGGGGCCCAAACACTTGGGCCATTTTCTACTGCTTTTCCCAGGTGGATCAGAAGTGGGGCAGCTGGATTCGAACTGGGGCTCATAAGGGACACTGGCATCATAGGCGGCAGCTTAACTTGCTGTAACACCACAGGAAGCCCTCCTCTCCGGGATTCTTATGCAAATTTGTGTTAGCTTCCTAGGTCCACAAACTTGGTAGCTTAAGATACCAGTTGGTGCAGGTATAATTAAGATAAAGTCATACAGGAGTTTCTCATTGCAGGGCCACCAGGCTAAAACACCTACCATGTTCTCACTGCGGCACGATGCAGCCGGAGGCTGCCATGTAGAGCAGGTAGCAGGTGCTCCGTGGTTTTCTACATGGATACATGGTGGTCCTGGGGATTTATTAGGACGAGCCGTTTATGGAGGAAGCAGTATTGTAAAAGAGACCCATTTCTTGTTTTACTCAGGGTTCTGTGCACTCTGGATGTGCCGGGCCCTTTTCTCCCACTGAGGAGTGTGTGGTGGGGGCCCAAGAGCAGTTCCTCCCCCTGGTGTGCCCGAGACCGTCATCTGGAGCCTGGCAAGTTGGGTAAGGCCAGCAGTGGAGAGCAGGGCTGTCAGAGGTTCTACAGTTTTGTATTTCTTGGTGGATTCAGCATAATGTTTGTGATCTCATCCGCCTAGACAGGAGCTGACCCTGACCCTGACCCTGACCCTGGAAACAGCTGACAAAGACTTGCGGAAGGGCAAGACCGTGATGTCATTACAGCTCACCTGATCTGACCTGCTCATTTTAGAAATGAGCAAACAGGTGACAGTGTTGTGCAGTGTGCCACGGTTTGGGTACTGGGTCCCCCAAAGGTGCACCAAGGAAAAGCTTGGTCTCCGGGTGGTGCTGTTGGGAGGAGGTGGGGTTCAGTGGGCGTTCTCAGGTCATTGGAAGTGTCCCTTTGCAAAGAAGCTCCTGTGAGAAAGTGGCTATAAAACCCATTCAGGGGCTGGCGCTGTGGTGCAGTGGGTTGAATCGCTAGCAGCAATCCCATACGGGTGCCGGTTCAAGTCCCAGCTGCTCCTCTTCTGATCCAGCTCCCTGCTAATGTGCCTGGGAAAGCAACGGAGCATGGCTCAAAGGCTTGGGTCCCTGCTACTCACGTGGGAGACCCAGATGGAGTTCCAGGTTCCTGGCTTCAGCCCGGCACAGTCCCAGCTGTTGTTGGGGCCTTTTAGGGAGTGAACCAGTGACAGAAGATCTTTCTCCCTCTCTCTTGGTAACTCTGACTCTGAAATAAGTAAAGCATAAATATTCAAAAATAAAATAAGGAAAAAGCTGGATTCGGGGCCCAACCACTCTCTGCCTGGCAGAAACGAAGCCTGAACAAGGCCATTTGGACTTTGAGCCCCCAAAACGGTGAGCCCCATAACCCCCTTGTCCCCTCGTGGGCAGCTCGCTTCAGGTATTTCATTGTAGCCACCAGCACCAAGTGTCTCTGCGTTTCTCATTTTCCACTGTGTGATCCCAAGCTGGAGCTGGAATGCTGGAATTCGAGCCTGGGGTGCAGAGGTCTTGCTACACACAACCCCTAGCCCTCCCCCACACTGCACACGCCCTGGATCAGGGGTGGCTGTCCCAGGCACACTGAGTCCTGGAGCCTGCCTTGAACTGTCATTTACCACTTACAGTCCCCCCATCCCCCACCCCCAGTGCAAACTCAGGTTTCATCCTGCATCCCGTGGCTCGTGTCTCACCGTCAGTGACACCGTGACAGACAGGCGGGAAAATGACAAAGTGGGCCACACTGTTGGTGCAGTTAAAATCCTTTTTGCAAGTTAGTGAGGCCAGGGCCCATCCGTGCTGGACTCTGCTGATGTAGTGAAGCCAAACTGGAGTGAACAAGGGTATCCTGGGAGGGGAAGAGAGTTTGCGGGGCGTGGTGGGGTGGGCTGGTGGCAGGAGTTCACCTTGTATGCTGGCCCTTGGTTTGAGGCATGGGAGCTTTCTTGGCTGTCCCCATGGCCCCGGCTGGTGGACACATTGTCCCCGTGTGGTAGACGATGTCTGAGTGTGCTTTCCCTGCGAAGCGCCTTATTTTCCAAAGCCTGGCACCTGGCACAGGTCTTTGGAAAATTTATCTCAGGCTGCAGTCATTGCTCCAGCAACAGGGGCTCTTCCCGACCCCGACAGGTGCTGGCCATGAATGTCTTTCTCCTCTGCTCCTGCTAAGGACGGCCCAGGCTCCACAGCTCCATGTTGACCAGGGCTGGGGGCCCCTCCGTGGGACCCCTTTTCCAGCTCCCGCTCCTCCCCTGTTCTGCTTCTCTTCTCTTGTCCGCTAGTTCGGCGTGACAAAGTAAGCGGTGCAGGTCTCTTAGCTTATAGGAAGCCAAGCTGGGATGCAAGCTTACACCTGCTCTGAGATATAACACATATCATTCCCTTGCCCAGAGTGGAGGAGGAGCCTTTCTCTTTTCTTTCTTTTTTTTTTGACAGGCAGAATTAGACAGTGAGAGAGAGAGAGAGAGAGAGAGAGAGAGACAGAAGGAAAGGTCTTCCTTCCGTTGGTTCACCCCCCAAATGGCTGCTAAGGCCGGCGTGCTGCGCAGATCTGAAGCCAGGAGCCAGGTGCTACCTTTTGGTCTCCCATGGGGTGCAGGACCCAAGCACTTGGGCCATCCTCCACTGCACTCCCGGGCCACAGCAGAGAGCTGGCCTGGAAGAGGGGCAACCGGGACAGAATCTGGAACCCCCAATCGGGACTAGAACCCGGGGTGCTGGCACCGCAGGCGGAGGATTAGCCTAGTGAGCCGCGGCTCCGGCCCATGGAGGGGCCTTTCTAAAGACTATCAGCCCAGGTTTTCTCAAGCCAAGCAGTCACGTTCCACAGGGTTCTGCTGAAACCTGGAGGTGTTTGAGAAGCATTTGGGGACCAGGTATGGAGTGCCTGGGGGCTTCTGGGGAGGAGAGAGGGCTGGGGCTTGCTGGCCAGCTGTTTGGACGAGATCTTTCTGTGGTTCTCTGGGGTAGTGGTGATGCAATCCAAACTTAGTGTCTTCCTACCCAGGGTAGCGTGACTAGTAACATCCCAGTTTCCAAATGTCAAGGGCGCATCACAGCTCAGGGTGGGGAGCCCTCCGGCCGGGAGGCAGTGAGCAGCCCCAGTCCTAGCACATCACAGGCACCCAAACTGTGCCTGCCTCTTTGCACTGAAGTCAAGCTAACCGACACCCTGAGGCTGAAACTGGCAAATGCACCTGAACATTTCCATTGTGCCCCCTCTACCCATGAGGAGCCCCTTCTCCTTTCCAAAACATTTCCCACATGGGACACCTGCACCCCATGCACAGGGTACCTGGGTTGAAGTGTTGGCTCTTCTCCCAACTCCGGCTTCCCAAAATGTGAGTCCTGGGGAGCAGTAAGAGAGGGCTCAAGCACATGGGTCTCTGGCACCCCCGTGGGAAACCTGGGTTGAATTCCAGGCTTGGGCGTGGGCCCTGGTCCAGCCCTGACTGTTGGGGGCATTTGGGGAGTAGATGACCCAGTAGATGGGAGTAAACTTTTCTTTCTCTCTCTCTCTCTTTCTCTTTCTCTCTCTTTCTCTCTCTCTCCTTCTTTCGCTCTCAGTCTTTCAAAGAAATATAAACAAACACATAAATAGATCACTGTTCTACTGTTCTACTCATGGTATGTAGGTAGCCCCCCCCCACTAAAACAGTAACTTACTGTTACTCAGGTAGGTAAAATGAAGTATGACCTAATAAAGTAGGCAAGTACTCACAAGAGGGCTAACTGTTGTTGGCAGCCCAAGTCCATTGCAGGCTCAGTGATGCTAACAGTCATAATAGCTGACATTCACAGAGCGTTTACTACGTACTAGCCAACCATGCACTTTAACATTCAAGGCTTACGGCTTCTCTACTGTTAATCGCAGTTTATAGGCAAGGAAATGGGTGGTTTTGAGAATTTAGGTTACTTGACTACACTTACACAGCTAGTGAGTAGGAGACAAATCTATATCTTTCTGGCTCCAGAGTTGAAAAATCCTAATGACCGTGTGTCTTCCATTTCTGTCTTTGCTACTCCAAAGCTGCCTGAAGCCAAAATACAGGACTAACTTCCTGATACAAAAGAGCCCGTTAGCCGGAGTCAGAAGATACATGACCTGCACACAGCAGGTGCCAGCCTCACATGGGTTGTAGCTGTTATTAATGAATGAGTGAGGACAGGTGTAACGGCTGTTAGCATCCTCCACTTCCCACGCTGACAGCACTCAAATCAATCGCCCCTGCCAGAGTGACTGAGACTCTGTGGGATGTGGCAGGCAGTGTGGCAGAAGAAGGCCCAGCGGGGGGACTCAGGACAGTCACAGGGATGGGGCCTGGGACGGGGGAAAAGGGACTGAGGGCGCTGTCATTTCTTCTTTTTTTTAATGTTTCATTTTAATTTGCAAACACTTTTTAAAAAGATTTATTCACTTATTTTATTTTATTTTTATTTTTTGACAGGCAGAGTGGACAGAGAGAGAGAGAGAGACAGAGAGAAAGGTCTTCCTTTTTGCCGTTGGTTCACCCTCCAATGGCTGCCGCGGCCAGGTCGCTGCGGCCAGCGCACCGTGCTGATCTGAAGCCAGGAGCCAGGTGCTTCTCCTGGTCTCCCATGGGGTGCAGGGCCCAAGCACTTGGGCCATCCTCCACTGCACTCCTGGGCGGAGGATTAGCCTGTTGAGCCACGGCGCTGGCTAGATTTATTCATTTATTTTGGAGGCAGATTTATAGACAGACAAACAGAGGGGAAGAGAGAGAGAGAGAGAGAGAGAGAGAGAGAGAGAGAGAGATCGGTCTTCCATCTGCTAGATCACTCCCCAAATGACTGCAACAGCTGGAGCTGGGTCAATCTGAAGCCAGGAGCCAGGAGCTTCTTCAAGTCTCATGTGTGGGTGCAGGGGCCCAAACACTTGGTCCATCTTCTGCTGCTTTCTCAGGCAGGGAGCTGGATAGGAAGTGGAGCAGCCCTGACTTGAACCAGTGCTCATATGAGATGCCAGCGCTGCAGGCAGAGGCTTAACCTATTACCCCACGGTGTTGCCCTCTGGATGCCATGACCTCAACCCAAAAGGAAGGTGGTACTGTTGGTAGAAGTGGGAGGAGGAGCTGGTCAGGGAGGAGAGACCCTGGGCAGGAGGCAGAACCATGGTGGGATCTCTGCGGGGCAGAGAACTAGAGAGGGTTAGACTCCAGGTTACAGATGTGGGCCAAGCTTCCCCATTACTGGGGAGCCCATCAACCACTTGGTTTCCTCATTGTGAAATGCACAACTGTGTTTGTCAGGGATGTCCAGAGAAGCAGAAGCTACAGTGGTGTGTGTGTGTGTGTATGTGTGTGTGTTTGTGTGTAGAGAGTTACAATAAGGAATTCACTTGCTTGTATAGAGAGGCCAAGAGGTCCCTGTGCAAGCTGAGCCCCCAGGGAAGTTGGGGTGTGATTCCAGTGCAAGCCGGAGGACCTGAGACCCAGGATGGCCCACGACCCCGTGTGAGGGCAGGTGCAGCCTCAAGTCCCAGCCTGACCAGGCAGACAGTGAGAGTGAGCTGCGTCTTGCTCAGGCTATGTTGTTCCAGACAGGCTCTCAGGGACGTGGAGGAGGCCCACCCACACTGGGGAGGGCCGAGGGTCTTGCTCACCCCACTGCCTTGTGCGGGAATCATGCACAAACATGCTCTCACAGAATTATGGTTAACCAAGTCTCTTGGCACCTGTGGCCCAGTCGTGCCATCACAAGACATCAGCTATTAAAGACCCGGGGGAGAGTTCAGCGTAAGCCATGAGTTACCAGTGCCTGTAGCGAGAGAAGCAGGCCAGCAGCCAGGGGAGAGAGGGTCGAGAGCCATTCCCTGTCGCTGCCGTCTCAGGGACAGCTCTCCACCCACAAGGGGTTTCCTTGGGAAGTCGGTGGCGAGGACCGTCCTGTGAGATTTTAGTTTCTTGTGCTGAAGTCCAGGCAGGGGGAGGCAGCCTCCCCAGAAGCCTTCACCATCGTGTCCCGGCCTCAGGGGCGGCCATGGGCAGAAGCCCATCCGCAACGCTGCTGGTCTCTGAATACCGCGGTGACGGCTGCTGGGCTGTGCGGGCGCCCGGGCTGGCTGCCTTGGTGGGAACAGGTGTGCCTTCGCTTGATAACTAGAGGGACTTCCCTCCCTGAAGATTTCTTTGGTAAGCCCGTACCTTGGCCCACTTTTCTAGCGTGTGGCTCTGTGTCCTCAGCTAATTCTCCCAAACCTCTCCTCATCTTTTCTCCTGGCTTCTTGCTCCTGCTTGGGAGCCGGCGAGTGAGCTTTGATAAATCTATCAGCTCTAACCACCAGGATTCAGGCCACTTCTCTGACGAGTGGCAAATCTCTCCTAAAGTCCTTAGCGCTGAGCCTTGGTGAATTTGAAGGTAAGCCCCGGGTTTTTCTTAAACGGACAGCATTACAGGAAAAGGTATCTTTTAAAGAATGCTGTTAAATTCCTTTTGCAAGATCCCTTGTCCTGGCATGCTGAGTCCCGAGAGACCCTGCTAAGGCAGCCTTAAAAAGTTCAGTTCCATTCTCTGGCTCAATGCCTCCCTGTCGGTTCTGGTGGGAACAAGTCTGGTCTCTCTGAAACACGCCCCACACCTTCTGTTGAGCTGCTGTAGTCATTTGGAGCATGCAGCTTTTAGTGTGTGCGCATGTGTGTGGAGGCATGCACTGTATGGATGTGTGAGTACTATGCACAAAGGGGCATGTGCGTGAACATGTGTACATGTGTGTGCATGTATGCATGTGTTTTAGGCCAGGACCCACATGGTAAAGGAACACAGCCCTCCTGATGTCTTCTTCTCACTAGGTGGAGGGAGATCTTCCAGTGCGGATCCGACGAACCCCACAGGGTTCTAGGTACAGCTCCAGATCTCCACAGGGAATGGGTACCACCTGCCCCCACTCCCCAGGTTGCCACTGTTTGAGTGTCGATTTCATATCCACGGTGGGACTCTTGCCTCAGACTGGGTTCTGGCTGCAGCGTCCCAGAGCAGGACTTGGATGCTGGTGGGGAGGGAACCCCGAAACAAACGGTCCTAGGGCTTTGGAGAAAACCCCAGCCCTCTCACACCCTCCCCCCCAGAGGAGGCCATGCAAACCCAGCTGAATCCAAGGACTTGTCCAGGCCCGGGACTCACGGAAGAGTCTGGAGAACAAAGCTTCAGGCCCACAGTCACTGATCGCTTAATACAACCACACACTTCACATAAAACTCCCAGCGGGGTTAAACCCCTTTGAGGATGGAGTTTGCTCCACACCTTCCGGGGGCAGGAGGAGGACAAAAGGCAGGAGAGCAGCTGGGGGGCACTAGGAGGCGGAGAGAAGACATTGTTTAAGGCCCCAGTCAGTGGGGCTTTGTTACAACAGCCCCCAGGAAACTGACATTGACCTCATTTTCTTTCTTTTCTTTCTTTTCTTTCTTTCTTTCTTTTTTTTTTTTTTTTTTTGACAGGCAGATTTAGATAGTGTGAGAGAGAGACTGAGAGAAAGGACTTCCCTCCGTTGGTTCACCCCCCAAATGGCTGCTATGGCCCGCGCACTGCTCCCATGCAAAGCCAGGAGCCAGGTGCTTCTCCTGGTCTCCCATGCAGGTGCAGGGCCCAAGCACTTGGGCCATCCTCCACTGCACTCCCTGGCCAGAGCAGAGAGCTGGACTGGAAGAGGGGCAACCGGGACAGAATCCGGTGCCCCGACCGGGACTAGAACCCGGTGTGCCGGTGCGGCAGGTGGAGGATTAGCCAAGTGAGCTGCGGTGCCAGCCCAGACCCCATTTTCATAAAGATAAATGACGGCACAAAGCCCCTCCACGTGAGTGTGGACAAGCCTGCGGTGTGGACGTTTGTGTCAGGAGATGAGTCATGGCCTTGGGGAGGG
The DNA here is from genome assembly GCA_949820135.1 of Sylvilagus floridanus. Lineage (NCBI taxonomy): Eukaryota > Metazoa > Chordata > Mammalia > Lagomorpha > Leporidae > Sylvilagus > Sylvilagus floridanus. The sequence continues at coordinate 145,032,983 of OX463225.1, read as the reverse complement.
GCAGAGGAGGGGCCAGCCAACCTTTGCCTTTTGGGCATCGCTTGGCACACATTCCTCTGTCATTGCAAAAAGCAGTGACAACTGTCTGGGAATCGAAAAGAAAACTATTAGAGGCTGGCGCCGGGGCTCACTTGGTTAATCCTCCGCCTGCAGCGCCGGCACCCATATGGGCGCCTAGTTCTAGTCCCGGTTGTTCCTCTTCCAGTCTAGCTCTCTGCTGTGGCCCGGGAGGGCAGTGGAGGATGGCCCAAGTGCTTGGGCCCTGCACCTGCATGGGAGACCAGGAGAAGCACCTGGCTCCTGCTCCTGGCTTCGGATCGGTGCAGCGCCAGCCATAGCAACCATTTGGGGGGTGAGCCAACAGAAGGAAGACCTTTCTCTCTGTTTCTCTCTCACTGACTATAACTCTACCTGTTAAATAAATAAAAAAAAAAGAAAGAAAACCATTAGAGACAGAGAAATGAAAAGAAAAATACACACCGGATTCAACTGAGGTTACAGAAATTCTGTATAAAACTGCTTATTTTTTTTTTCAAAAAAAGTTAAATGGGCTTAGGAAGTAGAAATTTGTAGAAAAGGGAAAGTGTCTGCATTTCTCTCATTAATGCTTCTTTTAGGTGTTAAGTGCGTCTATGTTACTCTCAGAGCATTACACTGTATTATTTATGAGCTGATTTGCTGGTGAAATTACCATATTTTGTCTTTCAGTGTGGAAGGACATTTTCCTGTAGCTCTGTAGAGAATTTCAAGGTCATCAACTCCAGAGGAATGCAGTTCCAAATCTCAAATCCTTGAGCAGATTTAAAAAAAATATTTATTTATTTGAAAGGCAGAGTGATGGGGGACAGGGGACAGCAAGAGAGAGAGAGAGATCTTGCATTCACCGATACACTCCCAAATGCGTGCAACAGCCAGGGTTGGGCCAGGCTGAAGCCAGGAGCCAGGAACTCCATCCAGGTCTCCCATATGGGTGGCAGAAACCCAAGTACTTGGCCCGTCATCTGCTCTCTCCAAGGGGTATTAGCAGGGAGCTGGATTAGAAGTGCACACTAGTAGGGTTTCAGACCGGGCATTCTGACATGGGGATATGGGATGGGATGTGGGAACATGGGCTGTCCCGAGGTAGCTCCCCTTTGGGTAGGTCCTTACTCCCTCTTGTCCTCTTGGCCTCGAAGCCTTTTGTGCCAAGAGTATAGGACAGTTTGTGCTTTCTGCTCCGAGGGGGAACGATGCTGCCTGTGTTCCTGGGCTGTCTGTCTTGTCTGCATCGAGGGCTGGAGGCAGACTTCAGTTCCGGGGATTACGACGGGCAAGGATGGGTCACAGCAGCCCTGGGAGCTCCTTTCCCTCGGGAAGTGACAGGGCCTCGGGCAGGTGCGCATCTGTCCTTTGATTCCAAATCTGCACCCTTGGCTTTGCCTCTTTGTTCACACACTTTATTTAGTGACCCCGTGAGGGGCTGGTGCTGTGGTGTAGTGGGTTAAGCCTCCGCCTGCAGTGCTGAGATCCCATATGGGCGCCAGTTAGAGCCTCGGCTGCTCCACTTCTGATCCAGCTCTCTGCTGTGGCCAGGGAAAGCAGTAGAGGATGGCACAAGTCCTCCCCTGCACCCACATGGGAGACCTGTAAGAAGCTCCTGGCTCCTGGCTTTGGATAGATGCAGCCGTTGTGGTCGATGAGGAAGTGAACCAGCAGCTGGAAGATCTCTTTCTCTCTTAAAACAAACAAACACCTAGCAGATGTCTTAATACGACTGGTTTCTTTAGGAAGTATGGAGTGCTGCATCGTGCCCTCACTCCATCAGTTAGGCAGCCAAGGGAGGGAGAAGAGACTCTACCACCTTGCCTCCCTGACTCCTCAGCTCCTAACACAGCACTCACTGAATACAGTCAACCCTCAGTGCCTGCCGTGGATTCCTTCCAGAATCCTCTATGGATGCCAAACCCCAAGGATGCCCAAATCTCTCATCACATAACCCAGCAATTGCGTAAAGCCCACGTCCGTCATCCCGGATTCTTCCAGCCATTTTCAGATTGCTTGTGAGCCCGAGCACCACGTGGCTGCTGTGTAAACAGTTGTTAGGGAACAATGGCAAGAGAACTTGGTTGAACCCAAGGATCCCGAGGGCTGGTTGTATCTGCGGAACCAGACTGACAGTTACAATGTTTCACCTCATCTAGCTCCTAACCCAGCCGGGACTCCCCAGCTCGCAAGGGAGGAAACACAGAGGTACCAGCGCTGCCCAGTGCCCTCCTGGGTGCTGCCCTTTCACACACTTGCGGGGAGATGAAGATGCTTTGAGAGGAAGCTGCTTCCCTGACGACCGGGCCGGGACTCTGGCTTTGTCCCCGGAAGGCAGCTAAGCCGTCTTCGCTGCTCAGGTGCTGTGTCACTCGCCCTGCACAGAGGTCTTGCCCACCCTGGCCCATTGGCCTTCCTGACCCCACGATGCATCCATCTCCCTTCCCTGAGGACCCACATCGTGACAGGGTGTGCCAGTGGGAAGCACACATTGAACTTGGCACATGGAGACCTGGCTCTTCTGCTTGCAGCTGGGGGACTGGCGGCACACACTCCGCAGGTGTAGCCTGCTGCGCACTAGGCAGTGCTCACACCCTCCCTGCCTCAGGTTACAGATGGGAAAGCTGACACTGGGCAGGGGAAGCTGTGGGCCTCCTCTGCCTCGGGGCCCCCATGGCTTCTGCCGAAGCCTCTGCTGCGACTGTCACAGGCCAACGATTTCCGAGGCTTCCTGCCCTTGTCCCATGATGCTCCCCTGATAACTTCCTGCCAGGTGACTCCAAGGCCACCCTGCTGCTTCAGCCCTGCTCCCTGCTCTCATCAGCTCCAGAATCTTCCCTCCAGTGGTCTCTGCCCACCCTGCTGCCAGAGCAGCCTCTCTAAGATGTGACACGGTGAGATCAGCACCTGCACACCCTCTCCGCGCTCCCCACTGCCCACATGATGGAGCCCACACCCCTCAGCAGGATTGCCAAGGCCGGGGCACCTGCAGCTGCTGGTCTCCTGAGCCCCCTGTAACTTCTAGCCAGACTCCCCCACTCTCTCAGTTCCCTTCTTCACCTTCTCTGCCAGTGGGACACAGAGGAGGGGATCCCCCAAAAGTGCATGAAAATGCATATAATGAAAACACTTGAATGGGTTTGAAAATTGGGGGCACCAAAATAAACATGTTTGTATTGCATTTTCTATGAGGTTTTTGAAATACCCTCATATTTCTTTTTTTTTTTAAGATCTATTTATTTACTTGAAAGTCAAAGTTACACACAGAGAGGAGAGAATGCAAGCGAAAGAGAGGTCTTCTATCTGCTGGTTCACTCCCCAGATGGCTGCAACAGCCGGAGCTGCACCGATCTGAAGCCAGGAGCCAGGACTTCCTCCGGGTCTCCCACATGGGTGCAGGGGCCCAAGCACTTGGGCCGTCCTCTATTGCTTTCCTAGGCCACAGCAGAGAGCTGGATAGGAAGTGGAGCAGCCGGGACTTGAACTGGCACCCATATGGGATGCTGGCACTGCAGGCGGTGGCTTTACCCACTACGCCACAGTGCCAGCCCTGATATACCCTCACAGGCCTTCCCTGTGCCTCCAGAATGTGCACCTCTCCAGCTTCTTCCCTCCCAGGATACGGGAGCCGTCGTGACCCCACCCAGATCAGCTGTGGGACGCCGAGGTTCTCCAGGGCAGGGACCTGAGTCATCACCAGCCCCAAACCGTCAGGAGGGAAGGAGAGCAACAGCTCTGTGTGCACCGCTATCTGCAGAAGAGGGGTCTGTCTCCTGGCACAGAGACCAGGTGTGATGTTGTGAAACTGGGACTGAGTTTAGTCCCTGGAGGCCCGGCTCTTTGGATTGCAGCTGGGGCACCTGGGGCGTCCGCTCTGCCTCAGTTTCCCCGGCGGCTGTCTGATGAGCTGAGAGCGTTCCCAGTCTGCATCCAGTGCACTCCAGCATTTGGCTTAGATGGGTCGAGGAGATCTTTGGGGCTGACAGCTGGATTCTTATTTAAGACTGATCAATAAGGAGGAAGGATTAATGCAGCCCCCAACATCCGTGGCAAAGGTCCGTGAGTGCGAAGGGGTGTGGGTGGTGGGTGGGCAGGGGGAGCCACGCCAAGGTTGAACTCTGTGAGTACCCTTCTCAGGGAAGCTATGGGAGGGGCTGTGGGAAAAGCAGGGGCAGGAATCCCCGGCCCCCTGAGAAGCAGTTGGGGGTGGGGTGGGGTGGGCTGGAGGGGCTTCCGCAGGGCTCCTGGAGAGGAGGTGCGCGTTGTGGATGCGGGACCACTTCCCTGGGGATTATTGAAAAGGCAGAGGGCTGAAGGGGGCTCGTGGCCAGGGAATGGGCAGAGCCGTGGGTGTTTCTGCGGCTAGCTGTGGCACTCCTTTTCTGCAGGGGGCACTCTCGTCCCTAGTCCCAGTGTTACAGGAGGCCCAGGGGCAGGTAGCTGGGAGCCCTGGGGAGTCCATCAAGGCTGAACAAGGCAGCAGGAGTTTGGGTGCTGGAGCTGTGCCGCTCTCCCAGGGCCCCCACAGTGTGGACAAGGCTTGTGCCTTCTCCCAACAGCAGCCAGAGGCAGGAGGAGGATGCGGGTGAGGGGGATCTGGAAGAGAGGCCAGACACAAAGCAAATGAGCCCAGCTTGCCTGCACCCAGGCCTGACGTTTAGGGAGATTTGGGGACCCGGAGGGCAGCAGAGCAGAGCGAATCTCAGAAGCAGCGAGAATCCTCCCAATGCCCACGGAGCCCTCCGGCTTCTCCAACAGAACAGCTCCCAAGAGCGCGGGGCTTATGGGATTCGCCCGGGAGACAGGAAATCGTCATTAGAGAAGGAGGCTGCTTCCAAGCTGAAGACTCTCCCGCATGCACGTGTGCACACATGCTCTCACACGCACATGCCCTTGCACACTCACACGCATCCACACCCATCCTGCAACCTTGCAACAACCGCCGAGTCCCCAGGCCCGTTGCTCAGAGCTGCGGCTTGATGGCTCCGAGCTGCAGCCTGCCTGGGCTTCCTTCTTGATCTTCTCAAGCTAAAACCTGCATTATTAGGATTCTGATTTCCTATTCAGCTCCCAGCAGCCCGGGGTTAGGTGCTGAGCAAACAAAGTCAGATAAGGTCTGTGGCACAGTGCCCAGCCCCCACCAGCTCCGCGCCAGAAGAGGGTAGGGCTGGGAGGGGAGCAGCCTCATGGGCAGAGCAGCACCACACTGCACACACTTGTGCACACTTGTGCACACGTCACGTCCATTATGACAGCATCCAGATCACTTGGATTTGAGTCCCAGCCTGCTATGTGTGAGCTGTTTTTTTTTTTTTTTTTTAAGATTTATTTATTTGGAAGTCAGAGTTACACAGAGAGAGGGACACACACACACACACACACACACAGATCTTCCATCCGCTGGTTCACTCCCCAGAGAGCTGCAATGGCTGGAGCTGGGCCAGGTTGAAACCAGGAGCCAGGAGCTTCCAGGTATTCCACATGGGGACAGGGACCCAAGCACTTGGACCATCCTCTGGTGCTTTTCCCCAGCTCATTAGAAGGGATCTGGGTCAGAAGTGGAGCAGCTGGGATTCGAACCGGCGCTCGTATGGGATGCCAGCATTGCAGGCAGTGGCTTAGCCTGCCACGACACAGCGCCTGCCCTGAGACATATGGTTTTGAGTGAACACTTGAACATCCCTGTGCTTTGATCTCCACATCTTTCAAATGGGGACAACAGCACCAACCTCAAAAGCTGAATTTGAGGATTCAGTGCAATGGGCCAGGACTGAGTGTAGGTCCGGGCCCCAGGCGGGCTGGTCAGGGTGTACAGGCTGAGCTGATGGCACTCGGCTCCCAGCACACATGTGGGAAATTGGGGGCCGCCCCGCACCACAGGGAACAGCCCCCTGAGCCTCCCTCTAGAACTCTGCCTCCTTCCTTGGGCATCTGGAAAATTCTACCTCAAGGACCCCATGTGAAAAGAGAATTCAGAAACAGGTTGAGCCTCTGGGATGCTTTGGTGTTCAAATGAGAGAAAAGCTGAGAAAATCATTATCATCGATTCTCCTGAACTAAATTCTAAATATGGTGAGATTTACTGTCTTTTTAATTAAACATTTTTATTTATTTTCATTTTATTAGAAAGGCAGAGAGAAAGAAAAAGAAGAGAGGTAGATACAGAATTAGATAAATACAAAATGAGACCTTCTATCCATTGGTTCACTTTCCAAATACCCACAACAGCCAGAACTGGGCCAGGCCAAAACCAGGAGCCTAGGGCTGGCGCCCTGGCTCACTTGGTTAATCCTCCACCTGCGGCGCTGGCATCCCATATGTGTTCCGGGTTCTAGTCCCGGTTGCTCCTCTTCTAGTCCAGCTCTCTGCTGTGGCCTGGGAGGGCAGTGGAGGATGGCCCAAGTGCTTGGGTCCTGTACCCCATGGAAGACCAGGAGGAAGCACCTGGCTCCTGGCTTCGGATCGGCGTAGCTCTGGCAGTAGCAGCCATTTGGGGATGAACCAATAGAAGGAAGACCTTTAAAAAAAAAAAAAACCAGGAGCCTGGAACTCTATGTGGGTCTCCTACATCGATGTCAGGAGCCCAACTACTTGAGCTGTCACCTGCTGCCTCCCAGGGGCATTAGCAGGGAGCTGGATCAGAAGTGGAGCAGCCGAGACTAGAACCAGCGCCCAAACAGGAGGCAGGTGTCAAAGGAAGTGGCTAGATCCACTAAGCCACAATGTACAATGTCCCCATAACGATTTTGTTTAAAGAGGAAATTATGAAAAATCAGTTTTAAAAGGAACAAGATTTCCTCCACTAGCAATGCACGGAACACAAGGCAGGCATTCAGCACCATCCACAGATCCCACCTACCTGTGGGTGCTGGAGGGGTGTGTGTGTGTGTGCGTGTGCGACCTCAGGGCACAGGCCACCTGCCCGGTGCCCACCTGTGCCTCAGCGTGCAGTGCCGCCTGTGGAACCTCCCTGCTCCTGTGACCGCAGGCAGGCTGGGGCGGGCAGTGGCAGGAATCCAGCCCGGAGGCCAGGCCTGTGATGACAGGTGATGACAGCAGGGCGCTGGTGCCAGCTGACTTCCGGCCCACTGCAGCCTCTCCAGGGCCTGCGTGGGGACAGGGCAGGGCGGCAACCCCCACGCCTGGGCTCACACACTCCTGTGAGGCTCCCACCTGTTGAGAAGCTGGGCCCACACAGGTGCAGAAGCAATGCCTCTGCCCAGCCTTGGGGACCCTACCCAGCAGGTGGCAGAGGGCCAGGTGCATCCGAAGCCCCCACTTCAAGTCTTGGGCTGCTCAGCCCAGCCCCTGCCCTGGCCCGCTGCTGCCCCACCCCAGGGACGGCACGGTAAAAGCCCCTCCCCTCCTGCATCCCATGGACCTCCCTGAGCTCCGCCCCCCCACCTCGCTGGAAGCAGCTCTGGCACCCCTCGCCTGCCCTTGCCGCCTCTGACGCTGTATGAAGCTATGCGCCTGAGTAGCTGACAGTAGCCTCGGGGCTAAACTTTTGATCCTCATGTACGCTGACATCTTCAAAACAGAGCGTTTCCGGTCTCCCGGCTCCCAGCTGTTGGCCGCAGCTGTCTTGCGGGGTGTGGCAGGCCGGGGAGAGCGCAGTCGGTGGAGTCCACTCCCACCCAGGCTGACCGCAGCCTCCCACATTGAGGCCGGCCTCCCCCAGGACCTCCTCCACGGCTCTTGTTCCCCTCTCCTGGGCCCCTCCACCTCTCTTCAGGAGATGCCAGTGACTCAGGCTGGAGTCGGGGGCGGAGGGGGCTGGGCAGGTGCATGTCTGTAGTGTGGCCTCCTCAAGGGCGAGGCTCTCCCAAGGGGGTCTGTGTGCTGGGCTTGGGGGCGGGGCCTGGAAATAGGGGTGGAAAACCAGGGAGCTGAGGAGGGAGAGGTGTGGACCCGAGTGGGCTGGGGAGGAAGGGTGTCTGAGCGCCCCAGGGCAGGCGCATCTTCCTTGGCTCACCCCAAACCCTCTGTAAAACCTATGTGACCCACAGAAGCTGTTCAAGCTGTGTGCGTGTGCGAGGGGGGGAGGAGAGAAAGAGAGAGAGAGAGAAGTGTCCATCTACTAGTTAATTCTCCAAATGGCTACAACAGCCAGGGTTGGGCCAGGCTGAAGCCAGGAGCCTAGACCTCCATTGGGGTCTCCCACTTGAGTGCAGGGCCCAAGCACTTGGCCACCTTTCACTGCTTTCCCAGGCCATTTCAGAGAGCTGGATTGGAAGCAGAGCAGCCAGGACTTGAACTGGTGCTCTGATGTAGGATTCTGGCATCATAGGTGGTAGCTTACTGTGTTGTGCCACACTGCCAACCCTAGGTCATTTCTTTTGATAGCCTCCTTTGTTCCCAAAGTCACAGGATACAAATAAACTGCTCTCTTCTCTGAGCACAACCAAAAACAGCACTGTTTCGGGCCGGCGCCGTGGCTCAACAGGCTAATCCTCTGCCTTGCGGCGCCGGCACCCCGGGTTCTAGTCCCGGTCGGGGCGCCGGATTCTGTCCCGGTTGCCCCTCTTCCAGGCCAGCCCTCTGCTGTGGCCCAGGAGTGCAGTGGAGGATGGCCAAGTGCTTGGGCCCTGCACCCCATGGGAGACCAGGAAAAGCACCTGGCACCTGGCTCCTGCCATCGGATGAGCGCAGTGCGCCGGCCGCAGAGCGCCAACCGCGGCAGCCATTGGAGGGTGAACCAACGGCAAAGGAAGACCTTTCTCTCTGTCTCTCTCTCTCTCTCACTGTCCACTCTGCCTGTCAAAAAAAAAAAAAAAACAGCACTGTTTCAAGCTTTCTTTTTAAAAAAGAGTTATTTATTTGAAAGGCAGAGTGATGGGGAGTGGGATGGAGAGAGAGACTCCATCTGCTGGCTGGGCCAGATTGAAGCTGGGAGCCAATTGGCATCTGGGGCCTAAGCACCTGGGTCAGGCTCCACTGCCTCTCCAGGTGCATCAGCAGGAAGTTGGGTTGGGAGCAGAGCAACTGGGACTGCCATGTACGATGCTGGCCTGGTAAGCAGTGGCTTACCCTGCTACACCACAATGCTAGCCCCTCCCTTCAGCTTTCTTATGACAAAGCTCAAATGGGGCGGCACAGCACTGCTCTGGGCATGCAATGTTTTGCATAATAGACTGTAAGTCCCTTAGGTAGGGAGATTGTCTCTGAATCTTCTCCTGCCTTCTGTCTTTGCAGGTTGGAAAACATACATGAGATAGTATGTGTTGTAGGCTGAACTGTGCACCGCTCACATTCATACGTTGAAGCCCTAACCTCTAGGACCCAATAATGTGACCGTGAGGGGAGACATGGCCTTTACAGAGGTAATTGAATTAAGATGAGGTCGTTACGATGAACCCTACTCCAGAACGACCAATGTCCCTTCAGCAGGACACAGACACACACAGAAGGCACAGCTGTCTGTAAGCCAAGGAGAGATCTCAGGAGAAACCAACCCCTGCTGCGGCCTTCATCTTGGACCTCCAGCCTCCAAACTCGGAGAAAGTAAGTGTTCTGTTGGTGTTGAAGCCACACATCTCTGCACCTGCCTCGGAGGATTCCACTGAGCCCAGAATGCGAGACGGGTGGACGAGACTGGTCCTGCAGACCCAAAAGCAAGACACAAGTCTGTGTGCTGTCGGAAGCCAGCTGCAAGTGGAGCCCATTTGTTACTCAGTCTTCTAGCAGTAGTAACAGACAAACTCATCACCCAGTCTCCGCTCTGCCTTACACCTACCTAACTGTTGCTACTTTGTAGCCAGCCCAAGTGTTTTGTTTTGGGAGGAGAAAAGAAGGCGGAATCAAACAAGGGCATTTAGAATCTACTCCTGCAGGTCCTGGGGAGCAGGTGGGGTTTTGGGAGTGGGAGGGTTCCCCGGGCAGTGAAGCGGGAAAGGGGTCTTTCAGCCAGTGCCCCATAGGCTGCCACATGAGCCAGACAGAGAGGAAGGATGCTAAGCAACCCAGGCATGGTTTTTGTTATTTCTCTTAGAGTCAGCTCTCTGCTCCCTCTCTTCCGAGAATTTTCCTCTTCGGTGTTAAATCACAAGTTGAACCACCTGCCCTCCTCAAAGCTGTCATTTTTTTGCATCATGACAGGCTGCATCCCTGGCTGGGTGGGTGGTAGGGCGGCCGCTAGCCTTTTCTTGGGATGCGTTAATCTGGCTCCCAGAATGGGGCCGACTTTTTTTTTTTTTTTCCAAGGCTTCAGTTCCTCTCCTGGCTCCGGGGAAGGGAGGCCTGATTTAGACTTCTGGAGTCATGCGAAGAATTTCTGAGCGCGGGAGGCTACTCCAGGCTGGATTAAAAACCCACTTTCATGCCAGCTGGGTTTCTGACAGAAATGCCACAAGCTGGCACCTGGCAGTGTTACTGGGCTGGCAAAGTCAAAAAACTTTGATTTTTTTTTTTTTTATTTTTGCAGCTCACACAGTGGAGCCTTCAGCATTTTGCAGTCCTGCCCGTGTGACTTGCATTTTTGAAAGGGGCTGGTGTGGGAAGTCTGGTTAGCTCCGTCCTAATGTAACGAGGAGCCAGTGGCTCATCTGTAGTACCAGCAGTGTCAAGAGTGAGCATGGCAGATCCCTTCCCACACTCTCAGCCCAAGTCCAAGTGGATCTTGCTCACGGAGGTGGATTCTTCTGTTTCTTGCCTGGTTATTTAACCGGCAGCCACTTTCTCATTAAGGCTATTAGCAGCTCAGCACAACACCTTTTTAAAAAATTAGGCTTTGGAGTGGAGGTTGTGAGACAGAGGGTTAAGCCGCTGCTTGCATGCCCGCATCGCACATCAGAGGGCCTGGGTTCGAGTCCCGCCTCTGCCTTTAGTCCAGCTTCCTGCAAATGTGCACCCTGGGAGGCAGCAGGTGATCACACAAGTGCCTGGGCCCCTGTCACGAACATGGAAGACCCGGATGGAGTTCCTGGCTTCTGGCTTTGGCCAGCCCCAGTCCTGGCTGTTGAGAGCATTTGATATAGAACCAGCAGATGGAAGGTTTCTCTCTGTCCCTGTCACCCTGCCTTTCAAATAAATAAACATTAGAAAATTAGGCTCTAAGGAAAGATTAGAGCAAAGTATAAGTTACCCACAGTTTTAGGCTTCACAAATGAAATTTCAGTATTGCCAAAGCAAAGAGGAACGTTCAGTTAAAGAAACACTGGGCAGACAAGTGGGTGATTCTAAAAGAGTCAATGCAGGCCAGTCAGTTGTTAGCTATGACACATACATGTCCCGTGTTGTGCTTCTGGCATGTACAACACGTACACATGCTCCTGGCACAGCACCAGGAGCCGAGAAGGCTGCAAAGGGTGAAATTCCAAAATACCCCTAGTGGACTGCAGCGGTTGCCACGGAAGGGGTGACGGAGCTGGAGTGAGGCTTGGGTTCAAAATCCTGGCTCTGGGATGCTCGCTCGGGTCGTGCAACCACAGGCAAGTCTCACCTTGCTGTGAGACTCATCCAGACAACAGGACACTGTCACTGAGCCTCGCAGGGTTTAGTGAGCAGCTAGTGAGGACGGTGTGGGAACCCCTGGTGCCAGGGCTGTGCGCCAAAGGGCCGATGGAAGAATGGATGGATCAATGGCTGGAGGGTGCACAGAAAACGAATTTCAAATAGGATCTGCATTGCGCTAATTTGAAGCCTATTGGGATGGGCACAAAACTGGGTGCAGGAAGTGAGGCCACTTCCCACTTCGCTTAATTTGCAAAGCAAATCTCACCCCCAGGAGGATGGCTTGTTGGTGCTTTGCACTCTGTGGTTGAGTCTGCACTCTGTGCCCCAGTGTTCATCCCCCACTTCTTCCTTCCAGTAATGGAGCTCTCCCACAAGTGTCAGCTGGGCTGGTGCTCAGGTGGCCACGGAAGGGTGGAGCAGAGAGAGACCCCTGTGACCTCCTGGACGTGACCTTGCAGGAGCAGGGGACTGGGGCCCTCTTTGACCACACCAGCGAGGGCGATGATGTCGGGATGGCAATGTAACAAGACAGACAGAGCCTGGTCCCTGAGCAGCAACATGAGCCGGACCACTGCCCCTCGCCTGCCAACAGCCCCCTCTGGGCTGAGGACGGGAGAGATTTTCTTCACACATGGTTAATCCCTCCCCCCTCACAACAGCTGTTTGCAGTAGGAACTCATCCTCTACAAAGAGGGGAACAGGTGGACTGGCTTGTCTAAAGACACCACACCCAGAAACACCAGAACTGGGACTGTTGCCTGCAGACCAGCTCCTAACCACAGTGGAGCATTGACTAAGCGTCTATGCAGAGCCAGGCCCTGTGTGGGGCTCTAGGAAGACAAACATGAGGTCCCCATTCAGTGGGGAGGAGAACCTGGCTGCTCAAGTGACAGTCATGGCGATGGGGTCAGTGTTAGAGCCGGGGGTGGGCTAGGGAGTGTGCCCTCGGAGAGGGGGCATGGCCCAGAGGCAGGGGACAGCACTTTCCCAGTTGCCTCCTTCCCAATTTCTCCCGTTGCCCCCGGCCCCACTCCGGGCTTTTCTAGCAATTAGAGACGCTACTTACTTAACGGAAAATGATCAGGTGAACATGCACCATAGATTTTTTTTTTTTGGACAGGCAGAGTGGACAGTGAGAGAGAGAGACAGAGAGAAAGGTCTTCCTTTTGCCATTGGTTCACCCACCAATGGCCGCCGCGGCTGGCACACTGCGCTGATCCGATGGCAGGAGCCAGGTGCTTCTCCTGCTCTCCCATGGGGTGCAGGGCCCAAGCACCTGGGCCATCCTCCACTGCACTCCCGGGCCACAGCAGAGAGCTGGCCTGGAAGAGGGGCAACTGGGACAGAATCCGGAGCCCCAACCGGGACTAGAACCCGGTGTGCCGGCACTGCAGGTGGAGGATTAGCCTATTGAGCTGCAGCGCCGGCACCATAGATTCTTCTGCTGGTATAATGAGGGTTGAAGACATAGAGCTGCAGACAGAAAGACACCTGCATCTTGGAGGAGAAGAGTTATGGTTGTCTCTCCTTGGAAGCCTCTAGAACCTTCAGATGCCACATGAAAGCAGCCAGACAGCTCCAGAGCCGCGCAGGGGTCTCCGAGCCGGCAGGTGAAGCAGGCGCTGAGGCCGAGGCAGGCAAGAGTGGGAGGAATTCCGCAAATGCAAGGTTGGCCAGTGCTGACGCTGCGGCTCCGGAAGGGGGAGTAGAAGCCGGAGGACAGAGCAGTCCTAGCACAGGATCGCGGGCAGCGGCGCCTGGCAGGGTGCAGCCAGAGTCCAGGTGCAGCCTGGCTCTGGTTCCAATCCGAAGTTTTGCTTGTGTAGTTCTGTCTCCTTGGCTCCTGGAATATGGAAGGGTGAGCCTGGGCCTCCCTCTCCCTGACATCCAGGGTCATTTCACCGGTTCCTACCTTCTCTAGGGCTCAGTTAATTCCATCGCGGTTGCTGCTGGAACCATACGGCACACACCGGGCAGCTTACACAGTAGAGACGTAGTCCCTTGCCATTCTGGAGGCTGATGTCTGAGATGGCATTGTCCACAGACCCAGACCCTCCTGCAGGCTGCGAGGGAGCATCCGCCCCGGGCCCCTCTCTCCTAGCATCTGGCGCTACTGCTGCCAATTCTTGGTGTTCTGGCTTGCGGGTGCCTCACTCCAGTCTTCACCTCCACCTTCCCCAGCCTGTGTGGGTGTCTGCGTCGCCTCTGGTCTCATAATGACACCAGTCATGTTAGATTAAGGGTCCTCCGACATCTGCTCTCCTTACATCTGCAATGACCCTGTTTCCAAGTTCACTTTCTGAGGTTCTGGGGATTAGGACTTCCACGTCTCTTCTGGGAGTGAGGACACAGTTCACCTGATGACACTCAGTACCCTCAAATGACAAATGAACACTGTTGGGCTGACAGTGTGGCACAGTGGGTGAAGCTGTCGCTGGCAATGCGAGCATCCCCTATCAGAGTGCCGGTTCGAGTCCCGGCTACTCCACGTCCCCTCCAACTCCCTGCTAATGCACCTGGGAAAGGCAGCGGATGATGGTCAAGTGTTTGGGCCCTTGCAATCCGTGTAGACCCTGATGGAGTTCCTGGTTCCTGGCTTCAGCCCGGCCCAGATCCGGCTGTTACAGACATTTGGGGAGTGATCCAGCAGATAGATGATCTCACTCTCTCTTTGTCTCTCCCTCTTTCTCTTTGTCACTCTGTCTTTTAAATAAATAAATCTTTAAAAAGGAGGCCGGTGCCGTGGCTCAACAGGCTAATCCTCCGCCTTGCGGCGCCTGCACCCCGGGTTCTAGTCCCAGTTGGGGCGCCGGATTCTGTCCCAGTTGCCCCTCTTCCAGGCCAGCCCTCTGCTATGGCCAGGGAGTGCAGTGGAGGATGGCCCAGGTACTTGGGCCCTGCACCCCATGGGAGACCAGGAAAAGCACCTGGCTCCTGCCATCGGATGAGCGCGGTGCGCCGGCCGCAGCGCGCCGACCTCGGCGGCCATTGGAGGGTGAACCAACGGCAAAGGAAGACCTTTCTCTCTGTCTCTCTCTCTCACTGTCCACTCTGCCTGTCAAAAAAAAAAAAAAAAAAAAAGGAACCCATAGGGGCCGGCGCTGTAGCTCCAGCATCCTATATGGGTAACCGTTCGAGTCCTGGCTGCTCTACTTCTGATCCAGCTCCCTACTGATGTGCCTGGGAAAACAGCAGAGAATGACACAAGTGCTTGGGCCCCTGCACCCACGTCGGAGACCCAGAGGAAGCTCCTGGCTGATTTAATCCCCAACTACCTGCAACAACCAGGCCTGGGTCGGGCCAAAGGCAGGAGCTTGGAACTTCATCTTGGTTTCCCATGTGGGTGGCAGGGATCCAAGTACTTGAGTCATCCTCTGCCTCTCGGGGTGCACAACAGTGGGAAGCTGGATCGGAAGTGGATCATGGACTCCATCCCAGACACACCCATATGTGATGTGGATGTCCCAAGGGTTTCTTAACCACAGTGCTAAATACCTGCCCCGTGCACAGTGCTGCCTGCTCTGTCCATGGGAAACCTGTCTACCTATAGCTTTCTGAGTCCTAAGTTCATAATCTGTGGTGGTCAGCACTGTGTTGGGCATGCTGCAGTTGGCAGTCCAGACCCCATGGTTGGGGCTGGCGCTATGGCATAGCAGGTAGAGCCGCCACCTGCAGTGCCAGCATCCCATATGGGCACCGGTTTGAGTCCCAGCTGCTCCACTTCCGATCCAGCTCTCTGCTGTGGCCTGGGAAAGCAGTGGAAGATGGCCCAAGTCCTTGGGCCCCTGCACCCATGTGGGAAACCCAGAAGAAACTCCTGGCTCCTGGCTTCGGATTGGTGCAGCTCCGGCTGTTGCGGTTAATTGGGGAGTGGACAAGCAGGTGGAAGATCTCTCTCTCTTTCTCTCTGCCTCTCCGCCCTCTATGTAACTCTGACTTTCAAATAAATAAATAAATATTTTAAAAAATACTCCTTGACAGGTGCAGGTGCTCACTGATGTTGTGTGGCTGCAAGGGGCTGCCCAGATGGCTGCAACTTACTTCCCTCCTGGCAGCCACCTCTCTTCCCAGGTGAGAAGCATTCATAAACTTATTGAGCTGCTATTATGTCTCAGGCACGGCAGGAGGAGAGAAGAAAAATAGCAATCAGTGGAACAAACAGAAAAGGTGGGACCGTCGTTGTATTCCAGAAGGTGACGCTGTCCCCTGTGACACTAGCATCCCACGTGAGCACTGGTTGGCATCCGAGCTGCTCCACTTCTGATCCACACTGCTAATGCTTCTGGGAAGGCAGCAGACAGTGGCCCCTGTGCTTGGGCCCCTGCACCCAGGTGGGAGACCCAGATGGAGTTCCAGGCTCCTGATTTTGGCTCAGCCCAACCCCAGCCATGTGGGGGAGTGAACTAGCCAATGGAAGGCCTCTCCCTCTATCCCTATTTCTGTCTCTTCCTCTCTGTCACTCTTTCTTTCCTGGGGTCAGCTGCAGCCACCTGCTCTCCTTCCTTGTCTACCTGTCAGTTCTGCCTCTGAGAGGCCCCTGGGTCTGGCCTGTAGCCTCCATATTCCCCCTGGGCCACTTGCCACCCCTCCCCTGGGCCACTTCCAGAGCTTCCCACTGCCTGTCGCCACCTCCATCCATCCCAATTTTCTCGGCAGAAGCATCCTTCTAGGTAGAACAAAAGCCAACCATATCTGGTCCCCGATCAGAAACCTCTTCTGGTCTCCTCTTGCTCGCAGGATAGAATCCAAGCCTGGTAGCCCAAGCACAAGGTAGCCTGCATCTCATCCCTTCCAAGTCCTGCACGGCCCCGTGAATGCACAGGGCCAGAGCCTCTGCACCTGCTCCTCCTTCTGATGGTCTCTGGCCTTCCTTGCGTTATCTACCACACCAGGCCCCAGCTAGGCTTTAGATATCTCCTTTGTCTAGGGAGCTCCAGAACAAAGCCTTCCCACCCACCCCTGCACCACGCCCAGGTCGTGACCCCATTCTAGCTTGTACCAAAAGTTATCTGTCCCTCTCTCTTTTGGTGTGATCAGGGGGTCCCTCAGGCCAACACCATGTATTGCCGCCATGTTTCTCTCCATATTTCCATGGCGCTTAGCGGGCATACATAGTAGATGCTCCCTAAACACACTCCCACTCATGGGAGCCCAAGGCCGAGACCTGTATCCATACATACATGATAAGATGGGATGAGAAAGATGAAATAATTCTTTCTGCGTGAGTCCGTCATTTTGTTATGGCTTTAGATCCATTATCTTGCTCGATACTTCCATCATCCCTTTGTCTTTCGCCGTATTTTCTAGATAAAGAAATGGAAGCTCAGAAAAATTAAATAAGTGGCCTAATGTCTCACAGCTGTGAGGTGGCAGAATTCCAACTCCGTATTGCTGACTCCAGGCCCATCTATATTCATGAGCTCAATCCTCTTGCCCTTGGCGCTCTAAGAAATTGCTGGCTCCTTCCTAGAGCAGGCTCCTTGTTTCTGGGAAAAATTGAGGATCAAGTAAATAAGCACTCCTGCTGCAGCTCAGCATCCCCCCCCCCAACACGGACTTTTGCTCTCCATGGTCGGAACGGAGCAGGGACAGATGTGGTGGCGGAGGGTGGGTAACGGGTCTAGCTTTTCCCCTCCTCCTGCATTCAACAGCATCTGCAGGTGCCATGCTATGATAGCACCTGCCAGCCTTTGGCAGCAAGACGACACGGAGCTACGGACAAAGCCGAGGAGGAGGCCCCAGCACCCGACCACTGCTGGGAGGTACCCAGGAGCCATCACACAGTGCAAATACCTTGCACTGGGCGTTTTATCAGTCCTGTGGCTCCTGGGGCAGGAGGGGCCCTCAACTGTTGCCCCAGGCCTGTCTGTCTAGTGCATGCAATCAGGAAAGGCCCCCTTGTTGCTTAGTTAGGACCCAGCTCAGGGGTGCACCATTGTTAAAACGTTTCTCAAGCAAGGATCATTCGCTGAAATCAGATCTTGTGCATTCAGTAGTGGAGTTGGAGAACAATGGGGCTCAGAAAAATGGGCTGCGCAGTGTCTGGGCAAGAGACAGGAACAGGTAATGTCAAGGGTTCACACACCCCATTCACTGCAGCCAAAATAGCCCCAGTAGGAAGAGGTGTTTGCTGAGGGTAATGCCTGCCCACCTCCTTCCCCTGGCCCCTCCAAACAATGCCCCTCCCAGCCATGCCAGGAGGAAACCCTGTGTCATTGTCTGCACCAGGCAGCTTCTGAATGACAACCCCGTGTTGTCAAGCATTGTCACATTGGTGCAGGCGCCAGCCACAGAGCAGGTGCTCTGCCACAGGAACGGAAAGCCAATGTGGTTTCTCCCTCACACTCGCCCTGCATCTCAGCTTCTCCCTTTTTCCCCCCCTCACCCTTTGTGGAAAAAAAAAAAAAAAAAACTGATCCAGGCGCCAGACACAGGCTGGATGTTGGTGTTTGTTGCATTTCGGGAAGAAAGGTTGGAGTTAGCCAGGCAGGTGAGCCTGCGTGGCTATTGATCTCCCAGGCCTCTCTCTGTCCGTGTTCTGACGAAATGAGACCGTAGGCAGCCTGACCTTCAAATGGTTCCCACCGCTTCTGTCCACTGGCTAATCTCCAAGCCAAGGAAATCAAGGCTTCCTACCAGGTAACAGTATAGCTCGCCTGGAGAGCGCCTGGAGAGGACACGCTGGATAGCCATCTCCAGGCCAGCGTGGGCACATGGTCTCTCTTTCATCATCATGGAGGGATCTGCAGAACAGCTGTTTCCGACAGGAATACCAGCTCTCCCTGGCCTGAGACACGCGGGGAGCGAGGCCCCTTCTCCCGTCATGGGCAACCACTCAGTCCTGACTCAGCGGATGCCCTTTGTATCTACAGAAGATGTGATCTCGGGCTTCTCGGGCTATTGGCACAGCATGGATATTCTAGAGAGAGCATCCGGTGTTTAAAACTGAATTTTAAATGATTTTTTTTCCAGCTTACACAGCCCAGTCCAATTGCTAAAGCAACATACAATCGATGGAAAACAAATGCACATTTTTAAATTTTTTTTTATTTTTTATTTTTTGACAGGCAGAGTGGACAGTGAGACAGACAGAGAGAAAGGTCTTCCTTTGCTGTTGGTTCACCCTCCAATGGCTGCCGCGGCCGGCATGCTGCGGCCAGTGCACCACGCTGATCTGAAGCCAGGAGCCAGGTGCTTCTCCTGGTCTCCCATGGGGTGCAGGGCCCCAGCACTTGGGCCATCCTCCACTGCACACCCTGCTCCACAGCAGAGAGCTGGCCTGGAAGAGGAGCAACCGGGACAGAATCTGGCGCCCTGACTGGGACTAGAACCCTGTGTGCTGGCGCCGCAGGCGGAGGATTAGCCTAGTGAGCCGCGGCACCGACTCAAATGCACATATTTTACAACTCTCATACTTACCGGTATTTCTTCCTTTCTCTGACTTTCTGTATTTTCACAAATTCCAGAAAACTTACAGAATTACACAGGATTTATTTATTTATTATTTACTTGAAAGACAGAGAGAGATGGAGGGACAGAGAAAGAGAGAGAGAGAGAGAGAGAGAGAGAGAGAGAGAGAGAGAGAGAGAGAGATCTTCCATCCTCTGGCTCACTCACCAAGTGGCCACAACAGTGTGGGCTGGGCCAGGCTGCAGCCAGAAGCCAGGAACTCCATCCAGGCCTCCCATATGAGTGGCAGAGCCCAAGCACTTGGGCCATCTTCTGCAGCATCCCCAGGAGCATTAACAGGGAGCTGGATTGGAATCGGAGAACCCAGGATTCAAAGGGGCGCTCATATGAGATGCCAGTGTTGCAGGCAGGGCTTAACCCACGGTGCCACAACACCAGCTCCACGAGGGCTGATTTCCAAAGCCTGTAGTCCACAAGCATTCTGTCCCCAGGTCCGAACCATCCAGGAACCCTCGGGGAAGAGAAGTCCTGCCTTTCCCTGCAGGGCAGTGGGTGCACAAACACAGAGCAAGAGGCATCCCCCCCGGAGCCAGTGCCTCCGAACAGCTCCAGCTCTCCCTCACAGCACCCTGATCTTCACCAGCCTGGGCAAACCCCCACGATTTCCGAGGCAGACCTTCATGGAGAAGGCACTCCTGGGCCTGAAGGAACAGATCGGCAGAGGGGCCCTTCAGCCACTACAGTGTTGTGGGTGGGACCCCTTGACCTCCTGGGTCTCATCAGGTTAATTAATAGCTGTGTTAATCCCATCTCAAAAAGAAAAGAAAAGAAAAGAAAAGAAAAGAAAAAAGGCTCCTTAACCTCATCAATTTCCCACCCGGTCTAATGTGAAAGCAGAGGAGCCCAGAGACATTTGGATTTCCAAGCGACTTGCACAATTTCTCAAGTCACCACTCTTTGGAGTTCAGGCTCTCCGAGCGCCTGACTCCAGGCTACGGGAGTGCTGGCTCCGTGGGCTGCACTGGCTACATTTTCTCTGCAAGATTATCTGCAGCCTAAGAACCTGTGGCTCTGAAGGAAGATGCATTATTAATCCTGCGTCCCAGGATGTGCATACTGAAACCGGCTCTCCGACGTTCGCAAGACTCCGGGCAGGCAGGGGTGGGCCTTCAAAGAAGCCAGAATGTGGAGCTCAGAACATGGCCTGTGCACCCTCGGCCCCACCGGCAGGAGGTCAGCACATTACCCCCTGGCACGGGGGTGTCACACTCATATATTAATGCAATTGGAAGATATATACTTACGCTTTTCATTTTACAGTGTTTCCCAAGAGACGCCATGCTGTGAGTTTTTCTGGCTAATGATTTTCCCACTCAAACATACACAATTTATGAAGATACACTGTTCTCAAGAAATAATGTTGAATTCATTTGAATCTAAATGTCTTTAGTTTCTAACATTGATTAGAAAACTCCCTGGCCCTTCGTACAGAATGCAATGAGTTGAATTCTGATTTTAGTGAGAAGTCTGCTGGTTTCCCTCTGCCTACCCTTCCCTGCCGCTCTGTGTTAGGAAGCCAGCCGGTGCAGACACTCATGAGTGCTCAACACATGGACCCCTAAGCTTTAAGCGAGGTGTCTCTTCCCAGTGTACTCTCCAGATGTCACAATGAATACACAATGGAAGGCACTTCACGCACCTAAATCAGAGAGTTTGGCTCTTCCTTGCTAAGGGCAAAGAGCACATGACTGATTTCAGCTGCCGCCATAGTCAAGGGCGACAGCGTCACCTGTTCCGATCTGAGGACACGTGCACCTGTTGCCGCTACCTTCTGTGTATCACGTGGCCCATTCATTTGCTGCACACGCTCTCGGGACCATGAAGAAATGGAGTTTCACCCGGACTTTTGCAGGATCCGTGGTACAGAGTGTATGGGGCTCTGCCTGGTGTATTTCCCACTGGGCTGGACCCGTTCTTCCTCCATGAACTCTGACCTGTGTGCTGAGCACATCAGGTGATGGAAGTAATGAAAGCCATGGCCCTGCAAAATGGAGGTCATGGAGAGGAAGAGATGTGGATAGACAGAGGCCCTTTTCCCGGGAGGCATCCCTGGATGGCTTCTTTGAATGAGTCGAGGCAGCCTTGTTTTGATTGTTCTATGGCGCTTATAGGAAGCCTACAGGACTTATCTCCCTCTCCTGGGAACCCAGGCAGGGTAAGGCCCAGGGGCCTCCCACCAACAAGGGCGGAACTGAGATTGCCTGACTGATACAGCCTCTGGGTTGAGTCACTTCCACTACAGACCTCTGTGCCCTGGGAGGATGAGCGATTTGAGCATAACCGATGGGCTTCCGTGACCCTTGGCTTCCCATTGGATCTGACCAGTGGGAGGATCAGCAGGAACCCGGAGCCAGGGAGGAGAGTGCAGTGGAATATTCTGTCCTGCTCCCTTGCCCATGGGGTCATGGGTCATGGTGGGCTGTCTGCCTAGTCCACATTCTCTCTCCAGGTTCAGGTACCTCCTCCCTTCCTGGTCCCCTATACCCTAGGGTGGAGACTGCCGCCTATACATACATATATATATATATATATATATATATATTATATATATATTTGAAAGGCAGAGTGACAGAGAGATAAAGAGAGATCTTCCATCCACTATTTCACTCCCCAAATGCCTGCAACAGCTGAGGGTAGGCCACGCCAAAGCCAGGAGTCAGGAACTACACCTGGTTCTCCCACATGGGTGGCAGGGGCTCAAGGACTTGGGCCGTCCTCTGCTGCTTTCCCAGGCACATTAGCAGGGAGCTGGCTCAGAAGTGGAGCAGTCAGGGCTCTTAGCTGGTACTCAGCCAGCGTCACAAGTGGCAGATTAACCAGCTGAGCCCCAGGGCCGGCCCCGGGAAGACACTCCTGTGAGAGGCTGGTTTTAGAATCTGAGTTCAGTCTAGCCTGTCTGCTTCCTGACGCTCACCATGGGAGCTTTTCTCTGCTTCTCATTCTGCTACCCACTATCCTGATGCACTAATCAGATACCAGACCCAGGGTGCCACCCTGAAATGACACCCTGACAGTAGGAACTCCATTTTAGAGCACCCACAACTCCATCCTAAGAAAGCACCCCCCACCACGAGACTATGTTCCGAAACTAACTGTGGTCTGGCACTAAGACAATAACAGTCCACTACATCCCGCCCGGCAAAACACAGATCCCCTAGCTGATCGCTCAAGCTGAAAACAGGCTGCACCTGCAGGAGTGTTAGGATCGGAATTTGTCTACGTCCCACATATGCCTTAGGTCGGTACCTAGACTGATGTCAGGATTGTACTGGTTTGTTAAGATTGTAATTGATATTAGATTCACGTATGCTTTGGGTCAGCCTGAACCTAGTAACCATGTGTTCCTCTTCCCCTCCTTGTGCTTTTTGTCTTTATAAACCCTGTTGCTTTGAGCTTCAGGGTCGAGAGTTCTTTAGGACATGAGCCTGCTTTCCACCGCTGGCAATAAAGGACTCTGAAATCTAACAGTGTGTGGTGCTCCTCTGTCAGCGCTCGCTCAGGCACAACCACCCAATGGTGGCTGCAAACCTTCCAAACAGTGAGCTGAAACGAACGTCCTTGCTTCCTAAGTAGGCTGTGTCGGGTGTTCAGTTGTGGTGATGAAAAGCCGACACGTCTCTGTGTCTGGGAGAGGCCCGGAGAAGCTCCACAAAGAGACAGGGTGTCACAGCAGGTGCCCCTCAGGCAGGGAACACGGCACCCTGCAGTGCAGGGTTGACCTCAGCATGAAAGTGGAGGGTGGGGCCAGCACTGTGGTGTAACAGGTAAAGCCACTGCCTGCAGTGCCAGCATCCCATATGGGTGCCGGTTCGAGTCCCTGCTGCTCCACTTCCAATCCAGCTCTCTGCTATGGCCTGGGAAAGCAGTAGAAGATGGCCCAAGTCCTTGGACTTCTGCACCCGCGTGGGAAAACCCGGAGGAAGTCCTGGCTCCTGGCTTCGGATCAGCGCAGCTCTGGCTGTTGCAGCCAGTTGGGGAGTGAACCAGTGGATGGAAGACCTCTCTCTTTGTCTCTCTCTGCCTCTTCTTCTCTCCGTGTAACTCTGACTTTCAAATAAATAAATAAATCTTAAAAAAAGAAGAAGGAAGGAAGGAAGGAAGGAAGGAAGGAAGGAAGGAAGGAAGGAAGGAGAGAGAGAAAGAGAGAGGTTGGCAAGCTTTGGCATCCAACCTGAATTGAAACCTGACTCCATGTCTTACTGACTGGTGGCCATCCACGAATGATCTGCCCCGTGGGGCCTCATTTTCCTGGCTGTAAAATGGGGGTGACGGTTACTTTTCCATGGGTGGTCAGGGCTGTTGGACCCTCCCCACGTGCTCCCATCTGACCAGAAAGGTGGCTACGTGGCCTCAGGTTTTGGGCTTTGCCTCCCTTCCGCTCACACCCACAACATTGAGCAGTGGATTCCCTGTGAATGAGACACAGACAGGTGGGCAGTAACTAGAAGAGCTGGGGGGCGTTGATTGACAGGGTGTCCTAAAGCCTTGATATGACTCAGCTGCAGACAGTGCGCAGCTTCTGGATGTCACCGAGGGGGCAGCAGCCGAGTGCCTGGTTGGGGACACTCCCCGAGGCTGCTACTGATGGGGACCACGGGAGTGACGCTGGCAGTGGGCTGGGGGCAGAGGGTGACCCACGTGCCTTCCACAGTCTCTGCCATCTTCCTGCAAGGGAAAGCCCATCGGGCTGTCAGGTGCAGAGGGGAGGCCACTCCTGGTCATTGCCTGTGCGGCCTCCAAGCCCTCGGGAGAGGGACAGCCATGCTTCTTTCTTGATCTCCTAGAATCCCTACCACACCTTGGCCCCCCTGTCCTTCACTCGTGTCCTGTTGCTGCTCTTGTCTTCCTAACGAGACCAAAATTTGTGGGTAGGACTCACTGGCAAGATCTTGTGGGCTGAGTCAGCCAGGAGAGGGGGAGAGGAGCTGACGCCAGGTAACTCACTGGACCCTCGGGGGGGGGGGCGTTTCTTCTAGAAGCCAGTGGCGCTGGGGGAGTGTCTGACTTCATGCCCAGGGCCATAAACAGGTGTGTCTGGTAATGCCTTGGACTGTCGGTGATGCTTCTGCTCCTCTTTGATCTTAATTCTTCCCTCAAGCATCAGTGTTTTAGAAATCTTAATCTAGTTTATAGGCCAGAGAACCCACACCTTATACTTTCTCGTCCAGTGGCCACTGGGCCCCAGGAATCCCACTGGGCCCTAGGAATCGCAGCCTGAAAGGCTTTTCTGTAACTAAAATCACATCCCCAATAAGAACACATTTTTTTTTAAGATACGGGGGATGAAGAGCAAGTGAGTCAGAATTCAAAGTGATGCCTGGGAGCCACATAGGTCCCCTGGACCCCCTGCTCTGAAGGAGGTCCATCCATAGCTTCATCTTCAAATGTACAATGTCAAATGTTGGCGCTCAAGGCCCTTCACAGAGGCTGTCTAAGAACACCTTTGACACTAAGGGCCTAGTCCAGTTCTCTGTTTCCCACATGGTGACGAGAGCTGGGGTGTTCCTGCTTGGGAGGCCAGAACCTTCTGCACCAGGTTGTCATGAGTACGAAGATGGCTCTCTGTGCCGGCGCCGTGGCTCAACAGGCTAATCCTCCGCCTTGCGGCGCCGGCACACCGGGTTCTAGTCCCGGTCGGGGCACCGGATTCTGTCCCGGTTGCCCCTCTTCCAGGCCAGCCCTCTGCTGTGGCCCAGGAGTGCAGTGGAGGATGGCCCAGGTGCTTGGGCCCTGCACCCCATGGGGAGACCAGGAAAAGCACCTGGCTCCTGGCTCCTGCCATCGGATGAGCGCGGTGCGCCGGCCGCAGCGCGCCGACCGCGGCGGCCATTGGAGGGTGAACCAACGGCAAAGGAAGACCTTTCTCTCTGTCTCTCTCTCTCACTGTCCACTCTGCCTGTAAAAAAAAAAAAAGAAAAAAGAAAAAAAAAAAAGATGGCTCTCTGTAACAACCCATGGGTACCTTTGCATGCTTCTTACAACTTTTCAAAGTACTTTCCCACAGTTTCCCCATTTGGATGAGCTCAACACCCCACGGAGGAGCTTTGCCTGCCTGAGAGATTTCACGAAGGAGCAGGAATCTGCCCCACGACTTCTCTACCTAATACTGGTGTTCAGGATGGCGCCCTGAGGCTCCCTCACCCAATCCGAATTCCTCACGATGCAGAACCCTGAGTTTGGCTGGTGGTGTCAGGTTTGCACCGACCCACCCAAAATGTGCAAATTGTCCCCAGATGACTGACAGGACACGTCCCGCAGGGTAGAGACTGGGGCAGACTTGGTTGTGCCAGTCGGGGTGAGTGGTCCCCCAAGCATCAGTCCTGGCTCAGGCTGCTCCCTTGTCCCCCGCAGCATAGCCAACACTCCCATAGTCACGGATCTGATGCTACCTAAGTCCTCTTCCTCAGCTGGAACATGGGGACAAGATACGGCCACCCCCATTGATTTGTCATGAGGGCTCAGTGTGACAACAGTGCCTGGCTCATAGCACCTGCTGCCTAAGTGCTCGGATTTTTACGGCAGCATAGACTTCCCTCAGCTGTGCCTTCCGTCAGCATCTATGCCCACACGAGCACCTGCCTCGTTATTCCTACATGGAAGTCGATGTTCCAAGTTCAAGAAAACCATGAGCATGAAGGTTCTAGCAGGGGAGGGAAGAGCATCTGTGCTCACCCAGACATCACAGCTATTTTGTCCACCTGCTTTCCATCCCCGATACCACCTTCCAACGACAGGATCTGGACTCCAGTACACACCAGCTGGAAGCCGGAATTTTCTGGGTTGGATGTTGCTTGTCCAAGTTTTATTCCACACCTTTCTTTTCCATGATCACAATGAGATGTTGTCTTTTCGCTGTCTATGGAGTTTGAGAGGAAAAGGATGTTTTAAATTGATGCTACTGTATGTCATGTTTTTTTGGAATGCAATTTCTAGGCAAAGGGTCCTAAATCAGTAGCAAGCTTCCTTCATCCCCATGGAGGGAGAGGAGGCTAGGGATGCATTCACTCTCATTCATTAAGCACCTACTGTATGCAGCCTGGTGAAAGGCCCCCGTCAGCCTAGGAATAGGAATGAGGCAGAGCTGCAAGGAGTCTACACAAGCAGATTAGCAACACAGCATCATGGTGCAATGTGGTTGGTGTAGCAGCCTCAGTACTGGCTGCTACAGGAACCCAGAGGGAATCTTTCCCCGCAGAAAGCTGGGAGGAAGTTGGGGAGCCATGCAGGAGAAGCATCCTCTGGGCAGGCATTTGGCCTGGCAGTTAGGACACCCGCATCCCCCTTGGAGTGCCTGGGTTCAATGCCCCCTTCCAGTTCCTGGCTCCAGCTCCCTGCGAATGCCAACCCTGGGAGGCAGTGGTAGCAGCTCAAGTGCTTGGGTTCCTGCTCCAGAGAGGGCACGCCGAGGCACTCTGGGATCCCACAGGGAAGAAAAGGAAGCCAGTAAGGGTACCAGCCTTGCTCTTGAGCCCTTGTTCCTTGGAGCAAGGAGAAAGGGCCCCCGTTTGCTCCATTGCCTCTCCTGTCTCCTGCCTTCCATGGCTGTCATCTCTCAGAGCGTACATTCCAGGGCTGCCTCGGGGTCTAAGAGAAGAGACACGCAGCAGGGTGGCGAGACAGACCTCAGCCTGCTTTCTCTCCAAGTCCAGGGAGATGCAGAAGCTGGGAAGACGCATCTTGACTTTGAACTCAGCCTCCGGAACAGTGAGAGTATGCTGCTGCTGTTTCAGCCGCGGGTCTGGCCCATGGCCCCCTGTCACGGCAGCCCTAGGAGGCTAATGCAAATGGATGCAGTGACACTTGGATGGCATCAGCATGCCAGGTGGGTGGGGCTGGGGGAGGTGGTCTAGGCCACCTCCAGAAACCAAGGCGTCTGAGCAGGGCAGACAGGAAAGCAGCTTGGGGAGGGGGTTTAGAAGTTTGGAGATGAGCTGATCTGCACCTTGCTCCACAAAACAACACACACCCTGTCCAGGAGGGAGATCAGAAGATAGGGGTCCGGGGCCAGAACCCCTACCTGGGCTTCCTTCCTGGGGAACAGGGGTCGTGAACCCTGGTCACCTTGTCCTCGCCAGTCCCTACTAGAATCTGGAACACAGGGGTGGAGTGTGTGTCACTATAATCTAGCGGTCTTTGGCTGACCCTAGGCTGGCCAGCACTCCAGGGCACCTCCTCCCCCACACCAGCCTCCTGGTGGGTATCCTGCACCTGCAGCTCCCGGCAGAGCATAACCAACTCCTCAGCCGGGTGTAGGAAAGGCCAGGGCCTCTGTGGGTGGGGGAGAAGCTGGCCAGGACTAAATATAATTACATCAAGCTTTAGAGCGCTTCCGTCCACTCCAGCCTCCCAGGACTGGCTCCAGCCGGGAGCACAAACTGACCCAGGACCTGCACTCGCCCAGCTAAGCATCCCTTGGACAAATGTGCTTTAACTTAGCTTCATTTTTAAAAAGGAGTTGCCCTTCTTCCATGTGAAGGTCATACTCCGTGTTGCCTATCCCCCATACAGCGTACACAGCCTGTCCCTGCGAATACACGCTGACCCCCAGCCCTGTCAACGGAGTGCAAACAAAATAAATGTGCACCCATTTGGTACATTAAAAAAAAAAAAAAGCTTCAGCCAGCTTGCAGTGTGGTCTAGAATCCAGTCAGCTTCTTTTAGGGAGAGAGGCAGTGGAGGTATGAAGCCAAGGACTTGCTGGAGTTCACGATCAAGGTCAGGCCACAGGACAGAGCAGGGCCTGGACCCAGGGCCTCCCAGCTCTTACCAACTTCTCCCCGCTTGGTCTGGGGGTGGGGGAGGAGGAGTGGAGGACTCCAGGGAGGTTCTGAGCTCCTCTGTCCATCCTCCCTCCCTGCCCCCAGCTCTCTGTCTGGAGACCTGCATGGAAGGTACCAGAAACAGCCCCTTAAGAGCCTGGGCCTGACCCCAGCCTTCTCCTCTGGTCTTGGCTGCCTGTGTGCCCACCCCCACAGAGTCTGGGGGATCCTTCTTTTGCCCTGGAACCCTGCATTGCACCAAGGTTCTGCAGCAGATGGGGGGAGATGATCCACAGTTCACCACCTTCCCTGGCTGCCGCGGCCACCACCTGCCCTTCGTGGAAATTCAAAGAAGGCAGGAACCAATCAAACCCCTTGCACCCGGACTGTGCAGATTCTCTGGAGCCTGCCAGGAATCTTCTAACCGTAGGCTGTAGTCAGCCAGGGCCTACTCACCGGGGCTTGGAGAGCTCAAGGTGAGGCAGTGGGCTCTTACCAACTCTGCACACTCTGTCCTTTGCCACAGATGGGTACCAGGGCAGCGCCCAGCAGCCCAGAGAGCTCGGGTCCCTCTGATCCGCGGGTGGAGTGGGGCTGCCTTGAAGAAGGGACGGAGGCCCAGCCTGTTCCGACCTGGGAGTCGGCTTGCAGCAGCCCAGCCCCCTCCCCAGCGTCCTCCCCTTTCCCCAAGGCCGGCAAGGAGTGGCTCACCCAACTGGCCCCAGACACTCACCGCGAGGGGCTCAGGGTGCATCAGAGTTCTGACCAGAGCCCTTCTGAGACTCAAGGCGGGCTTCCACTTCTTTTTCCCTCTGAGAGCCGGGGTAGGAAACCAGCCTCCAGCCAGCCCCCTCCCCCCCCCCCCCCCGCCCCTTACACAGTCGCGAGCCCGTGCACACGCACTCACACTCCTAGGCGCGGGCCCACACCTACACCCCGGCTCACCCACCCTGCGTGTGCCAGGCCAGCCCTTAGAGACTCACCGGGCCGGAGAAGCCCTGGGAAATGGGTGGGGAGGGAGGGGAGGGAAGCAGGCGGCTGGCTGGGGGCGATCCGAGGCGGGAGCGCAGGCCGCAGAGCTGCGGCAGAGCGCCCAGGACCATTTCCCGGGCTAGGAGGAGGTCCATCGCGGAGGGGCGCACACAGGGAAAGAGGGTGCCCAGAGGGACTGGGGAGGCAGGGCTGACCCCGCCGCCTCCGGGCTCCGCACTGCCAGCTCCGCCTGGGAGCCGGCCCTGTGCGGCGCGGGGCGCGTTCGGGACCCGCGCACCAACTTTCTCCCCCTCCCCACCCGGGCCGCGGTACTGTACCCAGGCTCGGCTTCAGATCCCCTTGGAGCGGAAGATGGAAGTTGGCTTTTGTCTGACCGGGTCAGACAGAGCCGTTTTGTGGGATAAAGGCTTAACGCTCCGTGAACACGCAGAAAAAGCTCCGCGCTGGCCCTCTGACAATCCCATTGTCTTGGGCCAGAGCCCAGCGGTTCGGGCTGAAAGCGCCAAGTTCATGACATTTCAAAGAGAAATGATACTGGCGGCGGGGGCGCGCGCGGGGGGGGGGGGGGGAGTGGGTGTGCAGGAGAAATAAAATTCTAAAATGCGAAGATAACAATATTTGCCTCCACCGCCCAATTCTGCCACCGCCCCCTCCACACACCCCTGCAGCCCAAGTCCTTTCCCCGGTCCGATCTGGTGGGGCCGGCCAGCCTGGAGAGCCCGGATCACCAGGGGCTGTGGTTTGGAAGGTGAAGGTGTGAAAAGATGCTCTTGGAAGCAGGCTTGGCGCTGTTAGGAGAGTCATAGCAGCCATTAGCACGGGCTCCCATTGTGTGCAAGATAAGAATTGGCCGGGAGACCGTTAGGGACCAAAATGAATTTATTATTTTTTTTTTCAAGGCCTAGAGTGTCATAGTTTCCTTGCACTTTTAAAAAATATATATTATTGTTTATACCGTAGCCTTTAAAAAAAAAAGCAAAACTAATATCCGAGCCAGGGAGCACAGGAAGTTGCATTTTTTTAGTGTTTCATTTAACGTGCCGCTTCCAAAGCAAATAATTCGGGAGAGAAAGGGGGATCGTCAGGAAATTGAATGTGTTTTTGTCTGCGGCCAAGTTTCCCTTCAGTGATTTCGTTTGCTTTCTGTCTCGCCGGGCAGGCTCTGCTCTCCGACCCGCGGCGCGCCTGGGCCAGGCAAGGCAGCCGGGGCCCCCTCTCCCCATCCTAGGTGGCAAGGGGCTCCCCTACCCCGCCGCCCCCTGGCCAGGTAAGGCGGTCCTCCCGAAGACCGGAACGCGACCTTGCAGAATCGTTCTAATGCGAGGAGAAAATAGGATTAGGCCAAAGTACCAGCAAGGTAAGTAGGATTAACAGCAAGGTTCAATCCGTCTTGGCATTCTTTTGCCATTTTTAATTGTACAAGGTGTCTGCTTCCCTCTCCTGGTTTTATTTAAAGAGGCTGTTTGTTTGTGCCCAAGAGGTAAGCGATGAGCGATAAGGCTCAGTGTGGAATTGGAAACGTATAACCTTGCAGAATGACATCTCGCTCTGCGCAGGGTGACACGCACGGGCAGATAAAGGGAGCGCGCCGAGCGCCGGGCCTTTGTTAACGCTTCTTGCCCCCTGGCGTCGCTTTGAAGGAAGGGCACCCCACGCGCCGCTGCTGAGCTGTCTGCCGTCGGCACCGGCTCCTTCCCCACAGGCGACCGGGGCGCTGACTACAAATCAATTCATTTTGTAAAGATCCAGACAAAGTCGGGTGTTTAAAGGCTGGTGAACGGGGAGAGTAGGTCGTGTAACCGCAGGAGGGAAGAGTTGGCGAACTCTGCTGTTTGTTATTTAATATATATATATATATATATATATATATATATATATATATATTTATACCTGCACTGCAGGCTGCCCCACGCAGATTTAGTCTAGATTTGTTAATCAGGCTCATGTGTAGGGGGTCATAAATTAACATGATTTCTTTGGGGGTGAGGCAAGAGAGAATTTCTAATTGTTTAAGTTTGCAAATCGTTTAGCAATTAACTCTGGGTGCAGAGGGCAGCGGCTCCCCGGGTAGCCAAGGACGGTTCACGAGCCATTTGCAAGCGATTGATTCTAACTGTCTGTGGCATTGCCGAGGGTCCTTTCCAGGCTGAACCGCCAACAGAAAGCCAGGGGGCACAGAATTCAATCCAGAATTTTTTTTTTTTTGGTTTTGGCTGAGAGTGTAGCGTGGGGTTTGGAAGACAAAGTTGTATTATTATTTGATAAAAGTTTCTCCTTTGGGGGGAAGGGCTGGGAGAAGACAGACACATGCATGTGTAACGGACTTCTTGCTGATTCCATGTTTTAATGGCGTGGTTTGTGGATTCATGCATGGGTGCCTCTTTAAAAACTAATCAATAATCTAGTTCATCGCTAAAACGGCAGAGCCCCAGGATCTATTACTCTCTCATAGGTGAAATCAGACACACGGCCTCTTTGGTCTAAACTCTATTCTGGTTATTTAGTACGTACACTTAAAAAGTTATTTATTTTCAT
Source organism: Sylvilagus floridanus (assembly GCA_949820135.1). NCBI lineage: Eukaryota > Metazoa > Chordata > Mammalia > Lagomorpha > Leporidae > Sylvilagus > Sylvilagus floridanus. The sequence continues at coordinate 145,001,751 of OX463225.1, read as the reverse complement.
CAGACTGGTCATTCTAATGGCCCGAAGAGCCTGACTTTTTTGCCTCCTCCTAGCCTCATCTTAAATCATAAAACCTTGGAGGGTTTTTTTCTGTGTCTTCCTAAGCTTTTCTTTTCCCAGCTCTTAAGTGTCAGCTCCAAAAGCAGTTGCTATGTGACAGAAGGTGGGGCTGAGCATACCTGAGCCCCCTCCCCCCCATCCTGTCTATTTCGAGTGCTTTGCTGGAACCCTGAGCCTAATCTGGTGGGGGAGGGGTCCCTAGACTAGAGGCTCCTGGACAGGTGTCTTGGTCAAAGAGGAGGAAGAGGCAACTGTGAGAAGAGGAGTTTTATAGCAGCTGTGAGTCCCCCACAAACAAGTCTAGAAAACATCCAGATGTATCTTCTTCATTCACACAACTTTATTTGGGTCTGGGATTTCTGTGCCTCTGCCGGTCTTCCCAGGCTTGTTGATTACTAGCAGATGTGTTTATTAGAGGGATACTTCTGTTAGCCCTATTTTCATTTAACTAGAAATAGCCAAAGATGTGCTTGTCTTTGGAGGTCAGAGTATATGTTGAAACTCACAGGAGCAGAAACAAACAGGAGCGCAATTCTCTTCTCCCTGCATTCCCCGGAGGGGGTGGAGGAGGAAGCAAGGGATGGTGGTTTCGTCAATTTCTGGATGAGGCTGGAGAAACCAAACAAGGAGGGCTTTTCTCTTCCCAGCCACAGACAGAAAATAACAGTACAGGCAGATGGGCCCTCCCTGGGTCCCTGTATCTGTGCCTTTGTTGGCGTGGGGACTGGCAGCTTTTAGGACTGCCCCCATAGCCCCCAAGCTTGTATGCTGAGTCACTGCCTGGGGGCTGTGGGCGAGGACTGGTGGGGCATAGACTGCACCTCAGCTTCTTGGGGCTCTGGGCTGCTCCGGGCGGGCGAGCTGGGCGCTCACAGAATAACGTAGGGACTGAGCATTTCTGGAGTCCCAGACCCAGCCGGCTCAGCTCTGAAAAGGCAGAGGGGCTGCATGGCTCCCCTAGCTTTGAATCTAGCCTGGGCCGAGCTCTTGGCTCTAGCGTGCCCCCACCCTGCCCCCACTTTGGATTTTTTTGTTGGCAAGTGGGATTTTGGAGACCCGAATCGCACTGGCAGAGTGTGAGGGAAATATTTGAAGATGCTTGACCAGAATTCAGCCCCAAGGCCAAGGAGCCCAGAGCAAGCCTGGTTTTAGGAAGGCCAACCAGAGAGGTGTGTCCAGAGACAATAAGGGGACACCATGCTAGCAGTGAGGGTGGGGGCTGACGGTCTGGGGTGGCCCCCATATTGGAAATCTGCCTTGAGGGACTGGTGGATGCACACAGGAGCCCCTAGCAGTCCAATGAGCCGTGCGATTCCGGTTCCTGCTTTGAACTGCTAACTTGTTTAGGGGAAATGAGATAAAATCCACCCACAGTCGCACAGCCTTTGGGGGGGGGGGCTCCAAATAAAAAGGGAGAAAGGAGCAGCATTGAAATCCACCACGTCTGTGGTAAGACATGGAAAAAGTGAAATTGATTTCCAATAAACTGCTGTAGAAACAGATTTGGGAGGGAACAAAGTGAAAACTGCAGGTATGTGTGTAAGTGTGCGTTTTATTTAATATTTGTGTTCTCCAAATATAGCTTTATTAGATGTTCTGGAACCCCTGAATTGAGCAGTGTCCAAAAGCTGTCTCTCGGCCAAGTTCACACACGCCAGCTCCCTCCCTGGCATCCCCACGCATTTTATTTATTCTCCAGTTTATTCAAACTTATTTTTAAAGCACAGGAAGGCAGTTTTATTTGTCTAGTAAAGATTGTGTTTAATTCATTGCGTATGCATTGTAAAAGTTTAGCAGTCAATGCCCACCCGAATTCCAAATTGGGAAGTTAAATATTTGTTTTTAATTTTCTGGCTCAAAAATGTTAACTAACAGAAATGATTCTTTCCGCTCTGGTGTACTTGCATAAATGGGGTTGTTATTAGAGCCTGCCCCTAAAACAGCATTTGCTTCTCGTCCTGACACATTGCTCGGAAACGTCACTCTTAGGAGCGATTTTAATACCAAGAAGTAAAAAGCCAGTGCTTGGCTTCAGAATGTTTTGGCACTTACAGGAAGCAGAAAAAAAAAGGAGCAAGCAGTGTTTCTCTCTGAGTAGCTTGATTGCAAACAAATTGAGGTAAAAGAATGCATTTTGTGAAAAACTAGAGAAACTTGCCTTCCAGAGGGTGTTAGCACCAAGGGCTCTTTACTGTATTTTTTTTTAATTTTAAAGAATTTCAAAGTGCACATTTGCCAGCTCATTTAGCTTTGCTGCGTTATTTTAAACTTACCTGCTTATGCACAGCTGTTAAATTGTGTAGGTTGCTCTTTTCTTCACTGGGTGCAACTGAAGAGGGGGCAAACATAAGGAAACTCACAGATAACCTGCACAGTGTTAGGAACCGAACCAGAGAAAACCACGCCTTCTCTGGAGAGGTTTGTGTCTAGGTCAAACTGCAAACAGTTTAAGACACTCAGTTCTACCAAGACTCTGCTTTTCAGAACTGTGTGACCACAAACCAAGACGTGATCTGTGTGAAGAATCAATATTCCAAGAATTTTCAAACCTGAGCTTTTTTTTTTTTAGTAGATACATCTAAAATTTGGGGGGGGAGGGTGAGAAATCCTTAGCAACTGGGACAACTGAGTAAACAGCTGTGTCTTTCATATGGTATTTATTTCCCTTCCACCTTATTCTCTCATACCTCCAAATGACATTTGGGTCCCCAGTCTGTCCTACTGGGCTCCAGGATGCCGGAGCTCCAGCACCAGCCAGCATCAGTGAACCGCGGGAAGCTCACTTTTTTATTAATTTGTGGACTACACACAAAGAAGTGTCTCATCCCCTAAACTTGGAGCTCACTGCTGGATAGAAACAGCTTAAGGAAAAATGTCCTTACGCCCTTCTGGAATGAGCTGCAAGGCTCCCGTAGGGTTTGCCCTTGATGAGCGTCTACAACCTGGGTATCAGGGCAAGTGCATAGGTAAGCCAATACCCATCATAGCCCAGAGTAACCCAGGGTTCAGTGAGTCAAATGCAACCATTCAATGTCAAAGGCAGCTCAGTCCAGGAGTGTTGCAAACTGTCTCCTCCTCCTTCCTGTGGGAACCCCTGGAAGAGACAGAAAGAGAGGAACCGCTTTCTGAGTTGAGCAAAGATGCAGGGGTTCCCCCCACCGCGCGGGGTGGGGGGTGGGGGGGCGGTCAGTTCCTTCCAGCAGGCTTGGAGACTTAGCTGGGCACCAGGTAGTTCTTTCAGTCTCATAACCTGTAGCTCACACTATGTTAACTCTGCCAGAAGAAACCTCTCCGACACATCTTCGCCCCCTAGCCCCTCTCCCTGCTCGGCGAGCCCATGACCTTGGGGAAGCCAGCAGCGAGTGCTACCGACCAAGGCAGGCTTCCCTGTGTGGGAATTGCATTTCCTGGATCGCTTCGAATCCTCTCCCTCTAGTCTCAGAGCTGCTGAGCTGGAGATCCTGCAAGTCCCACTTGCGTGTGGCCACGGTTAGAGGCCTGGTGGGAAGCGACAGGGAGTATTTTTCCCTTTTAATTTTATTTGAGGCTTCCCCTTCAAAACAGCAGGGAGGGTAGGCAGCGATCTTACCTATTGTTAACTTTCCCACCCCGGTGCCATTCCCCTAGCTACTAGGGCTGCTGTTTTTGCCCTTTTTTTTTTTTTTTTTTTAAATCGCAACACCCTACTCCATATTGTTTGAAACACGGGTGAGAGATTTGGCAGAAAGTGCGTGGACGGCGGGTCTGGGCGCGTCGCGCGTGCACCGGGGACGCATGTGCACGGAGAGGCGAGGCCGTGCGTGCGCCCCCGGATCAGAACAATTTCTCGCTCGCGCAGCCACTCGGGCGGACTGCGCCGGAAAGACGCGCAGAGGGTGGAAGAAGTCGAAGGGAAAATGGGTCTAAGGGAAAGCAGGGAGACAATTAGGATTTGTCGGAGTGCCTGAACTTTTCCACCTTCCCTAAATGACCTCTCAGAGCCCGCGGCGGCGAGGAAGGTAAACAATACTGATGGGGTCCTCCTTCGGATCCACGGTCCCGCGCTCCGCTCTGCAAAATGGACCATTAGTGGATGCTATTGATCGGCCCGCGCTCGCGGCCTCTCCCCATTCACTTGTCCCCGCGTAATGAATTCGTCCATTTAAAAACATTACAAGGAATATTGGAGATTGACTGCTGGAGGAAGTGACACTTGACCCTTGCATCCTGCGCCCCGGAGGGGCAGTCGCCGGATTTCAAAATAGCAGTCCCCGCGCGGCCCCGCGCTGCCGCGGCTCTGGCCCTGCCCCGGCCTCTCCGCGTTGGCGTCCTCGCCCCTCCGGCCTCGCGCGCCACGTTCCTTGCTCCACACCGTCCCGCAGCCGCGTTTCAATCAAACTCACTGGGACGGCGCCGAGCAGGCGCCAGGACAAGAAACAGCGCGCCGGGGACGACGGGCGAACAAGCCCAGCCGCGCGCTCCAGCGCCCCCACCCACACGCGCCCTGAGCGCGGGAACCCGCACCCAGTCCGCGCAGGGAGCTGGAAGAACCAGGTCCCCGCCCGGTCCGCAGGGTGGTCCCCGGGACTCGGGGATGCCTCTCTGCCCACTCCAAATGCCCTCAAACCCTCTCGGCCTGGCGCTGCGGGCCTCTGCACCCTGGGGAACAGGAGGCTGGGGCGGAGGGGGAAGAAGGGACACCTCGCACCCCACCTGGCTTTCCGCGGGGTAGCCCGCGGAGAGGCCGAGAGGAAGAAAAGAAAGCAAAAGGAGAGGCGAGACCGGGGAGAAAGGGATCGGCGTAGGTCGCCGCTGCCGTTTGGCCTCGGAGACCCCGAAGCCCCGCGCCCAGGGCAAGCACACGCTTCGGGGGCCCGAGTGGCTGGGGCGCGGCGGAGCGCGGATTGAGGGCTCCCAGGGCACTCGCGAACAACAAGATCGGGGTGCAGAATTGGGCTGCTGGGACGGGCGGGCGTGGCTGGGGGCGCGCGGAGCCGGCTGACTTGGGGTCGTGGCGTTCTGGCCTCACGCTGGTCGCGCTGCCTCTCCCGGGCCGCTGGGCCTGGAAGTCCGACTCGTCCTTTTGTTCTGGCCGGTCGTTGTAATTTAACATAAAATGCCTATTAGAGTGACTGGTGCTGCAACACGACGTTCTCCTCGTATTCCCACCAACTAACAGGATTAGCCAACAAGAGCGAGATTTCAAATTAACCATAAAAATTACAAATTGCAATTCATTTAGCTGCCCATTTACTGCATTAAAAAGACATAAATAAGTGAATTTGTGTTTGCGGAGGGTGGAAACACTCGCGAGGAAGCGTGGACAGTTGAACGCAGGCCTCGGGATCCGAGAGTCCGGGCTTCCGCGCCGGCGAGCGCGGGCGGCCGGTCGTTGGCACGGCCCTCCCAGGGCCCACAAGGGGCGTCTGGGCTCGGAGGACCCAGGCGGAGGAGGGAAACCGTGGGACCCGCACGTCTCGGTCCCCGAAATGATCCCGGGGAGGAGACTGTCGCGTGGGCGCGCAGGGAGGGTCAAGGGGAGACATCGCCTTCTGCTCTGCTGGCTCTTCGCAAGGCAGGTCGCGGACACCCAGCAGATGTGGCTTTGCCAAATTCCGCAGAGGCCGATTCGCTTTGGGTGAGAGGAATGGGATGCTGGCGAATTTCGTAGTGACCCTAGCCAAGGTGTGGACTCCAGTCCATCGGCTAGCTCCCCTCGCCTGCGTCCTGGGGGAGCAGGCCCTTCCCCATGCAGTGCGCGGCAGGCGTGCGGCCCGGAGGAGCCCCTTCCACCCAGGTTCTGTTCTCCGTGTTATTGCAGTTGTTCGTGTTACGAATACCCAGGCGGGAGGCCTGATTTAGGGGACAGGCGTGGGTCAGCGTGGGTGGGCGGAAAAGGGGCTCCCGTGGGCCGCCGATCTCCATTTCTCCCCCTTGGCCAAACCTCACTCAGAGGGAAACACGCTCCACCCGCAGGAGTTTCTGCTTTTGTTTTCAGCGGCACAGTTTTCGATCCTCAACCAGACCGACTTTGGTAATGGGCACCGCTTCCCTCCTCAGCCGGCTGCGCGTCCCCAGCCTCCGCGAGCAGAGGCGCGGTTGCCCCCCAACGCGCACCATCGGCAGGGGGCGCGCTGGGACGCCCTCGCCGCGGGCGAGGCTCCAGGGCCCAGCGGTGGATGTAGGGGTGCCCTAAGCTTCTCTCCCAGGATAGAAGCCAGCCTGCGCGCGCGATTTCACCAGGACAACCTGAGCACGTGCTCTGGGGGCACTTTGCTGCATTTAAGGAGTGCGTGTCCCATGGAGCGTAGCAGCGCAGACCACCGGGGGCCTCGGGCAGGACCCAGGCTGGCGGCGCGCGCAGTGTGAGCTCCTATATCCAGTACTGGCGTGGCCCCAGTAGCGGAAGAAAAGCGCAGTAGGTTCCCCGAGGGTCATCCAACAAGTGCCTTGTGCGGCTCCTTCCGTCTTCCTCCCCTACTGCCGTCCAAACCCTCCGCCAAGTGCGCGCCTTCTCCCAGAACGTTCTAGTAAACCCAAACAAGTAGCCTGCTTCCGCGGGAGCCCCGGGCCTTCGCGGCACGGGTGGCACCGTTCTGAGAGAGGAGGCGGTGGGCGTGAGGCCAGGCGGACTCCTAGGGAGGTAGCTAGGGGCCTTGTTAGCACCATCCGCAACACCCAGTCTCAGGGCGGCCTTGGGCGTGGGGACGTGGACTATTCCCGAAGCTCTCGGGGCCCGTGGGGCGGTTGGCATCAGGGGAGAGTGAGGCTTTTGGGACCCCCAGGTCAAGGGTGGGCTGGTGCCAGGGCCGCGCTGCCTCCCCAGCTGGGTGGCTTCTATACCCCTAAGAAAAGGGGCGCTCAGCCCGGACCTGCGCGCCGTCCGTTTGCCTGGGACAACGGAATGACGCGGCGGACTGGGTCCACCAATTCTTTTCCTGTTGTCCCGGCTCGGTTTTATCGCCTTCGAACACGGAGCCGGAAAATACAAAGGGCAGTTTGTTCTTTAACTCTCCGCCAATAGCCGCCGATCGGGTCGTTTCCTTCCTACGATTCCCAGGTGCGGCGAGCAGTGAGGCGCCTTTGTTCCGCTGACAAAGAACGCGCGCCGCGCGCTCAGGTCGGGACCATCCGCGGGTTGGGTGGGGTCCCGCTTCCACTCTGCAGGTTTAGGAGCTAAAGCCTCCCACCCTAACCGGGGGCATCGCCTCTGGCTATGACCGTAAGTTGCTGGGCCCCTAAACTGTTCCCTTGAGCATAGAATCCATAACCAAAAATACGCAGCCCGTGCGAACCAGGGCCTTTGGGTAAAGCTGCAGGCGGCTGAGAATAACCCGTCTGGTTACAGCGTGAGCCGCTTTGCTGGCCACCGTGCGGAGGTGTAGACTGTACCCAGGGATGATGCAACCAGCAGCTGCCTTTGTTAGAACAGTAATTAGCTTGCTTGAGTGGTGACTGCAGATCAGGTGCCTTGTGGGCACTGTGCTTGTGTTGAATTCTTCCAGCGACTCAGTGAGACGGGCACATGTACTGTCTCCACGTCACATCCGAGGACACAGAGGCGTTATATGTTTCAAGGCAGGGGCCAGAATCTGACCCGGGAGGTCTGCTTCAAATGTTGCACATCCGGGTGTATGAATGCAGCATTCAGATCCCCAAATTGAGTCCTGCTTGGTGGCCTTGGTTTCCGGAGACTCACCTGTACAATGACGGTGGTTGGCCAGCCAGCCCTCCCAGACTAAACAGGAGTGAGAGCGGACCCTGAGAAGTGCGAAATACTCTTCAAATTTGAGGCTTTGCCCAGCATGTGGTCAGACAGGTGATGATCTTGTTGGCTGCTGTCCTGTGGCCTGGGCTACCTCCCCTGCGGGTCTGTGCTTGGCTCCACCCCTCGGCAGGTTGTTGTGGCCCCGCCCCCTGAGCCACGGGGCAGTGCTTTTACCTTTGAATTTTAAACTGTCTGAGGCCCACAACTTGTCAATGGGCCCTTGAGTGGAGAAGACTTGAGGGGTTGGTCCTAGGAGAGAAAAGATGCTTGAACCACAGAGAATTCTGGGTACTATGTGCTAAGCACCTGCTATGGGCCAAATACTACAGCTGATACGGCAGCTACCTCAAAAGCTGTGCATCCACCATGCTGACACTCACAGAATATGTCTCCAGGTATGGCCTCTATGCCACAGAGCTGGGCCCCGAAAATGATTCTTTAAAAATGGAGTCTGTACTGCTCCTGTACGGACCTGTGTTCATGTTAGTATTCCCTAAACAATTCAGTACAGTGACGATTTGCATCACGTTTGCATTGTGTCACGGATCATAATCAGAGATGACGAACAGAACACAGGAGGATGAGTGTAGGGAACTTGAGCATCTGTGGACTTTCTTTTTCTTTTTTTTATTAAGATTTATTTATTTATTTGAAAGTCAGAGAAAGAGAGAGAAACAGAGAGGTCTTCCAACCACTGGTTCACTCCCCAGATGGCTGCAACAGCCAGAGCTGCGCTGATCCGAAGCCAGGAGCCAGGAGATTCCTCCATGTCTCCCATGCAGGTGCAGGGGCCCAAGGACTTGAACCATCTTCTACTGCTTTCCCAGGCCATAGCAGAGAGCTGGATTGGAAGTGGAGCAGCTAGGATTCGAACTGGCGCCCATATGGGATGCTGGCACTGCAGGTGGCAGCTTTACCCACTATGCCAAAGCACTGACCCCCTGCGGACTTTCATATCCACCGGGTGTCCTGGAACGAATTCCCCGTGGACTCTGGGGGGGATGACTCCGCAGCCATTCTGGTTCCCAGTGTGCACTTGTCTCCACCGCCCCTTTCCACCTGAGTCCTGACTCCAGGTGACCACACCCACTGGCCTCCCCTGTGTGTCTCTGGTCCTTGTAGGAAGCCAGCTGGCCTGGGAAGCAAGAATCTCCCCCCCACACACACACACCTAGAAGGAGAATGCACTGGCTATGGATTTAAGAAACGAAACCAGTAACACGATGAGAGTAGGCATGACAATGCCAATGTCAGGGAGGATGTCTGGGGCTGGAGTGACACAGTGGTGGGGGAGAGAAGGCAGCAGAATAGAGTGATGTGAAGGCATGCTTTCCCAGGGCCTGGCTTTTTGCTGGAAGATGTCCGTGCACACAGGCCATTAGCTAGGCTGGGAATGACATCCTGGGAAGAGTCGGTGACCTGTAGTCCTATTAGGACTCCAACAGTGGGCCCAGAACAGGAAAGCCTTGTCAGATAATAATAGCCCCTGCTTGAACAGCAGTGCATAACCGCCAGGCGTCATGCAACCTGCTCTGTGGTTGGGACCCCACAACTAGCCTCAAAAGCTGCTGTGGTTCTCCCCATTTACAGATAACAAAACTGAGGCACCAAGAAGTTGGGTGTCTTGCCCAAGGTCACACATCCTGGTGAGTGGTGGCACCTTGAGCTGTAACCAGACGTGTGGCTCACAGCCTCTCTCAGACATGCCTGTCCCACCTTAGAGAGCTCTGCTGATGGATGGAAGAGAGAGAGAGGGGCTGTGGGAAAGTCCAGCCCCGCTCCCGGCTGCTGGGACCCCAGAGCCTCCCCATCCCTGAGAACAGATGGGAGAAAGAAGCCTTGAATCTTCCCATTTTGTCTGGGAGGGCACAGCTGGCCTGCGTGCCGTTTGCCCAATAACCCGCACTAGGAGTGATTCCAGATGTTGTCTCCACATCCTTGCCCTGGCTCCCTCTCTCCCTCGTCTCCAGGCTTTGATCTCATGAGCCTTAATCCTGGTCGGTGACCCAGCCTCTGTCCATCTGTGTCCATCCACTCTCCGGGCAGCTGTTTTGGGATTCGTTGGTCTGAACACCTGTTCTCACCATTGACTCCTGTTCCTGGAACCTGCCTGCCCACCAGGTGGCACCAACACAGCTGGAGTGAGGCTGTCACCGCTGGCTGCCAGCGAATGTCCCCTAATCATCAAGAAAAAGGAAAACGCATTTAGGACGCCGCAACCTCAAGCCAGCACAAGTGTATGTTTCGTAATAGATTGGACGATCACCTCCAGAGTGGGCGAAACAATACTCAGAAGTTGAGATGACTTCTTGCTAGAGATTTAGAAAACATAACTCCCTAAGAAAATGAAGTGCTTTGTATTGGTTTCTTTCTTCCCCCAAGGCTTTGCAACACAAACAACCACACATGCGTGTTTGGGAGCCTTCCTAGAGTTGAGTCCAGCCCGTCTACCCACAGGCTGTGTGGCCTTGCTGAAGTCACCACACCTTACCTTCCAGTGGGCAGCAACAGTTGCTGTAGGGCCGATGGGTGGTACAGGAGATAACATGTGGACACGGGAGTGGGAGTCTCCTCTTCCAACTCCATGTTGACTGTGCTCAGCGAAGAGCCCACACCTTCCCCACCAACTGGGCCCTGGGTGTACCGTCCTTTCCTGCCTTGAAAACTGCACCTCCAGTGCCTGAATTCAAGACCTCGGGGCCGGTGCCGTGGCTCACTTGGTTAATCCTCCACCTGCGGCACCAGCATCTCATATGGGCACCGGTTCTAGTCCCAGTTGCTCCTCTTCCAGTCCAGCTCTCTGCTGTGGCCCAGGAGTGCAGTGGAGGATGGCCCAAGTGTTTGGGCCCTGCACCCGCATGGGATACCAGGAGAAGCACCTGGCTCTTGGCTTTGGATCAGCGCAGAGCGCTGGCTGTAGTGGCCATTTGGGGAAGGAAGACCTTTCTCTCTGTCTGTCTCTCTCATTGTCTATAACTCTATCTGTCAAATAAAAAGAAAGAAAGACCTCATTTACATCACGGGTCCAAATTGCAAAGCTGCCGAGACCCCTGCTGCAGATGGGATCAGCCATGGGCAATCACTGCAGAGTTAGAGAGAGAGAGAGAGAGAGAGAGAGAGAGAGAGAGAGAGAGAGGTCTTCCATCTGCTAGTTCACTTCCAAAATGGCCGTAATGGTTGGAGCTGCGTTGATCCAAAGCCAGGAGTCTGGAGCTTCTTCCAGTCTCCCACATGGGTGCAGGGGCCCAAACACTTGAGTCATTTTCCACTGCTTTCCCAGGCCATAGCAGAGAGCTGGATCGGAAGTGGAGCAGCCGGGACTCGAACCGGCGCCCATATGGGATGCTGGCTTTACCCGCTATGCCACAGTGCCTCTTCCCCCATCTTGTTTTAAACTGGATCATATGACAGGTAGGGTCATGGGCAGGGTTGAATTTCACCCTTCATTTTTTTTGTCGTCCTCTGTTGGCCTTCTTGGAGTGGGTGCTGGCGGAAGGCGCAGCGGGCAGGGCAGGGAGGGCTTGGAGGTGGGGCTTGAATCCCAGCATTAACAGACCCCCCCCCCCCAATCACTGACCTCTGCCTCAATGGCTTGTGCTGGTTTGCGCTCAATGTCGTCTAAAGGCAAAAGAAATGGGAACCCCCGGTTGGGTTGTCCTTGGCCCTCGCTCCTCTGTGGTCACATCACACAGCCTCCATCGACATTTTCTGGATGGGGAAAAAAAAAAACCCCAAACTCTTGACATTCGTTTCATTTAGAGCTACAAAATTAAAGTTTAAATTAAAAGGCAGAGAGCTCTGGCTGTGCATGGGAAAAGCTCCTGCAGGGCCCTGGGATCTGGGCAGGCGAGGGAGCCTTTGAAGTTTGGGAGCCGAGTTCCTTGTCACTTTGCAGGTGGCAAATGGATTTCATTAAGAGCAAAATCAAATCACTCTGGAAGGGCCCTAACGCGGGGAGACGATGGGGGGACGGGTTGCTGAGCTCTGGTTCCTCGTGTGACACCCGACACTGTTTTCCTAATTAGGAATATTCCATCTCAACTTCACAGGGCAGGGCCCAGTGAGCGGAGAGGAGTGTGGGTAAGGGAGACCTGCGCACCCGAGCCGCTGCCTCCCTCCGGGACAGCTTTGGGAACTACCTTCTGGCCTCAGAGGTTTGGGGGTTGAATCTCTGTTGTGCTCCTGGGCTGTTTGCGGTGTGTGTGTGTGTGTGTGTGTGTGTGGGCACACTGATCCCTCTGGGCCTCCGTCTCTTAGGATGTGGACAAGGCCCTCTCCACAGTGGCTGGTGCTCAGGTAGCCTCTGGATGCTTCTGGAATTCCTGTTCATTCCCTGCTACACCCAAGCTCAAACGCACTGCCCGGAGGACCTGTGGGGGCAGCATCTGACTGCGGTGGGGGACACTGGCCCCGTCCATGCCCCACCTGGACATATTCTAACCAGCTGGGTCCTTGGGGCTTAGGGGGCCCTCTTGTTCTATCCGTGGGTGCTGGAGAAGCCTGCGGGCTTCGGACAAGCCTGGATTTCCTCCTGGCTTCACTCTTAGCCGCTGGGCTCTGTGTCCGCAAGTGTTCAGTAGATCTCCACATTCCGTGTCTTTCCACCCCATCTCCTTTCTTGCTCCTGCTGCAATGGTTGCCTACAACACTCGGGGTACTTGGCGGCAGCTTTTCAGTCCTCATTAGCTTATTTTGACTTGTACATAGGGTTTGGCCCCAACTAAGCTACGCGCTCCCCAACTGCGGAGTTTCTAACCTGCTGTCTCCCTTACCCATTTCCATATTTTGTGCCCCAGGCTGGGGCGTGGATCGGCTCTGACTGGACTCAGGAGTGCTGGGTCCTCGCCTGCTGGTTTCATCTGGGCCTGCGCCAGCCTCCATCACAGTTGTTCATTATACATTGGATCTGGAGGGAGATGGAGAGACAATCCCCAGAACTGATGTCTACAGCCAAGAGCGAGCTGTGTATGGGGCCAGTGCTGTGGAGTATCAGGTAAAGCCGCCGCCTGCAGTGCCAGCATCCCATAGGGGCGCTGGTTTAAGACCTGGCTGCTGTACTTCCAATCCAGCTGTCTGCTATGGCCTGGGAAAAGCAGTAGAAAATGGCTCAAGACCTTGGGCCCCTGCACCTGCATGGGAGACCCGGAAGAAGCTCCTGGCTTCAGATTGGCGCAGCTCCGGCCATTGCAGCCGTCTGGGGAGTGAACCATCAGATGGAAGACCTCTCTCTCTCTCTCTCTGCCTCTCCTCTTTCTGTGTAACTTGACTTTCAAGTAAATAAATAATTTTTTTTTTTAAACAGGCAGAGTGGACAGTGAGAGAGAGACAGAGAGAAAGGTCTTCCTTTGCCGTTGGTTCACCCTCCAATGGCCGCCGCGGCCGGCGCACCGCGCTAATCTGATGGCAGGAGCCAGGTGCTTCTCCTGGTCTCCCATGGGGTGCAGGGCCCAAGCACTTGGGCCATCCTCCACTGCACTCCCAGGCCACAGCAGAGGGCTGGCCTGGAAGAGGGGCAACCAGGACAGAATCCGGCACCCCGACCGGGACTAGAACCCGGTGTGCCGGCGCCGCAAGGCGGAGGATTAGCCTGTTGAGCCACGGCGCCGGCCAATAAATAAATATTTTTAAAATTTTATTTATTTATTTATTTTTATTTGACAGGTAGAGTTATAGACAGTGAGAGAGAGAGAGAGACAGAGAGAAAGGTCTTCCTACCGTTGGTTCACTCCCCAAATGGCCGCTATGGCCAGATCTATGCCGATCCGAAGCCAGGAGCCAGGAGCTTCCTCCTGGTCTCCCATGCGGGTGCAGGAGCCCAAGTACCTGGGCCATCCTCCACCGCCCTCCTGGGCCACAGCAGAGAGCTGGACTGGAAGAGGGGCAACCGGGGCTAGAACCTGGCGCCCATATGGGATGCGGGTGCTGTAGGTGGAGGATTAAACAAGTGAGCCACAGTGCCAGCTCCAATAAATAAATCTTAAAAAAAAAAAAAAAAAAGAGCGAGTTGTGTGTGATTGGCTTGGAAGGAAGAAGCTGACAATACTCACAGGCCCCAGGCACGCAAGGCCACAGCAGGAGATGCACAGGAGGTGGGCAGGCCAGGTGGGATGAATGATTTAGGTTTGGGGGCCTGCAGGGGTGGGCCCTGCTTGTTCAGGACCTGGCCTGCACTGACCAGGGCAGAGGTAAGTTGCTGCGGGCGGGGAGGCCGGGCTCCACACTGGCCAACTGCATGTGATGGGCCTGCTCCGGGTTGAGCTTTGGGAGGGGCCATCCTCTTCCAGCCAAGAAGAGTGTTTTAAAATTTTTTTTGTTCATTTATTTTATTTGAGAGGCAGAGACAAGAGACAGACAGAGCTCCCAAGTGCTGATTTATCTGATTTGTTCCCCAGATGCCTGCGATGGCTGAGGTTGGGCCAGACCAAAGCTGGGAGCCAGGAACCCAAGGCTGCTGTCCCACGTGTCCCGACTGCAGGGACCCAACTGCTTGAGCAGCCGCCGCCTGCTGCCTTCCAGGGTGTGCATTAGCAGGGAGCTGGAATCCGGAGCAGAGGCAGGCACTGAAGCCAGCTGGTGGCTTAGCCTCTAGGCCCAAGGCCTGCCCAGAAAGGCTTTTGGAAGATGTCGAGACATGACAACATACAGGAAATTAAGTGCAGGCACATGCATGCAAGGGGGCTTCAAAAGTGGCAGGGACTTTTAAGGAACTTGTGTGTCTGGTGGGGGAGGAGGTTCCTCATGCTGAAACATACATGGAGCAAGACTGCAGACTGGGCCGGCTCTGAGATGTAGTAGGCTAAGCCTCCATCTGCAGCACCCGCATCCCATATGGGCGCCGGTTCAAGTCCTGGCTGCTCCACTTCTGATCCAGCTCTCTGCTATGGCCTCGGAAAGCAGCACAAGATGATCCAAGTGCTTGGAGCCCCTGCACTTGCATGGGGAGACCCAGAAGAAGCTCCTGGCTCCTGGCTTCGGATCAGCCCAGCTCCGGCCATTGCAGCCATTTAGGGAGTGAACAGTAGATGGAAGACCTCTCTCTCTCTGTGACTCTGCCTCTCAAAAAAAAAAATACTGCAGCTCAGGCTCCCCTCTTGGCCTCCAGGTCTAGCAGTTTCAGAGTTGGAGCCTTAGGACTTGGGACAACACAGAACGTGGCACCAGAGAGCCCTGCCTCTCGGTGGCAGGGTGGCAGGGGTGGGGGAGCAGGCTCAGAGGGGATGCGGGAAGGAGGTCGGGACTGTGAGATGTGGCTTTTGCTTTCTTTGCAAAGCTCTGCTCGCAGGTGAGTGTCACCGCTTCACAGAGCACTCGGTGCCCATGGTGCAGAGACCACAGGGGTTCCTCACACGTCACCCGGGTGCCTGAGGACGTGACACGGCTGCCATCTGCCCGCGGCATGCTGCTGCGCTGGTATTTGCTCAGAGCTCCAGCCCAGTGACCTTGAAAGAGGCAACACAGGTTAGAAATGTGTCAGACTCCCATCCAGGGCAGCAGGGTCCGGCTGCACATCTGTCAGGAATAAAAGACCCGGCCACCGCAGGTCCCCCAGCCCAGGCCTGCAGCTGGAGTCTGCCTCAGGCTTCAGGGTGGAGCCAGGACTGGGGGACAGAGACAAAGGACAGAGGGAGGAGGGGCGAGGCACAGGTGGGAGCGGGAGAGGCAACCGCTGCTCCCAACCCCAGCCCCAGTTCCTGCCTTCCAGCAAGAAGAAAGAGGAGGGGAGGGCCGGGCGGAAAGTGGTGACAGTGGACAAAGAGGCCAGGGCAGGGTCCAGCCCCTCTCTCAAGGTCAGCAGTGCCAGGATTTCTGAATGGGAAGACCAAGTTCAGGTTCAGTCTGTAATCTGAGCATCTTTAAAGGGTTGGTGGCGTAAGCCAGTGACAATGCTGAATAGTGTGTTATGCAGTTTGAAAGAGCTGCATTTATATTCTGTTCATTTGCCTGATTGGAGTCCCAGCTCTGCTCCTGAGTCCAGCTTTCTGCTAATGCACACATTGGGAAACTGCAGATGATGGCTCAGAGTTGGAGACTTAGGACTTGGGACTTGGGTCTCTGCCACCCGCATGGGAGACTGATGGCGTTCCTGGCTCCTGGCTTCCACCTGACCTAGCCCCAGCTGTTGCAGGCATTTGGGGAATGAAGGAGCTGGTGCAAACTTTTTCTCTGTCTCTCTGCTTTTCAAATAAATGACAATAAGTAAATACATTTTAAAAGGGGCTGGAGTTGTAGCATAGCGGGTTAAGCCACAGTCTGCATGCAATGCCAGCATCTCATATGTCCTCTTCATGACCTGTCCCAGCTGCGCCACCTCCGCTCCAGCTCCCTGCTGATGTGCCTGGGGAGGCAGAGCAAGATGGCCCAAGTGCTTGGATCCCCGACGCCCACATAGGAGACTTGGAAGAAGCTCCTGGCTCCTGGTTGGGCCACTTAGGGAGTGAACCTGCAGATGGAAGATCTCTCCTGCTCTCTCTGTGTCTCTGTAACGCCACCTTTCAAATAAATAAAATATTTTTAAAAATTTTAATTAAAAGAAAAATGGCAGGAACCGTGGTCAGAGGAAGCCGTGGGCCCAGTGTGGCACTTTTTCATCTTTTGGGTATCTCAGAGCTGGAGGCATCCTTATAAAAATGATTCAAACTATCATTCAGGGCAAAGATAGATGGTGTCCCCTGTGTCTGATTGTCTCCTGAAAGCAAGCCATTGATTTCAAACACCAGGGAACTTCTGCTTAGCACGAACAGGGTCACCGTTTCCCAAAGTGGGTTCCTCGTCACATTGGTTCAGTTCTGCATGGGCAGGAGGCTTTAGGCCCATCAGCTACTCATCCCACTTTGCACTTTACTTTTTAATTTTAAATTATTTATTATTAATATTTACTGTATTTATCTGAAAGGCAGAGATACAGAGAGAAAGACAGAGACAGAGAGATCTTCCATTCACTGGTTTACTCTCCAATGGTTGCAACAGCCAAGGCTGGGCCAAGCCGAAGCCAGGAGCCAGGAACTTCACGGCATCTCCCATGTAGGGGCAAGGGCCCTAGCACTAGAACCGTCTTCCACTGCTCTCTCAAGCCCATTAGCAGGGAGCTGGATCAGAAGTGGAGCAGCCGGGACTCAAGCTAGCACACCTATGGGATGACGGCATTGCGGGGATGGTTTAACCCACTGAACCACAATGCTGGCCCAATATTTATTTATTTATTTATTTGAGAGAGAGAAACTCCCATTTGCTGGTTTAATCCACAATTTTTTGGGACTGGGCTGGACCAGGCCATAGTCAGGAGCCAGGAACTTAATCCAGGCACTTAATTAATTAATTAATTAAGCCAGGAACTTAATTAATGGTGGCAGGGACCCCAGTGCTTGAGCTGTTGTCTTGTCTTGCAGGGCGCACATGAGCAGGACGCTGCATTCGGGAGCAGAGCCAAGCCTTGGACGCAAGCCCTTATTGTTAAGGGATTCAAGGTGCTCCAAACAGCGTCTTAACTGCTCCCCAGCACTCCTGCCCTGCACTTGACTTCCAGCAGACGCCCAGCTCCCTGTTTGCCTTGAGTCAATGCCCTGGGCTCTAACGTAGAGTTCCACATGCTAGGAAGTTGGTTGGAGACACACTCTGTTCGTGGAAGCATCATGAAGCAAGTATTCACACATTGATGAATGCGACAAACAGGGTCCCTGGGGCTCAGAATCTGGACAAGCCAAGATAAGGAGGGAAATGCATTTAATGTTGGCGTGGGTTGCTCTGGGCTAAGACAACATGCATGTCAAGGAATCCGTGGCTGCGGAACAGAGAAATTTAGGGATGCTTAGACCAAGGGTAGGCACCTTTCCCCACGAAAGGGCCAGATGGCAGATAAAGCCATCATATGGCCCTTGCTGAAATAGTTGTCTCTGTCTTGAGAACCCCTTGGCACGCAGGAGCCACACGGTCTACCTTGCACAGGTTCATCTTTTGGTGGGACATTAGAGAGTTGTCCACTGGAGGGCGCTGTTGGCAGGGAGAGTTTGGGAACTAGAAATAGAAAGTTTGGTGAATTGTTTTCTTGGAAACAATTAAGATAAAACTATGAAGAGTATTGGTCAAAGTCCAGGACAGGGAGGAGGAAGGGAGGAGGAGGAGGAAGTTCTTGCTGATTGTGTTGAGTGTCAGCCAGGCCGAGCTGTGTGCCAGGTGCTTAGTCGTTTCCTCCAAATGCGGCTGTGCAAGCGTTCTGTAGACACGGCTGCCGTCTCCAGTGGGAGGACTTCGAGTAAGGCAGATGACCCTCCGCCACGCGCTGGCCCTCATCCAACCTGTAGAAGACCTTAAGAGCCGAGAGTGAGGTTCCCCTAAGAAGGCATTCTGTCTCAACTCCTTGACATAGAAACCCAGCCCGAGGTTCCAAGCTGCTGGCCTGTGCATGTGGGACTCAAGACAACTGCCAGCCTGCAGGCCTGTTCCATGGACTTCAGCTTTGCCAGCCCCAAGATAAGTGAATAAATTCACTTAAGTATTATTTATTTGAGAGGCAGAGTGACAGAGAGAGAGAGAGAGAGAGAGAGAGAATCTTCCATCTTCTGGTTCATTCTCCAAATGGCCACAACAGCCAAGGATGGGCCAAGCTGAATCCAGGAGCCAGGAACTCCGTCTGGGTCTCCTGCCTGAGTGGCAAGGGCCCAAGCACTTGGGCCATCTTCTGCTGCCTTCCCAGGCACGTTAGCAGGGAGCCAGATCAGAAGTTGAGCAGCTGGGACTGGAAGAGCTGCTCATAGGGGATGCCAGCATGGCACGTGGCAGCCTAACCTGCTATGCTACAATGCTGGCCAGCAAGTGCATTCCTCAAAAGTATCTCCCTTTGGGGGCTGGTGCTGTGGCACAGTGGGTTAAATTTCCATCTGCAGCTCTAGCATCTCATAGGGGCAGCTGTTCAAGTCCTGGCTGCTCCACTTTTAATCCAGCTCCCTGCTAATGTGCCTGGGAAAGCAGCAAAGGGTGGCCCAAGTGTTCGGGCCTCTGCACCCACGTGGGAGACCCGGAGGAGGGTTTGGGCTCATGGCTTCGGCCTGGTCCAGTACTTACTGTTGTGACCATTTGGGAAATAAACCAGCAGATGGAAGACTTCTGTTTCTTCCCCCTCCATGCTCTGTAACTCTTTTTTTTTCTTCTCTCTTTTTTAAAGATTTATTTATTTACTTGAAAGGCAGAGTTACAGAGAGGCAGAGAGAGAAGTCTTCCATCTGCTGGTTTACTCCCTAATTGGCTGCAAAGGCCGGAGCTGTGCTGATCTGAAGCCAGGAGCCAGGAGCTTCTTCCCAGTCTCCCACATGGGTGCAGGGGCCCAAGGACTTACGTCATCTTCTACTGCTTTCCAGGCCACAGCAGGGAGCTGGATCGGAAGTGGAGCAACCATATGGGGAGCTGGCACTACAGGCGGTGGCTTTACCCACTACGCCATAGCACTGACCCTTGTAACTCTACTTTTCAAATACATAAAACACATTATTTTAAAAATATCTCCCTTACAGGGCTAGCACCGTGGCTCACTCGGTTAATCCTCTGCCTGTGGCACCAGCATCCCATATGGGCGCTGGGTTCTAGTCCCGGTTGTTCCTTTTCCAGTCCAGCTCTCTGCTGTGGCGTGGGAGGGCAGTGGAGGATGGCCCAGGTGCTTGGGCCCTGGACCCACATGGGAGACCAGGAGGAAGCACCTGGCTCCTGGCTTCGGATCGGTGTAGCTCCAGCCATAGCAGCCATTTGGGGGGTGAACCAACAGAAGGAAGACCTTTCTCTCTATCTCTCTCACTATCTAACTCTGTCAAAGAAATTAAAAAAAAAAAAAAATCCCTTTCTCTCTGTGTAGACACATGCACACACAGCTATTGGTCTGCTTCTCCAGAGAGCGCTGGTTAACACAGCAGTTCTGAAAACACCTGTTAACCCAACTACCATGATAGATCACGCTGGGCGCTGAGCCTTCCCTCCGACACAGCCAAAGTCTGCAGAGCCATTCCCTGGCCAGGTGGCTCCTGTGGGGCACCATTCTTCCCCGGGGGCCAGGAAAGAAGAGAGATTTTGCTGGAAAGAGAATGCAGAGCAGGTGGCTGCAGCGTCCTGGGTGAGGGTTTCTGTGGGGACTCCTGGACCCTTGCTGGAAATTCAGCATCCACAGTGAACGCCTTTCCCCGTCCACCTGCTTCCTGCCCCCACCCCCGATCTCCCTCGTCCCCATTCAGCAGAGTGTGCAGAGTATGCAGCGGGGCTGCTGGGCCAAGAGGCGCTGTGGGCACGGGTGCCATGGCTGCCCTTGTCTCCCAGGACCCCCCAAGCCATGGTCACGGCCACCTGTCTACCTCTCAAGGGCCCCACGCCTCCGACTATCATAAGTTGGCTCCTAGAGAATGCTGTGCAATTTCTTGCCCCCCCCCCCCCCGGCTGTCCTGGGGCCCACCTGACCTCGTGAATACACGCAGATGAGCCTGTGTGCGCATCCGTGTGCTTTGGGCCTTCCTATGCCAACAGAGAGAATCTGTTTAATTCAGCAGGAGAACTAATCAACTTAGTGGGGATCCAAAAACCAGACTACTTCTTCTTCTTCCTTTTTTTTTTTTTTTTTTAATGAGTTGCCTCTCTCCATTCTGTCAGATGGTATTAGTTTAGATAAACAGCCGATTGGCGATTACAGATGGGTGGTCCTGGGGCGGAGAGGACAAGAGTAATTGGCCACATGAAAGATCCTGGCTGATTGGCTCTCCCTATGGCCGAGCAGCAGTAAATGCCTTGTAGAATTATTATATAGAGGGAATGAATTTTAAAAATTTATGCTTTCCTATGTTCGTCTCTTCATCACATGGTTCTTTAAAAATATCATCCTCAAAAGGCAATTTTAAATATTTAACAAGATCACTCCTGATTAAAATCTAATAAAAGGTGGGGGTTGCTGTCACATGAAATAACCATCAGATAACCCAAGGTGGAGAAATTCCAGAGGGTGTTCGAGCCGGCTCCCACGTGGGCATCCCACCTCCGTGCCCATCTTAATCCAAGAGGTCTGTGTGTTTTCCTTGGGAGGTAGAACCCCAGCTCCAAGGCTGGGCAGCCCGCCTCCTGGGGCACCCCACTATCTACCCCTCCTCCTTTGCAAGCACTGACCAAATGGCTTGGTTAGGATGAGGAGAGCAGCCTTGAGATCCCCCCAAGATCCCACTGTCCCCAGCCCAGCCTGCAGCCACAGAGCCTGGGCAGCCAAACAGAAACAGGTGGATGAGCCCAGGGTAGTGAGCCTGCCGCTCGGCGCCTGGTAATTTCCAAAGGCGGGGACTCCATTTTCCTCCTGGACGTCTTTGGGCAAGACTGCCTTAGCTTTGGACAAAGTGCCTTTTGCAAGCTGGTCCTTTTGGGACAGAATCTGAGAATAAGGCTGTATTTAAGTGATACCCCACAGTGTCCTGTCCTGTGGGTTCGTGGTGTTGAGTTTCCGCGGTGCAGAACTTCAGTCAAGTTAAGGTGCTTTAAATGGTGAGAAGCTCACACATGATCAGCGCCTTGCACGTGCCCAGGAGAGCCCTTGCAGCCTAAAAATACGGTGCAGAGACAAATGAAATGATGACACTGCACCTGCTCCAACCCGCAATTCAGACCCTCTCAGTGAGGGTCTTCCAGATGCGCTGGAAGCTATCACAGTTGTTGAAGCCACAACCACCATCTCTCCCCTCCCCTCCCCTCCGCTGTCCTCCTCTCCCATCCCTTCCCCTCCCCTCCCCTCCCCTCCGCTGCCCTCCCTTCTCCTCCCCTCCCCAAATCTGAGTGCTCCCCACGGAAGGTTGCCTTAAAACACAGTACATTTTCCGAGTCTTCGGGCTTCCTCTCTTCCCCGCTCCCCGCCACACAAGGACACTGGAGGAGCTCTGCCATTTGGGGTCTGGCCCCTCACCCGCTCTTCATACATAACGCTGAACCACACGGAGCTGCAGACATGAGCCATTTGGATCTCAGCGATGCCTCCCCATGGGCCCACTGACCTCTGTCTCCTCTGATCTTTTTGCCAGCCTTGAGGGGGGCACCATTTACTCTCCCCCCAGGACAGCTGGGCAAGCTTGGAGCAGCAAACCCCGAGTTCATGGGGTAAACAATGATAGAGCCCAGCATAAATCCCATGTCTGCTACTTCCTGGCGGTGTGGCCTTGAGCAAGCACCGGTTCCCCACAGCCTGGTTCCTAATCTGAAACATGGGGTATCTTTAGCTCCTGTTTTGTGGAATGTCATGAATATTCAATAAGATAGTGCACAGTAGAGCCGAGCCTCGTCCCTGGTACCCTGACACTCAGCAACCGTGATCTTACTATTCCTATGGCTACTGTTTTGAGATACTGAGGCAGGTAGCCAGAGGCAGCATGGGTGCTTCTAGAAGATTCTAAAAGGAAGAACAGATGTTGGTGACCAGGAGCTGTGCCTGCCACAGCTGTGGTGTATCAGGTGGCTACAATGGCCTGAGCAGGACAGAGAGAAGTTGCCTCTCTAAAGGCATGCTGCCGCCTATGAGGGAGTCTCCCTTTCAGCTCCACCCATACATTAGCTTCCCCCAGACCCACCAGTGCCGCTAAGGCCTCGCCCCACACCCTCTGAAGTGGCACTCTATGGTGACCGGGTCTGAGGCTTCGTGGAAGCCAGGAAGGCTCAGGCTGGGGTCACCTGCTGGCCTGGTCAGCAGTCCCTGCTTGGCCCTCTCATCTCTGTCTTGGATCCCTGGGCCCCCCTTGGGTGTACCAGGGCCCTCCTGCGCCCCTTTTCCTGCTCTGTCCTCTGCCAATCTCCCTCCTAGCCCCCCTCCATGCCCCCAGACACACGGGGAAAAACTCACATCAAAGAGTTAATGGGAAAGTCACGAACATTCTAGTTTCCTGGGGCTGCCGTAACAAAGCCCCACGACAGAAAGGTCAGTCTCAGGGTTCCGGAAGCTCCAAGTTCAAAATCGAGGCAACAGCAGGGGGTGCTCCCAGGCCTGCCTCTAGTTCGGTCGGTGGGTCCCTGGCTCGTGTCAGATCCCCACTTTCCACAAGGATACCCGTGTGCTAGAGTTAGGGGCCCATCATAACTCACTACCTTAGCCATGACCCACTAGGACTTCCCATGTTGCTTTGAGGGGGATGTGACTGAACCCACAGCAAGGGTTCCCCTGAGGCTGGGAGGGGAGACGCACGGGCACCCAAGGAGGTTTAACCGAGTTGCAGGTTGTGTTGTTTAATAGGATGGGGACAACATATATCCAGCGTGTTATTCTTTGTACTTTTAATTTGTCTTAACAAGGTAAAGAATAGAAGAGGTAGAAACTCACGATGACAGAGAACAAAGGTGGGGTGGAGGCGGGCTTTGGAGCAGGGGTTAGGGTCCTGCATCCCACATTGGAGTTCCTGCCCTGCCTCCGCTTCTGACACAGCTTCCTGCGAATGTGCAACCTGGGAGGCAGCAGGTGATGGCCACGAGCGTGGGTCCCTGCCACGAGCGTGGGAGACCCAGATGGCGCTCCTGGCTCCTGCCTTTGGCCTGGCTCAGCCCCAGCTGTTGTGGGCTTCTAGGGAGCGAGCGAGCCAGGGGATATAAGATAACTCTCTGTCACTCTGCCTTTCAAATAAAGAAATAAATAAATCTTTAAAACAAAAATAAAATGGGTTGGATTTCTTGGAGGTGTCCGCGTAGCATACTGTATAACTCAGGAAAGTTGGAGACAAAGAATTAGCAAGTGCATATAAAAATAGAATCAGTGGGAAGAAAAAGTCAGTTACCAACCTCAGGAAAAACAAAAAGGTTGCACGAGAAAACGAATGTCGTCATAAGCCATGCCACGTGGCTCAGCTTTGAACAATATTTACGTAATGATGTTTGTAAACACTAAATAGCAGTTTAATACGTACTCACGTCTAGCACGCTGGCCGGATGGAGGAGGGAAAATGTGTACAGCCAGAGACGAAACCATTGGTTTCCATGGGAGGAGCCTGCGAGAAAGAGCAGTCGACTCTTGCTTTGCAGCCACGAGGAAGATTCTAGAAACAATGACTGCCAAGGGTTGCAATGGCTGCCTTCTGGACAGGAATGCCACGTGGGTGGGGAGCAGGGAGCCGACGGCCAGTTCTCATCATAAGCTGGTGGCATTCTGTGGCTTTGAAAAGCATTATTCCAGTTTCACATTGCGTAACAGCGGGGAGACGGTCAGGGGATTGCGTTGTGGAGCGATATTCATGGTTGTGCAAACACGCAGCTAAGACAGCCATGACGCTGCGTGGCGACTCGGCCTTAGGGGACCCCCGCTGCATATGCAATCTGCTTCAGATGAGACGCCGTTAACCAGCACAGGGCTGTATTTTGATCAAGTGCACACGGAGACAGTTTCTGAAAGCGAACACACATTCAGCACCTGTGGCACTGGACAGCCGAAGACTCCCAGACAATGGAAGGTTGGAGTGGCTTCTTCCACTTCCAAGTAGGGTCACTGGGGACCATTCCGTGGTGTGGCGGGACTGTGCCCTGTGCTGCTGAAAGCTGCCCACAGCAGCCTGGCCATTGTGTGTCAGACACCCGTAGCATGTCCCCAGTTGCGACCATCAGCAACAGCTCCAGGGGACAGCAGTCCCGTGTGGAGACAAGCGCTCTGCAGTTGAGAGCCCGCTACCCTCAGCGGGTGTTTCCCCAAGAGAGGGGCGTTCCTTAACCCACATGGGCAGCAGACAGTGGGGACGAATGGCCCCCTAGGAGGGCTGGAAGGGAAGGTGTGTCCTCCAGGCATCACCCGAGAGTGTCTTTTCCCATTGCCGGCAGCTTAGCTCTGGTCTTGATTCGATCACGAGCCGGGTGGTGCCCAGACCTCCCGGGCAGCCCCCACCATGGTTCACCTGGCTGAGAAGCGCATGCGGCGCTCGCTCCTTTTCCGGGAGAGCTTGCTTTCTGGTTCTCAGTAATGCCCACCGGCGGCTCAGGGCTCGGCTGGCTCAGCCCTGCTGCCTGCAGCCCCTTGATCTGTCCTTGGCTGCAGAGGGCGAAGCAGTGCCGACGAGACAGGAATGAGCCAGGCTTCATTATCTCTTGCCGGCGCTGCGAGGTCTGTCTTGCTGGTTCAGCTCAGAAGGAACCCCCAGCTTTCTCTGCGTGTTTGCTCCCCTGCCTGCAAGTCTTTTCCAGCTGTTTATCCCGTGCATGAAAAAAAGAATGTGTATTTTTCTTCATCACCGCACCTGCTACCGAAGTGACTCATTTACAAATTCATCTTGGCATCTGTTAACGATTTTTTTTACCTGGGCCCCAAGGGCAAAGCTTCTTACCTGTCTGGCTTCAAATTATGGTGCATAAGTATCTTCTCTCCCCCCTCCCAGGTTTCCACAGCAGGCAGGAGCAGCTGGGAATTGGTGGGGGGCCCTCGTTTCCGCACCAGATCAAACAGACGGGTCTGGCAGCCGGAGATGCCTGAAGGCAGGTGTGCCCACCTGGCCAGAGCCAGGCCCCACCTTGCACGCTCCCTGCTCGGCAGCCCGATCACTCCAGCCTGCAGACCTGCTGTCTAGACGGCCCCCCCCCTGCCCCGCCCCCCCATGGAGCCGCTTAATCCACTTGGCATTTGGAGCCCAACGCGTGAGTGCTCTCTTGATGTGAAACTGGGGTCCCTGGAGCTCCACCCAGGGTGGGGAGAGGCAGCTGATTAGAAAACAGGTTTGAACGCTGGCTGGAACAAATCAGCAGTTAGGAAGGTAGCTGGGGACAGGCCCGGGTGGATCCCGTGGCCATTTCTACTGCATTTTTAATTTGACCTTCTGGCTGTTTACCTTTGGCCACGAATATGTTGCCCCCTTCCCAAGCCTTCATTTCCAGCCAAGTCCCAAGTTCCCAAGGTCCCAAGTTCCAGTGTGCTGCAAGCTCGCTGAATAAATTGCCAACAGACCCCTTCGTTTTTTAGTGCAGCTTAAGGACAGAGGGTGGATCGCACACAAGACTTTTCAGCATCACACTTCCCACTGAGATTTCCTGTTAAAAACAAACCCAAAAAAAGCTCTTCAGGGGGGAGGGGGGAGGCGTGGCTCCGGCGTCGCGGCGCTGCAGCGACCACCAGGGGGCGCTGACGCCATGTAATGGAAACCACAAAGAACGTTGTGGAAAAAAAACACGGGTGTCTTGGAGCCTCCGGGCTGGGGGCGGCCCGGAGCGTCCCAGAATTTGCTGCTGATGCGGCAGCGGTGGGAGGGGCTGGCCCAACGCCCACCTCCTGGAGTTGGGGGAGGGCAGACACTGCCTCTGAGCTGTTTTGGGTGGGACCTGGGAGGGAAGGCACTGGCTGAGTGCCTTGTGCATTCCAGGTGGGGGAGATGGCCACAGGGCTTGGCCTCCTAGTCCGTGTGACTGCCCCAGGACAGAGGCTGTGGCCCACGCCTTACAATGCAGAGGATGGCCCTACAGGAAAGAGTAATGTAGCCAAGATGCCCCGGTGTGAGGCTGCAAATTGTGAGCTGCAGACTCCGGAGGCAAGGGGAAGGCCACTGGAGACTACGGGGTAGCAGGCCTGGGCTCAGAGGAGAGAAAAATCCAGGATCCAGGGTGGGTGTGCTCAATGCCGGGTGTGCCGGGGTCCCCTGGGGGCCGGTAGCATCTGAGTTGGAGCCAAAGGCAGCGGTTTGGGGCTGTGCCAGGCTGAGGCTGGGACAGCTCGCCCTGGACCCCGGCAGCAGGTGCCAGAATTCTTGGTTATTGCCAGGTGTCGCTCTTCCTGCTGCGCCCTCCCTCCCAGCCCCCTCTCTGTCGTCTTTCCTAGGCCCTATACTGCCCTTCACTCCTCTCTGGGCACTGGGACTCCCAGGCAGAAGCCACGTGTTTTTTTTTTTCCCCCCACAGGCAGAGTTAGAGAGAGAGAGAGAGAAAAGTCTTCCCTCCGTTGGTTCACTCCCCTAATGGCCGCTATGGCTGGAGCTGTGCCGATCCAAAGCCAGGAGCCCGGTGCTCCCTCCCGGTCTCCTATGCGGGTGCAGGGACCCAAGCACTTGGGCCATCCTCCACTGCTCTCCTGGGCCACAGCAGAGAGCTGGACTGGAAGAGGAGCAACTGGGATTAATACCTGGCACCCCAACCAGGACTAGAACCTGGGGTGCCGGAACCGCAGATGGAGGATTAGCCAATTGAGCCACAGTACTGGCCCAAGCCATGTTTTGAATAGAGAGAGACTTTCTGGGGCCCGCATGGCGTCTCCTGAAGTGTCGTGGAAGACCTTAAAGGCACTGGTGCACGTGGATCAAGACACAGCAGCTCGAGCCTCGGCCTGAGCAGGGCTCAGTACTTGAGTGCTTCGCCATAGGTGCTAAGGGGCATGGTGGAGCTGCTGGTCCCACGACTGGTCCCACGGCTACACCTGCTGGATGCAGCAGCTCGTGCAGGACCAAAGCTCTCTGCCAGGGAAGGTCTCTGCTGGAGGCCAGCTCTCTGCTTCTGGAAAGGACTCGTTTTCTGGAGGACTCGAAGGATGTGGAGCTGCGCCACACTGCTTCTGCCCTGTGCGTGGACAGCCTCGCCTGCTGTGGGCGGACGCGAGCAGCCTCGCTCGCCAGTGGCTGGCCAGGCATCTTCCTTCCCCACCCTGCATCCTGGGAAGCCAGGACGTGATGTAGATGTTTGCTTGCTCAGTTTCCATAGCGAAAGCCCCACTCCTAAGAGAGACAAGAACGTGCTCCCGGGTCTACTGGAAATGTATTTGAAATTTGTAGTTGATGAACAAGGCACCGACTTGTGTCTGAGGCAGCGCTGGGCTTTTCAAAGCCCCAGTTGCATAGATTCAGTTCCCTTTGGTGAGGAAAGCCTTTGCCAGACAGGGAGGGGGGTGAGGCTCTGTGCTGGACACAAGACCTTCCCTTATGGAGAAAGCGAAGCTGCAGCCCGCTGGTCTGGGCTGCAGGGACGGCACGATGTCATGTCCAGTCTCTGGGTACCCAGAGGACTCCCCCATGCTCTAGAGGGAGCCGGCGGCAGCCATGACAGTCGCTTGCTTGGATATTGCAGTTTAGCAATGCTTAGGAACAAATTCCTACTACAAACTGGGAAGCGTCAAACACCACAGAATTTAGGAGACCAGAAGCCGACAGGCAAGGTGCTGGAGGGGCTGGGTACTTTGTGGGGTTCCCAGGGGGAATCTGGCTTCTCGTTTTGCTGGCAGTCGGCTGTCTCTTGGCTTCCAGCTGTGGGATCCTGGGCCCTGACTTCAGAGTGCGTGGCCACCTTCCCCCTGCGTGTCTGCGTCCTCATGGAGGATCTCCCATCCTGTCTGTCCTTTGCTTACTGGGTCACCAGAGAGGTTGCAGTGAGAGCTCTCTGCTCCGTCCCGACCCCATCTCACCCAAGCGCATCTACAATGACCCCATGTCCATATGAGTCACTCTCTGAGTTAGCAGGGGTTAGGGGTTTAACATCTCTTAGAGGATGCAATTCAACCTTTCATTGAAAGAAAGAAAAGAAACAAGGAAGATCGGAAAGGAGACACATGTGAGGAACAGGGATGCATGAGGTATGAAATAGCACAGGACTGTGGAGGGAGAGGGGGCTCCTCTGGCCTCTCGGGAGCCCACCCCAGTTGCTGAGCAGGCCCCGCCCTCATCCCCCTCCCCCACACCCCGCCTGTGCCCTGGGAACCTCACATGTGTCTAAACACTGCCCGTGCCCAGCAAGGTATGGGAAATGACAGATTGACCTTGCAGCCTGTTATCGTCACCTGTGCCATACAAACATGCGTGAGTCAGGTGGCCCCAAGGCTACAGAAGTTACCCTGCCTTGTTCTCAGGAGCCCTCATGGCTGCAGCACAAGGAGCCCCCAGGAGGCCTGGCCCCCCTCTTCCTTGATGCACACTCATGGCCTTTCCCTAATGAACAAGAGCACGGCGTTGGGTTTTCCTGGGTCTGAGTGCGCCGGTTAGAGTCCCCTCGCCTCCAGTGGGGTTGCGTTGAGAATTCAGGGCAAAAATGCGTGTTGTGTGCCAGCCTCACCCCACTGTCCCCGTTGCAGTAACGCTGCCACACTGCTCTGTGGGTTGCGGGCCTGTGGGTTGGGGACAGTTGGGTGACTTTTTCCTCCACAGAGCAGCAAGCTTACGCTTGGCGATACCTGCTTGGGACACAGTGACAAGCCAGGGCTCCTCTCTGTTTCCATGGAGCACCTGTCATTGTCTCAGCGCGGGGATGGGGCAGGTTTCCATTTTCAGGAACCATCTGAGATTCTGGCTCCTTTTCTTTTCTTTCTTTCTTTTTTTTATACAGATTTTATTTATTTATTTGAGAGGTACAGTTACAGAGAGAGGGAAAGACAGAGAGAGAAGTCTTCCATCCGCTGGTTCACTCTGCAACAGCTGGAGCTGCGCCAATCCAAAGAGCCTGGAGCTTCTTTTGGGTTTCCTGCATGGGTGCAGGGGCCCAAGCACTTGGGCCATCTTCCGCTGCTTTCCCAGCCCATAGCAGAGAGCTGGATTGGAATTGGAGCAGCTGGGATATGAACCAGTGCTGTCGTAAGGAGGCGGCTTTATCCATTGTGCCACAATGCCAGCTCCCGAAATGGCATCATGTAAGTATATCAAGAACTGTGAAAACTTGAGATTTTACTCTGTTTGCAAGCTAACAAGTTAGCCCACCACAGTTTGTGGGTACAGCAGAAGACACAAGACTTCAGAGACAAATATGATTATTACTTACAGTCAGAGCAGTAGACAGTGCAGGTGCTGAAGGGGCCTGGCCTCACCCCTCTAGCCTTTGTGTGCTTTTCTGATTCCCACCACACCTTGTCTGTTTCTTTTCAAAAGGAGCCAACTTCTGAAGAGCCATCTCATGTTTTTAAGGTTCCCTACTACCAAGCCAGGCAGATATGGTATTGCTACTCTGATGGTGTGGTTACAGCCACCTTAATCAAACCGAGTCACGTGTTCAGACCTGGCCCTGGGTGAAACAGACAGACAGACACAGGCCCCTCCCCACTTAACTCCATCTTCTCTTCTGTCCCAGGTCACGACCGCCTGGCTGCCCAGCCACACTCGGAGTTGGCAGTGATGTATGGCTGTGTTTTCCCCCATGCCGTGTGAGTGGAAGCGTGCCTCCGTCTGCTCCAGCTACCATAACAAAGTCTCACAGGCTGGGTGTCCCACACCGCAGAAATGGATTTGCTCATAGTTCTGGAGGCTGGAAACCTGAGACTAAAGTGTGGACATTGTTGGGTCCTGCAGAGGCTGTTTGGCTTGAGGCCGTCACCTCCTCCCAGCTTCCTCACAGGGTCATTCCCCTGGGTGTGTCTGCATCCTAATCTCTTCTTTTTATCTTTCAAAGACTTCTTTTTGTTTGAAATGCAAAGTGGAGCCTGCGCTGTGGAGCAGTAGGCTAAGCCTCTGCTTGCCGGGCTAGAATCCCATATGGACGCTGGTTCGAGTCCTGGGTGCTCCTCTTCCCATCCAGCTCTCTGCTAATGGCTTAGGAAAGCAGGGGAAGATGACCCAAGTCCTTGGGCCCCTGCATCCCCACAGGAGACCCAGGAGAAGCTCCTGGCTCCTAGCTTTGGATTAGCTCAGCTCCGGCCATTGCGGGCATTTGGGGAGTGGACCAGCGGATGAAGGACTCTCTCTCTCTCTTTTTCTCTCTCCTCTGTCTGTAACTCTACCTCTCAAATAAATAAATAAAATCTTAAAAACAAAAAAAGAAATGCAAAGTGACAGAGGGAGAGAGATAAAGAGAGGCCGAGAGAGATCTTGCATCCATTGGTTCACTCCCCAAATATTTACACTGGCTAGGGCTGGGCCAGGCCCAAGCCAGGAGCCAGAAACTCCATCCAGGTCTCCCAGTTGGGTAGTAGGGTCCTAAGTTCTTGGACCATCTTCTGCTGCTGTTCCAGGCACATTCACAGGGCTAATCTCTTCTGGGAACAGCAATCATGTTGGACTAGAGCCTGCCCTAAGGGTCTGTTTTTACCCTGATTACCTAATGCCACATAGGATCACACTCTAAGGTACGGGCACAGGACTTCAACACATGAATTTCGAAGGGACACAGTTGGCTGTGTGCAATTCCGTGTGCCTTCCTAGGAGGACATCTCCTGCCCTGGACTCCGCCATGGGCCCCCCATAGGCTGGAACAACATAGACTGGGGCAAGCTTGTCAGCCTCAAGGTTAACAGCATCGGCTCCCTCCAATGACCTCAGAGCTGCTGCATGGGCCGCACTGTCCACCGGCGGGGAGCCCCGGCCTCTGCCCACTGCATGAGCGAGAAGTCCCTTCTTTGTTCTTTGACCCACATTTCCACTGGAGTCTCTTGTTAGAGCGGCTCCTCCCAGCCTAAGGTGCAGATGGAATGGGGGAGAATGTTAACAGGGGAAATGCAGCCCAGGGTAACTGAATTCATTTCCTGTTCCTCTCTGTGTATGTTAGGCAAGGTGGATGATAATGTAAAGGCAATGATGCCCTCAAACCATCTCTGTCTCCAGTGGATCCTGGAAATAAATTGAACTGGCAGGAGGAGACGAGACAAAAGGAGGCATTTGACAGGAGCAATTGCAAGAATAGCTTGAGCTTCCAAGACATGAGCTTGAGATGAAGTTTTATTTTCTGGTTTTCCATGTATCGTTATTTTAAAATATTTTGGTATGGAAAATATTATGTAACAGGTAGGTTATAAAACACATTCACCTAATGATCCCCAGGTACCAACTTCTTAACTAAGAACGGAAATGCCACCTGTCGCTAGCTTGGTTGTATGTGCCTATGAATGCCAGGCCTGTGGGGGAGAGTCATTGGGTTAGCCGGCCATGTGGATTAGGGAAGACTTGGGCCTGAAAGACCACCCATTAAGCTGTAGCAAGAAAACCTTAGGATGAGTGGTGTAGTGATTGAAAACGCTCAGCTACGGCTTGGGGGCATGGTGGTGTGGAATGGTGGGAGTGCACTGTGGCTTTAGAATAAGGAGTTTGTACATTTTTATTTATGAACTTTTGGCTTCTAGAAAAGTCTATTTATTGAGCCCGAATCACTTCTTCAATGCATTTCTGCTGTTTTCCTGCGCAGCTGTGGGATTTTTTTTTTCTTTAGAGGTAAAAGGCCCTTGTTTGCGAATCTATTGCTACTGACATTAATGATGATCATTCTAAATTTCAGAGTTGCAAAAGCACAAGTAACTCATCGCAGTCTTTAAGATTGAATATCGGCCGGTGCTGTGGCTCAATAGGCTAATCCTCCGCCTGCGGCGCCGGCACACCGGGTTCTAGTCCCGGTCGGGGCGCCGGATTCTGTCCTGGTTGCCCCTCTTCCAGGCCAGCTCTCTGCTGTGGCCCAGGAGTGCAGTGGAGGATGGCCCAGGTGCTTGGGCCCTGCACCCCATGGGAGACCAGGAAAAAGCACCTGGCACCTGGCTCCTGCCATCGGATGAGCGCGGTGCGCCGGCCACGGCAGCCATTGGAGGGTGAACCAATGGCAAAGGAAGACCTTTCTCTCTGTCTCTCTCTCTCTCACTGTCCACTCTGCCTGTCAAAAAAAAAAAAAGGGAATATCAACACACAGGACAATAGAACCACAGACGTGGCTTACTGTCTCTGTGCACCGCTTAACGTGTGCAAGTGCTTTGCAGTTTACAAAACACGTTCAAAACCACTGCCTGAACTGATCTTCCTGTTAAGTTGTGGAAGTGTTTTGCTCCCCTGGTTTTACAACCTAAGCTCTGTGAAGTCATGGGAGGGGTGTGACTGTAGTGAGAGGCAGAGACTGGACTCCAGATCAGGTCTTCTGAATAAACCAGCTGCGCTGCTTTCTAGATTGCTTTTTTTTTTTTTTTTCTCACTGGCCTTGACCCTGGCTGGAAGGCTTGTTCAGCAATGCGCATTCTAATATGTTCCGGAAGAACTGGTAGCTAGCAAGGCAGAGTCGGGTCTTGCTGCTGTTGTAGCAAATGATCACAACTGGGTGGTTTATTTATTTATTTTCACTTTCCCATCTTAAGGAGCAGCAGTTATCTTGGCCTCTCCTCATACCCAGTGTGTGCTCCCATGCTTCAGGGCTACAGTCACACATCAAAGTAGAGCAAGTCTGAGCTAGAACATTCTCCTGGTGGGCCCCCTGTGGGTCGACACAGAAGAAAGCAAAGCAGAACGGAGCAAGTAGAATAGAGAGATGATGTTCATGGGTGCGATGATGAGGGTGATGGTGATGATGGTGGTGATGATGATGATGCTGTGATGGTGATGATGATGGTGGTGATGATGATGGTGATATGATTATGGTGATATGATGATGATGGTGATGATGATGATGATGGTGGTGATATGATGATAATAGTCATATGATGATGGTGATGTGATGGTGATGATGGTGGTGATGATGATGATGCTGTGATGGTGATGATGATGGTGGTGATGATGATGGTGATATGATTATGGTGATATGATGATGATGGTGATGATGATGATGATGGTGGTGATATGATGATAATAGTCATATGATGATGGTGATGTGATGGTGATGATGGTGGTGATGATGATGACGGTAGTGATGATGATGATGATGCTGTGATGGTGATGATGATGGTGATATGATGATGGTGATATGATGATGATGGTGATGATGATGATGGTGGTGATATGATGATAATAGTCATATGATGATGGTGATGTGATGGTGATGATGGTGCTGATGATGATGGTGCTGATGATGATGATGGTAGTGATGATGATGATGATGCTGTGATGGTGATGATGATGGTGGTGATGATGATGGTCATATGATGATGATGATGGTGGTGGTGATATGATGATAATAGTCATATGATGAAGGTGATGAGATGGTGATGATGATGATGATGGTGCTGATGATGATGGTGCTGATGATGATGACGGTAGTGATGATGATGATGGTGATGATGATGGTGGTCATATGATGATGGTGGTGATTATGGTGGTGATGATGATGGTAGGGATGATGATGATGGTGGTGGTGATGATGATGGTGATGATGGTGGTGATCATGATGGTGATGTGATGATGCAGGTGAGGCTGTGCTGGCGAAGCCGATGAACACGATGACAGCTATTCTTTGTTGAGCTCACACTCTAGTCAGGCAGCCATAACTCTGTGGGGCAGGTACTATTGTTACGTTCATGTTACAGATGCAGAAGATGGGGCACTGAGAAGCCATCAGCACACAGTCATGGAGCTGTGAAGGGGTGGAGCCCTGGACTGGAGCCCGGTCTTAGGATACTCGGCTCTCCATTCCCTCCCCTGCACTGCAGGGATGCGGGGGCACTCCCTGCTCTGCTGCAGGGAGAGAAGAAGTGAGTTGGGCAGCAGAGCACCAGCGGTGAACCCTCTTCAGCAGAGGATGCAGGCCCTACTGGGGTCTCAGAAACTAGCAGGACTTGGCGGGGCGGGGGTGCTGGCCCTTCCAGTGCTCCCAGAGTTTCCATCATCAGGAGGCTGGCTGTGCGGGGAGTGGGGAACGCAGGACTGTACTCCAGGAGAGCTCCAGGCTGCTGGGCCAGGCCTGAGGCTTGGCGCTCAGGAAGAGATCCCCCCGGCTGAGGTCTACCTCTGTGCTACCATGAGGTCTACCATGGTGCTCATAGTGATGGTGCGACTGGCGTAGCATCCTCTTTGTCAAAAAGTCACAGCCACACTGGGTGCGGAGAACAAAGCAGAGTCCAGGGGCCCGTGTCCAGGCCCAGAGACCAGCGATGCACTCACCTGCAGGAGGAGTTGCTGTAGGCATCCTGTGGCTGCCTGGCCTGGGACCAGGAGTGTGGAGTAGCGTGAGGGCCAGGGCTGCCGTCCCCCTCCCTTAAAGGGACAGCTCAGCTCTGAAGTAGGGTGGATGTGGACAGTTGCTAAGGCATTTTCCTGGCTCTGACTGGGGGAGAATTCTAGATGCTGACTTGCGCCAGTGGGAGAGACCTGTGGGGTCCCTGGGGAGGAAAAGCCACAGGCCCGAGGACAGAAGGTTGGCTGCCCAAGCTGGCTGGATTCTGGTCCCCGGGGAGCCAGCAGCAGGGCGCCCTGGCCTCCTGCCCTGAACTTTGGCCTCCTGCTCTCACTGCTTGGTCAGTTTTCTTGAGTCAGTTGCCCTGAGGACCCACTGTGGACTGGAGATGAACTGATTTTCTTAGCAGGAGAATTTGACGCTGGGTGTCGAAATTCTGCCTGGTTAGCGCTGATTCTAACCTGAGCCAATTGTATTTACACAAAGATTAGCAAACTTTTCCTTGTTGACTGAAGAAGGTCTTTTAAGTATCGGGCTTCCAAGAGCCCACCCTTAGTGTCTGTACCGTCACAGCTGCCCCCTCCCCTCCCGGTGGACCGGGAACTGGCCGTTTGTCTCTCACGCTGGCTGATTGCACATCAGTGAATCTGCCAAAGGACAGAATTTAGTCCAAATAAGTGACTTTTCCAGATTTTCCAAAATTACTCTTGAAGTAGAAATGTTATTATTTTGATCCATCTCTATTATTTTTTAAAGGTTTATTTTGAAAGGTAGAGTTATAGAGGGAGGAGGGAGAGAAAGAGCAAGCTTCCACCCACTAGTTCACTCCCCAGATGGTAACCACCGCTATGTGTAGGCCAGGGTGAAGCCAGGAGCCTGGAACTCCATCTGGGTCTCCTCCATGGGTGACAGCGGCCCAAGCACTTGGGCCATCTTCTGCTGTCTTCCCAAATGTGTTAGCAGACAGCTGGTGCCCATATGGGATGCCGGTGACACAGGTGGCTGTTTAATGTGCTTCGCCATGGCTCATGCCCCTGACCTGTCTCTGATGGACATCTCTGGAATGTTGCCTCTTCCCTCCTGCCTCTGTAGACCACTGTGTAACCTTGTCTGGGTGATGAGGCAAGATCCCCGTGCTGACATCTCGCCTTTTCCACCATCGCCAGGCCACGCCTCAGCCCCTCTGCCATGTGCCTCGTCACTGGGTGCTCTCAGGTGGGCCAGAGCCGCGTGGGCTGCCCTCCCAACACTGCACATACCCAGGGCTAGGCAGGCTGTGGGGAAGGGACCGTGTGTTCTGGGGCTTCTTTAGAGAGTTCTCTCAGACCTTGTGATTGGCCCAGAACTCCTTGGATGAGCAGGGAGTTGCACCTGTACTTTCTTTCTGAATCTTGAACGAGGCAGTCTATTTTGCCCCCTTTTAAAAAAAATTATTAGGCTGGCACTGTGGCATAGTGGGTAAGCCGCCACTTGCAGTGCCGGCATCCCATATGGGCGCTGGTTCGAGTCCCAGCTGCTCCACTTCCGATACTGCTCTCTGCTATGGCCAGGGAAAGCAGTAGAAGATGGCCCAAGTCCAAGTCCTTGGGCCCCTGCACCCGTGTGGGAGACCCAGAAGGAGCTCCTGGCTCCTGGCTTCGGATTGGCGCAGCTCTGGCTGTAGTGTCCAATGGGTAGTGAACCAGCAATGGAAGACACCCCCGCCCCGTGTGTGTGTGTGTGTGTGTGTGTGTGTGTGTGTGTGTCTGCCTCTCCTTCTCTCTCTATGTAACTCTGGCTTTCAAATAAATATAAATCTTTAAAAGGTCATTATGTATTTATTTGAAAGGTAGAGAGAAGCAGACACAGAGAAAGGAGAAAGAGATAGGCCATCGACTCAGTCACTTTTCAAATGTGCAAAATAACCAGCGAGGAGCCAGGCTGAAGCCAGGAGCCCTGAACCTCATCCAGGTCTCCCACGTGAGGAGCAGCCGCCCTACTACTGGAGCCAACAGCTGCTGCCTGCCAAGGTGCCCATTAGCAGGCAGCTGGATCGGAAGCAGAGCCAGATCTAGACCAGGCACTCAGGCGAGGGAGCAGGTGTCCCAGGCAGTGGTGACACCTCCCCAACAGGCTCTGTGTCTACAAGAAGGGTCCGAAGTCTTGTGCATATCAAAGTACTGCAGACTGCATGGCTTAAGGAGACAGCTCCGGAGGTCAAGGTGTGGGTGGGGAGAACTGTTCCCTCTTGGCCGGCGCCTCGGCTCACTAGGCTAATCCTCCGCCTGCGGCGCCGGCACACCGGGTTCTAGTCCTGGTCGGGGCGCCGGATTCTGTCCCGGTTGCCCCTCTTCCAGGCCAGCCCTCTGCTGTGGCCCAGGAGTGCAGTGGAGGATGGCCCAAGTGCTTGTGCCCTGCACCCACATGGGAGACCAGGAGAAGCACCTGGATCCTGGCTTCAGATCTGCACAGTGTGCGGCCATTGGAAGGGTTTGAACCAAAGACAAAAGGAAGACCTTTCTCTCTCTATCTCACTGTCCACTCTGCCTGTAAAAACAAAACAAAACAAAAAAACTGTTCCCTCTAAAGGGAGCGGGGAAGGGTATGTTCTCTTCGGCTTCTGGCAGCCTCAGGCGGTCCTGTGTTTATGCGTCTCCTACCTCCTCACTCACAACCTCGTTTGTTGTGTCTATCTAGGTATCTAGATGTCTCCTTTTTATCAGAATTCCAGTTATACTGATTTAGGGGCCACACTCACTCACAACTTCATCTTGGTTGAATCTGTAAAGACCCTATTTCCACATAGGGTCCCATTGAGAAGCCGGGATTAGGACTTCACCCCGTCTTGTTTGGTCGCTGCACACACACATCACCCACAGCACAGGGTGGACGGCAGTGGGTCCTGGGGAAACATGGCCCCAGCTAGATGGACTCTCAGCCTCTGAGGGGCACATGGAAGGCCAGCGTGACACAAGGCAGCCTTGCCCTACCTTGCTTCCTTCTCGCTTCCTCCTACAGCCATCTCTGATGCGCGGAGGCAACTCAGAGAAGAGTAAGTACTAAGCTTAGGTGCCAGATTTGCAACTAGAGGCTGTTCTAAGTGAGAAATTGGTCTCGTAATGCCCAGCACTGGAAGGTTTGAACAGTCTCCCTCCACCGGTGCCTCCCTTTGTCCTTCCATTTGGAAATTTCTTTTGAAAGATTGGGGGAGGGCTGGGGCCACTGAGAGGACACAGGAGCAGAGGGTCAGGGCTGTGAAGTCTCTAGAGACACACACCTTGGAGCTCCCTGGTACCCACTGGAAATGACCACTCCTCCTTGGCAGGAGCCTTGGCTGGAACCCGCCGGGGTCCCCACGCACAGCACAATTTTGCTTCATGCTTTTAAGGAAACAATTCCGCTTCTTAGGAAACACAAATACTTTAGGAAATGCAACAGCTCCACACACGGGAAACTTGGAAAAGGGCCATCCACGTGCCTGCTTTTCCTGCAGTGCCGGCATCCCATATGGGCGCCAGTTCGAGTCCCGGCTGCTGCACTTACGATCCAGCTCTTTGCTCTGGCCTGGGAGACCAGTAGAAGATGGCCCACGTCCTTGGGCCCCTGCATCTAGGTGGGAAACATGGAGGAAGCTCCTGGCTCCTGGCTTTGGATTGGTGCAGCTCTGGCTGTTGCAGCCAGTTAGGGACTGAGCCAGCAGATGGAAGACCTCTCTTTCTCTCTCTCTCTCTCTGCCTCTCCTATCTCTGTGTAACTCTTTCAAATAAATAAATAGATCTTAAAAAAAAAAAGAAAGAAAACTAGGAAGTGTCTAAAAGAGGCAGTAGTGAGACTAAATGTGAAAGGCAGCAAAAGATGTCATGTGTTCAAATTCTAAAACATCAATGTGCCTGTGAGACAGAGAAGCAAGGAGATGGGGAACTCACTGAGTTGGGACCCAGGGCTGCCCAGAGGCTGTGAGTGGCACCCTTCTTGTCCACGAGCAGTTGCTGGATACCAGGGCAGCGAGGCAGGAGGGCATGGATGACCCAAAGTGAATCCAATTCCATTTCTGGGAAGAATCAGTCCAGATCCACAACAGTCACTTACAGGGAAGACGATGCAAGTAGCAGCACAATAACCTGGGGCAGGAGAGCAAATCAATCCTGCCACTACAATGCGTCGGCTTTACTTGGAGCAATCCTGCTAGGATCTTTTTTTTTTTTTTTTTTAAGATTTATTTATTTATTTGAAAGTCAGAGTTACACAGAGAGGAGAGGTAGAGAGAGGTCTTCCATCTGCTGGTTCACTCTCCAGATGGCTGCAATGGCCAGAGCTGTGCCGATCCAAAGCCAGGAGCCAGGAGCTTCTTCTGGGTCTCCCATGTGGGTTCAGGGGCCCAAGGACTTGAGCCATTTTTTACTGCTTTTCCAGGCATAGCAGAGAGCTGGATTGGAAGTGGAGCAGCCAGGACTCAAACCGGCGTCCATATGGGATGCCAGCATTTCAGGCCAGGGCGTTAACCCACTGCACCGCAGCACCGGCCTCCTGCTAGGATCTTGACTCTTTCGTGTCATGAGTGAATGTAATGACTTAGTTTCTCCTTCACAACAGATTGGAGATCACAAGTTGGAAGGTGACCAAGGCGAGCTGTTGACAGCTAGATACAGAACAGCCAGCATGCCTACCTCTGCTAGGGAATCGGAGCTCAAAACAGGTGCTGGATGGCTGATGAATGAATGAATGAGTTCATTTACTCACCATTCTTTCAACAAGCATTTGTTACAGCCTGCGGCTGGGAGTCAGAAGGGGAGGATAAGCTGAAAGACACGGCCCGGCTCCTCCCCTCCTGGGGGAACCGTCTGCTGGATCACCACCCCAAGAAACCAGGGAGGTTGGATGTGATGAGCAGAGTAAGAAAACAACACTTGGACCGAGGTCTGCAGTATGCACAAGAACAAATCATGTAATTTTGAATGAAAAACTTGCCTGGACAAGTCGAAAACATAGAGTCGGGGCGGGCAGTTGGCACAGTGGTTAAGTTACTGCTTAGAACAGCCGCATCGCTATCAGAATGCCTGCGTTGGAGCCCCCACTCCAGCTTCTTGCTTAACGCACACCCTGGGAAGCAGCAGGTGATGACTCAAGTATTTAGGTCCCTGTCCCCGCGTGGAGGCCTGGATGGAGTGCTGGGCTCCTGGCTTTGGTCTGGTCCAGCCCAGCCTGTTGAGCCTTTGAAGAGTGAAAACAGTGGATGGAACCTCTCTCTCTCCATCTGTCTCCCCCCTCTGCCTTTCAAATAAAATGGAAATTAATAAATAAAAAGTTTTTCAGAGTTAGATTCTGATGAGAAAATTTATTTCAATGGACTCATTATATGGAATTAAAAACCTTTTAAAATTATTTTCATAAGAGAGACAGAGAATCTTCCGTCCCCTCGTTCACTCCCCAAATGCCCACAACACCCAGGACTGGGCCAGGACAAAGCCAGGAGCCTGGAACTCCATCTAGGTCTCCCACGTGGGTGGCAGGGACTCCGTTACTTGAGCCATCACCCGGTGTCTCAGGGTGCGCAACAGCAGGACCTAGGATTGGAAGCAGAGGAGCCGGGACCCAAGCCAGGCACTGGAATATAGGGGCATCCTGACTGCTGTACCACACCTGCCCCTCAGTTACATGGAATTTTAACTTCATGTTCCTTAACGTCTTCTTTAGGTTCTAAATTGGAGGGTATGCCAAACATAGAACAACACAAAGCTGTCAAAACACTTAGAAAAACTAGTCTCTGATGAATGGAAACAGGAAAAAACCCACTTTTCATGCTATGATCCCATTTTGGCTTGAAAATTACAGATCCAGACCGGGACTACTGTACATTTCGCACTCTCTCGGTTCATTTATTCTGTCCAGAGAAAACTGAGGGGCAGAATGGAAACTAAGATTTACTGAGAGCTTATTTTGTGCCAGGCACTGTTAGGTGTTTTTATAAATGTTTAGGTGAGAAACTCCTCAGGTGTGACGTTTGCATCTTTAGAGAAAATGTCATGGGGCACGAAGTTTGGACATTAGGACTCAGGTCTAGTGCCTGCACCTTTTTCCTCTTTCTTTACATATTTTGATGACACGCAGGGGTCAGTCTGAAACCCCTCCGTGGCTGACTTTCTGCTTGGATGAGAACCTCTCTAGGAGGAAGCAAGAGAGGGAGATTAGAAGGAGGTCAGCTTTGCATTGTGTCGTGCACGGTGAGGCCAAATTTTAATATTTTTATTGATACGTTTCTTTTTTATATATTTATTTAAAAATTTTTTTTTGACAGAGTGGACAATGAAAGAGAGAGACAGAGAGAAAGGTCTTCCTTTTCCATTGGTTCAACCCCCATTGGCCGCTGCAGCTGGTGCACCGCGCTGATCCGAAGGCAGGAGCCAGGTGCTTCCTCCCGGTCTCCCATGTGGGTGCAGGGCCCAAGCACTTGGCCCATCCTCCACTGCACTCCCAGGCCACAGCAGAGAGCTGGCCTGGAAGAGGGGCAACTGGGACAGAATCCGGCACCCCGACCAGGCCTAGAGCTCTGGGTGCTGGCGCCGCAGGCAGAGGATTAGCCTATTGAGCCGTGGCGCCGGCCTATTGATATGTTTCACTACCTTTTCCAAGATAATTGTTTTATCTGCTAAATAGCTAAATTATTACAAATGGAGACTCTGAAACTCTGCGAGAGCAAGCATAGCCGCAGGTTGTCTAACACGTGACATAAAAATTGGCAGGTTTAGATGGAAAATGGTCCCTTTTCTGCATTTCTTTTTACACCAAGATAAAGGGAATGCAGTAATTGAAGAGTGAAGATGGTGTCGGCCACCACATGATTTGATTATTCAAGACTTTAGGAGAATGTGCCAGAAACTCTCCTTATGTAAAACAACAGGTGAAGGTGGGTGTTGTCGCACAGCAGGTTGAGCCGCCGCTTGATTTCTCCCGATTCGCGGCTTGGGTCCCTGCTACTCTGCTTCCAATCCAGCTTCCACTCTAGTGCATCCTAGGAGGCAGTGGGTGATGACTCAAGTGCTCGGGCCCCTGGCACCCCTGTGGGAGTCCCAGAGGGAGTTCTGGGTTGCTTGCTTTGGCCTGGCCCGGCCCTGGCCGTTGCGGGCTTGTAAGGATGGAAGATCTCCCTCACTCTGTCACATTGCTTTTCAAATAAGTAAATCTTAAAAAAAAAAATCACAAGTAAAAATTAACTAAATAAAACCCTTGAGTCAGTCTTGAGTCGGTACTTACTCAGCCTTGTTCATGCAGTGGAAAAGCAATCTTTTGTGAATCACACACCCAACCTTTAATGAAATGGCATCATTCGGCCGGCTCTGCGGCTCAATGGCTAATCCTCCACCTGCGGCGCTGGCACACCGGGTTCTAGTCCTGGTCGGGGTGCCGGATTCTGCCCCGGTTGCCCCTCTTCCAGGCCAGCTCTCTGCTGTGGCCTGGGAGTGCAGTGGAGGATGGCCCAAGTGCTTGGGCCCTGCACTCCAGGGGAGACCAGAAGCACCTGGCTCCTGCCTTCAGATCAGCGCAGTGCACCGGCCACAGCAGCCGTTGGAGGGTGAACCAACGGTAAAGGAAGACCTTTCTCTTTCTCTCACTGTCCACTCTGTCAAAAAAAAAAAAAAAAAGAAAAAAAGAAAAAAGAAAAAAACTCTAGGAATAACTGAATGTCCACAACTTATTTTGAGATTGGTTCAGAGCGGGCACTACTATGTTAAAGGCACATCAATTGGAGTAATCACAAGCAAATCTTGAAGTCTCCACAAGGAGGGAAATATGTTTGCATCATCAGCTCCACCAGTTTTTCTATACATGGATGAGTTTTTTTATTTTAGATGCAGTAGAAACCTACTGGGCCGAGTACAATAAGGTAAGGCCTTTCTCTATTAGTACTGAAATGCTGTTTCACAAGTCAAAGTCCATTTGTTACATAAAAAGTTGTGTTACACATGGCGTAAATGTTTTGGGACTCAAGGCACTTCCATCCCGAGGATACACAGCAGCTTTCTTTGGAACATTCACATGAGGAACTCATTCCATCTGTGATAACCTGAGGGAGCAAATCAGCAGGAACGAGGAGCCCACGCCGGCACTGCTGGCTTGTGCCCGGTCAGGTTCGTGAGCTTGTCCTGTACGGACTCAGCTCCCACTGGGGAGCAGGCAGAGGGGGCAGGTTCGATTTAGCTTCCATTACATTTAGGTATCCACCAAAAGGAAAAAAATAACTCAAATGATATTTCCCAAGAGGTTATGATGAAATTGAGTAAAATTTGAACAGCTAGAAAATCTTTTTTCATTATAAATTGTTAACATCCTATATATAGAGAATATGAAGCCTCCTTTAAAAAGAAAAACCCATAAGTACAACATTTGGTTTTGAACCTTTAATAAAAGTAAAAAATGAATGCAAAAAGAACACAATGTTGAAAACTTAGTATGAATGTGAATCTCACTAGATGTTCAAATCTGATATAGTGCAAATTGTTCAGACTATTTTACATTTTTACAAACTCAAATCACTTTGGTTCATGTATTTGCTATAAACTATTGGCAAAAAAAAATTCAGATTCACATTTTTTGGCTACATTATTTCTAACATAGATTTACTTCCAGTTTAAGAGAAAAAAATACTTATTGTTTGTGCACGATCAAGTATATCATAAAGATTCACTTACTGCTTTCATCAAATAACTTGTGGTGTTTCAAAAAAATGCTGACATCGTCATTGAAAATTGTTTTCACATAACTAATCATCTGTTTTCATTTTCAGAAAATGTAAAAGGGATCATTCCAAAGTCCAGCATGATCCATTTTCTTTTTTAAACAAAAGTTCTCTAAAACAAATTAGCTTCCGCAACATAAAAGTTACTCCAAGATATTTTCCTCAAAAACTAAAAACTCCAACAAGGTTCATCACACGAATGAAAGCAAATGCGTACATCAACACTCACTGGCAAGTTAGTCTGACTTTCTATTCTGCTGGCCACTTCCACGGAATTTAGAACAAACCAAAAACATTTCAATTGCAAAATACAAAAAGGTAAATTTGTAAGTAAAAATTACTCAACCCACAAAACTGGAGTTATTTCAAAGGGTTCATTGGAGGGTGTCACCAAAAAGTATCTTTACAACTCAAAGAAATTATTGCTGAGTTTTGCCTCCATGCAGTACTGAAATGAATGGAGAACACTTCTCTTGAACATCTCAGACATTACAAAAAATAAATATTTAAGAGAATACAAGGCTCAGATTGGTTTTCATATACATTGCACTTGAAGTTTAAGACCCAATACTTGCAAATTAGGTCTAATATGGTCTATGCCATTCAATGAATACATTGTGCTCACCAATATCATCGAATATTTAGAAACACCACATGTTTAATGCAGTGACATATGCACTTTTCTTTTTACAAGGCAATCACAGATTGCAAATTCCATAGGGCTGTGGAAAAAAAAAATAGTCATCTCTATTTTGGAGTAGCAAAGAAACAATGCTGGCTCACTAAGACGGAAACACATGTCCGACAGGTATTTGCTCTCAGATGATCACGGATTTTGGATAAAACTTCACACAGTCAGGTGAAAATCCCAATACAGCACAGTGTGGAATTATGACTTTCCACTGCCGTTTGCCCTCAGTAAGATTGTCTCCACAGAGTTCCATGGATCGAATGAAAAGCATGGTTCACGCACGCACTGTGACGTACACACGTGTGGGACATGAGGTTGCCACTGCAGCATTAAGCACAGGTGACTGTGGCTCTGCCACGCCGAGACCCACCCAGAGTGCAATCTCCCCGCGCCTGCTGCTGCTGTGTTGCTGTTGTTGTTAACACAACCCTATTTAAAAAAATCTTTTGGATAAATATGATTCCTATTACACCATACTTCATCTTTGTTAAGCACCCTCAACCTATCCCTTTGGGCACTGATACAAAACTGATAGTTGGTAATTGAGTTTTAGTTCAAGGCTTTGAAATATGGCAACTTGTTTTTAATAACATGGATGAAATCTAATACTCAGGAAACTGCCCTCTGCCTGAACTCCTACACACAGCCTGGGGTGGAATGTTCC
Organism: Sylvilagus floridanus; assembly: GCA_949820135.1. NCBI lineage: Eukaryota > Metazoa > Chordata > Mammalia > Lagomorpha > Leporidae > Sylvilagus > Sylvilagus floridanus. Next base: position 144,957,173 of record OX463225.1, on the reverse strand, counting down.
AGAACGCAGACAGGCACGAGTGCAGTTGGTCAAGGTAAGACTTCAAGGCAGGTAAGTAGTTATTTTCTCCATCACTATCCTGGACCAGGTGAATATTTTTTTCCAGAAGTCATTGTACAGTCAGCCCAATCTAAACAGACTATTTAGGAAAAAAGATCATCTTTGTCAGAATCCACCATCACAGATTTCCATCCCAAGTCTTGTTCATTCTTCAGAATCAGTGGTGTTGAAGACTCAATCACTATGTGGCTTTTCAGGAACACCCTAATGTGAAAAAAGGAAAAAAAAATTAACACTAAATGTATAAATATTTTTTATTTTTTTTTTTATTTATTTATTTTTTTATTTTTTTTTATTTTTGACAGGCAGAGTGGACAGTGAGAGAGAGAGACAGAGAGAAAGGTCTTCCTTTGCCGTTGGTTCACCCTCCAATGGCTGCCGCGGACAGCGCGCTGCGGCCGGTGCACCGCGCTCATCCGATGGCAGGAGCCAAGTGCTAGGTGCTTCTCCTGGTCTCCCATGGGGTGCAGGGCCCAAGCACTTGGGCCATCCTCCACTGCACTCCTGGGCCACAGCAGAGGGCTGGCCTGGAAGAGGGGCAACCGGGACAGAATCCGGCGCCCCGACCGGGACTAGAACCCGGTGTGCCGGCGCCGCAAGGCGGAGGATTAGCCTGTTGAGCCACGGCGCCGGCCTAAATATTTTAATTATAATTTAAGTAGGCCTTAAAAGGTGAAAGATTAGAAATTCCTTTGACTGGACAAAGATGTCTGAGCCGTGTGAGAAGCACGGACAGACCTGGAGCCCAGGACTGAGTGTCACCAGCTGCCCCACAGGATCCCCACGGCTCCCACACCAAAGGCCATTACTTTCCTGCCTGTAAAATTAGGATCATTCCCTACTCAAATGAAATTAAGTGCCAACTCCCTTTCATAAGCCCCCGTATATAAGTGTACAGCATTGGTGACATATGACTAAACTAGTATCAAATCTATCAAAGCATTCTGATGCTCGTGGAATTTCAGGTTTTCCTAGAAGTTCTGACTTTCTACTACAATTTAAGGAACTGCGGTTTTAAAGTCAGGTTTATTTGAAGAAAGAAAGGGACTGTTCTGCCACAAGCCTTTATTCACATCTGACACTTCTAGTATAACTTAATCTGTCAGCAGTTTGTTGAAACGGATACTTGAACTAGGTCATGTTTTAGATTACCAAGTCACTCTACTGTAAGTTTATGTAGAGCGTCACAGTTCAAAAATCCTTTCTGCGTATTGTTTTTCGTCTGACCCCCCAAAAAACCTCCACGAGGCGGACCCTGCTCCTTCTGCCACCAGGCACCACGTGGTAACTTCTCCACGTAAGATGGAGCTTCCGTTGGTGAAGCGGACCCAGAGAAACGAAATGACTTTCCTGAGGACACAAAGCTGCTCAAGGGCAGAGAGCGCTCAAAGTACATTTTCTTCCCTTGACTCCGAAGTCTTTCACTTTATTTAATTTTCCTCCATTTAGGTAATCATGTTTTAAGAAGCAGGATTATTTATCCAAAAAAATCAGATCTTCCCACTTGGTAAAATCACCTAGGAGTTTTGTATGTGAATTACTACCCTGAGGACACACACAATAATACCTACTAGGAAACACGGAGACTTTTAAGATTTGGTAATTTCAAAGCATTACAAACTATTAAAAGGGACATAATGAAGGTTCTAAACAAAGTTCAACTAGAGAAAACCAAGTGAGTAAACTCTTGCCTGCACCCTGGAAACAGAATGGGTCATCAGAGTTTACTACCTGCCCACTAATGTGCTGATGAACAAACACAAATTAGAAATGCGGAAGCCATGGTCTGCAGGAGACATTAATGTAAGAACACGAATGACTGCAGAGATAACAATCAACATGAGATGGATTATAACACTTGGCATGTTAACTTTCACCCGTGTTGCCCAACAGCAACATATTTTAAATGACAAGATAGTATCCTATAATAAACCCAAGACACCAACACAGATTTCTAAAAACCTACTTAAGGATGAATGACAGATAGGAGCTATTTGTCAAAATCTGGCATCCTAATGAGAAGCCTGGCTCAGATTCCACCTCTGCTAACCACTTGGGCAAGCTGGTTAACCGGCCTAAGCTTCTTCCCCATTTAAAAATGGGTTGATAGTTTCTACTTCAAAGTGCAATATGATGCGGACTAAATTGATTAACAATGACAATATTTATCATAATGCCTCATAGACAGCAGTAAGTGCTCAATAAACGTTAGTCCTCGATAACAGTAACATTGCTATTATCACTAGTGTCAGAACTGGGTTAATCAACACTGGGAGATGCCAACTGACTCCCACGTGGACAGGCAGGCAGGACTTTAGTCACGTGTGCCCACGATTTGCTCAACTCTTTTATAATGCTTCCTCCAACCACTTTGCAATGTTTAGAACTTGTGCATGTTATAAATTTTCAACTTCTACAAAACTAATGCCTGTTTGCTAAAACTGATTTAAAAGCCTTCCTAAGTGTGTTAACAAAATCAACCCACTGTTATGAAAACAAAAGAACCAACTTATTAAATGCTATTCAAACTTTAATTTTTATCAACAGTCAATCTGGCTAAGGACAACTGTATTCCAAAAGCCTTCTTAGGAATCTTTTACCAAAGAGTGAATGGAAATAAAATCTGGATGTAATAAGACAGTTACGGAGTTGCCTAGCTCTGCTCTGAAAACTAGTTAAGGGGGAAGAAGTTCAATGCATGGAGGAAGGTATAATATTTTCATGTGCAGCCATCTCAACAGAATTTTAACATAAAAAAAGCAAAGCCCTTTCCTTCTTATTTAGGGGACATAAGAAACAGAATTTTATCAATGGAGTCTTTTTGTTTTGGCAGATCTGTAGAGAAATATGAAGGCACAAAAGGCCGATGTTTTTAGACTCGGTAAACCAGTGGAACACTATACGAATTCTACCCTTTTGAAATGACTTCTATTTTTGTGAAAGAGCCAAGTGGCCTTCAAGTTCAGCTTCTCACAAATGGGTATCAACTGGCACTAATGTACCATTTTAAAAATAGCACAAGGCACCAAGATAAGTCTTCTGAGAAATCCTCAGAGTTTATCTCCGAGAGCGACAGTTCTAGCAACTTTTTTTTAAGCTCACTTTATGTAAGCCCTTGAGTCAAGGTCAACTCAAAACAATATTTAAATGTCTACATTTAATTTTTTTAAGTGAAAACGCTCAAATGTCAATTTATAGCTACTGAGAAAAAGTGCTAAAATTATCGTTGAACTCATTTGCCTTTCCCCCTCTCTCAGGAGGTGTGTCCTAGGAGGTGGCACTTCTCTCTCAGCAAGAACAGGTGCAAGGCTCACCATGTGCTGAATGTCCTCTTTTCTGTGCCCCAGTACACCTGCCCCCTAAAAAGGCGATGTTTGCCTGCCCCCAGCTGTCTGTTGTGCCCCAGCTCCCCCACCCTGGCCCTGGTCTGAGATGTGGTCTGCAGCCACAGGCTCCCTGCGGCCCTGCCAGCAGACTGAGGGACGCGGAGTCTCCTCAGCATTGCCTGGACTCACTCTTGATTTTGTTAAAAAAGAAACGTTGGTTGTCAGATGCTGGGGGAGCAAGGGGTCATGGCCTAAGATCATCCAGATTTGTTTCTGATACTGCACGAAGGAGAGAAAGTCATCAGACACCTTTAGCCACTTCAGCAACTTCTCTGCTGGCTACCACACTAGTTATGTGAATCTAGAAAAGCCGTAAGACACGTATGTAATAGGAGGAGCTACACTAGAACCCTAGCTCCTTCTAGCTCAAATATCATTTAAGTCTCCAGACCTGTGAATCTTTATAATGTGGCAAAGAACCACGTGGGTACCATTACATCTTTTGTTCAACATAGACTTTCCTAAAATAATTGCTGCTCTTGAGTCGGAACTAGATATTTATGAACCCTAATTATAATGTATCATGTAAAACAATTCATACAAGCTAAAAAAAAAAAAAATATCTCCAGTGTTGGGAGATGCTATGATCATCTCACTTACCATTGCTAACTGTCGTCCTATGTTCCCCACTGTGACACCGCCTGAGAAAAATATACATGGGAGCCAAGAACGAATATAGAGGAAATCTGGGGATGTATACCTGGAAAGAAAGCGGGGAAAGAAAAAGTTTGTGCCTTAGTAGTCAGCGTCATCCAGTTCAAGTCTGAGTCAAAGATTTTCTGTAATAAGGATGTGCAAAATGCATTTAATCATAAAACAAATGCATATTATCACATCCCAGCACTACCACTCAATTTTCCTTAAGGGCAGTTTACAGAAGTGTATTTTTAAGATGCATAAGCATCACTTTTGAGAATTTCATGTCTAAATCTATGCCATGCTACCTAAAAACCAAACACACAAAAAACTCCTAGGCTTCATGGGTGCTTTTATAAAACAGATGCAACAACAATGGTATAAACTATAATATCTGAAAACACACACTTACTGATAGACACCATTATACACGAGGAACTGCGTTATCAGAGTAGCTAGGAAGGCTACGGTGATCCCGAGCCCAAGGCCACTTCTCGAACGATCAAATGTCCACCAAAGGCCCAGTGACAGGGCTGCCAGAGTCAAGGACAGCTGAACGTTATTGGCAAAATCCAATTTCTGGTGATGCTAACATTAAGGAAAAGTTCAAAAATTTTTAATGCAATCAAAACAAAAAATAAAATCATGAAGTACTTGTGGATCACTATTACATAACGAATCATTCACTATTCATAAATATTGCACACTGAGTTAAAAGAGGGGCTTGTACTGATTGATTCCCCGGGATTACTGAGTCAAATGCTTTAAGAGCAAACTTTCTGAAAGCTATGTATACAACTCTGCTGTTATTTTGTCCGTAAAACAATACATTTTGGTAATAAGTCATCCGTACTATCATTCTTCTGTTTTTATCTTCATGCCTACCTTATGACATCTGGCCCACAGCATTCTAGTACATTAAACACTTACAGTTGGTCATTACAATACTTCTTATCAACACTGCTCGTACAAGAGCTATCTTATATACCTTTAAAACAGAAGGTGGGCAGATTTTAGGACTGACATCTCTAAAAATGTCTATCTCTCCAAGTTGCTCTAAAGAAACTCATAGCCTGACCATAGATGATGGGACTGCAGACTGTTTTCCTCAAAAAATGCATTAGGTACACAGAATATTCTATAGAAGGAATTTCATCTGTGCATGCCAGAAGTTCAAGGGCCATCTGGGACTGGATCTTGGACTTATGTGGACAGAGAGGCAACACACAGAGCCTTCTGGAAAGATGTAGCAAGAACATCAACACTCCTGCCTTTTGCCAGTTCTCTCTTTGCCTTAGGAGTCACCAAGTCTCACACTGGAAGGATGCAACACAGAAACATAAAGATGAATTAAAAAAAAATGAACTCCAAAGAACCAAAAGATAACTGTCTGAGAAAGGAGAGAATAAGTAAGCTCCCTCTACTACTGGTATTATTTCCAACTGTTTCCCTAAACAAACTGAAAAGACTTTAGAAACTACCCCATACAAATCCTACCAGGCATAAACTAAGTAATGTACTTTAAAATAAAATACTTGCATGATGTAATAAATACTATACATTCAATGGAAATAACAAAATGCTTCAACATGTAACCGAAGGAAATAGTTTGGACACAGCACATCAACTTAAGGATACAGCACTGGCGTGGTTAATGCCAACGAAAACTGCTATACAACGCATGACGCTGGCCCACTCTCTCTTAAACTTGTGGGGTTCTCCAAGGTGACTGTCGATACAGGGGTACAGCAAGCCAACAACAGCTGTTTAAAAGAAAAGGGAACAGTATTAGAATATATCAGCTCAAAAGGATATGATTTGTCTGTGGTAATCATCAGTATTTTCCAAACTAGTCCTTTGACTAGAAAGTTTATCAGCTACAACATAGTATTTAAATTAAGGCTAATTTTATACTCTGTTCTCATTAAGTAATCTCCAGCAAATATCACTCTTTTCTGAAAAGTTTCAAAAACAAAAATACTGTTATTTGGTTGAGTTAAACATGTCTCAGTAAACACAGAAGCGAATCAAGCAAGGATTTACCTAGCCATATTAATGAAACGCACAGTTAATTTTTTAATATTCAATGTTCATATTTTCCTAAAGTGCAACACTGAAATGACTTCATAACTTATCTATTTTCATCAACTGTGACTTCCACTTTACAATGAAAAGATGAGTGGCCATGAAGAGCTGGGGCCACAAGATATATGCAGCTCTGACAGGTCCCTGATGCTGCCCAGCACCAGGGCTAGGCCCATGGGGAGACACTCACAGTTTTGCTGAGTCGACTCGGACAGGCTGGGTCATACTGGGTCATATGCCCACAGAAGGCACTGGCCTCAATTTGCAAGGGGGCTCTTGCATTTTCTTAGGAGACACCACTGAGCATTACTGTGTACACATCCTGTGCGGAAGGCCTACGGCCAGGCCCTCCCCTACTGGTTTCTGTGGCCAATCCCAAGCTGTGGAAAGAGCACTGACCAGGGAAACAAAGCTTGGCCTCTCGTCCCAGTTTGCCCTCTGATGGGACGTGGTCCTTCATGTTTGTTTTCTCATGTGTGAAATGATGAGGATTATGTAACTGGAGGGGAGAGGCGGGGGGGTCATGTGGTCTGCGACAGTTAGGAAGTCTTCCCGCACAGAGGAGCTCTGAGAAGTTGGCTAGGCGGGAAGACATGGCATTCGCGAAGAGAAGGCAAGTGGAAAACAGAGAGGCAGGAACCGTGCAAGGCACAGTGGTGTGAGCGGGAATGCAGGCCTCTGGGATGGCTCTGGGGGGTGGCAGGTTCCTCGTGTAAAGTGCATCTGAGACCTGAGGCTCTTCAAAGTCAGGCAGTATTGCAACTTGATTGACTACAAAAGTGGGAATTTTAGGTTCCTCAGCCGAGAAGCGAGACAGTTTTAGCCCGACATTCAGAAAAAAAGAGTCAGAAATTGTTTCCATATTCCTAGGATCCCTGGAAGCTTCTATTACAAATACTCTCAACTAGTTCACTGTTCAGATCAAGACCTTGGTTTGAAGAAAGAAACTTTTGTCCCAAGGGTGAATGAAGTGGAAATTTCAAATTTAGATCTATTGCTTAAAAAAGTTTTCAATTAGTACAGCCATACACTTCAAGTGTTTAGACACGCAAAAGGAGGATCCCATCTGAGAACAGAGATAGAACTTTCTAGTCACTGCTGTAAGTCAAGTCCGGCATCGCTGTGATAACACGCGTCCCGGCTGGGCCACCAGGCCTCCACCCCAAGGAGACGCTCCGAGGGAGCCGACAGGGAAGGGCGGCGGTCTGCAGCGTCGTGAGCAGTGGCTCTGCCTCTTACGAGCTGTGTATTCCAGTACCCTGGACTGAGTTTGCACGTCTATAAAATGGAGCGCTAGCACAGTATTGTATGGGCTAAACGAAGCAACACATCCAAAGCCTACAGCAGTCACTAAGTGCTAGTTAGAAGGCAGAAAAGGATCCTCTTCCTATTGTACTGTAGCTACATGGGTAACTGTTGACTACGGGGTGCTCAGTGATAGGGACTTGTTTGGTCAGAGCACATTTCAACAGCTGCTGGATAGTGAAGGCCATAGAAAGCACCCAGCAGACACGGGTTACAAACACTGACCCCGAGTGACAGCTGACGGGCGAGGTACGCTAAGGCTGTCAGGAGCAGGAAGGGGACCACTCTTCGCCCGGATCCAATCGATGGCACTGTAGCAGTTCCAAGGGGGAAAAGGCTTGGCGCGGCGCCACAGTGCACTTGGCGATCCGGCAGAAGGAAGTGCTGAGAAGTTGCTCCCTTGGCAACCGCCTCCCGAACACATGTGACCGATTTGTTTTCAGTTATCCAGCAGGGTAGCATGTTCGCAGGGGCAACCAATCGCCACTCAGGGCTGCGGCTCACCAGTTCTGCAGGCGGCCAATCGTGGGGCAGCCTGCTCTGGGTGACAGCTGTGGGCTATACTGGAGGAGGCTGTCCCCGGTCAGCCGGGACACTGGAGGGAAGGGACCTCAGTCAACTTGGCCCAGTATTTGCTTAAACAGCCAATGACCTCTCCACCTCCTCTCCATCACTGGGCTTCCCCAAACTTGAAACGAGGGGGTGACTTGGACTAGCACCGGGTGCCCCACATCCTCTCTAGTTCTTTCTCCAAATACAGAGATTGGAGATGGCAGTTTTCATCTCTGTGCGCTCTCATTTCCAAACAAATGCAACATGTTTTTAACCAAACAGATGCCCTTTTTCCTTTTTTTTTTTTTTTTTTAATTTTTCTGAGAACAAGGACGGGTACTCACCAGCCGCTGTCCCACAACACGGAGGGACCCACCAGGCAGAGGAGAAGATGGTGGCGATCACCTCCTCGGGGAAGAGGGTGACATTTCTCTGGATCTGTAGCAGGTTGAGCACCAGGGCCAGGACGACCCCCACCAAGAAGAGCACGAGGCTCCTCTGCACCAAGTGATGATGCCAGCTGTTGGCGTGGCTGCCGCCGCCACAGTGGCCACTGCTCGCAGCGCTCCGATCCCGGGGAGCCGGGTCAGTGTCCGGGCCGCTGTGGGCCACCAGCAGGGAGGGACCGGGCACGGCGGCGGAGCCGATCATGTCTCCCACTCCGGCCGCCAGCCCTGCGGCGCGGGCTCTGGGGGGGCTCTGGTGCCTCGCACGGTGGGGACAGGGGCAGCTCCAGAAGTGGTCGTGCAGCCTGGGCATCAGGCACCAGCGGCGCTTCCTGGGAGGCGGAGGGAAGGAAGAGAGGCGGCCAAGTCGCGATCAGGTTCAACCCCCGGAGCAGGGTGGCGGGGGAGGCCCCTGCGGGCCGCTGCCCTTCCTCGCCAGTCCCGGGACCGCTGCTCCCCGATGCCCGCCGCGGCGCCGGGAGCCGCTCCCCACCCACCCACACACACACACACACACAGCGCGCGGGTGCAAGCGTCCCGCCCGCCCAGCGCCCTGCACCCCGGCAGGCGCCGCCCCGCCGTGTCCAGACCCTCCGCGTCCGGCCGAGGACCAGACGCCCCCGGTGCCCCCGCGCCGCCTCCCGCCTCCTACGCCGCCGGCCCTCGCCACCTCCAGCTCACCTGGCCGAGGGGCGCCCGCCCGCGGGCTGACCGAGCAGAGGCGGGGCGGGGACGGAGGAGGAGCCGCGGCCCGGGACGGCCCCAAGTGTGGCCACAGCGCCGCGAGGGCGCGCGGGCTTATATGGCAGGCCGCGGCCCCGCGTCACGTGACCCGGCCAGGCCTACCCGCCGCCGGCGCGCGCCGCTCGGGGGGCGTGGCCTCCGCTCGCCCCGCCCCTGCCGCGTGCCCGTCCGCACTGGGTCTGGTGAGGCGGCCGCAGCCAATGGGAGACGGGCGGCCCATATGACGCGAGCACACGCCACCGCGGGCCCGCGCCGGGCACGCGCTGTCGGGAGGAAGCGCGCGGCCCGGGCTCCCGGCGGGCGGACGGCGGGCAGCGGGTAGGGCGGCCTGGCTGACGGAGGGGCTGGGAGGGGCGGGGCGGGCGTTCAGGGCCCCGGCCCGGCGCGTGGCGGCCCCGAGCCCTGGTCCCTCACGCCGCGGCCAGGGCGCTGGCGGGTGGGCGGCGGCTCCGCGCAGAGCCCGCCCGGGCGGGGGCGGCAGGTGTGGGGCTCCCCTCCCGTCGCTCCCACGGGCCTCGGGGTCCGCGCACCTGCGAGCTCCCACGGGCCTCGGGGTCCGCGCACCTGCGAGCTCCCACGGGCCGGGGGGGGTCCCTCGGGGTCCGCGCACCTGCGAGCTCCGGGTGCGTTCGGGGTCCCCGCACCTGCGAGCTCCGGGTGCGTTCGGGGTCCCCTTCCGCGGGCTCCGGGTTCCCGCCCTCCAGGGCGCGTGGGTGCCAACAGAGCTTTTTATGAACGGGCCAGGGACCGCCCCCTCGAGTGTCCGCTGGTCTTTGCCGACCCTTGGGAAGCAAGCCAGCACACACACGACAGCGAGAGCACTCGCGGGAAGAAACAGATCGTGTTGTCTCGTGGACGTGACAAGTCCCGCCGCCCCGCAGGCCAGGCCAGGTGCCCGCTGCAAACCCACTTGCTGTTGCGCAAGGGCCAGGCTCCTTAAAATGTTCCTGAACAGCAACGGAGAAAGAGCCGGGAGCTTCTGTGTTGTCTGCAGACCGGCCGAGGTGCTGGGGAGGTTTTGCTCTAAAGAGCAGCGTGGCCCAGAGACCCCAGGGAGTCAACATGAGATGTCGCTCTATAGCATCCTGAGCGTTAAGGCTTGTGGCTGCTCGGCCAGAAGCTTGTAAAAAAAAAAAAAAAAAAAAAAGACATCTTCCTAAGGTATCAGTATTTTGCAGTCCATTAGGGAAAGGGGAAAATTCACCTGAATTTGACTTAAAAAGTTTTGTTCGCTTGGAAGTTTGACAGGCAGGAAGAGATCTTCCATGCACTGGTTCACAACCCCCAATGGCTGCACCCGCTGGGGCTGGGCCAGACCAAAAAGCTGAGCCCAGCACTCTGTGTGGGTCTCCTACCTGGGTGGCAGGGACCCAGGTGCTTGAACCTCACCTGCTGGCTCCCGGGGCAGGCGTCTGGCTGAGAAGTGGAGCTGGGACTAGAACCCGGAAACTCAAGAGGCAGGATGCTGATGTTCCAAGCAACATCATAACTGCCATGTCAAATGCCTGTTCCTTGATGTGTTTTATTTTTATTTATTTTATTTTAAGATCGATTTATATGAGAGGCAGAGTTACAGAGAGAGAGGTCTTCCATCCCCTGGTTCTCTTCCCCCAATAGCCGTGACATCTGGAGCTGTGCTGATCAGGAGCCAAGAGCCTCTTCCGGGTCTCCCACGCGGGTGCAGGGGCCCATGCACTTGGGCCATCTTCCACTGCTTTCCCAGGCAATTAGCAGGGAGCTGGATCGGGAATGGAGCAGGCAGGACTTGAACAGGTGCCTATATGGGATGCCGGCACCTCAGGTGGAAGCTTAACCTACTACGCCACAGCACTGTTTTTTTGTTTTAAACTTAAAAAATTTATCTTCTTCACATAAATCTCGACTACATCGAAAATTAAAAAAAATTAAGCTTCTAAATATTTGGGAGATATTTCACTTGTAAGTAGTCAGTTATCTGCACACTGACTTGAACTGTCACCTCTATATTATAATAAATTCTCATGTGTACTTGGATCTGTTGTGTTTTTATTTCTTGAGCGTGACACAGCCTGCAGTGGGCAAAGGAGGGATCCTGTCTTCACCTCTCCCTCAGTTAGGGCAGAGGCAGGCTTTCCCACTCTGTGTTATGTCATTCGTTTCAGCTATCAAAGACTGTTCCCTCCACTCACCTCAGTTTTTTTTTCTTATTTTTAATTTATTAATTTTGAAATTTACATATATAGAGAGGGAGAGACACAGAGAGAGATCTTCCCAGATGGGCCAGGCTGAAGCCAGGAGGCAGGAACTTCATGCAGGTCTCCCACACAGGCGTCAGGGGTCCAAACACCTGGGCCATCTTCCCTTGCTTTTTCTATTTCATTAACAGGGAGCTGGATTGGAAATGGAGCAGCTGGGACATGAACTGGTGCCCATATGGGATGCCGGCATCATGGGTGGCAGCTGTTACCTGCTACAGCACAACACAGCCCCCCACCCCTCACCACAGTTTTAAGTCCCATTCACACGTGTTGAGAAACACCAGTAATAAATCAAGCTGTTGGTGCCATGGAGATGCTTCTGCAGTACAGCTTTGATCCTGGGATGCATTCACGTCATTGATTGCATTATGAAACACCAGCAAATATAGGCAGCTTTTCTAGCGCTTCAGCTTCCGATAATGGGTGTATTCAGGCACGTGACCTCGTCAGCAGCGGGGGAAGCACTCGTAGACCTATCAAGCTGTGCTCTGCACAGACTCCTTACATTATAGGAACCTTATATGTCTCTGGACTCTAAGATACACTTGAATTTATCTTTTGTCCTCTGTCTGGCCATGGGAACCTCAATATTTAAATTCTAATACGCCTTATGAACAGATGCAGGTCTTCTATTTTATGGATGTCTGTGTTGCTTGCTTTAATGGGGAGGAGGCCGTCAGTTCCTTTAGCTGTCAGCATGACCTCTTAATCTCAGGTGGAGCTGTCACTGCATTCCCAGGGCGTGTGATTTGTGTAAACGCCTATGGAGTCACCTCCTGAATGAAAATAGTCTAGGGGATAACAATGGAAGTTTGGATTTACTCTCTAGAGACTGAAGCCTCACTATCAGAGAACATATTAAAGTATTTTGCAGGAGCCGACGTTTTGGCGTGGCGGGTAAACAGTGCCTGTATCCCATGCGGGCACCGGTTTGAGTCTCGGCTGCTCCACTTCCAATCCAGCTCTGTGCTGTGGCCTGGGAAAGCAGAAGATGGTCCAAGTCCTTGGGCCCCTGCACCCATGTGGGAGACCCCAAGGAAGCTCCTGGCATTGGATCAGCGCAGCTCTGGCCATTGCAGCCACTTGAGGAATGAACCAGCAGATGAAAGACTCTCTCCCTCCCTCCCCCTCCTTCCCTCCCAACCTCCTCCCTCCCTCCCTCCAACCTACCTCTCTAACTCTGCCTCCGAAATAAATAAATCTTTAAAAAATAATTTGCATGTTTGAGATTTAATTATCCTCAAGCAAAAACTGTTATTGATCAGTTACTCTACTAAACTTGGGCTCAATGTTGAAACTAATGGAGCTCATTCTCAGCCCATCAGTAGCTTTAAATTAAGTACTGAAGGAGAAGTGTTTGTGGTGATACTGTTTAGTTCTTAATTGCATCACTCTTCATTAATCAGAATAGATGTGGGAAAGTTTATTATTGCTTATGAGCTAAACACCTCACATGCCTTCTCACATCACTAATTGAGTAGGCTAGTGAGATAGCCCAAGGACCTCTATAACTCTTTTGTATACAGAAGAATTACGGTATCATGGGAGGTCAAAGGACTTTTGAAACATCATATGGTAAACAATCTATTTGCCTTTAATCTGTATACCTACTATTTTTGGTGCAGCGTGAATAATAATAAATATTCTTAAAATAGGGTGGATGACAAAATGTATTTATCTTTTACTATAAAAGTATCACATTCTCATTGTAAAATTTCAGAACATTTGGAAAACTATATTTTAAAAAATCATCTATAATCCTATCACCTAGAGATAACCACTGTTAACATTTTGAGGGATGTATTTCCAGATATTTTTTCTGTACACAAATGTGTGTTTTTTACAAAACGCAAATAGGATCATATGTCACATGTAGTGGAACCAGTTCTTAAGCAATCATGAACAACTTTAAAGTTAATCAATGAGACCATGATATCATTTTTTAACAACCTTATTAAAAGCTAATTCACCACTGTGCAATTCACTCATTTGGAGGATGCAATTCAGTAATTTTTTAGTATATTCATAGAGTTGTGCAACCATTACTGCAGACAATTTTAGAATATCTTTATCACCCCCAAAGAGGAACTCCAAATACTTTAGCTGTCTCCCTCCCACTTGCCCTCTCACCTCTGTCCCCCAGCCGTCAGCACACACAAGTGTATTTTCTGTCTCTTTGGTTGCCTATTCTGAACTTTCATATGAATAGAGTCATAAAATCCTCATACGTGACCTTTTGTGAATGGCTGTGTTCACTTAGTATGGTGTTTTCAAGGTTCATCCACATTACATTGCAGCTTGTTAACGTACCTCATTCCTTTGTGTGGCTGAATAATATTCTGTTGTATGGGTATACCACATTTTGTTTAATCACTAATTAGATGGAGGTTGGATTGTTCTCACTTTTTGTCTGTTGTGAATACTTTGCTATAAATATTTAGGTACAAGTTTTGTGTGGACATATGTTTTCATTTTCTTGGATGTTATTACTAGCATTGCATTGCTGGGTCACATAACTGTTTAATCACTTGACGACCTGTTGGACTCATCCATTTTACATCCCCATGGGCAGTGTATAAAGGTTCTTAATTCTTTACATCCTTGCCAACAGTTGCTATTATTTGCCTTTTTTATTCTAGGGAGCTTTTTATTTGTCTTTTTAATTCTAGATGTTAAGTGGTGGGGCCGGTGCTGTGGTGTAGTGGGTAAAGCCGCCACCTGCAGTGCCAGCATCCCCTATGGGCACTGGTTCAAGTCCTGGCTGTTCCACTTCTGATGCAGCTCTCTGCTGGTGGACTGAGAAAACAGTGGAGGATCGCCCAGGTCCTGCACTCCTGTGGGAGACCTGGAGGAAGCTCCAGACTCCTGGTTTTGGATCAGCCCAGCTCCAGCCACTGCAGCCATTTGGAGAGTGAACCAGTGGATGGATGACCTCTCTCTCTCTCTCTCTCTCAGCCTCTCTGTAACTCTACCTTTCAAATAAATAAATAAATATTTTTTTTAAAAAAAAAGATGTTAAGTGGTTGTCTCATTTTCAAAGCAGAACAGTATTCCTGTATATTGGAGAGTGTATTCGTTTTTTTTTTTTTTTAAAGATGTATTTATTTTTTTGCAAGGCAGTTACAGAGAGAGGGGGAGAGAGAGCGAGAGAACCATCTGCTGGTTCACTCCCCAAATGTCCTCAATGGCTGGATCCGGGATCTGAAGCCAGGAGCTTCTTCCAGGTCTCCCACGTGGGTGGCAGGGGCCCAGGGACTTGGGCCATCTTCCACTGCTTTCCCAGGTACATCAGCAGGGAGCTGGAACAGAAGTGGAGCAGCTGGGACTCAAACTAGCACCCATACAGGATGCAGGTATTAGCTTTATCCACTATGCCACACCTAGCTCAATTAATGGCAAGTGTGAGAGAAAGAGGTGAATTGGACAACAAAGGAAAAAAAACAAAAAACAAAGATAAGGTGGTGCCTTACTGAGCTGGCCTGCAGCTATGTAGGGAAATATATCTAGTTGATTAGTCACATAGGATCTCACCTGTACAGGCTTAGAGACCCATCATGCCTAGCAAGAATATCCCTTTAGCAGAGAGAAAGAAAAAACTTGTCTGCTAACTCTCTGTCTTCTGGTTTTAATTGATCCAAGTTTACCCCATGGTCATGAACTTCTTCGTTCTTCCTAAGTGTGGTACTCAGTGCCTTGCTGTAGCTGTTGGGGCAGCCAGATGCCATAGGCAGTGGTGTATCATCAAATGTGAAGGAGTAAAAGGAGCCAGGGCTGCTTCTGCAGGTCTAGCTGGGGCAGCCTGTCTTTTTTTTTTTTTTAAGATTTTATTTCTTTATTTGAAAAGCAGAGTTACAGAGAGACAGAGGCAGAGGCAGAGAGAGAGGTCTTCCATCTGCTGGTTCACTCCCCAGATGGCTGCAATGGCTGGGGCTGAGCCAGGCCAAAACCAGTAGCCAGGAGCTTCTTCTGGGTCTCCCACATGGGTGCAGGGGTCTAAGGACAAGAGCCTTCATCCACTGCTTTCTCAGGCCATAGCAGAGAGCTGGATCGGAAGTGGAGCAGCTGGGACTCAAACCGGTGCCCATGTGGGATGCTGGCACTGCAGGCAGCAGCTTTACCCACTATAGTACAGCCCAGAGGCTGCCCATTTCTATATCTAGCACTAGAGAAGGGAGTAGGAAAATCGGGCTTAATAGAGAAACCATTTCTTTGATGTGGAAATTGTTGGTGAACCAATTGCAGAAAACACTGAAAATGGTAACTGCAGTCGTTGGAGTGGAAAATGAGCCGAAGCAAGTTGTGTAGGATCCAAACCCAATGTTCATTGAACAGCTTTGGGGGTGGGAAAAAGGAAAATAGGCTATAAAGGGCACTGGGATGGAAGATCCAAAAAGATAGGAAGAAGGCATAATTAAGACACCCGCAGAGATTTGTTCCAAGAAGGAGGAAGAATTGGCAATGGAAAAGCAGACAAAGGCCAAGTCACGCCTGCAAAACCTGGGATGAGGATCCATGGGAACCTTGGTAGAGCTGTTTAGACCACAAGGGAGCAGTGAGAGTGCTGTGAGGTCAGAACACAGGGGAAAGGATGTCACAAGTGTAGAAAACTCTAGAAGGGGTTTGGCCATGAAAAGGAGGAGAAAGAGAACAGAAGCTGGGGAAAAATATGACATGGGTGGAGTTTTGTTTTAAAAATGGGAGAGACATGAACAAGTTTAAATGCTAATGGGAGATTCTGTTAGAAATAGGTTGAGGAAGAGGGAGCAAGTGCAAGCGGTTGGGAGAGTGAAATCCCTGAGTTGTTTGGAGGGTGGGAGGTGTCTGGGACCAGAACTTGGGCAGTGATTCACTGTGGTCACCAGGTGAGCACCACTTCTGTTGGGGAGCCAAAGGGGACATAGTGACGGGTGAGTGTGGCGAGGGGGACTTCCTGGCACCCTTAAGTGGTTTCAGTTATTTTTGAACTCCAGATAAGACGTGGAGTAGAAACTTGTAGTAGTATGTCTCTCCAAGTTCAAGGCCTCATGGAGGTTTGTAATCACGATTTCACAAGGGCCTGGTCTGCAAGGTGTATGACTGATCTTTTGTGCTACTCTCCAGGCGGGTAGAAAAGGCAGCTTGTCTAAGGGCATCCGAAATCAGATTATTCCAGGTGGAACAGAGGGAGGACAGTGGGCACTGGAGTGCAGGACAATGACAGGCGGATGTGGAATCCCAGCAGGGCAAGATGGAGGTAGCAGCAGGAGGGTGCCGACAGGAGGAGGGTTTCCCAGTTAGGAAGGAGTGGTGTAGGGAGTTACACCGTGTAGGTGCTGGGTATTGGCTCCACAAGGACAAGATTCCCTGTTTTTTTCACTCTCAAAGTACAGAATTGTAATAACTTAGTTTGAAGATCCCAACTGGTCTGATTTTGTAGAATATTTTAAATATCTTTTTTTTCCAGAATTGGACAACACTTTTGTCCATATATTAGAGTAAGTATTTCAATGGGTTGAATGAAAGAGCTTGGTTTAGAGGCAGAGAAAGGCTGGGAAAGGCAGAAACAAAGAACAAAAACGTTGGTCTTTTTCAAGCTACTTTCCTTAAGATTGGTCTTTTCAAAGTTAATTTTCTTGTAAGGTGGGGACAGGGAGACAGATCAGTAGCAAAAATCACTGTTTAAAACCACGTTATTTCAGGTACTTCTTGTGAGGACGAGAGAAATTCATTATCATGCCAACTGAGACCGACCTGTTTAGGAAAGCTGACTGTGTTCTTTCTCAATTTACAAGAAGTTAAGATAACAACTTAGTCTCAGCCTGGTAACAAGGCACTTCAGCATGAGCGACCCTGTTTTGATTTTTAGTTTGGTCTGTGGGGGCCTAGTGCAGGAGCCTCGTCCCAAACCACAACTCCTGTAATTTTTATTTGCCAGCCCTGATATAACCAGCACTTGCAAACTTGTTAGTGAATTAGCAATGTAGAGAAGAGAGCCTGGTCTGACCAGAACTGGTATGAATGCATGGTTTCAGAGGAGAACGCTGCAGATGATGACAAAGTCCAGAGCGTAGCCCTAGGATTGGCTGGCTGAAGTGGTGTGGAACCAGTCACCAGGGCCAAGGAGGTCAGGGAAGTGAGAACCTGGGTTTTTGAATGAGTCATGCTTGCGTAGGAGAAAGTTGCTTAGGGTGATGGCAGGTTTGGAACATGATGGTGGACTCTGTGCCAGGTGTCTGAGTCCCCAGGGAATGAAGACAGTACCTACAGTAGAAGTAATAACAAAGAGAGTGTACTGTGTAATGCAACCCCCCCCCCCCCCAAGTTCATGTCCTTCCTGAAAACCCAGAATGGGACTTTATTTGGAAATAGGGTTTTTGCATACGTAATGAATTAAGATGGGCTTATACTGGAGTAGAATGGGCGTTTCATCTGATATGATGGGAGGGAAAAGCAGCGCAGAGACAGATAAAGACACAGAGGAAATTGTCTGAAGACGTAGCAGAGACTGGAGTGATGGATCTCCAAACCCGGGAACAGCAGCTGGAGGTAGCGAGAAGAGACCCTCCTGTAGTCTAGATCCTTTAGAGGAGGTGGTCCTAACAACATCTTGGTTTTGGAATTCCGGCCTGCAGAACCAGGAGAGAATAACTTTCAGTTGGTAGTGGGTGGATGTGAAAAAAACCAAGGAAGTAGGGTCAGAAAGAAGGTAGAAGGTAGGGCTGAGAACACGAGGACTGCTCCACGTGTGGACTCATTTTCCAGGGCTGTCATCCAAATGGCAGGGCCCGGTGTTACTCCTGTCACCTGATCTCCACCACACCTGGAAGAGGAGTGCTCTCTAGGCCTAGTCAGAGAAGAAATAATTTGCTCAAAGCTGTTATGCACGATGAGTTGGCCAAGCAGGAATTCAACCGAGTCCAAGGCTGCTCAACTGTCTGCCTTCATTGCTTCCATGCGACCAAACCAGTGCACTGGGCACCTGCGGAGAAGTGCAGAGGCGCTCAAGTAGGAGCTAACAGGAGAAGGACAGGGCCTGAGCCTCCCACAGCGGCTGTAACAAACTAGCAAACATAGTGGCTCCTAACAGCAGGGGTTTCTTATCTCAGAGTCTGCAGGTCAGAAGTCGGAGATGGGCTCCACTGCACTATTGCCAGGGCTGTGTTCCCTCTGGAGACGCCGGAGGAGATTCTGCCCGTTTCCAGGGGCTGCGGCATTTCTCAGATGGTATCACTCTGACCTCTACTGTCATCCCGCTTCCTTCTTGACTGCACTTCCTGCCTCCCTTTCACTCCTGAAGATCCCGAGGTTACATGAGGCCCACCTGAATCATCCAAGTGCTGTGTTCCGAATGTTTATGTACCCCTAGGGAGATGGTGTTAGGAGGTGGGGCCTTTGGGAGGTGTTTAGGTCATGGGGGGTGACCTCTTCACAGGCTCCAGGGATGACCATGTGGACACTGGGGCACTGAGGTTGATTCTCTGCCCACCACTGTCACAAAGGCGATTACGTTGCGCTGTGGTTCATTTTATCATAGGGCTCACACAAGCATGCGTTAGAAACAGAAGAGCGGTAGCTAGAAGACGCTCCTCACAGATCCGACACCTGAGCTGTGACTTGAAGTATGAATTGGTCCCGTGGAGAGGTGCAGAAGCCATTCCAGGCAGAAGGAAGAGCGTGGACAGAGGCATGAGGCGCTCGGAGGAATTCTGACCCTGGCGAGAGGTGAAGTAGGAAACACTATTGAGTCAAAGTCCATAAGACAGGCTAAGTAGTTCAGCCTTTTTCTTGGGAGATGGCCTCTCCAAATCTATTTTGATCATCCATTCTGTTGGTTAAAGTTTAGCCTGTGTCCCTATATACATATATAAATACATTTGTAAGTTACGTATGTGTCATTGCACTCATCTTTTCTATACTATAAGATGCATATAAAATAGAGATCTGGTTACAGAACTCCCTGACTTTCAGCCGGACACATGGCCACCTGCTTAGAGGTTGCATTTCTCAGGCTCCTTCGCAGTCAGGTGTGGTCACGCGCTTAAGTCTGAGGCAACGGGAAGTGAACAGATGGATGTGTGCAATCCCCAGGTTGCTTTCAAGCTACTCTCTTGGATTCTTACTGTATCTCCCTTTATCCCCAAGGCAGGGAGTATACACAGGATGGCGACCCAGCTTCCACCCTGTGTACAAGATAATATCATCCATCTAGAGCAATACGACAGAAGAGACCTGGGTCCCCGAATGACCTCATGAAGCACAATCCACTCCCTGACAGTGTCACCACAGAGTTGAGCTTCTACCTAAGCCACTTCATTTTGAATTTTTTTTTTTTTTTGCGTTTCCAGTCTAGGTTATATTATAATGTGTTCAAGCTCATTTGAAGTTCAACAGTTTTTTAAGTATGTCTCATGCCTCACATTTCAGTCAATGATGGACTCATGCAGTGGTGGTCCCATACATGTGGGACCACCACGGAGGTTTAAGTACACTCATATCCGCGTGATGACGAGATTGCTCAGTGTAGCCTTTCCCAGCACGTCTCCCTGTCATTAGGGATACGTAACTGTACAAACATCCTCCCTTATCCGTGGTTTCACTTTCCATGATGTCAACCGAGCTCTGAGAATACAGTACACTGTGCACTAAGATATTTTGAGAAAGAAAGGGAGAGACTGTATTAATAAAACTTTTATTATAATATATTTATTATAATTGATCTGTTTTATGATTATTGTTAATTTCTCACTGTACCTTATTCATCATAAGTGTGTATGTATTGGAAAAGACTTAGGATACATATAGGGTTTGGTACTATCCATGGATTCAGGCAGCCACCAGGGGTGTTCCCATGGTTGCTGTGTTGGGCTGCCTCACCGTCCCTTGTTCCCTTAGCCCTGGGCACACTTTCCCAAGTAGCCTCTTCCTTCAGAGCATCTTTCTTTAAGTAATCTAGGGGAATCCTGGCAGCTTCGCCACTACCTACTCAAGAAGTTGCCCCAAAGAGCTGACCTCTCAGCCAGCCTGGTCACCACCAGTTCTGGTCATCAGGGGTGCCACGGAAACTTCCGAACCTAGCCTCCGGGGGCCAACGATGCTGCTGCTGCTCCTGCAGCTGTGGAAGTGAGGGCTTCTTGGAGAAGGGCACAAGGCAGCCGCCTGATGCAGGGCGGTTACTGCACAACGTGACAGTGGCTTGCTGGGGTTTTGCACACAGAGATGCTGAGCCCTCCAATAATACGAGGAAAGTCCGAGGCGTGATGAAGGTCTGATTTATCTGTTTGCAGTACTTGTATCAGTAGGTACACTAGCATGATGGAGAGCAGGGTCAGTAGAAATCGAGGTTCAGCGGAGCCATGCTCCCTCTGAAGGGTCTGGAAAGAGCTCTCCCCGGTCTCCTGTGGTACTGCTGACCTTCCTCGGCATCCCTCAGCTTGTAGCTGTGTCATGCCATCTCTGCCGCCGCCGCTGTGTCTTCCCTCTGCGTGCCTGTGTCTCCCACGGTGTTTTTCCTGTGTGCCTCTCCTCCCCTCTTCCTCTCAGGTCATTAGTCATATCGGAGTAAGGATATGGCCTGCTCCAGAGTGGCCTCATAGTAACTCATTGCACCTGCCAATGTCCTATTTCCACAGAAGGTCACGCGCACAGGTACCAGGGGTTAGCGCTGTTACATTTACACCTATACATACTCTATAAATACATACGTGGGGGACACAGTTCTGCTCCATAACAGTTCTTACTCCATTTAGAGGAGGGGAAGACCTCAAGGACAGCAGCCCACCTCTAAACAAGGAGATCAATGAGCACCCTAACACCAGCAGTTGTTTGAAAGCCTGATATTTTAACTTAGGAGGCAAGACAGCATGGTTTGTCTGTAGCAGGGAGTTTTAGCTGTGCTCTGGAGTATTTGTATATGGTTAGATTTGGGAGTTTATATATGGTTAGGTTCCAGTGTCACTAATTTAAAAAATGTAATTATTAGTAGTCTTAAGATTTTATGGAAATTTCACTGAATACATATGTTTAAAAAGTGGTTTTCCACCCTTGCATTTTTTTTTTTTTGAGATTTACATAGATTTATTAAAGTCACAGACCTCCAGCCAGAGTGACATGGATGGGGGCTTCTAAGAGAGGAAAAGACCCAAAGGGGCTGGTGGTAGTGGGGTTTTCAAGTACAATTTCGAAGGAAAAAAATGAACTTGACAATCAGATTGGCATTCAGTTACCAGGTGGGGACAAAACCCATCCAAAGGCCTGATGTACAGTTCTCCATCCTGTGTGGCCTGCTAAGGGTGGGATAGGTAACTTGTTTTCTCAATAAGCTGTGAGCTCAGAAAGAGCTCCCTTGTTATCCGCCTGGTAAGTCTGGAGATTCCAAAGGAAGGAGGCTGCCTGTTTGTTCTTGCTAAAGATAAGGATTTGGGGAAGTAAGCAAATATTTTACACCCCAAATTCCACTGGGATCCCCTGACTACCTATTAACCCATCTGACTCCTCACTTTCCCACCTCCCGAAGAATGAAACCTAACTTCTGTTAGGGGGAACTGGGCGGTGATCACTCTGGCTGCTGCTTGCGGAATAAGGGGCGTCTTTGCGAAGGGGTTCCAGCAGGAGGTGGCGTCTCAGTAGGAGGAGGTTTCTCCAGGGGGATGCAGTGCCAGCTTACAGAAACTGCTTCACCTGAGGTTTCAGCTGCATGGCCAGCTAGAATTTTACTTTTTTAAGACTGGAGAAAACGGGCCGGCGCCATAGCTCAACAGGCTAATCCTCCACCTTGCGGCGCAGGCACACCGGGTTCTAGTCCCGGTCGGGGCGCCGGATTCTATCCCGGTTGCCCCTCTTCCAGGCCAGCCCTCTGCTGTGGTCCGGGAGTGCAGTGGAGGATGGCCCAAGTGCTTGGGCCCTGCACCCCATGGGAGACCAGGAAAAGCACCTGGCTCCTGGCTCCTGCCATTGGATGAGCGCGGTGTGCCGGCCGTAGCACGCCGACCGCGGCGGCCATTGGAGGGTGAACCAACAGCAAAAGGAAGAGCTTTCTCTCTGTCTCTCTCTCTCACTGTCCACTCTGCCTGTCAAAAAAAAAAAAAAAAAAAAGACTGGAGAAAACGAATCTAACAAACATTTTAAACTCACAGGATCTAAAATCACAGGATCTAAAACCGAGGACAGAGTCATTATTAGAGGCCCTAAGAAAGGAGTCTAACCCATGAGCAAGCTTTTTTTTTTTTTTTTTTTTTTTTTCATTGAGAGGCAAATAGAAATGGACAGAAAGTGCTTGAGAATAATCAGGTGGGTTTTAAACCCTTGCCAGTTATGAGGCTCAAGCCTATCTATTTATTTTATTTGAAAGGCAGAGTTACAGAGAGGCAGAGGCAGAGAGAGAGGGGAGAGAGAAAGGTCTTCCATCCATTGGTTCACTCCCCAAATGACCTCAATGGCCAGAGCTGTGCCAATATGAATCCAGGAGCCAGGAACTTCTTGCAGGTCTCCCACATGGGTGCAGGGTCCCAAGGACTTGGGCCATCTTTCGCTGCTTTCCCAGACCATAGCAGAGAGGTGGACTGGAAGTGGAGCAGCTGGGATTTGAACTGGTGTCCATATGTGATGCTGGCACTACAGCCAACTATGCCACAGTGCTGGCCCCTGAATACATTTTAATGATAAGTTTAAGTATGTTTGAAGCAGAAATTGCCCTGGGAGTTTACTTGTAAAACTGTTTTGTCTTTGGGCATGTGCCGTGTCTCACTTGGCTAATCCTCTGCCGGAGGTGCCGGCATCCCATATGGGCGCCGGGTTCTAGTCCTGGCTGCTCCTCTTCCAGTCCAGCTCTCTGCTGTGGCCCAGGAGGGCAAGGAGGATGGCCCAAGTGCTTGGGCCCTGCACCCACATGGGAGACCAGGAGGAAGCACTTGGCTCCTGGCTTCGGATTGGTGCAGCGCCGGCCATAGTGGCCATTTGGGGGATGAACCAACAGAAGGAAGACCTTTCTCTCTCTCTCTCTCTCTCTCTCTCTCTCTCTCTCTCTCTCACTGTCTAACTCTGCCTGTCAAATGAATAAATAAAAAAAAAACTTTTTTTTGGTCTTTAGTTACATAAGTAGTTCATATTAATGTAGGAAAGTAAAAAATAAAAACAATAAAATAAAAATCACCTGTAATTCCAAAACCCAGGGTTGACCATGGTTAACATTTTGATATATATATATATATATATATATATATATATATATATATATATATTTATATACTACCAGGTTCTTTGGTGTGTATAAAATTTAAATTTGTGGGGGCCAGTGTTGTGGTACAACATCCCATGTCAAAGTGGTGGTTCAAGTCCCGGCTATTCTACTTCCAATCCAGCTTCCTGCTCATGTGCCTGGGAAGGCGGTGAATGGTGACCCAAGTACTTGGTTCTCTGCCACCACGTGGGAGACCCAGCTGGAGTTCTTGGCTCCTGGCTTCCACCTGGCCCAGCTCTGACTTGCAGCTATTTGAGGAGTCAAACAGTGCATGGAAGATATCTCTTCCCTCTCTCTCTTTCCGTCACTCTGCCTTTCATATCAATAAATAAATCTTTAAAAAAGATACTTAAAAAAGCAATGTAGACTTACAAATTTTTATTAACAGGACCATATTATACACATAAATTTGTATCCTGTTTCTCAGCTCAACCTTCCCTAACAATCTAGGACAGACATTGCTCATTTCTACTGGCTACCTAGTGGGTTGTGTGTGTGTGTGTGTGTGACAGATTTCTTAACCTGTCCTGTATAGCTGGGCATTTGTAGATCATGTCATATTTTCTGGTATCATAAACTGAGCTGCTGCAAGTATCTTAGTAGCTAGATGTTTGTGTACATTTTTTTTTATCTTTTTTTCCTAAGATAAATTTCAGCCTTGACCACTGGTAAAAAAAAAAAAAAAACAACTGCACAATCAATGAAGTGTGGTGAAATGCTGACCTCTGAGCCTGCAGTCGAAGATTCCTTATCAGTTTTTACCTCGAGTGCAGGGCTCCCCGCTTCCTCATGGGCAGATGGTAGTTAGCATAATCGCATCCACTCGCTTTATCCTCAGTCAGTTGTCAGTTGCTGGGGGGACAGCATTTATATATAAAAATGTATTCAAGGGGGAGAGAGGCAGAGAGTGAGAAGCAGGCAGACAGGCAGGGAGAGCTCACGTCTGCTGGCTCACTCCCCACATACCAGCAGCAGCCAGGACTGGGCCAGGCTGAAGTCAGGAGACAGGAATTTAACCAAGACTTCCCGCTTGGGTAGCAGGAACCCAACTATTTGAGCCATCAGAGCTTCCTCCCAGCATCTGCATTAGCGGGAAGGTACATTTCGTTTGCTTTTTGCTATGTGTTTACTTTGGCTGAACAACAAGTTTAATCTAGCTCATGGGATTATTATTTTTGCAATAAGTAAAATCATAGGAGTTGTAGTTTAGCAATTATAATTAAATATTGGACTTCTTTTCTCAATTGTGAGTGTGAGGGGGTGTTGAGTATAAAAATTTCTGCATTTTTAAAAAAGATTTTATTTGGGGCCAGCGCTGTGGCACAGTGGGTTAAAGCCCTAGCTGCAGTACTGGCATCCTGTATGGGCACTGGTTCAAATCCTGGCTGCTCCTCTTCCGATCCAGCTCTCTGCTATGGCCTGGGAAAGTAGTAGAAGATGGCCCAAGTCCTTGGGCCCCTGTACCCATGTGGGAGACCTGGAAGAAGCTCCTGGCTCCTGGCTTTGGACCAGCTCAGCTCTGGCTGGTGCGGTCATTTGGGGAGTGAACCAGCGGAATGGAAGACCTCTCTCTCTCTCTTGTTCTACCTCTCTCTGTAACTCTGTTTTTCAAATAAATAAAATAATTCTTTAAAAAAGATTTTATATATTATTTATTTGAGAGGTAGAGTTACAAACAGAGGGAGAGACAGAGAGAAAGATCTTCCATCCGTTGGTTCACTCCCCAAATGGCTGCAACAGCCAGAGCTGTGCCACTCCGAAGCCAGGATCCTGGAGCTTGTTCTGGATCTCCCACATGGGTGCAGGGGCCCAAGCACTTGGGCCATCTTCTACTTTCCCAGGCCAGAGCAGAGAGCTGGATCGGAAGGGGAACAGCCAGGACTAGAACCAGCGCCCATATGGGATGCTGGCACTGCAGGTGGAGGATTAACCTACTGTGCCACAGTGGCAGCCACAATTTTAAAGATATATTTTATTTATTTGAAAGACAGAGTTACAGAGAGAGGTAGAGAGAGAGAGAGAGAGAGAGAGAGAGAGGTGTTCCATTTGCTGGTTCACTCCCCAGATGGCCGCAACGGCCGGAGTTGTGCCGATCCAAAGCCAGGAGCCAGGAGCCTCCTCCAGGTCTTCCATGTGGGTGCAGGGGCCCAAGGACTTGGGCCATCTTCTACTGCTGTCCCAGGCTATAGCAGAGAGCTGGATCAGAAGATGGGACTAGAACCAGTGCCCATATTGGATGCCGGTGCTTCAGGTCAGGGCTGTAACCCACTGTGCCTCAGCGCCAGCCCCTCAATTTCTGCCTTTTAAGAGCTGAGAAATATGCTAGTCTGGCCCTGCTCCCTGTTCAGGGTCATTGTTCTTTTCTTTTCTTTTCTTTTCTTTTCTTTTCTTTTCTTTTCTTTTCTTTTCTTTTCTTTTCTTTTTTTTTCTTTTTTGACAGGCAGAGTGGGCAGAGAGAGAGAGACAGAGAGAAAGGTCTTCCTTTTCTGTTGGTTCACCCCCCAATGGCTGCTGCGGCCAGCACGCTGCTGCCGGTACACCGTGCTGATCCAAAGCCAGGAGCCAGGTGCTTCTCCTGGTCTCCCACGGGGTGAAGGGCCCAAGCACTTGGGCCATCCTCCACTGCACTCCCGGGCCACAGCAGAGAGCTGGACTGGAAGAGGAGCAACCGGGACAGAATCTGGTGCTCCGACCGGGACTAGAACCCGGGGTGCCAGTGCCGTAGGCAGAGGATTAGCCAAGTGAGCTGTGGTGCCGACCTCATTGCTATTCTCTGATAGGAGAACATTGGAGTTTGGGAATTCAGGGAGGGAACAGATGGCCTCTACCTCTAAGCATGGGTGGACAGCCTCCAGTGTGACCTGTTGTACCTGGAACCAGGTGTCAGCTTACCTGTGTGACCCGTTAGCTGCATGTAGTGAAGTGGTAAAACTTAAAATGATGGAACCTTTACATCCAAACATATCACCATTAACCTAGTTGTACGATTCTTTTTCTTTTTTTAATTTCTGGATAAAAATGACACAGGGTGGGGTGGAGTAGAGAGTTTCCTCTGACTTGCTTTGTTCACCCAGGTCTGCACACACACTCTTCTTAGCTATAGACATTTCAAATGTTCTAGTAAAAGTAACACATTAAAGATGGTTCTTGAACATACCTAACAGGACATAGGAATAGAAGTGAAGTATAAATGAGTCTCACTTTTCTTCCTATTTCTTGCTCTATTAAAACAAAAACACAGACGTGTTTTATGTCAGGTGTATTATCGATTTCTTCCATCAGAGCCTTCCTCTGAAGACTGTAATCAAAATGTTTAGTTTTCAAGGAACACTGTGGAAACAGGAATGGGTTTAAAATTATGATCTTTTTTTTCTTTTTAATTTCAGAGAGACACAGAAAGACAAGAAACACTATGGAAACAGGAATGGGTTTAAAATTATGATCATTTTTTTTTCTTTTTAATTTCAGAGAGACACAGAAAGACAGAGCTTCCATCTGCTGGTTCATTCCTCAAATGCCCAAAACGACCAGGGCTGGATCAGGCTGAAGCTGAAAGCCAGGTGCACAATCCAGGTCTCCCACATCAGTGACAAGAACCCAATCACTTGACCTGCTGCCCCCCAGAGTGTGCATTGACAGAAAGGTAGAATCAGGAGCCAGGAGTGGGTATCACGCTTAGGCGCTCTGACACTGGGATCCCATGTAGCATCCTCATTGCTAGGCCAATGCCCGCTGCAGCAAAGTTTTGAGTAACTAGCGATGCAAGCCATTATACAGCATTCGTCACCTACAACATCATCTAGATAATTGCCTGCCCCCTACGGATAAGCTGCCTGTTCTAAGACGCAGTCTCATAATGTGATCCCAGGACAGCAGTATCTCAGAGCTTTTCAGCAAAGCAAGTTTCAGGGCCCCGCCCAAGGCCTCCTGAGTCAGAGGCTGTGGGAGGAGCCCCGCAATTTGCATATTTAGCAAAACCCACTCACTGGGTGGTAGTTCTGACACGGGCTCTGGGATGACACAAAATGAGGTTCCTGGCTTCTGTCTCAGGTAAGCTTAAAATAAGCAGTGCTATAAATATCTATTTCCTCACCCCTTGGCTTGATGACATTGTTTCATTAGCATTTATAACCGATCATTTTCACCACCAAAGAAACCATGTCTTCTCTTTGGTTGCGATCCTTGTTATTCAGGTCAGTGACTGAATTGTTAGTGATAAAATCAAGCTGAACTCATTTATTTTTATTTATTTATTTGAGAGGCACTGAGACAGAGAGAGACAGAAAATCAACTGGTTCACTCCCCAAATGCCACTGCTGGGGTTGGGCTAGGCTGAAGCTATGGAACAGGGAACTCAATTCAGGGCTCCCACGTGGTGGCCCACTGCTGCCTGGCAGGGTCAGTTGGGAGCAGAGCTCCCAGGAATGGGGTGTGGGCATCTGAAGTGGCCTCGTCACCACCACCCTAAACTGAGATAGCTTTATGTCCACGTTACTCCACCTAAGGATACATTGCAACAAGTAGCTTCAAGTTAAATACCCATTAGGTGCCAATCACTGGCAAGAATTATACCTACATTATTTAATGTAACCTGCAAAACAATGCTGACCCAGGTGTTACTCTAATCTAATCTACCAGTGAGAAATCTAATGCCTACAGACTACAGGTACAGGGCCTTGGAGTCGGAATCTTAGTTGGCTGTGTTTTTGATTCTAGAAGGAGGCGACACTGCGCAGAAGAGGTTGCTTTTACAGATAGAAACATGGAAGAAAGCAGAAGCGATCAAAAACAGACTGATGGTTTATTCTTATTTTGTTTATTTATTTTTGAAATTCTTTGTTTGTTTACTTTCATTGGAAGGTGCAGTGAAGAGACAGAACCAGAGCTGGCGTTGTGGTGTAGCAGGTAAAGCCGTTGCCTGCAGTGTCGGCATCCCATATGGGCACTGGTTTGAGTCCCGGCTGTTCCACTTCTGATCCAGCTCTCTGCTATGGCCTGGGAAAGCAGTAGAAGGTGGCCCAAGGCCTTGGGCCCCTGCACCCATGTGAGAGACCCAGAGGAAGCTCTGGGCTCCTGGCTTCAGATTGGTGCAGCTCCGACCATTGCATCCGATTGGGGAGTGAAACAGTGGATGGAAGACCTCTCTCTCCCCCTCTCTCTCTCTCCACTTCTGCTTCTCTCTCTGAGTAACTCTTTCAAATAAATAAATCAATCTTAAAAAAAGAGAGAGAGACAGAACCACCGGGAGCAGCTGCTTGGCTACCACCAGGTTACTCACCTCCCTTTTGCTGTGCATGGATTAAGGCAGAAGGCACTTTATTATCCTGCTGATTAAAACTGGCCAGAGTGGGAAATTTGGGTATTATCTAATTCTGGTTTCCCCTAGAGTCAGATAAACAGCTTAGCTTCTGTATGGAGAGGTGGAACTGTAGCATAAAGGACTCCATCTTTATATTTTAGCGTGGTCTGTGGGGGCCCAGTGCAGGTGCATAGTTCAAACCATGGCCTCTTGCGATTGTTATTTGACAATTACCATCAGTCATGTGTACTGAAAGACTAGTTAAGCACATGACAAAGATGGCTATGAAGTGTTGCCTCTTTTTCCAGCTGTGCAGTTAAGGAGCGAATGCTGAGAGAACACCTGGAA
Source organism: Sylvilagus floridanus (assembly GCA_949820135.1). Taxonomy (NCBI): domain Eukaryota; kingdom Metazoa; phylum Chordata; class Mammalia; order Lagomorpha; family Leporidae; genus Sylvilagus; species Sylvilagus floridanus. The sequence continues at coordinate 144,927,861 of OX463225.1, read as the reverse complement.
AATTCTGTTTCAAAGTGGGTGGGACAGAGGAGCAATCCCTCCTGGCAGTGGTACCCTCTGTGTACTGGGCACTGGAATTACACCCCTGGTGCTGCACACGCAGCCTGGGGTCTACAGCTAGGTCACAGAGACCTTGGGGCCACTGGAAATGTAGGCCCCCGGCCTCAGAATCTGCATTTTACAACTCTCCCACCTCATAACCCCTCTACCATGATTTGTGTCTACATTAAAGTTGGAGGAACTCTACTTTAGACAAAGTTTGATAAGTATTTGTTGAAAATACTAAATTTCCCACCATGTTTTCTGCAATGAGCACCTGCCTGCTGTCAGAAGAAGCTTGGTATTAGCCGCAGCAGTAATTATTAAGTGTTTTTGATAAGTATGGTATTATAGTAGGCACTTTTGGGGAAAAAAAAAAGAGGAGCACTCTTCTTTCCCAAATAAACTGGGTTAAATTACAGTGGCAACTGGCTTCTTGCTCATAAACAGAAGGCAGATTTCATAAAGGCTCAAGACAAAAAGCCTCACCAATTTTTTTTTAAGATTTATTTATTTATTTGAAAGTCAGAGTTACACAGAGAGGCAGAGAGAGAGAGAGAGAGGGAGAGGTCTTCCATCTGCTGGTTCACTCCCCAGTTGGCCACAATGGCTGGAGCTGGGCTGATCTGATGCCAGGAGCCAGGAGCTTCCTCCAGGTCTCCCACGTGGGTGCAGGGGCTCAAGGACTTGGGTCATCTTCTACTGCTTTCCTAGGCCTTAGCAAAGTGCTGGATTGGAAGTGGAGCAGCCAGGACTCGAACCAGTGCCCGTATGGGATGCCGACACTGCAAACGGCAGCTTTACTGGCTACACCAAGAGCCAGCACCACCAAATATTTTTATTAAGGGAAATCTACAATTTAGGAATGAGAGGCAAGGGAGATCTTTGAAGGTGCAGGAAAGAATGTTCTGAGAGAATGTGGTGTCTTAGGAGAGGTGGGACTCAACCCCAGGCCTCTTCAGACCAGAAAATCCCCCAGGATTGAGTGGTATTAGAGAACACATGTAGGGAAGTGGGGACTGAGAGAAACCTTCAGCGGCAAGACAGAGCCAGGGGTGAGAACATTTAGCCAGAAAAAGAAAGCGGGACATCGTGGTCAATTCAACAGGCTCCACCAGAGATGGGGCTGGGGGCGGGGTGGAGCAGTGTCCCAGTGAGTGTGTTTACGACATTCCCATCCGTGAGAACATGCCCTAACCCCTTTGGCTTGCCGATCAGCCTGGTGTCTCTAACAGGTTCTTCATTTTGGTGCTCATTTTTGTTCCTGACATAGCTTCTAGAATCTGAGTGATGAATCCTCAGTACCTTGTCGGTGAGTTAAAGGCCTCTGTGTTCCTGACTCGAGAACAGAATTTACTGACAGCGAGGACATAAAATTCTCTGGCCTCGTAAACAATATTCTGTTGATAATGCTTCTCTTAACCCACAGGAGTTCAGAGCCAGTTTTGGAGCAATCATCATTTCAGATCAAGGTTCACAAACGCTGTGTGATGAGGAAGTTTGCCCTCCCTCCACAGCCACCCCTCCCTGCATCCCCTCTTTTGGGATGATCATGGATGCTCTGAGAGCCACCTGTCTCCCAGGCATCGGCTACACAGCGCTGTAGGAGACTTCAGATGGGTAGGAGTGGGTTGTCTTAAGACTGGTTCTGGGCCGGTGCCGTGGCTCAACAGGCTAATCCTCCGCCTTGTGGCGCCGACACCCCGGGTTCTAGTCCTGGTCGGGGCGCCGGATTCTGTCCCGGATGCCCCTCTTCCAGGCCAGCTCTCTGCTGTGGCCCGGGAGTGCAGTGGAGGATGGCCCAAGTGCTTGGGCCCTGCACCCCATGGGAGACCAGGAGAAGCACCTGGCACCTGGCTCCTGCCATCGGATGAGTGCGGTGTGCCGGCCGCAATGCGCCGACCGCGGCGGCCATTGGAGGGTGAACCAACAGCAAAAGGAAGACCTTTCTCTCTGTCTCTCTCTCACTGTCCACTCTGCCTGTCCAAAAAAAAAAAAAAAAGACTGGTTTTGTTGTTAGCAACAAAAAATGGATTAGGCCCCCTCAACGCCCACATGCCAGCTTTGAAGAAGTTACAGAAAACGGAACTTCATCCATAATCCCAAAAAAGAATTTTGGGTATTACCTCTTGAGGGGGGAATGTTAGGTAGGAAGTTAATTATGAGCTTATGTGTGTGTGACATAAAGGCCTAAGGAAAAAACATCTATGTCCAGCGTATGCATCTGCACCTCAGAGTCATCCCGGCAGCCCGGCAACATTCCAGGGGCAGCCCGGCCTTCCGCCTCCGCATCCTACCCTGCCCCCTTCTACCTGATAACTTGCCTGGTGGGGGTCCCTGCCCCTTCTCCCAGGTACAGCCCAGTATCTGCATTTCAAACACCCTGCTTGGATCCCCACTCTCCAGGAGGTCTTGCTCACCCTTCCTCCAAACCCAGGATGGCGCCAGCTAGCCTTCCTCCTGTCTGATACCTTCAGGGAAAAACTCAGATAGGAGTTTTTCTATTTACATCCAAAAAGCCCTTTGTTCCAAGAGGAGCAGAGGTGGGAAGCAAGACCCATCTCCTTAAAAACCCCTGGCCTCAACCGGACTGCGCGCTCAGCCCTCTGCCTGTCTGCTGAGCCGCCCTCCTGACCTGGTCAGGTGTACTCTCTCTCTACTGCCCCCCCCCCCGCACTCTCTCTCAGGTCCTGTCTGGAGAGGTGTCCATCCGTTTTCACGGATGTCCCTTCCCTAATAAACTTTGCTATTTTACCTCTCAAAAAAAAAAAAAAAATGGATTAGGAACTATGGCATTAAAAAAGGCAATAGCTAAATTAAATGAGGTTGTGAAAAAAATCAATCAACCCAGAAGAAGGCAGGAAAAGAAGAAAAGAGTAGCAAGAACAAAACTGAAAGACAAGCAGAGAACAAAAAATGCTAGAGATAAAACCATACGGATAATTACACTAAATGGAATTGGAATATACCTCCAAAGAAAAGGCAGGATATTTAGGGTGGATGAAAATGCAAGGCCTAATGATATGCTGCTTGTAAAAGAGGCATTTTAAACATAAAAACACATGTAAACTGGAAAAAAGAAAACAATGAGAAAAGACAGCATGCAAAATATTCATGAGGTGGCAGAGGTAGCTGTGTTAGTATCAGATAAAAGGCACTTTATGTATGCCAGCAAGTGTTATCAGAGATAGAGAGGGGGCATTTTACAATAAAAAAGGGTACATTTATCAGGAAGTCCTAACAACCATAAATGTGTATGAGCCTAATAACAGAGCTCCAGAATCCATAAAGCAAGAATTAACAGATGCATTAGGAAGCAGGCCACAGGTGTGGCTTTCTCAGGGGGCTTCCATTGGTGTTCAACCAGCTCTCCACATCCAACCCAGCTCTGGACATCCTGTACTGAACTGGCAGTAAATGAAGAGAATAGCCCTTCCTCCCTGTGTGAGCAGATGCACTGATTAACTTCAGTGGTGTAGGAGGGAGCTTAGCCTATTATGAGTCAGAGGTTCTGAGTTCCAGTTCTAACTCGGCCACTTAACTCATGACCTGGAAGAAGTCATCAACTTTTTTGAGTTTTCATTTCCTTAAATGCCAGTAGGTCATTTTATTTATTTATTTTTATTTTTAAAAAAGATTTATTATTTGTTTGAAAGGCAGAGTTACAGGCAGAGAGAGGAAAAGACAGAGAGGTCTTCCGTCCACTGGTTCACTCCTCAAATGGCTGCAATGGCATGAGCTGGGCTGATCTGAAGCCAGGAGCCAGGAGCTTCTTCCAGGTCTCCCATGTGAGTGCAGGGACCCAAGGGCTTAGGCCATCTTCAATTGCTTTCCCAAGCACATTAGCAGGGAGTTGGATCAGAAGTGGAGCAGCTGGGACTTGAACCAGTGCCCTTGCAGGATGCTGGGGCCATGGTGGAGGCTTAACCTACTATGTGTATTACCAGCTCTAGTAGGTGATTTTAAAAACCATCAGATGACATTGAACACAATTTCCAGCTCCAAGAGTCTGATACCCTACTCTTGGTTTTGAATAATTTAAACACTTTGCATAAGCTCCTGGGGGCGGGGAGGGTACTATGCTGAAAATACCAGTTTTCCTCCTCTCTGTTACCATAATCAACATGGCTTCCATGACCCCTAGACGAGTAGAGATGTCTCCCAACCGGCGAGCAATCATTCGATTCTGTGGCAGAGCCTACCAGTTGGGTGTCTTCTCACATGGACTTTCTACCTGGAGACAGTGTCTGATCCCACGGAGGAGGGCTCAGTCCCCAAGACTCCCAGTTAGGATGCCAGTCGCAAGTCCAGAGAGCTTCACCTGTGCCTCTGACCGATGGGCTATAATTGGGGTTCCCATGACCTCGTCGCCGGGCTCTATTAATATTTTGCTGGAGTGGCTCACAGAACCCAAGGAGACACGATACTTACATTTACCACTTGATTAGAAAGGGCACTGTTAAGGAGACAAACAGCCTAGCAAGGAGACACAAGGTGAGGGCTGGCAAGGCGCGGCGGAGTGTTGGGGTGTGCCACTCTCCTGGGAGGTGAGCAGGTTCTTGTTTGCCTTCCTGCAAGCTTCCGCCTGTTCTGCTGTATCGGCGCTTCCGGAACCCGTGCATGTTTGCCTCTGCCTGATTGCCCATCTGTCCAGATTGTTCTCGGCCCCTGTGTGTGGCATTTCTTCATGCAGGGTTTAGAGCAGACTGCTCAGGAATAGGGAGGGGCTTATCTACTAGCAAACAAGGTGGGTCAGAGGCAGGTGGGGAAGATGGGAGTGTCTGTGACCCACAGTGGAGAAGGGGAGTTTTTGTTTCTGTGGTTTGTTTTTGGGAGGGAGTTAGGAGGCAGGAACCATAGATGAAAATCAAAACATATATATAGGGGCCAGTATCTGAAGAACCTATTATCTGGCTAAAACCATTTTCATTGGAAGCGTATGGAGAAAATACAAATGATAAGGTGAGAGATATTTTATAATCTTGTGCTCCGGCAATGAACATTAAGTCCTCTCATGCGGGAGTTAACATCTGCAACAGCCCGATTCCTTTTCTGCCCACCCCTCTTCCCACTCTCTGGGTAGAATCATTTTAATCAGATTGAGCGCAGACAGGCACAAATACCAACTCTGCATTTACAAGAGTGCACCTGTGGGCAAGTAAGTGCATCGCAAAGGGGGTCCCTTGCTTGATTTCTCAGAAGGGAGTAGCCACTCCTGGCTTCCTGTGGCCCAGGGAGGCAGCATGTGCCCACAGCCCGAGGACCCTAGAACCTGCTCCACCCTCCTCTGCCCCTGCCCCCCCTGCAGGTCTTCTGCAGCCCCCTCCCCCCGCCCTGCAGTCTGCCTTCTTTCAAGATAAAAATGTCATTGGAGAAATTAAAGCTCCTCTTAGCACAGCAAAGCAGATTTAATGCACCAGCTGTGGCGGATGCAAATGCTTTGAACCTGTCAATTAACGTCACGGCCCTGGATCCTTCAAAGTGAGGCTGCAGGAGGGGGATCCTTCTTGCTGTTGTATCTGGAGGGTTACGCCTTTCCGGCCCTCTCTCTGGAGGTCACCTGTGGCTGCCTTGTAGGGAGCACTCGTCTGGCCCAGCGCTACTGATGTGTCCCTGTCCCAACAGAGTGGGAGAGCTATAACAGCATCAGATTATCTTCTTGGGGATTTGGGCATCGTAGGTGACTGAAAGTGGCCTGCACTGTTCCTTGGAGTGACCATGGGGCACTACCTTGGGGGAAGGCGAGGATGTATGTGCCTCCCCCCCCCTTTTTTTTTTTAAGATTTAAAGAGGTCTTCCATCCACTGGTTCACTCCTCAATTGCCCTCAATGGCTGGAGCTCTGCCCAGTCTCCCACACCTGTGCAGGGGCCAAAGACTTGGGCCATCTTCTACTGCTTTTCCAGGCCACAGCAGAGAGCTGGATTGGAAGTGGAGCAGCTGGGACTAGAACTGGCACCCATATGGGATGCTGGCACTGCAGGTGGCGGGTTTATCTGCTACGTCACAGCGCCGGCCCCAAGAGCCTGCATCTAGTACTGAGCTTCTCACTGACAGGGACCTGAGGCAGTGCAGGGCATCACAGGCTAAGGGATGGGAAGCAAGGGTGTTAGTGCCCCTCTTCTGCTCTCTTGACCTCATGGCTTCATAGGATTCAACCCTGGGGACTCGACCCAGCTGGCTTCATCTAGCCCTCATCACCCTCCCGAGGCCTCACCCATAAACACCAGTTAGATGGAGTTCCCACCCTCCTAATACTTCACATTTCAACACACGACCCTAGGAGAACTCAATGCACCTGCAATAGTTCCAAAGTCTTAACTCACTGCAGCATTAATTTAAGAGTCCAACGTGCAAAATCTTATCTGAGATTCAAGGCATACACCTTCCAATTGTGAGCCTATGCAACTAAGCCAAGTTATGTATTTCCAGCACACACTGGTAACATAGGCATGGGCCGTACGTTCCCATTCCAGAAGGAAGAACTAGGCAGGTGTGAAGCCCAGAGCAGACATTAAATCCTAAAGCTCCAACTCCAGCCACCCTGTGCACATTGCAAGAAAGGGGGTGGCCACGCAAGGCCTTGGCCGACGTTGTGTCCAGAGCTTTGCTGGTCGCAGGCCACCTGGTTACTCTCTCCGGCTGGCTTTGCATGCTGCCTGCAGGAGAAGCACATTGCACACTGATGTACCTTTCTGGTGTCACTGCTCTGGTCCCACTCTGTTGGCTCCACGAGGCACAGCCCCATCAGGGACTCTCCACGAGGCACTGCCCCAGCAGGGACAAACTTCTGCCTCCCAGGCCTTCCTTTGAGATCCTGGTGGACATCTCCTTGTCCTCTGAGCTCTTGCATTCTGCAGTCTTGCAAAATCAGCACTGCGTGGGTGCCACCGAGGTCTGCTGCTCACGTGGAGCTTGAGTCATGGCTGCAGCTGCTGAGCACTGCACCAAAAACAAGCAGTAGAACCTCGAGGTGGCCTTGGGTTCAAGCCCAGGGAGGGAACTCGAGTGAGCCCCGGAACTGTCATGACAATGGCAGCCTTGAGGGTTTATTCCTCCCTCCCCCCCCCTCTTCTTTCTTTCCTTTTTCCTCCTCCTCTCCTCCTCCTCCTTCATTTAGGATTTATTATTTGTTTGAAAGGCAGAGTCACAGAGAGAGAGGGAGACAGTGATCCTCCATCAGCTGGCTCACTCCCCAAATGGCCTCATCAGCTGGGGCTGGGCCCGACTGAAGCCAGGAGCCTGGAACTCCATTCGGGTCTCCCACATGGTGGCAGGTACCCAGGTACTTGGGTCATCTCCTGCTGCTTTCCCAGGAAGGGAGCTAGATCGGAAGTGGAGCAGCTGGAACTACAACTGGTGCTCATATGGGATGCCAGCATTGCAGGCAGCGGCTTAACCTGTTGCACCAGGATGCTGGCCCCTCAAAGTGGTTACTGTAGCTCACAGCTTTGGTGCAAGGTTGAGGATCAACATCTGGTGATGGCCCTCTTGCTGACAAACCTAGGGAGGCACGGAGCACCACATGGCATGTATGTCTCCACTGAGCTCTCTCTCTCTCATACCCATAGTCAGTCATGGAGCCCCCGTCCTCATGACTTTATCTAATCCAAATCGCTTCCCAAGGCCCCACCTCTAAACTCCATCACTGGGTTAAGTCTCTATCCTTTTAATACCTCACAATGCAGACCAAATGTCAACACATGAACCCTAGGGGAAGACACTCAAGCTCTATCTGAACCCCAGCACCCCCAAGATCAGACGCTTTGTTGTGGAGAGGTCTTCGGTTTGCTGGTTCGCTTTAGGCAGGGTAATGTGGACCGGGTCTCAGACGGAAGCCCCCAGGGAGTGCTGGGGTGATCTTTGATGTCAATGGCTAGGTTGCAACACAGATGTTATTGACATTTTAAAGAGGTGTGTACTCTCTTCTAACCTCAACTGAGAAAAACAAGATACTGGTTTATTTCCAAACGTGTTGAGTGTTCCAGAACATGTTTGTGGGTACAGGACCAGCTTGATTCAATATTGACTTTCAAAAATGTGAAAGTTTATTTTCACTTAGAAGAACGGAGGGAAAATGAGATGGAAAAACTCACTGTTGAACTTAGAACTTTCTGTTTGGAAGATAAAGAAAAAATGTTTTTCAAACTTTCTGATTTTCTGAGACTCTATATTGAGATTTTTTTTTTTCTTTTTTGAACCAGCCTAAGATTATTACCAGGACTGAATTCATTGATTTGCTTTAAGAAATAATCTTGCTGGTGCCGCGGCTCAATAGGCTAATCCTCCACCTGCGGCGCCGGCACCCTGGTTCTAGTCCTGGTCAGGGCGCTGGATTCTGTCCCGGTTCTGCTCCTCTTCCAGTCCAGCTCTCTGCTGTGGCCAGGGAGTGCAGTGGAGGATGGCCTAAGTGCTTGGGCTCCTGCACCCCATGGGAGACCAGGAGAAACACCTGGCTCCTGCCTTCGGATCAGTACGGCAGCCATTGGAGGGTGAACCAATGGCAAAAGGAAGACCTTTCTCTCCATCTCTTTCTCTCACTCTCCACTCTGCCTGTCAAAAAAAAAAAAAAAAAGAAAAGAAAGAAAGAAATAATCTTAACCAGATTTTATTTTCTTAAAAGGAATTTAGGAAAACTTTCCAATGAGAGATTACACTGACATCGGTTATATAAATGACCCAAATAGCCTCAACTTCTCCAACCCTTGTTCCATCATTTTCTTAAATTGCAAAGTGACCAAATCCAGATTTTTAAAAAAGATTTATTTGAAAGGCAAAGTTACATAGAGAGAGAAAGGGAGGGAGGGAGGGAGAGAGAGAGAGAGAGAGAGAGAGAGAGATCGATCTTCCATTTGCTGGTTCACTCCCCAAATGGCCACAATGGGTCAGGCCGAAGCTGGGAGCCGGGAGATTCTTCTGGGTCTCCCCTGTGGGTGCAGGGGCCCAGATACTTGGTCCATCTTCCGCTGCTTTCCTAGGCACATTAGCAGGGAGCTGACTTGGAAGTAGAGCAGCTATGACTTGAACTAGCACCCTATGGGATGCTTAGCGATGGCTTAACCTACTACCTCACCAGGCCAACCCCAAATCCTGATCTTTCATGAATGAGGGAGGTGCAGCCTTTCACCAGGGCCCCTTCCCCAGATACTTCTGCCCACTCCCAAGGAAGGCGCACCTGTTCCAGGGCACTTTCAGGCCAGCCTCGTCACCTCCAGAGACTGCCAACCAAGTCCACTCAGCGCACATGGCTGCCCCTTCCTCCAGTCTGCCAAACCCAGCACTCAGGCTCTAAGGGGTAAAACAAAGCAAAAACTGAGGGAGAGGAGCTGCAGCCCAGGTGGGCCTCTGTCCTTTCTCCTTCCGGAGTCCATACCCTCAGCTGGCCTCGTGCCCCTCTTCATAGGACATCCTCAGCAGTAGCTGCCTTCTCACGCAGAGCAGCTCACCCCCTTGGCGCCTCAGTTTCTCCATTCCAGAGGGGAATTTTTTAAAAAAATATTTATTTATTTGAAACTCAGAGTTACACACAGAGAGAAGGAGAGGCAGAGAGAGAGAGAGAGAGAGAGGTCTTCCATCCGCTGGTTCACTCCCCAGATGGCCACAATGGCCAGAGATGCACTGATCTGAAGCCAGGAGCCAGGAGCTTCCTCTGGGTCTCCCACATGGGTGCAGGGCCCAAGGGCTTGGGCCATCTTCCACTGCTTTCCCAGGCCATAGCAGAGAGCTGGATCAGAAGAGGAGCAGCAGGGTCTTAAACAGGTGCCCATATGGGACGCTGGCACTGCAGGTGGTGGCTTTACCTGCTAGGCCACAGTGCTGGTCTCAGAGAGGAATTTGAGTTTTATGGTTGAATAACCCAGAAACCCGTGGAAGGTCCTCCCCCGCCCCTCCCCACCGAAGGGCAGGCTGGTCCCAGTGGTGAGTTGTGCTTTAACCACAGTCTAAACCAGAAAATGATGGCCACTGTGAACTAGCAGCTTACTCAGGAATATTCACAAAACACCGTGGTCCAGGAACAGCACCTGCCACAGGTGAACCTGATCTGCAGGGGCTCTGCTGTGGTTACGGGGCACTGGATGATACCAGAGCCCATTCTGCTCCACCTGGAAGCCAGGAGCAGCCCTTCCCTCGTCCACTGCTGGCCGGGCTTAGCTTTGTCACTCTGACAGCCACAGTCAGTTCTTGTCAGTTTTTACAGCCACGCTTTCATTAGATCTGCCCCGTCTGCATTTCCCGCCTTCCTGTGGGCTGCTCCTTCTCTCTTTGATCATCATTTCAGAGAGGAACCCTGGGGCACCATTTCCCAGGGGTTTCCACATCTGGAATGTCTTTATTTATTTATTTATTTATTTTTGTCATCACTTACTTTACCATAAGACATTTGCCAGAACTGCAGAGCCCACGTTGGCATCACTGGTCCTCCCGTGGAAGCCTTTTCTGTCGCAGAAGCTGTCCAGGAATGCCCGTCACGTGGAGTCTCCATGCCTCCCAAGCCATCTCTGCCAGGCCAGCTGCTCCAGCGCTCCTTGGCAGATTCAGGAGGGCTGCTCAGGGGTGTTCTGGAACGTCCCTGAGCCGGGCCTGTGTGATGTTTCTTTCATGATTAGCCTGGGGTGACAGGTTGTGGGAGAAATGCCACAGAGGTCAAGTGCCCTTCTCACCCCATCGAGTGACCCGATACCCGTGTGACCCGTTCCTGCAGAAGCAACCAGCATGGGAAAATGTCAAGTATTTTCCATCTAAATAACTCTAGCTTTATTATTTCCTTTGGATGTGGGATATTTTCTTCTTAATCCTACTTCCTCCCATGCTTTTCAAGGAAGGCGTATTTTTTTTGAAAAAGATTTTATTTATTTGAGAGGTCGAGTTAGAGAGAGAGGTCTTCCATGAGAGAGAGAAAGAGAGGGAAAAGTCTTCCATCCTTCCATCCTCTGGTTCACTCCCCAGACAGCTGCAATGGCTGGAGCTGAGCCAATCTGAAGCCAGGAGCCAGGAGCTTCTTCTGGGTCTCCCACGTGGATGCATGGGCCCAAGGACTTGGGCCATCTTCCACTGCTTTCCCTGGCCATAGCAGAGAGCTGGACTGGAAGTAGAGCAGCTGGGACTAGAGCCTGCACCCATATGGGATGCTGGCATAACAGGCAGAGGCTTAGTCGACTATGCCACAGCGCCAGCCCCAAGAAGGGCACATTTTCGAGCTTGGCAAAAGTTTAAAGACAAAAGAGGAAGTGCCTATTTACACCAAAGTGTTTACACTTTTTTTACCTGGCTAAATAGAGTTGAAAAAAAATCCACAAGTATATTCAAGAAAGGTTTAAATAAACCCACATATTAACCTTAGGCTAAGTAATGACATTATATTCTCACACAAAATGCCCTCTGAGAATCCTGCTGTAGACAGAAGCTTAGGTAGATTATGGTCTCCACCTGGCCTGATGTTTATTTTGTCCATCTGCATTTTGAGAATCAATACACTCGTATTTAGTTACAAGATAAGGATTGTCATGTAAATTATGGGAAAGATAAATACAGGGGCTGGTGCTGTGGTGCAGCAGGTTGAGCTGCTCACGGCGATGCGGGCATTCCACATCAGAGCACCAGTTCGAGTCCCAGCTGTTCCGCTTCTCATCCAGCTCCCTGCTGATATGCCTGGCAAAGCAGTGGGAGACGGCCCAAGTGCCTGGGTCCCCACCACTCCACGTGAGAAACCTGGATGCAGCTCCTGGCTCCAGACTTTGGCCTGGCCCAGCTGTTTGGAGAGTGAACCAGAGGATGAAAGACCTTTCTCTGTTTCTCCCTCTCTCTGTTGCTCTACCTGTCAAATCAATCAATCAATCAATCTTAAAATAAACGATAAATAACAATTACTTAAAAAATTTACTTCTTTCTTCATTAGTGATGATGATGGAAGATGGATTTTATCCCAGTTGTAAAACTTTTTTTTTTTAAGATTTTATTTATTTGAAAGACAGAGTTACAGAGAAAGGTAGAGACAGAGAGAGAGAGGTCTTTCATCTGCTGGTTCACTCCCCAGATGGCCACAACGGCCAGAGCTGCACCGATTCAAAGCCAGGAACCAGGAGCTTCCTCTGGGTCTCCCGTGCAGGTGCAGGGGCCCAAGGACTTGGGCCATCTTCCACTGCTTTCCCAGGCCATAGCAGAGAGCTGGATCGGAACAGGAGCAGCTGGGACTCAAACCGGCGCCCATATGGGATGCCGGCACTTCAGGCCAGGGCTTTAACCTGCGATACTGCAGCACCGGCCCCTCCCCTCTTATATAAATCTTAAAAACAAATAAAGAAGTAAGTAAAACTTTTAAAAGAGGATGGGTGTTTTGAAATAACACAAGAAACAGTGTTTTTCTCAAGTTTTTCTTAAATAAATGGTGAATAAAAAACAGTGACTTTTTATTTGGGACTCCACTGTGTGAAATTCAGTATGATATTTATTTTCTATAAGTACAAAGGCCATTGGAAAATTTTGTAGGAAATGGAGTTAAAAGATGAGTTTATTGAGGGCTGGCACTGTGGCACAGTGGGTTAAAGCCCTGGCCTGAAGCACCAGCATCCCATATGGGCGCCAGTTCAAGTCCCAGCTGCTCCTCTTCCGATCCAGCTCTCTGCTACGGCCTGGGAAAGCAGTAGAAGATGGCCCAAGTCCTCAGGCCCCTGCACCTGCATGGGAGACCCAGAAAAAGCTCTTGGCTCCTGGCTCCGAATCGACACAGCTCCAGCTGTTGCTGCCATCTGGAGAGTAAACCAGCGGGTGGAAGACCTCCCTCTGCCTCTACCTCTCTTTCAAATAACTAATAAAATAAATCTTTAAAAAATGGATGAGTTTATTTTGGTGGAAAAATGTGGAAATGCATGCTTTTTATCGCAAGATGCATTTCCCATGAAGCGCGGGAGCCCCCCTGGGTGCTGCGTCCCAGTCCCTCCGCTCTGCTGCTGGCTGGTGGCTTCGGAACCTGCTGCCATTCTGAACAAACCTCTATTTTTGTCCCCTCCCACCTGCCCATCATTCACGTTCTTTTCCTGCAAATGTGCGGTGAAAGAGACAGAGAATGGGCTGTGAGCACGCACCTGACATTTACTTACAGGAGCGCATCCCTGTTAAGGTCACCACCATACAAGGAATATATTCCCTTGTTCTGCCGTGGGCTAATGGAGAAATAAAGAATCCAACAAAGCCCACACATAATCGCACTATCCAGAACAAAGCCGCAGTCTTCAATGTCTTGTCTTCTGCCTTAAAAAGCGGAACTAACAAAAGCTAACTGCTCAAGACTGTATGATGTGGCAGGCACCTGGCAGTGCTGGCTCCCAGCCCCTGAACACCTCCACTGGCCTGGCAAGGTGAATCTTGGGGAAATGCAGCCTTCCAGTTGTCCTGGCCACTGGGTGTGGGCCCAGGACACAGCCAGCACCCACCAGGGCCCCTGTTCTGTCTTGACGCCCCCGCTAGGGATACAGGAAAGGGTCAGAGCTACGTAGCCCGGTGGGCAGCAGGCTCAGCAGTGTCCAGACAGCAGCATGGCCCCGAGTCTGCACTGGCCACTCCGCTGCGTGGTGGCTCCTGCTCTGCCCTCCTGGGACTGTGCTGTGGCCCCGTGGTCCTGCTTACTGCCTGGCTTTGCTCTTAGTTCTGACTCACATCTGAGCCAGGTTCTCTAACCTTTTGGTGAGTTTCCCCAGAGCCTTCTGATACATGTCCCCTTGGCTTAAATAAGCCAGGATCAGTTTCTGTTTCTTGTGACTAAGAGCCTTGGCCTCACGCTATATTTAATATATAGTTTAATCATTGGAACTTTCCACTTACCTGTGTGTCTTCATAAGCTTGAAGGTTTTTCTCATCAAAGCTCATTCACTTTTCAGTAGGTTTTTCTTTATTCTTGATCAACACAAGCATGTACTTGGCCCTGCTCGGTGCAGGGCAGTACCCTGAAGGCTTTGTGTATATTTGCTGTAATCCTCATTGCAACCTTTTTTAAAAAGATTTATTTATTTACTTGAAAGTTAGAGTTACAGAGAGAGGAGAGACAGAGAGAGAGAGAGAGAGGCCTTCATCGGATGGTTCACTCCCCAGATGGCCGCAATGGACGGAGCTGCGCCGATCCGAAGCCAGGAGCCAGGAGCTTCTTCCGGGTCTCCCATGTGGGTGCAGGGGCCCAAGGACTTGGGCCGTCCTCTACTGCTTTCCCAGGCTGTAGCAGAGAGCTGGATGGGAAGAGGAGCAGCTGGGACTTGAACCAGCGCCCATATGGGATGTGGCACTGCAGGTGGCAGCTTTATCCGCCATGCCACAGCGCTGGCCCCTCCTGTTCTTCTTGAAAGTGTAACAGACCACATTCCAGTTTCCACTTCCCAAGGCAACCCCAAGTGGAAGCACTTGTGGATTTTAAGTTACGATGGCTTTTGTACAGAAAAGCCACAATTTGGGTTTGTTGTCAGGACAGGATCCCAAACACAGCCAGCTCCAGTGTCCACTCCGGGTCCTGGCCTTGATACTGCTGGCGGAGATGTGGTCTCTGCCTGGGTAGAGAGAGAGGAGGCCGCAGTGTGGCGGAAACATGACAGAGCCCAGAGTCCGCTGGCCAGGACTGCTGTCCAGAGCTGCGGGACCATGGAGAGCCTTTTCCACTCTGGTCCTCGAGGGATTTGGATGTAGTGTGCTCATTCCCTTGTCCACGCAGCAGGTGTGTCTTCGAGCAGTTGCTGTGTGCCAGCGACTTCTCCCGGGTACCAGACCCTAACTGCAGTGACAGTTGCCCAGCGTCTTCCTGGCACCAAGACCTGTGACTGACAAAGCTGCAGGTGTTTGGTGCAGTGGCTAAGATGCTGCTCGGATGTCCACGCCCCACATTAGAGGATCTGGGCTCCAGGTCCAGGTCTCCTGATTCCAGCTTCCTGCTGGCCCCACCCCGAGCTGGATGGGGCAAAGCGAGGGGACAGGAACCAGAATTTAGAGAAAGCCCTAGAAAGAGCTGCAGCTGTCAAGGGCCTCCGGAAAGGAGCCGTGCTGACACAGACAGCGAGGGAGCCAGTGATGAGCATTGTTTTCCACCCTCTATCTACTCCCACATTCCTCTTTGATGGAACACACCTGGGAGGCAGAGAATAAGGAATCTGCTGATACACTCCTTGAAGACCAGCGTTGTGGGGCACAGAGGCAAGCGCAGAGCGGGCAGTGGATCCAGGGCACCACGGAGAACATCTAGCTCTCTGCTGGCCTTAGCTTTCCTCCCAATACTTGCCAGTCACCTCATGGTCTCAACAGGGCTGCTGAACTCTAGGCATCAAGCGCATGTTCCAGCCAACAGGAAGGGAAGACAAGGAGGCAGAAGCTGCCAGCTGACTTTCTCATACACAGCGTGGTCACGGCTCTTTCTCTTAGGGCTGTCACACGGAAGTCATCAATTCTGAGGGACATTTTCCAGCACTAGACCAACCATCGAAGGTGTAAGAATTAGAATACTCAGGTAAAGCTGCCTTCTGCAGTGCCGGCATCCCATATGGGCACCGGTTCGAGTCCTGGCTGCTCCGCTTTCGATCCAGCTCTCTGCTATGGCCTGGGAAAGCAGTGGAAGATGGCCCATGGTGTTGGGCCCCTGCACCCATGTGGGAGACCCAGAAGAAGCCCCTGGCTCCTGGCTTCAGATCGGCACAGCTCTGGCCATTGCAGCTACTGGGGAGTGAACCAACAGACGGAAGAGCACGCTCTCTCTCTGACTCTTTGGCTCTGCCTCTCTGTAACTCTGCCTATCAAATAGTATCTAAATAAATGAATAAGAATTAGAATATTCATCAAGTCTGCTCAGAGAAAGTGGGTAGTAAATAAACTTAACTAAATGACAGGAAGCTGTGCTGTGATAATGAATTAAACCCTGCCAGGATTTACAAAGGGACAACCGGAAATAGTTTACGACCTGGAAGTAAGCACTGGAACTGGGTTTTTCAGTGAGGAAGTTGTAATGTGTCTTCCTTGCTATGATGCACTTGGGAGATGATCTGCCCTCAGCATCTAGCGAAAGCCCCACCTGCTTTTAGCAGGTGTCCTGGGGGAAACAGGGCAGAACAGGCTGCCTCCTCCACCCAGGAGCCCACAAACTTGTCGCACGCATGCACGCACGCACACATGCTTCAGCCAGGTTGAATGAGGACGTGTGAGCAGGGATTGCGACAGGCAGGGGGAGAAGCCGTGGCCCCAGGGAAAGGCGCCACGGAGCTGCCCTGTCGCTCTGTCACTCCTGCACGGGGTCCCCAGAGCAGGCAGCCCAGGCCACCAGGACAGAGGCGCAGCCGCTGGACCCCCAGACACACAAGCAACGGGACTGTGGGGCTGGCAGTCTGGGTGGTGATGAGAACGCATCCACCTCACTCATGTCAGATTCTTTATTGATGATCTTGAAATATCTTTGTCCTGGCTAGGGTGGTGGGGGCCTTGGCTGTGTCTCTCAATCTCTCTCTCTCGCTCTCTCTCTCTCTCTCTCTCTCTCTCTCCCCTCTCTCCATGCACAATGCTGCTCTCTGGGTCAGCAGCCTCTATCATTTGTGGTGAGTCTGAAGGGCACGTGTATGTGTGTGTGTGTGTACACCTGGTGTATGTGTGTACACCTGGTGTGTCTGTGTGTGTGTACAACTGGTGTGTGTGTGTGTGTGTGTGTGTTCATGTCCTAGACTGAGATGCTCTGGATTGGATGATTGTACCTGGGCCCAGGACTAGCAGTGGAGATTCCCATGGGCCCCAGCTACACTCCGGCTTTCCTATGATCCTAACAGTGACTTACTCCACCCAGGGCAGTCGGGCAGGAAACTCCAAGGTCAGCTGGCGTGTCTGACCTCACTGGCCCGGTCCCACCCCGCTGTGATGGTGTGTGCTGCTGCACCTCCTCTCTCCACCCCACAGCCTTCCTGATTCTATGTCTTTTGGCTTGAAGAGCCCTCTGGGGCCATTTGGGGCTCCTTTCTCCTCATGTGATGCTAGGACAGGGCAAGCCGAACAACGTTCTCGAATAACCCAAGCGCTCCAAGCTCTAGGCCCTTCTAGAGCGCGTCCTCACTTAACCTTCATCTTCACCTTGAGAATGAACAGGCAGAGGGGGCAGGCTCAGAAAGGTTTAGTGATTGCCCCAAGGTCACACATCGAGATTCAAATCGAGATTTAACCAACTCAAACATGGCGCTGTCTCTGTTACGTTCTGCTGATTTTACAAATCACGGTCCCCAGCGAGACTTACCCGGGGAGCGTGGCTGTCTTCTCTTCCGTGACGTCAGTTCCGGTGGGGCAAGCGCAGACCCACACAGGCAGACACAGGTACAAGCAGGAACGGTTTTCACCTGAACTTCCAGCCCAGGCCGGGACACCTTGGCATGGGTGAGGTGAGAAAGAGGCAGGGGGGAGCCTGTGGTTGCCAGGAGAGCAGAGGTCTCGTAGCATGTTTGTGTGAGCATGCCTATGTGTGCACGCTTTCGTCTGGGCCTCCAAGGAGGCCAGCGTGAGTGCCAAGGTCAGGCCACGACGATGCTCATTAAGGTAGCAGTGCCACCTCCTACTTCCTAGGTGACCGTGTGGCACCTAGGAGAAGCCCTCCTGACCCTTGAGGGAGGACTGGGGCTGGCAGGTGGCTCGTGGGGCAGGACGATGGCGGGCAGTATGGCAGCGATGGGGCTTCACAGAGAGTTGGGGAAGGCAAGCTGGCCTGACTGCCAACTGGACACACAGCAAGGCTGAGACCAGCCCTGTCCATGGCCAGACACGCGGCAGCACCATCAGATGTGCGGGCCCTGAACGGGGTCCCAACTCCATCACCTTCCTCACTTCTGGTAGTTGGCTTGGCCTGAGGAATAGTCAGGTGATCGGGCGCCCGTGTTGCACCCTCCTCCTCCATCCGTTCCCTGAATTCACTTCACTTGCGAAAACAAGCTACAAGAAGTTAGCAGACAATGGACAGCTGATCCCCTGAAGAACAGGTTCTCTGGGCCAAGCAGGTGACCCAGGAAAAGGTGTGGTGAGGCCACGGGCAGTGAGCAGGACACAGTGGGGGAGGGTGGGTGGCACCCTGCGGGAGACGGATGTAGGTAGTGGGGCAGCACTGGTCACTTCTGGGATGAGATGCCCCTTATCTGAAGTCCACGAAGATGGGAGATGCCGGTAGCAATGTTAAGCATAAGGAAATTCGTTTAAGTTTCAGATGTGTTCTGAAGTTGGAGGTCAGGGCGGGGGGGAATCCGAAATAATGCAGATGGGAAGGAGAAGGGAGCAAAAGACAGGGGCGATGCAGTGCTAGACGGGGATTCACTGGTCTGCCGGGCTCCGGCTAGCTGCCACAGAGGAGACGAAGCATCAGAGACATCTGCACTCAAATGTCTTCATCTCCTATTCCCTCTGGAAGGAGAAAAGCTGATGCTGGACAAAAGCCAAGTGCAGCCTTGACCTTGACGTGCTATCATCATAACCGATAATTTGGCAGCTGACCGGTTCCGCAGCTCAGCTTCGCCGTGGACTGTGTAAGACCTACAAATCAGCACATCTGGAAGGAGGGAGCCCAGTGTCCTGTCCTCTGGGGCTCGCAGCAAAAGATCTATTCTGACATTATCAGGTCAAAGGGGGCCATGTTGACACTAATGGAGGAATCAGTTTCCACACGAGGCTCTTTGTTGTCACTGCGCCGGTGAACAGAAGCAGAAAAGAATTTACTATTGGCCACTGGCTAGCTCGCAGGCTGGAGGCGGCGTGACAACTAAGCTCACAGCTGCCGGGGCAGGGAGAACACCCGGAGAAATGGTTCTTCAGGGCCAGAAGAGAGACTCTACCACCCACTCAGGTGCACCTGCACACCTGGCCAGGACCACAGGTGGGAGCTGGTGGCTTGCTCCACATCCATCCCACTCTGCCTGTGGGAAGAGGTCCAGCACCAGGACTGAGTCCCAGCTGTCCACACCTCTGGGCGTCACCAGCTTTCAGTGGGTCGGGAAGGCAGCCTGGCCAGGCGAGTCAGTGGATTGCGGAAATTTCCAAACACTAGACAGCATTTCAGATCCCGGGTGACCGTCGAAGAATGACAAGTGGACAGATGTCCACGCTGCGAGGAGAGCTCTCAGAGTCCAGGAGAACCTGCTAACGTGCCGATGCTCAGGAACCGGGTCAGTGCAAGGGCGAGAGGTTCCTATGGGAGCTTGTGACGGCAAGTTGACACGGGGAGCGTGCAAACTGGGGAATGGGACGGAACCAGCCAACATGGTGGGGCGCCTCGTTGTTGAGCTCCACCATGCGGCAGAGCATGGACAGTGAAGGGAGCGTCTGCTAAGGGAAGCAGATGTTCAAGCAACATCTTAACCACTGGAGCAAACGCCTGCCCCTGTGCGTCTCTTCTCCCAAAGGGGAACACATGTTTGCAAGTCGGCCGCCAAGCAGCTCCCCAGGTTTCTGGCCCGTGCAAATCTCTGAGGCGATGTGCCCCATTATGCAACCGAATGTATAGGATGTTGAGTAGCGCAGCAGGACGATTCACGCTAGCCTCACCAGGCATCAGCTCACATCATGCCTGCCCATCTCAATCTCGTACCCGCCCTGTGTGAAGCACGCTGTCTCCTGGAGTTGCCATCTGGCCTTGTTGGTGCCCGTCTACACCGCCGGTCGGCAGAAGGCTGCTTGCCCTGAGCACAGGGCCCTCTTCGTGTCAGAATCCTAAGGAGTGGGACTTGTTCTTGCTTTTCTTGCCTTTAAAGCTAGTGCACGAGGCCCTGGGAGCCAAGCCCCTGCCCTGTCCTCCCCGTTCTCCACAGTCCTGAGTTCAGCGCCTGCTCCTACAGGTGCAAAACCAGGATTGATTTGGACACACTGTGCACCTGCTGCACGGAAGCCTGGAGTTTCCTAGGATCCGGCTTCCTGGTGTCCACCTTCTAATATGCAGGTCTCAGTCGAGAGGAGCCATGTTTTCTACAGGGGCATGATTATAAACAGCCGAGATCCTTGCTCCAGTGAACGGGGAGCGAGGTTTTAACTCTGGTTTCTATCACCAAGTTCAAGGAAAAGCAGGCCCTTGAACTTCAGGTTCACTGCACAGAGTCCTGACATTTTACAACAGACCTCCTCGAAGGCTGGGGTCCAGGAAAAATGATGGCCTGTGTGATCTGGGTTCAGGTAGAGAGGACCCACATCCTTATGTCTTATTTACAAAGCTATACCCCTTTGAGGTTTGGGATATGGAGGAGAGAGACAGGTGAATTCTGTCCTAAGTGTGCAGCAGTGGTCTCTGACATGACAGCTCCCAGGGCAGCTGTCCAGGCCAGGGACACCTGGCATTTGCCGTGTCCAGTTGGGCCTCTGCCCCATTGTGGCTCCTGCTGGCCAGCAGAGTGAAGCAAGCATGGGGGCCCACAAGTGTCCTGGCGGCTTGGGAACGTGCTGGGCCCCACTCCGTCCCCATGAGAGGGAGGAGGAGGCGTGGACAGATGGCTCTCGGCCTTGCTCATGCATGGGAGCTGCCTGGTTGCTCCTGATCGCACACCGGGTGCTTGGTGAACACTTGGTTGTTTCTAAATCAAAGCAAAGCAGCTGCCAGCCCTGGAGGGTGTGAAACAGGCGTCCTCCTCCAGCCGAGCTCTCACTTAGGGGCTCCGGGAGCTCTCGTGCATGTTCCCCGTGGGGCTGCATTAGGCAGCTCAGTCATTTCCCTCACTGCGCTGGCCCCGCCACTCATCTGGAGGACAAGGGCTCCCGGGGAGAGCACGAGGGGCCTGGGAATAGACTAGGGGCGCAGGGAACTGGGTGGTTCCATTCACCCCAAACACACTCCAGTGACATTCCCTTTAGATGAGAGAAAGACGGGTTCCTAGACCAGGAGTATTCAGGGGAAACCTTGCAAAGTCTTATATTACCTATCGGACAGAATCTTGGTGCAATGATCCCAGAATGAATCAGAGATATAGGGGGCTCTGTAGGTCCCATTGAGCTGCCTCACCGTGCAGATGAGCTCTTGGCTCTGTAGTAAGATGGATGGCATTATCTCACCGAGAAAAGATTGTTACTGTCCTCATGGGAGCCCAGGTGCACGTGTCTCGCCAAGTGAGGGGCCTGCTGGCAGCCCTGTGTCCCCCCTGGCCCTCTGCTTGCAGCACAGGTGTGATACTCAGGGCTTAGGTGGACAGAAACAAAGGGCAGTAAACATCAACCTGGACAGCTGGTCTCGGGGGGAGCTTCCTTATGGTAATCACACCTGTGTGAGGCTGCTTTAAAAAGTTCATGGACAGGAAGTTAAAAGATGGTAATTTTGGTACAAAAACCTTTGAAGTTCATGCAAGGAGCATTGAAAAAGTTTATGAAAAAATTTTGAAAAAAGTTATGAAAAAACGGCATGGCTTTCAAAATTTTTTATACTTGAATACCCTTACCTTTTATTCCAGTTTTTTTTTAAAGTATCCTCGTACAATGCACATCCATGTAAATAAACATACAGTGTGTTGTCTCTGTAGGTCTTAGTCTATCAGTGTGTGTACACATACAGAGGCCTCGAAGAACATTCACACAAGCTAGGCTGTGTTTCTTAGAGATGTTTTGAAAGAGTGCTCCCGCTCACAGAAATTGTATTTTTATAACAAAAGCCTTAACTCCTTACAATGCTACTGCATTACTTCTGTAGTCAGGAAAGATGATTATGGCATACATCAAAGATTTACCTGAAATAGTCATGTAATTGAGGGGAAGGCTTTTCAGCCTGAATTAACCAAGTTTTTGCTCTACTAGTTCCACACCCTCGACACGGCCAGTCTTACTCACACACGTGATCAAAGGAACCCAAGGAAAACCCACTTATTCAAAAATAGCTTCTACCACTTGGCCTGCTAAGGGCCTGGTGTCCACACCTGTGGGAAATATGTCAGGATTAAGGCATGATGTCTCTACGAGACCCCTAAGAACAAAAACCATGCACAACCTCCCCTACTGTGCAGGCACAGCTCCCGGGCGAGGCCCCTGAGATACTCAGAGGATCAGCGGGATGAAGACAGGGCAGGGGGTGGCACCGGAGGACAGGGGCTTGTGCTAGAGAGGGGAGGTGGAGGAAAGACCTGGGGCAGCTGGGTGAGTGACGTAAAGGCTGCGAGTCCTCGAACGCAGACGAGACATCTCCCCAGTGAGGATCTGGAAAGAGGCCACAAGGGCCTCATGAGACAAATGTAAGCTCTGGCCCGTGTGTGCAGATGGTCACTCCCATGGCTGCCAGTTGGGTGGGTATTGGGTCAGCCCAGTGGCGTCTGCCCAGTCGGGGTGGACCACAGCGAAGCACCTGTTGGGGACAGGCGGTGGAGCTCTTCTTGACCGGCAAAGCTGGATCATTCTGCACTGTGCCCCAGCTCCACAGCTCGGCTTGTTGTCTGCAGCCTCACCCCCGCCTGTGGCCAGATCATTTTTTTGTGGTTCAGACTCTTGGCAGCTATTCTTGGCTTGCCTTCAAACCCATGGTGCGTCTCTTCGTCTCACAGTGAGTCAAGTTCCTAGGAGAGCTTTGCCCGAGTCACAGGATGGCTCCTCTCCTCGACGCGCTCGTGCCGACCTTAAATCAGTGTGTGCCTACCTCCCCCAGTGCTTTAGAGAAGCCTTTAAGTCTCGGCAGGGCATTAGGGGAAAGCCGAAATGCACTGGATTTTACTTGGTGCCATCATTGCCAAGGGTGCAGGATCAAGTTCTCGGTGTCCCGTGCCAAAGAAAATACAGGGACTGTGCATTAGAGATATCAGACTGTGTTCATGCTGATCCCAGGGCCTATCTTTTTACTCAAGGACGTCTCCCCCTGGTTCCTTGCCAGGCATTTCCAGTTGTCTCGGTTAATCATTTTCTTGTATTTTTTTCTGGGTCTGGAAGCTTGGGGGTCCTTTGAAGTGGTCTGATCTGGTCTGCAGGGACCACTGGTGCACCTGCCTGATGATGGCAGTTGAGACAAGTGTTGTCCAAGTTCTCTAGGTTTCTTTTTTATGCATGAAATCCTGATCTTGAGGAAGCTAAGGCTTCTTTGCTACTTAGACCAGGACTGAGCAGTTACTTTTCTCATGGTCCCAGCGCTCTGCATCTTTGCTTGTTCCCTTTGACTCTCTTGTGGTTAGCAGCAGCAGCAGCTACAATGAACACATCAAATGGGGCTCAGGGATGATCTGAAACCATGGAAAAAAATCAAACCATATTAAATGTAACAGGAGACCTGTTCCTATGGGCACCATTCTTGTTGTGTTGGTAGAGGCCTTTCTTATTTTTTTTTTAAGATTTATTTTTATTTATTTGAAAGAGTTACAGAGAGAGGTAGAGACAAAGAGAGAAGTCCTCCATCCACTGGTTCAACCCCCAAATGGCTGCAATGTCTGGAGCTGAGCCGATCCGAAGCCAGGAGCCAGGAGCTTCTTCTGGGTCCTCCTACATGGGTGCAGGGGCCCAAGGACTTGGCCATCTTCTACTGCTTTCCCAGGCCATAGCAGAGAACTGAATCAGAAGTGGAACAGCTGGGACTCGAACCAGCACCCATACACGGGATGCCAGCACTGCAGGTGGTGCCTTTACCCGCTGCGTCATAGCATCGGCCCCAGTACAGGCCTTTCAAAAAACTCCAACCTTCTGGCTGGCCAGTGGTAGGTAGCATTGCAGTGGGTTCCCTCTGCCTTACCCTAAGCTAGTCCAATTTCCATCAGACACTTTAGTGCCTGTCTCCATCTCTGGCTACCCATGTGCTTCCTTGTGGATCTCTTCTCATTTTCCACTCCCGCGGCTAACCGGTTAAATAGCAGCGCAAGACATAAGCGAGAGTTGTTGTCCGATCTCCCCAGGAACCGATAAGCCTGGAGACTTAGAAACTGTGGACACTCAGTGCTTTGCAAACAACACTTCCAACCCTGGGAAGCATGGAGGTGGGATTAGCTCAGGCTTTCAAGGCTCTGCCTCTGTACCTGAACTTCTGCTGCTCTGAGCCACGAGCTCTAGGGAGTTTGTTTTTTTTCTGATCACTTGCAGTTTTTTTTTTTTTTTTTTTTTCCCCAGGCAGGGCCCATCTGCTAGCTTGGGCTACCAAAAAGGAAATTCATAGACTAAGAGGCACAGAAGCCGATTTTCTGAGAGTTCTTCAGCATGGAAGTTCAAGATCAGGGTGCTGGCGTGGTCTGGTGAAAGACCTCTTCCTAGCTCCAACATGGCTGTCTTCTCACAGTGTTCTCATACGGGGGAGAGAGAGTGAGCTCTCTTGACTTAATTTTTTCCTTTATAAAATGATTTTCATTTCATTTTATTTATTTATTTGAAAGTCAGAGGGGCAGGGGCAAGGCAGAGAGAAATATCTTCCATCTGTAACAGCTAAGACTTGGCCAGGTTGAAGCCAGGATCCAGGGGAAGCATCTCGATCTCCCATGAGGGTAGGAGGCGCTCAAGTACTTGGGGCATCCTCTGTTGCTTTCCCAGGCACACTAGCAGGAAGCTGGATTGGGAAGTGGAGCAGCAGGGACTCCCGTATGGGACTTAACCTGCTGCGTCACAATGCCAGTCCCTCTTGTCTCTTTTTCATAAGGGCACTGAGTCCCCGCTCGATGGCCCCACTGTCCAGACCCCAGCTGATCTCCATTACCTCCCAAAGTCCCCATGTCCAAATACCAGGTATCAGAGCTGGGGCTCCAACACGTGAATTTTCAGCCCAGAAAAACCAACAGAAGGGGCTGGAGCTGCAGGTAGTGTGTGGAAGTCACGAGGCACATGTGGATTTTGGACACTTGAAATAAGGCCAGTCCACACTGACATGTGCTGAAGTGTACAAAGTTCACTCTGCATTTCAGAAGCTTAGTATGAAAACCCTATTTTCTGAGAGTTCTTCAGCATGGAAATTAAGCTTTCCTATAAAGAATTACAGATTTTTAATTCTATGCTAAGGTGCTAATATCTTGGATATACCGGGTTAACATAAGATATATTAAATTAATTTTTTTTGACAGGCAGAGTGGAAAGTGAGAGAGAGAGAGAGAGAGAGAGAGAGAGAGAGAGAGAAAAGTCTTCCTTTGCCGTTGGTTCACCCTCTGAAGGCAGGAGCCAGGTGCTTCTCCTGGTCTCCCATGGGGTGCAGGGCCCAAGCACTTGGGCCATCCTCCACTGCACTCCCGGGCCACAGCAGAGGGCTGACCTGGAAGAGGGGCAACCGGGACAGAATCCGGTGCCCCGACTGGGACTAGAACCTGGTGTGCCATCGCCGCAAGGCGGAGGATTAGCCTATTGAGCCACGGTGCCCGCCTGTATTAAATTAATTTCATCTATTTCTTTTTGATTGTCAAAAATGTGTCTATGACTAAATTTCATCTTATACACGTGGCTAGGGATGTCATTTTTTAACTGTATCACTTTAAGGTGTATGACAGGATATTTTAAAAATTTTTGGGGGGAGAGGCCAGCGCTGTGGCTCACTTGATTAATCCTCCTCCTGCAGCCCTGGCATCCCATATGGACACTGGATTCTAGTCCTGGTCGCTCCTCTTTCAGTCCAGCTCTCTGCTGTGGCCTGGGAAGGCAGTGGAGGATGGCCCAGGTGCTTGGGTCCCTGCACCTGCACGGGAGACCAGGAGGAGGCACCTGGCTCCTGGCTTCGGATCTGCGCAGCGCCAGCTGTGGCAGCCATTTGGGGAGTGAACCAACGGAAGGAAAACCTTTCTCTCTGTCTCTCTCTGTCTATAACTCTACCTGTCAAATAAATAATAAAAAATAAAATTAAAACAATTTGGGTGGGTCAACATTGTGGTATAACAGTTTAAGCCACCGCCAGTGATGTTGGTATCTCATTTAGGGGCTAGTTCCAGTTCTGGTTGCTCCACTTCCAATCCAGCTCCCTGTTATGGCCTGGAAAAGCAGCAGAGGATGGCCCAAGTGCTTGGAACCCTGAATCCATGTGGGAGACCTGGATGCAGTTCCTGGCTCCTGGCTTCAACCTGGCCCAGCCCTGGCCATTACAGCCATTTAGGGAATGAACCAGAGGATGTAATATCTCTGTTTCTCTCTTTGTTTCTCTCTCTCTCTCTCTACCTTACAAATAAAAAAATCTTGAAAAAAGGTTACAACATGATTTTTAAAGTTTTTTTTTAATTTAAAAAAATGTATTTGAAAGGTAGAGTTACAGAGAGAGAGAGAGAGAGGGAGATAGATAGATCGATTGATCGATCAATCTATCCCCTGGTTCATTTCCCAAATGGCCTCAATGGCCAGGGCTGGGCCAGGCCAAAGCCATGGGCCAGGAGCTTCTTCCAGGTCTCCCACTTGGGTGCAGGGACCCAAGAAATTGGGCCATGCTCTGCTGCTTTCCCAGGCCTTTAGCAAGGATCTGGATAGGAAATGGAATAGCTGGGACTTGAACTGGTGCCCACATGGGTTGCCAGCATCATAGATGGCGGCTTAATCAGTTATGCTGTAACACCGGTCTCCTGCAACAGGATTTTTTAAAGTTTATTTATTTGAAAGGAAGAGAGAGAGAGAGACAGAGAGGTTGGAAGATTTTCTAGCTGCTGGTTCACTCCCCAGATTCCCACAACAGCTGGGGCTGGGCCAGATGAAATCCAGGAGCTAGGAACTGCATCCAGATCTCCCATGTGGCTGCTAGGGGCCCAAGGTGTTGAGCCATCACCTGCCAGGGTGTGAGCTAGCTGGAGGTTGGATCGGAAACAGAGGCGGGACTCCATCTGAGGAACTCGGATACGGCCTGCAGTGCCCCAAGCAGAGGCTTTCTCCACTGTGCCGTAGCATCTGTCCCACAACGTGACGTTTTGATAGTGATTACTACTGTCAGGCAAATTAACACATCCGTTGTCTCATGTGGTTGCCTTTCTTTTGGGTGTATGCATGGTAATAATACCTAAAAGCACTCTCCTGGCACATTTCTAGTATAAAGAACAATATTATTAGCCACAGCCTTCAGGTGTACATTGGATTTCTTGTCTTTTTCTTTTCTTTCCTTCTTTTCTTCTTCTTCTTCTAATAATAATAATAATAATAATAATAATAAAGAAAAGAGCTTTGGCTGGCACCGCGGCTCAATAGGCTAATCCTCCGCCTTGCAGCGCTGGTACACCGGGTTCTAGTCCCGGTTGGGGCACCGGATTTTGTCCCGGTTTCCCTCTTCCAGTCCAGCTCTCTGCTGTGGCTAGGGAGTGCAGTGGAGGATGGCCCAAGTGCTTGGGCCCTGCACCCCATGGGAGACCAGGAGAAGCACCTGGCTCCTGCCTTCGGATCAGCGCAGTGCGCTGGCCACAATGCGCTGGCCGCAGCGGCCATTGGAGGGTGAACGAACGGCAAAAAGGAAGACCTTTCTCTCTGTCTCTCTCTCTCACTGTCCACTCTGCCTGTCAAAAAAAAAAAAAAAAAAAGAGCTTTATTTTGGCTCATGGTTCTGGAGATACATAGTTCGAGACTGAGCACCCCACATTTACCTGCCTTCTGTTGCTGGCATTCCTCCCACCCCTGAAACCTATTATTTAAGGAATACAAACTTCATGCATCTCATAAGTACAACTTTAGGAACACAGTGCTTCTTCCCCCGTGCCCACCCTTCCGCTTGCACTCCCCTTCTTCCTCCCCCCCCCTCCTCCCGTTCTTATTTTTTACTAAGATCTATTTTCTTTTTTATTTATTTATTTATTTATTTTTACAGGCAGAGTGGACAGTGAGAGAGAGAGACAGAGAGAAAGGTCTTCCTTTGCCGTTGGTTCACCCTCCAATGGCCGCCGTGGTCGGCGCGCTGCGGCCGGCGCACCGCGCTTGTCTGATGGCAGGAGCCAGGAGCCAGGTGCTTTTCCTGGTCTCCCATGGGGTGCAGGGCCCAAGCACCTGGGCCATCCTCCACTGCACTCCTGGGCCACAGCAGAGAGCTGGCCTGGAAGAGGGGTAACTGGGACAGAATCTGGCGCCCCGACCGGGACTAGAACCTGCTGTGCCGGCGCCGCAAGGCGGAGGATTAGCCTGTTGAGCCACAGCACCGGCCACTAAGATCTATTTTCAATTAACTTTATACACACACACATGTGATTAACTCTGTACTAAGTAAAGAGATCAACAAATAGTTGGAAAAAAAAGCTGCCCCTCAACAGTCGAGACAAGGGCTGTTCAAAGTCATCGCATCTCACAGTGTCAATTTCACTTCTCTAGATTACATTTTAGGTGCTCCATTAGCTATCACAGGTCAGGGAGAACACATCGTATTTGTCCCTTTGGGGACTGGCTTATTTCACTAAGTATGATGTTTTCCAGTTTCATACATTTTGTTGTAAATGACCAGATTTCGTTTTTTTTTTTTTAACCACTGTGTAGTATTCCATGGTGTACATATCCCATAAGTTCTTTATCCAGTCTTTATCCAGTTGTTGGACATTTGGGTTGATTCCATATCTTAGCTATTGTGAATTGAGCTGCAATAAACATGGGGGTACAGATAACGCTTTCATATGCTGATTTCATTTCTCTTGGGTAAAAATTCCCAGGAGTGGGATGGCTGGGTCATATGGTAGGTTTATATTCAGATTTCTGAGGTATCTCCATGCTGTCTTCCACAGTGGCTTGTACATTGGATTTCTTTTTTTAAAGATTTATTTATTATTTATTTGAAAGTCATAATTAACACACAGAGAGAAGGAGAGGCAGAGAGAGAGAGAGACAGAGAGAGAGAGAGAGAGAGACAGAGAGAGAGAGGTCTTCCATTCGCTGGTTCCTGCCCCAGTTGGCCACAGTGGCCGGAGCTGCACCGATCCAAAGCCAGGAGCCAGGAGCCTCCTCTGGGTCTCCCGCATGGGTGCAGGGGCCCAAGGACTCGGGCCATCTTCTGCTTCCCGGGCCACAGCAGAGGGCTGGATGGGAAGTGGAGCAGCCGGGACTCGAACCGGCACCCATATGGGATGCTGGCACTGCAGGCAGTGCTTTACCTGCTACACCACAGCACAGGCCCCAGCATTGGATTTGTAAACTTACTCATCTTGTCTAACCGACTTGGTGCCCTTTGACCTGTCTCTTGCTTTTTCCCAGCCTCCCCAGCCTGGGAGCCGCTGTTTCACTCTCTGCTGGGAAATACCGGGGCCCAGAGGGACTGGGGGAGGGGTCAGCGTTTTCGCCTGTAACATGTCGCAGGAACATCAGGAAGGTAAAGGCAGAGTTTGGGAAGAGACGCAGCTGGAGGCCAGAGGCAAAGCCACCCACTGGGAGGTGTCAAGACAAGACTGCAATTCCTTCCAAACTGTGCTTGGTTTCTGAACTTCGTGTCTTTAAATGAAACGTCACACAGAGGATCAACCTGTGCAAATCACTTATTTGGTTTATACTTAGCACCTCTGAGGGTCTTTCCTCCACACAATACCTGTATAGTTACCCACCCCAGATCTTAAGTACGTGGTTTCTGGGGCTCAGACGAAAAAAGCAAAGACAGCAATACATTGGAGAAGCATGCACCTGGCATTCAAATTAGCTCTCGTACTCTCTTAACCATACAGAGCTTGTAGCAAACACATCAAAGCAAGGATGTCAAAGGAAGATGTGAGCGTTACTGAGCCTTATGCTACTACCATGCGTGTTTGGCTCTCGTCTAACCACATTTTTGAGCTGAGGGTTAGAAAAGGGGCCGTGGGAACCATCCTTGTCCCCTTGCCGTCAATGGCATGGTGCCTCGTATTTGAATGAATGCTACCTATAAGATAGCATCTTATCCCATCTTGCTTTTTTGTCCTTTTCCGCCTTTTTTTTTTTTTTTGAAAGAAAAGAAGAGACAGCTAAAGGAAAAAGCAGTTAGGTAGAGGAACTTCAAGACTGAAGTGAGATAGTAGGAAAAGCTTTCTCGCCATTTGATTCTACTATAAGTTCAGTTCTTACTTAACAAATGAGACTAAGACAGAAACCTTCAGAGACATTGAAAAAAAAAAAAACATAATCAGCAACAGCTTTTCCCCATGTGCTATGTCCTGGTGGGAGCGAAGGAATGGCTTGTCCTGGATGCACAGCACTTGCTTTCCTTGGGGGATAAAGGGAAGCCAAGCTGGGCTGAAAGTCGCTGAGCACTGACTCTTAACAGCCAGCCTGAGGGGAGAGTCTTGTTAGCTGCATGTTCCGGTTCAGGAAACTCAGACGTTAGCTGGAGTCACTGACTTCCTAAGGCCACCTGGCTGGCAGTGATGACAAGATCCCCACTTCCTCTGTCTTTTGAGTCCTCGGGCCACACTCTCTTCCTCCTCTGTGCTGCCTGTGCGGACGTGGCCACCTGATGCTGTCACCTGTCACCGAGACATTGCAACATGGCTGCAACTAGATAATGACAGGGAAATCAGGCGCTGCTGCCTGCCAGAGGCTGAAGTTCATTCCGAAGCAGAGGGGGATGAGGTGTTTGTGGCCAGGGTGCTCTGGGAAGCTTGCAAAAGTGGGACTGCTGTGGGGCTCCCCCCAGGTAGGGAAGGGGCGTGGCCACAGACAAGGCATGCAGTGTGTGTGGGTCAGTGACAGGACCCGTGTCAGGGACTGAGCACCTGCTCAGGTTATATGGTGGAGACGCAGCTGGAAAATTGGGAGTGTGGGATGCGAGCCCATAGGGAGGAAGGTTTTGGAGAGCCAGTGAAGGTTTAGGAATGATGATAGACATGAACAGAGCAGGCGGCCGAGATATTCACATCAACAGCGGGTTAAGCTGCTGCCAGCAATGTCAGCATCCCATATGGGCGCCGGTTCGAGTCCCGGCTGCTCCACTTTCAGATCCAGCCCCTGGCTGGCTCCTGGCTGGCTCCTGGCATCGGCCAGGCCCAGTCCTGGCCATTGTGACCATGTCAGGAGTGAACCGGCAGATGATTGATATTTCTCCCTCTCTCTCTCTCTCTCTCTCTCTCTCTCTCTCTCTATATATATATATATATATATATGCGACTTTCTACTTTTCAAATAATATTTCAAATAAATGAATAAATCTTGTCTTAAAAGAAGATATTCAGGGCTGGCGCTGTGGCATGGCAGGTAAAGCCGCCTCCTGCAGTGCTGGCATCCCATATGGGTGTGGGTTCGAGTCCCGGCTGCAGCACTTATGATCCAGCTCTCTGCTATGGCCTGGGAAAGCAGTAGAAGATGGCCCAAGTCCTTGGGCCCCTGCACCTGTGTGGGAGGCCTGGAAGAAGCTCCTGGCTCCTGGCTTTGGATTGCTGCAGCTCCGGCCATTGCAGCCAATTGGGGAGTGAACCAGCAGATGGAAGACCTCTCTCTCTGCCTCTCCAAAATTCTGCCTTTCAAATAAATAAATAAATATTTAATACATAAATAAAATCTTTAAAAAAGAAGATATTCATATCCAGGCATGTAGAATGTGGACTCTGGGAGCTCCTTTGCAGCCTCCTCACACTTCAGATGCAGGAACGGAGCTGGCAAGGTGACAGGTGCCTCCCCAAGGTTACACGGCCAGGCCAGAGACTCATGCATCCCTCGTGCCAGGGCAGGGAGTCCTCTATCCTGCTCTTCTGTCTGGTGGGCACTGGCAGCACGTGGTTCTTCTCATCTGTAGTCATTAAAATGAAATGAAGTGAGACACTCCGTTCCTCCAACGTCCTGGCCACGTGTCAAGTGCTCAAGGGTCTCCCGTGGCAGGTGACTGCGCCCCGGGCGGGCGGTGGAGGTGTGGACCCGCCCTCTGACTGCAGCCCGTGGTGCCCGCAGCGCTGCTGTCTGCTGTGACTACTTGTGCCTCGAAACCTCACAAGAAACGCCCTAGCCCAGCGTTGCTGGGCATTGTCTGTGCCAGGGTAGGGATTTCTCCCAGTGGCTGGCGCTGTGTCCAGTGTGGGTTTCCCTCGGGGGCTCTGTCCCATGGGTCTGAGACCTTTAGATCGTCTTTTCCAATGTCCCCTTGCCTTCCGTTCCTGCTTGTTGCCCGTGCCCTTGACAATGTCCTGTCCCGGTTCCTGCTCTGAGTCGAGCCTGCCAAGAATAGCTAAAGCTTGCGGCAGGAGGGAGAAGCAGATCTGGGCTGACAAGGTGGCACCACCTTGGCCTGGAATGTCCCGCCCCTTGGCCTGCGGCCAGCCCGGGAAGCCAGGCAGGTGGAAGACGGAGCCGAAGGAGAAAGCAAGGATCACGCCAGACTGGAATCTTGCGAGAGTCATGTACGCACTGGCGTTCACCCTTCCAGGGAAACAACTGGAATCTTGTCTCCACATTCCTCGGGTTGTTGTCCCAATAATGGTGATACTTGAAGCATTTCAAATACTGTTTTGGGGAAGCAGGACGTCTCCTGCTCCTGAGGCTGTGTCAAGTCACTGATTTGTCTTATTCTTTTTGCTCAGCAGGTGGCATTTTTGTACAGAGATTGTATTCATAGCCGCCTGTGTTCATCGACTGTGACATATTAATCATGCAAATTAGGGTACTATTAATGAAGGAAAAATTAATTCCGCCACCATGTCTGGGTTAGCTGTGACAGCTTTGTTAATGGCCTCGCGTCGTCGGTGTCGTCGGCAACCTCTCGTGTCTGCTGTATAGTGACACGGTGACATTCAGGGTAAAGGTTAGGGACTTGAGCCCCGGGAGCCACTTTCCTCTCCAGGGTGGATGTCGAAAGCGCGGATTTATTTGAGAGTGCATGTTTTCAGGATAGCATTGCAAAACCTCTTCCCACTATGTAAACAGTTTTCGGTGCAGGGAATTTTCAGGACAAGGGGAATTCCCTGGATGTTGTCTAGTGACGCCTACTGAATGCACCCAAGCTCCCTCCCCTCAACCAGCCTGGGGTCTTGTCCCTCTATGATTTCCAAGCCCCAGCTTCCCAAACGCTGTTTTGCAGACTGCACAATAAACCATTCTTCTTCTGGAAATATGAGCTGGGGCTGCAGAAGGCTTTATCTTCATGATACTGGAGACCAGCAGATAATCCAACATGTGCCCGATGTGCTTTTTCCCATATTGGCCTTTGGTTAACCCCGATGTCCACCCAGTGGCCCCATGCTGAGCAGTGATCTGCTTAACTCCTATCTGCCCTCGGTGGTGCCAAGTCTAGAAACAGACTGTGTTTGGGGATCTTGGGTAATCACATCACCCCGTGCCAGGCAGGAACTAGAAGGGGTGTGGTATTCCAGAAAGCGCACCAGGTCACACCACCTCCCATCATGAGACTTGGCTGAGCCTGGGCATAGAAGTAGGTGCCCTGGCTCTGCAGGTATCAAATGTAGGACGCTGTGGGTCAAGTGGAGGAGAGGAATGGGAGGGTGTCTGGCCCCTGGGAGACCCTGGGACTGCAGCATGCACGGCTTGGGCCAGGTGCGGATCCCAGGTGCAGGGTGTGCAGCTGCGGTTCTCGGAGCCCGCTCCTGGGGCGGCAATTCCCCCATTGCACCCCAAGGTCACGGACGGACAGGCATGAAGTGGGCTCTGTTGAGTTTGCTGAACCAAAGGGGTCTGGAGTCCTTTCTTTGGTGATTCTTCGTCACTGCCTTTGCTGTCCTTAACTCCCCTAGAAGGCCGATGCCCCGGGCGCCCTCCTGTGTCTTCCCGCATGGCTCTCGCGTGAACACAGTCTTCCTCTCCTAAGAGCGCCCCCACCCCCTCCTGATGTGTCCTGTGCCCTGGTGGGTGGCTGGGAGGTGGTATCAGGAAGAGAGGCCTGACCTCAGGCGGAGACAGGGAGAAAGCAGGCGAGAGACCCGCAACGTGCCCCAGACCGGCGGCCCAGACAACACACAAGGTTTTCTCAGAGTTCTGGACGCTGGAAGTCTGAGAAGGCTGGGGTGGGCAGGGCTGGCTCCTTCTGAGGTCCCAAGGGGGAACCCGGGGCAGGCTTCTCTCCTAGCTTCTGGTGGTCTGCTCGCCATCATTGGCGCCCCTTGGCTTGTAGCAGGCATGCCCCTGGCGTGCAGGGTGTCATCCATCCTCTGTAGGTACCCCCAATCTCTTCGCACCATGTTCTTTGTGTGCGGACACCAGCAGTATCAGGGTAGGGGCGCACCTGCCTCCGGCATGGCCTCATCTTAACTAATGACAAAGCCAATGACCTTGTTGCCAAGGAAGGCCACCTTCTGAATTGGTAGAAGCTAGGAATTCAGCATGGGAACTGCAGTGGGGGTGGGGGGACACAAGTTGACACATAACAGGATCAGAGACCATACAGGGCGTGGGGCTGGGAACCCCAAGCTCTTTGATCAGACGGTCTGCTTCCGGGCCCATGAGAAAGACCTTGAACGCAAGGCTGAGTGTCTCAGGCCCGCTCCTCCAGTTGGAGAAATTCCTGTTTACTAGGACCTGCAGGAACTCCACACACATAATCACCACCTCCCCTCCCCGGCTCCCTGCACTGCTGGGCTGTGCATGGGGGTGGCCTCTGCCACTTCCCACTCCTGGGAGAGTTTTGAGAGATGCGGGAGACCCTGGAAGACATCCTGACTTATTGTGCTACCTAAAGAAACCCTATCACAACAGTTTTCCCTATGGGTGTGCCTGGGGGCAGGTGAGAACTCTTTGGGGGTATAAATAAAAAAATCCCATTCTAATAATAGTGGTAGGAGAGGAAATCTGCTGGAAAACTAATTTAACTCCAGAACAGGTAGGGGCACAGCTGCCTTCGGAGACAACAGGAGCTGGAATTCCAAGAACTCTGTACTCTGTCCTCCTGCCAACCCGGTAGCAGCCACAGGCGGAGGGCACAGCTCTGGGCGAGTTTGTGCTGCTGGGCTGAGTTGTTTCCCTGAAGTAGCAGCGTGTTCTTTAAAGAACAATGCTTGCTTATTCGCTGGGCGTTAGGTCACTATCCAGCAATTCCGAGAGCAGGCTCAGGGGAAGGGACTCACCCAGGAGGCATGAAACACACAGAGCTTCCCCGGGGATTTTGTTCTTTGGGTTTGGGAGTCTCAGCAGATTGTGGCCTCCGGGTGCTCTGGACTGGAGTAAGAAGGCGTTGTCATTGGGAATCCTGACCTGGCCTCTTCTGGCTCTGAGAACCAGGGCAGGAGGCCTCCCTTTGGGGCAAGCATTTGTCGTGGTGGTTGAGACGCGGCTTGGGAACTCACATTCCAGATCAGAGTGCCTGGGTTCAAATCCTGCGTCCACTCGGCATTCCAACTTCCTGCTCATGTGCACCCTGGGATACAGTATGGGATGGCTTGGGTCTCTAACACCCAAGTGGGAGGAGACCTTAGGTGGAACACTTGGCTCCTGGTTTTGGCTTGACCCAGCCCAAGTTATGGCAGGCACTTGGGGAGTAAACCAACACACGGGAGTGCGCATGCGCTCTTTCTCTCTGTCTTTCAAATGCTAGCAACAACAACAACAGACCGCATTTCCCTTGACAACTAACTGGAAAGCAAAAAAGACTTTGCAGGTTTCTGGACAGATTTAAATGATGTGCCACGTGCCGGATTGAAATGTGTCCCTTTCAAGTACACATGTCAAGTCTGAACCCCCGGAGTGTGAGAATATGAGTGCATTTGGTGATAGGGTCTTTCCTGAGATAATTAAATGCAATGAGATCCTCTGGGGGCCCCAATTCGATAGGGCGGTGTCTTTTTAAGAAGGGGAGTCAAGGACACAGATAGACATAGATAGACATAGAGTGATGGTGTGAGAACACAGGAACAGACGGGGTCTATACACCAAGGAGTCCTTGGTCTTGGACATCCAGCCTCCAGGACCACAGGAAAATAAGCTTTTGTTGTTGGAGCCCCCAGGTCGGCGGCACTTCACCGCGGCAGCAGAGCGAGCCCCTGGGATGCCCGAAGCCCCTGGCCTTGTGTCGAGCACACCGTAGGCATGGGCACAGGCTCGTCAGGTGTCAGCCCTCGTGAGAGAAGTTTGTCCTGTCCCGTGACGAGCTCTGGAGGAGAGTCAGGGCGGGGTGGAGCTCGGAGAACCTGTCAGGGCAGAAGCTCCTGCGGCCACCACCCCACCTCCATCCAGCCTCATCGCTCACCACTTCCCTTTGCAGCTGGGGGCTCTGGCCATCTTTATTATCCGGCAGCTCTCCACTTGGATTTGGTCACTTAGAGAACTTGTCCCACCCACAGTGACCTCGGGACTAGGGGTCCTAGGTACCTCTCCAGGGGCTCTATGCTGAGTCTCCCAGTGTTGGTCTCTTTTCTGGGCTGGCTTCCTACTAGGTGAGAAGGTGCCTGGAGGCAGGGTCCTTCCTCCCTGACCTTTGTCCCATGAGGGCTGGGTGCACAGAGAACACCTGGCAGGTAAGAGGGGTCAGCACAGGTGTATAGCATAGATGGGGGCATCTGGGACGGGTATCCAGAATCTGCTGTCTTGAAACTGTGGGATCCTACACCAGGACTGAGGAGCAGGCCAGGGCTCTCTCCTGCTACCTTTTTAATTTTTTTTAAAGATTTATTTATTTGAAAGTCAGAGTTACAGAGAGAGAGAGAGAGAGAGAGAGAGAGAGAGAGAGAGGTCTTCCATCTGCTGGTTCACTCCCCAATTGGATGCAATGGCCAGAGCTGGGCTGATCTGAAGCCAGGAACCAGGAGTTTCTTCCAGGTCTCCCACATGGGTGCAGGGGCCCAAGGACTTGGGCCATCTTCTACTGCTTTCCCAGGCCATAGGAGAGAGCTGGAGCAGAATTGGAACAGCCGGGTCTCGAACCGGTGCCCATATGGGATGCCAGTGCTACAGGCCTGGGCGTTAACCTGCTGCACAACAGTGCCAGCATCTCCTGCTGCTTTATGAGAGTCTCTCAGGCTGCTGGGCACACGGTAAGGCCTAAAGACGTGGGATGAGGTTGGCTGTGGTTGGGAGCTAATGGTGGGTGCCTGGGGGAGGCCAGGCTTAGGCTGAGCTTCCTGTGGGCACCCTGGGTTGGTGCAGGACCTCTTGCTGCAGGGATTGAACGTGACAAGGAATGGGCTTCGGGGTTCCTTGAGGCTGTCACTCGCTGTTGCAGTGAATGTGGTGTCTGTGTAGCCCCATCTTCTCACCCTCTTGTCAAGTGGCAAGTAAGTGGTAAGTGGGGGTGATGACAAGACACAGACTCCTTGTTGCGGAGGGCTCCTGGGCCGGCAGAGATGCAAGGTATCGGGAAGAGATTCTCCAACGTCCACGTTGCATTGCAGGAGAGAACAAGGGTAGAGGAAAGCCTGGGGACTGGGAAGGAGGCTGGCAGGGGCTGGGGCCACGGAGACTCCAGGGCACTTGGCTGTGGTTGATGGAATTCCTGGTAGGGGAGAAACACCTGCATTTGTAGGAGCGTCTGTGTCTGTGCTTTGCTTTGCAGAGCCCTGACTTGGAAGAGCGGGGTATTTTATTTATTCCCCCTCCACCCCCACAGGCACTTGAGCTGTTTCCATCTGCTTCTTGTTAAGATTCTTGATATACTTGAATTGGCACAGCGTGACTAAGAGCAGCTAATAGACCTTCGCCTTGGTGATGGGCCCTGGTTCTTTGCGAAGCCTCAAAAGCAGTGTGCAGCCCCTCCAGGTATGAAACCACACATCACGTTCCACCTCGGCCTCCTCTGTACAGCGCCAGCGCCGAGTGAGTCAGGCTGGGGCTGGCTGCGTGGCTGCGCTGGGCAGGCTGCCAGTGCCTGGAGTGTTTTCTTACCTTTCAGTTGATTGTTCTGGTTCTGGAAAAAAAAAAGCAGCTCACAATGATCATACCCCAGAACAGGAAGGCAGAGGTTCCCCATCCTGGTGACACGTGGCCGCCCTGAGCCCTCCGCCCAGCAGCACCCGGGTTACTGATGATCTTCATGACTCCTTGAGGGGCGCTGTGCACCTGCGTGTCCCTGACCCAGGGACAGGTGCACAGTGACAGTCAGCTTTCCTGAGGGCGCTGGCCCTCTGTTCCATTTCTGTTTAGAATCTAAATGTTAGACCCATCGAAATACGTAGTGATTTTTTTTTTAAATAAAGATTTATTCAGGGGCCGGTGTTGCAGCATAGCAGGTAAAGCTGCTGCCTGTAGTACCAGCATCATGTGTGGGTGCCGGTTCGAGTCCCGGCTGTTCCACTTCTGATCCAGCTCTCTGCTGTGGCCTGGGAAAGCATTGGATGGTGGCCCAAGTCCTTGGGCCCCTGCACCCACGTGGGAGACTCGGAAGAAGCTCCTGGCTCCTGGCTTTGGCCTGGCCCAGCTCCAGCTGTTGTAGCCATTTGGGGAGTGAACCAGTGGATGGAAGACCTTTCTCTCTCTGTGTCTCTCCCTCTCTCTGTAACTCTTTAAACAAACAACAAATAAATAAGTCTTTTTAAGACGAAAGAGAAAAAAAGTTTCCCAAATTAGCCTACTGTCCAGAAAACAAGTGATTCCGCAGAGTGGCAGAATAAGAGCCCAAATGAGCTGAATCCTGTGTTCCAGGCACTGTGCTAGGAGCTTTGCATGATCTCCTGTCCCCCCCCCCCCATGTCTGCGGTGTAGACCGTTGTGGCCTCACTTCTCAGAGGGGATCCCGCAGCATGGTGTGGGTGAGAAATGGAGCCGACGTCATTGCCTGGGATCTGAGGTTGGAAGTGGAGGCCCTGAGCCCGGAGCCTGGCCCTCGGCAGCCCCCGAGCCCGCAGAGAGCACGTGTGTGTTCGCTCACAGCGTCTCGCGAGTGCTTTTCAATCATCAAAGCTTCTGGGGTGCGTGTGCCTGTGTGCACTCCTCCTTGGGTGCTCCCAGAGTCAACACGTCATCAGGCACCCTGAGGAAGAGGGGGAGGGTCCACCATTGCCTTGTGTGAGCTGAGAGGCAAAACCAGGCTTCGATGCCTGTGTTGCCGTTGACACACGGTGGCGCCCTCGAGGGTGGCATGGACACTCCCACAGTCTGGCCTCGGTCAGTCTGGCTCTCATTCTCATCACGCTGCCCTCCCTCCCATCGTGCTAACCTCGTGGACGTCTTCCTATACCAGTCTTCCTGCCCCAGCTTGCCATTTGCCTTCTGCTTAGAGTGCCTGTTCCTCCTCCACTTTCTGTAAATCTCATGCCCAGGGCCAGTGCTGTGGCATAGCAGGTAAAGCCGCTGCCTGCAGTGCCGGCATCCCATATGGGCACCAGTTCGAGTCCTGACTGCTCCTCTTCTGATCCAGCTCTCTGCTATGGCCTGGGATAGCAGTAGACGATGGCCTAAGTCCTTGGGCCCCTGCACCCACATGGGAGACCCAGAAGAAGCTCCTGGCTCCTGGATTCAGATTGGCCCAGCTCCAGCCATTGCGGCCATTTAGGCAATGAACCACTGATGGAAGATTTTTTTTTCTCTCTCTGACTCTCTGCAACTCTGCCTTTCAAATGAATAAATAAATCTTATAAAAAAATAGAAAATCTCACGCCTTCTATTGGAGTGAGTTCAAATGGCACGGGTTCTGGGTGCCAGTGCTTATTGCTAGCGCCCTGTGGAAGGGTCACCAGTGACCACACGCACTCACTCCCTCGTGATCTCGTGTCTTCCGAGGTCTCAGGGCCATTTCCACATTTTCTTCCATCTCTGCTGCTGCCTGGAACTCCAGACCTGATCAGCTCACTAAGCCCTGGGCATCTGAACTTGACGTCTGAGACAGGCCTCCTACTCTCCACGTGTTCAGAATGGAGCAGATTTTCGCGTACCATTGAATGGCCTCACCCTTTGCCCAGGCAAACACCTGGAAATCAGCTTTGATTCTTGCTTTCCCTTGCCCTCTATAAACAAAGTAACCAGCAAGACTGACTGTTTCTTTGAAATGCACCTGCTGGGTCCCCCATCCCCCACTCCCACACCCAACTACAGGGACACGGCCCACAGCCTGCAGCACTCTCCCTGCCCCGTCTGCTTTGCACCAAGCAGTAAGATTTGAAAACAGAAACCAGATCCTCACGCTGCCCCGCTGCAAGCCCTAAGCCCCTTCCTGGCCTCCCAGCTCACCCAGAATAAAGCCCAAGGCCTTGGCATTGGTGACAATGCCTCCTCCTTGCTCTGGAAAGGTGTCAAGATTGGCACTGCCTCTGCGTGGGTTCCCCCTCCCCTAGGACCTGCCTGCCTGCCTGTGACAGTGTTTTCTTCATGTCCTGTAGTCCCACCTCGTATGCCAACTGCTCAGAGACGTTCCCTTCCCACCTCTCTACCTGGCTTTATTTTTTTTCTTTTTTTTTTGACAGGCAGAGTGGAGAGTGAGAGAGAGAGACAGAGAGAAAGGTCTTCCTTTGCCGTTGGTTCACCCTCAAATGGCCGCCACGGCTGGCGCACCACGCTGATCCAAAGGCAGGAGCCAGGTGCTTCTCCTGGTCTCCCATGGGGTGCAGGGCCCAAGCACTTGGGCCATCCTCCACTGCACTCCCGGGCCACAGCAGAGAGCTGGCCTGGAAGAGGGGCAACCGGGACAGAATCCGGTGCCCCGACCGGGACTAGAACCAGGGTGCCGGCGCCGCAAGGCGGAGGATTAGCCTATTG
Organism: Sylvilagus floridanus; assembly: GCA_949820135.1. Taxonomy (NCBI): domain Eukaryota; kingdom Metazoa; phylum Chordata; class Mammalia; order Lagomorpha; family Leporidae; genus Sylvilagus; species Sylvilagus floridanus. Next base: position 144,887,482 of record OX463225.1, on the reverse strand, counting down.
AGCCGGCTTCTACCTGGCTTTATGTTGCTTTCTCATCATGAGTTAGCACTGCAGTCGTATTTCCTGTTGCTGTACTTCCTCTATGAATGGAAAGCCCGAGGCTTTGCCTTGACTGCTGCCTGATGCCTGGGACCATCAGCTCTTAAACAAGGAGAGACTGTTTGGGAACCTGGCCTTGTAGCCTTTGTTCTTAGTAAACATTACATGGTCAACAAAGGGTTATTACGTACACGAATGAGTATACAAGGAGTATCGTGCACTTGTCTCTTTTTATTGGAGGTTTTCGAAACAGCAGCACCCAAAACTCTTTTAAGTGGATCTTTGTTCAAGCCACCACGTCTGGCTTTATGAATTAATGTGCTTTCTGAAAGCTCATTATCAAGGTTGGCTTTTAAGTTTTAAAAGCACATTAAGTCTCCGAAGCCTCATACGCCTCTTTTAAGTTACATGAAAAAGAGCCCTCATCCTGAGGAAGCACCTGCCCACAGCCCAGGCTGCGGGTTTGCAGGCTCGTCTTGCTCCTAGTGCATGCATAAGGAAGCGCACATCACCTCTCACTTTCCTAACTTGTCCTTGTGCGCGGCCCGCAATGTTGGCAGACGCTGAAGTCAACGCACATCCGTACCCATAAGGCCCATCGTGTAGAGAGCAAATGAGATGTGGTAGAGGAGGCTGCATGTGCGGGTATGAGGGTTGGTGATGTGGGTGGGAGACAGGAGAGAGAATTTGGATTTGACCCCAGAGCCATCGGAAGCTGCAGGAGGGTTTTAGGCAGACAAGAATTGGATGATAAGTTGCACAGGTCAGGAAGTTCGCAGAGACCACAGTGTGGCAATCAGATGGAAGGCGCAGGGCGGAGCTTTGGGTAAGAGCTGGGTGTGGAGGGAGAAGAGGCTTGTGCCAGGCTCTGAGACAGCACAGAGCTGTAGGCGGAAAGAAGGGGACCTGGAGCCAGCTGGAGTCAAGGATGCATGTCTCCCGGCTTGAGCCACCCGGAGTTCAGTGTACCATCTGGAAGGTCAGATGTATAGACCAGGAGGAGCAAGACTTAAGGGAGATCTGAGTTCAGTCCTGAGTTTTGGAGACATTGCAGAAAATACACACAGCATAAAATCACCCATCTTAGCCACATTGTAGGGGTATAGTGAACATATTCACATGGCTGAACTTCTAGAACTTTCCTCATCTCAAAACCAAACTCTGTGCTCATGAAACACCAAGTCCCTGCTCCCTCAAACCCGCAGCCCCTGGCGACCACTGTCCTGCTTTCTGTCTGTGAAGGTGACTGCCATGGTCACAGCTTGTCCTTGGGGGCTACATCCTTGTGCTCCTGGTGCATGCCTGCAACCTCGGATAGGGCTGAACCCGCCCATTCATACCTCTGGTGAACTTCCACCCTCTCACTGCAAGGAGGCATTCCAATGCTTCTCTTCAGCACATCCGAGGTGCGAGCATCAGCATGCTTGTGCCTTGGAAGCATCGTTAAGTAGGATAAGGGTTTACTTGAACACAAGCACTGGGATGCCTCAACTCTCATTCTAACAACAGAGATAACCGTGGAGTGACTTGATAACCGTGGAGTGACTAGCGGGCAGGGAGCGCATATAACATGGATCCTCTGGAAAAGGAATGACCCCTGCCCCAGGCGGGGCTGAGCCAGACTACAGAAGACTTCTTATCACTCAGAACAATTTTCAATTTAAAATTTATGAACTGGGGCTGGCGCCCTGGTGCAGTATGTTAATCCTCTGCCTGCGGTGCTGGCATCCCATATAGGCACCTGTTCTAGTCCCGGATGCTCCTCTTCCAATTCAGCTCTCTGCTATGGCCTGGGAAAGCAGTAGAAGATGGCCCAAGTCCTTGGGCCCCTGCACCCATGTGGGAGACCCAGGAGAAGCTCCTGGCTCCTGGCTTCAGATCGGCACAGCTCCGGCTATTGCGGCCATTTGGGGAGTGAACCAACGGAAGGAAGACCTTCCTCTCTGTCTCTCCCCCTCACTGTCTATAACTGTACCTCTCAAATAATAAATAAATAAATAAAATCTTTTAGAAAAACCTTATGAATTGTTTATTTCTAGAATATTCCATGTAATATTTGTGGACCATGGTTGACAGATAAGTGAAACTAAGGAAAGTGAAACCACGAGTTAGGAGGACTACTGGACTTTGGGTACTTGCAAAGTGAAATTGAAGCCAATTTGTTTATTAATATTTCTGAAGTTAATAAGCTGTGTGGGTTCTTGCCATGAATTCAGAGAAGAATTCTGAATTCTGGCTCATCTAGACCAGACGACACGGTAAGTTTTTAAGCTTTTTATTCAGTGCGAGAATGCATAGGGGAGTGAGGGCTCTATCTAAGGGAGAAGGGAATCTAGACCCATATGGAGCAGAGAGCAGGCCAGGAGCCACGTGCAGCGAGTGTTTGGTTTTGAGCAGCTATTAGCAGCTTAACACAGCGCAGGTGGCCAGAAGGCACGGGACTACAGGGGCAACAGAAGTCCATAATGGCGACAAATGGCAAAAAAGGGCGGGGCCCACTGTGCTTTAGCCCTTTTATCTACTTCCAAAGGGGAGTGGTTATGTCACCTGATTGGCCGGCGGGCATCCAGGTGTGGTCGGGTAGGGGCATGAGATCACACAGGGGCGTGGTCCTCCAGCTCACAAACCTAATCAATTATATCCTATCTGCCTGCCTACATCAGAATCATACAAGACATGTCCTTTCATGACTGGCTTATTTCACTTCGCATGTTTCCAAGGCTCATCCGTGTAACGTGTGTCAGAATCCCTCCACTCAATGGCATTCGATTGTATCGGTAGATCCCATGTTGTTTATCCATTCCTCTGTCAATGGACACTTGCCAGGGGCTGGAGGGGAGGGCCTTGACACGTCTGTAGGTAGAGAACTGGAGCTAAGGAGGTGGAACTGAGAACCAATGGCTTCAGAGACGGGGGAGTTAGAGCTGTGTGCAGCAACAGGACATCGTGGTTTAACGGTGAGCTTCCGTGTTCCCATGGGGCTCAACAAGCCACAGTGAGCTGCGTGATCTGGAACAAGTTGGTTCCCTGTGTGTTTGTTTTCTTGTGCATTCATGGATTAATAACATCTGCCCTGCCTGCCTCGCAAAGCTGCCGAGAAAAATGAGTGCGTTACAGTTGGACAGGGCTTTGTGGTCGTAAAGTGCTTGCATTTCAAGTCATGATCCCTGTACAAAAGACGCCTACGAAATGATTGACAGATTGAACCAGGGCAGATAAAAGGAAGTGGTAAGCAACTGGCACCATAGATCTCTTCCTCCAGTTACCACTCTATTCCCCTGCACACTCAGCCTCGACCCTGGGTTTGTGTCCTCCCCAACCTTGGTGGAGAGGAGGGAAAGCCAAGATGTGTCTATTAGAACTAGCTGTGCCTGAAAGCAAAGAATAACTCCCACCGAAGGACAGAAGACTTCCGCAGGGTCAAGAAGCCTGGAAACGGAGTATCTATGACTGCTCTGGGCCCTGCTAAAAGGAGACTAGGTTCCTCCTTAGCCACCTGTTTCGCTCTGTGTGGCTTCCATCTGTTACAGATGTGTGGAATTCCATTTACAAAGTTACCTCATTGTCCAGAAGAGCTGCCATGGTGCCAGCCATTGGGCTCCTCTTCTAGGCAGCAGGAAGAAAGGGCAAGAAAGACGTGTCCCTTACCCGTAGGAACTCTTCCTTCAAGGAGCGCAGGCCAATTTTACTTCCAGTCCACGTCCAGGACTTGGACATTGACAGCCAGAATAGATAGCCTGGAGTCAGACTCTCTCCTCTCAGCAGGTCCCTGGAGAGCTAAACATCTTTTTTCACTGGGGGAACACGGGGGTAGAAGACCTGCTGGCTCCGCCCCAAGGACCAGAGCAGCCTCTGAGAAGGAGAAAGGTTGACTCAAATTTGCTGTTGCTTCAAATTCTTTTTACAGACAGATAGGGTGTGATACGGGAGAGGGATGAACCTTAACCCTCAAAACAGTTACTGCAATAGAGCCAGCTCATGAACTAGAAAAGAAACGCCACGCGTGGGGAAGAAGGACATCCCCCGACTTCCGGTCTTTGTGTTCCAATCCACTGTAAACCCTCTCTGGTGTTTATGAGGGGCCCGGGCCCAGCCCTGACCCCATCAGCCAGGGCCACTCCTCCCAGGATCCTCCGAAGCTCATTGTGAGTGTCCTTACCTCCCAGCCTGCCAGCGTCAGCCCAGGTCACGCTGCTGTCTACTGCTTAATCATTAATCTCACCACTGTTTATCTGCAAAGTGTCCCAGCTCGTCTCAGGTAATGTTCCAAACAACCTGAGAGAATACCGCCTAGATGCTGGCTAAAAATGTACATTTCTGGATTCGATCTCAGAAACAGCAATCAAAACCTCTCGACCTAGGCGTCTGGCACACTGCCGTTTAAATAGACAGCCGATAGAGTGAGAGAATGTTGTAGTGACATGTCTGCCTACCTATAGATTATTTATTTATTTATTTACAGGCAGAGTGGACAGTGAGAGAGAGAGAGAGACAGAGAGAAAGGTCTTCCTTTGCCGTTGGTTCACCCTCCAATGGCAACTGTGACTAGCATGCTGCAGCCAGCGAATCACGCTGATCCGATGGCAGGAGCCAGGTGCTTCTCCTGGTCTCCCATGGGGTGCAGGGCCCAAGCACTTGGGCATCCTCCACTGCACTCCCAGGCCACAGCAGAGAGCTGGCCTGGAAGAGGGGCAACCGGGACAGGATCTGGTGCCCCAACCGGGACTAGAACCCGGTGTGCCGGCACCGCAAGGCGGAGGATTAACCTATTGAGCCGTGGCACCGGCCACCTATAGATTATTTTACAGATGAGAAAAATTGAAGTCTAGAGGTTAAGGGGCAAGCAGGAGCACAGATTTAAGTCTTTCTTATTTTAAGATTTTATTTATCTGAGAGGTAGAATTACAGGCAGAGAGGGAGAGAGACAGAGAGAGAGGTTTTCTACCCACTGGTTCATTCTTAGGTCTGCAATTGCTGGAGCTGGGCTGATCTGAAGCCAGGAGTCAGGAGCCTCCCTGGGGTCCCCCACACAGGTGCAGGGGCCCAAGGACTTGGGCCATCTTTCACTGCTTTCCCAGGCCATCAGCAGGGAGCTGGATCAGAAGAGGAGCAGCCGGATTTAGAACTGGCGCCCATATGGGATGCCAGCACTGCAGGCGGAGGATTAACCCACTGTGCCATGGCACCAGCCCCAGACTTAAGACCTGTGCAAGTACTCTGGTATTCTCTCCTTACAGCTGTCTTGCTGGGATTTTAGACATTGACCTCGGTTCACTGTGATCCAGTGTCCTCCACTGGAGCTGATGTGTGATGGACAGAGTTAGTGTAGGTCTGGTAAGCTGGGAGTCACAAGCCCTCATGTACTGTTGTGGGCTAGGTTGGTCTAAATTCCTATTCCAGGCTCTTGCCTCTTACATACGGAAGCATTTGGGGGCCACTGCTGTGGCATGACAGGTTAAATCTGCATCTGTGGCACCTTCATACTATATAGGCACCAGTTCGAGTCCTGGCTGCTCCACTTCTGACCCAGCTCTCTGCTGATAGACTGGAAAAGCAGTGGAAGAGCCCCAAGTGTGTGGGCCTCTGCACCTATGTGGGGAACTCAGAAGAAGCTCCTGGCTCCTGGCTTTGGATCAGCCCAGTTCTAGTCAGTGTGGCCATTTGGGGAGTGAACCCACAGATGGAAGACCTTTCTCTCTGTCTCTCCCTCTCTCTGTAATTCTGTCTCTCAAATAAATAAGTAATTTCTTTTTTTAAAAAAAGAGAGAAGCATTGTAAGTACAGGCACAAATACAGTGTGCAAAGCGATAAAGTTTATTTTAAATGTGAGGCAAGCACACACACACACACACACACACACACACACACACACGGGCATTGTTCAGGAAGAATGGGCCAGGAAGGGAAAGGCATGGGGGGAAAAGGTGTTTCTGTACCCTGCCCCTTCTGAGTCCATGGGAAGACAAAGAGCCCCTCCCATTGCCTGCCTTCTTAGGAGCTTGGAAAGGGGAGTGGCTACATGGTAGCACCTCCAGTTCCCAGGTAAGGGGAGGTATAGCCTGCAGAAAGGGTCATTTGATTGGCTGATGGGTGGACAGGATTACATGGGAAAGGGAAGTGTGGCTTCCAGCTCGTGGCCCTAATCTAGCTACCTGCCTTATCCCGTATCAATACCGTCCTCCTGTTTCTCCATCAAAATGCCCTCTTCTCTGGGATGCATCTGTCTCATCCAGGACCCAAGGCAGGGGGTGCCATGAAAACACGGATATTAAGCGTCACGTGGAACTTGTGGAGGTAGCACACGCTTCCCAGGTGGCTTCACGTTTGGAGGGACCACCTCCAGCAACTGGGAGGGGCGCTCCTTCACTGAGACCATGCTGCAGGTGCTGCGCTGGGGCAACCTCCCTCCCTCTCCTCTCCTCCCCTGCTTCCTCCAGGCAGTCCTCCGGCCCACTGCCCACTCATGGCAGGTGTTTCTCTGTGTGGGGCAACCCAGGCTCACACGTGCACGTATGCTCACTTTCTCACCCTTTGAATACATGTTGTAATCACTTGGGCACCTTACACGTGTCTGCAGATAAAATGCTTGTTTTTGTGCAAGTAAAATCAAGACAACCCTCACTTACATCAGAGCCAATGGTGCCCACTCCACAGCTCAGTGTAGGGTCCCTGTACAAATCAAATGAAGTGGGACCAGCCCAGTGGCATAGTGGGTAAAGCCACCGCCTACAGGGCCGACATCTCATATGTGCACTGGTTTGAATCCTGGCTGTTCTTCCTCTGGTCCAGCTCTCTGCTATGACCTGGGAAAGCAGTAGAAGATGGCCTAAGCCCTTGGGCTCCTGCACCCACATGGGAGACCCAGAAGAAGCTCCTGGCTCCTGGCTTCGGATTGGCCCAGCTCCAGCCATTGCAGCCATTTGGGGAGTGAAACACTGGTGGAAGACCTCTCTTTGTCTCTGCCTCTCTGTAGCTCTGCCTTTCAAATAAATAAATAAATCTTTTAAAACAACTCAAATGTAGCATCAGCTGTAGGACTCCAGTCTTCAGCGATTCAGGTGAGGGCTCATTTTCTGTGGTCATCCATTGAGTGTGTGTGAGTTAGGACTATGTTTTCATATTCTTAAATTTTTCTTTAGTGGTCTAACTTACAACAAGGAAATAATTTAGGCACTCCATTGAGTGTGTGGTGGTGCTACACTTTGGTTTAATGTGCATTTCTTTGATTGTTAGGAAGGAAGTCATAAATTGAGCCTAAGTGTGTATGAGACAGGCCTGAAGCCCAGCACCCACTGCGGAAGCCCCAGAATCCCAGCATCTGCACTTCACAGTCCTGCCCAGACCCTGATGACCTCCCAGGTGGTCCCAGCCCTTCCCCCAAGGAAAGCTCCCGGGAGAATTCTCTCTCCACAGGACCGAAGGGGTTACCTGATAACACAGGGCAATAAAACCCTCTCAGACACGCCCTAAGGGAAGCCCCCCTACTCTGCCAGCGAGCCAGCAAATCTGGGGAGAATTTGCTAATTTTCACCCAGCAAACCCTTCTGCCAGGACTCTCCATCCTTTGTCCAGGAGGAGAGGGGGAGGTGGGTAAACAGGCTCCTTAAAAACCTAGGGAGTCCAAACAGACTGCGCGCTCAGCCCTCTGCTCTCTGCTGAGCTGCCCGCCTGGCCTGCCCAGGTGTACTCTCTCCAGTCAGCCATATAACCTCACTCTCCCCCAGTCCGAGTGACTGGGCCCTCTCTCTCTGTCCCTTCTGTTCTGACGGATGCCCTGTCCCCAATAAAGCCTTAGCACTCCACTCTCTGTCTCACGCATGCGTTCTTTCTTGTGTGCAGACAAGAACCCCACAGCTTAGGCCTTTGCTCTGGTAAAATGATGAGTGAGAAAGTGGGCACCTGTGAGAAACAGAAAGCTATTCCTGGACTAGGCCACAACAGGTGACCAGGCCACGTGACAGGTCGGCAGGTCAATGAGGTCCCCAGGCTTGTAGGGGAGAAGCCAGCCTTCCAGAGCCCTGGCCTTCCTGGCCTCATTAACGTGTTGGCCATTCCCTCTAATTATCCACAATTTCACACCACCCAGCGTCCACACTGACACACAATTGTGCATCCAAGCAGAGCTATTGTTTTGTAAACGTGGTTTGGGCTGTGCCCAGAGGCCGGAAACCTGTTCCGCCTGCTTGCCAACCTCTGTCCTTGCCAACACCTTTGTTTCCTTGGTCGTGGATGGAGCGTAAACATGAGTGGGTGGTTTAGCCACCAAGCCTTAGCAGTGGCATTTCGGAGACAGCGTTAGCAGTAGTGACCAGTGGATTCAGATATGTCTAGGGCAACGCTGAAAGTATCTTGAAGTCAATTTCTCCCTTCTTTTTTTTTTTCCGGAAAAATCTCAGGGAAGTGTTTGATTGGCAGGCTGAAACAATTCTGGGAGGAAATAACTTACATTTGAAAGCAGCGAAGTCCTTGCTACTGGGACGACCCAGGCAAGTCCTCTGGGTTGACACATCTGGAACGATCTATGACGTGGCCCTCTTTCCACCGGACGTAGGGCCATTTCAGAGCTGGTGATCGTTTAGACACCAATGGATCCACAGTTGACTCTATCACTTTTGATGATGAAAGATATGCCAGTACCTCAACCATCTGACCGGGCGATGTGCTTTTCCAGTCCTCTTCAGTCAACTTTTAACCGTCGGAGCTGAAATGTTAGGTGATGAGAGGCGTGAGGACTTTGGATGTGGCATGACAGTAAACCGTGGGCAAGGTGCTCACTTGAGTCACTCCATCCCTCGGAGCTGTTTACCCCTGTCAGCTTTGAAAGCAGGTGTGGGGGGCGCTTTAATGAATGTTTAAAGGTACTGCCTCTGTCTCAACGCCACTGCTGGGAATTCTCTTTGTTTGCTCTGTGCAAACATTTAAGGGCATTACTAATTTCTACCATCAAGAACATCAGTCATGTTATGGTGCTTGGTTGCAACAAAACTGGCAGGAAACAAACAGGTCTTTGGAAATATGCACTTTGATGCACGCACTGCCCCAAATCGCTGAGATGGACAAGGACAGAGATGGGCAAGCAACAGCCACGAGGGCAAACACTAAAAGGGAACCGAGCCAGGGCGCAAAACCTCCTGCACCTGCTCCTCTCGCTTCTTTGTAACTCCTTCTGCAGAGGGTGCGGGGGCTGCTCCAATTTGCTTTTGCTCCTGTGACAAATCGTCACAACTGTAGCCGCTTAAAGCAACATGAATTTGTTGTCTTACAGTTTTGGGGCTCAGAAATTGAAGACAGGCCTCGCTGGGCTAAAATGAGACGTCCACACAGCTGGTTTGTTTAGAGGCACTGGGAGCTCACCTGTTTTTTTTTTACCCCTTCCAGCTCTGAGGCTGCCAGTTCTGCCAACTGCAGTGAGCAATCCTGGGCGAGGCAGTGTGGGCTTCTCCCCATGAAGACAGAGATGCCGTGTGACTTAGCTCAAGAAACCGCCCTGGCAGCTTCATGTTGAGACTCTGGTCAACACTTGAGTTCTCGCTCTAGTGACAATATTCCCGGTGATTCTCATGCTAATTCTCAGGGAATTCTGGGCTATGGAGCAGGTGAGGCTGGCTTGAATTCTATCTCAGTAATAAGACCCAGGATGGCTGCAGTGTCAGAGTGCACGCAGGGGCCGACGCTGGGGTGTGGTAGGTTAAGTGGCAACCTGTGCTCCCGGTGTCCCATGTAGGTGCCGCTTCCTGTCCCAGCTGCTCCACTTCCCATCCAGCTCCCTGCTGATGTGCCTGGGAAAGCAGCAGCAGACGGCCCATGTGGGAGACCACCTGGAAGAAGCTCCTGGCTCCAAAGTCTGCCGGGCCCAGCCCTGGCTGTCACAGCCATTTGGAAAATGAACCAACAATGAAAAAAATCTCTTTCTCTCTGTCTCTCCTCTGCCTTTTGATTAAATAAATAAATCTTTCAAAAAAAAAAAGTGCGCACAGACCAGTTGTGTCCAGCTGTCAAGTGGGGGGACCCCATTACTCTCCCCACAGTGTCTGTGTGTTCACCAGGCCACTACTGTGCATCCCCAGAGGACTTGTTACAAAGGCAGAATCCTGGGTCTAGGGAAGCAGGATTTTTTTTTCATTTTGACCATTTCTTCTTGGATTCTCTGCACAATGAAGTTGGCAGTCACCTGTGATGAACGCAGGCTGGTTAGGATGACAGGTGCCACGGCTACTGGGTGTCTTGTTGGTCCCTCTCCTTCAAAAAGTGCACCCACTCCTGAGAGTCTGTCCCATCCCTGCATCACACACATTCCTGAAACTCGGCTTCAGGTTACTACAGAACCAGTTTCAGAAACAATGCTGGGGCAGGCGCTGGGGCACAGCAGGTTAAAGCCCTGGCCTGAAGCACCGGCATCCCATATGGGCACCAGTTCTAGTCCCAGCTGCTCCTCTTCCAATCCAGCTCTCTGCTATGGCCTGGGAAAGCAGTAGAAGATGGCCCAGGTCCTTGAGCCCCTGCACCCACGTGGGAGACCCAGAAGAAGCTCCTGGCTCCTGGCTTCTGATTGGCACAGCTCTGGCCATTGCAGCCATCTGGGGAGTGAACCAGCAGATGGAAGACCTGTGTGTGTGTGTGTGTGTGTGTGTGTGTGTACGTATCCTTCTTTCTCTCTGTAACTCTGACTTTCAAATACATAAATCTTAAAAAAAAAAAAGTGCTGTTTGGTAATCTGTGACGTGTTGCAAATCAGGATCCTGTGGTATTTCCATCACAGGGATTTGGGGTGGAATTAGCTATTCCTGCTACCGTTAGAGGATTGATCACACAGTGTTCTTGCAAAGTCCGTAGTTTCTCTCTCTCCACCCCCCTTCTCTTTTGTAGATGCCCATTTCTAACTTTTCCACTTAAGATTAGTGCACATTTCCCACATCAGTAGAAACCTGCCCTCAACATATTTTATAGTGATTGTGTGGCGTGAATTCCTTGAGCTTCTCACAGCCCCCGTGGTAAGAGTGAGCAGACACGGTGATTACTTTTATGTGCCATAAGGAAGCCAAGAGGTGGGAGAGGCAGTCTGCCACTGAGAGGTCCCCTGACCTAGTGCTGTCCCCACAAGTACAACCCAGAGCTACAGGCACAGCACTGGGTCTGGCAGGTGGCCGGCCAACTAGGATAGGGTGACTTTTCTCACTCTCTTCATCTAGCACTTGGGAGGGATGGGAGCCAATTCCTCACCTAAACAGGGTGAGAGTGACCATCCAGGTTTCCCTTGGAGAGAAGCACAGGTAGCCCCATTCTCCCTGAGGCCTCCCAGCAGAAGGCAGTAGCCAGGCTCAGCACACACCATGCCCCCTGCATCCAGGGGCCACAGGGTCTGCTCACATGCATAGGCTGAGACCCATATGCCCTTCCAGCCATTCTTTGTCATGCAACCAGCCTTTACCTATGAGGGTCCTCTCCTCTCCTGGGCTCTCTGCTCTGGGCCTTGGGGGAGGGGGCATAGGTGTAGGTATGAACCCTCTTTGCTCCAGCAAAGATGCTTTCTTGGCTAAACTTCAAGTTGGTTCCTGAATCTTCTAGGCTCACATATCTGCACTTCCTTGAAAAATCCACTTTTAGCAAAGTCTGCCAAGTTGATTTAGCAAGAAGTCTGCACCCTGGGTATCTGATTGGGCTCCTTATTTTCGACTGCCTGGCTCCCCCCACCCCCTGGTCCGCCTTCAGCAAGAATCCTGCTGGGTCGGCTTAGTCAGAGTCCCCCATGCCCCTGATGCCTCCTCTTGGTCATCTCCCATCTGCTAACCCTCACTTGCTCCTGGGCCATGAATTCTCACTCACTTCTGCTGCGCTTGCAGCCCTCGTGGAGTCGCTGTGTGTGCTACTGTCCCCTGTGCCCTAGTCACTCCCACACATACTCACACGTTGTCTCCAGGCCCTGCTCATTGGGATTCAAGCTTTCTTGCATTGCTAACGGGTTCACTTAGAGTTCTTCTACAGGACCAGCTACTCCAGTGAAGGTAAAGCAGCATTTGGTTTTCCCAAATCCAAGTTGCAGCCACCTTTCTTCAGAACATGGCTACTGGCTGCCAGGGAAGATGGCCCCAGTGCATCTCGGATGTCCGCAGGGCCACATCAAAGCCCTTCTGTAATAATCAGCCTCCCTTTCTGGGTTATGCAGTTATTTGCACCAGACTCTCCATGATATTAAATATTGATTCATTTTAATGAATGACAAAGTTCTGACATATGATCCACAATAACCACTGAGCTCTTACTGGCAGCGCCTTGTGCTTTGAAGCAGAGAAATTAAAGTCTTGGTAATGACCTGCTTTCAGGAAGGGTTCAGCCCATCAGCAAATTGTGATCACAAACCGTGAGGCTCAGAGGTTGGGCTCTGTGGCCAAACCCTGCTCATGGTCAGCCAGCTGTGTCTCCCTCCCTCCTCTCCCCTTCTTCCCCTCTCTCAGGTCCTGGCTGCGGCTCCCCCTCCACCCCAGCTGATGGTCTATTAATAAGCAGACAGTGTGAAAGATGCAAGGATTTTATGAGACAAAGCGCCTGTGAGAGACAATGGGGGACACTGGAGAAGGCTGGGGGCACCATCAGACCATACTGGGTCTGGCCCAGTGGAGGAGGGAGGGAGCACCTTGGGGGTGGGTACCCTGGCAGGGTTGTGCTCACCCTGGCTCTCCAGAGCCAATGGTTAAATACTTGGGAGCTAGTGGCTAAACACTGGGAATTGGAAATCAGCCATGATCCTCACTAGCATGGCAAGCCAAGGCTCCTGATTTATCAGAGGGCTGGCCAGTGTCCCCCCACCAGCTCCCAGGACTGGGGCTTGCCTCAGTGTCCCCATTGTGCTGGGTGTGTGGTGTGAATGACTCCTGGGTGCAGTGGACATGGCCCCATCCATTAGGCCCCTGTAGTGGGGTGGACATGAGGCTCAGTGTCATGGTCACTCACTTTCAGACAAACCCCAGATTCTTCACCCAACCATGGCCTTCCATGGAGTGGCCCCCATCTTCTGCTCTGGTCTCTTGACTGTCACCCCTTGCCCCCTCCCAGGGATGCCTGGTTGTGCTGGTCCCCCAAGACGTCCCCAGCCAGACTCTATCCACACCATCCTATTCTTACAACACCTGTCACTGGCTCTCTTTCACCCCCCAAGACCAACTTCCTCAATGCTACTTCCAGTGTAATGGAGGTATCTGTGGTTAAATATTACTGAAGTGGGGATGGCATTGTGGTGTAGCGGGTAAAGCCACCACGTGCAGCTGCAGCATCCCATGTGGGCACAGGTTCGAGTCCTGGCTGCTCCACTTCTGATCCAGCTCCCTGCTAATGGCCTGAGAAAGCAGTGGAAGATGGCCCAAGTCCTTGGGTCCCTGCACCCACATGGGGGACCTGGAAGAAGCTCCTGGCTCCTGGCTTCAGCCTGGCTAGCCATGGATGTTGAAGCCATGTGGGGAGTGAACCAGAGGATGGAAGACCTCTCCTTCTCTCTCTCTCTCTCTCTCTCTCTCTCGACCTCCACCTCTCATCTGGAAGGGTCCTCAGAGCCTGGATCTTGTCCCCTACCCCCAGTGAAATTCTAGGTGCTGTGTGCAGCTTGTCTCAGCTCAGCACGGCTCCCAGCGCCTTCTCAGCAGATGGCTGCCGCCGCCTTTTCAACACCTCCAGCAGTGTTGCTGAAATGTACCTGCTCCGTCCGTCCCTGCTTACAGACAGAAGGGAAGGCATCGAGTAACCCATGCGTACTCCCTGGGCGAGGGAATCAAGTGGCTACTGAGAGCCTAGCAGATTTGGATTTCACTTTGTCTCTTGGCTGTCACTTTGTGCCCATGCGTACATGCTGTTTTTTTTTTAAAGACTTTATTTACTATTTGAGCTACAGACAGTCAAAGAGAGAGACAGAGAGAAAGGTCTTCCATCTGCTGCTTCACTCCCCAAATGGTTGCAATGGCCAGAGCTGGGTAGACGAGAAGCTAGGGAAGCCAAGAGCTTCTTCTAGGTCTCCCATGCGGGTTCAGGGGCCCAAGGATTTGGACCATCCTCTATTGCTTTCCCAGGCCATAGCAGAGAGCTGGACTGGAAGTGGAGCAGCCGGGACTTGAACCGGCGCCCATATGGGATGCTGGTGCTGCAAACAGAAGATTAACATGCTGCCTCACAGCGCCGGCACAGGACGCTGCAGTTTTAACAAGGTATTTCTCTGTGGGGCTAGAAGTGAGGGACCGTATGCTTCAGGGAGGGAGGAAATCACTTGAGGGTAACTCCAAGTGATGTGGCATGGGGTGTGCTTATTCCACTCCAGGCTCTTGCCTCGCACCCAGAGAAGCATTCTAAGTGCAGACACGTGTAAGGTGCACAATGTGATAGCAAATTTAACCAGAATTTATGCTCTCTGTCTCTCTCACACACACATATACACACACACAAACATGGGTTGCCCCACACAGACATACACCTATTTCCGGTGGACAGCCAACCACCCCGTTGTGACCTGCTGATCCTACGTCACAAGCACCACAGGGGGACTGATGTGGGATAGCCAGGGCTACTGAGCTGGAAACAATAAGCCTGCATGTACTTGTGTCCTCCTACCTGCCAATCAAAACGCCTCCTTTCCCAGGATGCATCCACTTCCTCTGGGACCTAAGCAGGGATGCCATGAGAATAGGGAGATTGAGCTCCACGGGGAACTTGTGGAGCTGCGTACAGTTCCCAAGTGACTTCACACCTGGAGAGCATCGCCCCCTCCCTCTCCCTCAGGGACGAAGCCGACATGGGGCAAGAGCTCTCTCCCAGACTTCAGCTGCACACCACGGCTGCAGATGCTGCCCTGGCGCCATGCTGGCTCCCCTCCCCCACCCCTCCTCCCTGCCAGGCAATCTCCTGGCGCAGGGCCCGCTCCTGACGGGGATTTTTCTGTATGTGGGGGGCAGCCCTTGCTCAGGTGTGTGTGTGTGTGTGTGTGTGTGTGTGTGTGCTCACTTTCTCTCCTTTTGAATAAAAGTCGCTATCACTTTGTGCACCTTACGCACGCCTGCTTTTCTGGGTGTAAGGTGGGAGCCTGGAGTGGAAATAAATACACGCCACGCCCACAGCAGGGCTGAGTGGAACCCTGAGCTTCCGGTGTCTGCCACTCCCTCTCCCTCCCTCCCTCCTCACCAGGCACCTGGGCCCTCGCTGGCCCGAGGCCTGCACCACCAGCCAGACCCCTGCCTCTTCTGCACTCAGTTCTGAGCTTTGCGCTTCATCCTTTCTCCCTTCCTTGGCCTTCCTTTGCTGTGGAAAACAGCGTTCAATTCTGAAATCCTTTATACCCAACAACCCCCGCCCCCTACCACCGCCATGGAGGGTCAGCAGGGCGACCTGAATTCTCTGTTTTGTAGCTGGTAAATATGGACTGGTCCCTTGGTTTCTGAAGTTCCTAAAATAAAAGAAAGAATTGCTTAAGAATTTTTTATTAAAACAAAAAATGAAGAGACCATAAGGGAACAGAAGGTGGGCGCTAGGGACTGCCTGGGCTTTCTCTTTGTCGCTGTGGGCATCAGCAGGACTGCCCCTCTCCTGTCCTCAGACAGCAGAGTGAGGCTCTAGAATTTGTTTACCAACAGGTCCCGAATGCACAAGGCAGAGAGTGGGAGAGCACCGCTCTGGCCCAGACTTCGGGAGCTAGGACAGGCCCTTCATTGGGTGATGTTTATTCATAGCTACGCTCAGCTCCTTCCAGGCTTATGTCTGCAAACCCTTCCAGGGTTGTTAAGGAACATCTAAAAGGCAGGAGGCCCTGAGCTTTGATCCGACTGCTTAATTGCCTTTACTAATCACACGGAGATCAAGAGGATAAAAATAGCCTCCAGGGTCAGCGGGTGAGCCGGTCCCCTTGATGCGGGGGTTTGGAGGGCATCGAGGAGAGAGCGCAAATGGACTCCTAGCGACTGCCTGCAATAATCGCTTTAATTTGATAAACCAACCTTAGCCACCAGAGCTGGGCAGACATCTGGACACCAGTTGTCCACTGTTTATACAGACAAGGAGGGCAGAAAGAGAATGCCAATGCATCTTCCGATTTCCAGTTATTTTCCTAAGGGCTGTGTCCTCAAACAAAATGAGAAGTCTCTCCTCCCCTTTCTCCTCTTCCTCTCTCCTCCCCGCACCCCCATCTCTCTTTCTTCTCTCTCTGTGACTTCCCCACCCTTCCATGCAGAGTATTTTTTTTGTCTTAAAACAGAACTGATTGAGAGTCTTGTGTCTCTATGTGTTGGTGCCTTCTCCTCATTTTGAGGCATTTTCCTTGTTGCAATCCATGTTCTTTAAAAATTGGCTTGAGATTCACCCCCTGAAGGAAAGTTTCCAGGATTAACACCAGACCTTGGGCTGAGTTTGTTAACATTCTTTTTAGCCCTTATGCAAGTGAGCCTGGGCTAAGTCACATTATTTTATACTTAAGAATAAATTACTTTTTAAAAAAGTATTTAAAAATATTTATTTATTTGAAAGTCTGAGTTACAGAATGGGATATATCTTCCATCTGCTGATTCACTCTCCAAATGATCTCAGTAACTGGGACTGGGTCAGGCCAAAACCAGGAGCCTGGAATTCCATCCTGGTCTTCCACGTGGGTGCAGGGGCACAAGTACCTGGGCCATCTTCAGCTGCATTCTCAGGCACATTAGCAGGGAACTGGATCAGAAGTGGAGCAGCCAGCACTTAAGCCTGCACTCCTGTGGGGTGCTGGTGCCACAACGTGGGCCTCATACATTTTTAAAAGTTTTGGTGAACCCGGCCAGGCACAGGCCCAAAGCTCCTTGATGTGACCTAGAATTGCCACCGTCCTGACTCCCAGGGCAGATGGCTTGACCCCCTCAGACAGCAGACTGGGTGTGAGGCTGATGGGCTGCAGGAGGCACTGGAAGCTGAAGACGGCTGGGACCACCTCTAATTAGGTCCCAGGGTGGGTCTTGCTTAAGGCATCCCAATTTCTCCTTGAGGCGCAGTTTGGTGGTAAAGCTGAGAGCCCGCAGCCCGGCTCCAGGGGTTGCATTTCACGAAATCGCTTTATAACTAAGTTTTGGTGCTGTCTATATTCATGTTTCCTCTTTCCAAACAGGTTGTGCGTTGTGTCAGGCCTCAGATTATGTCTTCCATTTCTTTTCCTTTTTTCCCCAAACCAGGCTCATTTTGCTACCTGTCTGGTAGGCACCTTCTCCAGGGAGACCTTGTGATCAGGTGAGTGGTGTCATAGTCAGAAATCCCAGTTATCTGCCACTCAGCCTTTATTCTGTCCCGCCCTCCTGTGAAATGTCTTTTGTAAGCCAAACTGCCCAATCCCACATCAGGGACCTTCCACCTGGACCACTGTGACACACCCCCAGCACCACGCTTGGCTTACCACTGGCCTTGAGAATCACCTTCCTTCCTTCCGTCCTTCCATCATTTCGTCCTTCTGTCCTTCCTTCCTTCCTTCCTTCCTTTCTTCCTTCCTTTTCCATCCACTGGTTCTCTCCCCAATAGGCCATAACGGCCGGAGCTGCACCGATTCAAGC
This sequence comes from Sylvilagus floridanus, assembly GCA_949820135.1. Taxonomy (NCBI): domain Eukaryota; kingdom Metazoa; phylum Chordata; class Mammalia; order Lagomorpha; family Leporidae; genus Sylvilagus; species Sylvilagus floridanus. The sequence continues at coordinate 144,869,906 of OX463225.1, read as the reverse complement.
CAGGAGCCAGGAACTTTTTCCGGGTCTCCCATGTGTGTGCAGGAGCCCAAGGACTTGGGCCATCTTCCACTGCTCTCCCAGGCTGTAGCAGAGAGCTGGATAGGAATTGGAGCAGCCGGGACTTGAACTGGTGCCCACATGGGATGCCAGGACTGCAGGCAGCAGCTTTACCCGCTATGCCACAGTGCTGGCCCTGAGAAACGCCTTTCAAATGGATGCCTCCCTGGTACAGCGAGTACAGCATCAGGTCCGGAAGAACCTCAGTGGAAAGCTTGCCCACAGCTGTAACAATAAGCACCTGCAACCTGTTTGCCTTGCTCTGATGGTGCACTGGGCAGCTTCTCACCTCACAGTGGATTTGTGAATCTTGGGACCAGCCCATTCTCAACCTGGCCCTGGAGCCGCCCCACAGAAGGTGTTCTGGAGCCTGGTTGCCCTTCCTGGGGGACTTCAAGATTCCAACCCCCTTAAGAGCTCCTGATCACCTTCACTGTGTGAGCAGCAGCATGTGTGCTGGTGTCGTGGGGGAAGAAGCCCCTGGCGCTGTGCACGAGGTGAGTGTGGGCTGCAGAGGATCACCTGTGCCCCCCCCCCCCCCAGGGTTACTAGCTGTCATTGTGCATTCTGAGTTGTAATTCTTCTTAGTCAGGATGATTCATTAAGGGAGTGCTTGTGGTTTAGATAGTGCCAGTCTATGGATGTACTCCCATAGGCAAATTTGTTTATTTTGGTGTTTAGATAAATTTTGCAAAAAAAAAAATTCCAAAAATTTCTAGGTTCAACAGATGGAATGAATAAGCATTTACTAATCATCTTAACAACAGGGATTGTGGTTGGTGTTAGAGCAACAAAGATGAAAAAGATAGTAAGCAGTTTTCTGTACCTTCCAAGAAGAGTAGGGGAGAACAAACAATCTAGATCCATAAAGGTTGATTATTAAATACCAGTGTGGGCCCTGGCGCTGTGGGGTAGTGGGTAAAGCAGCCGCCTGCAGTGCCGGCATCCCATATGGGCACCAGTTCGAGTCCCAGCTATTCCTCTCCCCATCCAGCTCTCTGCTATGGCCTGGGAAAGCAGTGGAAGATGGCCCAAGTTCTTGGACCTCTGCACCCACGTGGGAGACCCAGAAGGAGCTTCTGGTTCCTGGCTTCAGATCAACACAGCTCTGGCCATTGTGGCCATTTGGAGAGTGCAGCAGTGGGTGGAAGACCTCTCTCCCTCTCTGCTTCTGTAACTTCACCTTTCAAATAAATGAATAAATCTTTAAAAATAATAATTACCAATGTGTATTGATGCACGCTGGAAATATGAACTAATCATGTCTCAAAAAACAGCATGACCACACTATTCCAAACAGAACAAAAAACAAACCATAAGAACCAACCCCTCCGCAACAAAAGAAGCCAACCCAGTAGCTCTGAACACAATCTCTGCCATGTGCCCTCACCTGCACACAGACAGCTAACACATCCTGACCAGGACTGACTGACAGCAGGAGAGACAATTCAGAAACTGTTTTCCGTGTACTGATGGACTGAGCATGTGACAGCTTTGATCAGCGGTGTTGAAGGCAGGGTTCTCACCTTGACCTCTTTCTTCTTTTTTCTTAGCGCTTACAATTTTCTTTTCTTTTTAAAAAATATTTATTTTATTTATTTGACAGGCAGAGTTACAGAGAGACAAAAGCAGAGGAGAGAGAGAGAGAGAAAAAGAGAGAGAGAGAGAGAGAGGGCGCCTCCATCCACTGGCTCACTCCCTAAATGGCCGCAACAGCCAGAGCTGAGCTGATCCAAATACAAGAGCCAGGAGCTTCCTCTGGGTCTCTCACGTGGGTGCAGGGGCCCAAGCACTTGGGCCATCTTCTACTGCTTTCCCAGGCCATAGCAGAGAGCTGGATCAGAAGTGGAGCAGCCGGGACTTGAACTGGCGCCCTTACAGGATGCCAGCACTGTAGACAGCACTTTCACCAGCTATGCCATAGCGCCAGCCTCATCACTTAGAATTTTCTAACATACTATATCATTAAATCACTCATTATGTTCCCCACTTGGTGTCTGTAGTCTCTAGGCAGAGATCGCTCTCTACCTGGTGTGCATGGAGAGAATCTGAGTGCCTAGAATAGCTGGTGTGTGGATACATAGGGTGGATACTGGGAGGGAATGGGAGAAATGTGGATTAGGACATGGAGACTATTGGATGACAAAACTGCAAATAGCTGGCAGGCAAGCAAGTGAGGGTCAGCCTGAGGAAACAGTTAATAGAAAGTCATGTGTTCATGCAAAGAGACATCAGCCGCATTCTATAAAAAATTATCTTTAAAATGCAATCAGATCAAAATGTTGTAAGATATTTCTGAAAACAAACATGGGCTTGCACAAATAAAAAATAATGACGTCACAAGTTTTGGAAAGAAGACTTAAGATTGTTAAGAGGCCGTCAATCCGGCCGGTGCTGCGGCTCACTAGGCTAATCCTCTGCCTGCGGCGCCGGCACACCAGGTTCTAGTCCTGGTCGGGGCAGCTGACTCTATCTACAGGCCACGTGGGAGTGCAGATTCTGCATCCTGACTACTTCACTTCTGACACAGATTCTTGACAACACATCCTGGGAGGCAGTAGATGATGACCCAAGGACTTAGGTCCCTCTGTATGGGAGAACTGGATGGAGTTCTGGCTCCTGGCTTTGGCCTGACCCAGCTCTGGCTGTATGGGCATTTGGGGGGTGAACCAGCTGATGGAGGGTCTCTCTCTCTCTCTCTCTCTCTCTCTCTCTCTCTGTTCCTGCCCTGTTTTCCAAGTAGATCAAAATAAACATTTTAAAAAATCTTTGATTTCTTAAAAAAATTTGTAAAATGAGTGTGATACTTGTAAGGCTACCATCTGATTGAGTTCTGGAGTGCACGTATACATTTTATTGGACAGAAGAATAAGCAAAAATATCTACAATTATGAAAATAAAATGGCTGACTTTTCCTTTTATATGTTACGAATACCTGAGTATTGACCGAGTATTGAAAGCGTAGTTTTTGGGGCTGATGCTGTGGTGTGACTGGTGGCATCTCGGGTTTGGGCCTGCCTGTGCCTTGGGCCAGCTCCCCTGGAAGCTGAAGGTGTCCCTAAAAGTGAGTGGGCGTGGGTGGGACCGGATCAAAGTCACACCTGCTACCCGTCTTAGCCAAGGCACAGCCAGAGAGCAACGGGGATGGGGAAGAGCACCAGCGCTTGTTGGAGCATCCGCACCGTCCAGCACAGTGAGTGTGGCGAGGAGCCCCATGGGACTGGGCCGTGTGGTCTCCACCGCCAGCTGTTCTCATCTCCTTGATGGATCCTCCTCCCAGCCGCATTCTGGGAAGGAACTGCCAGGCCTCTGGAACTAGTCTGCCAGCTATTACCATAGCGAAAGCTGGCCTCACACGTAGGCCTTGCCCACCTCCAAAAAATGTCTTGCCTCCCTTTCCAGGGTGGTCGCTGGCGCCCCTATGTCCTGCCTCAGATATCCGGGTGGCTGACTGGGCGAGAGCTGGCGAGGAGTGCCCTGGGTCACTGGTGCTGGAGAGGGCGGGCTGGACAACCCTCCTGGCTGTGTTGAGCCAGTTCCTGGGTGACGGGACCTCCGATGGGAAGAGACGTGTTGAAATGTGGACACTGTAGGGTGGTGACACACAAAGTCGTGAATGAGCGCACTGCGGCCCACCTGGAGGGCAGTAAAGAGGCGTGCAGGCTCTGTCTGCCACCCGAGTGGCCAGGTCTGGGTCTCCTCTCCTGTGCAGTGGTCAGAAGCTCACCTTGCTGGCTTTGCGTGGGCAAGCCAGGCGTGGGCAGCTCCACGAGGGAACTGGCCTGACTGTGGGCTGACACCCACCTCCCTCACCTGCATGAGCCGGGAGGAAAGGGCAGAGGGCAGGTGAATGGGACCTGCCTTCCTCCCACTCTGAGTGGGTCAGAGCAACTGCTGTCTGCCTAGGAGGCCGACTCCCAAAGGGTGAGTGACCTCAGCAGTGACACCGTGAGCCAATATGCTTTTTATTTATTTATTTTTTTTAAGATTTATTTATTTCTTTGAAAGGCAGAGTTACAGAGAGGCAGAGGCGGGGGTTTACTCCACTGGTTTACTCCCCAAATGGCCACAATTGCTGGAGTTGAGCTAATCCGAAGCCGGGAGCTTCTTCTGGGTCTCCCACGCAGGTGCAGGGACCCAAGGACTTGGACCATCTTCCACTGCTTTCCGAGGCCATAGCAGAGAGCTGGATCAGAAGTGGAGCAGCCAGGACTTGAACTGGCACCCATATGGGATGCCAGCATTGCAGGCGGCAGCTTTACCAGCTATGCCACAGAGCTGGCCTCTATACTGGTATATTTTCTAGAGGGGTGTGTGTGTGTGTGTGTGTGAGAGAGAGAGAGAGAGAGAGAGAGAGAGAGAGAGAGAATTGGTCTGGCATTCAAAGCACAAGTGAACCATAACAAGAGTCCTCCTATACCAAGGAGACAGGAGCCTGAGGGGTCAAATCTCCTGGCCCTGGAGCTTAAAACTCCTCAAGACATAGAGGCCATAAGCTAGTGGCAGTTTCCAAAATCAACTTGAGCTTCCTGAAGTCTGACCAGAAGAAGAGAGAAAGAGATATCTTCCACCCCCTGATTCCCTCCCTACCCCCCAAGATGCCTGCCACAGCTGGGACAGGGTCAGGCCAAGGCCAGGAGCCAGGAACTTAATCCAGGTCTCCCACATGTCAGGCAGGGGCCCAGTGACTTGAGTCATCACGCCTGCCCTGCAGAGAGCACATTAGCAGGAAGCTGGAATCGGGAGCAGAGCCAGGGTTTGAACCCAGGCCTCTGGTGAAGGATGCTGGACACCCACGTGGCATCTTAACCAGTGCACCATCTGCCCACCCTTATAAGGGATCATTTTTAATAAACACTTTTATTCAGACTTGCAGAGATCTATGAGGTGGTACAGAGTGTGACGTTCAGTTTCATCTGGGTCTCCCTTGGCTCTCCTGGAACCTGGGTGCAGGGACCCAAGGACTTGGGCCATCTTCCACTGCTTTCCCAGGTACATCAGCAGGGAGCTGGATCGGAAGTGGAGCAGCCGGGACTTGAGCCTGCGTCCATATGGGATGTTGGCGTTGCAGGCAGTGGCTTAACTTGCAATGCCACAACACCAGCCCCAGTGAGAGAAATTTCAAGGCTGTTTATTTGTCAGCTGTCGGCACCTGCTAGTGAGCTGTGGAATGACACAGAAGCTCTGTGAAAGCAACAAGACTTAACAAGAAGTGTGGTGGGGCCGGCATTGGGCACAGCAGGTTAAGCCACCGCCTGCAATGCCAGCCTCTGCAACTTTGAGTCTTGGCTGCCCCAGTTGGGATCTGGATCCTTGTTAATGCCCCTGGGCAGGCAGTGGATTATGGCCCAAGAACCTGAGCCCCGACCTCCCATGAGGGAGAACTGGATGGAGTTCCTGGCTCCTGGGTTTGGCCTGGCCCAGGCCTGGCCATTAAGGCCATTTGGGGAACGAACCAGCGAATATAAGATCTCTTTCTTTCTCCCTGTCTTCTCCCTCTCTCTCTGTCTTTCAAATAAACAAATATTAACAAGAAAGCAAAAGACAAAGAGTGGTATTGTGGGAAATAAAAGTATCATTAAGTGTTAGAGAGAGAAAGATTTTTGGCCAAAAATTATCCATGAAAGAAAAGTTTGATAAAGTTGACTATTAAGGTGTAACAAATGTCACATTAAAACATAAAAACAAAGGACTCAAAGTCAAGTTCAAGAGAAACAGTAGAAAAATATACTTTTATTTACTTAAATTATGGTAATTCTGTATGCAAAACAGCTATATGCCTATCCCAAAATATTAAACTGACTCTATGTGCATTGGCTTGAGAAATGTTAACCACGTTGCAGGCTCCCCTCCTGGGGTCTTCCCTGGCTGTCTGTTGTCTTCATTCTGCCTCCTCCAGGACTGCCGCCCCCCCCCGCCCCCCCGGGGCTGGGCCTGTCATTTTTTTAAAAGATTTATTTTATTTATTTGAAAGATACAGTTACAGAGAGAGGTAGATCCAGAGAGAAAGAGAGAGGTCTTCCATCTGCTGGTTAACTCCCCAGATGACTGAAATGGCCAGAGCTGGGCTGATCCGAAGCCAGGAGCCAGGAGCTTCTTTCGGGCCTCCCACGTGGGTTCAGGAGCCCAAGCACTTGGGCCTTCTTCTACTGTTTTTCCAGGCCATAGCAGAGAGCTGGATTGGAAGTGGAGCAGCTGGGACTTGAACCGGCGCCCATATGGGATGTCTGTGCTGTAGGCTGGTGCTTTAGCTGGCCAGCGCTGGGCCCATCTTTGACCTCACAAAGTGTCCGGTTGTCCAAGGCCCTGGGAAGGCTACTGTCCCTCCCAGTTCATGCAGACTGAGGCTGGGAGCCAGAAAGAAGGCTCAGAATTCCCGGATGGAATGTGTGGAGAGAGAAATGTCAAGCCCCTTTGTGATCTGTCACCAGAATGCTAATTAGATGAAACGCAGGGGTTGCGACTTGTTTGTTGACTGCAGAGTTCTTGGTTATAATTGTGCTCTTTACACAAGCTGATATTTTAAAGATAAGGTTACATCGTGTGTGTCTACTCAGGGGGAACAACAGCAGCCGACGTTGGCAGTCCTAGGACCCAGGCAGAAGGGAAGGGACGAGGGCCGGGGCAGGTGCAGGTCTCCCCTGAGCACCCAGGAGGCCGCGAGGCATGGGGCTGGCGTCCGAGGGGCGTTCATGATGGGGGTGCGTCTCCTTTTAGTTGAAGACGTGTCTTTCACTTCCAGGGGGTTTTTCTGCTGCTGTGCAGCCCCTTCTGGGCGTCGGTGGAGTCGAGTTGTGTTTGGTTCCCTCTGCTTCTCCTGGTTTGTTACAGGTACACAATGCCTCTTGTGGATCGCTGCTCCAAGGGCTCCAGAGCAGAAGCGTGAAGACACGATGTGAGGGCGTGGATTGTTGTTATTTTCCGTAAGTGCATTAGTAACCAACGTGCATTTTGAATTTTGAATTTCAATGCAGTATTGTGGAGGCAGTGGACACGTCTCAGCCCTGCCTGCCATCCAGGGGGCACCATGGTTACTTCCAAGATGGTGGCTCCCCCTGTTCCCTTTCTCTGAGCTTAGCAGCTCTGGGCCACCCAGGCAGGCCCCATTCCTCCCTCTTCCTGCCCCTAAACACATTTACCCTAGATTGGGCTCTCCATACTCCATGACTTCACCTACAGAGATGGAAAGTGGGGGGCAGGGTCCTGTGGGGCTGGGGCAGGAGGCTTCTTGGAGCCGCCAGGAGGCCAGGGTGGGTGATTCTCGGAGGAGGCTCAGGTGTGTGCTCCCAGGTAGGAAGAAGAGCCAGGAAGGGATGAAAGACAGGCTCCTGGCTTTGGAATTTCTCAGGGGTTCACCTGCTATGGAATGGTGTGGGGTGGAAGGGAGAGAGAGAGAGAGAGAGAGAGCGAGATCATTTCATCTTCTGGTTCACTTCCCAAGTGCCTGAAATAGCTGGTGCTGTGTCAGTCTGAAGCCGGGAGCCAGGAGCTCAGCCTGGGTCTTCCTGTGCAGGCAAGGACTGAAGTACTTTGGGCCACATCTGCTGCTTCCCAGGGATGCAATAGCAGGAAGCTGCGATCAGGCATGGAGCGGGCACTCTGATGTGGGATGGGGACATTCAGAGTGGCATCTACCTGCTAGACCACTTGCCCCCCAACCAAGAATTATTTTCAACACTGGGAGTTTTTTTTCTTTCTTTAAAGATGTATTTATTTATTTGAATGACAGCGTTTCAGAGAGGCAGAGGCAGAGAGAGAGAGAGGTCTTCCATCTGCTGGTTCACTCCCCAAATGGCCACAACGGCTGGAGCTGAGCGAATCCAAAGCCAGGAGCTTCTTTTGGGTCTCCCACAAGAGTGCAGGGGCCCAGACACTTGAGCCATCTTCCACTGATTTCCTAGGCCATAGCAGAGAGCTGGATTGGAAGTGCAGCAGCCGGGACTCGAACTAGCGCCCATGTGGGATGCTGGTGCTGCAGGAGGTGGCTTTCCAGTGCTGGCCCTGGGGCTGGTGTTTTAGCATAGCAGGTTAAGCGGCTGCCCATGACAGCAGCATCCCATACCAGAGCACTGATTGGAGTCCTGGCTGCTCTGCTTCCAATCCAGCTCCCTGCTAATGTGCCTGGGAGGGCAGTGGAGGATGGTCCAGGTCCTTGGCTCCTGCCACCCCCGTGGAGACCTACATTGAATTCCTGGCTCCTGGCTTCAGTCTGGTCCAACCCTGGCTGTTGTGGCCATTTTAGGAATGAAGCAGGAGATAGTAAATCCTCTTTCTCTGTTTCTCCTCTTTCTCTCTCACTTTGTCTTTCAAATAAATAAATAAATCTTTAATAAAAAGCCTTATTTTCATTCCTGATATATGCTTTTTCATTTCTCCCAGAAGTTTGGAGAAAACATAAACATGAGTGGTTTCTAACCACTGCTGCTTTTTCTTCCCTTTGTACTTTATGTACATATGAATATTATATATTAATAGTATGTTATGTATTAATAGCATATTATATATTAATAGTATATTATATTAATATGTATATAATATGTATTAATATTATATATTAATATATTAATGCATTATATTAATATAATAGAGGCAGAGTTACAGAGAGTGGGACAGAGAGAAAGATCTTCTATCCGCTGGTTCACTCCCTAAATGGCCACAATGGCTGCAGCTAGGCTGATCGGAAATCAAGAGCCAGGAGCTTCTTCCAGGTCTCCTACAAGGATGCAGGGGCCTAAGGACTTGGGCCATCTTCTACTGCCTTCCCAGGCCATCAGCAGGGAGCTGGACTGGAAGTGGAGCAGCCAGGACTTGAACCAGTGCCCATATGGGATGCTGGCACTGCAGGTGGACGCTTAACCTACTATGTCACAGCACCGGCAACCTCCTTTTGTACTCTGACATAGCAGTGGCAGCTGAAGGCAGGATGTTTTCCAAGTGACTTTTGTTTTGTCTGCAGCAAGAGAGATGCTGGGTGCAGCCTGGAGTTGGGGACGCCCTTGTGGGGGGAGGGGGGACCAGACCGGCAGATCCGCTTCCTCCCCATAGATCTTCCTTGCTCCTCTTTTTTGTCTCGGGGAGCCATGCAAGGTGCCAGCGTTCCAGGCACGAGGCTGGGTGTTTGACCCCACCCTGGCATTTTGGTTTGCTAACCGCCATGCACAATGCAGCCCGGGTTCAGGACATCAGATCCAGTACTTGTTTTCTTTGCAGTGGACTCCCAGGGAGCCAGATGAGCGGTGGAAAACCCCTCCTAGAGCAGTTAGAGTCACAGTGTCCGGGCCCCACTCTGCCGGAGTTGTTTCCGGCTTCTCCAAGCTGGGATTCCCCAGGGCTTCTTCCAGCCTCTCTCCACTGTGGTCCCCCCGCAGGCCCACCTCCCACACTGGCTTGTAAATTCCCAGGTGGCAATGTTGCCTTGTTTTCCTAGCGCTCTAACACCTGTCAGCCCACAGGTGTGTGTGAGGGTGAGGCTGACGTGCCTGCACTTGGTCCTGTGATGAGATGTTCTCCTAACCTGCTGGGCTGAGCTCCGCGGGATCCTAAAACAGCTCGGCGACTGTCCCATGATCCTCAGTGGTGCCTCTGTGGGATGCTGTTAGCCAAGCAACGTCACGGTCTCGGCCCCAAGTTTTCCGTCTTCCACCTCATGCTCTCTCTTTCTGCCTCCTCTCCCGATCACAGCCCAAGACCTCTGTAAAGACCCCATCACCTCTGTAAAGGCGGAGCAAGCCAAGGCGACAGTGGCCTCCCTCCACCCCACCCCACCCCACCCAGCTGGTCCAGCTCTTGCCTGGGGTCCTCGTACCTTTCCTGACCAGGGAGCCCAGAACACCTGTAGAGATCTTCTCTGAGGTTTCCTGGCTGTCCTTTTCCCCAGGGCAAGGGGCTCCCAGAGCTGAGTGGGAGAGGAATTCCAGCTTTGTCAGCACCGGGTGGGCTGGGGGCTGGGCTCCCCCTCAGTGCCCAGCTGTCTACCTGAGAGCATTTGCCCTGGACCTGAGGCAGTGAGTGTGACCCCTGAGCACCCTCAGGTACTGTCCTAGCTGAGCCCACAGTCCACAGGCATCCTCCTTGGCAGGTGTTTTTTTTTTTTTTTTTAAGATTAATTTATTTGAAAAGCAGAGTTACAGAGAGAGAATGGGAGAGACAAGACATGGATCTTCTATCTACTGGTTCACTCCCCAAATGGCCACAACGACTGGGGCTGGGCCAGGCTGAAGCCTGAAACTCCATCTGGGTCTCCCATGGCGGGGTGGCAGGGACCCAAGGTTTTGGGCCATCCTCCACAGTTTTCCCAGGTGCATTAGCACGGGGCTGGATTGGAAGTGGAGCAACTGAGACTCGAACCAGCGCCCACATGGGCTGTGGTGTTGTAGGCAGCAGCTTAATCCACTGTGCCACAGCACTGGTCCCACTGGCAGCACCAGCCCCACCCCTCAGGGGAACACTTGGTCCTGGTCCCAAAGGAATATAGTGTCAAGAGGGAGTTTGTTCATGACAACACGGGGTGAGATGACAGAGCTGTTGAACACGCAACACTAAGACATCAGATGCGCTTGGGACAGGAAGAATGTACTTTCCAACCCACGTGAGAAATCCTGGCTGCAGGGGGCAGTAGGGGCCACATCCCCTGTACTCACTCTGCCAGGGTCCTCCTCACCCCTTCCCTGTCAGGATTGCTCTCAGCAGCTCAGACTGGGTGTGGCCTCACCTGTGAGGTTACCTGTGACTCCCGTCACTCGCAGCCATGGACTGAGAAACTAAGGGGCTCTAGGCCTGCTCCTAGGAGAGCCTGCCTAGGACGCGGCCCTGTAACTTATTCTGCTTGTTCCCGTGTTTTCAAATGTCAAGAGGAGGAGTTCACACTGTTCTCCAATGCCCCAGTTCAGACGCTCCAGCACGACTTCAGCGCCTCTGGACCTCACCTGCATGCAGCCTGCTCCGACTCCCTCCTGTCCTGGGAGCCACTCTCCCCACCCACCCTGCTTCCACTCCTCCCCCTGCTGGGTGAGTGTATTGGCCAAGGCCTGGAGAGGGGAGGGTACTGAGGTGGCTTGGTGGGATCCTTGTCCTGTGATTGGTGTCAGGGTTGGATTCTAAGTCTCAGCTGGTGGGAAAGACCAGGCCGAAAGCTGCACGCTCAGCCCTTGGAAAAGTGTGGATACCGAGAGACACACCCAAAGCAATGCCATAGGCTGAGAGCAGGGACAGAACCACAGCAGAAGGGCTCTGTGGATACGGGCCTAGGCCTGAGTGGGCTGGGGGTGGCAGGGTGCTGTTTCATTGGTCAGCGGAACCTTTGCCACATGATCGGGCATGAACGAAGGAGCCCTGGGTGTAGGGGTGAGCAGGGTGGCCAAAGGCCAGGGCCCAGCACCAGGACATGTGCCTGAGCTTCATTGCTGTGTTTCATCAGCGCCGCTGTTCTGCGGATGTGTTTGTCATTTGACGAATACATACATTGGCTTGAATTCCTCGTGACTCCCTGAAGCATGGTTTGAAAACACTGGGCTCTGGGCTATATTTGTCCACAACAGAGTTTTTACTGGTCTTTGGCCAAGTAAGAGAAAAGAGACTATTTTATTTACCATTTGGCATCGTACAAAAACCTCACACACAGAGAAGTATATTCAGTGTAAATGTGCGGTTAACAAGTAATTAGGATGCGGACATGCGGGGCATCATGGCCCAGGTGTCTTACTCCAGAACTCAATCACATCGCCAGGCCTCCTGCAGGAGCCAGCTGCCACTGGGCTTCTGGGACCCAGCCTTCCCCTCCCCTCACGGTTTCACCATGCCGCCTGCCTTCCCAGGCAATGCAGTGTGGTTTTGCCGCGGAGTTTCTGTAGGTGCACGCAGCCTCACGTTTCGCGGTGTCTTGTTTCTCCTCTTGAGCATTGCCACAGTGAGATTTGTCGGGCGTGGAGCTGAGCCTACTCACGGCCTTGCCAGAGAGCTGGGCATTCGAATCAGCTTCAGTTCACATCTCCATTTCACTCTTGGTGGAAACGGGTCTTTCCAGTGTCGCTCTTGTAAAACACGCTGCTCATGAGCATGGCTGCACGTGTCTGTGCTATGCACTGGACTTTGTCCAGGGTGTGGTTTCTCAATGGGGACACTAGTGATAGGAAGCTGTAGGGCCCATCCTGGCGCTGTTGGCTGCTGGCAGCGCCCCTGGCTCTCATCCACTGGATGCCAGTAGTCCACTTTCCCCTCCCCAAGCCCCATGATCCAAACCATCTCCAGACTTTCCTAATGTGAATCCGAGCAGCAACTGAACACCCAGCAATGAGACTGCTCAGTCATAGGAGGTACGTTATCTTCAGATCCCCTAGAAAATGCCAAACTTATGAGATTCTTTTCTTTTTAACATTTTATTTATTTATTTAAGAGGCAGAGAGACACAGAGCTACAGACAAAGGGGAAGAGAGAAAGAGACAGAGAGAGAGAGATTCTCAAATGCATGCAGGGCAGGACCCAGGAACTCGATCCAGGTCTCCCACGTGGGTGGCAGGGACCCAACTATTTGAGCCGTCACTACCGCCTTCAGGACCTGCATTGGTGGCGAGCTGGAATCAGGAATGAGAAATGGTATTTTTTTCAAACAATTTTTAAGAAAATAATTTGTTCTGAAATCGTCCTAATTTTTGGTATTAAAATGACCTCGTTTTAGTCCCATCATGGTGATAGGCACTCATGGTTGCCTTTTAAAAGCTCTTTACTCGACAAAGGAAAAGTGGTCACCTTACCTTGGTGCCCAAATGTGTTCTGGAATGTTCCTTGTTCCAGAGTGTTCCTGGTCCCATAATGTCACCCACTGCCAAGGCTGTGGACTGCAGCTCTGAAGGTGCCTGTCGGAGGCCCCCTCTGGCTCCTCTGGCTCGCTCTTCCCAGCTCTTCCAGGACTGTGATGTTGTTTCTGTAAAGTGGTCACCATTCCTGCATAGCCGGCCGTCCCTCTGAGTCTGCCTTGCAGGTGCCCCGCTGAGCTCAGCTCAGCCCCCACGTTCCTGGACCTCCCTAGGAGAGGCTCTGCCATTCTGAGGACATCCGGGGCCTGCCTGGTTAGGTCTTAGGGACCACCAGGACAGGATTTCAACTAGCACTTCAGAGATGGCCCCTCGAGGGAGGGGCCCCACTTGGGTGCTGCAGGCAGGGGACCATCCCTTCTGGGCTCTGATCTCACTGCCTTCTTCCTTAGCTTGTGGGTGGGACTCTGGGGAGCTCACCCCTCTCCCAAGAGTCTTCAACAGTGGGTTGGGGGTGCAGCAAGCACTCACCACACCCCCGAGGCACAGGCTGGATGTTACCTCCAGGCTGTGGGCCCCCGTGTCTAATGAGGACAAAGCTACTCCAGGGCCACGTGTCAGAACCTAACACAGCCCCCACCCGGGCTTCCATCCTGCAGGAAGAAGTAGAGGCTGACAGGAATTGGACTTCAGCCTCCTGCTTATCCCAGATGAGAATGATAGTCCCAGAGGGGCTCCCTGCATGTCCTGTGTGATTACGGGGATCAAAGTTGTGCAGAGAGAAGAGGTGGGGAGGGGCTGTGTGCGGGTAGCTTTTGTGCCAGAGCTGGCCATTGGTTCAAAAAGAGAAACAGCTGCACCTGTCTCAGGTGACGGGAAAACACGAGAGACGCTGACCCAGAACAGGGGCCTGGACTAAGCAAGCCCCGCCTTGGGCAGGTGGGCGGCTGTCTGGAAGATTCTGTCACTTTCTTGCTTTGTTGAGAGGCTGGGCCTCTCCAGGGCGTTTGTTCTCCTGCAAACTCAGTAGCACTCAGCCCCCGATGTCTGGTCGGGACAAGCTACACCACAGCCCACCCATCAGAGCCCAAATGTGGATCCTGGAGGTCCCCTGGCCTCCCCTGCCTGTTCCCCCAGCTGCCCCTTGCCCCTCTGCAGTGGGTGGTGGTGCCGGCTGGCCCGAGTCATCCTGTCTGATCTCAGCTCTCATAGAAGCGGTCACCGAGCCAGCAGTGACACACACACGTTGTGTGCAGTGGGTTCCGGCGCACCCCGTTCCTACAACACTGTGGGGGAACATGCAAGATTTTCAGATGAACATGAGGACTGAAACCTATCGGTAAGTCAGGGCCTTCCAACGTGACGCAATACTAGCACAACGGAAACACAATCAAATCACAATCAACCCTTTGAAAGGCTTGCAGGTTCCCAGGGTCAGCCTAACTCAACCGTGGCCATGGCCTTGACCACAGAGACAATGCTGAGCACAGCCTAGGTGCAGGTGTCTCAAAGTAATCGTGTGAACTTGGCCTCCTCATTTTGACAGTGAAGACCCAGAGGTGCATCTGCTGAGTAATTCATATTCAGAGTACACACTGAAGCAAGGCTCAGCGTTCGGCCAGCACTAACCCACATGGACCTGTCAGCACAGAGCCCTGCTGGTCCGTGGAGATGGATCATGGGAGAAACTGGTAACAGCACACTCACTCTGCCCCCCAACTGTAGGAGTGCTCCCCAATGAATGCTCTTTCCTTCTCCCTCCCGAGACGTCCTTTCCATGTTTATGACCCTGCCCCATATCCTCACCTTGTCCCTTCAATACAAGTTCAAAGTCATTGTCCTTGCGATGCCTGAGTATGCACGTAGTTCCCCTGGTACGCCTCTTGTTCTTTCCAGTCTCATTAAGCACTCGTAAGAATACTGTGGATGACAATTCAACTGGTGTTGGAAAGTGGTTGAGAAGAGAGGGTATCAGACAGGGAGCAAGTTACAAAGGAGCTGAACATGAAGTGTTGAATCAACCCGAGGTTGTCGGCATCCGGAAGCAGCTACCATGTGTGGGGCTGGAGGGGTGAAGGCAGAAGTTCAGTTTCAAAAGGCCAGAGTCCAGTTGACTTACTGATGGGAGCTGGGCCTAGGGCAGGGGCTGCCGGGAGACCCCAGCCTTTGGGAAGGAAGCAGAGGGAACTCTGCCCATCTTTGCATGCAGACTGAGAGGTCAAAGGCTGACGCCCAGTCTACATGGTGCTTTCACAGAACAAAATAACTAGGGCAATAGAAGCAAGCTTTAGCGTCTAGGTCATCTTCTGGGACACAGGGCCTTTTCCTAGCATAGGCTGTCCTGGCTTGAGGGGGCATGGTCCACCTGGCCCTTGACACCATGGAGCCTGGGACTATTTCCAACTGTCAAGGCCAATCCTTGGGGGGTGGGGTGGGATCTGAGCACCTCCTGGTCAGGAACAGCAGCCTCAGGGACTGGGACTTGGGCTTCTTTGGGTGCAAGGCTGATTCCTCCTCCCTACGTGAACAGACTCCAAGTGAGAAAACAGGTGGTCAGCCGTCCGCTGCCAAGTAGAACCACTTGATGACGCCCGATCATTTCCCAAAAGAATACTGACCGAAGTCTCTCCCTGACACCCTAGCAGGAGGCAGGCACATCAGCTAACATGCAAGCCACTGTGGCTTATGAGCAAGCTCCTCTGACCCCAGTCCAACAAGGAAGCCAGTGTTTTGAGGACTGTCCCCTAGTGCTTCCTCAGCCAGAGATGATGGACATCTCAGGAGCAGATCAGGGAGACAGGCCTGGAGGAGGGATGGTCCTTAGGTCTCAGTCACACCAAACTCTTTGTCAAGTGTCCCCCATCCACACCTATCTCGCCAGCATTCTGACCTGCTGAGCCCTGGGGTGGCCACAGGCTTAACCAAGGCAGAGACCCGGATGGACCAGGAACCCTCCTTTAGTCTCCGATCTAAAACATAGATGCTGATTTTCAGCTTTCTTGTTTACTCCATATCAGGATGCCTCAATGTTAGGAAGCAATGCATGCTGGGAGAAATGAACATTGATTCCTCATGGAGAAAATGGACACACACTATCCTTGTTGAATTGACTCTGAGCTAGTTTACCTGTCATCTGCCAGGTTTGATTTGGGGACCTGGAGGTGGACTCCAGGCATGCAGCTGGCCAGAGAGCAGGGCCAAAGGCATGGGGGAGGTGGCCAGGGTGCTGTCCATCCCTGCCTGCTGGCTCTCCTGTTAGAGGCTGTGCTTGGTCTATCCACTGGAACGCTTGGTTTCCTCTTGGCCATGCAGCTTGCCTGGGTTCTCCTGACACCCACAGTAGCTGTCTTGTTTTCTCTTCCCTGCTTTCTTGGCCTCCTCAACCATGACAGGTCACAGGTCAGCTCTGGCAGACAGACTGTGTAGGCTCCAGAGTTTCAGGCTGCCTGCCCAGTGTCCCCTTGTCGCCTGAAGCCAAAACTCTCCTGCAACTTGGCAATCATGATACCTCTACCTTACCAAAAATTCTCCCCAAATCTTAATGCATCTTCATGTTTTCCTGAAACACATTGCTCTTGTTGGAATCACATGAAATTCCTAATTGGCCAAATTCAGGACAAGTGTTTGGCACAGTATCTTAAGTCACCACTTGGGAGGCCCACATCCTACATCGGAGTGCCTGGTTCTAGTCCTGGCTCCTCCACTTCCAATCCAGTTTCCTGCTAATGTGCTTTCTGGTGGGGGAGGGGAGGAGGAGCGGCCGGTGATGGCTGTCATCCATGGGTGAGACCCGGATTGAGTTCCAGGCTCCTGACTTTGACCTGGTCCAGCCCTGGCTGCTGCAGGCATTTGAGGAGTAATCCAGCAGGTGGAAGATCTCTCTCTCTGTGTGTCCTCCTGCCTTTCAAGAAAATAAAATAAAAGAAAAAACACCCAAATTGGAGGGTCCTAACCAGGGTGAGTAATTTGTGGGTACCAGTTAAGTGCAAATGCTGGGAGAGCAGTGGAAGAGTGCAGGGCCAGGCCTCCATCCCAGCCGCTCCCTGTGTGCAGGTGCCTCTGCTTCACCAACGAATGCAGAGAGGAGGCAGGTCTCTCGTGCAGCAGCAATGAGAGAGGGGAAGGAGGCTGGAAAAAGAAATGGATTCATCAGCAAAGAGACCTTCAGCTTTGCCCATTTCCCCAAGGAGGCGAAGGATGAAAGTGTTCAGCTGCAAGAAAAACCATCTGATTAAGCTGGGGTTTAAAATGAAGTGAGAATTTCACAGGATTTCTCACATCGAGTGCCTTTAAAGTAAGTTCTGATATCTGTTTTCAGCTAATGAAAGGAGGAAGAGACAGTGGCCCCGGGGGTCACATCTGGGAGGTGCTGCGTGGCCACTCTGTACTTGGCTGTGTCCTGGGGACCAAGTCAGGGACAAGTAGAAGAGGGTCCTGGGCGGCCAGTGGCTCCTGTGCCGGCAGATCTGTGTCACAGGGCATGGAACCATGCAGGGGAGAAACGAACCACATGGCCAGGTGGACGAGGGCCTGGGGGTGGGGACAGATGTCCACCTGCGGTTGTCCTGCTCCCTGGAGGGCTGGGTGAGGGGTGGCCATGGCCTTGGGAAGCTGGCATAATCCCACAGAGAGACCAGGAGGCAGAGGAGCTGGCCTCAGTAAGAGCACGTTCTACCACTGGCCGAGTTAAGATAAACTCTGAGAGGCGCCCTGCTGGTGACCAGGAACCACGACGACAAAGCAGTCGCAGGCTCGAGTTGCCCACTGCAGGCACAGGGGCCACAGGGTGCACAGCTCAGCCTCCGTCTCCCTCGGCTGTCCACTCAGCCCCACCAGCCCCACCAGCTCCACAGGTGAGCAGGGACTCGCTGACAGCGATGGGGTGGGGAGGGAGCTTGAGCTGGACCCAGGCTCTCTGGAGGTTCCAACTCTTCCAGGTCCTCACTAGCCCAGGAGTTTGGGTCCTGATCTGGGGTGACTCTAACCACTGCTAAGTGGTCAAGCGAGCTGCGGAGACGCCTTGTGAAGACGCGCCCCACCTGAGCTGTGCTGCTCGTGGGGGCGTGCGCACTGAGATGCTTGTGCTGGGGTGTGTGCCAGCGTGCAAGGAAGCAGGGAGGGAGGGAGAGGAGGGGAAGGACGCAGAACACCTGCCAGGTGGAGTGAAGCAGGGGAGAAGGCACCGTTCCCTCTTGTAGACTGCACGCAGGACCAGGTGACAAAGCCGAGGGACTACTGTTCTTTTGACATAGCTTTTGTAGCACCATGGGAAAGAAAGTTGGCCTGAAGTGTGGGCAGAGCTGAGGAAGGGTGGGAGAGAGTTCTGGAAGGGTGGGGGCAGGGGTCCTTTTCCTGGGTGCAGACAACCCCAATCCTATCTTCCCAGCAGCCCCTCAGCGCCCCTCACTCTGTGAAGTCTCCGTTGTGGCCAGCAGGGCCCACTGTGCAGAGCAGCTCAGCATCTCTTGTGTCTGTGCCCAGGGCTCCCCCAGCCAGCTGGGAACCAGCGTTCAAGTTCAGGTTAGCGGGCAGCCCTGTCTTCCAGGTCCGCCGCGTCTTGGCTGTGAGCAGAGAGATTTCCCTTGAGAACACATGGTTGGAATCCACTAGGGGAGCCCCAGGAGGGTGTGAACAATGCGCCTGGTCCCACGGGGCTTGTAGCTCAAGTTCCCCGGGAGTGCGGCTGGGGCCAGACGTGGAGGACTTTGTGGGACACAGTGTTCTGTCCCATGGCAGCCTCCCACCCCCAAACCCCTCTGCCCCGAAGCACCCCCTGACTCAGCCCTCCTCGGGCCACAGACTGAGACCCATGGCGGAGCTGAAGAACCCCCCGCACCTCCATCTGCTCCTGACATCTGCACAGCTCCCGTCACAGCGGGAGGGGAGGAGGGGAGCGCCCAGCTGTGGAAGACTCTGAAAACCCAAGGAACGTGGATCTCCCCTCCCCCCACACCATCCCCACTTCCTGGACAAGATGCATCATCAAGCAAATGAAACTCTCCACAATCTACAAGTGTTAACGCACTGCTCATGTGGCAATAAAACACTTGAACCTGGCCCAGGTCTGTTTTCCTTGAACTTCGAACTCTTCCGGATTCCTTCTCTCACTGAGTGAGACACTGGGACAGGGACCATCCCGTGTGAGGAGGTGGGGCCTGGTGTTAGGACACGCCCCCCATTTCCCTCCCCTGGTGCAGCTGATGCTTTGTAAGGAGACTGAAGTGTCCGATGCTGAGTCGTGACTGCAGTATCAGTAACAGTGTCTTTATTAGAGGGTCACAGCGTTTCCCCGGGACAGTGAGGCCAGCATCCGGCAGGTTCTTCTTCCTTTGTCCCTTCCTCCCTCTTCTGCAAGGTTTGGGGTGAAGCACCCCACCTCTAACTCTTGAGAATGAGCCGGGCCAAGGAGAGGCCATGAGTTTTCATTGTAGATCCTCGGTGCTCAACCAGGGGTTGCAGGCCTGTGGGGCGTGTTGGACAGAAACAGCTAAGTGGATTAAGCTGCTCTCCTGGAGAGGCAGGAGGAAGCTGAGCCGTCCCTCTGTGTCCCCTAGATGCTCGGGGGGGGGGGGGCAGATGGATGCTCATGTGATGGGCCTGGGGATACCCTTCAGACTGTATGGGAAATGTCACCCCGAGCCTGCCGTGGCCACCTTGCTCCCGGCTTCTCCTTTCCTGGGAACTTGCTCACAGGGAGCACAACTGGCATTTTTTTAAAAAAGATTTATTTATTTATTTGAAAGGCAGAGATGGGGGGGGGTTCCATCTGCTGGTTCACTCCCCAGCTGGCCACAATGGCCAGAGCTGCTTTGATCTGAAGCCAGGAGAAGCCAAGAGCTGCTTCCGGGTCTCCTACGTGGGTGCAGGGGTCCAAGGACCTGGGCCATTTTCCACTGCTTTTCCAGGCCACAGCAGAGAACTGGATCAGAAGTGGAGCAGCAGGGACTCGAATCAGTGCCCACATGGGATGCCAACACTGCAGGTGGCGGCTTTACCCACTACACCACAGTGCGGGCCCCATTATTAGCTCATTTAACAATAACAACATGCAGCTGGCATTGTGGCACAGTGGGTTAAGCCACTACCTGCAATGCTGGCATCCTTGTATAGGAACTGGTTCCAGTCCTAGCTGCCCCACTTTTGCTCCTGCTTCCTGCTAGTGCACCTGGGAAAGCAGCAGAAGATGGGCCAAGTACTTGGGTCCCTGTATCCACATAAGAGACCAGATGGAGTTCCAGGCTCCTGGCTTAGGCCTAGCCCAGATCCAGCCTTTGTGGCCATTTGGGGAGTAAACCAGCAAATGAAAGATCTCTCTCTCTCTCTCTCTCTCTGTGTGTGTGTGTGTGTGTGTGTGTGTGTGTGTGTGTGTGTCTGACTTCAGCCTGACCCAGTCCAGGCTGTTGTTTGGAAGTAAATCAGCAGGTGGAAGATCTCTTTTTCTCTCTCTGTCACTGTAACTTTCAAATAAATAAATATTTTATAAAAGATAATGACGACAAACCTTTTATAGTTGACCATCACTATTTCATGATCAACAGCCCTATTTCCCAAAAACAAAACAAAAGAAACATTGGAAGAGTGGCATTCTTACATATTTTTGCAACTCTCTTTAAAGTCTGATTTTCCTCTGTGCTTCTGCATTGGCCTCCATATTCCAAGACGCAATGTCCCTTTGGCTGAAGAGCCGGAAGAGTGCCTTGAGCCCCACAGAGGTGTGACTGGCAAAGAGACGACCTTGGGGGTCCTTTGAGAAGGGTTGGGGGCACCTGGGGTTCACTGAGAATCATGGATGTAGAATTCCGAGGCGCTCAGCAGAGGCCTGGGCTGTGGGGTAGCAGGGAAGCAGGACAAGAGGCCAGGTGCCCCATTTTCTAACATTTCTATGGGGCTTACCTCTCAGGCGCCTGCATACACTGTTGCATGTAGAATAAAGGAAGCTGAGTGCAGTTGCTCTGAGCATGAGGCTGTTCTGCAAAGTCAAAGCCTGGTGGAGGGCCCACGAGGGGAACCACAGAGCCCTTGCTCTAGGGGAAGCTTTGGGCCGGTCACCCTCACAGCTCTTGTAGCACAGTTGTTGACCCCTGAACAGCGCTGCAGATCGTGGCTGGGGTGAACATGGGTGTTGGTCCCTTCTGCAGCTGCTGGCCAGGGCATTGGATCAGAGAGAACTCAGGCTCCGGGCTGGGAGGCCTCGCAGGGGCCTCCAGCAGGCCCTACCACAGGGCCCACAGTCCTCTCACAGGGTCTGGCCTCCTGAGTCCCAGTTTGAAGGCCCTGTCAACGTTTGCATGGTGTTCTGCAGAAATCTGCTTCCAAGCAGGTGCAGTGGGAGTCAGTGCAAACACTGTTCTCTAGTCTATCCCAGTGGAAAATGATGTATTCTCTTCCCGACTTGCCACCTGCAAAACTTGCCTGATTCACCTACCTTATCCTTCTAGATACTCAAGGATGGAGGCATCAGATGTCAGCAGTCAGGGACCTCTGCAGCCACCCAGGACGCCAAGGCACAAGGGGGAGAAATGGAACTACGGCCCCATCCCACACCAGGGCGTCTAGGAACCATTCCCCCCAGCCAAACCCCATTCTCCTCCCCAGGCTGATAGAGCAAAAGCAGGAAGTGAGAAATAAACTCGAAGCAGATATCAGTGCCCTGACATAGACATCAAACTTCATCGACTGAAGAGGTAAATATTGACAGAACTTAAATACCAAATCAATAGTTACCCCGAGGGACAGCACGGCCTGAATTGGAAGTTGAGATCTGCGTGTTCCAGCACATCGCCGGTCCCCCAATGTCTTTATTAGGTGTGTCTGGCCCTTTCCACAGTGAACTAGAACTGGGAGATGTGCTCATAGATTTATACAGGGTGCCAACACTGTGGGCTGGGAAGAGGTTCTTGATCACCAAGGAGCTCACTAGCGTAAACCGAGGACCCGCCCCCCGAAAGCTGGATTAGGATCCCAGAATAAGCCAGCAGTCCATTTGCTCACAGTGTTGACTGAGAGGTCACCCGAACAGAAACTTCCAGCCGAAAGGGCACCAGTTCCCCGTTTGCTGGGCTTCGCCTTGTCCATAGCAACACGGCGCGTGCGCTGCACCTTGCGGCAGGCAGGGCACCACCCCAGCCCCGCATGTGGAGGAGGCCAGAGACCACGGCCCCAGCACTGCACACTTCTTCGCCAGCCTTTGCAGGCACCGAGGCAGGAGTGATTGTTTGCTTAGGAGGACTTGTAGTAGGTGAGAAGCCTTAGGAAAAGACGACCATAGAAAAGAAACCAGAAGGGAAGCCTGGGCGATTCTGCCCACCAATGTCCCCCTCTGTGATTGGGAAAGACCGGACACCCTTCAAGGCTGAAGGGGCGGGCCCTGTGCCCGAGGCCTGGGCACGTGTCTGTGCACGCTGCCTCATTCCAACTCCCGCTGGTGGGGGAGACCCTGAGGCTATTGAAGCTGCCCTGCTGAAGGTCACGGTCACTCTGGCTTCCTGCTTCTCAGTCTAGTAAGTTTGTCATCAGAGTGGGGATTCCTGCCAGGTGATTTTCACACCTGGAGGTGTGAAACAGATGCTGGGCGCCCCCCACACCAGTCAATTCTACCCGAACATCAGCCGGGGAATTCCAGGCCTCGGCTTCTTTTGAAAGCTCCTGGTTTCTCCGTGCTAAGTAGCTTTCCGTGTAAAGTGTTTTGCTGAGGATCCTGACACCCACAGGGTCTGGGTCTAAGGGCCTGTGAGCACTGAGTTGTCTGCACACCTGGGACTTGGTTACCCTCAGGTGCTTGGGAGGCGGGCTGTCCCCTAGGAGGGGTTACCTGTGCCGCAGGCGATGCCATGCTCGGAACACGCAGTTAAAGCGGCCGGCGGGGCAGGTGCCTGAAGGCTGGGGCGCTGCTCAGGATCCCCCAGCACTGAGGTCCGGGCCTCCTTCTGTGGGAGTGTGGCTGCTGGCTGCCCACCACGGGCCCCTTTCTGGGATCGCCATGAGACGGAGGGAGCTGCCCTCTGTGTCCAGCCACTGATGCATGGGAGGTAGAGGCTTGGTTCCCTATCCTCCGAGGGGCCGTCCCCACTTCTGAGCTCCCCATACGACCAGAGGCCTGGTGGAGGCTGCTCAGCTGCTCCTTCCACCTGTCCCAGTTCCCTGCCGCCCCATGGGTGGGGTTCCCCAGAGCGCTTCCCGGGAAACTCCCTTAAATTTCAGCCCTGCTGGCCAGTCCCTAGGAGCCTGACCTGGGACAGTGACCTTGGGAGGAGAAGGAGCTGCAGAGGGTGTCTGTGGAGACCAGGGGGACACTGGGCACACCTCTGCCACTATGCATTCGGAGAACAGGGACCATGCTTGTCTGGCTCACTGATGCACCCCACATCCGAGTACCCTGCCTGTGGAAGGGCTCTCAGTCAATGTTTCGGGGTTGGTGGCCTTTAGTGTTGTTGCTACTGTTGTTTGGCTGAGTAAGTGAAGGATTCGTGAATTGGCTCAGATTCTGATTAGACACAAAGAGCAAGTGTTGAATGGACATTTGGTGCAATGGTCAATCCAGCTTCCTGTAATGCAAATTCTGGGGGGCAGCAGGTGGTGGCTCATGTACTTGGGTCCTGCCTCTCATGCAGGAGACCCGGATGGTGGATTCAGCCTGACCCAGTTCTAGCCATTGTGGGCATTTGGGGAGCAAATCAGCATGTGGAAGATTCTTTCTGTCTGTCTCTATGTCTCTGTTTTTCAAAGAAAATGAAAATAATTTGTTTAAAAGGACGAATGTCGATGAGGAGGAAGGTTGTCATTTTTCCTAAGAGGAATTTTCAGTGGTGTGAAGAGGAGCTACACTGACAAGTCCTAGGACCCAGACAATGCTCTGAGGGGATGTTCTCACTCACAGGATGAGCTGCTGGGGAGGTGACCCAAAGACACAAAACACATGGGCCAAGAGCTGGGGAAATGTCCCAGGCTAATTTTCTGGGAGATTGTACCGAGTGGATCAGAGTTCTTCCCAGGGTTCAGCAAATTGTACCATGTGTTCTCAGGCTCCTGTATCCCCAGTTCTGAAGAAGGGAGAAGCTGCGGGTCCACCCCTCTGGGGTCAGGAGTCACTTTTGCGTGTGTGTGTGTGTGTGTGTGTGTGTGGTCTGTGCATGTGCGGACATTCCAGCACAAGGAGGAAGGCACACATCAAGGACACAGCAGCCCAAGGGCGTGCGCCTCAGACATCCATCCACTCAGCACTCGTAGACTAGGTCAATACTGGTGTGTGTCAGGTGGGGTCTTAGGTGCTGGTTTATAAAAGTGAATGCAGCTGGTCGCAGCCCAGGCAGGTGCAGGAGAGTGCTGATCTTGGTCCAAGCAGTGCTACAAGGATGGTGCCAATTGAGAGGGATGGATGACTGCTCAGTGTCTCCAAGCTGGGCCCAAGATCCTAGTGGGCTCTAAGAACTCCTGGGATGTGTGGTGGGATCCTCAGAGGGTCCTACTGTGCAGTGCAGAGACAGACAGGATGTGTGACTTCCTCTGTTCTGCTGGTGAGGTGGCTAAGGGCACTGGCTCGCAAATCCTGCGAGTGTGGGTTCAAGTTCTGCTCCCTCACGAACCAGTAGTTGGAGCTTGGGCAAGCCCCGGTGTTTCCTCATCCTGTTTTCTCACGTGTTCAATGGGCGGTCCTGAAGCTGAGCTGCAATGCACAGCCCCTGTCCTAAAGCAGCTCTTTATATCACCGGAGTCAGCGTTGATACTTACCATTGATGATGAATAAAACACCGTCCTCGGCTCCCATTTCCCTGTCTGCGAAGTGTTGAGTTGATACCCGATGATCTCAAGATCTCTTCTGCTCTCCTGCGCCATAAGGATGGCTGATTGGACCAGTTGCCATGGTGATGAGGTTGCTATGGGGACACTGCAATTAAAACCAGCTTGGACCGCAATTCTGGCGGTGGGCCTGGCTGGGCCTGGAGTGGTGCTGTACCCTCCCTCACATGCATGCCTGCCTGTGGTGTGTCTGGCACCCTGGCAACTGGAGTGGGGGACCCCTCTGAGGGAGAAGCACGAGAAGGTGGTTTGGGAAGCTCCACTCCTCTCCCGACATCTTCCTGAGCCTGTCTGCGCATCTGAGAGGGAGTTCTGCAGCTTCCTGCCTTCAGAAGTCGTTAGAGAGTAGCAAGGGCATGACGACCACGAGGCGGGGTCAGAAAGTGTGTCCCGGGGGCGTGGCTTTTATTGTCACTCCAAATCTCCTGATGCCTGACCATTACCTCAAACTCCTGCTTTCTCCCTGAGAGACCACCCAGCTGGGCCAGGCATTTAACTTTCACTTCATCACCCCCCCCCCCACTCCTTCTCTTCTTTTTTAAAAAGATTTATTTAAAAGACAGAGTTACAGAGAGAAAGGAAGAGGCAGAGAGAGAGACAGACAGACAGACACACACACACACACACATACACACATATGCAGATCCTCTATCCACTGGTTCACTCCCCAAATGGCAGCAGACAGAAAGGGCTGGGCCAGGCTGAAGCCAGGAGCCAGGAGCTTCCTCCAGGTCTCCCACGTGGGTGCAGGGGCCCAAGGACTTTAGGCCATCTACCACTGCTTTCCCAGGTGCATTAGCAGGGAGCAAGATGGAAAGTGGAGCAGCTCAGACTCCAACTGGCACTCATATGGGACGCCAGCCCTGCGGGTGGAAGCTGAACCAGCTACATCACAGCCTTGGCCCCATTCCATTCTTAAAGAAACAAAAAGTTACACAATCAACAAGGGCCACTGTAAAAGCTTCCACCTGTACAGACACATGCAGGGCAAAGTAAAAGTCCTTCTCCTCTAGCTGCCATCTGCTCTTCTCTCCTGAAAGCGCCATCATGAGCCGTGTGGCTTTTTCTCCTACCTGGCGTTTTGCAGAGACACCATGGATCATTAAACTGAAGCAAAATGCAGCGCCACCTTTTTTGATTTTGCATTGATGGGCTCCTCTAACACAGACTGGTGTGTAGCTCAGCTTTTTCATGCAAGAGAAGGACTTGGAGATCTTTGCAAATCAGTTCACTGGATGGACTTACACACCAAGAAAGATCCTGTAAATATTTGTTAAAAGACTTATTTATTTGAAAGCCAGAATTATGAAGAGAGAGAGAGAGAGAGATCTTCCTCCCACTGGTTCATTCCCCAGATGACCTCAAGAGCCACTGCTTGCCAGATCAAGCCAGGAGCCAAGAGCCAAAAGCTTCTTCCGGGTCTCCCATGTGGGTGGCAGGGGCCCAAACACTTGGGCTGTCTTCTGCTGCCTTTGTCAGGCCTATAGCAGGAAGCTGGATTAGAAGTGAAGCAGCTGGGACACAAATTGGAACCTATATGGGATGCTGGCTGTCACAGGTTTACCCTCTATGCCACAACTCCAGCCCCCCCCATATATTTTTTATGCCAGTGATTTTGAAATTTAAAATATATATATATTTAGGGGCTGGCGCTGTGTGGCTTAGCAGGTAAAGTTGCCGCCTGCAGTGCTGGCATCCCATATGGTGCCGGTTCGAGTCCCGGCTGCTCCTCTACCAATTCAGCTCTCTGCTGTGGCCTTGGAAAGCAAAAGAAGATAGCCCAAGTACTTGGGCCCCTGCACTGCATGGGAGACCGGGAAGAGGCTCCTGGCTCCTGGCCATGGATCATCCCAGCTCCGGCCAATGTAGCCATTTGGGGAGTGAACCAGCAGATGGAAGGCCTTTCTGTCTCTCCCTCTCACTGCCTGTAACTCTCTCTCTCTCTCTCAAATAAATAAATGAACAATATTTTTCAAAAAGTCACATAAAGTGTATAGTATGAAAAAACTATCCTTGGCTTTCAATTTATTTAAAGATTTATCTATTTATTTGAAAGTCAAAGAGAGAAGCTGGTGCTGTGACATAGTGGGTAAGCGCTGTTTGCAGTGCAGGCATCCCATATGGGCGCTGGTTCGAGCCCCGGATGCTCCACTTCAATCAGCTCTCTGCTATGGCCTGGGAAAACAGTAGAAGATGGCCCAAGTCCTTGGGCCCCTGCACCCCCATATGGGAGACCTGGAAGAAGCTCCTGGCTCCTGGCTTTGGATCAGCCCAGCTCCAGCTGTTGCGGCCAATTGGGGATCTCTCTCTCTCTCTCTCTCTCTCCCTCTCTCTCTCTCTCCCTCTCTCCCTCTCTCCCTCTCTCCCTCTCCCTCTCCCTCTCCTTCTCTCTGTGTGTAAATCTGACTTTCAAATGAATAAAATAAATCTTTAAAAAAAAAGTCAAAGAGAGAGATATCGTCCATCTGCTGGATCATTCCCCAGATGGTCACAATAGCCAGAACTGGGCCAAGCCAAAACCAGGAGCCAGAAGCTTCCTCTGGGTTTCCCAAGTGGGTGGCAGGGGCTTAAACACTTCAGCCGTCTTCTGCTGCTTTCCCCAGACCATTGTCAGGGAGCTGCATCAGAAGTGGAACAGCCAGAAAGAGGTGGCTGCTTTACCCACTACACTGCACTACCAGCCAGTTAAAATTGTTTATGCTTAAATAAACTTATCTTCTTTTTTAAAGAAAGATTTATTTTATTTGAAAGTCAGGATTACAGGGAGAGAGAGACAGAGGAATCTTCCATCTGCTGGGTTCTTCTCCAAATGGCCACAAAGGTCAGGGCTGGACCATGCTGAGGCAAGGAGCCAGGAACCTCATCCGGGTCTTGTATGTGGGTGCAGGGATCCAAGACTTGGGACATCTTCCACTGCTTTCCCAGCAGCATTAGCAGGGAGCTAGAACACAAGTGGAGCAGATAGGACTCGAACCAGAGTCCATATGGGTTGGCAACACTGCAGACAGCGGCTTAGCCTGCCATGCCACAGCACTGGCCCAGGTAGACTTATTTTTCAATTCCACTTTTCATGAACTTTTGAAGTAGATGGTTGCACTAGCCTGATTATCCAGGATGAGCAATTCTCCACAAGGTCTTTAACTTAATCACATCTCTTGCCATAGAAGGCAGCACACTCCAGCCCCATTGTCGCTACTTCCTTTGAGTTCTGAGCACCACTCGAAGCTGTCCACCCATTTCCTGAAAGCTGTGTTACAATGTTTAATCTGTAGCCCCGGCTGGAGCTTACCCTCCCCGGCACAGGGGCTGTCTCTCACACAGATCGTTCTGTAACGACGACTGCTGGGCACACGGAGACGATTGCTCAAGAAGCCTCCGTCAACGGGTCTCTGGTTCCTGATGTCCTTGCAGGGGAGACTTTCTTTCTCCCCCGCAGCCATTCCTGCCCACCAGCAAGAGGCGCACCCTTCTTAGATTTGGGGAAAAGCTTCGCTGCTTCTCTCTGCTGCTCCCTGTTACCTTGTAGGTGTAACTGGTCTCTCAGTCTTCATCTCTCCAGATTGGGGGGGGGGGTCTTCCAGCTCTCTTCCGTCTGCATGGGTGTGCCCCCATCTCCCTGCTCACCCCTTCCACATGCTGCTGGGCTTGTCATTTTCCCAGAGGTTACCTTCAGACATTGCAATCTTCTCTCCAGACTCCCTCACCTACTGAAGTAAGTCTTACAAGGCCAAGTGCATCCTTAGAATGTTAAATCCAAGCCTCTGGCGCTGTGGCGTAGTGGGTAGAGGTGCCGCCTGCATATGGCCATATGGACGCAGGTTCAAGACCCAGCTGCTCCACTTCTGACCCAGCTCTCTGCTGTGGCCTGGGAAAGCAGTAGAAGATGGCCCAAGTCCTTGGGCCCCTGCACCCGCATGGGAGACCCAGAAGAAGCTCCTGGCTCCTGGCTTTGGATCGGCACAGCCCTGGCCATTGCAGCCATCTGGGGAGTGAACCAATGGATGGAAGTCCTTTCTCTCTGTCTCCTCTCTCTCTGCCTCTCCTTCTCTTTCTGTGTAAATATGACTTTCAAATAAATAAATACATCTTTAAAATAAAATAGAAAACCAAGCCTCTCATACAAATATGGAATCAATGCATTTCAGATTTATCAACCCGGGAACTACCAAAATAGTGGCGTTTGTTCAAACAGAGGGACTGGGGGACAGATTTTGTTTCCTCAGCACAGGCAGGCGTGGTAAAGGCAGCCTGCTAAGTGAGGGGCAGACAGGAACCATGCCCTGCAGGGAAATAACACTGCAGGCTTTGGGGCTGTCTTCTGTTTCAGACAGAAATAATTTGTGTCTCTACTGACAAAGAGTCTGCAAATTAGCATGTAACTTCAGAAAGTCCAATCAATAGTCAATAGCAAATCAAATTAAGGGATTTTTGATAATTAAGCAAGCTATGGCCTGTGTGCAGGCCAGTTTAGGTTCCAGGGTGAAACTGGGTGCTGGGGTGTGGACAGCCATTACAGCAGCCTTACTGCTGCCAAGTGTCTTGGGTTTTCCTTATGTAAATGTAGGACACTTGAGTCGAGCTTCCTGGGTATGAATGCCAGGGCCCAGAGCCCAGCCAGCCCCGCTCCTGCCCTGCGCCATGGGTCTCCCCAAGGCTCCCTGAAATTCCTTGCACAGAACCAGAGTGCTTTCTCCCCGAGGGAGAGGTCAGAGTCAGGAAAAAGAATCCTTGCATTGCATAGCCGTGGGACAGTTCAGTGACAGCTGTCGGAACGCTGCAAGAGCAGGCTTGGATGTGTGGGGAATTTGGGGTGTAATGGGAAGCTCCCCAAATGCCAAGGATGGGAGAGAGGCGTGGGGGAAGCACCTTTTCTGGAAGTTCCACAGGTGTTCCCTGAACAGCGATGTGAAGCAGCCAGCGTCTCTCTGGCGTGACAGGTGTCGCTGCCTTCTCCCCTCAAACAGCCTCCAGCCTCACCTGCTCGTCTCTGGCCATTCCCAGGGCCCCTGATGTCAACTGGAGCATGAGGCTCTTCTCCTCATCACTCCCCAGGTGAGCCAAGAGCCCTCCAGCACTCACGACCTTTTGGGTAGGACAAAGGGAAGTAGTGTTCTTGGTCCCCAGCCCTGATCTGTAGCACGGAGACGACCTCCCCAGCCCAATCCACATCTCAGGACTATTCAGAGAATGAAGAGATGCAGGAGATGTCAGAATCCTTTGAAAAACCACGTGCTGGGGCTGGCGCTGTGGTGCAGTGGATTAATGCCCTGGCCTGAAGCACCAGCATCCCATACGGGTGCCGGTTCTACTCCCGGCTGCTCCACTTTCGATCCAGCTCTCTGCTATGGCCTGGGAAAGCAGTAGAAGATGGCCCAAGTCCTTGGGCCCCTGCACCCACATGGGAGACCCAGAAGAAGCTCCTGGCTCCTGGCTTCAGATTGGCGCAGCTCCAGCCATTGTGGCCATCTGAGGAGTGAGCCGGCGGATAGAAGACCCCCCCCCCCCCGCCTCTCCTCTCTGTGTGTAACTCTGACTTTTGAATGAATAAATAAATCTTAAAAAAAAAACAGATTTGTTTATTTATTTGAAAATTGGAGTTACAGAGAGAGGAGGAAAGAGAGCTGGGAATGGGGGGGGGAGTAGAATTTTCCATTTGTGGTTTCACTCCCCAGATGGCTGAAATGGCCAGGGCTGGGCCAGGCTGAAGCCAGGAGACAGCAGCTTCATCCAGGTCTCCCACATGGGTGCAGGGGCCCAAGCATTTGGGCCACCCTCCAAGGCTTTCCCAGGTGCCTTAGTAGGAGCTGGATTGGGAGTGGAGGAGCTGGTTCTCAAACCAGCACCCATACGGGATACTGGCATTGCAGACAGTGGCTTTACCAGCTATGCGACAATGCCGACCACGCGACAGCTTTCTGATCACCATTGTGCTGCTTTGTCTGGGGACTTTGAGTGTTCCTTTGGGGACAGGTATTTCCCTCATGAGAGAAGGAAGCTCTCCTAAGGCTGCCTTGCATGCTTGGCCATTGTGAGCCGTGTGTGAGATGCAGAGCCCCTGCCAGCACCAGCGTTAGGACTGACTGAGCCAGGCTCACGGGTGTCCCTTGAGGGTCTCGGGCTCTTGTTTTCCTGTAACTCACCCCATCCCCAAGTGCCGTGGCCTCGGCCTCACATCTCCATTCCTCCACATCAGTCCCCCTCTCTCCTTTCAGGCCTGGGTTTCTGCTGCCACCAGGTGTACAGATCCCCTGGTTCCCACGTTCTGCTCCAATCGCCCTGAGTGGCTTTCTTTTTTCTTTTTCTCTATTTTTTTTTCTTTTTAAGATTTGTAGCACAGCAGGTTAATGCCCTAGCCTGAAGCACTGGCATCCCATATGGGATGGTGCCCCTGCACCCGTGTGGGAGACCCAGAAGAAGCTCCTGGCTCCTGGCTTCAGATCGGCACAGCTCCAGCCGTTGCGGCCAATGGAGAGTGACCCAGCAGATGGAAGACCTCTCTCTCTCTCTCTCTCTCTCTCTCTCTCTCTCTTCTTCTCCTAACTCTGACTTTCAAATAAATAAATAAACCTTTAAAAAAATTCTGTTAAAAAAAGAAAAACCATGTGCTTTCCAAAAAATATTTTTTAAGTTCGTTAATAAATAATTACACCCTGAGTGCAGATCTCGGTTCAATGGTCTCGTGATGCACGTCCCAGGCCCCCAGCTTGCCTGAGCCTCCCTTCCCTCATCTGTCCAGGGGAAGCATCAGCAGGAGCTAACGTTTCTGCTTCTCGGCTTGTGGGGTGGATTAACTGACGTCTTCCTACGACGTTAGTGGTGCACTCTGTTCACATCCTTCCTACGGGGGAAAAGTCTGGGCTCCAGGCACCGCCAGCAGATGAGCACGTCCCCGGCCAGCTCCCAGGGGCAGTGTTATCTCCAGAGCCCCCAGCCCAGCTGCAGGCCCACCACCAGGCCAGAGAGCAGTGGGTGCCATCACCAGCCTGTGCTCAGTGAGGGCCGCCTGCTGTGTTGTCACCAGCGTGGTTGTGACCACCAGCCCAGGACGTCAGGGTCACCCAAAGCTATACACTTCTCATCACAAACCATCCAGCCCTGCAACGGTTTAGAGCAACAGCACCTGCTTTTTTGAGATTCTATGACTCAGGTGGGTGGTTCTGCTCTGGACAGTGTCCCATGGGACTGTGTCCCTTGTTAGACCACAAAACGTTCACCAAATGTGTCCTTGCCAAATCCCTCCTACCCGGGGGAGGCTGCTTGGAGCTGATCTCTAAGGAACAGAAGCCAGAGAGGCAACGTGGAGCAGGGACCCTGCCAGGGCTGGCTTCCAGACTGCACGGCGATAATGAAGACCAGCAGGCTGCACGGAGGGTGCACCCACAGCCCCGTGGCAACTGGTGCCAACTCTGGTTCCTGGATGATGGGTGTGTGAGGCCTCTTATGTGTCAGCATGGCTAGGCCACTGCACCCGGTGGAACCATGAAACACGAGTCTGGTTCTCACCATGCAGAGGTGTTTTGGAGATGAGCTTGACATTCCATCAGTAGACATGTAGTAGAGCAGATGACTGTTTCTAACGTGGCTGGGCTTCAGTCAATCAAACAATGACCTTAAGAGACAGTGTATATATATATAAAAGCAGCCTGAGAAAGGAATTCAGCCAACAAAAGGGGCTTCAGGTGCAAACTGCAACAACCATGCCTCCCTGGGTCTCCAGCATAAGCACACAAGCCAATTCCTCACTAGCTTTTCTCTGCATTCATGCACACACACACACACACACACACACGCGCGCACGCGCGCACACACCATACGGGTTCTCTTTCCAGGGAGAGCCCTGACTTGCATAGGTGTTCTGGGGCCTCAGGAAGGGAGGGTCTGCAGGCAGCAGGGGACACTGGGAAATGTGTACCGTATCAGCAAATGTCAGTCCTGCTCGTTCTAAAGGTTCTCACAGGCCAGCAGGGTAGGGGCAGAGCGAGGTTAAGATAAGCTTGGCTGACACACACTGGGATGTCTGGGGAGGCCCCACGTCTCCCTGGAGCCTGCTGCGGGCTCCTCCCCACTCCCTCTGTGGGTTCAGTGTCTCCACCCTTCTTACCGGAAGATCAGCCCACCCCACATTCTCGGAGCTGAGCACGGTGGGCTCAGGGTGCCGTGCAGGGGCTCCTGAGACCCTCGCAGAGCTCAAACTCATGGCCATGAACATGCCTCGGTATCACTTGCCTCCTCTCTGTCACACATGTCCATCCGCTGGAGTTTCCAGAGGCTGAAAGATGCAGGACCCGACCACAGCCCGACCCGCTCAAGGATGAAGGATTTGCAAAAAAAGGAGAAGCAGCTCCATTCTTCTCTGTTGTGGAAAACGTGCTTACTCTGCATAAGTGTTACATGTGATAAGCAATGGGCGTTCTTCAGCAAGGTTTAGCTATGGATATTTTTGGTGTCTCAATTTTTCTTTGTGACGCGGCCCATACTGAGAGGTACAATCAGACTCTTCGGGGCCCTCTCTTTTCGAAAGCGTCCCCAAGTGAGAAAGCTTGAGAACACAACTTGCATATTCCCCCCTCTTTCTGCAAGTAAATCTGAGGCCTGAGGAGGCACAGCAGGTGGCAGGGCCAGGTGCCTCCGGAGCTCTGCCAGCCTGCACCAAGGGGCAGGTGTCCTTGCCCCTAGGGGGTGGGCCTGGCCCAGAGCCCCCGACCCCATGAGGAGGGGCCTCCCCAGTGCCCACAGCCCCCATGTACTGCTCCCTGTCCCCCTGAGCTCTGCCAGCCTGCACCAAGGGGCAGGTGTCCTTGCCCCTAGGGGGTGGGCCTGGCCCAGAGCCCCCGACCCCATGAGGAGGGGCCTCCCCAGTGCCCACAGCCCCCATGTACTGCTCCCTGTCCCCCTGAGCTCTGCCAGCCTGCACCAAGGGGCAGGTGTCCTTGCCCCTAGGGGGTGGGCCTGGCCCAGAGCCCCCGACCCCATGAGGAGGGGCCTCCCCAGTGCCCACAGCCCCCATGTACTGCTCCCTGTCCCCCTGAGCTCTGGCAGCCTGCACCAAGGGGCAGGTGTCCTTGCCCCTAGGGGGTGGGCCTGGCCGACCCCATGAGGAGGGGCCTCCCCAGTGCCCACAGCCCCTATGTACTGCTCCCTGTCCCCCTGAGCTCTGCCAGCCTGCACCAAGGGGCAGGTGTCCTTGCCCCTGGGGGGTGGGCCTGGCCCAGAGCCCCCGACCCCATGAGGAGGGGCCTCCCCAGTGCCCACAGCCCCCATGTACTGCTCCCTGTCCCCCTGAGCTCTGCCAGCTTGCACCAAGGGGCAGGTGTCCTTGCCCCTAGGGGGGGTGGGCCTGGCCCAGAGCCCCCCGACCCCATGAGGAGGGGCCTCCCCAGTGCCCACAGCCCCCATGTACTGCTCCCTGTCCCCCTGAGCTCTGCCAGCCTGCACCAAGGGGCAGGTGTCCTTGCCCCTAGGGGGTGGACCTGGCCCAGAGCCCCCGACCCCATGAGGAGGGGCCTCCCCAGTGCCCACAGCCCCCATGTACTGCTCCCTGTCCCCCTGAGCTCTGGCAGCCTGCACCAAGGGGCAGGTGTCCTTGCCCCTGGGGGGTGGGCCTGGCCGACCCCATGAGGAGGGGCCTCCCCAGTGCCCACAGCCCCCATGTACTGCTCCCTGTCCCCCTGAGCTCTGCCAGTCTGTCTCCTGCCCTTCATGTCCCTGCCTCTCCAGCCCACCCAGGGCCTGTGCAGTCACTGCTCGGTAGGTGTCGGTTGAGTTGATAAAGGACCCGCCCTATAAACAGAGGCCAAGGATGTAGGTTTGAGAGACTGGCAGGAGGGCCACCCTGAGCCTGGGCCCTCAGTGTTCTCCCTCAGCACCGGGAGGTCTGTGTTGACCCCTCCCCCTCTGAGGCCCTGGGCAGCCCTGACTTGTGAGCTCCAGGCTCGGCCTGGCCGGCCCTACACCCTTGCTCAGCAAACCCCAGCTCCCTGGACTGAGGCCCCAGGTCAGCCCCACCCCATAGGAAACCTATACCAGCCAATGGTCTGGTTTGCCAAATGCAAAAAGTAAAAAGAAATAGGTGATACTCGCTTCAACGACGCAGCTGGTTGCACTGTTACCAGCACATGACCCTCCCCACAGGTAATTCATGCAAAATGTGCCAGGGACCGGTGCACTTTAGGGGGAACTGATTCTTTAAGATCCAGTGTGTCCCTGCGATGTATAGCCATAGCACCTGCCAGTTCCGATGCCCCATTTTCAAGCACCAACGTGAATCGTAGTCCCAAAGAACAATACAAACGCGTTTAAAGGGAAAATGATTTCCACTGCTTCCGTCTGTCAGTTTAAATTTGCCAGAATTAGGCCGGCGCCGTGGCTCAACAGGCTAATCCTCCGCCTTGCGGCGCCGGCACACCAGGTTCTAGTCCCGGTCGGGGCGCCGGATTCTGTCCCGGTTGCCCCTCTTCCAGGCCAGCCCTCTGCTGTGGCCCGGGAGTGCAGTGGAGGATGGCCCAGGTGCTTGGGCCCTGCACCCCATGGGAGACCAGGGAAAAGCACCTAGCACCTGGCTCCTGCCATCGGATGAGCGCGGTACGCCAGCCGCAGCGCGCTGTCCGCGGCAGCCATTGGAGGGTGAACCAACGGCAAAGGAAGACCTTTCTCTCTGTCTCTCTCTCTCACTGTCCACTCTGCCTGTCAAAAAAAAAAAAAAAAAAAAAAATTGGTTTCCAGCCAAAGCAGTTTGCCTTTCCAGACTCGCAGTGGCAGGTCTGGTGGGAGCACGCTCTGCCTGGTGTGACTGCCACTCAGTGGCCATGTCTGGTACTGCAAGGTCCTGCTGGGATTTGAGAACATTCCGGCACTGTCATGTGTGATCTTGCTTGAGTTTTCCAACATCTTTTTTTGGCTGGGGGCAGGCATCTAAGGAGAGACTACATAGATGAAAACAGTGGGCAGAAATCTGTGTGTGTGTGTGTTCCATTCTGTAACAAAGACTGGAGGATTGAGCAAACAAGAGACACAGAACAGCCACAGAGAATCCCAACTCTGGAGTCTGCTTTTCCGAGCATGCTGTGGGAGAGCTTGCCTTCAACATTGCACTCACAGGGGTCAGACCACCACCCCCCGGGAGCAGTTAGAGCACCAGGAAGCCCACTGGAGTGAGATCTCCGTGACCTAAATTGAACTGTCTTCCTTACAGTACATCATCTGCCCGGGAGGAGACAGCCACCATTTTCTGAACAGACAATGTAGGGAGATGCATGTGGCTGGTGTGCATGGGCAGGAGGGGCGGCCCCCTGCGCTTTTGCTGTATCCCAGACACTCCCCTACCCCTGGTGTAGCCCTGTCACCTTTACCTGTGCCAGGTACATGGAGCTTTCCTCCTCTGAGTGACGCCCACTTGAGGCTGATTCATCCTCGACACCCCCAGCAGATGGAGCCCTGTGTCCGGTAACATTTCCAGTTCACCAAGTCAGGGCAGGCAATCTTTGCAAGAAAACCTTGTCTTCCTGAGACACGTGCTTAGATATAATAACTGGGACCCATCGAACACCTGGAAGGCAAGAGACTCACAGACAATAACTGAAGAGAGTTTCCGCTAGGGTTGCCACAGGAACACATCCCAGGCTGGGCACCTTCCACAGCAGGCCTTCATTTCCTCGCAGTTCTAGAGTCGGGGTGTCCAGAAGCCAGGGGCCATCAGCACTGGTGTCCCCTGACAACTGGCTTCCTAGCGTGCACCTGCTTGTGTTGGAAAGAGAAATCACTTCCCCTCTTCCTATGTGGCTGCAGTCAGGCCCCGCCCTTATGACCGCACTTAACTCCTCCTCCTTAGAAGTCTTGTCACCAAGTAAAGTCACGTGGGGGTTAGGGCTGCAACCTGTGATTTTTGGAGGACACAGTTCTGTCCTTACAGTAGCCATTGGCCCATTTTATAGCTAAGCAACTGAGGCTCCGGGAAACTCTGGCTTGCCAAAGTTCACACAGATAGGCAGTGTCAGATCATGGCTGCACTGGGGCCTGAGACAGGAATCTTGTCACCCCCACAGATTGCTTAAGGGCCTTGCTCATCTCCCTCCAGCTGCCCCTGTTTCTGCACAGAAGGACACGTGATGGAAAGACTCCCGGCATGCACGAGGGCTGCAGGAGCCAGGTGCGCTGTCTGGGCAAGCTGTTCTGAAACTTGAACGTGAACCAGACCCTGCCAGGCTCGTTGCAACACGCAGGGCAGTGTCTGCCCCGCGGTTCTGACTCAGGCCGTCTGGGGGGGCTCTGGACTTTCCACTGCTAACCAGCTCTGCTGTAACTGTTCTAGGCATATTCCAGAGGGCACATTGCATCGTCAGGAGACGTAGGCCATGACAACACAAGTCGTTATCACCATTTGTAGCAACTGTCACTCTCTTTCTTTCTTTTTTTAAGATTTATTTATTTTATTTGAAAGACAGAGTTACACAAAGAGACAGAGAGAGAGAGGTCTTCCATCTACTGGTTCACTCCCTAAATGGCCTCAATGACCAGAGCCGAGCCAATCTGAAGCCAGGAGTAGGAGCTTCTTCCTGGGTCTCCCATAGCACTTGGGCCACCTTCCGCTGCTATCCCAGGCCACCAGCAGGAAGCCGGGTCGTTAGCAGAGCAGCCAGAATTAGGACCGGTGGCTGTATTCGGGATGCTGGCGTCACAGGTGAGGGCTTAACCTGCTACACCACGGTGCCAGCCCCCACTGTCACTTTCTATGTCCTGGGGGATTAGCCTCCAAATGTGAGTGGGGCCGGGTGTCCCTGCCCACAAAAGTGGGCTCCACTTCTAGCTCGACAAAGGCCAACTGCTTCCTTCATAAGATTTTGCTCAGTCCTCATTAAACTTGATGAAGCTCACGTAGTTGCATGAGTGAGTGGATTTTTGCAGTAGAACCAACTTTATGTTTAAAGATCAGATTTAGCAGGCCTCTCCGAGCGGGGCGTTCCCGGTCCCCAGCTCTGACAGCCCTTTCTCCTTGGACCTTGGCCCCCACACCTCACAGCTCGCTGCACAGAAGCGCTGTGAGCTTGGCCGTGACGCACCTGTAATCAACATTGCTGACTTTCCCAAGAACCTCCATGTGTCTAGAAAAGGACCAGGGGAGACCCAGGACTGGGAAAAGGCAGGGAGACACCTCGAACCCTCGGAGGGAGAAGAAACCCGGGCCTGAAAGGAGAGAGGGGGACTGATGTGGAGGAATGGAGATGTGAGGCCGAGGCCACGGCACTTGGGGAAGGGGTGAGTTAGAGGAAAACAAGAGCCCGAGACCCTCAAGGGACACCCGCGAGCCTGGCTCAGTCAGTCCTAATGCCGGTGCTGGCGGGGGCTCTGCATCTCACACACGACTCACAATGGCCAAGCATGCAAGGCAGCCTTAGGAGAACTTCCTTCTCTCACGAGGGAAATACCTGTCCCCAAAGGAACACTCAAAGTCCCCAGACAAAGCAGCACAATGGTGATCAGATAGCTGTCGCGTGGTCGGCATTGTCGCATAGCTGGTAAAGGCACTGTCTGCAATGCCAGTATCCCATATGGGTGCCAGTTTGAGAACCGGCTCCTCCACACCCAATCCAGCTCCTACTAATGCACCTGGGAAAGCCTTGGAGGGTGGCCCAAATGCTTGGGCCCCCGCACCCATGTGGGAGACCTGGATGAAACTCCTGTCTCCTGGCTTCAGCCTGGCCCAGCCCTGGCCATTTCAGCCATCTGGGGAGTGAAACCACAAATGGAAAATTCTCCCCCTCCCCCATCCCCAGCTCTCTTTCCCCCTCTCTCTGTAACTCCAATTTTCAAATAAATAAACAAATCTTTTTTAAAATATTTATTTATTCATTCAAAAGTCAGAGTTACACAGAAAGAGAGGAGAGGTGGGGGGGGGGGTCTTCCATTTGCCGGCTCACTCCCCAGAGGGACACAACGGCAGGAGCTGCTCCAATCTGAAACCAGGAGCCAGGAGCTTCCTCTGGGTCTCCCACGTGGGTGCAGGGGCCCAAGGACTTGGGCCATCTTCTACTGCTTTCCCAGGCCATAGCAGAGAGCTGGATCAGAAGATGAGCAGCCAGGACTAGAATTGGTGCCCATATGGGATGTTGGCGCTTCAGGCCAGGGCGTTAACCTGCTGTGCCACAAATCTTAAAAAGAAAAAGAGAAAAAGAAAAAAGAAAAAGAGAAAAAGAAAAAAGAAAGCCACTCAGGGCAATTGGAAGCAGGACTTGAGAACCAGGTGATCTGTACACCTTATGGCAGCAGGTCTGTGTCCACAGGATCA
Organism: Sylvilagus floridanus; assembly: GCA_949820135.1. Lineage (NCBI taxonomy): Eukaryota > Metazoa > Chordata > Mammalia > Lagomorpha > Leporidae > Sylvilagus > Sylvilagus floridanus. The sequence continues at coordinate 144,831,023 of OX463225.1, read as the reverse complement.
GGGAGAAGCCAGAGGGAAGAGGGTGGGGTTTGTTTTGATTTGCTGGGGGGCGGGCTGCTGGTTTTCTGCATGTGTGACCCCCTAATCCTTTTCAGAGACAGGAGCTGCAAAGCCCGGGTCACACTTCTCTTGGTTCTAGAAAAGCGTGTAGGTCACTGATTTTCCATCAAGCAAGTCAATAAAAGGTCATCTGACCGCATCCCGTCATTCAGGGCGTCCACAACATTGCCTTAAATGTCTGTTAGGGATTGCAGTGAAGACCCGGACAGCACCCTGGGCACAAACCCACCCCTCCAAAGGCTGTGAGGGAGGCGGCTGATTGGATGCCTGGCAGAGAAGGGCCACAAGATAACGAGAGAAAGTGTGTGAGGGGGTGGGAGAGAGCAAGACTCGGGGGGTGCAGGACAAGAGAGAGGGAGAGAGGGAGGGAGAGGCTCCTGGGATCCACCAATGGGGAGCATGCATGAACCAGGCCCCAGCTGACCGTTTAAAAAGCAAAATGAGGTCCTCTGATGGCCGCACACGTGCTGAGTGGTTTTGCACAGAGCAATCTGGGAATATGTTGGGTGCCCCCTCCTTTGGGCCCCTCATGCTTTCTAGGTTCCAGAATATTTAGCACCCCAAAGTCAGCGGGGACAGTGCAGGGCCATGGGACAGTCCTCCATCACTCTCGGGCTCCCTGGCACGTTGGGAAGTCGAAGCCTCTGTCAGCTCAGTGGCCCTGGGACCCTCCCCAGCTGCAGTGCCCATGCCACGTCTGGCCCAGTGTGGTGCAGAGGCCTGAGGTCCTGGGCTCTGTGCCAGACCACCTGGATGCGCACTGCTGGTGTAGTCTGACGCCACCTCCCACCCTGTGCTCCAGACCTGAGCAGTACCCTCTCCAGCTGGGCCCCGCGTGGAAGATGGACTCTCAGGGTGAGCGTGGCCAGGGTGGCTCTCACCTGCCTGGAGGCACAGCTGAAGACCCCTTCCCCAAAAGGCTGCATCTGGTGCTCTGGGTACTGCAGCTCATAGGGGAGTTGGAGGAGGGAGGAGGCTTCCCGGGAGGGGTTGGGGTGAATATCCTGGAGACCACTTTAATCATGGCACCTTAAGTCATGTGCTTTCATTTGCTGTCCCTGCTGGGCTTGCAACAGAGCCACTCATGGAGGAACGTGTGCGGATCACAGCTGTCAAACATCCAAGCAGAGACAGGAAGTGGCGGGCGGTGGCAGGAGGACATGGACCCCCGGCCCTCTCGCCTCATTTCCCACATCTCTTCTAAGAGCTTTCTTTCCTCGGCATCCAGCGTAAGGGGGGGGGGGGGGTGCTCAGGAGGAGGCCTCTCCGTTGTTTACGGAGGACAGAGCCTGCTCTGACAGTGCCAAGCATTTGGAAATGGGCTGCTTCTTGGTGGAAAACCAGAGCACGTGCCTCACCAGCTGGAAAGGGCTTTGCTGTGAGCTCAGGGGGCCCCGGCTGGGCTGGGGCTGCGGTCTGGGAAGCTCCAGCCAGACCCTCCTTCCCAGACACAGAGAGACTGTCCCTGCCAGCTTGGAGATCGCTGCCTCCACGGCAGGCTGTGGTCTCTGTGGCCTCTGGTTTTGTGGAAGGGCTGGACTTATCTCCCACACCCACAGCAGGTGCAGCCCTGCAAGAGGAGACGATGCCAAGAAAAACATGGTTCAGCTGATATCTGCTGAGAACTTAGCACCCACCCATTCCCAATCTGCCAGGTGCATCAGGGACTAAGAGGAAGTACGTGGCCCCCAGTGGCCTGGGTCTGGAGGTGTGGATTCCTAGTGAGCTCAAGCACAAGTCAGGGAGCTGGAGCCTCTGGGGCAGTCAGGTGATAACTGTGTGCAGGTGATTCCGACAGATTGGCTGCTGCTCTGTCTCATCTGACACGGGGCAGGGACAGGGAGGGACCATCAGGGCAGGTGTCCCGCTGTGTCATGCACTAGAGGGGACCTTCAGGGCTGAGTAGAATTTGCCTAGACCAAGCAGGGACAACAGGGATGAGAGGATTTGCCTAGACCAAGCAGGGGCAAAGGTTTGGGAGTGACCCCGGGCAGTCAAGAGGCCAGCTGCCAGTCAGTGGCCCCTCTTGGTGAGTGTGGGAAGGGGACATGCATCTCCATGACTGGCTCCAGAGACCCACTTCCCCTTGAGATGGCCTCCTTGTACTTACAGGCCTGGCTGGGGCACCCACCTCACAATCTTGTTAACAGGAATTAGACAAGTGACAATAATTAAGGCAGAGAATTCAGAAAAGCAGAATGAAAATAGGTGTTGTCATCTGGTCTCCAGTTCTCAAACGGGGGGAGTGGGACTGTGTGGGGCAGAGTTAACCTGACCTAAAGAGAAGTCTGGCTTTGGCCTTGGCCTGGGTGGTCCCCTAGCCCCCTGTGATGTCCTGCTACAAACGAGTTCTTTGCCTGGGAACTTCGGCCACTGGACCATCTCACTGTAAGTGTGACTTACAGTGGGGCTTTGGGACTTGCCCTCAGCTCTGACCTCTGGGAGGAAGTGAGACTCTAGAACGCAGTCTCACTCCAATAGCAACTCAGCAGCGGAGGCTCAGGGGAGCTGCCAGGTTGATGATAATGCATCACGTTGTCGTAGGTCATTGCTGGGATAGGTAACACCCCAGGACCCCCAAGGAGAGGGTGGCCAGGAGCTCCTCATCAGATCCTCCCAGATTCTGCCTCCTGATTTTTTCTTGGCTGGTTCCAATTTGAATCCTTTTTTTTTTTTTCCTAATGACCCTGTCTTAGTGTCTTAGTTAAGGAGAATGCTTGCTTGAGTTCTGTGGGTCATTCTATGAGGTCATCAAACCTGGAGGAGGTAGTGAGACCCTTGAACTGAGGGCTGGTATCCCAGTAAGGATTCATGTGGCTATCCCGCCTTCCAGATGTGTGCACTCCACCTACATTTCTTTACAGAAACTGAGCTGCACAGATGCAGCTGGCAGGGCTGAGCCTGGGGCCTGATCCTGAGCTGGAGTGTCTCAGGTTTTCCAGCTTTCAGTTGGTTGAGTGTTTTGTTGGAAAGAGGGCAAGTTAAAGTTATTTTTCTGGAATCTAATGGAGAATCTTGCCAGGGGACAGAAGGGATGGGAATATTTGACTTCAGCAACAGTATTTAGATAGCTCTTCCTATAACAAGTGAGGATGGAATGGGACCATTTTAACAACCATATGCTTTCTGATGATTGAATAGAACCTAGTGCCTGTTGCAGGCTTTGGATAGATTCTGCTGCTAATCAGACATAGTTTATCACTTGCCAAAAGCAAGCATGGACCGGAGCAGGTTGCCAAGGGCACCTGGAAAGTCCCCACTGTTCCCTTTAGTCTCAAAACAAATATACCAACAAGGTTTTCCAATCTGCTTACCTTCAGGAAAGTTTACAGAGGAGCTAGTGTGTGAGAAGGAAGGGAGGGGTGTTCTGTAGGGGGGAGCATAATCCCAGGTGTGGGGAACACAGTGAGCTTCGTGCTCTGGAAGTTGCTGAAGTGTAGGAGAGAGACAATGCTGGCTCAACTTTCCATTGAGCCTCAAGTCCAGCCCTTGAATCCTTTCTCCTAATTTTCTGAGTCTTAGAACCATCAAAGGACCACTGACTTCTCATCAGCAACCATGGCAGCCAGAGGACGATGGGACAATGTCTTCAAAGAAATGAAAAAGGGAAACAAAGCTACCAGGAATTTAGATTCTGTACAAATATTCTTTAATAATAAAAATGAAATAAGGAGATTTTCAGGTTAAAAACAATAAGACAGTTAACTATGAGCAGAAATGTTCAAAGAAGTTTTCCAAACTGCAGTGAAAGATTCCATACAGAAACTCAGAACTTCAGGAAGAAGGAAAGATGGTCAGAAATGCTAAATATATGGATATATTCATGTGATACCCAAGACAATTATGTTCAAGGATGGGGACGGGTTACAAGGTTGTCTAAGCAAAGTGTGAAAAATCAGGAGTGTATGTTGCAAATGCTGGTCAAAGAACAGAAAAATTTAGCTTAAAATATATGGGTTCTATGCCTTAATGGGAGAGTGGAGATTTCCTTTCAAAGAATTACTGATTCTTGAGGAAGCATGGGAAGATGGGACTCTGTGGGAATGATGTGGAACCTTTTCTGACCCTCAGTGCTCCCCTATAACCCAAAACATCAGAGCAGAGTCAGCCATGGACACGGGGCAGCCTCGTCCCAGGCCTGGACCCTGCCAGGCAGTGCCAAGAGCAGGAGAGTGAGTTGTGAGAAGCCTCCCCTCCTTTGCACTGTTGGTCCCTTAGGGAGGCGCCCTCCTGGGAGCCCAGGATGGACTCTGCATGGTGTGGGATGAGGATGCTGGCATCCTGGAGACAGAACAGCCTTATCCAGCAGTGTATGCTGTTCTCAAGCCAACGTTGATCCTTACTCACTTGTTTAAGGGGAATGGACACGGGTATTGCAAAATGTTCATGCAAAGTGCATTTTATGAGAAAACTGTGCATGGATTTTCAAAATTTCTTTTTGAAAACAAACCTATCTTTTAATTTCATTTTCCATGAGTTTTTTAAGGTACTCTCAATTTTGTTGAGTACAGGGTTCAGGGGCACAAGGACTTGGGCCACGTTTTTCTTTCTTTCTTTCTTTCTTTCTTTCTTTCTTTCTTTCTTTCTTTCTTTCTTTCTTTCTTTCTCTCTCTCTCTCTCTCTCTCTCTCTCTCTCTCTCTCTCTCTCTCTCTTTCTTTCTTTCTTTCTTTTTTTTTTCATTCCTAAGCCATAGCAGAGAACTGGATCAGAAGTGGAGCAGCCAAGTTTCAAGCAGTTGCCCATATGGGATGCTGGCACTGCAAGCGGAAGTTTTACCTGCTACGCTACAGTGCCAGCTCCTAGGTTTGTATCTTTTTAGGTGAAGAGTCCAGGCCTGTATATCTTCTCCTCTTCTTCTTTTGACCTTTGGCTTTAAGGTCCAGCCTCATTAAGGATGATCTCATCTTGAATTTCTTAACTGTGTACAAAGTGCTTTCCAAAATATGGTCACTGCAGATTCTGGGTGACCAGAATCATTTGGGACCTCCATTCACCCTACCTGAGCTGATCAGCCCAAATGAGGCTACACCAAATTCCATTTTACACATCACCCTGAGGATCAGCTAATGCTGCCATAGTCCCATGGGACAGGCCACCCTTAATGCAGTGCTTGGAATGACAAGCTCTTTATTTTGTTTTTCACCAGTCTGCCATCAGTGGGGGATCTGCTGGGTTTGGCTGGGATGGGGTGGTGTCATGGTCTGAATGTGCCCCACCCCAAATTTCTTGTGTTGGAAACTTAATCCCCAAATTTGTGTGCTGACTGTATTTGGAGGTGGAGCCTTTGGGAGGTCATAGGATTAGACAAGGTTACGAGGGTGGGAGTCCTGTAATGGAAGCAGTGGCTGTGTAAGGGGAGGAGAGAGCTGAGTCGGCATGGTGCAGGACGAGACGAAGCGTCTCGTCCTGCACCATGCCATGATGCAACACGAGGTCCTCACCAGACACTAAGTACATGCTGACACGATGCTCTTGCATTCCAGAACTGCAACCAAATAAACTCTTATTCTTCATAAATTCCCCAGTCTCAGGTACTCAGTCGTAGCAAACAGTGGAGTCCAGACTAAGACAGGTGGGCTTGCTACAGGCTGTGGGTTGGATTCAGGGCTGCTCCACACTTCTCATTTTTCTTGGACCATGGGACACCTAGGGCATGTGCTTTTCATGATGAATGATTAGAGCACAAGATGTGAGGACAAAATACAAGCTGACACAGGACCTCTGCATTATCCTGTTCTTCAGAGTCCTGTGGCCAAACTCAGTCACCTAGACAACCAGCCTCAGTGGCATGGGGAAGAATACTCCATCCTCAATGAATAGGAGCAGGAAGGTTATGTGGTAAAGGGTGTGGGAGTATCACAGGGAGAGTGGGGAGAGTGGGATTATCACAGGTGCATACTAAGGGGTGTCATTGCAGGTCGTAAGGTATGCACCAATCTCTTTTCACCCACAATGACTGCCCTGGCCACCTCTCCTCTGGGGTTGCCTGGGATTCTCCATAGCCTGGTCCCCCACACAGGTGCAGGGGCTCAAGCACTTGGGCCATCCTCCACTGCTTTCCCAGGCCATCAGCAGGGAGCTGGATCAGAAGTGGAGCCACTGGTACTCAAATCAATGCTCCTATGGGATGGCGGCGTCACAGGCAGATTCTGAACCTACTACACCACAGTGCCAGCCCCTACAGCTTTTGACTCACAAGTTTTGTTTAAGAAGTCTTTTTGCTACTTTGAAGGTCATGAAAATATTCTGGAAATTCCTTCTGAGAATTCTGGTACTACCTTTCACCTTCAGGTTTTTCTCTCGTTCAAGTCTATCTTCACATGTGGAATTAGGTAGGAATCTAGTTTGATTTTGCTTTGAGAGAATTTAATTTTAATTCATGAGAATACTTACACTTTCATTTTTAATTTATTCCTATGGAGATTTTTTTTTCTTTTAAAGATGCAGCTATTTTGCTCTGGAAAAAGACCAGTTCAGTTTGTACAGAAAATTAGAAAGAGTTTTCACAGCTGGTAGCTACAATTTCTTGTGAAATACGCAGTGTCTGCTAGTGACCTAGCTATGACACAATAAATGAGTTAAAAATTGATTTCTAGCTTAATGCTTGGAGGGATCATTAAACTTGACATTCTGTTCTGTTTGAGATTAGAACCTCTATGAGAACTAAAATAATTCCAATTTACTTTTATCCCATGTGCTGGAAGAGAGATTTCATGGCCTAAATACAAAACATAATGAGAATGAGACATTCCCAACTCTAAAATTGCAAGAACTTAATTTTATCCCAGGAGCAACTGGGGATTCAGAATCACTTCCTTTTCCTTTTGTGTTTCTTAGATAGTTTCAGGGTTTTTTTTTGTAAAAATGTTATTTCTATTTTTTCCATTTCTCTCTTTTCTCTTGGCCTCATATCCCAATCTCCTGATTTTTTCTCTACTAATTTGTACTAATTGTGAAATGTGGAAAGTCTTGAGCAAGCAAATATCTGAGTATTATATTACTAAATTTAGTTGACCTGTAACACACATACCCCAAAATATAAAAATCCTACATTGATAGCTCAAGAATTTCACAGTGCAATCATGTGACCAGCTCCAGGTCAAAAACACAAGAATTTCTGAAACCATTTCTACCCCAGTCAGCAACAATCCCACTCAAGGAACCATTGTCCTGTCTTTCATTAGCATAAATTTGTGTTGCCTGATCTTGACCTTTGTCTAAGTAGACTCATAGAAGGTGTACCCTTCTGTATTGGGCTACTTTTGCTAATACATTTGTGGAATTTGTCCATGTTGTATTGTATATCAGTATTTCACTCATTTGCATTGCTGTGTAGTAGTCCACTGCATGAATATCAATGTTATTAATATTAATATGTTTAATAGTTATTATTAAATATTAATATAAATACAGATTTATTTATCTGTCCTCTTACTACAGGGTCTTACTATACATATTGGCTTCTCTTCTGTTTTGGGGTATCCTGGATGGTACTGCTGTAATTTTTTTTAATTTTTATTATTTTTTAGAGATTTATTTATTTATTTGAAAGGCAGAGTTATAGAGGGGCAGAGGCAGAGAGAGAGTTTTCCATCCGCTGGTTCACTCCCCAAGTGGCCGCATGGCTGGAGCTGTACCGATCCAAAGCCAGGTGCCAGGAGCTTCTTCCGGGTCTCCCACATGGGTGCAGGGACCCCAGCACTTGGGCCATCTTCCACTGCTTTCCCAGGCCATAGCAGAGAGCTGGATTGGAAGTGGAGCAGCTGGGAACCAAACCAGCACCCATATGGGATGCCAGCACTGCAGGCAGCGGCTTTACCCAATACCCCACAGTGCCAGCTTCATCCTTTTTTATTTTAATTTTATTTATTTGAGAGGCAGAGAGGCAGATGAGAGAGAAGGAGAGACAGAGTGAAAGAGCGAGCAAACATTCCCATTCACTGGTCCACTCCTCAACTGCCCACAGAAGCTCCCGGCCTTGCTGGCCAAACCTGCAGCCAGTACTCAGCACAAGTCTTCCGCATGGGTGGCATGAACCCATTTACTTGAATCATCACCTACTGTCTTCCAGGGTCTGCGTAAGCAGAAAGCTGGAGTCAGTAGCCTGAGCCAGCTATTGAACCCTGGTATTCTGATACAGTTCCACGAATGTCTTGAAGACTTCCATATGCATGTATTTCAATTTTTTGCACCCAAATAAACTTGTCCTTTAGTTCATTTTCCATCAGCTTTTTCCAGTATCTTCTTGTACTTGTTTTGTCTATTTTTTTTTTTTCATTTTATCATGCTGTAGGATGTGAAATGTCTCATTATGGTTTTTATTTGCATTTTCTGGTGACTAATGAAGTTGAACTTTTTCATTTGTACATTAGCCACTTGGATATGTTCTTGTGACATTCCTATTTTCTCACTTTTTATTGGTCTCCTCTCATTTTCTTATTGATCTATCGATTGGGAAAAATATATACCAGCATGCCCTGTAGATATTGTGGATTTAGGACAGATAGTCATGTGAAACTTTTTGGCTCCCCAGTGCATATGAAAGTTATGTTTATGTTATACTGTGGACTAGTACATGCAATAGCATTATGTCTTTAAAAAGTATGTACCTTAATTTAAAAATAGTTTATTGCTAAAAAATGCTAAGGATCATCAGAGCTGTTTGTAGGGTGGAATGCTAAGCCCACAGGGCCTGATGTATCCTTCATAGTTGAAACTTTCAAAGAATGTTTTAGTGGGAGGTGACGGGGGATGACTTTTCCTATCAATAGGAGTCTTCCTTTTCAACAGCACAAGTATATATCAAGTGCTTCTTGTGTAGCCTGGATACTCTTTCTAGATGAGTTCCCAATGGGAACATTCATGACTTTTACCTCTCCATATGCCCCAAAAGGGTCCAACAGATCATGTCAGATTTGCATCATTCAGGGAAAAGTGGTGGGAAGCAGGCCAGGAAGATCAGAGGATCCCAAGGTCAGGGCTTTGGTGGATGGATCAGTAAAGGCCCAAGAAAGAGTGTGGTGAGCAGTGCGGGTGGCATTTACATGTGTAAGTGCAGCTGAGAGGGCTCTGAAAATGGCTGAATTTTCTGTATACAGATGATCCCAGGCTTAGGATGGTGCCACTTACCAATTTTTCAATTTTAGGACAGGCAAAAGCCTACCCATACACCCATTCTGTTTTTCACCTTTGGTGCAGTATTCAGTAAATTACATGAAATATTTAAGCCTTTATTATAAAGTGGGCTCTGTGTTAGATAATTTTTCCCAACTTCAGACTTCTGTCAATGTCTGAGACTAAGGCAGAGTAAGCTAAGTGATGATGATTGGTAAGTTAGGTGCCTTAAATGTACAATGGACTTATTGGGATGTTACCCCATCACAAGTCAAGGAGCATCTGCATTCACATCACACATAACTTCTGGTGAGTCAATTCCTGTGACCCATGCAGTCCACGCCAAGGGTGGAATCCACTGGGAGCTGCACACCCATGTAGTGATCACAAGGCTTGCTCAGCTTTTGTAACAGAAAACAGCCATTGTGCTATCTGCTTCATGTGCATTTTTTTCTCATTTATTCTCACCCACCTTATGAAGAAAGGTGCTAATATTGTTCATAGGAAGAGCTGTCTTCAAGGGATAACACAACTTGCTCAAGGTCACCTCGAGAGCGAGAGGTAGATCCAGGACTGGAACCAGGCTGCCTCTAGACCCACTGATTAATAATCTGAAGGTCGGGGCCCCAGGAGGGTCCGCATGCACCCTTGGGCTCCCTGGAGTTGGTTCTATTTTTTGTTTTTCCATCTGTTGGCTCCAGCAGCTTTGGCCAGATGGTGATGTCAACTCCTGTGCAGGTTCATTTTCTTCTCAGGAAGGGGTGTTAATATGCTGGTTGTGGCAAATAGCAGAAGCAAAGTCGAGGGAACCACCTGGAGCTATGGGGGCTGGGATGGGGAATGGATGATGCGAGAGGGAGCACTTTGGGTGATTCCCATAGATACGTGTTGTGCCATTGACAGAATCAATGTTCCAAAAGGATGGGGACTGAAGACTGTATCAGCCTAGAAGCTTCGCGGATAAATGGCTACTTGTAAGTATGACAGAATGAGGAACAGAAACCCAGACTCATGGACCTCTATCTAGCGCTCTCTTCCCGATACATTGATGCTGCCTGGAATCAATAAGACACAGAAAACCATCAGTCCATTTCTCATGAGCCTAGGGTGATGTTAGCCTTGCCTGCCAGGTAGCAGTGTCATGCCCTAGGTAAGGACATGGTCCTGCCCAGATCCTTCTAGCTCTCCAGTGCCAGCAGTCACAGGGGCTAAGATTGTACTGCTATGGTCTGAATGCCCCCTCTAACACTCATGTTTATCTGCCATGTCACAATGCCAGCCCCCACACATCTTTAAAGTACCATCCATGGGGCCCTTGCAAAGATCTATGACTCTCAAAATTGTCCTTTGGTTCATCATGCACGTTTGTACCCCATCAACTGGAGCCCTAGCCAAGCTGCAAGTAAATCAAAGTGAGTTAAAACTATTTTTCCCATTGTTCTGGGATTTTATCAATTTTTCCAAATGTGAATGAACCAAAACAGGCTGGTGTTGTGGCACAGCAAGTTAAGTTGTTGTCTGCAAGGCCAGCTCCCCATATTGGATACTGGTTGAGTCCCAACTCTTCTAGTTCAATCCAGCTCCCTGATACTGTGCCTGGGAGGCAGCAGATGATGGTCAAGTGCTTGGTCCACTGCTATCCGGGTGGGAGATCCGGATGGAGTGCCTAGCTGCTGGCTTTGGCCCGGCCCAAATCCTGCCATGGTGGCCATTTTGGGAGTAAACCAGTGAATGGAAAATGTGGAAGAATCTCTCTCTCTCTTTCTCTCTCTCTGTATGTGTATATATATCACTCTCTGTGTCTCTGTTTTTTAAATGAATGAATGCATGCATGAATGAATAAAGAACCAAAATAGAATTTCTAAAAGCTGTTCCTACAGGTTCTGAGTTGCTGGCTTGTTAGTTTTATTTTATTTTATTTTTTAAATTTATTTGACAGGTAGAGTTGTAGACAGTGAGAAAGAGAGACAGAGAGAAAGGTCTTTTTCCATTGGTTCACCCTCCAAATGGCTGCTACGAATGGAGCTGCGCCTATCTGAAGCCAGGAGCCAGGTGCTTCTTCTGGTCTCCCATGCGGGTGCAGGGCCCAAGCACTTGGGCCATCCTCCACTGCACTCCCGGGCCACAGCAGAGAGCTGGACTGGAAGAGGAGCAACCAGGACTAGAACCGGCACCCATATAGGATGCCAGTGCTGCAGGCAGAAGATTAACCAAGTGAGCCATGCGCCAACCCTGGCTTGTTAGTTTTATGTCAGGACTGGGTAGGACCTGGTTCTGTGAGCCATGGAGATTCTAATGGGCTGATTTCCTGACTATACTGAAATTTTACTTATTGTGTCTTGGATCCCGTAAAGCCGTCTTCTATCAGGTTTATTTCATTATTTATTTAGCTTTTGCATCTTGATGTTTTTCTTATGGATACGTTGTGGAGTTTTTTCTTCTTTTTAAAGTAGCTGGTATTTCTTGGCCATTATCCTGTTGTTTTACTTTACGGGTGTTTAGGGAAAATCTTATATTTTCTTTTCTTTTTTTAAAAAAATATTTATTCATTTATTTGAAAGTCAGAGTTACACAGAGAGATAAGGAGAGGCAGAGGCAGAGAGAGAGAGAGAGAGAGAGAGAGAGAGAGAGAGAGAGATCTTCCGTCTGTTGATTCACTCCTCAATTGGCTGCAATGGCTGGAGCTGCGCCGATCTGAAGCCAGGAGCCAGGAGCTTCTTCTGGGTCTCCCACGTAGGTGCAGGGGCCCAAGGCCTTGGGCCATCTTCCACTGCTATCCCAGGCCATAGTAGAGAGGTGGATCGGAAGAGGAGCAGCTGGGACTCGAAAAGGCACCCATATGGGATGCCGGCACTGCAGGTGGCAGCTTTACCTGCTGCACCACAGTGCCAGTCCCAACCTTATATTTTCTTATGGCTAACAGGGGCATCTAAGGTTTATATCTCCTTGAAAATGACATTGGCCCTCCTCTGGGACATGTGACTGACACATCTGGAGCTCCCTGTGGAGCCTTTGCTCACATGGTTCTGCTGATCTGTCTTCAGCTTCCAGAAGGGACGCATGATTTCTTGTGTGTACTAATTCCTACTTCAGCAGATGGAAGCAAGAGGACATGCATGCCTTACAAACTGACACACACGAGAATATACAAAATACCTGTATAACAATCAACCCAGATGTCCAATAACGGTTGACTGGATAAAGAAGTTATGGTATATATACACCATGGAGTGCTACTCAGCTGTTAAAAAATTGAAATCCTGCCTTTTGCAACAAAATGGACACAACTGGAAACCATTATTCTTAGTGAAATAAGCTAGCCCCCCAAAAGACAGATACCATATGTTTGCCCTGATCCAAGGTAACTAACAGAGAAACTAAAATGTAACATATTGGAGTGAAATGGACATTTTGAGATTTGATGATTATCTAAGCCCTTGTCTCTTCTGTTGTGGAATAGTGTTTTTTTCCTTCATACTATTTGTTGAACTGTTTTACTTAGTGTAGAGTTAACTTTATGATCATTAAGTAAACTGAAAGTAGATCTTTGTAAAAATTAAGAGTGGGGGTGGGAGAGGGAGGAGGAAGAAGAGTCGGAGTGTGGGTGCGAGGGAGGGTAGTGGGGGAAGTAGGACTATGTTCCTAAATCTGTATATATGAAATACATGAAACCTGTATAACTTAAATAAAATAAAATTTTTAAAAGACCCATATAAATAAATGTGCTCTGCCATTGAAATCAATATCAAATAATTGTCTCTTATTTCATACATCTAATTCCATTACTCCTCACCACTTTGATGTGCACTGCTGTCTTAAGTCACTGATCGGTGTTTTCTTTGTTATCTTATTTTATTTTTGTTTCCCCAGGACAAGACGGAAGCCCTATAAGGACAGGCACCTCACTGTGCTCATCAATATATTCTGAGAGCCAAGAATGGTGACTGGCATCCTGTTTGCGTGGATATTTCTTAAATGAGCAAAGAAAAGGAAAGTGGGGCCAGCGTGTAGCAGGTAAAGCCACCACCTGTGACGCCAGCATCCCATATGCTCATGTCCCAGCATGCCACCAGTTCATGTCCCGGCTGCTCCATTTCCAATCCAGTTCCCTGCTAATAGCCTGAGAAAAGCAGCAGAAGAGACCCGAGTGCCTGGGCCCCGCCATCATGTGAGAGACCTGGATGACGTTCCTGGCTCCTGGCTTCTCTCTGGCTCAGCCCTGGCTGTTGGGATCATTTGGGGAATGAAATAGCAGATGGAAGACCTCTCTTTGTCCATGTCTCCCTCTCTTTCTGTAACTCTGAGTTTGGAATAAATAAATAAATCTGTTTGGAAGAAAGGAAAAGGTAGGGTAGAGGTCCAGAGAAGTCTACACACATTTTGAGGTGGTTGTGGGTGGTGCAGCAATGGCACCTGCTCCCTGGAGGTGGTGGAGCTGGGCAGGAAGGAGACCTTAGGGGGCTGTGGGATGGGCCCACGCAGGGCCTCTTGTTGACCTTGTCTCATGTGCTTTGGCTCTCAGAAGGGCTCAGGCCCAGGCCAGGACTCACATACATGGCAAGCAGGGTACCACAAGGTCATAGAGGAAGGGCAGGCATGACAAGAGATGCTGAATATTAGGAGGGAAGCATCAACAAGGCAAAGGGCTGCCCCACCATGTGAAATTCTCTCTCTCCATGAATCAAATTGTTAAAGGAGCCAACAGCACCTGAAAGCCTGGGAAATATTTCACAGAGGCCCTGCACCCAAGGGCATAGGAGAAAGGCCTGCAGTGTGCCAGCCTGGTCCTTATTCTTGACACTTAACCTCCAAATGTTTGAGCTGGCCCAAGTCGTGGCCAGGCCCAGATCCCCATCACTGTCATTTTCATCCTGTCTCCATGCTGTCTGTTGTATCTGGCCCTGCCCAAGTTTCTGGAGTTGGCAATGAGGAAGCAGACTTCTGTCTCCTTGCACAATGCTGGCCTTCATGTCACTATGTCCTCATCCGTGACATTCGTCTAGGTCCTCTAATGGGCACGTCTGGTTATGATCATCTTCCTTCATGATCAAGGGTCTACTTTGGGCCAGTGACTGTGACTGGCATGACGGGCAGCATTGAAGGGGCCAGGAAATAAGAGGACTCACAGGCAGGAGGGTGAGCCCAGGCAAGGCTTGAAGCATCTGTCACCTACTGTGTGTCCATCCTAATGACCTCCCAGAAATTGGTGCAATTATTGTGCATTAGATTATAACCTGCAGGGGTTTATGGGCAGTTCAGAGAGAGGAACTCTAAATGACACCTGATCTAATCAATCATTTTGGTTTATGTTATTTCAGATAGGGCTGTGGTTGCAAATCTTGATATGACCCAAGGGCAGGAATTTCACTTCTCCACCCCTTCACCATGGCATTGTCCAACGTCAACACGTAATTGCTCATCTTTTGCCCATTATTTCCAATAATAAATTGTAAGCCCGTGGCTCTCTAGCCTAGATATTTTTGATGATGTCAAGGGTGCCTGGGAGTTGATGACTTAATTTTCTCAGATACTGCAGCATCATCTGTCACTGTCCAAGAAAATGAAAATCACAGCTCTCTGCTCAGGAGTGAAGTCACTTCTGATTTGGGGGAGGTGGGCGAGGTGGCTGTGTCTGGGTCAGTCAAGATCAGGGTGAGGGAAGGAGGAGAAAAGATCAGACAGCACCGAAGACCACAGGTAATTGGCTAATATCCTGCTTAAAACTTTCCTTGCTAGAATGTGACAGAGACCACAGGAGGGGCCGCCTCAGTAGGAGAAAGAGCCCCGCAGGATCATTTGGCACTTTGGAAAGAAAATGGTGATGGTTTAATATCTATTTCATTCACTGGAGTCTACATTCAGGGGCACAGAAAGCTTGGAACCAGGAAAGTGGAAGAAGAAACATAGTAGCAAGTAGGACAAGAATCCTCCTTAACATTGCTCTAACCTCTCCAGCAGGAAAGACAAATCTGTCTGGGACATGGTCCATGGCTGAGGAAGAGCCCATAAGTCTGAGGGTGGCTGCAAGGAAGCTGACTCCATCCTGGAATGCCAGGGACCCCCATGCAGGGGACGGACATTGTTCAGTGATCCAGGATGCTGAGGAGGGAGGTTCTGTCCTAGGACAGGGTAGATGAGGATGTAGACCCAAAGACATCATAAGAGGGGCTGGAGCTGTGGCGCAGCAGGTTAACATCCTGGCCTGAAGCGCTGGCATCCCATATGGGTGCCAGTTCTAGTCCCGGCTGCTCCTATTCCAATCCAGCTCTCTGCTATGGCCTGGGAAAGCAGTGGGGGATAGCCCAAGTCCTTGGACCCCTGCACCTGTGTGGGAGACCCGGAAGAGTTTCCTGGCTCCTGGCTTGGGATCGGCACAACTCCAGCTGTTGCAGCCAATTGGGAGTAAACCAGTGGATGGAAGACCTCTGTCTTTGTCTCTGTCTCTCTCTGCCTCTCCTCTCTCTGTATATCTCTGACTTTCAAATAAATAAATAAATAAATATTTTTAAAAAAGACATCATAATCTAAGGCCAGAGGTAGACAGCTCTCAGTTGCTGGGTAGGGTCATCTCATCTGTACAAACAAGAGGTAGACACAAATAAGCTCCATCAAGACCAGATTGTGTGGCCTCTTGGAGTAACTTCCCCAGAATCTGTAAATTCAGACTATTTAGGTTGCAGATGGATCAAAGGAACTCCAATGAAAAAGGAGAGCTTGTGCTTGCTCTGTTGGAAGGCCCAGGTGTGGGGCTGGCTTTTGGCAGGTGTGGATCCATGGGCTTACCCCATGTCACAGGTATTTCTCACTCCTGGCCTCTGCTCCCTCTTTGTATCTACTTAATTCTTGGGTAGACATGGTCAGCAAGGGCAATTGGACTCCTTAGTGGGTGTAGAAGGGAGAAGTGAGATCAGGAGGTAAAGAATGGACCTGGGGGGCAGATGGAGACTGTTGGGAAGACAAGCTGTATTTGTTTCCAGCAACGTCAAAGAAAGCATCTACACTGCTATAAACATTCACATTTACTTCTTTATTTGAATCAATAGACGTATATTATGGATGTACTCACAGATAACTGTAATAGAAAAAGACTGTTAGACCCCAAGGACTCGCTGCTGAGTGACAGGATTTTCTGCCCAGCAGGGAGCCTGATCCGCCACACTCTTGGTGGGCTCTTGAGGATGTGGCTCAGGGGTGTAAACGTGTGGTAAGTGCTTCACAACCAAAGATTGCAAAGTGCTTTATTCTCTATTGGGAGAGTCTCTAAGTGATAATGACTGCTGGGATACGCACGTGCTGGGGAGCAGGCCTGGGCTGCCTCAGGTGGACCGCATCACTGCAGTGCTGTCCTGGGATCCGGCGTTCAGCTGCCCTCTGCTGGCAGGTGAGGGCCCTGCCTCATGACACTCAGGCCCGCATGGTGTCAGCAGCCTAGGAAGTTGGCCAGGTTTATTACTGGGAGGAGCTGCTGGGTGATGCCCTTGGCCGTGTGACTAACCTCTCAGTGTGGTTAAATTACTCCACTTCCCGACAGGTGCTTAGAGTCTCGTATCCCAAAACATACAGGAATAAGAGCTCCATGTTAAACACACGAGGCCTCCAGGTATGTCCTCCCCGTAAACTCTGAACGAAAAATATGCACACACAGAAACTGAAACTGTCCTGGAGAACTCAGAACACATGGCCATTGTGGAGGAAGACATGCAGTGTTCCTTCCAGAATGGTGGCCTGCACGTGCGCGCACACACACACACACACACACACCGTGTCTGGCAGAGCACAGCACAGGAGACAAAGGCTGTCAGGGCGCATGGTGTGAGGCATTTACCACATATTATCTGGGATAAACGTAGGACAGACCTCTTCACCCTAGACAAGGAAGTGTTCTGTTAAGAGTGACGCTCTAAACTAATGCAGTTAACAACAGAACACAACAAGGCAGAGCTATACCGAGTCCACCTGCCGCAAGTCCTTATACACAGTTAAGTGATCAGGCTTCTCAGATGAGAGCTGGCTTCCACTGCTTGGGTGTTGGCTAGCTAGTCACTCTCTCCAAAAAAGTGAGTGTTTCGAGACAAATCTAAAGAATTGCTTTTAATGTTGCGGTTGTCCAAATAAGAATGAACCAGAACCTTCCCCTCCCCACCCCATTTATAGCATCTTTTTAGATAAACAATCATGAGAGAACTAAGAGCATCAGACAGGACAGGAATTAACTCTTTCAAAAGTTTTCCTAGCTCATTTCCTCATCCAGCTGCTCCTCAATGTGCAATAGGGCTCCTCAAACCCCTTGTAGCTTGAAAACATTGTAAGTACAAAATGCATTCGATACATCTAGTCTAGCAAGCATCACTTAGCCTGGCCTGCCTTGAATGTGCTCAGAACACTGACATTAACCTGCAGTTGGCCAATGTCACCTAACAGAAAGCCTACTTCTAATACATTACTGGATACCTCACATGGTGAATTGAGTATCTATATCCAGAGAACACTGACAATACAGTAAACTTAGAGGATTCGTTGTTGCCCTTGTTTTTGCATGGCTAGGAGCTGCAGCCCACCAATGCTGCCCAAGAGGCCGGAAAAGACTTTAAATTCAACTGCGGTTTCTGCTGAATGTATTCCACTTTCACACCATGGTGAAGTCAGGAAAAACTGTGAGGCAAACTAATGTAAGTTGGGGACCCTGTGCATACTGAGAAGATTTTACAAAAAGGGTGAGGAGGAGCCTCTGCACTATCAGATCCTAGAGTTTCCAACACAAGGACTCAGTGGGCAGAATATGGTGCTTTGCCTTTAGTGGAAATCAAAGAGAAACCTAAGCAATGAATACATTTGCTCACATAAAGATGTGGACAGCATCGATGCTGCAAAGTGTTCACATTTCTCATCTCTTTCCAGCGAAGGTTAAGAATGTCGGCTCTTCCAGCAATTCAAACGTGACTGGACCAATGTGCAGTGTTCCTAGTGTTGTTAGAGTGAAACCAAAGCTGCTCGCCATTCTCAGGGACTCTCCTCTTTGTAAAAACTTTGCAGACAAAATTTAACCTCAAAGTCTCCATACTCACATCGCATGGATCCAGAATTCTCAGTTTCTTTATGAAAAGTTCAATTTCTTAGAAAAAAGTGAGTCGATAACTTCACAAGAGACGTAGCCCGTGGAGCTTTCAGCCTGGACTGCGGGGAGGGGGCTTTCAGGAGGGACTAAGCGTCCTCCTCAGAGGAGGGGGAGTTTCTGGCTCTGGTGGGGCCACAGTGACCCCGCATGTTGGGATTTACAGCCTGTATCATCCTCCTCCCTTGAGTGTGGTCAGGCTCCCTGCTGCTGCTGCTGCTGCTGCTTCTTCAGTTATTGGAAGGCAGAGCAACAGAGACAAAGAGAAAAAGAGAGTGAGGGACACGTCCTGTTTGCTGGCTCACTCCCCAATGCTGCAACAACCAGGGCTGGTGAGGACTATGCCGAGAGCCAGGCACTGCATCTAGGTCTCCCACACGGGTGGCAGGGACCTCGGAACCAGGGCCATCAGGTGCTGCCTCTCAGGGTGCGCATCAGCAGGAAGCTGGTCTGGAAGTGGTGCAGCTGGCACGCCAACACCAGGGGAAGGCAGAGGCCCCTTTCTTCCTTCCTTCCTTCCTTCCTTCCTTCCTTCCTTCCTTCCTTCCTTCCTTCCTTCCTCCCTTCCTTCCTTTCTTCTTCCTTCCTTTCATTGAATATTTATTTGTCTATTTGAAAGTCAGAGTTAGATTGAGAGAGAAGGAGAGGCAGAGAGAGCGAGGTCTTCCATCTACTGGTTCACTCCCTAGTTGGACGCAACCGCTGGAGGTGCGCCAATGTGAATCCAGGAGCTTTTTCTGGGTCTCCCATGTGGGTGCAGGGGCCCAAGGACTTGGGCCATCTTCTACTGCTTTCTCATGGCATAGCAGAGAGCTGGATCAGAAGTGGAGCAGCCAGGACTTGAACCAGCACCCATATGGGATGCTGGCACTGCAGGTGGCAGCTTTACCCACTATGCCACAGTGCTGGCCCCTCACTACTTCACTTCTAATGAAGACTGTGGCTGACCATTTGTGCACTCTTATGGGCTCTTTTTTGCCTTGCTCATGCTGAAGGAAACCAGCTCCCATGTCTTGAGGAAGCCCAGTGCAGGGGCCACATGAGTAAGGCTGGAAGCGGATCTTCTGAGGCTTTGCAAATGACCATGTGAATGAGCTTGGAAGAAGTTTCTCCCCCATTGAATGCTGAAATGCCTACATTTTCTGCCAGCCTCAGTTTCATAAATGACCACAAGCAGAACCACCTAGCTGAGAGACTCCTGGATTCCTGACTTGCAAACATTGTGAGATAGCACATGTTCTGTTTCCAATCTTTTGAGCTGCTGTTGCATAGCACTTGATAATTAATGCACTGAGCTTTGCCATCTGCCTGCCCAGGCCATGTACACTCTGAGTCTCTGTCTTCTTACATTTATCATGAGGATAACACCATTTACACCTGGGAGTTTTTACCAAGATGGGAGGTAACACATGGGGAGCACCCAGTCCAATGCCTTATACCAAAAGGTCTGGTTAAACCCCAGCTGTGCTATCATAATTTCCATAAGAATACTGCTATATGATTGTCACTTTGCAGATGTGGAAATCAGTTTAAAGATGAACTGTATGTAGAATCATGTCATCTCCAAATAGGGGTAGTTTGACTTCTCCTTCCCAGTTTGAATCTCTTTGATTTCTTTGCCTTGCCTAATGGCTCTGGCTAAAACTTCCAGGGCTGTACTGAATAGCAATGGTGAAGCTGGCATCCTTGTCTGCTTCCAGATCTCAATGGGCATGCATCCAACTTTTCCCCAGTCAGTAGGATGCTGGCCATGGGTTTGTCATAAATTGCCTTGATTGTGTTGAGGAATATTCTCTCTATACCCAATTTACTTAAGAGTTTTCATCATGAAAGAGTGTTGTATTTTATCAAATGCTTTCTCTGCCTCCACTGAGATAATCATATGGTTTTTGTTCTTCAATTCATTAAGGTGATGTATCACACTGATTGATTTGCGAATGTTGAACCATCCCTGGATACCTGGGATAAATCCCACTTGGTTCAGATGATCTTTCTGATGTGTTGTTGGCTAGGATTTTATTGAGGATTTTTGCATCTATACTCATCAGGGAAATTGGTCTGTAGTTCTCTTTCTTTGTTGTATCTTTTTCAGGTTTAGGGATTAAGGTGATGCTGGCTTCATAGAGGGAGTTTGGGAGGATTCCCTCCCTTTCCATTGTTTTGAATAGCTTGAGAAGAATTGGAGTGAGTTCTCCTTTAAATGTCTGGTAGAATTCAGCAGTGAAGCCATCCAATCCTGGGCTTTTCTTTGCTGGGAGGGTCTTTATTCCTCATTCAATTTCCATCTTGGTTACTGGTCTGTTTAGGTTTTCTGTGTCTTCATGGTTCAATTTTGGTAGGCTGTATGTGTCCAGAAATCTATCCATTTCTTCTAGGTTTCCCAATTTATTGGCACACAGCTCTTTGTAGTGAGTTCTGATTATTTTCTATACAGGGGATTCAAAAAACTCCACTAAGCAACTATTGGCACTCAGAAGAGTTTGGTAAAGTAGGATATAAGATCAACACACAGAAATCAAAACTACATTTCTAAAGTTGTATTTATGAAATGCATGAAGTCTGTATTCCATAAATAAAAGGTTTCTGGGGAAAATTTGCATATCAATATTGGTACCTTAGTTATAACAAGGTACAGCATTTATGTAAATTGTCTTTAATGGAGGACATTGTGCAAGGTGAGGCTGAAATGGGATCGATCTGATTAGTACCTCAATTTTCTATATATATACTTTTTTTTGCTGTTTGGTTGTCATCCATATTTTTAAATTTTAGTAAGGAATACAAACTTCTATTCTTAAAAATAAATCATTAATTTTAAATGTTTCAATAATTTGTATTCATAATAAAACTATCATTGTCATTTTAATCACATGTCTTTAACTAATATGTGGGAAAATGAGCAAGTATATACCACAGAATCACAAAGTGAATGCTGAAAAAAATCTTATAGTGTGGCCGGCACTGTGATACAGTGGGTTAATGCCCTGGCCTGAGGCGCTGGTATCCTATATGGGCCCTGGTTCGAGACCTGGCTGCTCCACTTCCGGTCCAGCTCTCTGCTATGGCCTGGGAAAGCAGTAGAAGATGGGCCAAGGGTTGGGCCCCTGCACTGACGTGGAAGACCCGGAG
Source organism: Sylvilagus floridanus (assembly GCA_949820135.1). NCBI lineage: Eukaryota > Metazoa > Chordata > Mammalia > Lagomorpha > Leporidae > Sylvilagus > Sylvilagus floridanus. The sequence continues at coordinate 144,809,607 of OX463225.1, read as the reverse complement.
GAGGCTCCTGACTCCTGGCTTCAGATGGGCAACTGGGGAGAAAATCTTTCTCTCTGTCTCTCTCCTATCTGTGTAACTCTGACTTTCAAATAAATAAATAAATATCTAATAGCAATGTGCTCTTTTTCTCAATTAAGTCTATTTCCTTGCATAGTCAAATTAAGATATACATAGGAATTTTAGATCCTATGCAATTATACACTTGTATCTTAAAGTGATCATAAGACTACACTCCTGGTATGACCTACCTAGAAATCTTATGGAAAACATGATTTGGGATCCTTACATAGTGTATAGTCAGCAACTGAACTGCAGGTACATTAATTTTACCTTTAAAATTGTTTTTCAGACACCCCAATGTTATGTGATATAATTCTTTTGAAAACCTTTTTCCTTGATAAGCTGAGAATATTTCTGAAAGAAAACTGAAAACGAAAATAAAGATCATTCACTTTGCTGATTAAAAAAAGAGATGAACTGTTAATTACATTTTGGAGTTGTCACATTTGTGGAATTGCGCTGATTAATATAAGACAACTGGGGCTTCAAAACCCATCAGTGAAGGAGGCACTAGACCAGTCATGCAACTGGTGACTTCTCTGCACCTGACACTGAGAGGAGCTGCCGGTCTGCACCTACCTAGGCTCACAGCTGCTGACTGGCAGAGTCGGAAGGGCGCAGGTGGGGACTCCTTGCATTCTGGTGTCCTGTTTATTGGTTGTGTGACCTCAGGCACCTTGGCTGACCTCTTTGAGCCTTGGTTTCCTTCTACACAAAATGAGGACAATCTAGCTCACAGAGCTGTAGTGAGGATGAAACCAAGGGAGACATGCGTGATACCCTCATTGTAGCAGTTCCACAAAGAACTGTTACAAAGAAGCACCCCCTTCCTGCTTCCTGCAGAGCTTTTCTGGGTAGAATTTCTCTGCTCTCAGGATCACGCAAACAGCTGTTCAACGTGGGCATAACCACTTACAGAACCAGTCATCAGGCCAAGTTCATTCACCTTGCGTCGGGATAGAATCTTTGACAGCTGTTTGAATTGCTATAAAGCTGCATTTCTGTATTTTTTTGAAGACTATTGAATTAAACATTTTGTAACTGGAGACTGATTCACTCAAATAAGTCACTGTATAGAAAGAAAAAATTATTTTGGTATTAGAAACATATGGTTTAGGGGGCCAGCACTTTGACGCAGGAGGCTAAGTCTCTGCCTATGGCACTGGCATCCCGTATGGATGCCGGTTCTTGTCCCAGCTGCCGCTCTTCCGATTCAGCTCTCCACTATGCCCTGGGAGGACAGTGGAGGATGGCCCAAGTGCTTGGGCCCCTGCACCTGTGTGGGAGACCCAGAGGAAGCTCCTGGCTCCTGGCTTCAGATTGGCTCAGCTCTGACTAAATTCTCAAGTCATTTACAAAGCCTTAAAGATTTACTTATTTCTTAAAGATTTGTTGATTTCTTAAAAGATTTATTTATTTGCTTGAAAAGCAGAGTTACAGAGAGGCAGATGCAGAGGAAGAGAGAAACATCTTCCATTTGCTGGTTCACTCTCCAGATGGCAGCAGCAGCTGGAACTGTGCTGACGAAGCCAGGAGCCAGGAGCTTCCTCCAGGTCTCCCATGTGGGTCAGGGGCCCAAGGACATGGGCCATTCTCCCTGCTTTCCCAGGCCATAGCCGAGAGCTGGATCAGAAGTGAAGCAGCTGGGACTTGATCCTGTGCCCACATCAGATGCCGGCACTGCAGCCGGTGGCTTTACCTACTATACCACTGCGCCAGCCCCAAGGCCCCCCATTCTATTACTTGCTGGCAGGGGTATTGCAATGCAGTTTTGTTCCCTTATTGATCCATTTTTTATGTGAGCTCCAAGGTTTTTCATGGAAAATAGCATTTAAGGTAGTTCACAAAATATAAGCCCCCTAAAAATAATCTTAGCCTTTTAAATAGAATAATCTTAAATAGAGTAATTATTTTAAGGATGAATGATTTTAGGGTGAATCTTATTTTGTCTCTGTGAGTATGAATGAGTGTAAAGGAAGGAAACTATAGCAATGCCATGGCGCTGAGGTGCAAACCTGCAGTCCCTGTGGGTGGAGTACGGGAACTCCAGCCCTGCATGGCACTCTCCCTGGGTCTCTGCTCACTGGGCAGCCACTCTAGGCAATCTGTGGGCAATGGTTGTAGATGTCCATTCTCCCACATTCAGCCGCAGACAGCACAATTGCATCACTATCCTTCTACTGGACATATTAAGTTAAGTGTGCTTGTGGAACATTCTACGCCCTTGTCTGTCTCCCTGTGTGGCCTGTCCTCCTGCAATAATCAAATCATGATGGAAGTGACAAATGTGTTTGGGCCCTGCGCATAAAATATAAACTGAATGAAAACAATTGAGGAGCTTCCTCCTGAGGCTGGAGAGGAAGACAAGGAGGTCAGGGTTTCTGGTCTGAAGCTTTCAATCCAGTTCCCCATCGTCCCATTCTACTGGCTCCTTGCAGGAGCCCACACCCAGGGTCATACTGCTAGCTGAACCAGATCATTGGACAGGGATGGATGCTAAATCATCTAAGTCTGTTGCCTTTGTACATTAACTTTCCATTTCTACAGTTATTTCCCGGGATATTATGCCCCAATCTAAGGCATACGCTGAGATATTCTTCTACACACCCACTATTCATTCATTATGCTCTTAGTGTGTATATACTAAACTCTTTATGTGAGTGAACTCTTCCCATGCTGAGCCCTGAGTATTAAAGATGAGAAAGACATCGTTTCTACCTCCAAGTGGGACAAAGACAAATCACCAGACATGGGGGTACAGCTCTGCACCTGGGTACAAGGTATCCAGGCAAACTTAAGAGGGACATGCAGAAGTACATGTGTGTGAAAGATGCAAGCCTGCTGGATGAGGCTACATCTGTACTGGGTTCTCGGGAAGTGAGAACTACGCATAGTGGAAGCCACATTCAGGCACAGGTGGAAGGGTTGTGAAGACTTGGCAAGACAAAAGAAATGACACACGGGGGTTGGAGGAACCACCAGGAGCTCACACAGCTGGAAATAAATGCTGAGGAGCAGATGTGGGAAGCCCCTAGAGGGTTCCTGGTTACCCCATGTCACCCCAAGGGTGCTGGACTGGCCCTGAGGTACAGGAGCCCCTGAGAGTCCTCCACAGGACAGGATGCCACCCACTTAAAAGACAAAAGTAAAGGTCACAAGGACCGCAGCAGGGGGTGACAGAGAGGGCGAGGACGGGGTCAAGAAGCCATTGCCATCATCCAGGGAGAGATGAAGAGGGTGGATCTGAAGCCAGCAGTGTGTGTGCAGTAGAGGAAGGAGATGTGGAGGGATGGGGGTGCGGGTGGTGGTGGAGGTGATGCTGGTGGTGGTGATGGTGGTGGTGATGGTGGTGATGGTGATGGTGATGGTGGTGGTGGAGGTGGTGGAGGTGGAGGTGATGGTGGTGATGGTGATGGTGGTGGTGGAGGTGGTGGAGGTGGAGGTGATGGTGGTGATGGTGATGGTGGTGGTGGAGGTGGTGGTGGTGGAGGTGGAGGTGATGGTGGTGATGGGGGTGCTGGTGATGGTGGAGGAGGTGGAGGTGATGGTGATGGAGGAGGTGGTGGAGGTGGAGGTGGAGGTGGAGGTGATGGTGGTGGTGGTGATGGTGATGATGGTGGTGGTGGAGGTGGAGGTGGAGGTGATGGTGGTGGAGGTGGTGGCGACTCAGGCCTCTCAGCTTCCAATACAAAGCATCACATCACACATTGGGGGGCTTGTAAACAAAGCTTATTTCTCACAGTTCAGGAGGCCAAGAAGCACAGACCAAGGCAACAGCACTCTCAGAGTCTGGGGAGGGGGGAGTCTTCCAGTCCACAGATGTACCTTGTCGTTGCGTCGTCACGAGGGAGAAGGGACCTGGGAGCTCTCTGGGGTCTCTTCTGTGAGGACACTAATCCCATTCCCGAGAGCTCTGCATTTAGGATCTAATCACCTCCCAAAGAGCCCAGCTCCCAACATCATCACACTGGGGTAGGGGCTTTCCTTGAGTTTATTTGTTTGTTTTTATTTATTCAAAAGACAAAGTGACAGAGAGAGAGGAGAGACCCTCCATTTTGCTGTCCCATTTCCAAAATGCCCACAATTTCAGGGGCTGGATCAAGTCAAAGCCAAGAGCCTGGAGCTCCTTCTGGGTCTCCCATGTGCATATCAGGAACTTGACCTGCTGTTTCCCATTAGCAGTAAGGTGGATCAGAAGTGGAGTAGCCAGGGCTGAAACCAGGCTGTCCCATACAGGATGCAGGCATCCCAAATGGCAGGTTAATCCACTGTGTCACAACACCCACCCCAGTGGGGACAATTTTTCTTAAGATTTTATTTGATAGGGAGTTACAGACAGTGAAAGAGAGAGAGAGAGAAAGAGAGGGAGAAAGAGAGAGAGAGAGAGAGAGAGAGAGAGAGAGAAAGTTCTTCTATCTGCTGGTTCACTCCCCAGATGTCTACAATAGCTGGAACTGGGCCAATCCCAAGCCAGGAGCCAGGAGCTCCTTCCAGATCTCCCACGTGGGTGCAGGGGCCCAAGGACGTGGGCCATCTTCCACTGCTTTCCCAGGCCACTGCAGAGAGCTAGATCAAAAGAGGAGCAGCTGGGACTTGAACCGGCACCATAGGTGGAGGATTAACCCACAGAGCCACAGTGCCCACACTGATGACGTTTTAACATATGCATTTTGGGGGACAAACAACCAGACCACAGCAGTCCTCCTTCTCTGGGGGACACTGGACAGTGTGAGAAGGAAAAGAGCAGATGCATGGATCCGCGGAACAGCAAATGTATGTGACCGAGAGGAGGATGAGCCTGGAGGGGGGATTGAGAGAGTGGCTTGAAAGGTGGGAGGAGAAGCAGGGGACCAAGGGTGAGAGAAGCCAGTGAGAGAGAAGACATCGCGAAGGAGGGAGTGGTCACCAGCATTGATTTCGTGAGAACGAGTCTGATTCTCTAGCATGGCTTCCGCCCTGAGGCTAAGCTGCTGCCCTCCATCCCTGGACCGTGCCAGGCTCCTCCCACTTCAGCCTTTACCTGCACAAGTATTTCTCTCCACCCACCTTCCCACCTATCTTCTCTTAGGCGCAACCACGTTTCCTGTCCTTTGCAACTTCCTCCATAACTACACCAGGTCAGCTGTGCCAAACTCTCTCTCTCTTTTTAAAGATTTATTTATTTATTCAAAAGTCAGAGTTACAAAGAGAGGGGCAAGAGAGAGAGAGAGAGAGGTCTTCCAACTGATATTTTACTCCCCAACTGGCCGTAACAGCCAGAGCTGTGCTGATCAGAAAGCAGGAGCCAGGAGCTTCTTCTGGGTCTCCCACGCGGGTGTGGAGGCCCAAGGACTTAGGCCATATTCTATTGCTTTCCTAGGCCATAGCAGAGTGCTGGATTGGAAGTGGAGCAGCCAGGACTAGAAACAGCGCCCATATGGGATGCCGGTGCTTCAGGCCGGGGCGTTAACCCACTGTGCCACAGTGCTGGCCCCACAAATTCACTTTCAAAAAACTTTATTCATTTGAACTACAGAATGATGGGAGGGATTGGGAGGGGGATAGATATCTTCCATCTGTGGGTTTACTCCCCAGATGGCTGCAACAGCTGGGGCTGGGTCAGGTTGAAGCCAGGAGTCCCACATGGGTGGCAGGAGCCCAAGTGCTTGGGCCATCTTTGGCTGCTTTCTCAGGCACATTAGCTGGATTGGAAGTGGAGCAACCGGGACTTAAATCAGCCCTCTGATACCAGATGCTGGCAATTCAAGAGGTGACTTAACCCACTGTGCCACAGTGCCAGCCACCAGCTGTGTCAAATTCTCATGGTACACATTGTGCAGAGCCTTCTAAGAAAAAAGGCATAGGTTTTGTTTGTTTGTTTGTTTATTTTTTGGTGGCAGGGGCTTGAGGGAGGTTGTTTCTTTGTTTTTGCCACTTGGTATGCATTCTGTCTTCTGCTGGTAAAAGGATGCCCACTCTCACTGTTACTATTCAAAATAGTTCTGGAAGTTTTAGCCAGAGGCATCAGGCAAGAAAAAGAAGTTGAAGGTATACAAATGGGAAAAGAGGAAGTCAAATTATCTCTGTTTGCAGATGACATGATCATATATGTAGGGGAACCAAAAGACCCTACTAAGAGATTATTGGAACTCTTAAGAGAGTTTGGTAAAGTTGCAGGATATAAAATTAACACAAAATCAATTGCATTTGTATACACAAACAATGCCATGGCATTGAATTGAGCTTGGAAAATCAGTACCATTCACAATAGCTACGAAAAATTTAAATACCTTGGGATAAATTTAACCAAGGATGTGAAAAATCTCTACAATGAAAATTACAAAATATTAAGGCAAGAAATAGAAGAAGACACTGAAAAATGGGAAAATCTTCCACGTTTGTGGATTGGAAGAAATAATATCATCAAAATGTCCATGCAACCAAAAGCAACTTACAAATTCAATGTGATCCCAATCATAATACCAAATATGTTCTTTTTTTTAAATAAAAGATATATTTATTTTTACTTGAAAGTCAGAGTTATACAGATAGAGAAGGAGAGGCAGAGAAAGAGAGAAAAAAAAGAGGTCTTCCATCCGCTGGTTCACTCCCCAGTTAACCACAAAAGTCAGAGCTGCACCAATCAAAGCCAGGAGCCAGGTGCTTCCTCCTGGTCTCCCATGGGTGCAGGGCCCAAACACCTGGGTCATCCTCCACTGCACTCCTGGGCCACAGCAGAGGGCTGGACTGGAAGAGGGGCAACCGGGACAGAATCCGGCGCCCCGACCGGGACTAGAACCCTGTGTGCCGGCGCCGCAGGTGTAGGATTAGCCTATTGAGCTGCTGTGCCGGCCTAGATGCTCTTCTTAGATCAGGAAAAAAATTACCCTAAAAGTCATATGGAATCACAAGAGGCCCCAGATAGCTAAAGCAGTGATAAATAATAAAAGGAAAGTTGGAGACAGAAGAATTCATAATTTCAAGACATATTACAAGGCATTTATGATCATCAACTCTCTCTCTCTCTCTCTTTCTCTCTCTCTCTCTCTCTCTCTAACCCTGCCTTTCAAATAAATACATAAATCTTTTTTTTTTTTCAACCAAGAGAAGGTGCATGGGGAAGGGTCTGGGGGAGTTCCCAGCATGGGACTTGCAGCTGATTCTCCCTACGGGTTTGTGAGTACAGCACTCACTTACCCACAGCGGCCTGTGATGACACATGTGGAGGATGGCCAACCAGGGAAGCTCACCTGAAATTTGGAGGCTGCAGTCTCTGTGGGAGCTCTGTCACACACACATGTCATCCTGAGGACCTACCTGGCTGGCTTTCTGTCTCCAGCCTCCCATCCTCATGGAACCCAAGACCCCTACACAAATCACATTGTTAGCTCACATATCCAGCATGGCTCAGGGCCCCTCATAAACAGAGACATTCTGCCAGGCAGGCCTCAAGGATCACCTCCCGGGAACCATGAGCAAAACCCAGACTTCTCTGTGGGTGAAGTGATATTCTTTACCGAGCCAGGAATAGAACGTTCTGCCTCCCCACCCAGACCCAAATCAGGATGAGTCTATGGGGCCACCCTGGGTCCAGAGGCCCTATGGGATAGGCTGAGCCTTTGCTGAGATGCCTAGCAGCTCACCTCCTGCCTCAACCCACCTGCTTCTTCACTCCCCATCAGGGCTGACTGCAAGGGCACAGCCAGGAAATGTCCCACATGCCCATCTCCATCCCAGGCTGTGTCCCCAGAGACCCACAACCCATGGCACCTGCCACACACGCCTTGTAAACTGCACTGCTGCATCAGAAAGCATCCGAGAGCACTCCTGCCATGTGGGAAGCTGCTTCACTCGGGAGCAGAGAAAAACTGAGGAACCTGACTGTCAGCAGGGCATGTGTAAATAAACCAGGAGACAGTCGTACACACAGTAGGGCACTTCAGAGCCATTAAAGTGAATGGACCTTTCCTATATCTGGTAATAGGAGAAAGCCTTAAACATAAAGTTGAGAGGGAAACAAACAAATCACATGGAGTTAGTCTCATTGTACCACTTACATAAATTAAAGCACAAAACTATATGTCAATAGAACATGCATATTTATGAAAACCCCTTTAGCAAATATGGAATAGCATTAACATTTGTTAAATCTGGGTAGCAAAAAATCCCTCAGCAGTATGCAGATGCTTGTTTTACCATCTCTATCACTGTTGTTATTAATTGCTTATTAGTAATTATTTTTGGCTTGAGGTTCAGGCATTTGAGAGGTTGCTCTGCCATGGTCCATTTTCCTTGCCACTGAGGTGCTCACGTGTTTGCATGGGCATGCTGTGTGTTCTTGTGGGGGGCAGGAATCTTTGGCAATTGTACGGGCCTCCCTGGTGTGCTACCCAGACACTCCCTAGAGATCAACCACAGGCTATCCCCTCAGGACCCGCGGACTCCAGTCTGGCTGGGAGTCGCTGGGTCCAGGCTGTGAGGTCACAGAGGGGCCATGTTCTGGGCCACCGTGTGCATCTGTTTGCACATGTGTGTATTATGTGCTTGGATGTCCATGTTTGTATATATGTGACCTGGGCACATGTGCAGTGCACCTGTGTGACAAGTGATGTGTGCATGTGCATAGGTGTGTATATGCATGGGTATGGTGCAGTGTGTATACAATAGTTTGCTCCAGGGTCCCGTGTGTATACACCTGTGTGTAGTGTGGTGTGTATACAACAGTTTTCTCCAGGGTCCCATGTATGACTCCAGGGGCTGATGCTGAGGGAAGAGGAGGAAGAAAATGACAAGTTGAATTTCCCTCCACCCTAAGGGAGCAAAGCCTTAGAATCGCATCTAAGCTGATGTTCTGAACATGAAAATGCTTGCCTTCTTAAACAACTGCTCTCGACTGGCAGCTCCTGCCCGTGGCACGTCTTTCCTTCTTGACAGTCATCGAATGTTTCCACGAGCATCTCTGGGCAGCAGTGGGCATCTCTTTGGAATCCGCTTTCCCCAAGAGGACACCGAGGGCGGGGTGTGCTGTGCAGGCAACGTGCCGAGAGCCGAGTCATCGCCCAGCCCACAGAGCACGGCGCCCAGGCTGATGCAGTTTCATGACATTAGGGCAGTAACGAATGGGACAGAAGTTTCCTGCTCCGTTTCAGAACCAGTACTAGATGTGCAGGAAGTGCGGAGTCCAAATAACGGAATCGAAACTGTTTTCAACCAAAGAGGCTATCTCACATCGTTCGCCCCACGCCTCCCCTGAGCCTTTGAGTGACAGCTGTTTTCTCCACCCTCCTCCCAAGCCACCCCAGTGACTCCCACTTGCTGACCTTCCTGCTGGACTCCTCACATCAGCCCTGGGCACTGGGGGCCACCACCCTCGATGTCACCAGCATCCTCATGTGCCTCCTTCCCACTGCCCTCTGTCTCTTGACCTCTGATGACCTTGTCCCCTGCCCCATCGTAGCCCCCTACTCCGTGTCCATGCCCTTGGCCATAGACAGCCGAGCTGACTCTGAAACCTTTATTCTGATCCTGCCTCCCTGAGAGCTCCCCACCCCCTGCCCTACTAACTTAGCCTCTGTCAGCCATTCTGCAACCTGCAGTTCATTCATCCCAGGCCCTCCACTTGTCCCCTTCTGACCCAGGGGTGAGGCCCCAGGCCACCATACAATCACCGCCTGCCCAGCACCATCTTAAATCAGTTCCAGCCTGCAGCTGGTGGCTACTTTGTGCCAGCAGTAGCACAGGCCCAGGGGAGACCTCCTCATTACAGCCCTAACCAGTTAGCACAGATGAGGCCTGAGGCTTCCACGGAATGTCAAGTGCTATTTGCTGGGCTGCGCCTCGTCCACCTCTTCGCCACCTGGCTCCAACTGGTATTGCTCCGGCCTCTCGTGGCCTCCTTTCTAGCACTCAGAGAGTGGGCGTGCCCACAGCTGTGCAGATCTAGCGCCCGGTGCTGCCGTTGCTGCTGCTGCTCCTCACGCTCCGTACAAACATGCGTCCAGTGTCCACAGCCCTCACCTGGCCATACAGCCTCTGCAGGCACCCAGCCTGCTGTCCATGTGCAGGGGCAGGAGCCCCTGTCTGCGTCCATGCTGGCTGCAGCACTGCCCCCTCCCCCCCGGAATATTAACAGATGCTGGGAGAGTGATTGTTCCCACTCACCCAAACAATGCCCTTGAACCTGGCGGGGAAGGGCCCAGGCATGCCCTGGAGATGGACACCTCGGAGCTGCCGCCCATGCTGGGTCCCCTGAGTCTCTCTGCTCCAAGGTGGCTGAGGCTGTGGCAGTGTTACAAGCTCATCACGCCAAGAAAGAAGCCACCCAGAAGGTGGGCGCTCTTGCTGCTGCTGCCTCTTAGACACGGAAAAACCGATTCCAAAGCCAGATAACCCCTCGTGGAGTTCAGCTCAAGGATTGAAGACTTTGTAGCTTGTCCTACGGACCTCAACACCAAGAACACAAATTGCAAATTTAATAGTCATTTTGTACCAAAAAGTCAATCAATGAAGCACCTAGAATTCTTCAATTATACGACTGTATTCTCTGGCTTGTGCTTCGGCCCAGGCAGTGTGAACTTTTTTCTATTGTGGGTTTTGATTTTCTTTCTTTCCCTTCCCTGGAAATTGGTTTTCTTTGATGTACCCAAGTCTTATGTTTTCAACAATAAAAGTCTCCATTAAAAAAAAAATCACCACTTTGCAAGCTTTCAAAATCAAAGTTAATAATAAGACGCAAACTACAGACAGAATTGAACTTTTTTTTTTAGTACAAAGTCTAGCACTGGCACTTTAGCTTCTGAGCATCCCAGGCACCATCCACGGGGCCGTCGTGTTCCTTGCCCACTGCGAGCTTGCTGGCGGCAGCAGATCCTTCCGGCCCCCTGTCCACACCCCCTCGCCAGCTTAGTGCCGCTTTGCTGGACGCCCGGCTGCAGCGTCTGTGTTGTGAGGGCCCTGGGGCCTTCTTCGGGCCTGACGTGCTGTCATGGGCCAGGTCAGAGGTGACCGCCCCACTGAGGACTGTTCCACGCAGGGCCGACGGGAGTCTGAGTTCCCCTGGGGAGTGTGTGCGGGTGGGGGAGGGGCTCATTCTACTCTGGGGGTCTCTGTCCCCCTGGGGGGCACATTCCCTCCTGGAGGGTGCACTCTGGTGGCTCTGTGTGCTACCTGGGGGGATCACCACCCACCTGGGGGGCTGCACTTCGGCCCAGAGTTGCCTGTGCTGCTGGTCGTCCGAGTGGCCCAGTTACAGTCTCTGCATCCTGCCCTGTCTCACCTCCCTCCTTAGAGTGTTTCTCGGATCTTCTCCCAGAGAGAAAAGACACACGCTCTGACCCTTGTGCGGGGCCTTATTTCAAGGAATATGCTGGTCTTTGTGCTGTAACTGTGCAAAAGCCAGAAACACAAGAGCTTATCCTGGTTTCATGTTTACTTCATTACGCGTTTTGCAGTGTTCAAACTGAAGTCAACAGAGGTTCAGGAGAGATTTTGTTTGACACAGATCAATTCTATTCAGTTAGCACTTGGTGACATGAGAGAGCAGATTTAAAAAAAAATTTTCTTGCGGCGCCGGCACACCGGGTTCTAGTCCCGGTCGGGGCGCCGGATTCTGTCCCGGTTGCCCCCCTTCCAGGCCAGCCCTCTGCTGTGGCCCAGGAGTGCTGGTTGGTGCCCTTACACAGCTCTTGGGGTCAGTGTTCACGGGTGACAGTGACGCATATGCCTCCCCAAGGATACCAGGGCCCCTAAGAAAGGCTTGTTCACTTGACAAGCTAAACTTTTAAACTGAAGAGAGTTTGAGGGACTTAAAAATTCAAACAAATTTCAATTGATATCCAATGTGGAAAATTAAGTGCTTGGGCCCTGCACCCCATGGGAGACCAGGATAAGCACCTAGCACCTGGCTCCTGCCATCGGATGAGCGCAGTGTGCCGGCCGCAGCGCGCCGTCCGCGGCAGCCATTGGAGGGTGAACCAACGGCAAAGGAAGACCTTTCTCTCTGTCTCTCTCTCTCACTGTCCACTCTGCCTGTCAAAAATTTAAAAAAAAAAAAATTTATTTTACTTTTTGCACACATCTGGCAGCTCTGCTGTGCTGGTTGGTGCCCTTACACAGCTCTTGGGGTCAGTGTTCACGGGTGACAGTGACGCATATGCCTCCCCAAGGATACCAGGGCCCCTAAGAAAGGCTTGTTCACTTGACAAGCTAAACTTTTAAACTGAAGAGAGTTTGAGGGACTTAAAAATTCAAACAAATTTCAATTGATATCCAATGTGGAAAATTAAGTGCTTGGGCCCTGCACCCCATGGGAGACCAGGATAAGCACCTAGCACCTGGCTCCTGCCATCGGATGAGCGCAGTGTGCCGGCCGCAGCGCGCCGTCCGCGGCAGCCATTGGAGGGTGAACCAACGGCAAAGGAAGACCTTTCTCTCTGTCTCTCTCTCTCACTGTCCACTCTGCCTGTCAAAAATTTAAAAAAAAAAAAAAATTTATTTTACTTTTTGCACACATCTGGCAGCTCTGCTGTGCTGGTTGGTGCCCTTACACAGCTCTTGGGGTCAGTGTTCACGGGTGACAGTGACGCATATGCCTCCCCAAGGATACCAGGGCCCCTAAGAAAGGCTTGTTCACTTGACAAGCTAAACTTTTAAACTGAAGAGAGTTTGAGGGACTTAAAAATTCAAACAAATTTCAATTGATATCCAATGTGGAAAATTAAGGTCTCCGAAATTTTTTAAACTTTTTTAAACTTCCCATAGAAACCGCAGTAACTACTGTTAACTTTCTGGTTCAAGAGTACTTCAGAGGGGCCAGTACTGTGGCACAGTTGGTTAAAGCCCTGACCTGCAGTGCCGGCATCCCATATGGGCACCAGTTCTAATCCCAGCTGCTCCACTTCTGATCCAGCTCTCTGCTATGGCCTGGGAAAGCAGTGGAAGATGGCCCAAGTCCTTGGGCCCTTGCACCCATGTGGGAGACCTGGAAGAAGCTCATGGCTCCTGGCTTCAGATCGGCTCAACTCTGGCCATTGCAGCCAACTAGGGAGTGAACCAGTGGATGGAAGATATCTCTCTCTGTGTCTCTACCTCTTTCTGTAACTTGCAAATAAATAAAAATAAATCTTAAAAAAAAAAGAGTACTTCAGAGGGGCGATGCTCTTCCATATAGAGGTACCACTTTCCCAGTCTCTCTCTGTCTCTGATTTTCAAATAAATAACTAGCTAAATCTTTAAAGAACAAGTCCATGCAGGCACTGTAGCACAACAGGCTTAGCTGCTGCTTGGGACGCCTACATCCCACATTCAAGCTCCTGTGACCAAGACTCCTCTGCAGTCCAAATCCAGCTCACTGCTAACTGCACCCTGAGAACCCACAGACGACGGCTAAGTACTTGGATTGTTGCCACCCACGTGGGCGCCCTGGATGGAGTATAGGCTCCTGGCTTCAGCCTGGCCTCCCCACGGCTCTTGTGGGTATTTGGGGAGTGAAGCAGCAGATGGAAGTTCTCTCCATCTGTCTCTCCTGTTGTCTCTAATGTGCTGCCTTTCAAACAAAAAAAGAACATATTTTTAAAGGTTGATTATTTTATTTGAAAATTAGAGTGAGAAAGACACAAAGAGAGAGAGAGAGAGAGAGAGAGAGAGAGAGGTCTTTCATCCACTGGTTCAGTCCCCAGTTGGCCGCAACGGCCGGAGCTGTGCTGATCCAGAGCCAGGAGCCAGGAGTTTCTTCCAGGTCTCCCACATGGGTCAGAGGCCCAAGGACTTGGGCCATCTTCCACTGCTTTCCCAGGCCATAGCAGAGAGCTGGATCAGAAGTGGAGCAGCCAGGTCTTGAACTGGCACCATATGGGATGCTGGCACTGCAGGTGGCAGCTTTACCTGCTATGCCACAGCGCCGTCCCCAATAAAATATTTTTTTTTAAATTCAAGTGCTCAATGGTTATCATCACTGACATTTTGATGACTTGCCCTTCAAGCATCTACAACTCCAAGTCTCATACTCAGTTTTTCTTGATGTCACATAAATATCATGTTACAGAAATGCGAGCATGGTTTCATCTGTCATGAAAATTATCTTCCTCCCCATTTCAATGCCCTCACCCTTCCTACTCTCACAATCTACTTTTCCAGTTGACCATGAAGTCCATCTGGAGTGCATTTTCTATCCATTTCTTTCTCTAGGGTCACACAAAGGTGTGAGTGTATCTCAAAAAACTTGTGCAAAGTAAGATTTTCTTAATTTTAAAAAATTTATTTGAGAGACAGAGGGAGAGACAGAGAGAGAGAGAGAGAGAGAGAGAGAGAGCGAGCGAGCACTCTGAAATGTTGGTTCATTCCCCAAAGCCCACAAAATCTCAGTCTAGGCCAGAGTTGGAGCCAGGAGCCAGGAACATAGCCCAGGTCTTCCACATGATGGCAGGAAGCCAATTAATTGAATTCTCATCACCACCTGCATTGGCAGGAAGTTGGAGCTAGGGGCAGAGGTGGGAATTGAACCCAGGCACCCTGATGTGGGCTGTAGCAGGCTTAACTTCTAGGCAAGACGCCCACTCCTGAGAAGTATAATTAAAAGGCAAATTTGCTTTGACGCAAAATTTTTTAAAGTTCATGCATATCCTCCAGCAGTCTTCAAAAAGTTCATGAAAATTCATATTATGAAAAAACTCTGCATGGATTTCAGAGTGGCTTTGCACAAAAATAAATAGGTTTTAATTTTCACTTTCAGTGAACTTTTGGAGGTATTTTTATGTATGAATATTGAATTATATACGCAATCATCATTTTATAGATTATATAATATGCTTTTCTGTGCACTGCATTATTTTCACATAATAATACAACAGAAATCCCTTTCAGCTATTGGTCTGCTCCTTTCTTGTCACCAGCAGAGTTGTATGGTATCTATCAAGGTCTCCAGTCTTTCTTGTTAAGTGAATAGATACACTGGCAAATGCAGGAGAGCCCTCAAAGAGATCATTTATGATCATGCAATAGTAACCAGGTAAATAACAATTGAAACCCCAAATAGAATTGTTACCTTTCCAACTGATAAGTAGGATAACAATCCATGGAAAATATTGGAAGGATATGACTGTATAAAGACCCCTTAAAATTCAAAGCAGTGGCTATTCATTTTGTTTATGGTGCCCTTAATATATAAAAGTTAGGTATGGGGCTGGCGCTGTGGCGTGGTAGGTGGGGCAGCTGCCTGCATTGCCACCAAGCCATATGGGCACCAGTTCAAATCCTGGCTGCTCCACTTCTGATCCAGCTCTCTGCTATGGCCTGGGAAAGCAGTAGAAGATGGCCCAAGGCCTTGGGCCCCTGCACCCATGTGGGAGACTGGAGGAAGCTCCTGGCTCCTGGCTTCGGATCGGCACAGCTCCCGCCATTACAGCCAATTGGAGAGTGAACCAACAGATGGAAGACCTCTCTCTCTCTCTCTCTCTCTCTCTCTCTCTCTCTGTGTGTGTGTGTGTGTGTGTGTGTAACTCTGACTTTCAAATAAATAAATCTTTAAAAAAAACTTATATGTACCATTGCTAATGGTTTCTGCCCGTTTTCATGTTTGCACACTTTTCTCTACTCTTAGATTATTTGAGGCTATAGTCTATATTTTTTCCCTTAAATGAATAGGCAGTTGTTCCTGATGATCCAAAATGCTGACTTTATTGGCGATCACAGTTCCAAGCACCCAGGTCTGTTTCTGGACTCTGCTCAGCTCCACCAGCCTGCTGCGATGGTGCACCACACGGCTCACTCATTGTATCCTGTTAAGCCAGGGTTACAGACGTGGAGATACCAGAGATGTCTGAGACTTGAGCTGTACCCCTGAGGAAGGAAGTCCCCGGGACTTACTGGACTCAGCTCCACTGACCCATTTCCTTGCAGTTTGGGTTGTGTCCTGCCAACCCATGGGCTGTCTTGACTGTTTCAGCAGAGAGAGGGCGGAGAAGGGGCAGGTGGGTGCGGGGCGGGGTCCTCCACCACTGGGACGGGAGTGACTTTTCCTTCACAAAAGACCTTTCCCTGGGTTCACCTGCTTCACTGATCCAACTTCAGGGTTTACAGAGCTGTGATGGAAATGAACAGGTTTGCATCTCCCATGGACAAGCTCTTCCTTTCTTCCTCCCCATGTAAATAACTGAAAAAGGAGCTTCAAATTCCAGATCGGGGCTGGGAAGCTGCAGTGAATGTGTGCAGCCAAGGACTCCCGGTGACTCCTGGGATACACTCCATCTCAAGGATGTCACACATGTGTGACGGACCTCGTTAGCAGAGGTAATGGGAAGTGCCAGGTGCTGCCCATCACTCCCCAACTCCACCTCTGCACAGAGCTGTGGCCCCTCCCTCACCCTGATTCTCACACCCAGGCTGCAAGCCCTCCCCCAGACCCAGGAACACAGATGAATGAAGTCTTTGGCTGCCAAGCTCTGGGGCTCAGCTTCCTCCGTGTGCTGCCCGTCACAAGGTAGGAAGAGGGCGAAACTAGGACCTAGATCTCACCAGCTGAGCCCCACTTCTTCTCTGCAAAATGAAACCAGCACCTCCTGTACTGACAGCATTAATACCACGGAAGTGAGAGTGTGCAAGGAGCTGTTCTGTATTCTATAAGGTCTGAGTATAATGTGTACACCATTGCATCATCTTAGCAGTCAATTCTCTGATACCTTATACTAGGGGCTTGGAGCGTGGTCAGCAAGGGTAACTGGAGGAGCCCATCAGGCTGGTGAAACTCACACGGTGTAACCCGAGCACAGCAGCAGAGGCCACGTCCTGGCCCAGGTGAGTAGTCCCAGCTCAGGTCCAGCAAATGCCACCTTGGAGCCAGCAGCCACCCGACTCAGACCAAGATCATGGCCTCAAGGGAAAGATGGATACAGACTGACAGTAGAGAGAGGGAGCCCCTGAATCTTTGTTGCCTCCAAGCCCTGTACTCCACAGGAACTGGGGTGAACGAGCTGCCCAGTTTCCCCACGTGGCTCCAGACAGCTCCCTCTGGCCACTGTGTGTTAGGACCTCCTAGGAGGTCCTATGCAAACACTGGGCCCCAAGGTGCCAGGACAACTGGATCTCCCCATGCAGAAGATTAAGTGGCACCATGACTTCATCCTCAAAACTATCTCAAATAACCAAGAAGTCAAAATATGAAACTGTAGAAGAGAAAACATAGCATAAATTTTTAATGATATTGGACTTGGAAACATTTTTAAATGTGACACAAAATTCATAAGCAGTATAAGAAAAAATAGAGAATCTGGACTTCATCAAAAGTAAAAGGTTTTGTGTAACAAAAGACATTATTAAACAAACAAGCAAGCCCCCAAAATGGCAACTATAGTTGAGGATGTGGTGAAATGGGAACATTCCTGCTAATAGGAATGTAAAATGGTTCAGCCATGGAGAAACAGTGTGGTGTTTCCCCAAATGGCTAAATGCAGGATTGTCATGTGACCAAGAAACTGCACTGATAGGTATATACCAAACAGAATTGAAAACAGGTGCTCCAATACCTGTGCATAAATGTTCATAGCAGCAGGATTCACAATAGCCAACAAGTGAATACAACCCACTGTCTGTCAGTAAAGAGATGGACACATTATGACATATCACAAAATGGAATCTTACCCAGCCTTATAAAGCAATGAAGCCGTAGTGAGACAAGTGTAGATATGGATGAACTAAAAAAGCATTGAAGTCAAAACAGTCCCACATGAAAGGTCACACGTGATTTCATTCATACAGAATATTCAGAGAAGAGAGATCCACACACACAACCAATCAGCGGGTTGTGGGGACAGGAGTAGGGGAGCGGGATTCAATGCCTACTGGATACAGGATTTTATGTTGGGGTGATGAGAATGTTTCAGAACTAGATGGGGCTGATGCCTTTCCAATCTTGTGAATATACTTGATGTCACAGAGTTGTTCACTCTCAAACAGTTAGATTTCTGTTACATGAATTTCATCTCATTTTTAAAAAAGTGACTTTTTTGACCATTTGAAATCAGACAGAAGATCAGGGCCAAGTATCAGTATTTTTTAAAAAGCCCTCCAGGTGATGTGAACTTGGAGCTAGGTCTGAGACCCACTGACAGAAGAGGGGAGGGAGATCTCCACATACTAAGTGTGTCACGGGGAGAGGGGAGAGGCTGGGCACATGGACCCTGGCTCCCCAGGACAGGGGTGTCTCACTGATAACCTGATACCCAAGTGGACCCTGGCTAATTCCTGATGGGTACAGCCCACTCCCTGGCACCCGGGGAGGGAGGGTGACACGGCAGCTTGGCAGCTGAAGGGAGCCACCCAACCAGAGAGAGCAGCTTTGAATGTTAGTCAAGGAGATATTCTGAGCACGCCTGGAACGTGACTTGAGCCCCCTGGTGCTATAGATCCTCTCCACATCCTGATCCCATACATGCTTATTCACACTGAGACATCCCTGCAGGGAGCCACCCCTGCCAAGGAGAATAGGATCCGGGCTACCATTTTACTCATGCAGTGTGCTCAATGCAGCCAGTCTCTGCCAAGTGGCTCCCACTGTTCTAAGCACTGGCACCGCTACAGTGACCTAGAGAGAAAACAGCCTTGGTCCCCAGGACTTGGCACTCTGGCAGGAAACACCACTGTGCCTGTCCATGTTCTGATGGCCTCCACCCTGTGCTTAAGAAGTGTCTGGACCCAAGTGGGAGACCCAGATGGAGCTCCTGGCTCCTGCCTAGGCCTAGTCCAGCGCTGGCTGTTGGGTGTTGTGGGCAATGAACTAGTAGGTGGAAAATTTCTCTCTCTCTCTCTCTCTTCCTCTCCTTCCCTCCCTCCGTGTGTGTGTGTGTGTGTGTGTGTGTGTGTGTGTGTGTGTCTGATTACAAGTGAACTTTAAAAAATAATTTGGCCTCCCATATGGGAGGTCAGGATGGCTTTTGCTTGACCCAGTCCAGTGCCATCTGGGGAGTGAACCAGCAGGTGGAAGATCTCTCTCTCTTCCTCTGTGTGTGTGTGTGTGTGTCTGTAACTCTACCTTTCAAATTAATAAATAAATCTTAACAATAAAATAAATGAAAAAATGTCTATTGCTATCTTTGGTTGCCCTCCAGTTTTGACACTGCTTGTTCACTCATTAATAATCAAAGAAAAATTTAATGTGTTCATTTCACACAATACAGTCTCCTCATTACAGATTTCATATTTGCATTTTCCTTCTCGCCACCATTTATTTGTAAACCCAGACACTCATAACATTTTTGTGGCCTCAGAAACAAGCCGAGATGAGACGCTGCAGGTGCACAGTGCACGTGATCCCAGCTGGGACGGAACAAGGCATGCTCTGACCTCCTGTTCCAGCTCACACTGTAGACAAGTGTCCTCTTGAGGGTCTAGTTTGTGCCACATTTTAACATTTCTGTGCTCTCAGGAGGTAGTTCTGCTGTTTAAAATGGCTGCCAAGTGCAATGGTGAACCGTTGTCTGGTGTTCCTAGGAGTGAAGGTTGTGACGCATCTTACAAAGAAAATACGTGTGTTAGACAAGCCTCCCTGAGGGTGAGTTACAGCGCGGTTGGCCATGACTTCAATGCTAATGATTGACAGCACAGAGATCCAGACAAAGAGGAGCTAATGGGTCACTCTGCATGTAAGGCCATTCGCAAAATTCTAGAGTGACATCTACAGTGTTTGATGAAGCGATGGAAGGAATGGAAATTCTGCCAGACTTGTGGCTTACGAGAGGACACGGATCAAAAATAGCACAGTGGAGAGTGCTGTCATGAGGCTGAAAGTCAGAGACATGCATGGCCACATGATCCAGAGTCAGGAAAATGTGAAATCCCACTTGGCTCACACATTTCAGAAGATGAGGCAGTGTGAAAAAAAAAAAATGGAACTTGCAGGTGAGGCACTTCCTGCAGGCCAGGAGGCTGTGGGAAAACTTTAACCGCCTGTTCATTACACAGGAAAAGGTTGTGCAGGAAACTTCAAAGCCAATGCTTGTTTTATATGTAGAAAGTACGTCATACAAACAGCATTTTGATGAAGAAATCTGTGTGATCAGAGACTTGCAGGAACCTCACGGTATATGTATCCAAGAAAAGACAGTTCAGCACTCATTGATTCAGTGTTCACAGTGCCTTCAGGGAGCTTAAGTCCTACTGAGAATGAGAATTCACTGCAGTCTTGAAAACAATTTAAGGGGCCAGCACTGTGGCATAGTGGGTGAGGCTGCTGCCTGCAGTGCCGGCATCCCATATGGGCACCGGTTCAAGTCCCGGCTGCTCCACTTCTGGTCCAGCTCTCTGCTATGGCCTGGGAAAGCAGTAGGAGGTGACCCAAGTCCTTGGGCTCATGCACCTACGTGGGAAGACCTGGAAGAAGCTCCTGGCTCCTGGTTTGGGGTCGGCACAGCTCCAGCCATTGCAGCCATTTGGAGAGTGAACCAGTGGATAGAAGACTTCTCTCTGCCTCTGTCACTCAGCAACTCTGCCTTTCAAATAAATAAATAAATCTTTTAAAAAAACGAAGAGTTGTCTTTTATGTGTTGGTCACCTTGGAGCATGAAAGCTTAACAATAAACAATGCATATCTGTAAGAAGCTTCTCTTCAGTAAAGCAGACAGCCCAAGGATGTGTAAGTTCTAGCTGGGTTAAAACATCCCACGGGGGGCAGGGGGGCGTTTGGCACAGGCGTTAAGGAGAGGCTTTCCAGGCCTGCAGACCATCAGAGCCTCTGGCTTTGAGTCCAGCTTCCCTCCTGATTCCACCTCCCTGCCCCTGGGCACCCGGAAGGCAGGAGGTAATGGCCCAAGTGCTTGGGTCCCTGTTACCCAAGTGGAAAACCCAGATTAAGTTCTGGGCTCCTAACTGTATCTGACCCAGATCCGGCTGTTGTGGATATTTGGGGGATGAACCAACAAATGAGAGATTGGTCTGTCTTTGTCTCTCTCCTTGTCTCTTTGTCTTTCCAATAAATTAATAAAAGATTTTAAAAAAAAAACCTGTGAAGATTTTCTAATTTCCTTCCATTATTTCCAACACAAAAATGTCCAAAATTTTAATCACTGAAAATAGAAGCCTATTTTTTTTTTTGACAGGCAGAGTGGACAGTGAGAGAAAGAGACAGAGAGAAAGGTCTTCCTTTGCCGTTGGTTCACCCTCCAATGGCTGCCGCAGACAGCACATTGCGGCCGGCGCACCGTGCTCATCCGATGGCAGGAGCCAGGTGCTAGGTGCTTTTTCCTGGTCTCCCATGGGGTGCAGGGCCCAAGCACTTGGGCCATCCTCCACTGCACTCCCGGGCCACAGCAGAGGGCTGGCCTGGAAGAGGGGCAACCAGGACAGAATCTGGCGCCCCGACCGGGACTAGAACCCGGTGTGCCGGCGCCGCAAGGCGGAGGATTAGCCTGTTGAGCCACGGCGCCGGCCCTAGAAGGCTATTTTTAAACACCAGTTCTCAATGAACAAGAGACCAGCCACATAGAATTGCAATGGGAAATTTCACTCTTACTAAGCCCCTTTCACCTGGTGGCTTTTCTGCTCTGTTCAGTAAGCATTCTAGACCGTCTGAGAAATAAAGGAGCCGGGAGTGGATACCAGGCATTGCCGGATGCCTGCCTGCCATGTGGATCCTTGCTTCCTCCCTCCTAAAGGGCTCAGCTTAATCGGGAACTAGTTTCTGTCTCAGGACACACTATTTCAATTTAACCGGGAGGGAGCAGCTGATCATCCCAAGAAGTCACTCTCATAGGATAAAGATTGGTTCAGAAACGGGCATGTGATGGGATCCAGATCACTAAGGAAGGATGGCCAAATGCAGCCAGGTTCCCAGGAAATCAGGAAAACTGCTATTCCTGAAAAGGCAAAGAAGAGAGCAGTTTTCACGTTGTTCAGGAAATAGACCTCAACATCGGCTCACTACTGGATTACTCTACATTTGTGTCAGTTGCCTAATACCAAAAAATGGACATGCTGATGGCATCCTGTTCAGACACGAACTTAAACAGAGCTACTGGTCATTTCCAAGTTTGCTCCAACAACTTGATGTTCCCTGGAGCATCTACTGCTACATTGCATGTGTTCACCCTAGCATCACTCTGCTTTTGGTATTCTTAATTCAAGACTGAATAGTGCAGGGCTTTATAAAAAAAAAAAAAAAAACTTGGACCAAACAATTTGTAAGCAGATAGAACTAAACAGTTCTTCTTTCACGTCTTTGCCCTCCCCCCCAATTTTACCCACTAAGACTCCCCTAAAACGTGTCATTCCCACCCACGGCTGCCTTGCTGGCTCGCTCTTCCAGGCCCCCTAGCCTCATGCCTTTCCCACCAGGGATGCCCTCACACTCCCTCATGTGGCCCCATCCATCTCCATCCATTCCTCTCACTTCTCTTCATCCATACAGAAAGCCCTCTCTTCTCAATTTCTGTCACTTCCCTTCCAATGGTGGTTTTCGTTTTGCTTTGTTTTTACAAGTTCTTGTGTTCTACAACCAAGGATGCCTACTTACATATCTGTTAGGCTTCACTGGAATTCACTGTGACTTTTCCAGATCTTTCTATTAGCATTCCTTGGAACTGGGGTTGGATGCAACACACCTTGAGCAGGCTGGTTTAAGAAGTGCTCCGTTTGTAAGGGTCCTCATGGAGGGGCACGGCAGGTGAACAGCACTGCACGGGTTACGTGGAGGACGTGCCTGAGGCTCAGCTGAGCAAGAGTGGGCCTCTTGTGCTCCATGACTGCTTCTTAGAACATCTGCTTCTGAAGAGACCATGAGAAACATACGTGCCCTGGAGATGACACACTCACGTCTGGACAATTTGTGGTATTTCCCGAGTGAGAAACTCTGGGAGGGTTCACCTGGACGAGCCCTGGTGGCTCCCAAGTCCCCCAGCCCTATGGGCCCCGCTCTTCTCAAGAGCCCCTTAGGTGTACCTCCTCCTCCTTTGTCCTTTTCTTTTTTTTTTAAAGATATATTTTATTTATTTGAAAGACAGAGTTACAGAGAAAGGTAGAGACACACAGAGAGAGGTCTTCCATGTGCTGGTTCACTCCCCAGATGGCTGAAGCAGGCGGAGCTGCACTGATCTGAAGCCAGCAGCCAGCACCTTCTTCTGGATCTTCCCTGTGGGTGCAGGGGCCCAAGGACTTGAGCCATCCTCTACTGCTTTCCCAGGCCACAGCAGAGAGCTGGATCAGAAGAGGAGCAGCCTGGACTAGAACTGGCACCCATGTGGGATGCTGGCGCTTCAGGCCAGGGCTTTAACCCACTGTGCCACAGCACCGGCCCCCTTAGTCCTTTCCTAAGGCTGCAATTTTCTCCTGTATGACGATGCTGTGGGAAAGTCCCCTCCCTACCCAGTGGCCGCAGAGAGTCTCACATCCAGTGAAGGGAGTTTGGTGGCTTTATTGGTTCATACTGTCTGTTCCAGGCCAAATGCTGCACACGACACACACACCAGTGGGGCTCAGCAGGAATTTCATGTGACATGTCAAAAGACGCTTTTTCCTTCTTGTAATGCTTGGGTCCAGGTAAGCGAGAGATTTGGGGTTGACAAGTTGTTCTGCTCCGTAAAAATGTACTTTTCCTGCCTTACATAAAGCATGAGGACCAGATGCCTCCCCTTGAATATTTATGGCTGCACAGCTTCTTCCATTAATAATTCATCACACACAGTAATGTCTACCCATCAACAAGGGCTACACAAGCAAGGAAGAAGGGGGAACGCACCCGCCTCCCCTCACCCTGAATCCCTGAACCTCGGCAGACAGATGGGGAGCCACACGCCTTGTTTGGACCACCCTGTGAAAGACAGTAAAACGCACTTTGTGGAATTTTCTGTAGCAAGTCTTCATTACTTGAATAACTCGCAGGGGAAAATAATTGGGGAGAAAGCACTGCTTTTCCGGCCAAACTTCTAGGAGGAAAATTTAGCTGCTTTTGTCATCATGGTGCCAAATATCGTTGCCAAAGTAGCCTATTTAAAATACATAAAGAAGTTTTTTTCTGTCTCTCAAATTTAGCGTTGTCTTTAGCTTATATGCTTTCAAAATTGCAAACCTCTTAATTTCTGATGATAAATTACATTCCTCTCATTGCCAGGGTATCAGAAAATATTACAAAATGAAAAGATGAGGTCACTTTTAATTTTGACACCGAGACAAGGCACCTTTTGCGTTATAGTCTTCTGAGATAGACAAGCCTATATATAAATACACACCTACAAGAGTGGTGCTGTGGGGCCGGCGCTGTGGCGTGGTAGGCTAAGCCTGCTGCAGTGCTGACATCCCATGTGGGTGCCAGTTTGTGTCCCAGCTGCTCCTTTGCTGATCCAGCTCCCTGATGATGGCCTGAGAAAGCAGAAGAAGATGGCCCAAGTCCTTGGGTCCCTGCACCTGCATGGGAGGTCTGGAAGAAGCTCCTGGCTCCTGACTTCGGATGGGCTCAGCTCCAGCCATTACAGCCATTTGGGACATGAACCAGGGGATAGAAGATTCTCTGTCTCTCCCCCTCTCTGTCTGTAACTTTAAGTCTGAAATAAATAAATAAAATCTGTTTTAAAAAGTGGTATCATATTGTAATCCTAATTTTCTATAACTTATTTTCATTTATGTTCATTTATTTGAAGAGGAGAGAGAAAATTAACAGACAGAGACAGAGAGACAGAGGGAGGGAGAGGCAGAGATTGTTGGTTCACTCCTCAAATGCCCACAACAGCTGGGAATTGGCCAGGCTGTCAGCGTGGGTCTCCCACATGGGCAACAGGGACCAAAGGACTTGAGACATCACCTGCACTCCCTGGGTGCACATAGCCGGAAACTGGAATCAGAAGTGGAACAAGACTTGAACCCAAGCACTCCGTCTGATATGAGATATGGACAAGCTCTGTGGCATGGTAACTGCTGTGCCAAATGCCCCGCCCCTAACATACCCACTTACCCACACGTGCACATGCACACACACACACACACACACACACCATGCAATGGCTTCACGCCCTTCCAGTGTATGTATCACTCTGTGACATCGTCTCCATCTCTCTGCTGGTTAACACGTACTAAAGTTGCATCTACTTTTAGCTGTTATTAAAAAAGCAAAAACAAAAAACCATCCTGTACTTAGGACTCCGGTGTCCACCTGTCTTGAAAGTGACTTCTTCTCCTCCTGTCTCCCCACCCCCTTCCTGACTGAAGGGCACCTTGTTCTATCACTGCCCTTCGCTCAGAGCTTGCTTCCTGCAGTTCGTGTTTTTTCCCTCCACGTCTAGACAGAGGCAGAGCAGTGAGCATGCACAGTGGGAGAGCCGAGCCCAGCTGATTCCCTGAGGGCCAGTGTCTTGCTCAGAGAAACAGCTGAGAACTTGGTGGCAGCGTCGCCCTCGGGGAACCCAGAGGAGCCTCTGTGGTGGGGACTTGTCCAGCTGGGGGCCTGAGGGTGGGAGCATCAGCTCTGGGTCTTTGTCGGGTAAGAAAATCAGCGCAGGGTTTTCCTGGAGTTAAAAGGCTGAAGATGGTTTCCCTTTTTAAACAATTGGTATCTATTTATTTTCATTTTATTTGGAAGGCAGAGAGCCATAGAGCGATAGACAGAGACAGACAGACGGGCAGATCTTCCACCCACTGGTTCACTCCCCACGTTCCCACAATAGCCAGGACTGGACCCGGGTGAAGTGAGGAGCTTAGAATTGAGTCTCCCCGTGTGGGGCTCAGGGACTCGAGTACTTAGGCCATCACGGTGCCTCTCAGGGTGCATACTAACAGGGACCTGGAATCAGAAGCAGAACTGGGACACAAACCAGGTACTTGCATATGGAATTTCCCTCCCGAGCAGGATCTTGGCTGCTGCTACAACACCTGTCCCACCAGATGGTTTCCTGAGGCATTTATAACACAGGATGCATGGGTGGCAGAGGTGGGGGATGTCAGGGCCCTCGGCAGCCCAGGTAGGCAGCGCAGCAAGGCCATCGTGGGGAGAGGAGCACCCCACCTGAGCATTGCTAGAGCCCCTGCAGCCTGCACTGCTTCTGTGATCCCCCTGCTGCCCGCCAGGGGGCGCTCGTTCCACCTGCTGTACTGCAAGGACACAGTGTCTCCCTGGTGTCTCCCAGACACACTGTCCCTCAGCTATCTTGCAAGGACACAGTCTGCTCTGGCCCCTCCACTCCATGGAGCTCATCGGCATTTTTGGGAAAGTTTCTTTTCTTCTAATAATTTCCTTGAAAATCAATTCCACCCCGGTTCCCGCTTGAGTCCATTGACCGTGGACCTTCTGAGGCAGGATTCCTAACTGAGATCCATTCTTCTATGGCCGTATTTCAGGAGGTTATCTTTATAAAAGCAGAATCTCTGATAACAATGATTCTCCACTTCAATTATTTTTTTAAAGATTTACTTATTTATTTGAAAGTCAGAGTTACACAGAGTGGCAGGAAGAGAGAGAGAGGTCTTCTATCCACTGGTTCACTCTCCAATTGGCTGCAACAGCCAGAGCAGCACCAATCCGAAGTCAGGAGCCAGGAGCTTCTTCCGGATCTCCCATGTCGGGGCAGGAGCCCAAGGACTTGGACCACCTTCCACTGCTTTCCCAGGCCATAGCAGAGAGCTGGATTGGGTGTGGAGCAGCTGGGACTCGAACTGGCATCTATATGGGATGCCGGCACTGCAGGTGACAGCTTTACCCGCTACGCCACAGTACCAGCCCCCACTTCTTCAATCCTTTCTCTTTCAGCATATGAAGCAAACCAATAAGTTATCATCTTCACCTGTGCATCTTAGGAACTGTCCTGCATTATGATGTGAAATTACTTAAACTCCTGGGTATTCGCTTCAGGACATTATTTTCCTTTTTAACTGAACAGCCAAAGACACTTTCCAGAGAAATGGGGGCCCTGCCCCCAGGTGGAATCCCGCTTGTACCCTCAGCAACACAGAAGACCAACCAACCCAGACGAGCCAGGAAATAAATTCTTAAAGACTTCAATAATTCCAGGTCAGTTTCTTAGCTGGCTTGAGATCAAAGTACTCCAATGTAACTCTCATCTTTCAAAACAGTCTGTAATGGAAGTCTTACTTTCTGAACTTTTGGGAGACGCATTACCGTGCAGATGAGAAGAGCACCTTGAAGCTCTCCAGATTAAACACATAGTCTAGGCTCCTGTTAAATACAGCCGAATGGCCTTCCAAAATGAGACAGTCCTCACTAGCGTGGAAGGAGGTCTTTCATAACCATCCCATCACTGGGCATAGCTCATTTTAGCAATTTTCCAGTTTTTAAACTTTAATATTGAATATTATTTAAATAATATAATTTTAATATTTATAATAATAACATTGATTTTCTTATTGGTCAGATGTAAATTTGGGGGTTGCCTACTCACATTTTCACATCAATTTTATATTCAGATATTTTCTTGTATAAGACATTTAGTGGGGGCTAGAACTGTGGCAAAATAGGTAAGGATTCACCTGTGGCGCTGGCATCCCATATGGGTGCCTGTTCGTGTCCTGGCTGCTTCTCTTCCAATCCAGTTCCCTGCTGAAGGCCTGGGAAAGCAGGAGAAGATGTGCTTGGGCCCCTGCAACCATGTGGGAGACCCAGAAGAAGCTCCTGGCTCCTGGGTTCGGTAGGCCCAGGTCTGGCCATTGCGGCCATCTGGGGAGTGGACTAGCAGATGGAAGACCTCTCTCTTTCTGGCTCTCCCTCTCTCTGTCTATAACCCTGCCTCTCAAGTAAATAAATAAATATTTTTAAAAATTTCATGTAGGGATCGGCATTATGGCCCAGTGGGTTAGGCCATCGCCTGTAAGCACCAGTTTAAGTGCCGGCTGCTCTGCTTCTGATCAGTTCCCTGCTAAAGCAGCAGTAGATGCTCAGGTACTTGGGCCACTCCTGTGAGAGACCCAGATCCATTATGTCTCCTGGCATCAGCCTGGACCAGCCCTGGCTGTTGTGGCCACTGGGGAGTGAACCAGTGGGTGGAAGACCTTTCTCTCTGCCTTTCTTTCTCTCTATCACTCTGTCTTTAAATAAATTTTTACAAAAACATTTAATGTAAAGGGTTATGACAATCTAATGTAAATTAGATGCAATAAAATGAGCAGTTCAGATCACCAAGAATCTAGAACTCAGAAACCCAGGAGATAAATAGAGGAATGTTATGGCACGATGTGGAAATTGGCCAGACTCAGGGAAGAAATACAGGAATAAGATCGACTCATCTCATACATAAAGACAAAATTGCCACAGTAAACAGCAGAGGAGAGAGAGAACCAGAAGCACCACACAGAGCGTAAAGGAGAGAGAGGAGAAACGTCAGAGGGAAGAAGAAGGTGACCAGCGGGAGGCTGATGATGGAGAACTCACAAGGACTCCTGCCTTCATGACACCAGGCCTTCCTCCGCGGTTCGGTTTTCGCTGCGATGTCCCTGGAGGCCGGGCTTGGGGCTCCTGGAGTGGGAGTTCAGGATCCCGGCGAGAGATGAGTGAGAGGTGAGATGATGCTATCCCAGTCACAGTAACTCAGAGCAGAGCTGGGGTGGAACTCAGGTTCCTGCCTCCCGTGATTGGGAAAATGAGTCTCAGAGCAACCCCAGCGACTTCCTAAAGCGCCGCCCAGTTGTAAAAGTAAATTCTGGAGCGACTAGCGCGGGGTCCGGGCTTGCCTGGGTGACTACCCGATATAGCCCTGGAGCAGACAGAGAATGTGGAAATGGACAGCGGAAGGGGAAGTGTGGGACGCATTTATCCGTGGAAACGGTGACCCAGTTTGTTTAACACCAAACACTGAGTCCAGCAGGGAAGAACTTTGGTGTCTTTGAAAAAAAACAAAAACAAAACAAAACAAGACAAAACTCCTGGACTCTTGTTTATCCTGTTTCAGTTAAAAAGTGTTAGCAGGTGCTGGGGCTAACTTGGCTAATCCTCCGCCTGCGGAGCCGGCACCCTGGGTTCTAGTCCCGGTTGGGGCACAGGATTCTGTCCCATTTGCTCCTCTTCCAGGCCAGCCCTCTGCTGTGGCCCAGGAGTGCAGTAGAAGATGGCCCAAGTGCTTGGGCTCTGCACCCCATGGGAGACCAGGAGAAGCACCTGGCTCCTGGCTTCAGATCAGCGCAGTGCCGGCCTTAGCATCCATTTTGGGGGTGAATCAGTGGAAGGAAGACCTTTCTCTCTGTCTCTCTCTCACTGTCTAACACTGTCTGCCAAAATAAATTAAAAAGTGTTGGACACCAGTAGACAGAAGAGACTGTGACGACACCCGGAGAGCAGTCCTTTCCATAGCGGGATATATGTATTTCATCAAGTTGTTTGTTCCATTGTTTGCTGGTTTGGGGATATCGTTTGTCCTGCTTTCGTAATACTTGCTGATTTCTCACTGACATGCGAGTAAGATGAAGGTAGAAAATTGTGGATTTAATTGTTAAAAATAAGTAAATAAACTAAAACAATGGAAGAAAATATTTAATATTTAAAACAAGGACATTTTTCTGAGACAAAAAAAAAACCCCTGAATCTCCACATTAAGAGATCCCACTATGTACCTGGGAAAAATTGATATGTCCACTGTGAAATATAACCCAATAGGATAAATATTAAAGAAGAAAATCATTCCTTCTAGGCAGGTCACTTAGAGAATAAGAAGCTATTACACAGGAGGCAAAAATTGAGTAACATTGCAAGAAAGTGAAGGAAAAAATGCACCTTTATTAAAAGTTTGCATCAAGGAAACAGTTCAAGATTACTATTCCTCAGGGAACAAGAAGTTTAAAGATTTCTAATGATTAGAAAGGTTTTGAAAAATTACTTCCTGTGAGACAATATGCCCCTATTTTTCTGTGATCCATTAAAATTACTTTTTCCATTTTTAACTTGATAGAAAAAAATAGTTCATGGCATGTGAAAATTGTATCAAATTCAAATTTCCATGGCCATAACTAAATTTTTATAGGAACGCAGCCTCATCGTTGATTTTTGTATTGCCTATGGCTGCTTTTGTGCTACAGTGGCAGAGCTGGTAGTTATTATAGTGTTATGAACCATACCAGGATTGGCTCCAATGCATGTATAGATGTTTGAACCCTGCAGTCTTATGTTAACAGTTGATGGATGAAGTGTGGAGACTTAATCTAATTATGGCCTCTGGCATGTGGGCCTGGGGGGAGGTCATTAAGTCATGGGGTGGGGGTGGGGGGATGTTGTCCTCGGCAGGTCGTTCTTGGGAGGGGGCCGGTTATCTAGCCAAGCATGCTTCCTGCACATCTCTCTCTCTCTGCTTCCTGGCTCACGTGTGATTGTCCCTCTGCACATCCTCCATCAGAAGCCAGGCTAGTGGGGCCACCCAGGTTTTGCTGGTGAAACTGCAAACTATAAGCCAAAGTAAAGTTTCTCCCCTATTCCCATCAAGCAGGAAATTTCAGTTAAAGTCACACAACACACACACACACACACACACACACACATATTGATGACATGCAGACACCATATAATCCACAAAGCTTAAACTGCTTACTGTCTCACCTTTTACAGACAAGAAATTGCCAACCTTGGCAGAAAACCTGTCAAAGTCCAGCTCTGTCTCTGAGACTGTTCACTACACAAATTCTCAAAAGCGTGGAGAAACCTAAGCCCACAGGCAGCAAGACAAGGGGCAAGGCTTAGTAGCTTGTGTGGACAATGCGTGCTTAGGGAGGGGTATGGGGGGGAACGGTTGGGGCAAAAGGTATTGCAGGGAATGGTGGGAAAAGCTTACTCCTGCAGCATCTTTCAGTCTGCGGTCCATTTAAAGTTCCGTCTCCACCACAGCTGATTTAATTACCCTTTTAGTTGACCGATGCCCACTCCGTCAGCACGTGACCTTCCAAGTCCTTCCCTTTGGAGATGGCATTCCTGGTGGAGGGTGGTCTCGGGTCCAGCAGGCACCCTCTGGATACACGCATGTTTCTGCTATGGAAGGGCTAACTGGCTTTCTTCCTGGACCACTCACTTCTGAATCCAAGACTGGCCACATCTCGACTCTCAAGGTCATGTGCTGGCCCCTGGAGCTGACCTCTTGGGCCTGCCACCTCAGCCAATCACCTCTCAGCTGGCAATCTTCACCCATGTCTCTGTCAGATCATCCTCCTTCTCAGCCCCTTTTCACACCAGGGGGTCCTGTGCCCGCACATTCCATCAGGTACTGACCCTAACTGCTCCATTCTGCCACCATGGCTCCATGTTGCACACAGCATCCAGCCAAGGCCTAACATTGCAGAGGAAGCTCACGTTCTTGGTCCCACACAGATGGAACTGAACCTTCTTCGTGATAATGCAAGGAGAGGCTGGAATGCCTGCGTGTGTGTCCCAAGGGGAATGGTGGGCTTTGGCCTTTCTATTTGCATTCAAAATATATTTGCCTGCCTCCTGCATTCCAGACACTAAAGACATTCCTATTGGCACTGCAGGGGAGAACTTAGTACCACAAACCGCCTTTGCTGTAAGGCAATGAGTCTCATGGTACAGTTCCCA
This sequence comes from Sylvilagus floridanus, assembly GCA_949820135.1. Classification (NCBI taxonomy): domain Eukaryota; kingdom Metazoa; phylum Chordata; class Mammalia; order Lagomorpha; family Leporidae; genus Sylvilagus; species Sylvilagus floridanus. The sequence continues at coordinate 144,778,082 of OX463225.1, read as the reverse complement.
TAGACAGGAGAGTTCAATGAGAGTTAGCCTCTGAAATGATTAATTTCATGCCTACCTGACTGGGTAGACCACAAGACCCAGAAAAGTATTCTAAGTATTTCTATGGAGGGAGTTTTCCGGTTAGGTCAGTAGACTTTGAATGAAGCAGATCTCCCTCTGTAAAGGAGGTGAGCTCATGTAGTCAGCTGAAGCCCTTAATCCAGAAGCCTGAGCTCCCCCAAGGAGGCAGCAATGTGCCAGCAGGAACTCCATCAGCAACACCGGATCCCCCTGGATGTTTGAACCTCCTAGACTATCCCTGCAGATTCTGGACTTGCCAGCTTCCACAATCCTGTGAGCCATTTCCTTAAACACCTCTTCTCCACCTCCCCACCCCCCAACACACACACCCCCTGTTGGTTCTGTCTCTCTAGGGAATCCTGGCTACCACAGCCTCTCCATACAGATGAAACCATCAGGGTCTCTCATGCCCAGTTATTACACTCCAAAGACAGAGTCAGGGAAATCCAGAAAGTCCCTTCCCACCGAAGCTTTCGAGATGGATACTGTCTTCTCAAGACTCCCATTTGTTGGTCAGAACTAAACTGCTCCAGCCACTCCTTCTCTTAGCAGTCCTGCCATCCAGTCATGCCAGATGGATGCCTCTGGTGACTAGGGAGAAGGCTGTGTGCCTGGCTATGCAGCACGAAAATAAGGCACTAGAACACTTGGAAGTAGACCAAATCACACTAGAATTTGCACTTTGAGTAAGCAAATGCCATAACAAATACTGTATACTGGATGCCTTACATAGGAGATACTTATTTTCTCATAATTCTGGAAGCCAGGAGTCCAAGTTCAAGGTGCCTGGAGGGGGCTTTCTTCCCAAGTGATAGACAGTGGACTTCTCTGTGTGTCCTCATATGCACTTTTCTTTCTGCACACGTGGAGAGAAAGAGAAACCTCTCTGTTGTCTCTTCTTATAAATCATGGGGCTGGTACTGTGGCACAGCAGGTTAAACCCTAGTCTGCAGTGCCAGTATCCCATATGGGTGGCAGTTCAAGTCCTGGCCGCTCCACTTTCGATCCAATCCCTTGCTAATGTGCCTGGGAAAACAACGGAGGATGGCCCAAGTGTTTGGGTCCCTGAACCCATGTGGAAGACCTGGAAGAAGCTCCTGGCTCCTAACTTTTGCATCAGCTCATCTCTGGCCATTGCAGCCATTTAGGGGGTGAACCAGCAGATGGAGACCTCTCTCTCTCTCTCTCCCTCTCTCTTTCTCTCTCTCTGTAACTGTCTTTCAAATAGATAAAATATTTAAAAAATAAATATAGAGCAGCTCACTCTTATGATCTCATATAACCCTAATTATCTCCTAAAGGCCTCATCTCCAAATACCATCACAATGGGGTTGGAACTGCAACAATGAATTTCACAGGAGACACGTTCCCCCCATAACAGTGGGGTCTGCACCTTAGGAGAAAAGTTTGAAAGTGAAATTTGGGAAACTAGAGGATACAGATAAAGACGAGATGCAGGAAACACTGCATTTGAGTGAAGTCTGATTTTTGCCTTTTCTTGAACCAGCCCTGATGGCCACTACAGAAAGTAATCTCCAGCATCAGAGATCAAGTTTGTGCTCCAACTTTTTTTGAAAGTATAATTTCATTGTGCATATGCGATTAGTTCAAAAACAGCAAACCCATCATTGTTAAAACAAAGATTCATTGAGCTCAAATCTCTGGTTAATTTAGAGTTCCCACGGTTCTGCATGGGAAGATAGGGCCACTGATAAGCTATTTGTTAGAGCAATAGATGTGCAAGCCATGGCATAATCTCTAATTAGGACCTCAGCTACCAATGATGCTCTCAGTTTTGAGAGAAAATCATCTAAGGTCCAGTGCTTTTGAGATAAACAGGGTCTGCCAGCCTATTGCTTATGGCCTGAGTACCTGCAGGAACTGGAGAAATGCGGCCCCAGCAGCAACTGAGAAGTAGGAGTTCAGCTGATTTTCTCCCTGGCAGGAGTGAAAACAGCTTCCCATGGTTGAGGAATATAAAATGATAGTTCCTCAAGGTCAAGTGCATTTCCTGGACTCAGTCACAGCGATGCTGGCTACACTCTGGGCACCAACAGTTCCATTTTATTCACAAAGGCAGCTCTCAAAACAACTTGGCATGGGGGTTGTTGACAGCACCTCCTCTTATTCTAACTCCTCAGAATTTGTGAAGGGAAAGAACCATGAGGTCAGCACCTTTTATATCTTCAGAAAGCAATTAGTCCTTGTGGACAAAGACAAGGCTTCTAAAGTGCTTACAGGTATTGGGACAACAATTATTTTCTTCTTCGGCTTCTGAGAAGCTGCCTCTAAGTCTTCCACGGACCTGTGGAAGGCAACGATGATTTCGTGTGCGTGTGAACTTCACACTGCAATTAGTGCATAGAGGTGCAGCCAGGGTGGGAACTCATGAATGAAATATGTTTATTATTTTTTAAAGCAGTCAGTCCACCCCCGGGAGAAAATCAGGTTCAGGCTAGTTCTTCCCTTTCTGAGGCATTTCTATCAGAGGCTACTTTATTCTGTGGATGGAGGAAGGAGATAGGCAATTTTCAAAGTCCCATCACTGGGGCTGTGGCTCCACCGAGCAGAGAACACACTCGATACTGGTGAGGCAGTAACAGCCAGCATGCTTCACGGCTCTTTGCTGTCCAGTAAAAGGAAAAAGAGCGAAATTGGCATCTTCATCAGACACTCAGCTGCAACCTCTTCTGTTCTGTCCTCTGGAGAACGCATGTGCTTGACGGAAGGGGCTTCCTGCTAAATCAATGTGCAAGCCGACCACCTGGGCTAGTGATCTCCTGTCTAGAGAGCAACACCAGAATCCACTCGGAAAACAAGGCCCTGAGCTAGGAGGGGAAGGCACCTTTCCCACCTTCCTTTCCCACGTTTTACTCAGCCAGGACTCAAGAAAAACCTGGATGAGGGGCTGTGAGTGAGATACAACTTTTCCCTAAATACATGTTTTACCTCATGTTCTTTTCAAATCCATGGACTGTTGACTTCAGGTGAAATTCTGGCTACTCTTTCTGTTGGCATCAGCGAGATCTCGGGCTCTTATTCCCCAGTCACCTTGGGGGAGTTCTCCCTAAGCAGCGAGTCCTTGTGTATCTTACAAGGCCAGAGTCAGGGTTCTTTGGGGGCAACACTGGAAGAGGCCTGTCTACCTACTTCCGCTTCTTTCTCCCTCAAGAGGTAGACCTGGGCCCAGCACCCAGGGGTTGTCAACACAGAGTAGGGATGATCTATGGGAAAGATGATTCTGTCAACAGAAATGAAAGAAAACAATGAGAGAATGACTCTCCAGGAGTGAGATATTTATTTGGGAAAAGTAGAGCACTCAATGGGGATATACACACCGTAGAACCTGCAGGCATATTCAAAGTGTTTGAGCCAAGGGCAAGTGTTTAAAGGCTGGAGTGGGGAGGATCATACCCGATCTTGTGAAACAATGATCTTCCACCACAGTGCTTAACATCTGGGCTGAGGACGACCTGAGACTGCACTGACAGCTGCTGGCACGTGTCCTTGTGGAAGCATTTTCCGTGCAAGGTTGCAGCGGCCCCTGGGCCAGCTTGTGCTCCTAGTAGTCGTTTGTTTTGCCTACTTTCATGCGATCACGTATAAAAACTCTTCCTTCCTAACCTCCCAGCTTTATTTATTTATTTATTATTGCAGTTAAAACAAGTGACTAATCTTTTCTGAAAACTTTCGCATTCCTTTCACAGTTTGTATAACTGCTGGCGTGCTGGCACACTCTGGTGTTGGTGACTTTGACACTGCCCCCCACCAAGTGCTGGGAAGTGCTGTAGCCAATGTCTTCCCCCTGTGAGTCGCCCAGCTTGGTTCCAAATGAATCCTGTCTGGGCCACTTGTTCGTTAATAAACATATTAAATTCCATACCCTTACCTGCTTGGATCCTCACCGTAATGGATTTGAAACTTTACAGAGATCCCGGGGGAGGGACCAATCTGGAGCAAGCTTGTTTGGCAAATTAGCTTTTCATTAGCACTAGTGAGGTATCCTGGCACCAGGTGGGCTCATGCCCAGCCCCACAGAACCTCAGCCCACCCGGGGTCCCCCTGTCCTACCCTGGACAATACAATTGCACATCAGCAGCATCTAGAGCTATTCCTGCATCTTCCAGCTGCTCTGCCTGTTTTCATCAAACCCAGCGAAGGAGTTTGCTTAGCTCACCCGGGGCGCATCAGGGATTCCATGCCAAGGGTAACCAGGGTCACAGATACATTCCCTGCCCCTTGGTGGGTCAATACTGAGGCGCATTCTATACAGGTCTCCAGTGGGACCCAGAGAGGTGCCCAGTTGCCCACATGGGTCACCCACTCCTTGATCCACCCTTTATAAGGCCTGTCTCCCTCCCTCAGTTCTACTTGCTAGATCACTTCCCAAAAATACCACAGCGCCGAGCCCTGTTTCAAGGTCTAAGACAGTTAAGCCAAATGCCATCATCCTATTTCCTTCTACGGGAATCCTCTTGCCTTCACATCAAATGGAGGAAACCAGAAAACCTCTCGTGTGCTGCAGACTGCATCCTCAGTGGCCTGGGTGTGCCCTGCACCTGGGCTTCATCCTGAGTGTTAGTTCACTAGGCTACGTTTAGCCTCCTCGACAGCACGGACACAATCCAGAGTGCTCTGACTTGCTGCACTCTTCCCCTGAACTGAGAGGTGACTCCCTTCTGAAGGGAGCAGTCATGACATTTCTGGTTCATGCGTTTCCTGTTTCAACAAGGGGCTGGTTTTCTTCTGTTTCCATGGATGCAAGGAACTGAACCACGATTCTCAAGTCCAAGGCTCGCTCTACCCCACAGATCTGTATTTGGACATCCTGTATTTTCCTTACTATTTAAATCAAAGTTCGAATCCTGGCTGCTCAACTTTCAATGCAGCTCTCTGCTATGGCCTGGGAAGGCAGCAGAAGATGATCCAAGTCCTTGGGCCCCTGCACTCACTTGGGAGACCTAGAAGAAGCTCCTGCTTCAGATCAGCACAGCTCCTGCATTTTGGGCCATTTGGGGAGTGAACCAGCAGACGGAAGATTTCTCTTTGCCTCTCTGCCTCTCAAATAAAATAAATCGTTGAAAAAAATTGCACCCACGGTCTCTTGGGCCCCCTCTTCCTATCGAGGGCTGTGAATAGGCCCCTCTGGTCCTGAGGGTACACAGGTAGAGGAATCAGCACGCACTCACCACGTCACCACAGCTGCCGGGCATCATGGTCTCTGCTGACCCAGAGCTCAGGGAGCAGGATTCTGGGGCAGCCAGAGCATGGGGACTCCTTGTCTTCTTGGCTCCCCACTCTAGGGTGGGCACCATTCTATCCCTCCTCTCCTCCCAGAGCAACCCCAGCTTCAGGGGACTCTCTGGGCTCAGGGGCCTGACTTCTTATCCTCACAATTGTATTGTGCTTGATTGGGACCAGGGGTAACTAGTTGTACCCACTGACACAGTAACATCTCTTTCTCTTCGCTGCAGGAGAGGGTAAGCAGCAAACAACACTGCGCAGACAGCTTATTCTAATGCTGTCACCCATCACCCATCTCATTCTCTAAAAGGCAGGCAGAGAAAGACATACCCACCAGTTCCCACCTCTCCTACCACTTGGGGAGGGTATCTGTAAACAGACACTGGGGAGCGACCTCTCACTCCCTAACTCGTCTCACAGTGGACCATGCCCTGTCCCTTCAGAAAGCCATGTCTATGGGGCCTGGTGTTGCCACTCAGCAGGCTAAGCCACCACTTGTGAAACCACTATCCCATATCTGAGCGCTGGTTTGAGCACCTGCTATGTCTCTGTCCAGCTCCCTGCTACTGCACCTGGGAAAGCAGTGAAAGAGCCCAAGTACTTGTGTCCCTGCCACCCACGTGGGAGACCCAGATGGAGTTCCTGGCTCCTGGCTTCAGCCTGGCCCAGCCCTTATCATTGTGGCCATCTGGGGAGTGAACCAGCAGGTGGAAGATCTTTCTCCATGCCCCCCCCCATTACTCTGCTTTCCAAATAAATAAATATTTAAAAGAAAGCAAGAGTCAACACAGTTTTTGGGCTAAGACTGTAAGAATACAGACAATAAAAGCAAATTCTGACCCTTAATCCCACACATGCACTGTATTCCCCAAAACCCCAATTTCCAAGCAGGAACTTGACTTTCTGGAGATCCACTGCCCAAGCAACCACACACTGTTCATGATTTTCTACGGCGTCTTGTCTTTCCCCTTGGTTTTCTTTCTTTTTTTCTTAAAAGGTTTGTTTATTTATTGGAAAGTCAGAGAGACAGAGAGACAGAGAAAGGCAAAGGCAGAGGGGGAGAGAGAGATTGACCCTCTATTGGCATGTTTACTTCCAAAATAGATACAATGGCAAGGGCTTGGCCAGGCTGAACCCATGAGCCAGGAGCTTCATCTGGGTCTCTCATGTGGGTGCAGGGGCAAAAATATTTGGGTCATCTTCTACTGCTTTCCCAGGCACATGAACAGGACATGAGATCAGAAGAGGGCAGCTGTAACTCAGTCTGAATCACATAAGAGACACCAGCATGCAGACAGCGGTGAACCTGCTGTGCCACTGTGCCCGTCCCCTCCCTGATTTTCTCACTATCTAAACATGATCTGTGAGACAGAGCACTTGGAGGAGACTCATGCAAGAATGTTACATTCAACTATGCCGCGGACTGTCAGCTCGGAGACTTCACAGACCGAGGGAGAACAGGATGAAGGCGTCTAGGGAGACAAGGAATCGGCGAGGAAAATGACAGACAGACACTAGTGTAGTACTAATGCTGCTGCGTTTATTGTCTGTTAAGTCAGGGTTTTTATAGTAAAACTTCTAAAGCTTGAGGGAAAAACATCATTGATTAACAGAAGAGTAAAGGTTAACATGGTCAGAACAGTGCGGTAACAATGAGGGAATAGTGGTAACATTTTAACCGTATATAGGCCTCATTCACCCAGGTCACGTATGCCAGAAAGATATTCCTCTTCCCTGCCTTGTCACAATACACCACGGGATTCTGGACCTAGCTAACCTAGTCATAAAAGGCAATTGATCCCAACGCTGCCTTTTCCCGTCATGATTAACCCATATCATCATAGGCACCCGTGTAAGGAAGCGGATCTAACATGACAGAGGGATTCCCTCGCGGGGGAGTCCACCATCTACCATTAATTAGGTATTGTTCATATCCTCCGGGAAGAGTTCCTTTTGGGATTGTTGCTAACAATTCCTTTTGCTTTCAGTTTGGGTCTGAATGTGGATTCCCTATGAGCTGTTCGACCCGAGTTTCCTCAGGGTCATTCTTGCTTTCTTTTAGCAATTCCCGTTGCTCCATAGCGTCCAAGAAGTCTCCCAGAGTCCGATTGCTAAGGCTTCTTCCAGGAAGGCTTTTACAGCTGGCGGTGCAAACAGCATGATGTTCTGAATTGCTTCTTCAGGAATGTTAAAGGAACTGTTTGCTATGATAATGGGTTCCCGGTAATCCTATTGTTGTTCCGTGTCCATGGGGGCATGAGCCCAGATCAAATACAGGCAACAAAGGTAGATTGCAATCACTCCTAACATTATGTACAAAGGACAAAGCAAACGCAGGAACCAACACAGGAAGGGCTTTCGGCTTCCACTATGTAGAGACAAGATCATTATTGACCTTTGTCTCCACAGGAGGTGCTTGAGGCCCCTCTCCGAAGAGATCTCACCTCAGCCCTTCAGCCCGTGGAGGTCTCTGGCGCAGCTGTTTTTGCTACGCAGATGTTACCACAGCTGTAGGCGTAGCACAACTACACAGTGACAGCCAGGACAGGCTCTGGACAAGATTCTTGCCTATTTTGAGCTGAGTCTTCCATAGAGAAAGCCCAAGGGTACAAATGCTCCTCATTGCTGTCTTCCGTCTCCCCACCAGTCAGAACCTCTGGGTGAGCCTCTAGTTCCTGGCTACTGGCTTCTGATTTGCCCAGGCCTGGCCATTGCAGCCATTTGGGGGAATGAACCAGAAGATGGAATCCCTCTCTCTCTCACTCTTAATTATATCTTTCAAGTAAGTAAATAAATCTTTGATTAAAAAGAGGAATATCATGTAGATCTCTTCTGGAACAATCCTTTTACTATGTTCTCAGTTCTATTATTTATATTCAGTCAGTTTGATGCCTGGGTGACACAGCAGGACCAAAGAACCCTGAAAGGATCAAGTAGTGATCACAGTCAGACACAGAATGAGTTTCTGTGATGACCTCTAGACCATCAGGCTCCTATGCCAGAAAATGGTCTTCCTGAGACAGGAGCACTGTCTGCCTTGTGCAGTTCCTGTCCCCATGGCCTCTGCAAGTGATTCGGAGTAAGGAGTCACTGCCACCATCAAGACGTGTTGGACCTCTCCGCTACAGAGATGTCCACTTGCTCGGGAGGACGCCCAAAGATCCAGACTCCAGACGAGTTGATGTAAAAAACACGAGGTATTTATTGAACGTTTGCGCAAACGGGCCTCCACCTCAGGCGGTGAAGAGCCCTGAGCAGCAGTTTCACACAGCTTATATAGGCAACAGATTAGCATATTCTTAGGCGGGGAATGCTGTGGCGTTACAGGATTGGTCAGCTCAGAGGGTCCATTAGCATGTGGGGGGGGTGCTGACGGAGAATGCTGAGGGAGAGTGCTGAGGGAGAGTGCTGAGGTGGCACAGGATTGGCCGGTCACAGTGACGTCATAAGAGCGCGCCCAGAAACTCTCTGAAGGGAGGGGCAGTTCTGCTCTGGGTTCATCTAGAGTTCAAAAAGAGAAGGGAGGGGCAGCTCCCCTCTGGGCATGCTCAGAGGCTTCCCGAAGGGGCGGGGCAGCTCCCCTCTGGGCATGCTCAGAGGCTTCCCGAAGGGGCGGGGCGGCTCCCCTCCGGGCGCGGTCCCTTTGCACCAGCGCCTGTGGCCTTGTTGGGCGCCCTGAGGAGACCCAACGATCACCCGCGGCCGGGGCGTCCTGAGGACGACTCGGGAGCGGGGAGATCCCTCGGCCGCCGGCCAAGGGTGAGGAGTCTGGTCTTGGGCCTGCGCAGACTCCACGATCATGCGGAGCCGGAGCGTTGCCACGGCAACCTGCGGCCGCGGAGCCCCGACGACGACCTGGGGGTGAAGCAGCCCCACCACTGCAGAGTGGCCCCGCCACACACGGGGTCAGTGTGGGCTGGGACGACGCTGCCACTGCCCGCGGGCCGCCGGACGAGGGGGCGTGGGGCCCAGGGCTGTCACAGGGCCCGGTGCCTCTCCTCGTAAGGGTCCTTCAGACGCATGGCAGAAAACCCAGTGGAAAAAGAACATAGGGTACTCACAACAAAATGATGAAATTTTTAAAAATGAAGCTCTAAACCATCCCTTATCCATAATAACTGAATGTCAACAGACAACATTACCCAGTTACAAGATACAGACAGGATGACTGGATGAAAACCAAGAGCCAACCACAAGTCGCCTACAAGAAATGTTGGACCTCTCAGTTGCAGAGATGCCCACTTACTCGGGAGGACGCCCAAAGATCCAGACTCCAGACGAGATGCAAAAAGCACGAGGATTTTATTGAATGTTTGTGCAAACGGGCCCCCACCTCAGTCGATGAGGAGCCCTGAGCGGCAGTTTCACACAGCTTATATAGGCAACAAATTAGCATATTCCTAATGCGCATGCATAAAATGCGGGCGGAGAGTGCAGGCGGGGAATGCAGAGGTGTTACAGAATTGGTCAGTACAGAGGGGCCATTAGCATATGGGAGAGTGCTGAGGAAGAGTGCTGAGGAAGAATGCTGAGGGAGAGTGCTGAGGTGGCATGGGATTGGCTGGTCCCAGTGACATCATAAGTGCGCACCTAGAGGTTCTCCGAAGGGGAGGGGCAGCTCCGCTCTGGGCGAGCCTGGAGATTCTCTGAAGGGGATTGACTATTCCTCCCCAGAGAATGTCCTGCCCGCTAGTCTCTGGGGAACATCTAACCTCTTAAGAAGCTCCTGATATTTGCCCAGGCCTAGTTTCTTGTCCCTCCTCCCGTAAGGGTCCTTCAGAAATACATCAGTAAAGACAGAGACTGAAGGGGAAAGGAGGGGAAAAGATGCTTCATGCTAATGGATACTAGATGTGAGCCCTGCACCCATGTGGGAGGCCTGGATAAACTCCTGGCTTCAGATCAGCCCAGAGCAAGGCATTGAGGCCATGTCAGTGGTGAACCAGCAGATGGAAGCCCTTTTCTCTGTCTCTCCTTCTCTCTGTAGTCTAACCCTCAAATAAATAAATTAATTAATCACCAAAAAATAAGTAAAGATGATGAGGATAGTGAGAAATGTGCACCACACAGTGAATGACTCTAAACCCCGGGCAGAGCTGGCTTGGGCCCAGCAACCTCTCAGGGAAGAGATGAGTGAACTAGTGTGGCCCAGGGGAAAGACACCACCCTGCTGCTTCTTCTTCTTTTAATAATTATTTTATTTATTTGAAAGACAGAGTTACACAGAGAGGTAGAGCCAGAGAGAGAGAGAGAGAGGTCTACCATTCCTTGGTTCATTAGCTAAATGAACACGATGGCCAGAACTGAGCTGATCCGAAGCCAGGAGCCAGGAACTTCTGCCAGGTCTCCAAAACCGGGGCAGGGGCCCAAGGACTTGGATCATCCTCTACTCCTTCCCAGGCCCCAGCAGAGAGCTGCATAGCCATTGCAGTAGCTCCCATGGAGGTCAGGGCTGCAGGCTGGGGCTATAACCCACTGTGCCACCTTCACCCCTACCCTGCCCTTCTGTGCACGCCCTGTACCCTCCACGCTGCAGCTCCTGGCTCCTCTCCTTAATGTGACTGCGCCAGCTCCAGGGCCTATGAGCCCAAGACAGTGCGGGATGACCAGCAGCCACCTTCACCTCACTTCCTTAACTGCACCTTAACCCTCAGAGACTTCTGCCAGCAACAAAGTTATAAACTACAAGCCCCCACGCAGGAGGCAAGGCCCCCTCTCTCTAAGAAAAGACAGCAGGATTCGAGCTCCTGGGGTCTGGTAAGTTTCAAGTCAGTTTGTCTACACAGCACAGGAAACGCCGTGGTCCGGCCTGTGCTGGGTCCTGGTGGGCTAAGCCTCTGGCTGCAGGGCCGGCTTCCCCCATGGGCGCTGGGTCCTGTCCCGGAGCCCCTGTTTGGTTCTGGCTCTCTCCTAATGGGCTGGGGAAGCCCTGCAAGATGGCCCGGGGGCTTGGGGCCTGCTCCTGCCTGGGAGACCCCTTGTAGTGGCCATCTGGAGAGCGAACCAGAGCATGGAAGCCCTTTCTCTCTGCCTCTCCCCTCTCTGTAATTCCCTCTCTCCAATGAATAAACACAACAGGAAGAATGAAAGCCTGGAGCTGAACACAGCAGGAGGCTGTGGTCTGGAGAGCACCCCTGCCCCTGCCGCCCGGGCTCCACAGCCCGCGGCCTCCTCCAGGGGGCCCGGCCCTTCCCGCCCTCCCGGGCGCTGTGGGCGCGGCGCCCGCATCCTCCTCCCGAGGAGCTGCGTCCTGAGCCTGGGGCCGGCGCCCGTCCTCCGGGAACCCTGTCCCTGGGCGCGGGTCCGCCCCGCGTGCGCGTGTCCCTTTCTCTCCTCTGACTCCGGTTCCGGGAGGCGGCCCTCAGTGCCCCGCAGCGCCGTCCCCGCTCCGGAGCCCTGGCGCGGGGTCCCCATGGTCCACAGCTCTGGTCTCTGAAGCGGGGTCCGCACCCGGGTTCCCAGGCCCTCGGTGGCCTGCAGGCCGGGCTGGGGGTCGTGATGGCGCCTCGGGCGCAGGGGCCTGGGCTTCGCGCGGGGCTGAGGGACGCGGGGTGGGTGGGCGGGGCTTGCGGAGGGCGGGGCAGCGCCGGGCCGCGCGGCGGTGGGCGTGGCCTGGGGAGCCCACGGTCTGGTGCGGGGTGGTCCCGCGTGTCCGCGGCCCCGCCCTTCCCAGCTGCGTGGGCGCTGACGGAGGAGCGGGTCGTGGCGCTGTGGCCTGTGGGGTCTCCCCTCTGTGGATTTACTGATCGCTCTGCCACCTGGCGCTCCGGCTTCCCTTCTTCTCTCTGGGATCCCGACCCTTCCTCCCCTGTCCGTGGACCACTCTTCCCGGGGTCCCTCTGGCCGGATCCTGAGGGAGCAGCAGAGTCCGGAGGAGAGACCAGCATTGCCCTGGGGGAGCTCTTTGTGTCCCCTGGGCCCTGGCCCCTCGCTGAGCTGCTGTTGCTGTCAGGCTGTGGCGCCCTGAACTCCAGCGTGTGTGTGTGTGTGTGTGTAGGCATGCGCGTCCACGCACTTTCCTCACGGAAATGTATTGATTAGGAAGTCGTTAGTCCCTGACCCCAATCACCAGTGCCGTAAACCACAGCATGTGTCCCATTATTTCCCTGTTGCATGCGTTGATTGGGGAGTTGGGATCACACGTGGGGACTTAACCCACTGCCCTGCCCTGCCGGTGGTAATGTTGTTAAAGACGCAGGTGCAGAGCACAGTGCAGAGGCAGGCTGGAGCCATGAGTGAGGAAGCTGCTGGAGGCTGTATTTAAAAGCCTGCAATGGCCAGCGCCAAGCTCACTAGGCTAATCCTCCTCTTGTGGCGCCGGCACCCGGGTTCTAGGCTGGGTCTGGGCGTCCGATTCTGTCCTGGTCGCTCCTCTTCCAGTCCAGCTCTCTGTTGTGGGCCTGGAGGGCAGTGGAGGATGGCCCAGGTGCTTGGGCCCTGCACCCCATGGGAGACCAGAAGCACCTGGCTCCTGGCATCAGATCAGCCGCAGCGGCCATTGTGGTGTGAATCAACGGAAAAGGAAGAACTTTCTCTGTCTCTCTCACTCTCACTGTCCACTCTGCCTGTCAAAAAATTATAATTAATAAATAAAATTTAAAGAAGAATAAAAATTCTCTAACAAAAGAGCCTGCTACATGTTCTCAGGGCATTTCCTGGGGACCCGATGTGCAGGGTGCAGAGACGTCCCTCTGAGGTCCAGGGTGCATACCCGCCCTTTGGGGGCCGCCTCTGCCCGCTCACCTCATCTGCTGCTGTCCGGAGAGCCCTCTCAGAAGGTGGAGGAGTGACCCCAAGTGCCCACGGGGAACCTCAGCTTCCCAGAGTTTCATGGAGGTTGCTAGGGCTGGGTGCTTAGAAAATGCAATGTAGTGTGCTGTTCCTGTGGTTTTCTGTGGCCTCCAGGACTGGGTTAGACCTGGGCCTGGAGAGGGATGGGGGAGGGGAAACCCAGCTGACAGCAGGCATGGAGTCCCTGTGTCTCTGGGGCTGTCCTGGAGTGCAGAGGGCAGGGAGGGGCATGCTCATCAGGAGAATCCTGGAGGCCTGGGAAGAGCCCTCAGCACACAGCTGCCTCAGAGAGAACCGCTGGGCTCTCCCCTCTCTGTTTCTTGCTAGGCAGGGAACAGAATTGGAGTCTGGCTGAGCTTGTCTGACATCTGCTGTGTGAAGGTGACAGTCATTGCACAGAGGATCTTCAGGGACCCAGTGCACCAGGAACTGGAGACAGGAAGGAGACCCGAGTGCACTCACACAGACCAGCAGGCACTGCAGCCCCCAGTTGGAGGACACGTGAGCCCACCCTGAGAGACAGACCCTGGGCTGCACAGGTGACACCACTGGCCCTGGGAACTAGACACTGCCCGTGCACAGGGTTCTGCTGTCCCTGGGCACTGTGAGGATCTTGAGATGGGCTAGAATTATGTTCCAGGGGCCAGCATGGATTTTCCCGGTGCCTGCTCGGTGGGTCTCTCCTTTCACATCAAGAGCTGGTGTCACTGTGTCAGAAAGCCAGTCCATGGAGATCTTCCTACGTGTTGGAGCCAGGGAAACCAAGAAAACGGGTGTGGGGCCCTCAGTGTTCAGAACGTAGGACGTTCATCACACATGGGAAGGGGTTTTTCCTTGGTTGGACAAAGCGCCCTGAGGTGGCCACCTCTGCAGGAGGCCTTCTGCAGACAAGTAGAAATACAACCCCAAAGGTGCCCAGCCTCCCCGCACATATGTCTGTGAACAACCCGTCCCCAGAATATCAAGTGCTTGGGTTCCTGCCACCCACACAGGGAGACCTGGATTGAATTCCCTGCTCCTGACTTTGGCCTCAGTCCAGCCAGGCAGGTGCGCACATTCGTGGACTGAAATGGATGGTGGAAGTACTCTCTGTGTCTCTCACTATCAAGCAAAGTTTTCCTGTGATGGAGCAGTGGTTTACTAGGCTAAGCATTCGCCTGGAATGCCGGCATCCTATATGGACACCTGTTCGAGTCCTGGTCTCGTCCTCTGATCCAGCTCTCTGCTATGGCATGGGAAAGCAGTGGAAGACGCTCCAAGTCCTTGGGCTCCTGCACACATGTGGGAGACACAGAAAAAACTACTGGTTTATGGCTTCAGATCGTCCCAGCTCTGGCCTTGTTTCCAATTGAGAAGTGAACCAGTGAATGGAAGGCCTTCTCTCTGTCTCTGCCTCTCCATGATAACTCTCTTTGGTTCAAACTCTGCCATCTGAGCCCAAGAGGGTGGCAGCATTATCCCAAACATTTCCGGAGCCTCTACTGCTGGTCAGTGCAGTGCCCCATGGCTTCTGTCTTGCCTGTCAGCCTCGGGGAACAGGTGCAGGAGCCCTGATTATCTTGGAATCCCCTTCAGGGTCACCTTCATTCTTCTTGACAAAAGCTGCATATTGTCAACTGATGCACTGCATTACTCCGTCCTTTCCATCCAGGAAGGCCATCAGCCCACTTTCATTTCAACACCATTCTGCTCACCCTTGGTTAAACCTGCTGATTCTGTCCATGTCATACATGCATCTTTTTCAAGGCACAGTCTAGCCACACCCTGGTGTTCTCTTCCAGAACACATTTCATTGGTTGCAATATGGATAGACCCAACTTTCCAAATCTTCAAATTCTAGTTTCTTTTGTTCAGAATTCCCAGAAATTAGATTCTCTTTTTGGACGTTACTATAAAGGGTCAGATGACCATTGGCCAGTGCTGTGACGGAGAAGCCCAAGTCCCCACCTGCAGTGTCGGCATCACGTATGGGCACCAGTTCAAGTCAAAGCTGCTCTACTTCTTATCCAACTCCATGCTAAGGTGCCTGGAAATTAAGTGGAATTTGGACCACTTGCTCGGGCCCCCACACACACCTGAAGGAGCTCCTGGCTCCTGGCTTTGGCCTGACCCTGCCCTAGCTATTGGGGATTGACCCAGCAGATGAAAATCTCTCTCCCAGTATGTCTGTATCTCTCCCTTTCAAATAAATTCTTTTGCAGCACTGCCAGAAGGCAAGCCCCAGAATCAGCACTTTAATTTACCTCCATTTAATATCCAGTTTCACTCCTGGCAAGTTATACCTTCAAGAAAACATGCCAGAAACCAAGTTCCCTGCCTCTTACAAAGAAGGTTCACCTTGTTCCTGGTCTTCCATCACATCTATTCCTCATTTCCACTGCAGACCTCACCAGGATCCCCATTCCCATCCATAGCTCAGTGTGCATCTGCAAACGCCTCCAGTGGGGACTTGTTCCCCAGGGGTAAAGCTCCTTCTGTCCTTGCAGGAATTCATTAGACCTGCTCCCAAGTCTCAGGATGATAATCTGTGTCAGGTGAGACCCTGCAAGGACTTATGGAATATGGACAGTTGTCCATGAAGCTCTGTATCAGATGGGGTCTGGGATCACTTGCAGGCACTAAAGTCACCGTTGCTAAAGTCCTGTACATAAATGCAGTAGCATTCGCATTGGACCAAATATTCTCCCGTATGCTTTCAGTTGTCCCTAGATATCTTATAATACCTAAAGAGACTGTGATGTAAATGGTATACTGTGTGTAGAATAATTCAGGAGGAAAAAGATGGTATACGGACAGTACAGATGCATTCTTTTTCAATTTCCAAAATCACTGCGAATGTTATCTGCACTTGTGGTCCCGTGGATCCCAAGGGCATCATGGGATAAGGCACTGTGTCATGTGGTCATGTAGGCTAGGAAGTCCCAAGACCTGGTGGCAGATGGCTGGCCTTCCAGGAGAGACACTTTGATTCTGGCCTGGAGTCCAAAGTGCAGGAATGGAAATATTCAAGGCAGCCAGGAGGGTTCCCTGACTTTGCAGGCGTTCGGGGAGTGAACCAGTAGATGGAAGGTATTTCTCTCTCTCTCTCTCCACCCAGCACTACCACCTCCCTCTCCCTTTTCTCCCACTGTTCATCCTCTGCCTCTTCACTGTAATGCTGCTTTTCAATGATTTTTTTTTAAGAAGGCAGGTGCTGACATTGTGGGACCATGGGTAAAGCCATCAGTATGACAGAGGTATCCGTGTCAGAGTGCCCGGTTCAAGACCCAGATGCCTCTAAGCCATATTTCCTGTAGTAATGGGAGGCAGCAGATGGCTTAAGTTGTTGGATTCCTTACTTCAGCCTGGCTTAGCCGTGGCTGCCGTGGGTATTTGAGACGTGAATCAGATGGGACATCTCTGTGTGTGTTTCATTCTATCTAGCTCTCTCTCTCTCTTGTGTTTGCCTTGCAGAAAAATAAATAAATCTCCTTAAAAATTGGAAAACCTGGTTCTGGCACTGTGGTCTAGTGGGCTACGCCTCCACCTACAGTGCCTGCTTCCCATGTGGACTCTGGTTCAAGACCCGACTGCTCCTCCTCTGATCCGGCTCTCTCCTATAGCTTGAGAAAAGCAGTCTACTTCATAAATAAATAAATAAATAAATAGAGAGAAGGAGAGAGAGAGATACAAGGGTAAAAAATATGCACACCCAATATGGGATGCAATGTGTTATAACACTGAAATTTTAAAAAATCCAAGTGATAGAGAAAAAATTCAGTGGTATGGGCTAACACGATATTTGGAATAACATTCCACGTTGGGGTGAGAATGCTTTTGAACTACAGGATGCCAGGATCCAGTCTTCAGGAAGAATTCTATTAGAAATCTAGTATTAAACTTGAATATAATAACTGACCCAGGCATGAATGGTTAATGCATGGTAACATTTGAAAGGAAGGCCATTATCAAACAGGATATTTATACATCCTCCAAGCAGCACTCTCCAAAGTTTTTTATTTCAACTCTGAAATTTTATTATCCAAAGTGTATGATTCTTATACAGAACAAAAGTAAAAGCAGGTAGGAAAATCAGCAAAGAGTTTGTAAAATTTCTGCAGAGAGTTTCACCTAAGTTAGGGCTGGTGAAAGTGGTATCCAAGGTAAAACCTAGGTGACTGCTGATCTGTCTCTTGGCCTAAATTACCAGGCGTTTGTTCTGGAGGCACTGAATACGTTGTCGTCATCACTGGTTAGTTGTTTAGAACCAATTCGAGTTGTCAAACAAAGCAACAAAAAGTTTACATTTTTCTGTTGTTGCATTGTGGCATTTTACTGAAGCGGCATTTATTTTTTCTTCTTAGTAATTTCTTTTCCTTTTGAAATTTTTCATTTCTTTTTAGCATTTATTATTTAAAAAGATAATTAACTGAAATGGCATTGTACATTGTTTCCTTAGTATTGCTTTTTTTGTTTCAAGTTTTAAATTGTTGCAAAGTTGTAATTATTTGGCATTTTTTCCATAAATGAAACAGTGAATAGGAATGACATTTTACACTTGTTCTGAATAATTGTTTTTCTTTTTTATCATTTGTAAAGTATAATCATTTTTAAATTTAAAATTTTTTGCATTTTTGTATTTACAAAAACACTGAACTGAAATGGAATTTTACTTTTATTTGGTGAGTTCCAATTTTTTAAAAAATTATAATTTATCTATATTTCTTACATTTCCCTATTTAAAAAGTTACTAAAATGAAGTGGCATTTTAATTTTCCTATTAGTATTTTCCTATTTTTTGTTTTTTTATTGTTTTTAAAGTTTTTAAAATTTTTAATTTTAATTTTTTCTGTATTTTACTTTCAAAAACACTTAAATAACATTTTTTCTAATTTTTTTCTTTTAAATTTTTTAACAGATTTTAAATTTTTAAGTTTGTAAATATTTTTCCTTTTTAAAAAAACAATGCAGTACCATTTTTCTTTTCTATTTTTACCTTAACTTTTTTTTACTTTTTAAATTTTTAACTTTTTTTGGAATTTTTCTTTTTCAAAACACTTAACTGAAACAGAGAATACATATTGCGATCTGAATCAAAATGTTTGAGATCCCAGTTACACCCCAGGACACTGGAGACACTTCTGGGCCTGGACAGCGATATCTGAATGAGAAGGTGTAGATTTCAGGATGCCCAAGATGTGCTGGCAGGATGTCTAAGGCAGCTGTCACACCGAGAGGAGGCACACTCAGGTGCAAACATCATTCCCTCCCTAGGATCCCAATTTTCATGAAGGAAAACAATTGTCTTTATCACAGGCATGAAAACAGTGGAAGTAAGAATGGTAGCTGTGAGAAACCGGTCCACCACAGGACAGTGGTGCCATTGGCTCGGTTTGTTCTTTGACCAGGAACACCTACTAAGCAGCGGGCATCCAGCATCTGCGAGAACTCAGTTTTCCATGACAGGGGGCAGGCATATGGCCCCTCCTCGTCCTGCAGCTGCCTCAGGCCGGCAGGAACACGGCCTTGCTGTTTGCTGGGGCTCTGGATGCCTTGGCCCATGTCCTGCATCAGGAGCCCCCAGTTCTCCTGCAACACTGAGTGGAGTTGGCAGGACCAGCAGCTGTAGGAGATGAGCGTCCTCGTGATGAGGTCCTGCCCGCATCTGCGCTGCCTGACCATGGATGTGGAGAGAGGAGTGTTCAGAGAGGTGTCCGGTTCCTTGATGCAGGCTCAGTCCACCTCGCCCGCCTGGGCCCCTCCTGGCCACACTGCTGCATTCATCACCATGAACTTGCTGTTATCACGCCCATCCACGGCCACCTCCTGGGTTCATGACCAGACCTCCGCCACGGCCGCTGCTCACTCCCTTTTTGCTCAGGCTCTGAGGGGTCACCCTCTCCGCAGTTGTTAGGAATACCGAGGACGGAGCGCATCTTTAGGATGTACAGATCCACAGACAGCTTTCACCCACTGACCGATGCCAGGGTCAGGGGACCTGATGGGCACACAAGATGTTCTCTGCCTCCTGCGGGGATGTGGGAGGGAGCACACAGCATTCCCTGCATCGGGTGCTTGGCCAGAGAGTGAGGCTGAGTGGAAAATTGAGGAAAGCATCAGAGATTTTCAGGATGCAGACCCTGAGCCAGACACCTGGCCTGCCGCCTTCACACAGTCAGCGTTCCCATCATGGAAGACAGCAGAAGGGGGAGATGGTTGGGGTTCAAAAGCAGGAAGGAGACCCTTCCTGTCCTTTTGAGCCCCAAAGTCTCCTCCTCCTGCTGTCCTCCATGCGGAACGCTGGCTGTGTGAAGGGGAGGGCCAGTTGTCTGGGTCAGGGTCCACGTCCTGAGGAGTCTGATCCTCTCCTCTGCTCACATGCAGCCTTGTGTGCAGGGCGCTGTGTCTCTGAACTGCCCACACCGAGCTCGCCCCATCCAAAGGCAGTGTGTGCCCAGGGTCCTGTGCTGTCTGCTTCCAGCTCCTTCTGACCTCCGATCGCTACAGGAGGCAGTTGGAGAGGGCCAGGTGGTGTTCTCTCCAGAGCAGCTGTGGATTCAGGCCTGGGTCTCCTTCGGTGTTTACTCGGGTTGGAGGTGGAAGGCTGTGCCAGCTCTCAGGGATCAGCCTAGTGGATAACAATAGCCGAGGGCACTTCATGGTGATGAAATTGCGTTCTTGGTGTTCTGGTTGCTGTTGAAGCGGAGCTCCTGTGTTAGATGTTTTGAAGAGGTGGGGATGTTACAATCAGCACCACTGTTCTGTACTTCCAACTGTACTTGGGATCTGAAAGAAGGAGAGAAGAAAAATCAAAGGAGAGCTGGGTCAGGTCCAGGTGAGAGCTGAGCCTGCATCTGGGCTACAGTGGGGAGAGGAGGGGCAAACTCAATTCTAGTGGGGAGACTGGCTGAAGGGGAGCCCTGGGCTGCTGAGAGGGAAGTGGCAGCCAAATGAGCAGAGTCCTGCCCTGAACTCCAGCCCAGCTCTGCAGTGCTGGGGAACCAGAGACCTTGACCTCTCCTAACCAGGAGTGCGTGAAGTCACCCCAGGTCCTCCTGCTCTCTGTTCAAGTAGAAATGGATTAGTTTTCTGCAGTAAGCAAAGAGAGCCGGGAGTGTAACCACAGCACAACTCATGTCAATAGAACAGACACCAGGTTTCTCTGAAGATGATTCCACATCTAGTTACACCTAGGACCATTCTGCTGTGTGCCTAATAGCTCACTCACTCAACTCTGAAGGGAACATTCACTTTAAAACAGGCACTCTGTAGTCATCCGAGAGTTCCCCATTTTTTTTTTCACTTCCCCTAAGAAATTTTCTTTTTGAGAGTATCCTGTTTGTATACCGCTCAGAGGGAAGGACAAAAATGGGAGAATGAGACCTAAGAATCTGCATTGGAAATGGGCCTAGGAATACAATCAGATAAAATCTGATTGTTCAATGTATATTTCTCAACCCAATAGAGGACTTGCAATCAAGTGAGTGGATGGTGAACAGCATGTTTTAGTGAGAGAAGTTCAACTTTAAACATTTTCACTTGACTATGAGGGGAGGTATCCTATTTTGTGGGTCAGGTTTCTACATGACAAGGATTTCTTCCTGTATCTTCTATTTCAAATTATTGATGCAAACAGAGAGGTTACACTTCTACCCTATCTGAACCAACAGATCTGAGCTATAATCTGTGCGCAGTGTAAGAAGGAATAAGTAAGTACATCTAAGACACACACACAGGATTACCTCTGTCTAGGCGTGAAGGCCCAGGAATCTGAAGGTCAGTGCCCACATGTTGGCCTGTGGTTTGTCCTTCATCTCCTGGCCAAGGAATCGGCATGCGATTTTCCTCTTCTTGGGCTGTGCTTTGCCCTTCATCTCCTGGCCAGGGAATCGGCAGGCCAGTTCCCATTTCCTGGGCTTCTGTTTTCCTTTGATAACACTTGCTTTTGGGGTACTTGGCACATCGCTGGGCCTGATGCTGTGACTCTCACACATGCTGGTGATGGGATCTTGGTGAGGACCTCCCTCCAGCTGGGAATGGGTCTTCCTCTCAGGGGCAGCACCAAAACTCAGTTCTGAAATAGAAGCACAGCCGTCAGGACTGGTATTCATGCTATCTCTCTGGCAGTCAGGCCTGCAGCAGAGGGACAACAAGTCAGGAAAGGGGCCCTGGACAGTCATGTCCAAAGTGGGAGATGAAATCTGCACAGACACTAAAATGTGTTCATTTGGGTTGATTTCATACATATTCACTGATGATTTATCACTAGGCAAAAGTAATAAACATGGCTCAGATGATCACAATATTCAACAAAGTTGGACTAATAAAACACACAGCTCTTAAGCTTTTAAGGCACAGAACCCACACTGGATATCTGTTGAAGGTTTAGGGGGATGGAGCAGGATCATCAAACCTGGAGGGCATTGTAATGAGAGACAAGGACAGGACACCACTAACAGCTCGAATGGACACACCTAGCACAAGAACACATGCATTTCATACATGCACATGCTTTGCTGAACATACACCAGGCACATCTACTCATAGGGTATATGCCTTCAGTGCATGTCATCTGGATAATTATATATATGATGTGGCCATCACGTTTCTGGACAGTTGAAGTGGGAACCCAGTTTCAGGCACCTGAAGAATGGAGAGACACACTAAGGTGAAACACAAAAGTCAGGAAGAAATCCCAGGCGGGAGGTAAGGCATTGCTTTGGCCCAGCACACACATCTCCCTCCTGAGACTGTGTCTGTGCACCTGCCACCTCCTCATGACTGCACAGCCCTGGCATGGGGTGTTTCTGAGACAAAGCCACACAACCTTGGTCTGTGGCAAAGACAAGTTCAAGGCCTCACTGGGATCCTGAGTGCATTAAAAAGCCTGAGGTGAGAGACCAGGGACTTTCAGGCCATGGGGCACTCCTGAGCTGCAGTTCTATCTGAGAACCTCAATGAGGTGCTGACGCTGCTCAGGGACAAAACACGCCAACGTCTTCCTAGTGGGAGATGTTGTGCAGGGTCTTTAGAAGTTCTTGTTCGCAGCCTTGAACTTTTCTACTGATATTTGAAATTCTCTCAATATAATTTGCTTCAGAAGAAAAATTTTACGTGTGAACATCCATACCAGCCACATCGCTAGCATGTCTGCTGAAAACAAGTGGACTGAGTCTACAGACAACGGGCACGCAAAGGAGTGGTCTATGACTGCAATGCACACAAGGTGTGGTGATCTGAACTTGGAGAGTGACCTTCTTGAGCCTCAGCATCCTCGCCCCAAGGTGGGGACAGAATCTCCACCAGGAGAGGTCCAGTGAGGGTAGCATGGATCATGACAGCACAGGGTCTAGCACATCACAGATGCCCATGAGTGTGGCTTTCATAGCTGGGTGTAAATCACTGTGACCTGGGATGACTCTGCACATGCCTGTACCTCTGTACAGAGGAAAAGCGCACGGTCTCACCAAGAAATGGTACCTGTTGATCTATAGCATCGGGGGGACAACTGTCATTGCCAATTCTACTGCAGAACATTGAGAAACAGGGAAGGGCATCAGGATTTCTTGATTTTCCTACAGAATGATTTGATGAGTGAAGCTGCCTCAAACCCCAAAGATTCCTCCTGAGTGAAAGTGTAAAACCTCATTGAAGCCCAGATTCAAGAAATTTGGACTTTTCTCTGCCCCCTATGAAGCCATACTCCAGGGCTCCTACTGCACAAGAGGCACTCTAGCTGTGATGATGTGAGTGAAACCTCAGCCTCACTCAGATCAATCAATAGATTCCTGTCCTGCTGAAGGTTATGGAGGCTTTCATGAGAAAAAAATGCTGAGTTTAGACACTGGATTAAAACTACAGACCACATATGAGCACAAATTAGTGCTGTTAAGCAGAAGATGAAAACCACACCATGGACACAGGTGGAGGACTGGACTGCTGTGCTTAGCACCAAGCTGCTTCAGAGAAAACAGAGAATCTGCCTACCAAGGATACCTAGTATCAGATAACTAAGGAAACATTGTACAGACTCCAAAGCTTTAAGCCTGAGAAGTTTGGAGGATGCTGTTTACAACTGCAACTGTTGTTAAATTTAAGGTGCTTGCTTTGGCAGCACAATTACTAAAATATACTAAAATTAAGAACATCACAGTGACTTGTTAAAGAAGCCTCTCCAAGAGAGATTGGTGGTGGCTCGGTGTTTGCCGTCATGCTTTCCCATCCCCTCCTTCCCTGTCTTGACATCACAAGCTGCACCTTGAAAGTAGGCATGGTGACAGCCAAGGGTTTCCCCTGTTTGATGACTATGAACAAACTCCATCCAAGAGCCACATCCAGACTAAGTCCCCAGGGCCTGAGAGCACAGTGGTCTGTCTCACCCAACACAGGTGCAGCAACCCAAGCAGACAGAGGCCACCTGGGAGAGCAGAGGAGTGTTCCCCTTCACAATGGAGGACTCACTCTCTACAACAAGAGCAGAGCAGACAGGCTGTTTCTCCAGTGAGGACCAGGTGCTCCTAGAATGGGACCAGTCAGAAGCTTCCAGAAGAAGTGCAGAAGTCAAATACGTACCGTGAGAGTCTTGTGAGACGTCTTGATCTTCAAATTCTGGAATCTCCATGGTGAGACTGGAGGGAGGGAAAGGTGGGTGAGACACATAAAGATAACAGAAAGCCCCTTTCCAATCTGTTTCTAAGAGGAGGCTTCCAGAAGTGGCTGGGCTGAGCGATGGTCCACCCACACCTTTTTCCCTATCTGGAGGAGACTGGCTACTAATTTCCTAGTAGTCCATGCTACACTGTCTGCTCTGCCTCTGAGTTACCTGGAAGTGTATGACACATCTTGCTCCTGTAACTCCACTTCATGATATTGATTTTCTGCAAACAAATTCAGAGAGATTCACCATGTTAAGCAGGTATTTGGGTCAGATATGGGTATCCAATGGCCACTACTACCAAGGGGACAGAGTGTTCTGGTGTGAGAACAGGAGACTCTGACAGAAATCCTCCAGGAGGACTAAGTCGACATCAGGAGATGGGCTTGGTGAGCCATCCTGGGCCAGGGGTCAAATCTCCCTGTTCACAGTTGGATCACCATCTCAATAGCCTCTGTCCAGAACCCTTAGAAACAGCCTGCAATGGTCCTCAGGGGTTCTAAGCTCACAGCCCAAGAACTTTCTAGGAGGCAAACTGCAGGCGTCTGGCTGCTCTCATTGAAGGACCAGGTTGCTGACTGTGGAGGGGAGGTAGAACACTGGGAGAGAGCTATGCATGGAGTCTGCATACCCTGGAATTGAAACAGTCTGATGCCACACAGAATCTTGGCTATTCTAAGAGTTGCTCTTGAATAATCTCCCTCTTGTCTATGGGAACAATACAAGACATTCAAGAGCATGTATTTCTGGAGGAACTCTTCCCTAGTCTATTCATCTTCAAATGGAAACGCCACTGAGAACATGAAGGGCAGAGATGCCTATATGGATGCTGTGGCCTGGACAAGCATGGATGTCAAAGGGCAGAGCTGTGGTTTGGGATTGAATAAAAAGTAAGCAAGTGGCGACAGTCATCCTCCAAGGTTCCATCCAGGAGGGAGCAAACGCCACCTGGGCAGATGCTGCTGAGCTTGCTGTGAAATGGTCACAACTCTGTTCCAGAACAAATGAACAATCATGAGGTCTAACTCCTGTTTCCAGCTAAACTCAGGATTGTGAGTCTAAAACCACAAGTCTGTGGGTCTGACACATAGCAATGACTTCACTCATCCTCAGTGGGGATAGGAGTACAAGGACGGAGCAGTCACCAGGGGCAGAGATGAAGGTTTACCTACTCTCAAAAGGGATCCTTCTGCACATCAACTGCCAACCAAACTGCTCTGGCTTTATGAGCACAAGCAGCTCCTGAATGCTTGCAGTCAGACATCCCAGGCCCTACTGGAGCAGAAATGTTCATCCAGGGAACTCTGTTCTGTGAAACAGCAACCATTTTTGACAGAAATGGAGATGAGCTTGCCTCACTGGGACCCTGAGTGCAAAAAGCCTGAGGTGAGATACCAGGGACTTTCAGGCCATGGGGCACTCCTGAGCTGGAGTTCTATCTGAAACCTCAATGAGGTGCTGACGCTGCTTAGGGACGAAGCACACCAACGTCTTCCTAGCGGGAGATGTTGTGCAGGGTCTTTAGAAGTTCTTGTTCGCAGCCTGGAACTTTTCTACTGATATTTGAAATTCTCTCAACACAATTTGTTACAGAAGTAAAATTTTAAGTGAGAACATCCATACCAGCCACATCACTGGCATGTCTGCTGAAAACAAGTGGATTGAGCCTACAGACAAGGGGCAGGCAAAGGAGTGGTCTATGACTGCAATGCACACAAGGTGGGGTGATCTGAACTTGGAGAGTGACCTTGTTGAGCCTCAGCATCCTCTCCCCAAGGTGGGGACAGAATCTCCACCAGGAGAGGTCCAGTGAGGGCAGCATGGATCATGACGAGACAGGGCTTAGCACAGCACAGATGCCAGTGAGAGTAGCCTTCATAGCTGGGTGTGAATCACTGTGACCTGGGATGACTCTGCACATCTCTGTACCTCTGTACAGAGGAAAAGCGCACGGTCTCACCAAGAAATGGTGCCTGTTGATCTATAGCATCGGGGGGACAACTGTCATTGCCAATTCTACTGCAGAACATTGAGAAACAGGGAAGGGCATCAGGATTTCTTG
Source organism: Sylvilagus floridanus (assembly GCA_949820135.1). Taxonomy (NCBI): domain Eukaryota; kingdom Metazoa; phylum Chordata; class Mammalia; order Lagomorpha; family Leporidae; genus Sylvilagus; species Sylvilagus floridanus. The sequence goes on along the minus strand of OX463225.1, from coordinate 144,752,292 downwards.
ATTTTCCTACAGAATGATTTGATGAGTGAAGCTGCCTCAAACCCCAAAGATTCCTCCTGAGTGAAAGTGTAAAACCTCATTGAAGCCCAGATTCAAGCAATTTGGACTTTTCTTTTTTTTTCTTTTTTATTATTATTATTTTTGACAGGCAGAGTGGACAGTGAGAGAGAGAGACAGAGAGAAAGGTCTTCCTTTTGCCGTTGGTTCACCCTCCAATGGCCGCCGCGGTCGGCGCGCTGCGGCCGGCGCACCGCGCTCGTCCTATGGCAGGAGCCAGGTGCTAGGTGCTTTTCCTGGTCTCCCCATGCGGTGCAGGGCCCAAGCACCTGGGCCATCCTCCACTGCACTCCCGGGCCACAGCAGAGGGCTGGCCTGGAACAGGGGCAACCGGGACAGAATCCGGTGCCCCGACCGGGACTAGAACCCGGTGTGCCGGTGCCGAAGGCGGAGGATTAGCCTGTTGAGCCACGGCCCCGGCCGAAATTTGGACTTTTCTCTGCCCCCCTGTGAGACATACACCAGGGCTCCTACTGCACAAGAGACACTCTGCTTGTGATGACATGAGGGAAACCTCAGCCACACCCAGATAATCAATAGGTTCCTGTCCTGGTGCAAGGTTATGGAGGCTTTCATGAGAAAAAAATGCCGAGTTCAGACACTGGATTAAAATTACAGACCACATATGAGCACAAATCAGTGCTGTTAAGCAGAAGATGAAAACCACACCATGGACACAGGTGGAGGACTGGACTGCTGTGCTTAGCACCAAGCTGCTTCGGAGAAAACAGAGAATCTGCCTACCAAGGATACCTAGTATCAGATAACTAAGGAAACATTGTACAGACTCCAAAGCTTTAAGCCTGAGAAGTTTGGAGGATGCTGTTTACAATTGCAACTGTTGTTAAAATTTCACAGTGACTTGTTAAAGAAGCCTCTCCAAGAGAGATGGTGGTGGCTCGGTGTTTGCCATCATGCTTTCCCATCCCCTCCTTCCCTGTCTTGACGTCACAAGCTGCACCTTGAAAGTAGGCCTGGTGACAGCCAAGGGTTTCCCCCGTTTGATGACTATGAACAAACTCCATCCAAGAGCCACATCCAGACTAAGTCCCCAGGGCCTGAGCGCACAGTGGTCTGTCTCACCCAACACAGGTGCAGCAACCCAAGCAGACAGAGGCCACCTGGGAGAGCAGTGGAGTGTTCCCCTTCACAATGGAGCACTCACTGTCTACAACAAGAGCAGAGCAGACAGGCTGTTTCTCCAGTGAGGACCAGGTGCTCCTAGAATGGGACCAGTCAGAAGCTTCCAGAAGAAGTGCAGAAGTCAAATATGTACCGTGAGAGTCTTGTGAGACGTCTTGATCTTCAAATTCTGGAATCTCCATGGTGAGACTGGAGGGAGGGAAAGGTGGGTGAGACACATAAAGATAACAGAAAGCCCCTTTCCAATCTGTTTCTAAGAGGAGGCCTTCCAGAAGTGGCTGGGCTGAGCAATGGCCCACCCACACCTTTGTCCCTATCTGGAGGAGACTGGCTACTAATTTCCTAGTAGTCCATGCTACACTGTCTGCTCTGCCTCCGAGTTACCTGGAAGTGTATGACACATCTTTCTCTTGAAGCTCCACTTCGTGATATTGATTTTCTGCAAACAAATTCAGAGAGATTGACCAGGTTAAACAGGTTTTGGGTCAGATATGGGTATCCAATGGGCACTACTACCAAGGGGACAGAGTGTTCTGGCGTAAAAACAGGAGACTCTGACAGAAATCCTCCAGGAGGACTAAGTCGACATCAGGAGATGGGCTTGGTGAGCCATCCTGGTAAAGGGGTCAAATCTCCCTGTTCACAGTTGGATCACCATCTCAATACCCTCTGTCCAGAACTCTTAGAAACAGCCTGCAATGGTCCTCAGGGGTTCTAAGCTCACAGCCCAAGATCTTTCTAGGAGGCAAATTGCAGTCGTCTGGCTGCTCTCATTGAAGGACCAGGTTGCTGACTGTGGAGGGGAGGTAGAACACTGGGAGAGAGCTATGCATGGAGTCTGCATGCCCTGGAATTGACACCTGTTTGATGCCACACAGAATCTTGGCTATTCTAAGAGTTGCTCTTGAATAATCTCCCTCTTGTCTATGGGAACAATACAAGACATTCAAGAGCATGTATTTCTGGAGGAACTCTTCCCTAGTCTATTCATCTTCAAATGGAAACGCCACTGAGAACATGAAGGACAGAGATGCCTATATGGATGCTGTGGCCTGGACAAGCATGGATATCAAAGGGCAGAGCTGAGGTTTGGGATGGAATAAAAAGTAAGCAAGTGGCGACAGTCATCCTCCAAGGTTCCATCCAGGAGGGAGCAAACGCCACCTGGGCAGATGCTGCTGAGCTTGCTGTGAAATGGTCACAACTCTGTTCCAGAACAAATGAACAATCATGAAGTCTAACTCCTGCTTCCAGCTCAATTCAGGATTCTGAGTCTACAACCACTAGTCTGTAGGTCTGACACGTAGCAATGACTTCACTCATCCTCAGTGGGGATAGGAGTACAAGGACGGAGCAGTCACCAGGGGCAGAGATGAAGGTTTACCTACTCTCAAAAGGGATCCTTCTGCACATCAACTGCCAACCAAACTGCTCTGGCTTCATGAGCATAAGCAGCTCCTGAATGCTTGCAGTCAGACATCCCAGGCACAACTGGATCCTAGACATGTTCATCCAGGGAACTCTGTTCTGTGAAACAGCAACCATTTTTGACAGAAATGGAGATGGGCATGCCTCACTGGGATGCTGAGTGCAAAAAGCCTGAGGTGAGAGACCAGGGACTTTCAGGCCATGGGGCACTCCTGAGCTGGAGTTCTATCTGAAACCTCAATGAGGTGCTGACGCTGCTCAGGGATGAAGCACACTGTCTTCCTAGCGGGAGATGTTGTGCACGGCCTTTAGAAGTTCTTGTTCGCAGCCTGGAAGTTTTCTACTGATATTTGAAATTCTCTCAACACAATTTGTTACAGAAGTAAAATTTGAAGTGTGAACATCCATACCAGCCACATCGCTGGCATGTCTGCTGAAAACAAGTGGGCTGAGCCTACAGACAAAGGGCAGGCAAAGGAGTGGTCTATGACTGCAATGCACACAAGGTGTGGTGATCTGAACTTGGAGAGTGACCTTGTTGAGCCTCAGGATCTGCACTCCAAGGTGGGGACAGAATCTCCACCAGGAGAGGTCCAGTGAGGGTAGCATGGATCATGACGAGACAGGGCTTAGCACAGCACAGATGCCAGTGAGAGTGGCCTTCATAGCTGGGTGTGAATCGCTGTGACCTGGGATGACTCTGCACATCTCTGTACCTCTGTACAGAGGAAAAGCGCACAGTCTCAGCAAGAAACGGTGCCTGCTGATCTATAGCATTGGGGGGACAACTGTCATTGCCAATTCTACTGCAGAACATTGAGAAACAGGGCAGGGCATCAGGATTTCTTGATTTTCCTACAGAATGATTTGATGAGTGAAGCTGCCTCAAACCCCAAAGATTCTTCCTGAGTGAAAGTGTAAAACCTCATTGAAGCCCAGATTCAAGGAAAATGGACTTCTCTGCTCCCTATGAAGTCATACTCCAGGGTTCATACTCAACAAGAGGCACTCTGCTTGTGATGACATGAGGGAAACCTCAGCCTCATTCAGATACTGAATAGGTTCCTGTCCTCGTGCAAGGTTATGGAGGGTTTCATGAGAAAAAAATGCCGAGTTTAGACACTGGATTAAAACTACAGACCACATATGAGCACAAATCAGTGCTGTTAAGCAGAAGATGAAAACCACACCATGGACACAGGTGGAGGACTGGACTGCTGTGCTTAGCACCAAGCTGCTTCGGAGAAAACAGAGAATCTGCCTACCAAGGATACCTAGTATCAGATAACTAAGGAAACATTGTACAGACTCGAAAGCTTTAAGCCTGAGAAGTTTGGAGGATGCTGTTTAATATTGCAACTGTTGTTAAAACATCACAGTGACTTGTTAAAGAAGCCTCTCCAAGAGAGATGGTGGTGGCTCAGTGTTTGCCATCATGCTTTCCCATCCCCTCCTTCCCTGTCTTGATGTCAAAAGCTGCACCTTGAAGTGGGTCTGGTGACAGCCAAGGGTTTCCCCTGTTTGATGACTATGAACAAACTCCATCTAACAGCCACATCCACACTGAGATAAGTCCCTAGTGCCTGAGTGCACAGTGGTCTGTATCACCCAACACAGGTGCAGTAACCCAAGCAGACAGAGGCCACCTGAGAGAGCAGTGGAGTGTTCCCGTTCACAATGGAGCACTCACTGTCTACAACAAGAGCAGAGCAGACAGGCTGTTTCTCCAGTGAGGACCAGGTGCTCCTAGAATGGGACCAGTCAGAAGCTTCCAGAAGAAGTGCAGGAGTCAAGTACGTATCGTGAGAGTCTTGTGAGACGTCTTGATCTTCAAATTCTGGAATCTCACTGATGAGAATGGAGGGAGGGAAAGGTGGGTGAGACACATAAAGGGTACAGAAAGCCCCTTTCCAAGCTGTTCCTAAGAGGAGGCTTCCAGAAGTGGCTGGGCTGAGCAATGGGCCACCCACACCTTTGTCCCTATCTGGGGAAGACTGGCTTCTAACTGTTCAGAGATGATGCAATGTCTTCCACTTGAGGAAGCTCCTTGCTGAACTACCTGGAGTAGACGAACTGAACGTTAACACAGGGCAGATTCCATGTGAGAAAAAATGAAGTGCTCATATGAAGCAAATGGCCAAGAGAAAGCAAGGTAAAATGAAACCACACTGCCTGCACTGAGAATAGTATGTGTGTGTAGATATATATTTACACACGAATCAACTGCAGCCAAAGATTAAATATCATTAAATTTATGTGTGGTTCTAGATTTCTTTACGCTTATTTGTACTGCTTGAAGTCATTATAAAGTAAACAGGCAAACAGAACTCTCATCTTCCTGGAGAAAGTGTGTTAGGTTTGAGGTGATAGGTGAGCAGCAGAGCTATTGAAAGGGCATGGGGACAGAAGCAGAGAGAAACAGAGGGCTGCCTCTGTGATGACGTCATTAGGGACTCAGCCTGGAGAAATGACTCTCAGTTGGTCTACTAGTACCCATGAGTATTTGGAAAACGGAAACTGGCTTCAACAGATTTATGTAAATTACATGCAGAGTCAGTGAATTCCCCTTTGGGGATACTGGAGACTATCATGGCTTTAGCCGTCAGTCTTACTCTCAATGCTGAGGCACTAGTTTCTGTCGGGTGGTTTCACGTGATTAATGGGGGCAGAGGAGCTCATGAGAAGAGGAGACCTGTGAGCAGCACCCTGCCCTTCACTGCACGCGAGAGAGGCAATGATGGCAAGGAATCGCTGGAGAGGCTCCTTCATGGAGTCAGCCTGCTGCAGGTCACTACGTGGAAAAGGCAGGGAGAAGTGGAAACCCAGACTAGTCCCCTAACGATGGTAGACAGCAGTGCTGACGGGGTACCGCAGGGTTGGCTCAATGGATGGGAGATGCACAGTGGCTCTGCTCTTCTTCTCTGGACCTGGAGTCTGCCCATGTCAGCACTCAGCTCACTGCCCAGGGTTCCTAAGACTCACCTGGAGTGTGACAGGGCTAGTGCTTCCTCTTGCACTTCATCATTGTCATTTTCCTTTGCTGCAAATGAATGAAATAGGCACAGTCATCTAGGATGATCCCCTCAGAGCCTGCACAATGCGCTGTCCAGCGCTAGCACAGCACACCAGTGTCCTCAGGGTCACTGCCGACTCCTCAGCTAGGAATTGTCTAGAGGGTTGAGGTCATTTCTGAGGGAACTAGCTTGTTCATTGTTCTTGACACATGAGGTTAATCTCCATAGTCCTCCAGTCATCACACCAATAATCGCTGACCTGATTCCCTACACAAATGAAACAAATTTTCCCAAGTGCGGATGCTGCGGCAGGCAGGTAAAGCTGCTGCCTTGAACCCCAGGATCCCATGTCAATGCCGGTTCAAGTCCTGGTTGTCCTACTTCTGATCCAGATGCCTCTAATGCACCTGGGAATGCAGTAGAAGATGGCCCAGTACTTGGGTCCTGCACCCACATAGCAGACCTGGAGGAAACTCCTAGTTCCTCCCTGGGCCTGGGCCTGGTCCAGTCAATGCCATTGTGGCCATGTGGGGAGCAGGCCAGAGTATGCAAGAGTTGCCTCTCTCTCTCTCTCTCTCTCTGTTTCTCTAATTCTGCCTTTCATAAGATAAAATCAAATCTAAAATAATATTCTCTGGAGACGCTTGGTTGCTAGTGTGATTCCTTTCCATGAGAGGAAGTGCAGTGCCATGGTTCTCAAACAAGCTAGCTTGGTAGATTGTGGTTTACCATATTTTGTACATTGAGGATAAGATAAAATTGGAACAGGTGATTTTCAGTTCTGGGGATCAGAGTGAATGTGTGCAGCACAAGAGAAAACTTCACTGCTCATGGAATCTCTAAGCACAGGTCTCAGACTTGCAGCCTGGGGACACACTACTAAAGGAATGGCAGAACCTTCTGTACTTTGGGTAGGTGAAATGAAGCCAACTTTGAAGGGACAGACAACGTGGTTGGGTTCAATGAAACAGGGGGAGTATCTTGACTGCAATGGAGACTAGCATGCTGCTGGCTCTGACAGGAAACAATGTCACATGGCAGGGACGGGGAATGACTCCTGTGATCAACACCTCAGGGGGCAGAGGGGCCTGCTTCATTATGAACGCATGGCAGAGACAAGCATGAGATGTGCTGCTTCGGTTGGTGTGAATCTGTCACATTCTTCTGGCAATGACTGAGCACTGGAACCTGAGTGACAAAGTCACACGAGGAAAGGGAAGACAGCAAGGCTGGATGGGCCAACCACACCTGTGCAACAGACTGGTTGAAAAAGAACAGATGATGAGAATGTCCCAGACCCTCCCCTGTGCAGGAGCCTCTCAGTCAGGTGGGAGTGATGAGTGCAAGGATAGTGCGGGCTCCTTGGCAAGCAGAGGGGGTTGTATCACCTCACAGTGGGGACTCACCTTCTGCATCTGGAACAGAGAGCACATCCTGATGTTCCTGTGAGCACCAGCTGCTGCACGTGGAATGGTCAAGCTCAGAAACGACTGGAGAAATCGAGGGAGTGAGGTAGCACTCGTCCAGCCGGTCGTCTGAGTCTTCCTGCTCTTGCTGCTCGGGGAGCTCCCTGCTGAGATGGGAGGGCAGAGACACTGAAGACACACATCACAGAAGTGACGTTGTCATCAGACTACAGGTTAAAACATGTGAGAGCAAGATGGCATGAAGTACTCAACACACTGCTCCAATGTCCTTTTTCCTGAGCAGAGACACTGACTGTGTAGCCTAGAGCAATCTTGGTGCCTTGCAGATTACATCACAAATAGAGGTTTTATAACTGTTGCTCAATTACATTGCATTCATGTAGCAATCAGTTAAATGTATTTGGAGGCTTTCTATTGGCCTAGATACCAGCACCTTTAAGTCTTTTTCATCTTAAGATTATTAATGGTAGAAAAATATCTTTGGTCTACCTAACTTTCTTGCTGTGAGTTCTTTGCATACACGCTAATGCCAAACAGCCCAATCCTAGTGGTGTTTCATAAGCCATAAGAACTGAGCAGATATGTTCCCAGCACATCTCTAGGTGTACTGATGTTCAAAATGTCAACTGATGTTATTGACTACATGTGAGATGTAAAAAAAAATGTGAAAATAGACAAGTACCACAATGACAACATCGAAGACTCTTTTACATGATGTGCTTTTCTGGCTGGGGGAACTATGTAATTTCATCACTTTCTTAAATCTCTGGTTAGGAGTTGTATAGAGGTCACCAGGGAATGAACAGCCCATGGTTTTCCACATTACCTGGGAGCAAGTTGATCTCCTTTCCCTTCTTCAGTATCACTATCATTTTCTGCAAATATAAAGAAGAAGCCAGTGACATAACCTCTAGCTCACTGCACACATTCCCAGTCCTCCCTCTAAGCTTTACACAGGGGCATTACCATACTCAGGGTAGTAACGGCTGTGAGAGAAATTCTCTGAGCCTCAGCCTGACACCTCTGAGATTCACTGGGTTGGCTTGCCTGTTCCATAGGGCCAATGAAACTGATAAGACAGAACCTCATCCCAATGTCCTCTGTCCTGAGTCTGAGCCATCAGGGCTCTCTCCCCAGGCCCTTTAGGATTTAGTTATCTGAAATCTATGAGTGTTGCTATATACTGATCATCCTATCAGACTGATCATGGTGAATAAGGGTAGAGGAGTTTCTATAGAAGGCTGAATGAACTCCACAACCCCTCTCATAAATAAATCTATGCAGTTCGAGAGAAACAGTGAACACTGATGTTGTAGGGACGTTCCTGGATTCAGCTATGTTTTTTTTTTTTTTTTGGAACCATACAGGAAGTACAGTATAAGAGACTTTATGTCCTGGTTTTGAGATGTTTGCATAGGTAAGATAAGCTATCTTAAAGGAGATAGAGGCTAGGGATGGAGGTAGCAATCCTAGGATCACAACTTGGCCCACACATGGGAAGTGTTCCCAAAAGCCTGCATGGGGCTAGAACTCCAGGGATGCAGTAGTAGAACAGAATGATATCACTGCAGGTGACAGCAGGCATTATTTCTAAGTTAGAGTGTCTGACAGGCACTTCCTACACAGGGCCTCTGTATGTTCCCATAGGCTAGGGTGCAGTGAGACAAACAGCATCTGAGGGAGGGATGCTCCTTGACTCTCCTGATGTCTATGTTCAGTGCCACAACCTGGACCCTGATTGAAACCAACTTGTGTCTGCAGGGCCTGTGCTCAAAAGCAACCCTCAACCCGAGAGCCCTTGTGTCCAGAGAATGGAGATTCTACCTGGGAGAACGGTGACAGGTTCTTCTTTCTTGTGGGAACAAGCGTGGTCCCCGTCTACACCTAGCACACCGTGGGTGTTCTCAGCATCACGAGTCAATTGCACAGTGCCCTCAGGCAGGCAGGAGTCACTCAGCAGGTGGTCAACAGCACCAGTGATTGATGTTTCCTGCTGTGAACTTTGTGGGGTTTCCATTTCATCCACTTCCAAGAGCTCCCTGTGAAGCCAGGTGGGACAAGGATGACAGAGATTAAACCAAGAAGGAAGAGACACCAGGGAGTTGGCTGGTTTGGATGGGGTGCATAAGGGATCGGTCATAGACAGCACAGAGGGGGTTCCCACCACTCTGGACACCGTGTGGCTGCCTAGGGGGAAAGGGCCTGGGAAGAGATCAGCCTCTGCTCATCACACTCAATACACAGCATCTAATGAGGAAGCAGCCTCCACTGTCGCTGCATGGTGCAGTCACAGCACAAGCACACAATGACAGCTGCCGGGCTGACACCCTGTGCTCAGGTTGGGTTGTGGCAGTGTCCTGCAGCCATGTGATCAAGGTTCTAGGGGCTGGGCAGATTCTAGACATGTGCTACCTTCTGGGGCTTCTCTTAACCAAGTCACAGGACAGCAAACATGGTTTTAGAATTGCTTTTCAGCAGTTGAACTTGGCTGGATTCTTCCTAACTGCTCCCTTTGCACATTGCCTCTTGGCTACTTTTCTCTGATGAGAACTTCAGCTAACCCTATAGAAAGCAGATGCGCATCTTCCTCTGCTTTTCCAGAAAGCAGGGAACAGGGGTTCCCTTTGTGTGCAGGCAACACCTAGGGCTGTGAGTTCATGAAGGATCCTATCAGCAACTAGGACCAGGACAACAGACAACTACTTTAACAGGGGGGTTTCCTAGTTGGCCAGGAAGGACTCAACACAACCTGCAGTTGTGTGTATGCATGCATCTCAACCCCATGACTGTCTCGGCCCCTTTTCTGTTCTTTAGGAGAACCTGTGCCTCCTTCACCCAATTGTTGCCATCTCTTCATCATTCACTATTACCTGTCAGCAACAGGTCCTTGTGCTGGTGTTTCCTCCTCTTCAATATTTTCTGTCAACAAAGTCAGAAATGTCCAATCAGAGATTATTACCCCCCCCACTACAATCAAGGTGGCCTCTGAGTGCATATGAATTCTACATATGGGCCCATAGTGGACAAAAACTTCAAATGTTCTGTGTTTAAAGAAACGCCTTGCCATTCCCTTGTGGTCCATCAGGCTTTGTGTCTCTGCACTTGGAGATCAGAATCATGGCAGATTCTGCCTGAAACTAGGCCAACATCCTTTCCCCCCATATCACTGGAAGCTTCTCAAGCTTTCCTGGGACTTCTGTCTGTTATCCCTCATGCTGCCACTAGTGGGAGCCCAAGGCATGGGTTCTATGTTCCCATGGGTCTCACAGAGAACCTCCATCTGTCATGAAGAAGCAAAGAACCCGACTTCCATCCTCCCTCAGAGGCCCTCCAAGTTTTCTCTAGCTGTATCATTAGAGGAAATTCTCTCTGTGTTACGAGTTCCCTTCTCAACAGCTTTCTTCACAGAAGTTCTACTAACTCTAGTGCCTGGTCTGACACTCCCAGGGAGAGGAGGGCCTTTGTCCTATTGCAAATCATAGAAGCAACAGCTTCCACCTTTGATGGTTACATCTGCTCTGCCCCAGATGTTTTGGTCCATTTAGTGAATGAGGAGAGAGAAATCCTGGATGGAGAAAGCAATCACCTGTCTACAGCTTGAAAACCACACTGAGCACAGAGCTGGAGGCTTCCATTCTTACTTAGCTCAGTGACTGTGTTCAGCCGAACAGTGGCCTCACTTCACAAGGTCTCTCTGGTTTTGATGTGAGGATGGACACTGTCTCTTGCCCCAAAGGCCAACCACAATCAGGAAGGGAGGAGACCTTTGGGAGACTGCAAACTTGAAAGGCTTATCTGCCCCTATCTGTTTTTCCCAAGCAGTGCTGACCTTGTCATGGCACACATGTTCAGTACCAAGAAGAGCTGAGGCAAATGCCCATGGCAGAGAGATGAATGCATCTGAACCCTTGAGGCTTTCTCCAGGGACAGCCTGGGCCCAGCTTACCTGCTCCAAGCAGGTCCTCAAGGCACGCTGACAGCCGGACAGCCTCAGTGAGGAGTCGTCGGAAGCCCTGCCCCTTACAGGTCTCAGGGTCATGCACGGTGAGCACGTCCTTCAGGTACTGCTGTAGGATGTGGGCTAGATTTCTCCCCCTTTGGACCTTGGGACGTAACTGGGAAAGTTCTTGGTCCTGATCTTCAAGGATGCCACGGCAATGCCTAAGGTGCAAGAGTGGAGAAGGTTCTAGATGGGAAGGGATGAGTGTTAAGTTCTCTGTGTTTCCATGGATTTTCATAACAATGCCTTATAGAGCCCTCCACCAGCATCACCCCTCAGGTTTGGAGAAATACCTGTGCCAAGAAAAGCAAAGGGCAACACAAGGCCTCACTCCCATTTTAGAGAAAGATCTTGTCACAATTCCTGAGATTCCATTCGGGTCATGTTCTATCAACAGTGCAAGGATTCTTCCTTCCTTGCCTTCATAAAGGTGCTAATTCAGTTCCTCCTTCCAGCCACAGGCATTTCCATGTAGGAAGACACACAGTGTACAGTGCAGTGACTGGGAATCATGGTGCATACAGGGGTTACATGGCAAGAAACAAGAATGAAGGTCTGGCAGGGCCAAGCTAAGCATCAGTCTTCTATATCAGGAGGTGATGGTGACCAAGGGTAAATGAGGATTGATTGCAAGATGACCAAACAGAAGAGCCCAGCATCCTCTCCTCCCCCGAGAAGACCCAGTGCAGACTCATCTCGAGGTGAGCGCCCACCGAAAAGCACCTCCACACTAAGGGAACCATGAGAACACGGGAGGAAGAAAGAACGGGCATAGCACCACCTACAGAGGACCAAAGCTAACCAGTGACTGGATTCCCAGAAACACAGCCACGGGGATTTCCTGTTGCAGAAGAGAGAGTAAACAGGAGGCCCCACGGGAGCCCATCCCCCTGGACACCTTACTTACAGACTCTCCGCACTTGCAGCTCTGAATTCAGATTCCTCGGCTCCCTCCTTGTTTCATAACATCTGAGACACGGGGCTTTGCTGTAACTCTCTGGCCTTGTTTGGCACAGGCTGGCTCAGTGCTTGATTTGGGCTGCCCACTAGTGAAACACAGCCCCACCTGCCGGCCCTACACAGAGAGCCTTACCTGAGCAGCTCAGCAGACCTGGGCTGCTTTGGCAGGGGCTCTCCACATGTAGCCTCTTGGTCAACATGGACTCCATGATGCCTTTTTTATTATTATCTATTCGTACCATTTTATTTGGTAAATAAACAGTAATTGAGGATGGAAAAATGTATTTTCATTTTCATTTCTCCTGAAGGGAGAATGTTTTCAAAGTACCTATTACTGGCCGGCGCCATGGCTCAACAGGCTAATCCTCCGCCTTGCGGCGCCGGCACACCGGGTTCTAGTCCCGGTCGGGGCGCCGGATTCTGTCCCGGTTGCCCCTCTTCCAGGCCAGCTCTCTGCTGTGGCCCAGGAGTGCAGTGGAGGATGGCCCAGGTGCTTGGACCCTGCACCCCATGGGGAGACCAGGAAAAGCACCTGGCTCCTGGCTCCTGCCATCGGACAAGCGCGGTGCGCCGGCCGCAGCGCGCCAGCCACGGCGGCCATTGGAGGGTGAACCAACGGCAAAAGGAAGACCTTTCTCTCTGTCTCTTTCTCTCACTGTCCACTCTGCCTGTCAAAAATAAAAAAAAAAAATAACAAAAAAAATACCTATTACTTTTAATTTCATTGTAAATTTAATTTTTACCATTTCTTTTTAAAAATTCATTCATTCACTTATTTTAAGGAATATACATTTCATAACACAACTTTAGGAATAGAGTTACTCTTCTCCCCATACCCAGGGTACCACCCACACTCCCAGCCCAGCTCCTCTTACCCCTCTACTTCTCAATCTCATTCTCCATTAAGATGCATTTTCAATGAACTTTGTACACAGAAGACCAACTCTATATTAAGTAACGATTTCAACAATTCACGCACACACACCCACACAAGAATAAAAACTGTTGAGAAATGTTTCAATGTAACTCTCTTTTAATACAACTCATTGAAGACAGAGGTCCTGCATGGGGAGTCAGTGCACACTGACACCTGCTGTTAATTTAACAATTAGCACTCCTCTGTGTGTTGTCAGGTTCCACACAAGGCTCATGGCACGAGCTGACTAGGCTATGGAAGCATTTTGAAAACTCTGTCCGTATTTAGACAAGGCCATGAGCAAAGTGGAAGTTCTCTCCTCCCTTAGAGAACAGTGCATCCTCCTTTGATGGCCACTTCTTTGTCCGGGTCCCCAGTGATCCTACATGGAGAACATTGTGCCACAGTGCCTTGGCTTTCCATGCCTGAGATGCCTCAGTTCTCCCTTCTGAGCTGCCCCCCTGGAGCCACCCACTCACCTCCCCACCTGCCTGCCCCCCACAGAGACCCGTACCTGAGCAGCTCTGGGACCGTGGGCTTCTCTGCCAGCGGCTCCTCAATGTGGAACTTCTTGGTCAGGATGGACTCAATGATGTTTTTCAACTTGTCACAATCTGGGGAAAGACAGACATGCAGAACTAGGGAGGTGCTTTTGTAGTCAGTGCCTGCTGAAGACCAAAAGCACTCCAGGGCCAGGCTCCAGATTGGGGGTTGCACATCTGTATTTCATCACCTCACTACATAGCATCTGAAATTTCCATTTTTAAAAGAATTATTTATTTATTTGAAAGGCAGAGTTACAGAGACATATAGGCAGAGAGAGAGAGAGAGAGAGAGAGAGAGAGAGAGACTCCATCAGCTGGTTCACTCCCCAAATGGCTGCCAGGTTGGAGCTGCACCAATCTGAAGCCAGGATCCAAGAGCTGTTTCTAGGTCTCCCATGTGGATGCAGGGGCCTAAGCACGTGGGTCATCTTCTACTGCTTTTTAGGCCATAGCAGAGAGCTGGATTGGTAGTGGACCAGCCAGAATCGAACTAGTACTCATATGTGATGCCAGCACCGCAGGCAGCGGCTTTACCTGCTAACCCACTGTGCTGGCCCTGCTATTTCCCAATTAAATGAGAAAAAAGGACTTCAAAGATAGAGATGGTGACTTGACAGGGTGATTCCCCTGGTGTTTACAGAATCAGAATTCCCAGTCCCTGAGCTCAGACTGAATCAGGAGCCACTGGACACAAAAAGCCTTGTAGCCTCTCAGGTCAAACGCGAACCTGGGGCACGAAGTCGTCACCTTCTGTGTGTTTGGGAGCTTGATAAGGGTGTAGGACTGTTTCCTGGCATTGGGAAAGATTTCAAGTATTTGTTATTTCAGACTTAAAGGACCCTCTTTCATGGAACTGTGTAGAAGACAATGTATAACACAGTAAGACCTGAGGCAATATGGCCCAATAAAAAGTATAGTTCCTGCTAAATTAGAAACAGAACAATAAGGGCCTCATGGATTCTCTTGATCCTGAACAAGGAACCATCCTTGGAGTTGTATAGGAAAGAAGGAGCGCATGTTGTTGTGACAATCTACAGAGGCAGGAATTCTGATAGCACCTACGAGTGGAAGAGAAATCGAAGTTACAGAGAAGGGGGGCAATGGAGGGCACCCAGGCGAGGGGCCCTGATGCCCCCACACCCTGTCTTGCTCCCCCTCCCAGGTCTCAGCACCGTCTTCCTCTTCTGGAAGAAGAACTTGTGCTGCAGGACAGGACTTTGCTCTCAGCGGGGAGGCCGTGTCCTGAGGGTGTTCCCATGGAGACCAGAGTTCCAGTGCACAGGAGACTCCCTGTCTCTCTGGAAGCACATCCTGCTCACTCTGAACACATGTCCACTTCTGGACCTAGGACAGCGCCTTGCCAATGGGAACTCAACGGAAGCTTGGATTGAGTGAAAGGCGTTAGCCCCAGAAATGAGGCCACAGTGATGGTATAAGGCTGCAGGAGCTGACACAGACAGGACGATCATACACACGCACTCAGTATGGTGGAGCCTGATCCTGAGGACAACAGGCAGCTCTATGCCTCATCAGGAATCCATGACAGATTCAGCCCTCCTGTCACCCTACACCTCACTGCGAACTTGGAAAACTTGGGAAACCCTGTGTGTCAGCTTGGGAGTGTGGTCAGGAGGAAAGGAAGTTCAGCCAAAAGAAGACAAAAATCACGTAGTGAGGCCATTCAGTTCCTCAGGAGAAGATACAGGACAATCATCACTGTGGTGAAATGACCCAAGAGAACTTACTGTGTTTTTTCAGCTCCCTGGCCAGGGCAAAGTTTGTAGCCTCAGCTATGAGAAACTTCTCCTGGAGCTCCCAGCAGTCCTGTTGGCTCTTTGCCAGCTGGGATCGCAATTGCTGGCATTCGAGGTCGTTCAGTTCTGCCATGGGATCTGATGCAGGGCTGTGGGATCCTGCCATGCTGATGGTGTGTCACAGCAGGACAACAGGGACTGGGGAGAGGAAACCCAAACAGAGGAGAGGTTCAAACACATGACATCCAAGAGTTTCATTAGGCTGAGGGGTGACAATAACTGTCAAGCTTCACTTACTGATGTGAAACACCTGACCCACAGCCCGACAGCACTGGGAAGTTCTTCTCTGGACAAACAAGGATCAAACTGCCAAAGCCTGGATTGAAGGCACTGCCTGTAGCTCAGTCTCTGCGAGGACTGGCTGTTGTGTGGCAGCTAACGGTCTGCCGTTGCCATCGCAAAGTTAGAAGGTGGAGAGCGTCACGGAATCTTCGGAACTCTGCCTTCCAGGGGCCTAAGCTAGGTTGAGGCACAAGACCCCCACTGGTGGGGACAACCTACCCATCTGCCAGTCTCATAGTTATAGATCCTGCGCTGACACCCCAGACCGTGTCCCCAAATCACCTAAGAATGTATCGCTCTATAGTCATGCATGTGTATGAAAATACCAAGGCAGAACATGTGTCCCAACAAGCCTTCCTTTCTCAGGGCTGTGAGGAAGTCACCCCACCTGCTGTTTAAAGAGATCTCTAGGCTTTTCTACCTGTTTGAAATGTTGAGTTTTAAGCTTCCATAATAAATGTATCATTTCATTTTTCTGAATGAAATTTTGAGAGCTCTTTTAGTCCTCTGGAAAGAATTGTTATTTCAGGCGTAACTTCAAAATGTTTTCTCCCTATGTTGGCCTGTCCATTCATCTTCTTACCAATGACTTTGAACAGGAAATTTGAACATATTGGGACATTTATGAATTTATTCTTTTATTATGTATGGTTTGGGTATAGTACCTAAAAATGTGATCTAATTCAAGTTGAAAGACTTTGTACTACTTTTTCTTCTAAGAGGTTGAAATTGGCACAAGCGTTTGGCACAGCAGTTAAGATGCCACCTGGGATGCCCACACCTGGATCAGGTGCCTGGGCCCGAGTCCTTGCTTGGCTCTCCCCTCCACTTCCTGGTGGTGCACACAGCGTGAGGCAGCAGTGCCGGCTCCAGTACTTGTGTCACTGCAGTCTGTGTGGGAGATCCTGATGGACCCAGTCCTAGTTCAGCCTGGCCAGGCCCAGGTTAGCTCAGGTCTCCTAGGTTCAAACCAGTCAATAGATCTCTTTTCTCTGTCTTTTTGCCCTTTGAATAAAACAAGTAACTTATAAGATGAAACATTTTATGGAAATGAAAATGTTTTTAAATTATACTTATTTGAGATGTAGAGATCCAGATGTAGAGACATACATACAGAGAAACACAACCAAGGCTATGTGTTCCATCGCTATTTCCATCCCCACATGCATGCAACAGTCAGGCTTGGCCAGGGTGACACTTGGTGTTCAGAACTCCAATTTGTTCTGCCAATGTGTGTGACCAACCTAATGATTTTTTACAATATATTTACATATAATTATTGCAACTACTTTTATAATGATGGCAAACTTATTTGGAAGAATATAAGTGTTACGTATTTGAAGTATTTTTAAAATCAACTTCTTTATTTAATGTTGTATCAATGGCATCAATGCAACGTTAAGAACATAGTCCTTCTTCCCACCTACCTGCCCTCCCACCTATTCTCCCCCTCTTCCTCCTCCAACTCTCCTGTTTAGTCTGAGAAAGAAAAAAAAGACAGAATGAAACAAGAAAACTAAGAGAACTGTTACTCAACAGCCTAGCAAAGGGCTGTCCAAGGTTACTGCTTCCTTCTTCCCCCTTCTTTCCTTTTAGAAACTTAATTGTCTTCAAAGAAGAACCCATGGATGATACATCTGCTGTGAGCTCTTAGACAGAACTATAACCTATGAGACATCAGAATATCCTCCATTTAATGCACTAAAAGGAAGTGATTCTGGAGAACAGTTCTACTAGTAAGTCCCTTGGTACAGCTTTTGCGGACAGAGGGCAGTGCACAGTGGCTCTCACTGTGTCTTTAACAAATCACACTCTTATGTCTGACATCAGTGCTCACCCAGTGCGCTTGACATGAGCTGCCTCAGCTACAGAAGCCTTCTGAATCCACCTAGCTCGGCAAGGCCATAATCAAAGAGGAAGCTCTCTCCTCCCTTCAGGGAATGTGCATCCTTCATAGTGGCCACTTCTTTCCACTTCAGTCTCACCCACAGGCATCCTATATGTAGGGCAATTTTTGCCAAAGGGTCTTAGATTTCCATGCCTGAAATGCTCTCGTGGGCTTTCCAGCCAGACTGGAATGCCTTATGGGGATATTCTGAGTTCACAGTGCTACTCATTCTGTGAGTGTGCTGTATGGGCCACTTTTTATGCTAGAGCCTCCACTCCTTTGCAGTTCTATTATTGTTTCCAAACACTTTGTCCTATTTATACGATTGGTTTAACACTTGATCCTATCTATATGTTCACTTTACCACTTAATCCTGTCCATGTACTCTATATAACACTGAAACTGCTATTTTTATCAGGCAGCTTAAGGGATTTTGGGGTCCTGTGGCAAGTTGTTAAACTGCACCCTTAGAACTAAGAGATCTAATACTTGATCCATCACATGCTGCCTCCTAGAGTGCACGTTAGCAGGAATCTGGACAGGAAACCCTTTGGTGACTCAAGCCCCGCCACTCAAATACAGGATGTGAGCATTGCAAAAGCCACTTAACTGCTGAACGAAATGCCATTCCCAAACGCTGCAAATTTTAAGGTTTGCCTTTGAGTGGGTGATCAGAACTGGGATTTTTTTGAAATTTTAAAATCTGATGTCTAAATAGATGTAGGAGTCGCCACTGTGGCATAGTGGGTTAAGCCACCACTTGAGACACTGGCCTCCTCTATGAGTGCTGGTGGAGTCTCAGCGGCTCCACTTTGAGCTGACCCAGCTCCCTGTTGATGTGCCAGGAAAAGCAGTGGAACATGGCTTATGTCCTTGGCCCTTGAGCTCTTGTGAGATACCCAGATGGCATTTTGGGCCCCTGACTTTGGCCTGGCTCATCCCTGGCTGTTGTAGGCACTTGGGGAATGAAACAGAAGACGCAAGGTCTCTCCCTCTCAGTGTGTGTGTGTTCCTCTCTGTCTGTAACTCTGCTTTTCAAATAGAGTAATCAATCTTTTAAAATAATTATTAAAATATACAAAAATGATATTGTAATGTACATATCCATAGTGTAATGACTCTAGACCAGTAAATAAAATATTCATCATCTCACAGTTAACCTTTATGTGCCTGCACATGGTAAGAACCCACGAAATCCACTCTTAGAAAATTCTCAGACTT
Organism: Sylvilagus floridanus; assembly: GCA_949820135.1. Lineage (NCBI taxonomy): Eukaryota > Metazoa > Chordata > Mammalia > Lagomorpha > Leporidae > Sylvilagus > Sylvilagus floridanus. The sequence continues at coordinate 144,733,597 of OX463225.1, read as the reverse complement.
TCTCATTCTAATAGAGAACAGAATGTTCCACTAATAACTCAGAGTCTCATGCTTAACTTCAGAACCCTAGATTTAGTTCTTCTCTATAACTACTACTTTGTATTCTTGGGTCAGCATCTCTCTATTCTTCCCACCAGACTCCACCACCTTGATAACCTCTCTTATATTCTCTGTTTTGACATATTCAACAATTTTCCTTTTTATCCTTCAGACTCCACACATAACAGGCTTCACGCAGTATTATTATTTCTATATCTGGTTTATTTCACTCACCATAATGTCCTCCAATTTCATCCAGTTTCTCACAAATGACAGGAGTTCTTTTATCTTTGAGTTGAACAGCATTCCATCATATAAATATATATTTTTAAGTATAATCATACATCTATCACGTATAATGTGTTGTTACATATTGTATGTATATATAAATATATATACACAGAAATATATAAGAATGATTCGAAAGCTTCAAGTCATTCCAAAGTGTCATGGAAAGTCTGTAGTATCCTGTTATTAAAATGTACTTTTCAAGCCATATGTATAGCCAGTAAGATTTCTTAACCAACCTTCTGTTGATGGACATTTAGGCAGTTTGCATCTTGGCTACTGTGAATAAGACATCAACTAGGGAGTTCAGGCATCTCTACTAAATGCTGATACGGTTTTTTGTTTCTTCTTTTTTTGTACATATACCCATAAGGAGGATGAATGGATCACTTGACAGTTCTAGTTTAACATCACAAAAATATTTCAATAATGTTTTCTATAATGGCCATACCACTCAACATTCTCACACATAATGTAAAAGTGTTTCCTTTTCGGTACACCCTTGCCCACATTTATTCTCTCGTCTTTCTGACAGCAGCTGACCATATGGTTCTGAGGGGATATCCCTCTGTAGTTTGCAATAGTGTTTCCCCGATGAGTACTGATAATGGACAACTTGTCATAAACCTGGTAGCAATGCGTATTCCTTTCATGGAGTAATGTCTACTCAGGTCCTTTGCCAATTTCTCAGATGAATGATTAATTATTTTGGCTACTGAGTTGTGAGTGCTTTCACACCATAGCACAGAGTAAGCAAAAGCATTGTGAACAATGTGCATAGGTCTTGGCCCCATGTGGGGATCATGGGGATCCTTACTTTGTGCTGTGGGACTGCACCACTGCCATTTTAGGATTGTGCAGTGTGTTGCATGGCAGAATTGAGCATGGGTGGAAAAATGCACCTAGCTGAAGAGGGCAGGAAGGGTGTGGTTTCTCTCTCTATCCCCCCTTTTTTGGTTACACTGAAGTTACCAGGATCTCTAGTTTGCATGGAAAGTTTTGTTCAGCACAAACCTGCTCTGATTCCATCCAGGGATCTTCCTGGGCAGGTGCACAGCTTCACCGTGGAGTCAGTTTCTCTCCTGAGCTCAGTGCTCATGGAAGGTGGCTCCTTCAGGGGCTGGACAGTGGAGTAGGCCTTTCTGAGTATCCCCTGAGGTTTCTGACTCAGTGTGTCCTTCATCTCACCCACACTTGGTTTCACACTAACATTACCTTGTCATTTTCTGGGTCATTCTCATGTCCCAGAGAGCTGCTCCTCTTCCTTCATCTGCACCTTCAGTTCTGGGTTCTCAGGATGTGGACTCAGCTCCAGATCTGGGAGGAGACACAGAGGAGGGACTAGGTCAGCTCTCAGCCCCAGTTCCCAGGGCACATGTGGTTCCCCAGGGACTCCGAGGAACCTAAGCAGCAGGACCTCAGAGAGGAACAATGCACACTTTACCTCACTGATGAGGAACCTGAGGCCCAGAGAGACTAAGAGGTTGTCTCAGCACAAGGCACCTGGTGGAAGGAGGGCCACCCCATGAGCTCTGACCTCCAGCTTCCCTGTGCCGAGCATGGCTCTTGTCTTGCAAGAATGCATTGCTGGGTTTTGTGGACTTTGGGTAAAGCACTGCTATTTCTGCTGCTAAAAACAAACACACACAAGTATGAGGGTCATTCCTTGGACACAGCTTTTCCCACGTTTCTATTGTCCCATTATTGATTGTCTGTCTGTTATCAATCTCTGGGTGATAGAATGGGAGCAGAGAACACACGAGGTGAACGAGTATTTAACACAGCCCTGGCTGTCCTGTGTGGTCCCTTACCTCTGGAATTCTCCCTCAGGCTTTCTCCTCTGCTGCAATGCTGGAGAGTGTCAGGCCTCATGGAGGTCGTTTCTGCATGGAGACCCATGTTCTTCTTTTTATCTATGGAGCCAGGCAGGGTAGAGATTCCTTCTGGACCTCTGTGCACCCAGCCTTTCTGCTAGGCAATGCTGCTAGTTTCAAAGATAAAAAAGTAAACTCCTCCATGACCAGTGGAAATCAGGTCAATACAGATTTTCCAGAGGTTCCTGAGATCGTGAGAACAGCCCCTCGTGGACAGTGGTCAGAGCCAAGCACGGGGCATTGGCAGCTGACTCAGGTAAGGTGTATGCGCAAAACAACCACGAGAAGGCTGCTGACACCAGGAAGAGGACACACATCAGAGGAGTGTGAGAAGAAAGGACGAGTACTGGCTCGAATGAAGATGGAAGTATTGCAGGCTGAGACCCAGAGGCAAGGCCCCACGTCACCAAGGATTAGTCCTGGGTCTTGAAACCTATCCCAGGAAGTCCTGCTGGATTTGCCAGGAGCCAGGAGCTTCTGCCAGGTCTCCCAGATCAGGGCAGGAGCCCAAGGACTAGGGCCATTATCTACTGTGTTCCCAGGCCACAGCAGAGAACTTCATAGCCAGTGGAGCAGCCCCCATGGAGGCTGGCTCTGCAGACTGGGGCTCCAACCCGCTGTGCCACCTTCACCCCTACCCTGCCCTTCGGTGCAGGCCCTGTACCCCCCATTCTGCAGATCAGCTCCTGGGCTCCTCTCCTTAGTGTGACTGCGCCAGCTCCAGGGCCTCTGAGCCCAAGACAGTGCGGGATGACCAGCAGCCACCTTCACCTCACTTCCTTAACTGCACTTTAACCCTCACAGACTTCTGCCCGCAACAAAATTATAAACTACAAGCCCCCACGCAGGAGGCAAGGCCCCCTCTCTCTAAGAGAAAAGACAGCAGGATTCGAGCTCCTGGGGGCTGGTAAGTTTCAAGTCAGTTTCTCCGCACAGCACCAGAAACGCCGTGGTCCGGCCTGTGCTGTGTCCTGGTGGGCTAAGCCTCTGGCTGCAGGGCCGGCTTCCCCCATGGGCGCTGGGTCCTGTCCAGGCTGCCCCTGTTTGGTTCTGGCTCTCTCCTAATGGGCTGGGGAAGCCCTGCAAGATGGCCCGGGGGCTTGGGGCCTGCTCCTGCCTGGGAGACCCCTACTTGTAGTGGCCATCTGGAGAGCGAACCAGAGCATGGAAGCCCTTTCTCTCTGCCTCTCCCCTCTCTGTAATTCTCTCTCTCCAATGAATAAACACAACAGGAAGAATGAAAGCCTGGAGCTGAACACACCAGGAGGCTGTGGTCTGGAGAGCGCCCCTGCCCCTGCTGCCCAGGCTCCGCAGCCTGCGGCCTCCTCCAGGGGGCCCGGCCCTTCCCGCCCTCCCGGGCGCTGTGGGCGCGGCGCCCGCATCCTCCTCCCGAGGAGCAGCGTCCTGAGCCTGGGGCCGGCGCCCGTCCTCCGGGAACCCTGGCCCTGGGCGCGGGTCCGCCCCGCGTGCGCGTGTCCCTTTCTCTCCTCTGACTCCGGTTCCGGGAGGCGGCCCTCAGTGCCCCGCAGCGCCGTCCCCGCTCCGGAGCCCTGGCGCGGGGTCCCCATGGTCCACAGCTCTGGTCTCTGAAGCGGGGTCCGCACCCGGGTTCCCCAGGCCCTCGGCGGCCTGCAGGCCGGGCTGGGGGTCGTGATGGCGCCTCGGGCGCAGGGGCCTGGGCTTCGCGCGGGGCTGAGGGCCGCGGGTGGGTGGGCGGGGCTTGCGGAGGGCGGGGCAGCGCCGGGCCGCGCGGCGGTGGGCGTGGCCTGGGGAGCCCACGGTCTGGTGCGGGGTGGTCCCGCGTGTCCGCGTCCCCGCCCTTCCCAGCTGTGTGGGCGCTGACGGAGGAGCGGGTCGTGGCGCTGTGGCCTGTGGGGTCTCCCCTCTGTGGATTTACTGATCGCTCTGCCACCTGGCGCTCCGGCTTCCCTTCTTCTCTCTGGGATCCCGACCCTTCCTCCCCTGCCCGTGGACCACTCTTCCCGGGGTCCCTCTGGCCGGATCCTGAGGGAGCAGCAGAGTCCGGAGGAGAAACCAGCGTTGCCCTGGGGGAGCTCTTTGTGTCCCCTGGGCCCTGGCCCCTCTGAGCTGCTGTTGCTGTCAGGCTGTGGCGCCCTGGACTCCAGCCTGTGTGTGTGTGTGTGTGTGTGTGTGTGTGTGTGTGTGTGCATGCATGCGCGTCCACGCACTTTCCTCACGGAAATGTATTGATTAGGAAGTCGTTAGTCCCTGACCCCAATCACCAGTGCCGTAAACCACAGCATGTGTCCCGTTATTTCCCTGTTCCATGGGTTGATTGGGGAGTTGGGATCACACGTGGGGACTTAACCCACTGCCCTGCCCTGCCGGTGGTAATGTTGTTAAAGACGCAGGTGCAGAGCACAGTGCAGAGGCAGGCTGGAGCCATGAGTGAGGAAGCTGCTGGAGGCTGTATTTAAAAGCCTGCAATGGCCAGCGCCAAGCTCACTAGTCCAATCCTCCACCTGTAGCGCCGGCACCCGGGTTCTAGGCTGGGTCTGGGCGTCGGATTCTGTCCTGGTCGCTCCTCTTCCAGTCCAGCTCTCTGCTGTGGCCCGGGAGGGCAGTGGAGGATGGCCCAAGTGCTGGGGCCCTGCACCCCATGGGAGACCAGGAGAAGCACCTGGCTCCTGTATCAGATCAGCGCGGTGCGCCGGCTACAGCGGCCATTGTGGAGTGAACCAACGGAAAAGGAAGACCTTTCTCTGTCTCTCTCACTCCCTCATTGTCCACTCTGCCTGTCAAAAAATTATAATAAATAAATAAAATTTAAAAAGTAATAAAAATTCTCTAACAAAAGAGCCTGCTACATGTTCTCAGGGCATTTCCTGGGGACCCGATGTGCAGAGTGCAGAGACGTCCCTGTGCGGTCTAGGGTGCATACCCGCCCTTTGGGGGCCGCATCTGCCCGCTCATCTCATCTGCTGCTGTCCGGAGAGCCCTCTCAGAAGTTGGAGGAGTGACCCCAAGTGCCCACGGGGAAGCTCAGCTTCTCAGAGTTTCATGGAGGTTGCTAGGGCCGGGTGCTTTGAAAATGCAATGTAGTGTGCTTTTCCTGTGGTTTTCTGTGGCCTCCAGGACTGGGTTAGACCTGGGCCTGGAGAGGGATTGGGGAGGGGAAACCCAGCTGACAGCAGGCATGGAGTCCCTGTGTCTCTGGGGCTGTCCTGGAGTGCAGAGGGGCAGGGAGGGGCATGCTCATCAGGAGAAATCTGGAGGCCTGGGAAGAGCCCTCAGCACACAGCTGCCTCAGAGAGAACCGCTGGGCTCTCCCCTCTCTGTTTCTTGCTAGGCAGGGAACAGAATTGGAGTCTGGCTGAGCTTGTCTGACATCTGCTGTGTGAAGGCGACAGTCATTGCACAGAGTATCTTCAGGGACCCAGTGCACCAGGAACTGGAGACAGGAAGGAGACCCGAGTGCACTCACACAGACCAGCAGGCACGGCAGCCCCCAGTTGGAGGACACGTGAGCCCACCCTGAGGGACAGACCCTGGGCTGCCCAGGTGACACCACTGGCCCTGGGAACTAGACACTGCCTGTGCACAGGGTTCTGCTGTCCCTGGGCACTGTGAGGATCTTGAGATGGGCTAGAATTATGTTCCAGGGGCCAGCATGGATTTTCCCGGTGCCTGCTCGGTGGGTCTCTACTTTCACATCAAGAGCTGGTGTCACTGTGTCAGAAAGCCAGTCCATGGAGATCTTCCTACGTGGTGGAGCCAGGGAAACCAAGAAGACAGGTGTGGGGCCCTCAGTGTTCAGAACGTAGGACATTCATCACACATGGGAAGGGGTTTGGCAACAGCATGCCCTTGGTTGGACAAAGCGCCCTGAGGTGGCCACCTCTGCAGGAGGCCTTCTGCACACAAGTAGAAATACAACCCCAAAGGTGCCCAGCCTCCCCCCACATATGTCTGTGAACAACCCGTCCCCTGAATATCAAGTGCTTGGGTTCTTGCCACCCACACAGAGAGACCTGGATTGAATTCCCTGCTCCTGACTTTGGCCTCAGTCCAGCCAGGCAGGTGCACACATTCAAGGACTGAAACGGAGGGTGGCAGTACTCTCTCCGTCTCTCTCTATCAAGCAAAGTTTTTCTGTGCTGGAGCAGTGATTTGCTAGGCTATGCATTTGCCGGGAATGCCGGCATCCTAGATGGACACCTGTTCGAGTCCTGGTCTCCTCCTCTGATCCAGCTCTATGCTATGGCCTGGGAAAGCAATGGAAGATGGTCCAAGTCCTTGGGCTTCTGCACGCATGGGGGAGACACAGAAAAAACTACTGGTTTATGGCTTCAGATCGGCCCAGCTCTGGCCATTGTTTCCAATTGAGAAGTGAACCAGTGAATGGAAGGCCTTCTCTCTGTCTCTGCCTCTCCATGATAATTCTCTTTGGTTCAAACTCTGCCATCTGGGCCCAGGAGGGTGGCAGCACTATCCCAAACATCTCCGGAGCCTCTACTGCTGGTCAGTGCAGTGCCTCATGGCTTCTGTCTTGCCTGTCAGCCTCGGGGAACAGGTGCAGGAGCCCTGATTATCTTGGAATCCCCTTCAGGGTCACCTTCATTCTTCTTGACAAAAGCTGCATATTGTCAACTGATGCACTGCAGTACTCCGTCCTTTCCATCCAGGAAGGCCGTCAGCCCACTTTCATTTCAACACCATTCCGCTCACCCTTGGTTAAACCTGCTGATTCTGTCCATGTCATACATGCATCTTTTTCAAGGCACAGTCTAGCCACACCCTGGTGTTCTCTTCCAGAACACATTTCATTGGTTGCAATATGGATAGACCCAACTTTCCACATCTTCAAATTCTAGTTTCTTTTGTTCAGAATTCCCAGAAATTAGATTCTCTTTTTGGACGTTACTATAAAGGGTCAGATGACCATTGGCCAGTGCTGTGACGTAGAAGCCCAAGTCCCCACCTGCAGTGTCGGCATCACGTATGGGCACCAGTTCAAGTCAAAGCTGCTCTACTTCTTATCCAACTCCATGCTAAGGTGCCTGGAAATTAAGTGGAATTTGGACCACTTGCTCGGGCCCCCACACACACCTGGAAGGAGCTCCTGGCTCCTGGCTTTGGCCTGACCCTGCCCTAGCCATTGGGGATTGACCCAGCAGATGAAAATCTCTCTCCCAGTATGTCTGTATCTCTCCTTCTCAAATAAATTCTTTTGAAGCACTGCCAGAAGGCAAGCCCCAGAATCAGCACTTTAATGTACCTCCATTAAATGTCCAGTTTCACTCCTGGCAAGTTATACCTTCTAGAAAACATGCCAGACACCACGTTCCCTGCCTCTTACAAAGAAGGCTCACCTTGTTCCTGGTCTTCCATCACATCTATTCCTCATTTCCACTGCAGACCTCACCAGGATCCCCATTCCCATCCATAGCTCAGTGTGCATCTGCAAATGCCTCCAGTGGGGACCTGTTCCCCAGGGGCAAAGCTGCTTCTGTCTTTGCAGGAATTCATTAGACCTGCACCTCAAGTCTCAGGATGATAATCTGTGTCAGGTGAGACCCTGCAAGGACTTATGGAATATGGACAGTTGTCCATGAAGCTCTGTGTCAGATGGGGTCTGGGATCACTTGTAGGCACTAAAGTCACCGTTGCTAAAGTCCTGTAGATAAATGCAGTAGCATTCGCATTGGACCAAATATTCTCCCGTATGCTTTCAGTTGTCCCTAGATATCTTATAATACCTAAAGAGACTGTGATGCAAATGGTATACTGTGTGTAGAATAATTCAGGAGGAAAAAGATGGTATATGGACAGTACAGATGCATTCTTTTTCCATTTTCAAAATCACTGCGAATTTTATCTGCACTTGTGGTCCCGTGGATCCCAAGGGCATATGGGATAAGGCATTGTGTCATGTGGTCATGTAGGCTAGGAAGTCCCAAGACCTGCTGGCAGATGGCTGGCCTTCCAGGAGAGACACTTTGATTCTGGCCTGGAGTCCAAAGTGCAGGAATGGAAATATTCAAGGCAGCCAGGAGGGTTCCCTGACTTTGCAGGCGTTCGGGGAGTGAACCAGTAGATGGAAGGTATTTCTCTCTCTCTCCACCCAGCACTACCACCTCCCTCTCCCTTTTCTCCCACTGTTCATCCTCTGCCTCTTCACTGTAATGCTGCTTTTCAATGATTTTTTTTAAGAAGGCAGGTGCTGACATTGTGGGACCATGGGTAAAGCCATCAGTATGACAGAGGTATCCGTGTCAGAGTGCCCGGTTCAAGACCCAGATGCCTCTAAGCCATATTTCCTGTAGTAATGGGAGGCAGCAGATGGCTTAAGTTGTTGGATTCCTTACTTCAGCCTGGCTTAGCCGTGGCTGCCGTGGGTATTTGAGACGTGAATCAGATGGGACATCTCTGTGTGTGTTTCATTCTATCTAGCTCTCTCTCTCTCTTGTGTTTGCCTTGCAGAAAAATAAATAAATCTCCTTAAAAATTGGAAAACCTGGTTCTGGCACTGTGGTCTAGTGGGCTACGCCTCCACCTACAGTGCCTGCTTCCCATGTGGACTCTGGTTCAAGACCCGACTGCTCCTCCTCTGATCCGGCTCTCTCCTATAGCTTGAGAAAAGCAGTCTACTTCATAAATAAATAAATAAATAGAGAGAAGGAGAGAGAGAGATACAAGGGTAAAAAATATGCACACCCAATATGGGATGCAATGTGTTATAACACTGAAATTTTAAAAAATCCAAGTGATAGAGAAAAAATTCAGTGGTATGGGCTAACACGATATTTGGAATAACATTCCACGTTGGGGTGAGAATGCTTTTGAACTACAGGATGCCAGGATCCAGTCTTCAGGAAGAATTCTATTAGAAATCTAGTATTAAACTTGAATATAATAACTGACCCAGGCATGAATGGTTAATGCATGGTAACATTGTGAAAGGAAGGCCATTATCAAACAGGATATTTATACATCCTCCAAGCAGCACTCTCCAAAGTTTTTTATTTCAACTCTGAAATTTTATTATCCAAAGTGTATGATTCTTATACAGAACAAAAGTAAAAGCAGGTAGGAAAATCAGCAAAGAGTTTGTAAAATTTCTGCAGAGAGTTTCACCTAAGTTAGGGCTGGTGAAAGTGGTATCCAAGGTAAAACCTAGGTGACTGCTGATCTGTCTCTTGGCCTAAATTACCAGGCGTTTGTTCTGGAGGCACTGAATAAGTTGTCGTCATCACTGGTTAGTTGTTTAGAACCAATTCGAGTTGTCAAACAAAGCAACAAAAAGTTTACATTTTTCTGTTGTTGCATTGTGGCATTTTACTGAAGCGGCATTTATTTTTTCTTCTTAGTAATTTCTTTTCCTTTTGAAATTTTTCATTTCTTTTTAGCATTTATTATTAAAAAAGATAATTAACTGAAATGGCATTGTACATTGTTTCCTTAGTATTGCTTTTTTTGTTTCAAGTTTTAAATTGTTGCAAAGTTGTTAAATTGTAATTATTTGGCATTTTCTCCATAAATGAAACAGTGAATAGGAATGACATTTTACACTTGTTCTGAATAATTGTTTTTCTTTTTTGTCATTTGTAAAGTATAATCATTTTTAAATTTAAAATTTTTAGCATTTTTGTATTTACAAAAACACTGAACTGAAATGGAATTTTACTTTTATTTGGTGAGTTCCAATTTTTAAAAAAATTATAATTTATCTATATTTCTAAATTTTCCCTATTTATAAAGTTACTAAAATGAAGTGGCATTTTAATTTTCCTATTAGTATTTTCCTATTTTTTGTTTTTTTATTGTTTTTAAAGTTTTTAAAATTTTTAATTTTAATTTTTTCTGTATTTTACTTTCAAAAACACTTAAATAACATTTTTTCTAATTTTTTCCTTTTAAATTTTTTAACAGATTTTAAATTTTTAAGTTTTTAAATCTTTTCCCTTTTTAAAAAAACAATGCAGTACCAATTTCTTTTCTGTTTTTACCTTAACTTTTTTTTTACTTTTTAAATTTTTAAATTTTTTTGGAATTTTTCTTTTTCAAAAACACTTAACTGAAACAGGGAATACATATTGGGATCTGAATCAAAATGTTTGAGATCCCAGTTACACCCCAGGACACTGGAGACACTTCTGGGCCTGGACAGCGATATCTGAATGAGAAGGTGTAGATTTCAGGATGCCCAAGATGTGCTGGCAGGATGTCTAAGGCAGCTGTCACACCGAGAGGAGGCACACTCAGGTGCAAACATCATTCCCTCCCTAGGATCCCAATTTTCATGAAGGAAAACAATTGTCTTTATCACAGGCATGAAAACAGTGGAAGTAAGAATGGTAGCTGTGAGAAACCGGTCCACCACAGGGCAGCGGTGCCATTGGCTCGGTTTGTTCTTTGACCAGGAACACCTACTAAGCAGCGGGCATCCAGAATCTGCGAGGACTCAGTTTTCCATGACAGGGGGCAGGCATATGGCCCCTCCTCGTCCTGCAGCTGCCTCAGGCTGGCAGGAACACGGCCTTGCTGTTTGCTGGGGCTCTGGATGCCTTGGCCCACGTCCTGCATCAGGAGCCCCCAGTTCTCCTGCAACACTGAGTGGAGTTGGCAGGACCAGCAGCTGTAGGAGATGAGCGTCCTCGTGATGAGGTCCTGCCCACATCTGCGCTGCCTGACCATGGATGTGGAGAGAGGAGTGTTCAGAGAGGTGTCCGGTTCCTTGATGCAGGCTCAGTCCACCTGGCCCACCTGGGCCCCTCCTGGCCACACTGCTGCATTCATCACCATGAACTTGCTGTTATCACGCCCATCCACGGCCACCTCCTGGGTTCATGACCAGACCTCTGCCACGGCCGCTGCTCACTCCCTTTTTGCTCAGGCTCTGAGGGGTCACCCTCTCCGCAGTTGTTAGGAATACCGAGGAAGGAGCGCATCTTTAGGATGTACAGATCCACAGACAGCTTTCACCCACTGACCGATGCCAGGGTCAGGGGACCTGATGGGCACACAAGATGTTCTCTGCCTCCTGCGGGGGTGTGGGAGGGAGCACACAGCATTCCCTGCATCGGGTGCTTGGCCAGAGAGTGAGGCTGAGTGGAAAATTGAGGAAAGCATCAGAGATCTTCAGGATGCAGACCCCGAGCCAGACACCTGGCCTGCAGCCTTCACACAGTCAGCGTTCCCATCATGGAAGACAGCAGAAGGCGGAGATGGTTGGGGTTCAAAAGGACAGGAAGGATGTCCTTCCTGTCCTTTTGAACCCCAAAGTCTCTTCCTCCTGCTGTCCTCTATGCGGAACGCTGGCTGTGTGAAGGGGAGGGCCAGCGGTCTGGGTCAGGGTCCACGTCCTGAGGAGTCTGATCCTCTCCTCTGCTCACATGCAGCCTTGTGTGCAGGGCGCTGTGTCTCTGAACTGCCCACACCGAGCTCGCCCCATCCAAAGGCAGTGTGTGCCCAGGGTCCTGTGCTGTCTGCTTCCAGCTCCTCCTGACCTCAGATCACTACAGGAGGCATTGGAGAGGGCCAGGTGGTGTTCTCTCCAGAGCAGCTGTGGATTCAGGCCTGGGTCTCCTTCGGTGTTTACTCGGGTTGGAGGTGGAAGGCTGTGCCAGCTCTCAGGGATCAGCCTAGTGGATAACAATAGCCGAGGGCAGTTCATGGTGATGAAATTGCGTTCTTATGTTCCGGTTGCTGTTGAAGCGGAGCTCCTGTGTTAGATGTTTTGAAGCGGTGGGGATGTTACAATCAGCACCACTGTTCTGTACTTCCAACTGTACTTGGGATCTGAAAGAGGGAGAGAAGAAAAATCAAAGGAGAGCTGGGTCAGGTCCAGGTGAGAGCTGAGCCTGCATCTGGGCCACAGTGGGGAGAGGAGGGGCAAACTCAATTCTAGTGGGGAGACTGGCTGAAGGGGAGCCCTGGGCTGCTGAGAGGGAAGTGGCAGCCAAATGAGCAGAGTCCTGCCCTGAACTCCAGCCCAGCTCTGCAGTGCTGGGGAACCAGAGACCTTGACCTCTCCTAACCAGGAGTGCGTGAAGTCACCCCAGGTCCTCCTGCTCTCTGTTCAAGTAGAAATGGATTAGTTTTCTGCAGTAAGCAAAGAGAGCCGGGAGTGTAACCACAGCACAACTCATGTCAATAGCACAGACACCAGGTTTCTCTGAAGATGATTCCACATCTAGTTACACCTAGGACCATTCTGCTGTGTGCCTAATAGCTCACTCACTCAACTCTGAAGGGAACATTCACTTTAAAACAGGCACTCTGTAGTCATCCTAGAGTTCCCCACTTTTTTTTTCACTTCCCCTAAGAAATTTTCTTTTTGAGAGTATCTTGTTTGTATACCGCTCAGAGGGAAGGACAAAAATGGGAGAATGAGACCTAAGAATCTGCATTGGAAATGGGCCTAGGAATACAATCAGATAAAATCTGATTGTTCAATGTATATTTCTCAACCCAATAGAGGACTTGCAATCAAGTGAGTGGATGGTGAACAGCATGTTTATGGAGAGAAGTTCAACTTTAAACATTTTCACTTGACTAGGAGGGGAGGTATCCTATTTTGTGGGTCAGGTTTCTACATGACAAGGATTTCTTCCTGTATCTTCTATTTCAAATTATTGATGCAAACAGAGAGGTTACAGTTCTACCCTATCTGAACCAACAGAAATGAGCTATAATCTGTGCGCAGTGTAAGAAGGAATAAGTACATCTAAGACACACACACAGGATTACCTCTGTCTAGGCGTGAAGGCCCAGGAATCTGAAGGTCAGTGCCCACATGTTGGCCTGTGGTTTGTCCTTCATCTCCTGGCCAAGGAATCGGCATGCGATTTTCCTCTTCTTGGGCTGTGCTTTGCCCTTCATCTCCTGGCCAGGGAATCGGCAGGCCAGTTCCCATTTCCTGGGCTTCTGTTTTCCTTTGATAACACTTGCTTTTGGGGTACTTGGCACATCGCTGGGCCTGATGCTGTGACTCTCACACATGCTGGTGATGGGATCTTTGTGAGGACCTCCCTCCAGCTGGGCACAGGTCTTCCTCTCAGGGGCAGCACCAAAACTCAGTTCTGAAATAGAAGCACAGACATCAGGAGTGGTATTCATGCTCTCTCTCTGGCAGTCAGGCCTGCAGCAGAGGGACAACAAGTAAGGAAAGGGGCCCTGGACAGTCATGTCCAAAGTGGGAGATGAAATCTGCACAGACACTAAAATGTGTTCATTCGGGTTGATTTTATACATATTCCCTGATGATTTATCACTAGGCAAAAGTAATAAACATGGCTCAGATGATCACAATATTCAACAAAGTTGGACTAATAAAACACACAGCTCTTAAGCTTTTAAGGCACAGAACCCACACTGGATATCTGTTGAAGGTTTAGGGGGATGGAGCAGGATCATCAAACCTGGAGGGCATTGTAATGAGAGACAAGGACAGGGCACCACTAACAGCTCGAATGGACACACCTAGCACAAGAACACATGCATTTCATACATGCACATGCTTTGCTGAACATACACCAGGCACATCTACTCATAGGGTACATGCCTTCAGTGCATGTCATCTGGATAATTATATATATGATGTGGCCATCACGTTTCTGGACAGTTGAAGTGGGAACCCAGTTACAGGCACCTGAAGAATGGAGAGACACACTAAGGTGAAACACAAAAGTCAGGAAGAAATCCCAGGCGGGAGGTAAGGCATTGCTTTGGCCCAGCACACACATCTCCCTCCTGAGACTGTGTCTTTGCACCTGCCACCTCCTCATGACTGCCCAGCCCTGGCACGGGGTGTTTCTGAGACAAAGCCACACAACCAAAGGTCTGTGGCAAAGGCAAGTTCAAGGCCTCACTGGGATCCTGAGTGCATTAAAAAGCCTGAGGTGAGAGACCAGGAACTTTCAGGCCATGGGGCACTCCTGAGCTGGAGTTCTATCTGAGAACCTCAATGAGGTGCTGACGCTGCTCAGGGACAAAACACGCCAACATCTTCCTAGTGGGAGATGTTGTGCAGGGTCTTTAGAAGTTCTTGTTCGCAGCCTGGAACTTTTCTACTGATATTTGAAATTCTCTCAATATAATTTGCTTCAGAAGAAAAATTTTAAGTGTGAGCATCCATACCAGCCACATCGCTGGATGTCTGCTGAAAACAAGTGGACTGAGTCTACAGACAAGGGGCAGGCAAAGGAGTGGTCTATGATTCCAATGCACACAAGGTGTGGGGATCTGAACTTGGAGAGTGACCTTGTTGAGCCTCAGGATCCTCTCCCCAAGGTGGGGACAGAATCTCCACCAGGAGAGGTCCAGTGAGGGCAGCATGGATCATGACGAGACAGGGCTTAGCACATCACAGATGCCCATGAGTGTGGCTTTCATAGCTGGGTGTGAATCACTGTGACCTGGGATGACTCTGCACATCTCTGTACCTCTGTACAGAGGAAAAGCACACGGTCTCACCAAGAAATGGTGCCTGTTGATCTATAGCATCGGGGGGACAACTGTCATTGCCAATTCTACTGCAGAACATTGAGAAACAGGGCAGGGCATCAGGATTTCTTGATTTTCCTACAGAATGATTTGATGAGTGAAGCTGCCTCAAACCCCAAAGATTCCTCCTGAGTGAAAGTGTAAAACCTCATTGAAGCCCAGATTCAAGAAATTTGGACTTTTCTCTGCCCCCTATGAAGCCATACTCAGGGCTCCTACTGCACAAGAGGCACTCTAGCTGTGATGATGTGAGTGAAACCTCAGCCTCACTCAGATCAATCAATAGATTCCTGTCCTGCTGAAGGTTATGGAGGCTTTCATGAGAAAAAAATGCTGAGTTTAGACACTGGATTAAAACTACAGACCACATATGAGCACAAATTAGTGCTGTTAAGCAGAAGATGAAAACCACACCATGGACACAGGTGGAGGACTGGACTGCTGTGCTTAGCACCAAGCTGCTTTGGAGAAAACAGAGAATCTGCCTACCAAGGATACCTAGTATCAGATAACTAAGGAAACATTGTACAGACTCCAAAGCTTTAAGCCTGAGAAGTTTGGAGGATGCGGTTTACAACTGCAACTGTTGTTAAAATTAAGGTGCTTGCTTTGGCAGCACAATTACTAAAATATACTAAAATTAAGAACATCACAGTGACTTGTTAAAGAAGCCTCTCCAAGAGAGATTGGTGGTGGCTCGGTGTTTGCCATCATGCTTTCCCATTCCCTCCTTCCCTGTCTTGACATCACAAGCTGCACCTTGAAAGTAGGCCTGGTGACAGCCAAGGGTTTCCCCTGTTTGATGACTATGAACAAACTCCATCCAAGAGCCACATCCAGACTAAGTCCCCAGGGCCTGAGAGCACAGTGGTCTGTCTCACCCAACACAGGTGCAGCAACCCAAGTAGACAGAGGCCACCTGGGAGAGCAGAGGAGTGTTCCCCTTCACAATGGAGCACTCACTCTCTACAACAAGAGCAGAGCAGACAGGCTGTTTCTCCAGTGAGGACCAGGTGCTCCTAGAATGGGACCAGTCAGAAGCTTCCAGAAGAAGTGCAGGAGTCAAATAAGTACCTTGAGAGTCTTGTGAGACGTCTTGATCTTCAAATTCTGGAATCTCACTGATGAGAATGGAGGGAGGGAAAGGTCGGTGAGACACATAAAGATAACAGAAAGCCCCTTTCCAATCTGTTCCTAAGACGAGGCCTTCCAGAAGTGGCTGGGCTGAGCAATGGGCCACCCACACCTTTTTCCCTATCTGGAGGAGACTGGCTACTAATTCCCTAGTAGTCCACGCTACATTATTTGATCTGCCTCCGAGTTACCTGGAAGTGTATGACACATCTTGCTCCTGTAACTCCACTTCATGATATTGATTTTCTGCAAACAAATTCAGAGAGATTCACCATGTTAAGCAGGTTTTGGGTCAGATATGGGTATCCAATGGGCACTACTACCAAGGGGACAGACTGTTCTTGTGTGAGAACAGGAGACTCTGACAGAAATCCTCCAGGAGTACTAAGTTGACATCAGGAGATGGGCTTGGTGAGCCATCCTGGGCCAGGGGTCAAATCTCCCTGTTCACAGTTGGATCACCATCTCAATAGCCTCTGTCCAGAACACTTAGAAACAGCCTGCAATGGTCCTCAGGGGTTCTAAGCTCACAGCCCAAGAACTTTCTAGGAGGCAAACTGCAGTCATCTGGCTGCTCTCATTGAAGGACCAGGTTGCTGACTGTGGAGGGGAGGTAGAACACTGGGAGAGAGCTATGCATGGAGTCTGCATACCCTGGAATTGAAACAGTCTGATGCCACACAGAATCTTGGCTATTCTAAGAGTTGCTCTTGAATAATCTCCCTCTTGTCTATGGGAACAATACAAGACATTCAAGAGCATGTATTTCTGGAGGAACTCTTCCCTAGTCTATTCATCTTCAAATGGAAACGCCACTGAGAACATGAAGGGCAGAGATGCCTTATATGGATGCTGTAGCCTGGACAAGCATGGATGTCAAAGGGCAGAGCTGTGGTTTGGGATTGAATAAAAAGTAAGCAAGTGGCGACAGTCATCCTCCAAGGTTCCAACCAGGAGGGAGCAAACGCCACCTGGGCAGATGCTGCTGAGCTTGCTGTGAAATGGTCACAACTCTGTTCCAGAACAAATGAACAATCATGAGGTCTAACTCCTGCTTCCAGCTCAATTCAGGATTCTGAGTCTACAACCACAAGTCTGTAGGTCTGGTATGTAGCAATGACTTCACTCATCCTCAGTGGGGATAGGAGTACAAGGACGGAGCAGTCACCAGGGGCAGAGATGAAGGTTTACCTACTCTCAAAAGGGATCCTTCTGCACATCAACTGCCAACCAAACTGCTCTGGCTTTATGAGCACAAGCAGCTCCTGAATGCTTGCAGTCAGACATCCCAGACCCAAATGGAGCAGAAATGTTCATCCAGGGAACTCTGTTCTGTGAAACAGCAAACATTTTTGACAAAAATGGAGATGGGCATCCCTCACTGGGACGCTGAGTGCAGAAAGCCTGAGGTGAGAGACCAGGGACTTTCAGGCCATGGGGCACTCCTGAGCTGCAGTTCTATCTGAGAACCTCAATGAGGTGCTGACGCTGCTTAGGGAAGAAGCACACCAACGTCTTCCTAGTGGGAGATGTTGTGCAGGGCCTTTAGAAGTCCTTGTTCACAGCCTGGAAGTTTTCTACTGATATTTGAAATTCTCTCAACACAATTTGTTACAGAAGTAAAATTTTAAGTGTGAACATCCATACCAGCCACATCACTGGCATGTCTGCTGAAAACAAGTGCACTGAGCCTACAGACAAGGGGCAGGCAAAGGAGTGGTCTATGATTCCAATGCACACAAGGTGGGGTGATCTGAACTTGGAGAGTGACCTTGTTGAGCCTTAGCATCCTCTCCCCAAGGTGGGGACAGAATCTCCACCAGGAGAGGTCCAGTGAGGGTAGCATTGATCACGCCAGCACAGGGTCTAACACAGCACAGATGCCCATGAGAGTGGTTTTCACAGCTGTGTGAATTGCTGTGACCTGGGATGACTCTGCACATCTCTGTACCTCTGTACAGAGGGAAAGCACATGGTCTCACCAAGAAACGGTGCCTGTTGATCTATAGCATCGGGGGGACAACTGTCATTGCCAATTCTACTGCAGAACATTGAGAAACAGGGCAGGGCATCAGGATTTCTTGATTTTCCTACAGAATGATTTGATGAGTGAAGCTGCCTCAAACCCCAAAGATTCCTCATGAGTGAAAGTGTAAAACCTCACCGATGCTCAGATTCAAGGAAAATGGACTGCTTCTCTGCTCCCTATGAAGCCATACTCCAGGGATCCTACTGCAAAAGAGGCACTCTAGCTGTGATGATGTGAGTGAAACCTCAGCCTCACTCAGATCAATCAATAGATTCCTGTCCTGCTGAAGGTTATGGAGGCTTTCATGAGAAAAAAATGCCGAGTTCAGACACTGGATTAAAACTAGAGAACACATATGAGCACAAATCCGTGCTGTTAAGCAGAAGATGAAAACCACACCAATGGACACAGGTGCAGGACTGGACTGCTGTGCTTAGCACCAAGCTGCTTCAGAGAAAACAGAGAATCTGCCTACCAAGGATACTAGTATCAGATAACTAAGGAAACATTGTACAGACTCCAAAACTTTAAGCCTGGGAAGTTTGGAGGATGCAGTTTAAAATGGCAACTGTTGTTAAAACATCACAGTGACTGGTTAAAGAAGCCTTTCCAAGAGAGATGGTGGAGGCTCGGTGTTTGCCACCATGCCTTCCCATCCCCTCCTTCCATGTCTTGACGTCACAAGCTGCACCTTGAAAGTAGGCCTGGTGACAGCCAAGGGTTTCCCCCGTTTGATGACTATGAACAAACTCCATCCAAGAGCCACATCCAGACTAAGTCCCCAGGGCCTGAGAGCACAGTGGTCTGTCTCACCCAACACAGGTGCAGCAACCCAAGCAGACAGAGGCCACCTGGGAGAGCAGTGGAGTGTTCCCCTTCACAATGGAGCACTCACTGTCTACAACAAGAGCAGAGCAGACAGGCTGTTTCTCCAGTGAGGACCAGGTGCTCCTAGAATGGGACCAGTCAGAAGCTTCCAGAAGAAGTGCAGGAGTCAAATACGTACCTTGAGAGTCTTGTGAGACGTCTTGATCTTCAAATTCTGGAATCTCACTGATGAGAATGGAGGGAGGGAAAGGTGGGTGAGACACATAAAGATAACAGAAAGCCCCTTTCCAATCTGTTCCTAAGAGGAGGCTTCCAGAAGTGGCTGGGCTGAGCAATGGGCCACCCACAGCTTTTTCCCTATCTGGAGGAGACTGGCTACTAATTCCCTAGTAGTCCACGCTACATTATTTGATCTGCCTCCGAGTTACCTGGAAGTGTATGTGACTTCTTGCTCCTGTAGCTCCACTTCGTGATATTGATTTTCTGCAAACAAATTCAGAGAGATTCACCATGTTAAGCAGGTTTTGGGTCAGATATGGGTATCCAATGGGCACTACTACCAAGGGGACAGACTGTTCTGGTGTGAGAACAGGAGACTCTGACAGAAATCCTCCAGGAGGACTAAGTCGACATCAGGAGATGGGCTTGGTGAGCCATCCTGGGCCAGGGGTCAAATCTCCCTGTTCACAGTTGGATCACCATCTCAATAGCCTCTGTCCAGAACACTTAGAAACAGCATGCAATGGTCCTCAGGGGTTCTAAGGTCACAGCCCAAGAACTTTCTAGGAGGCAAACTGCAGTCGTCTGGCTGCTCTCATTGAAGGGTCAGGTTGCTGACTGTGGAGGGGAGGTAGAACACTGGGAGAGAGCTATGCATGGAGTCTGCATGCCCTGGAATTGAAACTGTCTGATGCCACACAGAATCATGGCTATTCTAAGAGTTGCTCTTGAATAATCTCCCTCTTGTCTATGGGAACAATACAAGACATTCAAGAGCATGTATTTCTGGAGGAACTCTTCCCTAGTCTATTCATCTTCAAATGGAAACGCCACTGAGAACATGAAGGGCAGAGATGCCTATATGGATGCTGTGGCCTGGACAAGCATGGATGTGAAGGGCAGAGCTGTGGTTTGGGATTGAATAAAATGTAAGCAAGTGGCGACAGTCATCCTCCAAGGTTCCAACCAGGAGGGAGCAAACGCCACCTGGGCAGATGCTGCTGAGCTTGCTGTGAAATGGTCACAACTCTGTTCCAGAACAAATGAACAATCATGAGGTCTAACTCCTGTTTCCAGCTCAATTCAGGATTCTGAGTCTACAACCACAAGTCTGTAGGTCTGGTATGTAGCAATGACTTCACTCATCCTCAGTGGGGATAGGAGTACAAGGACGGAGCAGTCACCAGGGGCAGAGATGAAGGTTTACCTACTCTCAAAAGGGATCCTTCTGCACATCAACTGCCAACCAAACTGCTCTGGCTTTATGAGCACAAGCAGCTCCTGAATGCTTGCAGTCAGACATCCCAGGCCCAACTGGATCCTAGACATGTTCATCCAGGGAACTCTGTTCTGTGAAACAGCAACCATTTTTGACAGAAATGGAGATGGGCATGCCTCACTGGGACGCTGAGTGCAAAAAGCCTGAGGTGAGAGACCAGGGACTTTCAGGCCATGGGGCACTCCTGAGCTGCAGTTCTATCTGAGAACCTCAATGAGGTGCTGACGCTGCTCAGGGACGAAGCACACCAACGTCTTCCTAGTGGGAGATGTTGTGCAGGGCCTTTAGAAGTTCTTGTTCGCAGCCTGGAACTTTTCTACTGATATTTGAAATTCTCTCAACACAATTTGTTACAGAAGTAAAATTTTAAGTGTGAACATCCATACCAGCCACATCGCTGGCATGTCTGCTGAAAACAAGTGGACTGAGCCTACAGACAAGGGGCAGGCAAAGGAGTGGTCTATGACTGCAATGCACACAAGGTGGGGTGATCTGAACTTGGAGAGTGACCTTGTTGAGCCTCAGGATCCTCTCCCCAAGGTGGGGACAGAATCTCCACCAGGAGAGGTCCAGTGAGGGCAGCATGGATCATGACGAGACAGGGCTTAGCACAGCACAGATGCCAGTGAGAGTGGCCTTCATTGCTGGGTGTGAATCACTGTGACCTGGGATGACTCTGCACATCTCTGTACCTCTGTACAGAAGAAAAGCGCACGGTCTCACCAAGAAACGGTGCCTGCTGATCTATAGCATTGGGGGGACAACTGTCATTGCCAATTCTACTGCAGAACATTGAGAAACAGGGAAGGGCATCAGGATTTCTTGATTTTCCTGCAGAAGGATTTGATGAGTGAAGCTGCCTCAAACCCCAAAGATTCCTCCTGAGTGAAAGTGTAAAACCTCATTGAAGCCCAGATTCAAGAAATTTGGACTTTTCTCTGCCCCCCTGTGAGACATACACCAGGGCTCCTACTGCACAAGAGACACTCTGCTTGTGATGACATGAGGGAAACCTCGGCCTCACACTGATAATCAATAGGTTCCTGTCCTGGTGCACGGTCATGGAGGCTTTCATGAGAAAAAAATGCCGAGTTCAGACACTGGATTAAAACTACAGACCACATATGAGCACAAATCAGTGCTGTTAAGCAGAAGATGAAAACCACACCATGGACACAGGTGGAGGACTGGACTGCTGTGCTTAGCACCAAGCTGCTTCAGAGAAAACAGAGAATCTGCCTACCAAGGATATCTAGTATCAGATAACTAAGGAAACATTGTACAGACTCCAAAGCTTTAAGCCTGAGAAGTTTGGAGGATGCTGTTTACAATTGCAACTGTTGTTAAAACTTCACAGTGACTCCTTAAAGAAGCCTCTCCAAGAGAGATTGGTGGTGGCTCTGTGTTTGCCATCATGCTTTCCCATCCCCTCCTTCCCTGTCTTGACATCACAAGCTGCACCTTGAAAGTAGGCCTGGTGACAGCCAAGGGTTTCCCCTGTTTGATGATAATTTGAACATACTCTATCCAAGGGCCAATACCAGACCAAGAGAAGTCCCCAGGGCCTGAGTGCACAGTGGTCTGTCTCACCCAACACAGGTGCAGCAACCCAAGCAGACAGAGGCCACCTGGGAGAGCAGTGGAGTGTTCCCCTTCACAATGGAGCACTCACTCTCTACAACAAGAGCAGAGCAGACAGGCTGTTTCTCCAGTGAGGACCAGGTGCTCCTAGAATGGGACCAGTCAGAAGCTTCCAGAAGAAGTGCAGGAGTCAAATAAGTACCTTGAGAGTCTTGTGAGACGTCTTGATCTTCAAATTCTGGAATCTCACTGATGAGACTGGAGGGAGGGAAAGGTGGGTGAGACACATAAAGATAACAGAAAGCCCCTTTCCAATCTATTTCTAAGAGGAGGCTTCCAGAAGTGGCTGGGCTGAGCAATGGGCCACCCACACCTTTTTCCCTATCTGGAGGAGACTGGCTGCTAATTTCCTAGTAGTCCATGCTACACTGTCTGCTCTGCCTCTGAGTTACCTGGAAGTGTATGACACATCTTGCTCCTGTAACTCCACTTCATGATATTGATTTTCTGCAAACAAATTCAGAGAGATTCACCATGTTAAGCAGGTATTTGGGTCAGATATGGGTATCCAATGTCCACTACTACCAAGGGGACAGAGTGTTCTGGTGTGAGAACAGGAGACTCTGACAGAAATCCTCCAGGAGGACTAAGTCGACATCAGGAGATGGGCTTGGTAAGCCATCCTGGGCCAGGGGTCAAATCTCCCTGTTCACAGTTGGATCACCATCTCAATAGCCTCTGTCCAGAACACTTAGAAACAGCCTGCAATGGTCCTCAGGGGTTCTAAGCTCACAGCCCAAGAACTTTCTAGGAGGCAAACTGCAGTCATCTGGCTGCTCTCATTGAAGGACCAGGTTGCTGACTGTGGAGGGGAGGTAGAACACTGGGAGAGAGCTATGCATGGAGTCTGCATACCCTGGAATTGAAACAGTCTGATGCCACACAGAATCTTGGCTATTCTAAGAGTTGCTCTTGAATAATCTCCCTCTTGTCTATGGGAACAATACAAGACATTCAAGAGCATGTATTTCTGGAGGAACTCTTCCCTAGTCTATTCATCTTCAAATGGAAACGCCACTGAGAACATGAAGGGCAGAGATGCCTATATGGATGCTGTGGCCTGGACAAGCATGGATGTTAAGGGCAGAGCTGTGGTTTGGGATTGAATAAAAAGTAAGCAAGTGGCGACAGTCATCCTCCAAGGTTCCATCCAGGAGGGAGCAAACGCCACCTGGGCAGATGCCTCTGAGCTTGCTGTGAAATGGTCACAACTCTGTTCCAGAACAAATGAACAATCATGAAGTCTAACTCCTGTTTCCAGCTCAACTCAGGATTGTGAGTCTAAAATCACAAGTCTGTGGGTCTGACACGTAGCAATGACTTCACTCATCCTCAGTGGGGATAGGAGTACAAGGACGGAGCAGTCACCAGGGGCAGAGATGAAGGTTTACCTACTCTCAAAAGGGATCCTTCTGCACATCAACTGCCAACCAAACTGCTCTGGCTTTATGAGCACAAGCAGCTCCTGAATGCAGGCAGTCAGACATCCCAGACCCAACTGGAGCAGAAATGTTCATCCAGGGAACTCTGTTCTGTGAAACAGCAACCATTTCTGACAGAAATGGAGATGAGCTTGCCTCACTGGGACCCTGAGTGCAAAAAGCCTGAGGTGAGAGACCAGGGACTTTCAGGCCATGGGGCACTCCTGAGCTGGAGTTCTATCTGAGAACCTCAATGAGGTGCTGATGCTGCTTAGGGACGAAGCACACCAACGTCTTCCTAGTGGGAGATGTTGTGCAGGGTCTTTAGAAGTTCTTGTTCGCAGCCTGGAACTTTTCTACTGATATTTGAAATTCTCTCAACACAATTTGTTACAGAAGTAAAATTTTAAGTGAGAACATCCATACCAGCCACATCACTGGCATGTCTGCTGAAAACAAGTGGACTGAGCCTACAGACAAGGGGCAGGCAAAGGAGTGGTCTATGACTGTAATGCACACAAGGTGGGGTGATCTGAACTTGGAGAGTGACCTTGTTGAGCCTCACGATCCTCTCCCCAAGGTGGGGACAGAATCTCCACCAGGAAAGGTCCAGTGAGGGCAGCATGGATCATGACGAGACAGGGCTTAGCACAGCACAGATGCCAGTGAGAGTAGCCTTCATAGCTGGGTGTGAATCACTGTGACCTGGGATGACTCTGCACATCTCTGTACCTCTGTACAGAGGAAAAGCGCACGGTCTCACCAAGAAACGGTGCCTGTTGATCTATAGCATCGGGGGGACAACTGTCATTGCCAATTCTACTGCAGAACATTGAGAAACAGGGAAGGGCATCAGGATTTCTTGATTTTCCTACAGAAGGATTTGATGAGTGAAGCTGCCTCAAACCCCAAAGATTCCTCCTGAGTGAAAGTGTAAAACCTCATTGAAGCCCAGATTCAAGAAATTTGGACTTTTCTCTGCCCCCCTGTGAGACATACACCAGGGCTCCTACTGCACAAGAGGCACTCTGCTTGTGATGACATGAGGGAAACCTCAGCCACACCCAGATAATCAATAGGTTCCTGTCCTGGTGCAAGCTTATGGAGGCTTTCATGAGAAAAAAATGCCAAGTTTAGACACTGGATTAAAACTAGAGAACACATATGAGCACAAATCAGTGCTGTTAAGCAGAAGATGAAAACCACACCATGGACACAGGTGGAGGACTGGACTGCTGTGCTTAGCACCAATTGCTTCAGAGAAAACAGAGAATCTGCCTACCAAGGATACCTAGTATCAGATAACTAAGGAAACATTGTACAGACTCCAAAGCTTTAAGCCTGAGAAGTTTGGAGGATGCTGTTTACAATTGCAACTGTTGTTAAAACTTCACAGTGACTTGTTAAAGAAGCCTCTCCAAGAGAGATTGGTGGTGGCTTGGTGTTTGCCATCATGCTTTCCCATCCCCTCCTTCCCTGTCTTGACGTCACAAGCTGCACCTTGAAAGTACGCCTGGTGACAGCCAAGGGTTTCCCCTGTTTGATGATTGTGAACAAACTCCATCCAAGTGCCACATCCAGACTAAGTCCCCAGGGCCTGAGAGCACAGTGGTCTGTCTCACCCAACACAGGTGCAGCAACCCAAGCAGACAGAGGCCACCTGGGAGAACAGTGGAGTGTTCCCGTTCACAATGGAGCACTCACTGTCTAGAACAAGAGCAGAGCAGACAGGCTGTTTCTCCAGTGAGGACCAGGTGCTCCTAGAATGGGACCAGTCAGAAGCTTCCGGAAGAAGTGCAGGAGTTAAATACGTATCGTGAGAGTCTTCTGAGACGTCTTGATCTTCAAATTCTGGAATCTCCATGGTGAGACTGGAGGGAGGGAAAGATGGGTGAGAAACAGAAAGGGAACAGAAAGCCCCTTTCCAATCTGTTCCTAAGAGGAGGCTTCCAGAAGTGGCTGGGCTGAGCAATGGGCCACCCACACCTTTTTCCCTATCTGGGGAAGACTGGCTTCTAACTGTTCAGAGAATGCAATGTCTTCCATTTGAGGAGTCTCCTTGCTGAACCACCTGGAGTAGAAGAACTGAATATTAACACAGGGCCGACTTCATGTAAGGAAAATGAAGTGCTCATATGAAGCACATGGCAATCAGAAAGCAAGGTAAAATGAAACCCCACTGCCTGCACTGAGAATAGTATGTGTGTGTAGATATATAATATTTACACGCGAATCAACTACAGCCAAGTATTAAATGTGATTAAATCTATATGTGGTTATAGACTTCTTTACGCTTATTTGTACTGCTTGAAGTCATTATAAAGTAAACAGGCAAACAGAACTCTCATCTTCCTGGAGAAATAGTATTAGGTTTGAGGTGATAGGTGAGCAGCAGAGCTATTGAAAGGGCATGGGGACAGAAGCAGAGAGAAACAGAGGGCTGCCTCTGTGATGACGTCATTAGGGACTCAGCCTGGAGAAATGACTCTCAGTTGGTCTACTAGTACCCATGAGTATTTGGAAAACGGAAACTGGCTTCAACAGATTTATGTAAATTACATGCAGAGTCAGTGAATTCCCCTTTGGGGATACTGGAGACTATCATGGCTTTAGCCGTCAGTCTTATCCTCAGTGCTGAGGCACTAGTTTCTCTCGGGTGGTTTCACGTGATTAATGGGGGCAGAGGAGCTCATGAGAAGAGGAGACCTGTGAGCAGCACCCTGCCCTTCACTGCACACGAGAGAGGCAATGATGGCAAGGAATCGCTGGAGAGGCTCCTTCATGGAGTCAGCCTGCTGCAGGTCACTGCGTGGAAAAGGCAGGGAGAAGTGGAAACCCAGACTAGTCCCCTAACGATGGCA
This sequence comes from Sylvilagus floridanus, assembly GCA_949820135.1. NCBI lineage: Eukaryota > Metazoa > Chordata > Mammalia > Lagomorpha > Leporidae > Sylvilagus > Sylvilagus floridanus. The sequence goes on along the minus strand of OX463225.1, from coordinate 144,707,516 downwards.
GACAGCAGTGCTGACGGGGTACCGCAGGGTTGGCTCAATGGATGGGAGATGCACAGTGGCTCTGCTCTTCTTCTCTGGACCTGGAGTCTACCCGTGTCAGCACTCAGCTCACTGCCCAGGGTTCCTAAGACTCACCTGGAGTGTGACAGGGCTAGTGCTTCCTCTTGCACTTCATCATTGTCATTTTCCTTTGCTGCAAATGAATGAAATAGGCACAGTCATCTAGGATGATCCCCTCAGAGCCTGCACAATGTGCTGTCCAGCGCTAGCACAGCACACCAGTGTCCTCAGGGTCACTGCCGACTCCTCAGCTAGGAATTGTCTAGAGGGTTGAGGTCATTTCTGAGGGGACTAGCTGGTTCATTGTTCTGGACACATGAGGTAAACCTCCCTAGTCCTACAGTCATCACACCAATAATCGCTGACCTGATTCCCTACACAAATGAAACAAATTTTCCCAAGTGCGGGTGCTGCAGCATAGCAGGTAAAGCCGCTGCCTTTAACCTCAGGATCCCATGTCAATGCCGGTTCAAGTCCTGGTTGTTCTACTTCTGATCCAGATGCCTCTAATGCACCTGGAAATGCAGTAGAAGATGGCCCAGTACTTGGGTCCTGCACACACATAGGAGACCTGGAGGAAACTCCTAGTTCCTCCCTGGGCCTGGGCCTGGTCCAGTCAATGCCATTGCGGCCATGTAGGGAGCAGGCCAGAGTATGCAAGAGTTGCCTCTCTCTCTCTCTCTCTCTCTCTCTCTCTCTCTCTCTCTCTCTCTCTCTCTCTCTCTCCCTCTCTCTTTCTCTCTATCCCTGTTTCTCTCTCTAATTCTGCCTTTCATAAGATAAAATCAAATCTAAAATAATATTCTCTGGAGATGCTTGGTTCCTAGTGTGATTCCTTTCCATGAGAGGAAGTGCCGTGCCATGGTTCTCAAACAAGCTATCTTGGTAGTTTGTGGTTCACCATATTTTGTACATTGAGGATAAAAGGTGGAACAGGTGAATTTTCAGTTCTGGGGATCAGAGTGAATGTGTGCAGCACAAGAGAAAACTTGGCTGCTCATGGAATCTCTAAGCACAGGTCTCAGACTTGCAGCCTGGGGGCACACTACTGAAGGAATGGCGGACCTTCTGTACGTGTGGTAGGTGAAATGAAGCCAACTTTGAAGGAACAGACAACGTGGTTGGGTTCAATGAAACAGGGGGAGTATCTTGACTGCAATGGAGATGAGGAAGCTGCTGGCTCTGACAGGAAACAATGTCACATGACAGGGACGGGGAATGACTCCTGTGATCAACACCTCAGGGGGCAGAGGGGTCTGCTTCATTATGAACGCATGGCAGAGCAAGCATGAGATGTGCTGCTTCGGTTGGTGTGAATCTGTCACATTCTTCTGGCAATGAATGAGCACTGGAACCTGAGTGACAAAGTCACACGAGGAAAGGGAAGACAGCAAGGCTGGATGGGCCACCACACCTGTGCAACAGACTGGTTGAGAAAGAACAGATGATGAGAATGTCTCAGACCATCCCTGTGCAGGAGCCTCTCAGTCAGGTGGGAGTGATGAATGCAAGGATAGTGTGGGCCCTTGGCAAGCAGAGGGGGTTGTGTCACCTCACAGTGGGGACTCACCTTCTGCATCTAGAACAGAGAGCACATCCTGATGCTCCAGGGAGCACCAGCTGCTGCATGTGGAATGGTCAAGCTCAGAAACGACTGGAGAAATCGAGGGAGTGAGGTAGCACTCGTCCAGCCGGTCGTCTGAGTCTTCCTGCTCTTGCTGCTCAGGGAGCTCCCTGCTGAGATGGGAGGGCAGAGACACTGAAGACACACATCACAGAAGTGACGTTGTCATCAGACTACAGGGTAAAACATGTGAGAGCAAGATGGCATGAAGTACTCAACACGCTGCTCCAATGTCCTTTTTCCTGAGCAGAGACACTGACTGTGTAGCCTAGAGCAATCTTGGTGCCTTGTAGATTATATCACAAATAGAGGTTTTATAACTGTTGCTCAATTACATTGCATTTTTCCTGTAGCAATCAGTTAAATGTATTTGGAGGCTTTCTATTGGCCTAGATACCAGCACTCTTAAGTCTTTTTCATCTTAAGATTATTAATGGTAGAAAAATATCTTTGGTCTACCTAACTTTCTTGCTGTGAGTTCTTTGCATACATGCTAATGACAAACAGCCCAATCCTAGTGGTGTTTCATAAGCCATAAGAACTGAGCAGATATGTTCCCAGCACATCTCTAGGTGTACTGATGTTCAAAATGTCAACTGATGTTATTGACTACACGTGAGATGTAAAAAAAATGTGAAAATAGACAAGTACCACAATGACAACATCGAAGACTCTTTTACATGATGTGCTTTTCTGGCTGGGGGAAATATGTAATTTCATCACTTTCTTAAATCTCTGGTTAGTAGTTGTATAGAGGTCACCAGGGAATGAACAGCCCATGGTTTTTCCACATTACCTGGGAGCAAGTTGATCTCCTTTCGCTTCTTCAGTATCACTATCATTTTCTGCAAATATAAAGAAGAAGCCAGTGACATAACCTCTAGCTCACTGCACACATTCCCAGTCCTCCCTCTAAGCTTTGCACAGGGCATTAGCATACTCAGGGTAGTAAGGGCTGTGAGAGAAATTCTCTGAGCCTCAGCCTGACACCTCTGAGATTCACTGCATTGGCTTGCCTGTTCCATAGGGCCAATGAAACTGATAAGACAGAACCCCATCCCAATGTCCTCTGTCCTGAGTCTGAGCCATCAGGGCTCTCTCCCCAGGCCCTTTAGGATTTAGTTATCTAAAATCTATGAGTGTTGCTATATACTGATCATCCTATCAGACTGATCATGGTGAATAAGGGTAGAGGAGTTTCTATAGAAGGCTGAAAGAACTCCACAACCACTCACATAAATAAATCTATGCAGTTAGAGAGAAACAGTGAACATTGATGTTGTAGGGACGTTCCTGGATTCAGCTATGTTTTTTTCTTTTTTGGAACCATATAGGAAGTACAGTATAAGAGACTTTATGTCCTGGTTTTGAGATGTTTGCATAGGTAAGATAAGTTGTCTTAAAGGAGATAGAGGCTAGGGATGGAGGTAGCAATACTAGGATCACAACTTGGCCCACACATGGGAAGTGTTCCCAAAAGCCTGCATGGGGATAGAACTCCAGGGATGAAGTAGCAGAACAGAATGATATCACTGCAGGTGACAGCAGGCGTTATTTCTAAGTTAGAGTGTCTGACAGGCACTTCCTACACAGGGCCTCTGTATGTTCCCATAGGCTAGGGTGCAGTGAGACCAACAGCATCTGAGGGAGGGAAACTCCTTGACTCTCCTGATGTCTATGTTCAGTGCCACAACCTGGACCCTGATTGAAACCAACTTGTGTCTGCAGGGCCTGTGCTCAAAAGCAACCCTCAACCTGAGAGCCCTTGTGTCCAGAGAATGGAGATTCTACCTGGGAGAACGGTGACAGGTTCTTCTTTCTTGTGTGAACAAGCGTGGTCCCCGTCTACACCTAGCACACCGTGGGTGTCCTCAGCATCACGAGTCAATTGCACAGTGCCCTCAGGCAGGCAGGAGTCACTCGGCAGGTGGTCAACAGCACCAGTGATTGATGTTTCCTGCTGTGAACTTTGTGGGGTTTCCATTCCATCCGCTTCCAAGAGCTCCCTGAGAAGCCAGGTGGGACAAGGATGACAGAGATTAAACCAAGAAGGAAGAGACACCAGGGAGTTGGCTGGTTTGGATGGGATGCATAAGGGATCGGTCATAGAGAGCATAGAGGCTGTTCCCTCCACTCTGGACACCGTGGGGCTGCCTAGGGGGACAGACCTGGGAAGAGATCAGCCTCTGCTCATCACACTCAATACACAGCAGCTACTGAGGAAGCAGCCTCCACTGTCGCTGCATGGTGCAGTCACAGCACAAGCACACACTGACAGCCGCCGGGCTGACACCCTGTGCTCAGGTTGGGTTGTGGCAGTGTCCTGCAGCCATGTGATCAAGGTTCTAGGGGCTTGGCAGATTCCAGAGATGTGCTACCTTCTGGGGCTTCTCTTAACCGAGTCACAGGACAGCAAACATGGTTTTTAGAGGTGCTTTTCTGCAGTTGAACTTGGCTGGATTCTTCCTAACTGCTCCTTTGCACATTGCCTCTTGGCTAGTTTTCTCTGATGAGAACTTCAGCTAACCCTATAGAAAGCAGGTGCGCATCTTCCTCTGCTTTTCCAGGAAGCAGGGAACAGGGGTTCCCTTTGTGTGCAGGCAACACCTAGGGCTGTGAGTTCATGAAGGATCCTATCAGCAACTAGGACCAGGACAACAGACAACTACTTTAACAGGGGGGTTTCCTAGTTGGCCAGGAAGGACTCAACACAACCTGCAGTTGTGTTTATGCGTGCATCTCAACCCCATGACTGTCTCGGCCCCTTTTCTGTTCTTTAGGAGAACCTGTGCCTCCTTCACCCAATTGTTGCCATCTCTTCATCATTCACTATTACCTGTCAGCAACAGGTCCTTGTGCTGGTGTTTCCTCCTCTTCAATATTTTCTGTCAACAAAGTCAGAAATGTCCAATCAGAGATTATCACCCCCACCCCCACGAAAATCAAGGTGGCCTCTGAGTGCATATGAATTCTACATATGGGCCCATAGTGGACAAAAACTTCAAATGTTCTGTGTTTAAAGAAACACCTTGCCATTCCCTTGTGGTCCATCAGGCTTTGTGTCTCTGCACTTGGAGATCAGAATCATGGCAGATTCTGCCTGAAACTAGGCCAACATCCTTTCCCCCCATATCACTGGAAGCTTCTCAAGCTTCCCTGGGACTTCTGCCTGTCATCCCTCATGCTGCCACTAGTGGGAGCCCAAGGCATGGGTTCTATGTTCCCATGGGTCTCACAGAGAACCTCCATCTGTCATGAAGAAGCAAAGCACCCGACTTCCATCCTCCCTCACAGGCCCTCCAAGTTTTCTCTGGCTGTATCATTAGAGGAAATTCTCTCTGTGTTACGAGTTCCTTTATCAACAGCTTTCTTCACAGAAGTTCTACTAACTCTAGAGCCTGGTCTGACACTCCCAGGGAGAGGAGGGCTTTTGCCCTATTGGGAAACATACAAGCAACAGCTTCACCTTTGATGGTTACATCTGCACTGCCCCAGATATTTTGGTCCATTTAGTGAATGTGGAGAGAGAAATCCTGGATGGAGAAAGCAATCACCTGTCTACAGCTTGAAAACCACACTGAGCACAGAGCTGGAGGCTTCCATTCTTACTTAGCTCAGTGACTGTGTTCAGCCGAACAGTGGCCTCACTTCACAAGGTCTCTCTGGTCTTGATGTGAGGATGGACACTGCCTCTTGCCCCAAAGGCCAACCACAATCAGGAAGGGAGGAGACCTTTGGGAGACTGCAACTTGAAAGGCTTATCTGCCCCTATCTGTTTTTCCCAAGCAGTGCTGACCTTGTCATGGCACACATGCTCAGTACCAAGAAGAGCCGAGGCAAATGCCCATGGCAGAGAGATGAATGCATCTGAACCCTTGAGGCTTTCTCCAGGGACAGCCTGGGCCCAGCTTACCTGCTCCAAGCAGGTCCTCAAGGCACGCTGACAGCCGGACAGCCTCAGTGAGGAGTCGTCGGAAGCCCTGCCCCTTACAGGTCTCAGGGTCATGCACGGTGAGCACGTCCTTCAGGTACTGCTGTAGGATGTGGGCTAGATTTCTCCCCCTTTGGACCTTGGGACGTAACTGGGAAAGTTCTTGGTCCTGATCTTCAAGGATGCCACGGCAATGCCTAAGGTGCAAGAGTGGAGAAGGTTCTAGATGGGAAGGGATGAGTGTTAAGTTCTCTGTGTTTCCATGGATTTTCATAACAATGCCTTTTAGAGCCCTCCACCAGCATCACCCCTCAGGTTTGGAGAAATACCTGTGCCAAGAAAAGCAAAGGGCAACACAAGGCCTTGCTCCCATGTTTAGAGAAAGATCTTGTCACAATTCCTGAGATTCCATTCGGGTCATGTTCTATCAACAGTGCAAGGATTCTTCCTTCCTTGCCTTCATAAAGGTGCTAATTCAGTTCCTCCTTCCAGCCACAGGCATTTCCATGTAGGAAGACACACAGTGTACAGTGCAGTAACTGGGAATCATGGTGCATGCAGGGGTTACATGGCAAGAAACAAGAATGAAGGTCTGGCAGGGCCAAGCTAAGCATCAGTCTTCTATATCAGGAGGTGATGGTGACCAAGGGTAAATGAGGATTGATTGCAAGATGACCAAACAAAAGAGCCCAGCATCCTCTCCTCCCCCGAGAAGACCCAGTGCAGATTCATCTCGAGGTGAGCGCCCACAGAAAAGCACCTCCACACTAAGGGAACCATGAGAACACGTGAGGAAGAAAGAACGGGCATAGCACCACCTACAGAGGACCAAAGCTAACCAGTGACTGGATTCCCAGAAACACAGCCACGGGGATTTCCTGTTGCAGAAGAGAGAGTAAACAGGAGGCCCCATGGGAGCCCATCCACCTGGACACCTTACTTACAGACTCTCCGCACTTGCAGCTCTGAATTCAGATTCCTCTGCTCCCTCCTTGTTTCATAACATCTGAGACACGGGGCTTTGCTGTAACTCTCTGCCCTTGTTTGGCACAGGCTGGCTCAGTGCTTGATTTGGGCTGCCCACTAGTGAAACACAGCCCCACCTGCCGGCCCTACACAGAGAGCCTTACCTGAGCAGCTCAGCAGACCTGGGCTGCTTTGGCAGGGGCTCTCCACCTGTAGCTTCTTGGTCAACATGGACTCCATGTCTTTTTTTATTATTATCTATTCATATCATTTTATTTGGGAAATAAACAGTAATTGAGGAGGGAAAAATGTATTTTCATTTTCATTTCTCCTGAAGGGAGAATGTTTTCAAAGTACCTATTACTTTTAATTTCATTGTAAATTTAATTTTTACCATTTCTTTTTAAAAATTCATTCATTCACTTATTTTAAGGAATATACATTTCATAATACAACTTTAGGAATAGAGTTACTCTTCTCCCCATACACAGGGTACCACCCACACTCCCAGCCCAGCTCCTCTTACCCCTCTACTTCTCAATCTCATTCTCCATTAAGATGCATTTTCAATGAACTTTGTACACAGAAGACCAACTCTATATTAAGTAACGATTTCAACAATTCACGCACACACACCCACACAAGAATAAAAACTGTTGAGAAATGTTTCAATGTAACTCTCTTTTAATACAACTCATTGAGGACAGAGGTCCTGCATGGGGAGTCAGTGCACACTGATTCCTGCTGTTAAGTTAACAATTAGCACTCCTCTGTGTGTTGTCAGGGACCACACAAGGCTCATGGCACGAGCTGACTAGGCTATGGAAGCATTTTGAAAACTCTGTCCGTATTTAGACAAGGCCATGAGCAAAGTGGAAGTTCTCTCCTCCCTTAGAGAACAGTGCATCCTCCTTTGATGGCCACTTCTTTGTCCGGGTCCCCAGTGATCCTACATGGAGAACATTGTGCCACAGTGCCTTGGCTTTCCATGCCTGAGATGCCTCAGTTCTCCCTTCTGAGCTGCCCCCCTGGAGACACCCACACACCTCCCCACCTGCCTGCCCCCCACAGAGACCCGTACCTGAGCAGCTCTGGGACCGTGGGCTTCTCTGCCAGCGGCTCCTCAATGTGGAACTTCTTGGTCAGGATGGACTCAATGATGTTTTTCAACTTGTCACAATCTGGGGAAAGACAGACATGCAGAACTAGGGAGGTGCTTTTGTAGTCAGTGCCTGCTGAAGACCAAAAGCACTCCAGGGCCAGGCTCCAGATTGGGGGTTGCACATCTGTATTTCATCACCTCACTACATAGCATCTGAAATTTCCATTTTTAAAAGAATTATTTATTTATTTGGAAGGCAGAGTTACTGAGAGACATAGGCAGAGAGAGAGAGAGAGAGAGAGAGAGAGAGAGAGAGACTCCATCAGCTGGTTCACTCCCCAAATGGCTGCCAGGTTGGAGCTGCACCAATCTGAAATCTGAAGCCAGGAGCTGTTTCTAGGTCTCCCATGTGGATGCAGGGGCCTAAGCACGTGGGTCATCTTCTACTGCTTTTTAGGCCATAGCAGAGAGCTGGATTGGTAGTGGACCAGCTGGAATCGAACTAGTACCCATACAGGATGCCAGCACCGCAGGCAGTGGCTTTACCTGCTAACCCACAGCGCTGGCCCTGCTATTTCCCAATTAAATGAGAAAAAAGGACTTCAAAGATAGAGATGGTGACTTGACAGGGTGATTCCCCTGGTGTTTACAGAATCAGAATTCCCAGTCCCTGAGCTCAGACTGAATCATGAGCCACTGGACTCAGCAAGCCTTGTAGTTTCTAAGGTCAAACGCAAACCTGGGCACGAAGTCGTCACCTTCTGTGTGTTTGGGAGCTTGATAAGGGTGTAGGACTATTTCCTGGCACTGGGAAAGATTTCAACTGTTTGTTATTTCAGACTTAAAGGACCATCTTTCATGGAACTGTATAGAAGTCAATGTATAACACAGTAAGACCTGAGGCAATATGGCCCAATAAAAAGTATAGTTCCTGCTAAATTAGAAACAGAACAATAAGGGCCTCATGGATTCTCTTGATCCTGAACAAGGAACCATCCTTGGAGTTGTATAGGAAAGAAGGAGCGCATGTTGTTGTGACAATCTACAGAGGCAAGAATTCTGATAGCACCTACGAGTGGAAGAGAAATCGAAGTTACAGAGAAGGTGGGCAATGGGGGGCACCCAGGCGAGGGGCCCTGATGCCCCCACACCCTGTCTTGCTCCCATTCCCAGGTCTCAGCACCGTCTTCCTCTTCTGGAAGAAGAACTTGTGCTGCAGGACAGGACTTTGCTCTCAGCGGGGAGGCCGTGTCCTGAGGGTGTTCCCATGGAGACCAGAGTTCCAGTGCACAGGAGACTCTCTGTCTCTCTGGAAGCACATCCTGCTCACTCTGAACACATGTCCACTTCTGGACCTAGGACAGCGCCTTGCCAATGGGAACTCAACGGAAGCTTGAATAGAGTGAAATGCGTTAGCCCCAGAAATGAGGCCACAGTGATGTATAAGGCTGCAGGAGCTGACACAGACAGGACGATCATACACATGCACTCAGTATGGTGGAGCCTGATCCTGAGGACAACAGGCAGCTCTATGCCTCATCAGGAATCCATGACAGATTCAGCCCTCCTGTCACCCTACACCTCACTGCGAACTTGGAAAACTTGGGAAACCCTGTGTGTCAGCTTGGGAGTGTGGTCAGGAGGAAAGGAAGTTCAGCCAAAAGAAGACAAAAATCACGTAGTGAGGCCATTCAGTTCCTCAGGAGAAGATACAGGACAATCATCACTGTGGTGAAATGACCCGAGAGAACTTACTGTGTTTTTTCAGCTCCCTGGCCAGGGCAAAGTTTGTAGCCTCAGCTATGAGAAACTTCTCCTGGAGCTCCCAGCAGTCCTGTTGGCTCTTTGCCAGCTGGGATCGCAATTGCTGGCATTCGAGGTCGTTCAGTTCTGCCAGGGGATCTGATGCAGGGCTGTGGGATCCTGCCATGCTGATGGTGTGTCACAGCAGGACAACAGGGACTGGGGAGAGGAAACCCAAACAGAGGAGAGGTTCAAACACATGACATCCAAGAGTTTCAGGTTGGCTGAGGGGTGACAATAACTGTCAAGCTTCACTTACTGATGTGAAACACCTGACCCACAGCCCGACAGCACTGGGAAGTTCTTCTCTGGACAAACAAGGATCAAACTGCCAAAGCCTGGATTGAAGGCACTGCCTGTAGCTCAGTCTCTGCGAGGACTGGCTGTTGTGTGGCAGCTAACGGTCTGCCGTTGCCATCGCAAAGTTAGAAGGTGGAGAGCGTCACGGAATCTTCGGAACTCCGCATTCCAGGGGCCTAAGCTAGGTTGAGGCACAAGACCCCCACTGTGGGGACAACCTACCCATCTGCCAGTCTCATAGTTATAGATCCTGCGCTGACACCCCAGACCGTGTCCCCAAATCACCTAAGCATGTATCGCTCTATAGTCATGCATGTGTGTGAAAATACCAAGGCAGAAAAGCCTTCCTTTCTCAGGGCTGGGAGGAAGTCACCCCACCTGCTGTTTAAAGAGATCTCTAGGCTTTTCTACCTGTTTGAAATGTTGAGTTTTAAGCTTCCATAATAAATGTGTCATTTCATTTTTCTGAATGAAATTTTGAGAGCTCTTTTAGTCCTCTGGAAAGAATTGTTATTTCAGGCGTAACTTCAAAATGTTTCCTCCCTATGTTGGCCTGTCTATTCATCTTCTTACCAATGACTTTGAACAGGAAATTTGAACATATTGGGACATTTATGAATTTATTCTTTTATTATGTATGGTTTGGGTATAGTACCTAAAAATGTAATCTAATTCAAGTTGAAAGACTTTGTACTACTTTTTCTTCTAAGAGGTTGAAATTGGCACAAGCGTTTGGCACAGCAGTTAAGATGCCACCTGGGATGCCCACACCTGGATCAGGTGCCTGGGCCCGAGTCCTTGCTTGGCTCTCCCCTCCACTTCCTGGTGGTGCACACAGCGTGAGGCAGCAGTGCCGGCTCCAATACTTGTGTCACTGCAGTCTATGTGGGAGATCCTGATGGACCCAGTCCTAGTTCAGCCTGGCCAGGCCCAGGTTAGCTCAGGCCACTTGGGGAGCAAACCAATGAATAGGAAGTCTTTGTGTCTTTCTCTGTGTTTTTGCCCTTCAAACACAAGAAAGAAATAAATTTAAAAATTAAACATTTCATGAAAATTGAATGTTTACTTTTTTTAAAATTCTATATATTTGAGATGTAGAGAGATAGAGAGATGTAGAGAGACATACACACAGAGATACATGACAAAAGGATATGTATTCCATCCACTATTTCACTCCCCAAATGTATACAACAGTCAGGCTTGGCCAGGCTGATGCTTTGTGTCCAGAACTCCAATTGGTTCAGTCACGTGGGTTAGAAAGACTTAATGCTTTCTTACATTTATATATAGTTTTTTCAACTATTTATGTATTAATAGCATATTTATTTTGAAGAAGATGCGTTACTTATTTGAAGTAGTTTTTAATTTAACTTTAACTTAATGTTGTATGTATCCCATAAATCCAACATTAAACGCTTAGTAACTCTTCCCACCATACCTGCCCTCCCACTTACCTCCCCTGCTTCCTCCTCCAACTCTCCTGTTTAGTCTGAGAAAGAGAAAAGAAAGAATGGAATAAGAAAACTAAGAGAACTCTCACTCAACAGTCTAGAAAAGGGCTGTTCAGTTTACTACAAATGACATTAGTTCCTTTATCTTTGAGTTGAGCAGCACTCCATCATATAAATATATATATATATATATACATATAATCATACATCTATCATGTTTAATCTATTGGTACATGTAATACACACACACACACACACACATATATATATATACTCACACACACTAATATCTTTATACAGGTTTGTATAAGAATGATTCGAAAGGTTCAAGGGATTCCAAAGTGCCATGGATAACCCTTAGTCCTTCTGTTAAAGCACACTTTTCAAGCCATATATATAGCCAGCAAGATATCTTATCCAGTCATCTGTTGATGGACAATTAGGCAGTTTTCATCTTGGCTACTGTGATAGGGATTGCTGATATCTCTACTAAAAGCTGATTTTTTTTCTTTTCTTTTTTTTTTTAACTATAGCCATAAGAAGGATGGATGGGTCAGTTGACAGTTCTAATTTAAATTTTTGAAAATAGTTCAATATTGTTTTCTATAATGGTCATACCAATCAACATTCTCACATATAATGTTGAAGTGTTTCCATTTCTGTACACCCTTGTCCACATTTATTCTCTCTTGTGTTTGTAGCAACAGCTAACCCCATGGATCTGAGGTGATATCCCTCTGTGGTTTTCCGTTATATTTCCCTGATGAGTACTGATGTCAGGTAGCTTTCATAAACCTGGTAGCAATGTGTAGCCCTTTCCTGGAGAAATGTATACTCATGTGCTTTGCCAACATGGCTGGCAAATTTTAACAAGCTCAAGGGGTGAGGGTGTGTGTGTTTTTCTCTTTTTCCTTGCTAGAACTGAATAAACAGGTGTCTCTAGATTGCACGGAAAGCTTTTGTTCAGCACAAACCTGCTCTGATTCCATCCAGGGATCTCCCTGGCCAAGTGCACAGGTTCACTGTGGAGTCAGTTTCTCTCCTGACCTCAGCACTCAGGGAAGGTGGCTCCTTAAGGGGCTGGACAGTGGAGTAGCCTTTTGAGTATCCCCTGAGGTTTCCGACACAATGTGTCCTTCATCTCACCCACACTTGGTTTCACCCTAACATTACCTTGTCATTCTCTGGGTCATGCTCATGTCCCAGAGAGCTGCTCCTCTTCCCTCATCTGCACCTTCAGTTCTGGGTTCTCAGGATGTGGACTCAGCTCCAGATCTGGGAGGAGACACAGAGGAGGGACTAGGTCAGCTTTCAGCCTCAGTTTCCAGGGCACGTGTGGTTCCCCAGGGACTCAGAAACCTGAGCAGAACACCTGAGAGATACAATACACACTTTACCCCACTGATGAGAAACCTAAGGTCCATAGAGACTAAGAGGTTGTCTCAGCACCACAGCACCTGACGGTAGGAGGGCCACCCCATGAGCTTTGACTTCCAGCTGCCCTATCCCAATCTTGGCACTTGTCTTCCAGAAATGCATTGCCAGGTTTTGTGGACTTTGGATAAAGCACTCCTATTTCTGCTGCTAAAACAAAGTATGCAGGTCATTCCTTGGACACATCTTTTCTCACAATTCTATCGTCCCATTAGTTATTCTCTGTGTGTTTTCAATCACTGAGTAGGAACACACAAGGTGGACGAGTATTTAACACAGCCCTGCCTGTCCCGTGTGGGCCCTTACCTCCAGAATTCTCCCTCAGGCTTTCTCCTCTGCTGCAGTGCTGGAGAGTGTCAGACCTCATGGAGGTCGTTTCTGCATGGAGACCCATGTTCTTCTTCTTTTTCTCCTGGAGCCAAGGAGAGTAGAGATTCCTTCTGGGCTTCTGTATATCTAGCTTTTCTGCTAGGCAATGCTGCTAGTTTCAAAGATAAAAAAGTAAACTCCACCATGACCAATGGAAATCAGGTCAACACAGATTTTCCTGAGGTGCCTGAGATCGTGAGAACAGCCCCTCGTGGACAGTGGTCAGAGCCAAGCACGGGGCATTGGCAGCTGACTCAGGTAAGGTGTATGCGCAAAACAACCACGAGAAGGCTGCTGACACCAGGAAGAGGACACACATCAGAGGAGTGTGAGAAGAAAGGACGAGTACTGGCTCGAATGAAGATGGAAGTATTGCAGGCTGAGAGCCAGAGGCAAGGCCCCACGTCACAGAGGACTAGTCCTGGGCCTTGAAGCCTATCCCAGGAAGTCCTGCTGGATTTCTCCATCTCACCTTGAAAACTTTTGGATCCGTGACTTCCTTGTAGCCTCCATTTTTGCCCTTGCTGAGTTAGAGTCACTGTCATTGTCACCCTATGTCCCCTGCACATGGGGACAGATAAGCAGTGTGTTTAATGTCAGAGTAGCACAGATGGAAGGGATCACACACAGCATCTACACGTAACAAACGCCTCCAACCCCTCATTCACATCCCCCTTCATGACCCAGAGAAACTCCACATTCCTGCTATGAGTCCCTCCACCTGACAGGGGAAGTGTTTCCATTCCTTATGTGTTCTGGATTAGTAATTCTCTATTAGCTACACAGTGTGGAATTCCAAAATCAATGGCCTTATTATATACTCAACCATCTTGATGAGAATTGCTAAGTGCTATCCAATTCTATACAGATACAAAAAATGAAATACCTTGTGATAAGTTCACCAGGATGTGAAAGTCCTCTTCAATGAAAATTCAAACACATTGAATCTAATGAAAGCAAATGAAGCAGACACAAAATAATGGAATTTCTTCATAGGTTCTTGATTTAGAAGAATTAATACTATTAAAATATGAAAACTACCCAAAACAATTTAGAGATTCAGTATAGTCCCCATCAAAATACTGATGACATCCTCACAGAGTTAGGAAAAAAAATCTCAACATTCTTACAAAAACACAAAAATCTCTGAATACTCAAAATATTCTTAATGTAATGAAGCCAAAGCTGAACGCACCACAGTTCAAAATTAAAGATATGCCTCAAGGCTACTGAGACCAAAACAGTATGGTACCAGCATAGCAATAGACACATAGGACAATGGAACAAAAGAGAACCCCTAAAAATTCACGCACCTGCATCCCACTTAATTTTGACGAAGGTGTGAAAAACATTCCTGGAGATATGCACATCTATTTTAAAGGGACTGGGAAAATTGGATTTTAATTTACAAAAATCAACTCAAAATGGATCATGAGCTAAATGTAAGATCTGAAACTATGAAACTAACAGAGGAAAACAAGAGCAAATGCTCTAAGACATAGGCAGAGTCAACACAGTTTTTGGGCTAAGACCACAAGAACACGGACAATAAAAACCAATTGGAAAAATCTGATGTTATCAATCCAACAAGTTTCTGCACAGGTTGAAATATTTTACCAGGTGGGTGAGTGCACCTGATGCTGTGACATCCAAGGAACTTAGGAATTCTCCTCATTTGTTTTTCAGGGACATCATTTGGCCATTTGGAGAATGTGCTTCCCCCATGAGTCACTCTGGTACTAAGATCTGTCATTGCTATTCAGTCAGTTTGATCCCTGGGTGACACAGCAGGACCAAAGAACCCTGAAAGGATCAAGTAGTGATCGCAGTCAGACACAGAATGAGTTTCTGTGACCACCTCTAGACCATCAGGCTCCTATGCCGGAAAATGGTCTTCCTGAGACAGGAGCACTGTCTGCCTTGTGCAGTTCCTGTCCCCATGGCCTCTGCAAGTGACTTGGAGTAAGGAGTCACTGCCACCTTCAAGACGCATGATATAAAACCCACTGGAAAAAGAACACAGGATACTCACAACAAAATGATGAAATTTTTAAAAATGAAGTTCTAACCCATCCTTTATCCAAAATAACTGTGAATGCCAACGGACAACATTACCCAGTTACAAGATATAGACAGGATGACTGGATGAAAACCAAGAGCCAACCACAAGTTGCCTACAAGAAACACATCAGTAAAGGCAGAGACTGAAAGGGAAAATATAGGAAAAGATGTTTCATGCTAATGGATATCAGATGTGAGCAAGAGTACCTTCAGTTGGATCAGATAAAACAGGTTTTATCTGTTAAAAAATATGGTAAGTGCACATGCACCCATTGCTGCAGCACACTAATTGGTAAAACAAAATTATTCCATTAAAGGACACATGATTTCTAATGCTGTAATAATGAGGGACTTCAACACTCACCTTTGTTCAACAGGAAGAGATCACCTGGACAAAAATTAACCAACATCAGAGAGAAACTACTACAGACCCAATGGCCATAACAGATGACTACAGAATATTTCACTCCACAGCTGCAGAACACACATTCTTTTCATCTACACATGGACCATGGATGCTATAATACTAGAAATCAACAACCCAAGAGCCCCCAAAGTTATGCAAATGCATAAAGGCTGGATAAGAAACCAAGAGGGGGGCCGGCGCCATGGCTCAACAGGCTAATCCTCCGCCTTACGGCACTGGCACACGGGGTTCTAGTCCCGGTTGGGGCGCCAGATTCTGTCCCGGTTGCCCCTCTTCCAGGCCAGCTCTCTGCTGTGGCCTGGGAGTGCAGTGGAGGATGGCCCAAGTGCTTGGGCCCTGCATCCCATGGGAGACCAGGAAAAGCACCTGGCACCTGGCTCCTGCCATCCGATGAGCGCGGTGCGCCGGTCGCAGTGCGCCGACCGCAGCGGCCATTGGAGGGTGAACCAACGGCAAAGGAAGACCTTTCTCTCTGTCTCTCTCTCACTCTCTCACTGTCCACTCTGCCTGTCAAAAAAAAAAAAAAAAACCAACCAAGAGGGAAATTTAAAAATTCCCTGAAACTGATTAAAATGGAAGCAAAACACACTGAATCTGGTGGGCAATTCTAAAAGTAGTACTCACAGGAAAGGTTATGGGATTAAGTTCCTACATCAAATAATTAGAAAGACTTCCAATAACCTAACAAAGTATCTCAAAAATCCTAGTAAAACAGGAGCAGAGGAAACAAAGAATAAAGATGCAAGCAGAAAGAAAGGAAAGAGTGACAGAGAAACGAGGGCCTCACACACAAAATCCAGAACACTGCAGGAACCCAACATACAGTGGCATTCACCATGCAAGACTCGTGTGCTCGCATTGCTGTTGTCTGATTATCTCAGAGCAGAGCAGTCATCAAATACAAGAGAACACAGACCATCCTATTGATGTAGGCCTTTCCAGGCCTATTGAGTGCAACCTGATTTGATAAAATCTCCCAATAAAGAGTTACGTGCTGATAAAAGTCAACAGAAGGTAACACGGGCTGTCTAGTTTCTGCAAGAGGGTATAGAGAAGGTCATTCTCATCAGTGGCTGCGAATGTGAATGGGAAAATCTTCTTGCCAGGCAATGGGGCCAGAACAGCACCCTCAGGAATGTACCAGAACTTTGATCTTGCAATTCCCTTTACAGGATACAACCTGGAGAAGAACTTTCACAATCAATAAGGGACATACCAAATATATGTAGATGATGCCCCTTGACATCATTAATAATGTAAACATTATATTATAATGTAAACATTTGAATCATTTGAGGAACATTACCATATGTGAATAGAATGGTCCATCACACCATGAACCGTTATCCATGTGTCTAAGGCAATGAGAAGATTCTGAAAGAGCAGATGGTGATGGACTGGTAAGAACTAATGTGACTGAGCAGTTACTGTGTGCTAGACACAGACAGGCCTCGATGCTTTGCCCCCACATCTCATTAAAACGTTTGCCAAGCCATGTAGAAAGTACTCCTCCTTGTCCATTTCTTAGTGTTTTCTCGACCATGACTATTCTAAAACACCAGTGAAAGAACCTGAAGCAGACACAAAGCCTAGAAAGACATCCATGTCAACGGATTACAAGAATTAACATGGTGAAAATGTCTACTCTATGCAATGTAATTTACAAATTCAAAGCAATACCCACAAAAATATGAAGCACATTATTCATATAACTAGAAAAAGCACCTAAGCATTTATGTAGAAATAGCACAGAGACACAGGTCTTGTTTCACCCCTATTGAAGGAGGGATCCTTCCCACACATCCCTGCAATCTCATTCATGTGAGCATGGGGTTCAGGCAGAATTTCTCCACATCTGATTTCAAGTCGAAGGAGATAGGGCCTGGCTGTGGCTTTGTAGGGGAAGCCTCCTTCAGCCGGGCCAGGATCCCATGTGGGAGCCAGTTTATGTCCTGGCTGCTGCTCTTCCAATACAGCTCTCTGCTTATCGCTTAGGAGAGCAGTGGAAGATGGCCCCAGTGCTTGGGCCCTGCACCCGTGTGGGAGGCCCAGATAAACTCCTGGCTTCAGATCAGCGCAGAGCAAGGCATTGAGGCCATGTCGGTGGTGAACCAGCAGATGGAAGCCCTTTTTCTCTGTCTCTCCCTCTCTCTGTACTGCTAACCCATAAATCAATCAATCAATTAATCAATCACACACACACATAACAGGTGCAGAACAAAGTGAATGACTCAAACCCCTGGGGCGGAGCTGGCTTGAGCCCAGCAACCTCTCAGGGAAGAGATGAGTGAACTAGTGTGGCCCAGGGGAAAAGACACCACCCTTCTTCTTCTTCTTTCTTAATAATTATTTTATTTTATATGAAAGAGTTACAGAGAGAGGTGGAGCCTGAGAGAGAGAGAAGTCTTTGGTTCACTCGCCAAATGACCACAATGGCCAGAGCTGAGCTGATTTGAAGCCAGGAGCTTCTGCCAGGTCTCCCAGACTGGGGCAGGGGCCCAAGGACTAGGGCCATCTTTGGCTGCTTCCCCGGGAAACAGCAGAGAGCTGCATAGCCAGTGGAGCAGCCCCCATGGAGGCCGGCACGGCAGGCTGGGGCTCTAACCCGCTGTGCCACCTTCACCCCGACCCTGCCCTTCTGTGCAAGGCCTGTCGCCCCCACGCTGCAGATCAGCTCCTGGGCTCCTCTCCTTAGTGTGCCTGCGACATCTCCAGAGCCCCTGAGCCCAAGACAGTGCGGGATGACCTGCAGCCACCTTCACCTCACGTCCTTAACTGCACTTTAACCCTCACAGACTTCTGCCCACAACAAAGTTACAAACTACAAGCCCCCACGCAGGAGGCAAGGCCCCCTCTCTCTAAGAGAAAAGACAGCAGGATTCGAGCTCCTGGGGTCTGGTAAGTTTCAAGTCAGTTTGTCTGCACAGCACCAGAAACGCCATGGTCCGGCCTGTGCTGTGTCCTGGTGGGCTAAACCTCAGCCTGCAGGGCTGGCTTCCCCCATGGGCGCTGGTTCCTGTCCTGGCTGCCCCTGTTTGGTTCTGGCTCTCTCCTAATGGGCTGGGGAAGCCCTGCAAGATGGCCCGAGGGCTTGGGGCCTGCTCCTGCCTGGGAGACCCCTTGTAGTGGCCATCTGGAGAGGGAACCAGAGCATGGAAGCCCTTTCTCTCTGCCTCTCCCCTCTCTGTAATTCTCTCTCTCCAATGAATAAACACAACAGGAAGAATGAAAGCCTGGAGCTGAACACACCAAGAGGCTGTGGTCTGGAGAGCGCCCCTGCCCCTGCCGCCCGGGCTCCGCAGCCCGCGGCCTCCTCCAGGGGGCCCGGCCCTTCCCGCCCTCCCGGGCGCTGTGGGCGCGGCGCCCGCATCCTCCTCCCGAGGAGCGGCGTCCTGAGCCTGGGGCCGGCGCCCGTCCTCCGGGAACCCTGTCCCTGGGCGCGGGTCCGCCCCGCGTGCGCGTGTCCCTTTCTCTCCTCTGACTCCGGTTCCGGGAGGCGGCCCTCAGTGCCCCGCAGCGCCGTCCCCGCTCCGGAGCCCTGGCGCGGGGTCCCCATGGTCCACAGCTCTGGTCTCTGAAGCGGGGTCCGCACCCGGGTTCCCCAGGCCCTCGGCGGCCTGCAGGCCGGGCTGGGGGTCGTGATGGCGCCTCGGGCGCAGGGGCCTGGGCTTCGCGCGGGGCTGAGGGCCGCGGGTGGGTGGGCGGGGCTTACGGAGGGCGGGGCAGCGCCGGGCCGCGCGGCGGTGGGCGTGGCCTGGGGAGCCCACGGTCTGGTGCGGGGTGGTCCCGCGTGTCCGCGTCCCCGCCCTTCCCAGCTGTGTGGGCGCTGACGGAGGAGCGGGTCGTGGCGCTGTGGCCTGTGCGGTTTCCCCTCTGTGGATTTACTGATCGCTCTGCCACCTGGCGCTCCGGCTTCCCTTCTTCTCTCTGGGATCCCGACCCTTCCTCCCCTGCCCGTGGACCACTCTTCCCGGGGTCCCTCTGGCCGGATCCTGAGGGAGCAGCAGAGTCCGGAGGAGAAACCAGCGTTGCCCTGGGGGAGCTCTTTGTGTCCCCTGGGCCCTGGCCCCTCGCTGAGCTGCTGTTGCTGTCAGGCTGTGGCGCCCTGGACTCCAGCGTGTGTGTGTGTAGGCATGCGCGTCCACGCACTTTCCTCACGGAAATGTATTGATTAGGAAGTCGTTAGTCCCTGACCCCAATCACCAGTGCCGTAAACCACAGCATGTGTCCCGTTATTTCCCTGTTGCATGCGTTGATTGGGGAGTTGGGATCACACGTGGGGACTTAACCCACTGCCCTGCCCTGCCGGTGGTAATGTTGTTAAAGACGCAGGTGCAGAGCACAGTGCAGAGGCAGGCTGGAGCCATGAGTGAGGAAGCTGCTGGAGGCTGTATTTAAAAGCCTGCAATGGCCAGCGCCAAGCTCACTAGTCCAATCCTCCACCTGTAGCGCCAGCACCCAGGTTCTAGGCTGGGTCTGGGCGTCGGATTCTGTCCTGGTCGCTCCTCTTCCAGTCCAGCTCTCTGTTGTGGGCCTGGAGGGCAGTGGAGGATGGCCCAAGTGCTTGGGCCCTGCACCCCATGGGAGACCAGAAGCACCTGGCTCCTGGCATCAGATCAGCAGCAGCGGCCATTGTGGTGTGACCCAACGGAAAAGGAAGAACTTTCTCTGTCTCTCTCACTCTCACTGTCCACTTTGCCTGTCAAAAAATTATAATTAATAAATAAAATTTAAAGAAGAATAAAAATTCTCTAACAAAAGAGCCTGCTACATGTTCTCAGGGCATTTCCTGGGGACCCGATGTGCAGGGTGCAGAGACGTCCCTCTGAGGTCCAGAGTGCATACCCGCCCTGTGGGAGCCGCCTCTGCCCGCTCACCTCATCTGCTGCTGTCCGGAGAGCCGTCTCAGAAGGTGGAGGAGTGACCCCAAGTGCCCACGGGGAACCTCAGCTTCCCAGAGTTTCATGGAGGTTGCTAGGGCTGGGTGCTTAGAAAATGCAATGTAGTGTGCTGTTGCTGTGGTTTTCTGTGGCCTCCAGGACTGGGTTAGACCTGGGCCTGGAGAGGGATGGGGGAGGGGAAACCCAGCTGACAGCAGGCATGGAGTCCCTGTGTCTCTGGGGCTGTCCTGGAGTGCAGAGGGCAGGGAGGGGCATGCTCATCAGGAGAATCCTGGAGGCCTGGGAAGAGCCCTCAGCACACAGCTGCCTCAGAGAGAACCGCTGGGCTCTCCCCTCTCTGTTTCTTGCTAGGCAGGGAACAGAATTGGAGTCTGGCTGAGCTTGTCTGACATCTGCTGTGTGAAGGCGACAGTCATTGCACAGAGGATCTTCAGGGACCCAGTGCACCAGGAACTGGAGACAGGAAGGAGACCCGAGTGCACTCACACAGACCAGCAGGCACTGCAGCCCCCAGTTGGAGGACACGTGAGCCCACCCTGAGAGACAGACCCTGGGCTGCACAGGTGACACCACTGGCCCTGGGAACTAGACACTGCCCGTGCACAGGGTTCTGCTGTCCCTGGGCACTGTGAGGATCTTGAGATGGGCTAGAATTATGTTCCAGGGGCCAGCATGGATTTTCCCGGTGCCTGCTCGGTGGGTCTCTCCTTTCACATCAAGAGCTGGTGTCACTGTGTCAGAAAGCCAGTCCATGGAGATCTTCCTACTTGGTGGCACCAGAAAAACCAAGAAAACAGGTGTGGGGCCCTCAGTGTTCAGAACGTAGGACGTTCATCACACATGGGAAGGGGTTTGGCAACAGCATGCCCTTGGTTGGACAAAGCGCCCTGAGGTGGCCACCTCTGCAGGAGGCCTTCTGCAGACAAGTAGAAATACAACCCCAAAGGTGCCCAGCCTCCCCCCACATATGACTGTGAACAACCCGTCCCCAGAATATCAAGTGCTTGGGTTCCTGCCACCCACACAGGGAGACCTGGATTGAATTCCCTGCTCCTGACTTTGGCCTCAGTCCAGCCAGGCAGGTGCGCACATTCGTGGACTGAAATGGATGGTGGAAGTACTCTCTGTGTCTCTCACTATCAAGCAAAGTTTTCCTGTGATGGAGCAGTGGTTTACTAGGCTAAGCATTCGCCTGGAATGCCGGCATCCTATATGGACACCTGTTCGAGTCCTGGTCTCGTCCTCTGATCCAGCTCTCTGCTATGGCCTGGGAAAGCAGTGGAAGACGGTCAAAGTCCTTGGACTCCTTCACTCATGTGGGAGACACAGAGAAAACTACTGGTTTATGGCTTCAGATCGGCCCAGCTCTGGCCATTGTTTCCAATTGAGAAGTGAACCAGTGAATGGAAGGCCTTCTCTCTGTCTCTGCCTCTCCATGATAACTCTCTTTGGTTCAAACTCTGCCATCTGGGCCCAGGAGGGTGGCAGCATTATCCCAAACATCTCCGGAGCCTCTACTGCTGGTCAGTGCAGTGCCCCATGGCTTCTGTCTTGCCTGTCAGCCTCGGGGAACAGGTGCAGGAGCCCTGATTATCTTGGAATCCCCTTCAGGGTCACCTTCATTCTTCTTGACAAAAGCTGCATATTGTCAACTGACGCACTGCAGTACTCCATCCTTTCCATCCAGGAAGGCCGTAAGCCCACTTTCATTTCAACACCATTCCGCTCACCCTTGGTTAAACCTGCTGATTCTGTCCATGTCATACATGCATCTTTTTCAAGGCACAGTCTAGCCACACCCTGGTGTTCTCTTCCAGAACACATTTCATTGGTTGCAATATGGATAGACCCAACTTTCCACATCTTCAAATTCTAGTTTCTTTTGTTCAGAATTCCCAGAAATTAGATTCTCTTTTTGGACGTTACTATAAAGGGTCAGATGACCATTGGCCAGTGCTGTGACGTAGAAGCCCAAGTCCCCACCTGCAGTGTCGGCATCACGTATGGGCACCAGTTCAAGTCAAAGCTGCTCTACTTCTTATCCGACTCCATGCTAAGGTGCCTGGAAATTAAGTGGAATTTGGACCACTTGCTCGGGCCCCCACACACACCTGGAAGGAGCTCCTGGCTCCTGGCTTTGGCCTGACCCTGCCCTAGCCATTGGGGATTGACCCAGCAGATGAAAATCTCTCTCCCAGTATGTCTGTATCTCTCCTTCTCAAATAAATTCTTTTGCAGCACTGCCAGAAGGCAAGCCCCAGAATCAGCACTTTAATGTACCTCCATTAAATGTCCAGTTTCACTCCTGGCAAGTTATACCTTCTAGAAAACATGCCAGACACCACGTTCCCTGCCTCTTACAAAGAAGGCTCACCTTGTTCCTGGTCTTCCATCACATCTATTCCTCATTTCCACTGCAGACCTCACCAGGATCCCCATTCCCATCCATAGCTCAGTGTGCATCTGCAAATGCCTCCAGTGGGGACCTGTTCCCCAGGGGCAAAGCTGCTTCTGTCTTTGCAGGAATTCATTAGACCTGCACCTCAAGTCTCAGGATGATAATCTGTGTCAGGTGAGACCCTGCAAGGACTTATGGAATATGGACAGTTGTCCATGAAGCTCTGTGTCAGACGGGGTCTGGGATCACTTGCAGGCACTAAAGTCACCGTTGCTAAAGTCCTGTAGATAAATGCAGTAGCATTCGCATTGGACCAAATATTCTCCCGTATGCTTTCAGTTGTCCCTAGATATCTTATAATACCTAAAGAGACTGTGATGTAAATGGTATACTGTGTGTAGAATAATTCAGGAGGAAAAAGATGGTATATGGACAGTACAGATGCATTCTTTTTCCATTTTCAAAATCACTGCGAATGATATCTGCACTTGTGGTCCCGTGGATCCCAAGGGCATCATGGGATAAGGCACTGTGTCATGTGGTCATGTAGGCTAGGAAGTCCCAAGACCTGCTGGCAGATGGCTGGCCTTCCAGGAGAGACACTTTGATTCTGGCCTGGAGTCCAAAGTGCAGGAATGGAAATATTCAAGGCAGCCAGGAGGGTTCCCTGACTTTGCAGGCGTTCGGGGAGTGAACCAGTAGATGGAAGGTATTTCTCTCTCTCTCTCTCCACCCAGCACCACCACCTCCCTCTCCCTTTTCTCCCACTGTTCATCCTCTGCCTCTTCACTGTAATGCTGCTTTTCAATGATTTTTTTTAAGAAGGCAGGTGCTGACATCATGGGACCATGGGTAAAGCCATCAGTATGACAGAGGTATCCGTGTCAGAGTGCCCGGTTCAAGACCCAGATGCCTCTAAGCCATATTTCCTGTAGTAATGGGAGGCAGCAGATGGCTTAAGTTGTTGGATTCCTTACTTCAGCCTGGCTTAGCCGTGGCTGCCGTGGGTATTTGAGACGTGAATCAGATGGGACATCTCTGTGTGTGTTTCATTCTATCTAGCTCTCTCTCTCTCTTGTGTTTGCCTTGCAGAAAAATAAATAAATCTCCTTAAAAATTGGAAAACCTGGTTCTGGCACTGTGGTCTAGTGGGCTACGCCTCCACCTACAGTGCCTGCTTCCCATGTGGACTCTGGTTCAAGACCCGACTGCTCCTCCTCTGATCCGGCTCTCTCCTATAGCTTGAGAAAAGCAGTCTACTTCATAAATAAATAAATAAATAGAGAGAAGGAGAGAGAGAGATACAAGGGTAAAAAATATGCACACCCAATATGGGATGCAATGTGTTATAACACTGAAATTTTAAAAAATCCAAGTGATAGAGAAAAAATTCAGTGGTATGGGCTAACACGATATTTGGAATAACATTCCACGTTGGGGTGAGAATGCTTTTGAACTACAGGATGCCAGGATCCAGTCTTCAGGAAGAATTCTATTAGAAATCTAGTATTAAACTTGAATATAATAACTGACCCAGGCATGAATGGTTAATGCATGGTAACATTGTGAAAGGAAGGCCATTATCAAACAGGATATTTATACATCCTCCAAGCAGCACTCTCCAAAGTTTTTTATTTCAACTCTGAAATTTTATTATCCAAAGTGTATGATTCTTATACAGAACAAAAGTAAAAGCAGGTAGGAAAATCAGCAAAGAGTTTGTAAAATTTCTGCAGAGAGTTTCACCTAAGTTAGGGCTGGTGAAAGTGGTATCCAAGGTAAAACCTAGGTGACTGCTGATCTGTCTCTTGGCATAAATTACCAGGCGTTTGTTCTGGAGGCACTGAATAAGTTGTCCTCATCACTGGTTAGTTGTTTAGAACCAATTCGAGTTGTCAAACAAAGCAACAAAAAGTTTACATTTTTCTGTTGTTGCATTGTGGCATTTTACTGAAGCAGCATTTATTTTTTCTTCTTAGTAATTTCTTTTCCTTTTGAAATTTTTCATTTCTTTTTAGCATTTATTATTAAAAAAGATAATTAACTGAAATGGCATTGTACATTGTTTCCTTAGTATTGCTTTTTTTGTTTCAAGTTTTAAATTGTTGCAAAGTTGTTAAATTGTAATTATTTGGCATTTTCTCCATAAATGAAACAGTGAATAGGAATGACATTTTACACTTGTTCTGAATAATTGTTTTTCTTTTTTGTCATTTGTAAAGTATAATCATTTTTAAATTTAAAATTTTTTGCATTTTTGTATTTACAAAAACACTGAACTGAAATGGAATTTTACTTTTATTTGCTGAGTTCCAATTTTTTAAAAAATTATAATTTATCTATATTTCTAAATTTTCCCTATTTATAAAGTTACTAAAATGAAGTGGCATTTTAATTTTCCTATTAGTATTTTCCTATTTTTTGTTTTTTTATTGTTTTTAAAGTTTTTAAAATTTTTAATTTTAATTTTTTCTGTATTTTACTTTCAAAAACACTTAAATAACATTTTTTCTAATTTTTTCCTTTTAAATTTTTTAACAGATTTTAAATTTTTAAGTTTGTAAATATTTTTCCTTTTTAAAAAAACAATGCAGTACCATTTTTCTTTTCTATTTTTACCTTAACTTTTTTGTTACTTTTTAAATTTTTAACTTTTTTTGGAATTTTTCTTTTTCAAAACACTTAACTGAAACACGGAATACATATTGCGATCTGAATCAAAATGTTTGAGATCCCAGTTACACCCCAGGACACTGGAGACACTTCTGGGCCTGGACAGCGATATCTGAATGAGAAGGTGTAGATTTCAGGATGCCCAAGATGTGCTGGCAGGATGTCTAAGGCAGCTGTCACACCGAGAGGAGGCACACTCAGGTGCAAACATCATTCCCTCCCTAGGATCCCAATTTTCATGAAGGAAAACAATTGTCTTTATCACAGGCATGAAAACAGTGGAAGTAAGAATGGTAGCTGTGAGAAACCGGTCCACCACAGGACAGTGGTGCCATTGGCTCGGTTTGTTCTTTGACCAGGAACACCTACTAAGCAGCGGGCATCCAGCATCTGCGAGAACTCAGTTTTCCATGACGGGGGCAGGCATATGGCCCCTCCTCGTCCTGCAGCTGCCTCAGGCCGGCAGGAACACGGCCTTGCTGTTTGCTGGGGCTCTGGATGCCTTGGCCCACGTCCTGCATCAGGAGCCCCCAGTTCTCCTGCAACACTGAGTGGAGTTGGCAGGACCAGCAGCTGTAGGAGATGAGCGTCCTCGTGATGAGGTCCTGCCCGCATCTGCGCTGCCTGACCATGGATGTGGAGAGAGGAGTGTTCAGAGAGGTGTCCGGTTCCTTGATGCAGGCTCAGTCCACCTCGCCCACCTGGCCCCTCCTGGCCACACTGCTGCATTCATCACCATGAACTTGCTGTTATCACGCCCATCCACGGCCACCTCCTGGGTTGATGACCATACCTCTGGCACGGCCGCTGCTCACTCCCTTTTTGCTCAGGCTCTGAGGGGTCACCCTCTCCGCAGTTGTTAGGAATACCGAGGAAGGAGCGCATCTTTAGGATGTACAGATCCACAGACAGCTTTCACCCACTGACCGATGCCAGGGTCAGGGGACCTGATGGGCACACAAGATGTTCTCTGCCTCCTGCGGGGGTGTGGGAGGGAGCACACAGCATTCCCTGCATCGGGTGCTTGGCTAGAGAGTGAGGCTGAGTGGAAAATTGAGGAAAGCATCAGAGATCTTCAGGATGCAGACCCCGAGCCAGACACCTGGCCTGCCGCCTTCACACAGTCAGCGTTCCCATCATGGAAGACAGCAGAAGGCGGAGATGGTTGGGGTTCAAAAGGAGGAAGGAGAACCTTCCTGTCCTTTTGAGCTCCAAAGTCTCCTCCTTCTGCTGTCCTCCATGCGGAACGCTGGCTGTGTGAAGGGGAGGGCCAGCGGTCTGGGTCAGGGTCCACGTCCTGAGGAGTCTGATCCTCTCCTCTGCTCACATGCAGCCTTGTGTGCAGGGCGCTGTGTCTCTGAACTGCCCACACCGAGCTCGCCCCATCCAAAGGCAGTGTGTGCCCAGGGTCCTGTGCTGTCTGCTTCCAGCTCCTCCTGACCTCAGATCGCTACAGGAGGCAGTTGGAGAGGGCCAGGTGGTGTTCTCTCCAGAGCAGCTGTGGATTCAGGCCTGGGTCTCCTTCGGTGTTTACTCGGGTTGGAGGTGGAAGGCTGTGCCAGCTCTCAGGGATCAGCCTAGTGGATAACAATAGCCGAGGGCAGTTCATGGTGATGAAATTGCGTTCTTGGTGTTCTGGTTGCTGTTGAAGCGGAGCTCCTGTGTTAGATGTTTTGAAGCGGTGGGGATGTTACAATCAGCACCACTGTTCTGTACTTCCAACAGTACTTGGGATCTGAAAGAGGGAGAGAAGAAAAATCAAAGGAGAGCCGGGTCAGGTCCAGGTGAGAGCTGAGCCTGCATCTGGGCCACAGTGGGGAGAGGAGGGGCAAACTCAATTCGAGTGGGGAGACTGGCTGAAGGGGAGCCCTGGGCTGCTGAGAGGGAAGTGGCAGCCAAATGAGCAGAGTCCTGCCCTGAACTCCAGCCCAGCTCTGCAGTGCTGGGGAACCAGAGACCTTGACCTCTCCT
Organism: Sylvilagus floridanus; assembly: GCA_949820135.1. NCBI lineage: Eukaryota > Metazoa > Chordata > Mammalia > Lagomorpha > Leporidae > Sylvilagus > Sylvilagus floridanus. The sequence goes on along the minus strand of OX463225.1, from coordinate 144,680,045 downwards.
AACCAGGAGTGAGTGAAGTCACCCCAGGTCCTCCTGCTCTCTGTTCAAGTAGAAATGGATTAGTTTTCTGCAGTAAGCAAAGAGAGCCGGGAGTGTAACCACAGCACAACTCATGTCAATAGCACAGACACCAGGTTTCTCTGAAGATGATTCCACATCTAGTTACACCTAGGACCATTCTGCTGTGTGCCTAATAGCTCACTCACTCAACTCTGAAGGGAACATTCACTTTAAAACAGGCACTCTGTAGTCATCCGAGAGTTCCCCATTTTTTTTTTTTACTTCCCCTAAGAAATTTTCTTTTTGAGAGTATCTTGTTTGTATACCGCTCAGAGGGAAGGACAAAAATGGGAGAATGAGACCTAAGAATCTGCATTGAAAATGGGCCTAGGAATAAAATCAGATAAAATGTGATTGTTCAATGTATATTTCTCAACCCAATAGAGGACTTGCAATCAAGTGAGTGGATGGTGAACAGCATGTTTTAGTGAGAGAAGTTCAACTTTAAACATTTTCACTTGACTATGAGGGGAGGTATCCTATTTTGTGGGTCAGGTTTCTACATGACAAGGATTTCTTCCTGTATCTTCTATTTCAAATTATTGATGCTAACAGAGAGGTTACAGTTCTACCCTATCTGAACCAACAGAAATGAGCTAAAATCTGTGCGTAGTGTAAGAAGGAATAAGTACATCTAAGACACACACACACAGGATTACCTCTGCCTAGGCGTGAAGGCCCAGGAATCTGAAGGTCAGTGCCCACATGTTGGCCTGTGGTTTGTCCTTCATCTCCTGGCCAAGGAATCGGCATGCGATTTTCCTCTTCTTGGGCTGTGCTTTGCCCTTCATCTCCTGGCCAGGGAATCGGCAGGCCAGTTCCCATTTCCTAGGCTTCTGTTTTCCTTTGATAACACTTGCTTTTGGGGTACTTGGCACATCGCTGGGCCTGATGCTGTGACTCTCACACATGCTGGTGATGGGATCTTGGTGAGGACCTCCCTCCAGCTGGGAATGGGTCTTCCTCTCAGGGGCAGCACCAAAACTCAGTTCTGAAATAGAAGCACAGCCATCAGGACTGGTATTCATGCTATCTCTCTGGCAGTCAGGCCTGCAGCAGAGGGACAACAAGTAAGGAAAGGGGCCCTGGACAGTCATGTCCAAAGTGGGAGATGAAATCTGCACAGACACTAAAATGTGTTCATTTGGGTTGATTTCATACATATTCACTGATGATTTATCACTAGGCAAAAGTAATAAACATGGCTCAGATGATCACAATATTCAAAAAAGTTGGACTAATAAAACAAACAGCTCTTAAGCTTTTAAGGCACAGAACCCACACTGGATATCTGTTGAAGGTTTAGAGGGATGGAGCAGGATCATCAAACCTGGAGGGCATTGTAATGAGAGACAAGGACAGGACACCACTAACAGCTCGAATGGACACACCTAGCACAAGAACACATGCATTTCATACATGCACATGCTTTGCTGAACATACACCAGGCACATCTACTCATAGGGTATATGCCTTCAGTGCATGTCATCTGGATAATTATATATATGATGTGGCCATCACGTTTCTGGACAGTTGAAGTGGGAACCCAGTTTCAGGCACCTGAAGAATGGAGAGACACACTAAGGTGAAACACAAAAGTCAGGAAGAAATCCCAGGCGGGAGGTAAGGCATTGCTTTGGCCCAGCACACACATCTCCCTCCTGAGACTGTGTCTGTGCACCTGCCACCTCCTCATGACTGCCCAGCCCTGGCATGGGGTGTTTCTGAGACAAAGCCACACAACCACTGGTCTGTGGCAAAGGCAAGTTCAAGGCCTCACTGGGATCCTGAGTGCATTAAAAAGCCTGAGGTGAGAGACCAGGAACTTTCAGGCCATGGGGCACTCCTGAGCTGCAGTTCTATCTGAGAACCTCAATGAGGTGCTGACGCTGCTCAGGGACAAAACACGCCAACGTCTTCCTTGTGGGAGATGTTGTGCAGGGTCTTTAGAAGTTCTTGTTCGCAGCCTTGAACTTTTCTACTGATATTTGAAATTCTCTCAATATAATTTGCTTCAGAAGAAAAATTTTAAGTGTGAACATCCATACCAGCCACATCGCTGGCAGGTCTGCTGAAAACAAGTGGACTGAGCCTACAGACAAGGGGCAGGCAAAGGAGTGGCCTATGAATGCAATGCACACAAGGTGTGGTGATCTGAACTTGGAGAGTGACCTTGTTGAGCCTCAGCATCCTCTCCCCAAGGTGGGGACAGAATCACCACCAGGAGAGGTCCAGTGAGGGTAACATGGATCATGACAGCACAGGGCCTAGCACATCACAGATGCCCATGAGTGTGGCTTTCATAGCTGGGTGTGAATCACTGTGACCAGGGATGACTCTGCACATCTCTGTACCTCTGTACAGAGGAAAAGCGCACGGTCTCACCAAGAAACGGTGCCTGTTGATCTATAGCATCGGGGGGACAACTGTCATTGCCAATTCTACTGCAGAACATTGAGAAACAGGGAAGGGCATCAGGATTTCTTGATTTTCCTACAGAATGATTTGATGAGTGAAGCTGCCTCAAACCCCAAAGATTCCTCCTGAGTGAAAGTGTAAAACCTCACCAAAGCTCAGATTCAAGGAAATTGGACTTTTTCTCTGCTCCCTATGAAGCCATACTCCAGGGCTCCTACTGCACAAGAGACACTCTACCTGTGATGATGTGAGGGAAACCTCAGCCTCACTCAGATAATCAATAGATTCCTGTCCTGCTGAAGGTTAGGAGTCTTTCATGAGAAAAAAATGCCGAGTTCAGACACTGGATTAAAACTACAGACCACATATGAGCACAAATTAGTGCTGTTAAGCAGAAGATGAAAACCACACCATGGACACAGGTGGAGGACTGGACTGCTGTGCTTAGCACCAAGCTGCTTCAGAGAAAACAGAGAATCTGCCTACCAAGGATACCTAGTATCAGAGAACTCTGGAAACATAGCACAGACTCCAAAGCTTTAAGCCTGAGAAGTTTGGAGGATGCGGTTTACAGTTGCAACTGTTGTTAAAATTAAGGTGCTCACTTTGGCAGCACAATTACTAAAATATACTAAAATTAAGAACATCACAGTGACTTGTTAAAGAAGCCTCTCCAAGAGAGATGGTGGTGGCTCAGTGTTTGCCATCATGCTTTCCCATCCCCTCCTTCCCTGTCTTGACGTCACAAGCTGCACCTTGAAAGTAGGCCTGGTGACAGCCAAGGGTTTCCCCTGTTTGATGACTATGAACAAACTCCATCCAAGTGCCACATCCAGACTAAGTCCCCAGGGCCTGAGAGCACAGTGGTCTGTCTCACCCAACACTGGTGCAGCAACCCAAGCAGTCAGAGGCCACCTGGGAGAGCAGTGGAGTGTTCTCCTTCACAATGGAGCACTCACTGTCTACAACAAGAGCAGAGCAGACAGGCTGTTTCTCCAGTGAGGACCAGGTGCTCCTAGAATGGGACCAGTCAGAAGCTTCCAGAAGAAGTGCAGAAGTCAAATACGTACCGTGAGAGTCTTGTGAGACGTCTTGATCTTCAAATTCTGGAATCTCCATGGTGAGACTGGAGGGAGGGAAAGGTGGGTGAGACACATAAAGATAACAGAAAGCCCCTTTCCAATCTGTTCCTAAGAGGAGGCTTCCAGAAGTGGCTGGGCTGAGCAATGGCCCACCCACACCTTTGTCCCTATCTGGAGGAGACTGGATACTAATTTCCTAGTAGTCCATGCTACACTGTCTGCTCTGCCTCCGAGTTACCTGGAAGTGTATGACACATCTTGCTCCTGTAGCTCCACTTCATGATATTGATTTTCTGCAAACAAATTGAGAGAGATTGACTATGTTAAGCAGGTTTTGGGTCAGATATGGGTATCCAATGGGCACTACTACCAAGGGGACAGAGTGTTCTGGTGTGAGAACAGGAGACTCTGACAGAAATCCTCCAGGAGGACTAAGTCGACATCAGGAGATGGGCTTGGTGAGCCATCCTGGGTAAGGGGTCAAATCTCCCTGTTCACAGTTGGATCACCATCTCAATACCCTCTGTCCAGAACACTTAGAAACAGCCTGCAGTGGTCCTCAGGGGTTCTAAGCTCACAGCCCAAGAACTTTCTAGGAGGCAAACTGCAGTCGTCTGGCTGCTCTCATTGAAAGACCAGGTTGCTGACTGTGGAGGGGAGGTAGAACACTGGGAGAGAGCTATGCATGGAGTCTGCATGCCCTGTAATTGACACCTGTTTGATGCCACACAGAATCTTGGCTATTCTAAGAGTTGCTCATGAATAATCTCCCTCTTGTCTATGGGAACAATACAAGACATTCAAGAGCATGTATTTCTGGATGAACTCTTCCCTAGTCTATTCATCTTCAAATGGAAACGCCACTGAGAACATGAAGGACAGAGATGCCTATATGGATGCTGTGGCCTGGACAAGCATGGATGTCAAAGGGCAGAGCTGAGGTTTGGGATTGAATAAAAAGTAAGCAAGTGGCAACAGTCATCCTCCAAGGTTCCATCCAGGAGGGAGCAAACGCCACCTGGGCACATGCTGCTGAGCTTGCTGTGAAATGGTCACAACTCTGTTCCAGAACAAATGAACAATCATGAGGTCTAACTCCTGCTTCCAGCTCAATTCAGGATTGTGAGTCTACAACCACAAGTCTGTAGGTCTGACACGTAGCAATGACTTTACTCATCCTCAGTGGGGATAGGAGTACAAGGACAGAGCAGTCACCAGGGGCAGAGATGAAGGTTTACCTACTCTCAAAAGGGATCCTTCTGCACATCAACTGCCAACCAAACTGCTCTGGCTTTATGAGCACAAGCAGCTCCTGAATGCAGGCAGTCAGACATCCCAGACCCAACTGGAGCAGAAATGTTCATCCAGGGAACTCTGTTCTGTGAAACAGCAACCATTTTTGACAGAAATGGAGATGAGCATGCCTCACTTGGACCCTGAGTGCAAAAAGCCTGAGGTGAGAGACCAGGGACTTTCAGGCCATGGGGCACTCCTCAGCTGGAGTTCTATCTGAGAACCTCAATGAGGTGCTGACGCTGCTTAGGGACGAAGCACACCAACGTCTTCCTAGCGGGAGATGTTGAGCAGGGTCTTTAGAAGTTCTTGTTCGCAGCCTGGAAGTTTTCTACTGATATTTGAAATTCTCTCAACACAATTTGTTACAGAAGTAAAATTTTAAGTGAGAACATCCATACCAGCCACATCACTGGCATGTCTGCTGAAAACAAGTGGGCTGAGCCTACAGACAAGGGGCAGGCAAAGGAGTGGTCTATGAATGCAATGCACACAAGGTGTGGTGATCTGAACTTGGAGAGTGACCTTGTTGAGCCTCAGGATCTGCACTCCAAGGTGGGGACAGAATCTCCACCAGGAGAGGTCCAGTGAGGGTAGCATGGATCATGACGAGACAGGGCTTAGCACAGCACAGATGCCAGTGAGAGTGGCCTTCATAGCTGGGTGTGAATCACTGTGCCCTGGGATGACTCTGCACATCTCTGTACCTCTGTACAGAGGAAAAGCACACGGTCTCACCAAGAAATGGTGCCTGCTGATCTATAGCATCGGGGGGACAACTGTCATTGCCAATTCTACTGCAGAAAATTGAGAAACAGGGAAGGGCATCAGGATTTCTTGATTTTCCTACAGAATGATTTGATGAGTGAAGCTGCCTCAAACCCCAAAGAATCCTCCTGAGTGAAAGTGTAAAACCTCATTGAAGCCCAGATTCAAGAAATTTGGACTTTTCTCTGCCCCCCTGTGAGACATACACCAGGGCTCCTACTGCACAAGAGACACTCTGCTTGTGATGACATGAGGGAAACCTCAGCCTCACTCAGATAATCAATAGGTTCCTGTCCTGGTGCAAGGTTATGGAGGCTTTCATGAGAAAAAAATGCCGAGTTCAGACACTGGATTAAAACTACAGACCACATATGAGCACAAATTAGTGCTGTTAAGCAGAAGATGAAAACCACACCATGGACACAGGTGGAGGACTGGACTGCTGTGCTTAGCACCAAGCTGATTCGGAGAAAACAGAGAATCTGCCTACCAAGGATACCTAGTATCAGATAACTAAGGAAACATTGTACAGACTCCAAAGCTTTCAGCCTGAGAAGTTTGGAGGATGCTGTTTACAATTGCAACTGTTGTTAAAATTAAGGTGCTCACTTTGGCAGCACAATTACTAAAATATACTAAAATTAAGAACATCACAGTGACTTGTTAAAGAAGCCTCTCCAAGAGAGATGGTGGTGGCTCAGTGTTTGCCATCATGCTTTCCCATCTCCTCCTTCCCTGTCTTGACGTCACAAGCTGCACCTTGAAAGTAGGCCTGGTGACAGCCAAGGGTTTCCCCCGTTTGATGACTATGAACAAACTCCATCCAAGAGCCACATCCAGACTAAGTCCCCAGGGCCTGAGACACAGTGGTCTGTCTCACCCAACACAGGTGCAGCAACCCAAGCAGACAGAGGCCACCTGGGAGAGCAGTGGAGTGTTCCCCTTCACAATGGAGCACTCACTGTCTACAACAAGAGCAGAGCAGACAGGCTGTTTCTCCAGTGAGGACCAGGTGCTCCTAGAATGGGACCAGTCAGAAGCTTCCAGAAGAAGTGCAGAAGTCAAATACGTACCGTGAGAGTCTTGTGAGACGTCTTGATCTTCAAATTCTGGAATCTCCATGGTGAGACTGGAGGGAGGGAAAGGTGGGTGAGACACATAAAGATAACAGAAAGCCCCTTTCCAATCTGTTCCTAAGAGGAGGCCTTCCAGAAGTGGCTGGGCTGAGCAATGGGCCACCCACACCTTTGTCCTTATCTGGAGGAGCCTGGCTACTAATTTCCTAGTAGTCCATGCTACACTGTCTGCTCTGCCTCCGAGTTACCTGGAAGTGTATGACACATCTTGCTCCTGTAGCTCCACTTCGTGATATTGATTTTCTGCAAACAAATTCAGAGAGATTGACCAGGTTAAACAGGTTTTGGGTCAGATATGGGTATCCAATGGGCACTACTACCAAGGGGACAGAGTGTTCTGGCGTAAAAACAGGAGACTCTGACAGAAATCCTCCAGGAGGACTAAGTCGACATCAGGAGATGGGCTTGGTGAGCCATCCTGGGCTAGGGGTCAAATCTCCCTGTTCACAGTTGGATCACCATCTCAATACCCTCTGTCAGGAACACTTAGAAACAGCCTGCAATGGTCCTCAGGGGTTCTAAGCTCACAGCCCAAGAACTTTCTAGGAGGCAAACTGCAGTCGTCTGGCTGCTCTCATTGAAGGACCAGGTTGCTGACTGTGGAGGGGAGGTAGAACACTGGGAGAGAGCTATGCATGGAGTCTGCATATCCTGCAATTGAAACAGTCTGTTGCCACACAGAATCTTGGCTATTCTAAGAGTTGCTCTTGAATAATCTCCCTCTTGTCTATGGGAACAATACAAGGCATTCAAGAGCATGTATTTCTGGATGAACTCTTCCCTAGTCTATTCATCTTCAAATGGAAACGCCACTGAGAACATGAAGGACAGAGATGCCTATATGGATGCTGTGGCCTGGACAAGCATGGATGTCAAAGGGCAGAGCTGAGGTTTGGGATTGAATAAAAAGTAAGCAAGTGGCGACAGTCATCCTCCAAGGTTCCATCCAGGAGGGAGCAAACGCCACCTGGGCACATGCTGCTGAGCTTGCTGTGAAATGGTCACAACTCTGTTCCAGAACAAATGAACAATCATGAAGTCTAACTCCTGCTTCCAGCTCAATTCAGGATTGTGAGTCTACAACCACAAGTCTGTAGGTCTGACACGTAGCAATGACTTCACTCATCCTCAGTGGGGATAGGAGTACAAGGACGGAGCAGTCACCAGGGGCAGAGATGAAGGTTTACCTACTCTCAAAAGGGATCCTTCTGCACATCAACTGCCAGCCAAACTGCTCTGGCTTTATGAGCACAAGCAGCTCCTGAATGCTTGCAGTCAGACATCCCAGGCACAACTGGAGCAGAAATGTTCATCCAGGGAACTCTGTTCTGTGAAACAGCAACCATTTTTGACAGAAATGGAGATGGGCATGTCTAACTGGGACCCTGAGTGCAAAAAGCCTGAGGTGAGAGACCAGGGACTTTCAGGCCATGGGGCACTCCTGAGCTGGAGTTCTATCTGAAACCTCAATGAGGTGCTGACGCTGCTCAGGGACGAAGCACACCAACGTCTTCCTAGTGGGAGATGTTGTGCAGGGTCTTTAGAAGTTCTTGTTCGCAGCCTGGAACTTTTCTACTGATATTTGAAATTCTCTCCACACAATTTGTTACAGAAGTAAAATTTTAAGTGAGAACATCCATACCAGCCACATCACTGGCATGTCTGCTGAAAACAAGTGGACTGAGCCTACAGACAAGGGGCAGGCAAAGGAGTGGTCTATGAATGCAATGCACACAAGGTGTGGTGATCTGAACTTGGAGAGTGACCTTGTTGAGCCTCAGGATCTGCACTCCAAGGTGGGGACAGAATCTCCACCAGGAGAGGTCCAGTGAGGGCAGCATGGATCATGACGAGACAGGGCTTAGCACAGCACAGATGCCAGTGAGAGTGGCCTTCATAGCTGGGTGTGAATCACTGTGCCCTGGGATGACTCTGCACATCTCTGTACCTCTGTACAGAGGAAAAGCACACGGTCTCACCAAGAAATGGTGCCTGCTGATCTATAGCATCGGGGGGACAACTGTCATTGCCAATTCTACTGCAGAACATTGAGAAACAGGGAAGGGCATCAGGATTTCTTGATTTTCCTACAGAATGATTTGATGAGTGAAGCTGCCTCAAACCCCAAAGAATCCTCCTGAGTGAAAGTGTAAAACCTCATTGAAGCCCAGATTCAAGAAATTTGGACTTTTCTCTGCCCCCCTGTGAGACATACACCAGGGCTCATACTGCACAAGAGACACTCTGCTTGTGATGACATGAGGGAAACCTCAGCCACACTCAGATAATCAATAGGTTCCTGTCCTGGTGCAAGGTTATGGAGGCTTTCATGAGAACAAAATGCCGAGTTCAGACACTGGATTAAAACTACAGACCACATATGAGCACAAATTAGTGCTGTTAAGCAGAAGATGAAAACCACACCATGGACACAGGTGGAGGACTGGACTGCTGTGCTTAGCACCAAGCTGATTCGGAGAAAACAGAGAATCTGCCTACCAAGGATACCTAGTATCAGATAACTAAGGAAACATTGTACAGACTCCAAAGATTTCAGCCTGAGAAGTTTGGAGGATGCTGTTTAATATTGCAACTGTTGTTAAAACTTCACAGTGACTTGTTAAAGAAGCCTCTCCAAGAGAGATGGTGGTGGCTCGGTGTTTGCCATCATGCTTTCCCATCCCCTCCTTCCCTGTCTTGACGTCACAAGCTGCACCTTGAAAGTAGGCCTGGTGACAGCCAAGGGTTTCCCCCGTTTGATGACTATGAACAAACTCCATCCAAGAGCCACATCCAGACTAAGTCCCCAGGGCCTGAGCGCACAGTGGTCTGTCTCACCCAACACAGGTGCAGCAACCCAAGCAGACAGAGGCCACCTGGGAGAGCAGTGGAGTGTTCCCCTTCACAATGGAGCACTCACTGTCTACAACAAGAGCAGAGCAGACAGGCTGTTTCTCCAGTGAGGACCAGGTGCTCCTAGAATGGGACCAGTCAGAAGCTTCCAGAAGAAGTGCAGGAGTCAAATACGTACCTTGAGAGTCTTGTGAGACGTCTTGATCTTCAAATTCTGGAATCTCACTGATGAGACTGGAGGGAGGGAAAGGTGGGTGAGACACATAAAGATAACAGAAAGCCCCTTTCCAATCTGTTCCTAAGAGGAGGCTTCCAGAAGTGGCTGGGCTGAGCAATGGCCCACCCACACCTTTGTCCCTATCTGGGGGAGACTGGCTACTAATTCCCTAATAGTCCATGCTACACTCTCTGCTCTGCCTCCGAGTTACCTGGAAGTGTATGACACATCTTTCTCTTGAAGCTCCACTTCGTGATATTGATTTTCTGCAAACAAATTCAGAGAGATTGACCATGTTAAACAGGTTTTGGGTCAGATATGGATATTCAATGGCCACTACTACCAAGGGGACAGAGTGTTCTCATGTGAGAACAGGAGACTGTGACAGAAATCCTCCAGGAGGACTAAGTCGACATCAGGAGATGGGCTTGGTGAGCCATCCTGGGCTAGGGGTCAAATCTCCCTGTTCACAGTTGGATCACCATCTCAATACCCTCTGTCCAGAACTCTTAGAAACAGCCTGCAGTGGTCCTCAGGGGTTCTAAGCTCTCAGCCCAAGATCTTTCTAGGAGGCAAATTGCAGTCGTCTGGCTGCTCTCATTGAAGGACCAGGTTGCTGACTGTGGAGGGGAGGTAGAACACTGGGAGAGAGCTATGCATGGAGTCTGCATACCCTGGAATTGACACCTGTTTGATGCCACACAGAATCTTGGCTATTCTAAGAGTTGCTCTTGAATAATCTCCCTCTTGTCTATGGGAACAATACAAGGCATTCAAGAGCATGTATTTCTGGAGGAACTCTTCCCTAGTCTATTCATCTTCAAATGGAAACGCCACTGAGAACATGAAGGACAGAGATGCCTATATGGATGCTGTGGCCTGGACAAGCATGGATATCAAAGGGCAGAGCTGAGGTTTGGGATGGAATAAAAAGTAAGCAAGTGGCGACAGTCATCCTCCAAGGTTCCATCCAGGAGGGAGCAAACGCCACCTGGGCACATGCTGCTGAGCTTGCTGTGAAATGGTCACAACTCTGTTCCAGAACAAATGAACAATCATGAAGTCTAACTCCTGCTTCCAGCTCAATTCAGGATTCTGAGTCTACAATCACAAGTCTGTAGGTCTGACACGTAGCAATGACTTCACTCATCCTCAGTGGGGATAGGAGTACAAGGACAGAGCAGTCACCAGGGGCAGAGATGAAGGTTTACCTACTCTCAAAAGGGATCCTTCTGCACATCAACTGCCAACCAAACTGCTCTGGCTTCATGAGCATAAGCAGCTCCTGAATGCTTGCAGTCAGACATCCCAGGAACAACTGGATCCTAGACATGTTCATCCAGGGAACTCTGTTCTGTGAAACAGCAACCATTTTTGACAGAAATGGAGATGGGCATGCCTCACTGTGATGCTGAGTGCAAAAAGCCTTAGGTGAGAGACCAGGGACTTTCAGGCCATGGGGCACTCCTGAGCTGGAGTTCTATCTGAAACCTCAATGAGGTGCTGACGCTGCTCAGGGATGAAGCACACAGTCTTCCTAGCGGGAGATGTTGTGCAGGGTCTTTAGAAGTTCTTGTTCTCAGCCTCGAACTTTTCTACTGATATTTGAAATTCTCTCAACACAATTTGTTACAGAAGTAAAATTTTAAGTGAGAACATCCATACCAGCCACATCGCTGGCATGTCTGCTGAAAACAAGTGGGCTGAGCCTACAGACAAGGGGCAGGCAAAGGAGTGGCCTATGAATGCAATGCACACAAGGTGGGGTGATCTGAACTTGGAGAGTGACCTTGTTGAGCCTCAGGATCTGCACTCCAAGGTGGGGACAGAATCTCCACCAGGAGAGGTCCAGTGAGGGCAGCATGGATCATGACGAGACAGGGCTTAGCACAGCACAGATGCCAGTGAGAGTGGCCTTCATAGCTGGGTGTGAATCGCTGTGACCTGGGATGACTCTGCACATCTCTGTACCTCTGTACAGAGGAAAAGCGCACGGTCTCACCAAGAAACGGTGCCTGCTGATCTATAGCATTGGGGGGACAACTGTCATTGCCAATTCTACTGCAGAACATTGAGAAACAGGGAAGGGCATCAGGATTTCTTGATTTTCCTACAGAATGATTTGATGAGTGAAGCTGCCTCAAACCCCAAAGATTCTTCCTGAGTGAAAGTGTAAAACCTCATTGAAGCCCAGATTCAAGGAAAATGGACTTCTCTGCTCCCTGTGAAGTCATACTCCAGGGTTCATACTCAACAAGAGGCACTCTGCTTGTGATGACATGAGGGAAACCTCAGCCTCATTCAGATACTGAATAGATTCCTGTCCTGGTGCAAGGTTATGGAGGCTTTCATGAGAAAAAAATGCCGAGTTCAGACACTGGATTAAAACTACAGACCACATATGAGCACAAATCAGTGCTGTTAAGCAGAAGATGAAAACCACACCATGGACACAGGTGGAGGACTGGACTGCTGTGCTTAGCACCAAGCTGCTTCAGAGAAAACAGAGAATCTGCCTACCAAGGATACCTAGTATCAGATAACTAAGGAAACATTGTACAGACTCGAAAGCTTTAAGCCTGAGAATTTTGGAGGATGCTGTTTACAATCGCAACTGTTGTTAAAACATCACAGTGACTTGTTAAAGAAGCCTCTCCAAGAGAGATGGTCGTGGCTCAGTGTTTGCCATCATGCTTTCCCATCCCCTCCTTCCCTGTCTTGATGTCAAAAGCTGCACCTTGAAGTGGGTCTGGTGACAGCCAAGGGTTTCCCCTGTTTGATGACTATGAACAAACTCCATCTAACAGCCACATCCACACTGAGATAAGTCCCTAGTGCCTGAGTGCACAGTGGTCTGTCTCACCCAACACAGGTGCAGCAACCCAAGCAGACAGAGGCCACCTGAGAGAGCAGTGGAGTGTTCCCGTTCACAATGGAGCACTCACTGTCTACAACAAGAGCAGAGCAGACAGGCTGTTTCTCCAGTGAGGACCAGGTGCTCCTAGAATGGGACCAGTCAGAAGCTTCCAGAAGAAGTGCAGGAGTCAAGTACGTATCGTGAGAGTCTTGTGAGACGTCTTGATCTTCAAATTCTGGAATCTCCATGGTGACACTGGAGGGAGGGAAAGGTGGGTGAGACACATAAAGGGTACAGAAAGCCCCTTTCCAAGCTGTTCCTAAGAGGAGGCTTCCAGAAGTGGCTGGGCTGAGCAATGGGCCACCCACACCTTTGTCCCTATCTGGGGAAGACTGGCTTCTAACTGTTCAGAGAGGATGCAATGTCTTCCACTTGAGGAAGCTCCTTGCTGAACTACCTGGAGTAGACGAACTGAACGTTAACACAGGGCAGATTCCATGTGAGAAAAAATGAAGTGCTCATATGAAGCAAATGGCCAAGAGAAAGCAAGGTAAAATGAAACCCCACTGCCTGCACTGAGAATAGTATGTGTGTGTAGATATATAATATTTACACACGAATCAACTGCAGCCAAATATTAAATATCATTAAATTTATGTGTGGTTCTTGATTTCTTTACGCTTATTTGTACTGCTTGAAGTCATTATAAAGTAAACAGGCAAACAGAACTCTCATCTCCTGGAGAAATAGTATTAGGTTTGAGGTGATAGGTGAGCAGCAGAGCTATTGAAAGGGCATGGAGACAGAAGCAGAGAGAAACAGAGGGCTGCCTCTGTGATGACGTCATTAGGGACTCAGCCTGGAGAAATGACTCTCAGTTGGTCCACTAGTACCCATGAGTATTTGGAAAACGGAAACTGGCTTCAACAGATTTATGTAAATTACATGCAGAGTCAGTGAATTCCCCTTTGGGGATACTGGAGACTATCATGGCTTTAGCCGTCAGTCTTACTCTCAATGCTGAGGCACTAGTTTCTCTCGGGTGGTTTCACGTGATTAATGGGGGCAGAGGAGCTCATGAGAAGAGGAGACCTGTGAGCAGCACCCTGCCCTTCACTGCACACGAGAGAGGCAATGATGGCAAGGAATCGCTGGAGAGGCTCCTTCATGGAGTCAGCCTGCTGCAGGTCACTACGTGGAAAAGGCAGGGAGAAGTGGAAACCCAGACTAGTCCCCTAACGATGGCAGACAGCAGTGCTGATGGGGTACCGCAGGGTTGGCTCAATGGATGGGAGATGCACAGTGGCTCTGCTCTTCTTCTCTGGACCTGGAGTCTGCCCATGTCAGCACTCAGCTCACTGCCCAGGGTTCCTAAGACTCACCTGGAGTGTGACAGGGCTAGTGCTTCCTCTTGCACTTCATCATTGTCATTTTCCTTTGCTGCAAATGAATGAAATAGGCACAGTCATCTAGGATGATCCCCTCAGAGCCTGCACAATGCGCTGTCCAGCGCTAGCACAGCACACCAGTGTCCTCAGGGTCACTGCCGACTCCTCAGCTAGGAATTGTCTAGAGGGTTGAGGTCATTTCTGAGGGAACTAGCTTGTTCATTGTTCTTGACACATGAGGTTAATCTCCATAGTCCTCCAGTCATCACACCAATAATCGCTGACCTGATTCCCTACACAAATGAAACAAATTTTCCCAAGTGCGGATGCTGCGGCATAGCAGGTAAAGCTGCTGCCTTGAACCCCAGGATCCCATGTCAATGCCGGTTCAAGTCCTGGTTGTTCTACTTCTGATCCAGATGCCTCTAATGCACCTGGGAATGCAGTAGAAGATGGCCCAGTACTTGGGTCCTGCACCCACATAGCAGACCTGGAGGAAACTCCTAGTTCCTCCCTGGGCCTGGTCCAGTCAATGCCATTGTGGCCATGTGGGGAGCAGGCCAGAGTATGCAAGAGTTGCCTCTCTCTCTCTCTCTCTCTCTGTTTCTCTAATTCTGCCTTTCATAAGATAAAATCAAATCTAAAATAATATTCTCTGGAGATGCTTGGTTCCTAGTGTGATTCCTTTCCATGAGAGGAAGTGCAGTGCCATGGTTCTCAAACAAGCTAGCTTGGTAGATTGTGGTTTACCATATTTTGTACATTGAGGATAAGATAAAATTGGAACAGGTGATTTTCAGTTCTGGGGATCAGAGTGAAGGTGTGCAGCACAAGAGAAAACTTCACTGCTCATGGAATCTCTAAGCACAGGTCTCAGACTTGCAGCCTGGGGACACACTACTAAAGGAATGGCAGAACCTTCTGTACTTTGGGTAGGTGAAATGAAGCCAACTTTGAAGGGACAGACAACGTGGTTGGGTTCAATGAAACAGGGGGAGTATCTTGACTGCAATGGAGACTAGCATGCTGCTGGCTCTGACAGGAAACAATGTCACATGGCAGGGACGGGGAATGACTCCTGTGATCAACACCTCAGGGGGCAGAGGGGCCTGCTTCATTATGAACGCATGGCAGAGCAAGCATGAGATGTGCTGCTTCGGTTGGTGTGAATCTGTCACATTCTTCTGGCAATGACTGAGCACTGGAACCTGAGTGACAAAGTCACACGAGGAAAGGGAAGACAGCAAGGCTGGATGGGCCAACCACACCTGTGCAACAGACTGGTTGAGAAAGAACAGATGATGAGAATGTCTCAGACCATCCCCTGTGCAGGAGCCTCTCAGTCAGGTGGGAGTGATGAGTGCAAGGATAGTGTGGGCTCCTTGGCAAGCAGAGGGGGTTGTGTCACCTCACAGTGGGGACTCACCTTCTGCATCTGGAACAGAGAGCACATCCTGATGCTCCAGGGAGCACCAGCTGCTGCACGTGGAATGGTCAAGCTCAGAAACGACTGGAGAAATCGAGGGAGTGAGGTAGCACTCGTCCAGCCGGTCGTCTGAGTCTTCCTGCTCTTGCTTCTCGGGGAGCTCCCTGCTGAGATGGGAGGGCAGAGACACTGAAGACACACATCACAGGTGCAGAAGTGACGTTGTCATCAGACTACAGGGTAAAACATGTGAGAGCAAGATGGCATGAAGTACTCAACACGCTGCTCCAATGTCCTTTTTCCTGAGCAGAGACACTGACTGTGTAGCCTAGAGCAATCTTGGTGCCTTGTAGATTACATCACAAATAGAGGTTTTATAACTGTTGCTCAATTATATTGCATTCATGTAGCAATCAGTTAAATGTATTTGGAGGCTTTCTATTGGCCTAGATACCAGCACCTTTAAGTCTTTTTCATCTTAAGATTATTAATGGTAGAAAAATATCTTTGGTCTACCTAACTTTCTTGCTGTGAGTTCTTTGCATACACGCTAATGCCAAACAGCCCAATCCTAGTGGTGTTTCATAAGCCATAAGAACTGAGCAGATATGTTCCCAGCACATCTCTAGGTGTACTGATGTTCAAAATGTCAACTGATGTTATTGACTACACGTGAGATGTAAAAAAAAATGTGAAAATAGACAAGTAGAACAGTGACAACATCGAAGACTCTTTTACATGATGTGCTTTTCTGGCTGGGGGAAATATGTAATTTCATCACTTTCTTAAATCTCTGGTTAGTAGTTGTATAGAGGTCACCAGGGAATGAACAGCCCATGGTTTTCCACATTACCTGGGAGCAAGTTGATCTCCTTTCACTTCTTCAGTATCACTATCATTTTCTGCAAATATAAAGAAGAAGCCAGTGACATAACCTCTAGCTCACTGCACACATTCCCAGTCCTCCGTCTAAGCTTTGCACAGGGGCATTAGCATACTCAGGGTAGTAAGGGCTGTGAGAGAAATTCTCTGAGCCTCAGCCTGACACCTCTGAGATTCACTGGGTTGGCTTGCCTGTTCCATAGGGCCAATGAAACTGATAAGACAGAACCTCATCCCAATGTCCTCTGTCCTGAGTCTGAGCCATCAGGGCTCTCTCCCCCAGGCCCTTTAGGATTTAGTTATCTAAAATCTATGAGTGTTGCTATATACTGATCATCCTATCAGACTGATCATGTTGAATAAGGGTAGAGGAGTTTCTATAGAAGGCTGAATGAACTCCACAACCCCTCGCATAAATAAATCTATGCAGTTAGAGAGAAACATTGAAGTTTGATGTTGTAGGGATGTTCCTGGATTCAGCTATGTTTTTTTTTTTTTTTTTTGGAACCATACAGGAAGTACAGTATAAGAGACTTTATGTCCTGGTTTTGAGATGATTGCATAGGTAAGATAAGCTGTCTTCAAGGAGATAAAGACTAGGGATGGAAGTAGCAATACTAGGATCACAACTTGGCCCACACATGGGAAGTGTTCCCAAAAGCCTGCATGGGGATAGAACTCCAGGGATGCAGTAGTAGAACAGAATGATATCGCTGCAGGTGACAGCAGGCATTATTTCTAAGTTAGAGTGTCTGACAGGCACTTCCTACACAGGGCCTCTGTATGTGCCCACAGGCTAGGGTGCAGTGAGACAAACAGCATCTGATGGAGGGAAGCTCCTTGACTCTCCTGATGTCTATGTTCAGTACCACAACCTGGACCCTGATTGAAACCAACTTGTGTCTGCAGGGCCTGTGCTCAAAAGCAACCCTCAACCTGAGAGCCCTTGTGTCCAGAGAATGGAGATTCTACCTGGGAGAACGGTGACAGGTTCTTCTTTCTTGTGGGAACAAGCGTGGTCCCCGTCTACACCTAGCACACCGTGGGTGTCCTCAGCATCACGAGTCAATTGCTCAGTGCCCTCAGGCAGGCAGGAGTCACTTGGCAGGTGGTCAACAGCACCAGTAATAGATGTTTCCTGCTGTGAACTTTGTGGGGTTTCCATTTCATCCACTTCCAAGAGCTCCCTGAGAAGCCAGGTGGGACAAGGATGACAGAGATTAAACCAAGAAGGAAGAGACACCAGGGAGTTGGCTGGTTTGGATGGGGTGCATAAGGGATCGGTCATAGAGAGCATAGAGGCTGTTCCCTCCACTCTGGACACCGTGGGGCTGCCTAGGGGGAGAGGGCCTGGGAAGAGATCAGCCTCTGCTCATCACACTCAATACACAGCAGCTACTGAGGAAGCAGCCTCCACTGTCGCTGCATGGTGCAGTCACAGCACAAGCACACACTGACAGCCGCCGGGCTGACACCCTGTGCTCAGGTTGGGTTGTGGCAGTGTCCTGCAGCCATGTGATCAAGGTTCTAGGGGCTGGGCAGATTCTAGACATGTGCTACCTTCTGGGCCTTCTCTTAACCAAGTCACAGGACAGCAAACATGGTTTCAGAATTGCTTTTCAGCAGTTGAACTTGGCTGGATTCTTCCTAACTGCTCCCTTTGCACATTGCCTCTTGGCTACTTTTCTCTGATGAGAACTTCAGCTAACCCTATAGAAAGCAGATGCACATCTTCCTCTGTTTTCCAGAAAGCAGAGAACAGGGGTTCCCTTTGTGTGCAGGCAACACCTAAGGCTGTGAGTTCATGAAGGATCCTATCAGCAACTAGGACCAGGACAACAGACAACTACTTTAACAGGGGGGTTTCCTAGTTGGCCAGGAAGGACTCAACACAACCTGCAGTTGTGTGTATGCGTGCATCTCAACCCCATGACTGTCTCGGCCCCTTTTCTGTTCTTTAGGAGACCCTGTCCCTCCTTCACCCATTTGGTGCCATCTCTTCATCATTCACTATTACCTGTCAGCAACAGGTCCTTGTGCTGGTGTTTCCTCCTCTTCAATATTTTCTGTCAACAAATTCAGAAATGTCCAATCAGAGATTATCACCCCCCCACTACAATCAAGGTGGCCTCTGTGTGCATATGACTATCTACATATGGGCCCATAGTGGACAAAAACTTCAAATGTTCTGTGTTTAAAGAAACGCCTTGCCATTCCCTTGTGGTCCATCAGGCTTTGTGTCTCTGCACTTGGAGAGCAGAATCATGGCAGATTCTGCCTGAAACTAGGCCAACATCCTTTGCCCCCATATCACTGGAAGCTTCTCAAGCTTCCCTGGGAGTTCTGCCTGTTATCCCTCATGCTGCCACTAGTGGGAGCCCAAGGCATGGGTTCTATGTTCCCATGGGTCTCACAGAGAACCTCCATCTGTCATGAAGAAGCAAAGAACCCGACTTCCATCCTCCCTCACAGGCCCTCCAAGTTTTCTCTAGCTGTATCATTAGAGGAAATTCTCTCTGTCTTACGAGTTCCCTTCTCAACAGCTTTCTTCACAGAAGTTCTACTAACTCTAGAGCCTGGTCTGACACTCCCAGGGAGAGGAGGGCTTTTGCCCTATTGGGAAACATACAAGCAACAGCTTCCACCTTTGATGGTTACATCTGCACTGCCCCAGATTTTTTGGTCCATTTAGTGAATGAGGAGAGAGAAATCCTGGATGGAGAAAGCAATCACCTGTCTACAGCTTGAAAACCACACTGAGCACAGAGCTGGAGGCTTCAATTCTTACTTAGCTCAGTGACTTTGTTCAGTCAAATAGTGGCCTCACTTCACAAGGTCTTTCTGGTCTGATGTGAGGATGGACACTGCCTCTTGTCCCAAAGGCCAACCACAATCAGGAAGGGAGGAGACCTTTGGGAGACTGCAAACTTGAAAGGCTTATCTGCCCCTATCTGTTTTTCTCAAGCAGTGCTGACCTTGTCATGGCACACATGTTCAGTACCAAGAAGAGCTGAGGCAAATGCCCATGGCAGAGAGATGAATGCATCTGAACCCTTGAGGCTTTCTCCAGGGACAGCCTGGGCCCAGCTTACCTGCTCCAAGCAGGTCCTCAAGGCATGCTGACAGCCGGACAGCCTCAGCGAGGAGTCGTCGGAAGCCCTGCCCCTTACAGGTCTCAGGGTCATGCACGGTGAGCACGTCCTTCAGGTACTGCTGTAGGATGTGGGCTAGATTTCTCCCCCTTTGGACCTTGGGACGTAACTGGGAAAGTTCTTGGTCCTGATCTTCAAGGATGCCACGGCAATGCCTAAGGTGCAAGAGTGGAGAAGGTTCTAGATGGGAAGGGATGAGTGTTAAGTTCTCTGTGTTTCCATGGATTTTCATAACAATGCCTTATAGAGCCCTCCACCAGCATCACCCCTCAGGTTTGGAGAAATACCTGTGCCAAGAAAAGCAAAGGGCAACACAAGGCCTCACTCCCATTTTAGAGAAAGATCTTGTCACACTTCCTGAGATTTCATTCGGGTCATGTTCTATCAACAGTGCAAGGATTCTTCCTTCCTTGCCTTCATAAAGGTGCTAATTCAGTTCCTCCTTCCAGCCACAGGCATTTCCATGTAGGAAGACACACAGTGTACAGTGCAGTGACTGGGAATCATGGTGCATGCAGGGGTTACATGGCAAGAAACAAGAATGAAGGTCTGGCAGGGCCAAGCTAAGCATCAGTCTTCTATATCAGGAGGTGATGGTGACCAAGGGTAAATGAGGATTGATTGCAAGATGACCAAACCGAGGAGCCCATCATCCTCTCCTCCCCCGAGAAGACCAAATGCAGCTTCATCTCAAGGTGAGTACCCACAGAAAAGCACCTCCACACTAAGGGAACCATGAGAACACGGGAGGAAGAAAGAACGGGCATAGCACCACCTACAGAGGACCAAAGCTAACCAGTGACTGGATTCCCAGAAACACAGTCACCGGGAATTCCTGTTGCAGAAGAGAGAGTAAACAGGAGGCCCATGGGAGCCCATCCACCTGGACACCTTACTTACAGACTCTCCGCACTTGTAGCTCTGAATTCAGATTCCTCTGCTCCCTCC
Organism: Sylvilagus floridanus; assembly: GCA_949820135.1. Lineage (NCBI taxonomy): Eukaryota > Metazoa > Chordata > Mammalia > Lagomorpha > Leporidae > Sylvilagus > Sylvilagus floridanus. The sequence goes on along the minus strand of OX463225.1, from coordinate 144,659,565 downwards.
TTGTTTCATAACATCTGGGACACAGGGCTTTGCTGTAACTCTCTGGCCTTGTCTGGCAGAGGCTGGCTCAGTGTTTGATTTGGGCTGCCCACTAGTGAAACACAGCCCCACCTGCCTGCCCTACACAGAGAGCCTTACCTGAGCAGCTCAGCAGACCTGGGCTGCTTTGGCAGGGGCTCTCCACCTGTAGCTTCTTGGTCAACATGGACTCCATGTCTTTTTTTATTATTATCTATTCATATCATTTTATTTGGGAAACAAACAGTAATTGTGGAGGGAAAAATGTATTTTCATTTTCATTTCTCCCGAAGGGAGAATTTTTTCAAAGTACCTATTCACTTTTACTTTCATTGTAAATTTAATTTTTACCATTTATTTTTAAAAATTTATTCATTCATTTATTTTAAGGAATATACATTTCATAATACAACTTTAGGAATATAGTTATTTTCTCCCCATACCCAGGGTACCACCCACACTCCCAGCCCAGCTCCTCTTTCCCCTATACTTCTCAATCTCATTCTCCATTAAGATGCATTTTCAATGAACTTTGTACACAGAAGACCAACTCTATATTAAGTAACAATTTCAACAATTCACACACACACACCCACAAAAATAAAAACTGTTTGAGAAATGTTTCACTGTAACTCTCTTTTAATACAACTCATTGAAGACAGAGGTCCTGCATGGGGAGTCAGTGCACACTGACTCCTGCTGTTAATTTAACAATTAGCACTCCTCTGTGTGTTGTCAGGGACCACACAAGGCTCATGGCACGAGCTGACTAGGCTATGGAAGCATTTTGAAAACTCTGTCCGTATTTAGACAAGGCCATGAGCAAAGTGGAAGTTCTCTCCTCCCTTAGAGAACAGTGCATCCTCCTTTGATGGCCACTTCTTTGTCCGGGTCCCCAGTGATCCTACATGGAGAACATTGTGCCACAGTGCCTTGGCTTTCCATGCCTGAGATGCCTCAGTTCTCCCTTCTGAGCTGCCCCACTGGAGACACCCACACACCTCCCCACCTGCCTGCCCCCCACAGAGACCCGTACCTGAGCAACTCTGGGACCGTGGGCTTCTCTGCCAGCGGCTCCTCAACATGGAGCTTTTTGGTCAGTATGGACTCAATGATGTTTTTCAACTTATCACAATCTGGGGAAAGACAGACATGCAGAACTCAAGGAGGTGCTTTTGTAGTCAGTGCCTGCTGAAGACCAAAAGCACTCCAGGGCCAGGCTCCAGATTGGGGGTTGCACATCTGTATTTCATCACCTCACTACATAGCATCTGAAATTTCCATATTTAAAAGATTTATTTATTTATTTGAAAGGCACAGTTACAGAGAGATATAGGCAGAGAGAGAGAGAGAGAGAGAGAGAGACTCCATCAGCTGGTTCACTCCCCAAATGGCTGCCAGGTTGGAGCTGCACCAATCTGAAATCTGAAGCCAGGAGCCAAGAGCTGTTTCTAGGTCTCCCATGTGGATGCAGGGGCCTAAGCACGTGGGTCATCTTCTACTGCTTTTTAGGCCATAGCAGAGAGCTGGATTGGTAGTGGACCAGCTGGAATCGAACTAGTACCCATACGGGATGCCAGCACCGCAGGCAGTGGCTTTACCTGCTAACCCACAGCGCTGGCCCTGCTATTTCCCAATTAAATGAGAAAAAAGGACTTCAAAGATAGAGATGGTGACTTGACAGGGTGATTCCCCTGGTGTTTACAGAATCAGAATTCCCAGTCCCTGAGCTCAGACTGAATCATGAGCCACTGGACTCAGCAAGCCTTGTAGTTTCTCAGGTCAAACGCAAACCTGGGCACGAAGTCGTCACCTTCAGTGTGTTTGGGAGCTTGATAAGGGTGTAGGACTGTTTCCTGGCATTGGGAAAGATTTCAACTGTTTGTTATTTCAGACTTAAAGGACCCTCTTTCATGGAACTGTGTAGAAGACAATGTATAACACAGTAAGACCTGAGGCAATATGGCCCAATAAAAAGTATAGTTCCTGCTAAATTAGAAACAGAACAATAAGGGCCTCATGGATTCTCTTGATCCTGAACAAGGAACCATCCTTGGAGTTGTATAGGAAAGAAGGAGCGCATGTTGTTGTGACAATCTACAGAGGCAGGAATTCTGATAGCACTTATGAGTGGAAGAGAAATCGAAGTTACAGAGAAGGTGGGCAATGGGGGGCACCCAGGCGAGGGGCCCTGATGCCCCCACACCCTGTCTTGCTCCCCCTCCCAGGTCTCAGCACCGTCTTCCTCTTCTGGAAGAAGAACTTGTGCTGCAGGACAGGACTTTGCTCTCAGCGGGGAGGCCGTGTCCTGAGGGTGTTCCCATGGAGACCAGAGTTCCAGTGCACAGGAGACTCCCTGTCTCTCTGGAAGCACATCCTGCTCACTCTGAACACATGTCCACTTCTGGACCTAGGACAGCGCCTTGCCAATGGGAACTCAACGGAGGCTTGGATTGAGTGAAAGGCGTTAGCCCCAGAAATGAGGCCACAGTGATGGTGTAAGGCTGCAGGAGCTGACACAGACAGGACGATCATACACACGCACTCAGTATGGTGGAGCCTGACCCTGAGGACAACAGGCAGCTCTATGCCTCATCAGGAATCCATGACAGATTCAGCCCTCCTGTCACCCTACACCTCACTGCGAACTTGGAAAACTTGGGAAACCCTGTGTGTCAGCTTGGGAGTGTGGTCAGGAGGAAAGTAAGTTCAGCAAAAAGAAGACAAAAATCAAGCAGTGAGGCCATTTAGTTCCTCAGAAGATGATACAGGACAATCATCACTGTGGTGAAATGACCCGAGAGAACTTACTGTGTTTTTTCAGCTCCCTGGCCAGGGCAAAGTTTGTAGCCTCAGCTATGAGAAACTTCTCCTGGAGCTCCCAGCAGTCCTGTTGGCTCTTTGCCAGCTGGGATCGCAATTGCTGGCATTCGAGGTCGTTCAGTTCTGCCACGGGATCTGATGCAGGGCTGTGGGATCCTGCCATGCTGATGGTGTGTCACAGCAGGACAACAGGGACTGGGGAGAGGAAACCCAAACAGAGGAGAGGTTCAAACACATGACATCCAAGAGTTTCAGGTAGGCTGAGGGGTGACAATAACTGTCAAGCTTCACTTACTGATGTGAAACACCTGACCCACAGCCCGACAACACTGGGAAGTTCTTCTCTGGACAAACAAGGATCAAACTGCCAAAGCCTGGATTGAAGGCCCTGCCTGTAGCTCAGTCTCTGCGAGGACTGGCTGTTGTGTGGCAGCTAACGGTCTGCCGTTGCCATCGCAAAGTTAGAAGGTGGAGAGCGTCACGGAATCTTCGGAACTCTGCCTTCCAGGGGCCTAAGCTAGGTTGAGGCACAAGACCCCCACTGTGGGGACAACCTACCCATCTGCCAGTCTCATAGTTATAGATCCTGCGCTGACACCCCAGACCGTGTCCCCAAATCACCTAAGCATGTATCGCTCTATAGTCATGCATGTGTATGAAAATACCAAGGCAGAACATGTGTCTCAACAAGCCTTCCTTTCTCAGGGCTGGGAGGAAGTCACCCCACCTGCTGTTTAAAGAGATCTCTAGGCTTTTCTACCTGTTTGAAATGTTGAGTTTTAAGCTTCCATAATAAATGTATCATTTCATTTTTCTGAATCAAATTTTGAGAGCTCTTTTAGTTCTCTGTAAAGAATTGTTATGTCAGGCGTAATTTCAAAATGTTTTCTCCCTATGTTGGCCTGTCTATTCATCTTCTTATCAATGACTTTGAACAGGAAATTTGAACATATTGGGACATTTATGAATTTATTCTTTTATTATGTATAGTTTGGGTATAGTACCTAAAAATGTAATCTAATTCAAGTTGAAAGACTTTGTACTTTTTTTTCTTCTAAGAGGTTGAAATTGGCACAAGCATTTGGCACTGCAGTTAAGATGCCACCTGGGATGCCCACACCTGGATCAGGTGCCTGGGACCGAGTCCTTGCTTGGTTCTCCCCTCCACTTCCTGGTGGTGCACACACTGTGAGGCAGCAGTGCCCACTCCAGTACTTGTGTCACTGCCGTCTATGTGGGAGATCCTGATGGACCCAGTCCTAGTTCAGCCTGGCCAGGCCCAGGTTAGCTCAGGCCTCCTAGGTTCACACCAGTCAATAGGAGATCTCTTTTGTCTGTCTTTTTGCCCTTTGAATAAAACAAGTAACTTATAAGATGAAACATTTTATAGAAATGAAAATGTTTTTAAATTATACTTATTTGAGATGTAGAGATCCAGATGTAGAGACATACACACAGAGAAACACAACCAAGGCTATGTGTTCCATCGCTATTTCCATCCCCACATGCATGCAACAGTCAGGCTTGTCCAGGGTGACACTTGGTGTTCAGAACTCCAATTTGTTCTGCCAATGTGGGTGAACAACCTAATGCTTTTTTACAATATATTTATATATAATTAATGCAACTACTTTTATAATGATGGCAAACTTATTTTGAAGAATATGGGTGTTATGTATTTGAAGTATTATTTTTTTTTGACAGGCAGAGTGAACAGTGAGAGAGAGAGACAGAGAGAAAGGTCTTCCTTTGCCGTTGGTTCATCCTCCAATGGCTGCCGAGGTCGGCGCGCTGCGGCCGGCGCACCGCACTCATCCGATGGCAGGAGCCAGGTGCTAGCTGCTTCTCCTGGTCTCCCATGGGGTCAGGGCCCAAGCACCTGGGCCATCCTCCACTGCACTCCGGGCCACAGCAGAGGGCTGGCCTGGAAGAGGGGCAACCGGGACAGAATCCGGCGCCCCGACCGGGACTAGAACCCGGTGTGCCGGCGCCGCAAGGCGGAGGATTACCCTGTTGAGCCACGGCGCCGGCCTGAAGTATTTTTAAAATCAACTTCTTTATTTAATGTTGTATCAATGGCATCAATTCAACGTTAAGAACATAGTCCTTCTTCCCACCTACCTGCCCTCCCACCTATTCTCCCCCTCTTCCTCCTCCAACTCTCCTGTTTAGTCTGAGAAAGAGAAAAAGATAGAATGAAACAAGAAAACTAAGAGAACTGTTACTCAACAGCCTAGCAAAGGGCTATCCAAGGTTACTGCTTCTCAAAGGTAGTTTCACTTTTTGCCCCCTTCTGCTATTCCCTTCCTTCTTCCCCCTTCTTTCCTTTTAGAAACTTAATTGTCGCCGGCGCCGTGGCTCAACAGGCTAATCCTCCGCCTTGCGGCACCGGCACACCGGGTTCTAGTCCCGGTCGGGGCGCCGGATTCTGTCCCGGTTGCCCCTCTTCCAGGCCAGCCCTCTGCTGTGGCCCGGGAGTGCAGTGGAGGATGGCCCAGGTGCTTGGGCCCTGCACCCCATGGGGAGACCAGGAAAAGCACCTGGCTCCTGGCTCCTGCCATCGGACGAGCGCGGTGCGCCGGCCGCAGCGCGCCGACCGCGGCGGCCATTGGAGGGTGAACCAACGGCAAAAGGAAGACCTTTCTCTCTGTCTCTCTCTCACTCTCTCACTGTCCACTCTGCCTGTAAAAAAAAAAAAAAAAAAAAAAGAAACTTAATTGTCTTCAAAGAAGAACCCATGGATGATACATCTGCTGTGAGCTCTTAGAACTATAACCTATGAGACACCAGAATATCCTCCATTTAATGCACTAAAAGGAAGTGATTCTGGAGAACAGTTCTACTAGTAAGTCCCTTGGTACAGCTTTTGCGGAGAGAGGGCAGTGCACAGTGGCTCTCACTGTGTCTTTAACAAATCACACTCTTATGTCTGACATCAGTGCTCACCCAGTGTGCTTGACATGAGCTGCCTCGGCTACAGAAGCCTTCTGAATCCACCTAGCTCGACAAGGCCATAAGCAAAGAGGACGCTCTCTCCTCCCTTCAGGGAATGTGCATCCTTCATAGTGGCCACTTCTTTCCACTTCAGTCTCACCCACAGGCATCCTATATTGTAGGGCAATTTTTGCCAAAGGGTCTTAGATTCCCATGCCTGAAATGCTCTCGTGGGCTTTCCAGCCAGACAGGAATGCCTTATGGGGATATTCTGAGTTCACAGTGCTACTCATTCTGTGAGTCTGCTGTATGGGCCACTTTTCATGCTAGAGCCTCCACTCCTTTGCAGTTCTATTATTGTTTCCAAACACTTTGTCCTATTTATACGATCGCTTTAACACTTGATCCTATCTATATGTTCACTTTACCACCTAATCCTGTCCATGTACTCTATATAACACTGAAGCTGCTATTTTTATCAGGCAGCTTAAGGGATTTTGGGGTCCTGTGGCAAGTTGTTAAACTGTACCCTTAGAACTAAGAGATCTAATACTTGATCCATCACATGCTGCCTCCTAGGGTGCACGTTAGCAGGAATCTGGACAGGAAACCCTTTGGTGACTCAAGCCCCGCCACTCAAATATAGGATGTGAGCATTGCAAAAGCCACTTAACTGCTGAACGAAATGCCATTCCCAAACGCTGCAAATTTTAAGGTTTGCCTTTGAGTGGGTGATCAGAACTGGGATTTTTTTGAAATTTTAAAATCTGATGTCTAAATAGATGTAGGAGTCGCCACTGTGGCATAGTGGGTTAAGCCACCACTTGAGACACTGGCCTCCTCTATGAGTGCTGGTGGAGTCTCAGCGGCTCCACTTTGAGCTGACCCAGCTCCCTGTTGATGTGCCAGGAAAAGCAGTGGAACATGGCTTATGTCCTTGGCCCTTGAGCTCTTGTGAGATACCCAGATGGCATTTTGGGCCCCTGATTTTGGCCTGGCTCATCCCTGGCTGTTGTAGGCACTTGGGGAATGAAACAGAAGATGCAAGGTCTCTCCCTCACAGTGTGTGTGTGTTCCTCTCTGTCTGTAACTCTGCTTTTCAAATAGAATAATCAGTCTTCTAAAATAATTATTAAAATATTAAAAAATGATATAGTAATGTACATATCCATAGTGTAATGACTCTAGACCAGTAAATAAAATATTCATCATCTCACAGTTAACCTTTATGTGCCTGCACATGGTAAGAACCCATGAAATCCACTCTTAGAAAATTCTCAGCCTTTCTCATTCTAATAGAGAATTGAATGCTCCACTAATAACTCAGAGTCTCATGCTTAATTTCAGAACCCTAGATTTAGTTCTTCCCTATAACTACTACTTTGTATTCTTGGGTCAACATCTCTCTATTCTTCCCACCAGACTCCACCACTTTGATGACCTCTCTTATATTCTCTGTTTTGACATATTCAACAATGTTCCTTTTTATCCTTCAGACTCCACACTTAACAGGCTTTATGCAGTATTATTATTTCTATATCTGGTTTATTTCACTCACCATAATGTCCTCCAATTTCATCCAGTTTCTCACAAATGACAGGAGTTCCTTTATCTTTGAGTTGAACAGCATTCCATCATATAAATATATATTTTTAAGTATAATCATATGTCTATCATGTATAATGTGTTGTTACATATTGTATATATATAAATATATATACACAGAAATGTATAAGAATGATTCGAAAGCTTCAAGTGATTCCAAAGTGTCTTGGAAAGTCTGTAGTATCCTGTTATTAAAATGTACTTTTCAAGCCATATGTATAGCCAGTAAGATTTCTTAACCAACCTTCTGTTGATGGACATTTAGGCAGTTTGCATCTTGGCTACTGTGAATAAGGCATCAACTAGGGAGTGCAGGCATCTCTACTAAATGCTGATACAGTTTTTTGTTTCTTCTTTTTTGGTACATGTACTCATAAGGAGGATGAATGGATCATTTGACAGTTCTAGTTTAACATCACAAAAATATTTCAATAATGTTTTCTATAATGGCCATACCACTCAACATTCTCACACATAATGTTAAAGTGTTTCCTTTTTGGTACACCCTTGCCCACATTTATTCTCTCTTGACTTTGGGACATCAGCTAAGTATATGGTTCTGAGGGGATATCCCTCTGTAGTTTGGAATGGTGTTTCCCCGATGAGTACTGATAATGGACAACTTGTCATAAACCTGGTAGCAATGCGTATTCCTTTCATGGAGTAATGTCTACTCAGGTCCTTTGCCAATTTCTCAGATGAATGATTAATTATTTTGGCTACTGAGTTGTGAGTGCTTTCACACCATAGCACAGAGAAAGCAAAAGCATTGTGAACAATGTGCATAGGTCTTGGCCCCATGTGGGGATCATGGGGATCCTTACTTTGTGCTGTGGGGCTGCACCACTGCCATTTTAGGATTGTTCAGTGTGTTGCATGGCAGAATTGAGCATGGGTAGAAAAATGTACCTAGCTGAAGAGGGCAGGAAGGGTGTGGTTTCTCTCTCTATCCCCCCTTTTTTGGTTACACTGAAGTTACCAGGATCTCTAGTTTGCATGGAAAGCTTTTGTTCAGCATAAACCTGCTCTGATTCCATCCAGGGATCTCCCTGGCCAGGTGCACAGCTTCATCGTGGAGTCAGTTTCTCTCCTGAGCTCAGTGCTCATGGAAGGTGGCTCCTTCAGGGGCTGGACAGTGGAGTAGGCCTTTCTGAGTATCCCCTGAGGTTTCTGACTCAGTGTGTCCTTCATCTCACCCACACTTGGTTCACCCTAACATTACCTTGTCATTTTCTGGGTCATTCTCATGTCCCAGAGAGCTGCTCCTCTTCCTTCATCTGCACCTTCAGTTCTGGGTTCTCAGGATGTGGACTCAGCTCCAGATCTGGGAGGAGACACAGAGGAGGGACTAGGTCTGCTCTCAGCCTCAGTTCCCAGGGCACGTGTGGTTCCCCAGGGATTCCGAGGAACCTAAGCAGCAGGACCTCAGAGAGGAACAATGCACACTTTACCTCACTGATGAGGAACCTGAGGTCCAGAGAGACTAAGAGGTTGTCTCAGCACAAGGCACCTGGTGGAAGGAGGGCCACCCCATGAGCTCTGACCTCCAGCTGCCCTGTGCCGAGCATGGCTCTTGTCTTGCAAGAATGCATTGCTGGGTTTTGTGGACTTTGGGTAAAGCTCTGCTATTTCTGCTGCTAAAAACAAACACACACAAGTATGAGGGTCATTCCTTGGACACAGCTTTTCCCACGTTTCTATTGTCCCATTATTGATTCTCTGTGTGTTTTCAATCTCTGGGTGATAGAATGGGAGCAGAGAACACACGAGGTGAACGAGTATTTAACATAGCCCTGGCTGTCCTGTGTGGTCCCTTACCTCTGGAATTCTCCCTCAGGCTTTCTCCTCTGCTGCAATGCTGGAGAGTGTCAGGCCTCATGGAGGTCGTTTCTGCATGGAGACCCATGTTCTTCTTTTTATCTATGGAGCCAGGCAGGGTAGAGATTCCTTCTGGACCTCTGTGCACCCAGCCTTTCTGCTAGGCAATGCTGCTAGTTTCAAAGATAAAAAAGTAAACTCCTCCATGACCAGTGGAAATCAGGTCAATACAGATTTTCCAGAGGTTCCTGAGATCGTGAGAACAGCCCCTCGTGGACAGTGGTCAGAGCCAAGCACGGGGCATTGGCAGCTGACTCAGGTAAGGTGTATGCGCAAAACAACCAGGAGAAGCTGCTGACACCAGGAAGAGGACACACATCAGAGGAGTGTGAGAAGAAAGGACGAGTACTGGCTCGAATGAAGATGGAAGTATTGCAGGCTGAGACCCAGAGGCAAGGCCCCACGTCACCAAGGATTAGTCCTGGGTCTTGAAACCTATCCCAGGAAGTCCTGCTGGATTTGCCAGGAGCCAGGAGCTTCTGCCAGGTCTCCCAGATCAGGGCAGGAGCCCAAGGACTAGGGCCATTATCTACTGTGTTCCCAGGCCACAGCAGAGAACTTCATAGCCAGTGGAGCAGCCCCCATGGAGGCTGGCTCTGCAGACTGGGGCTCCAACCCGCTGTGCCACCTTCACCCCTACCCTGCCCTTCGGTGCAGGCCCTGTACCCCCCATTCTGCAGATCAGCTCCTGGGCTCCTCTCCTTAGTGTGACTGCGCCAGCTCCAGGGCCTCTGAGCCCAAGACAGTGCGGGATGACCAGCAGCCACCTTCACCTCACTTCCTTAACTGCACTTTAACCCTCACAGACTTCTGCCCGCAACAAAATTATAAACTACAAGCCCCCACGCAGGAGGCAAGGCCCCCTCTCTCTAAGAGAAAAGACAGCAGGATTCGAGCTCCTGGGGGCTGGTAAGTTTCAAGTCAGTTTCTCCGCACAGCACCAGAAACGCAGTGGTCCGGCCTGTGCTGTGTCCTGGTGGGCTAAGCCTCTGGCTGCAGGGCCGGCTTCCCCCATGGGCGCTGGGTTCTGTCCCGGAGCCCCTGTTTGGTTCTGGCTCTCTCCTAATGGGCTGGGGAAGCCCTGCAAGATGGCCCGAGGGCTTGGGGCCTGCTCCTGCCTGGGAGACCCCTACTTGTAGTGGCCATCTGGAGAGGGAACCAGAGCATGGAAGCCCTTTCTCTCTGCCTCTCCCCTCTCTGTAATTCCCTCTCTCCAATGAATAAACACAACAGGAAGAATAAAAGCCTGGAGCTGAACACAGCAGGAGGCTGTGGTCTGGAGAGCGCCCCTGCCCCTGCCGCCCGGGCTCCGCAGCCCGCGGCCTCCTCCAGGGGGCCCGGCCCTTCCCGCCCTCCCGGGCGCTGTGGGCGCGGCGCCCGCATCCTCCTCCCGAGGAGCGGCGTCCTGAGCCTGGGGCCGGCGCCCGTCCTCCGGGAACCCTGGCCCTGGGCGCGGGTCCGCCCCGCGTGCGCGTGTCCCTTTCTCTCCTCTGACTCCGGTTCCGGGAGGCGGCCCTCAGTGCCCCGCAGCGCCGTCCCCGCTCCGGAGCCCTGGCGCGGGGTCCCCATGGTCCACAGCTCTGGTCTCTGAAGCGGGGTCCGCACCCGGGTTCCCCAGGCCCTCGGGGGCCTGCAGGCCGGGCTGGGGGTCGTGATGGCGCCTCGGGCGCAGGGGCCTGGGCTTCGCGCGGGGCTGAGGGCCGCGGGTGGGTGGGCGGGGCTTGCGGAGGGCGGGGCAGCGCCGGGCCGCGCGGCGGTGGGCGTGGCCTGGGGAGCCCACGGTCTGGTGCGGGGTGGTCCCGCGTGTCCGCGTCCCCGCCCTTCCCAGCTGTGTGGGCGCTGACGGAGGAGCGGGTCGTGGCGCTGTGGCCTGTGGGGTCTCCCCTCTGTGGATTTACTGATCGCTCTGCCACCTGGCGCTCCGGCTTCCCTTCTTCTCTCTGGGATCCCGACCCTTCCTCCCCTGCCCGTGGACCACTCTTCCCGGGGTCCCTCTGGCCGGATCCTGGGGGAGCAGCAGAGTCCGGAGGAGAAACCAGCGTTGCCCTGGGGGAGCTCTTTGTGTCCCCTGGGCCCTGGCCCCTCTGAGCTGCTGTTGCTGTCAGGCTGTGGCGCCCTGAACTCCAGCGTGTGTGTGTGTGTAGGCATGGGCGTCCACGCACTTTCCTCACGGAAATGTATTGATTAGGAAGTCGTTAGTCCCTGACCCCAATCACCAGTGCCGTAAACCACAGCATGTGTCCCGTTATTTCCCTGTTCCATGGGTTGATTGGGGAGTTGGGATCACACGTGGGGACTTAACCCACTGCCCTGCCCTGCCGGTGGTAATGTTGTTAAAGACGCAGGTGCAGAGCACAGTGCAGAGGCAGGCTGGAGCCATGAGTGAGGAAGCTGCTGGAGGCTGTATTTAAAAGCCTGCAATGGCCAGCGCCAAGCTCACTAGTCCAATCCTCCACTTGTAGCGCCGGCACCCGGGTTCTAGGCTGGGTCTGGGCATCGGATTCTGTCCTGGTCGCTCCTCTTCCAGTCCAGCTCTCTGCTGTGGCCCGGGAGGGCAGTGGAGGATGGCCCAAGTGCTTGGGCCCTGCACCCACATGGGAGACCAGGAGAAGCACCTGGCTCCTGTATCAGATCAGCGCGGTGCGCCGGCTACAGCGGCCATTGTGGAGTGAACCAACGGAAAAGGAAGACCTTTCTCTGTCTCTCTCACTCCCTCATTGTCCACTCTGCCTGTCAAAAAAATTATAATAAATAAATAAAATTTAGAAAAGAATAAAAATTCTCTAAAAAAAAGAGCCTGCTACATGTTCTCAGGGCATTTCCTGGGGACCCGATGTGCAGGCTGCAGAGACGTCCCTGTGCGGTCTAGGGTGCATCCCCGCCCTTTGGGGGCCGCCTCTGCCTGCTCATCTCATCTGCTGCTGTCCGGAGAGCTCTCTCAGAAGTTGGAGGAGTGACCCCAAGCGCCCACGGGGAAGCTCAGCTTCCCAGAGTCTCATGGAGGTTGCTAGGGCCGGGTGCTTTGAAAATGTGGTTTTCTGTGGCCTCCAGGACTGGGTTAGACCTGGGCCTGGAGAGGGATGGGGGAGGGGAAACCCAGCTGACAGCAGGCATGGAGTCCCTGTGTCTCTGGGGCTGTCCTGGAGTGCAGAGGGGCAGGGAGGGGCATGCTCATCAGGAGAATCCTGGAGGCCTGGGAAGAGCCCTCAGCACACAGCTGCCTCAGAGAGAACCGCTGGGCTCTCCCCTCTCTGTTTCTTGCTAGGCAGGGAACAGAATTGGAGTCTGGCTGAGCTTGTCTGACATCTGCTGTGTGAAGGCGACAGTCATTGCACAGAGGATCTTCAGGGACCCAGTGCACCAGGAACTGGAGACAGGAAGGAGACCCCAGTGCACTCACACAGACCAGCAGGCACTGCAGCCCCCAATTGGAGGACACGTGAGCCCACCCTGAGGGACAGACCCTGGGCTGCCCAGGTGACACCACTGGCCCTGGGAACTAGACACTGCCCGTGGACCGGGTTCTGCTGTCCCTGGGCACTGTGAGGATCTTGAGATGGGCTAGAATTATGTTCCAGGGGCCAGCATGGATTTTCCCGGTGCCTGCTCGGTGGGTCTCTCCTTTCACATCAAGAGCTGGTGTCACTGTGTCAGAAAGCCAGTCCATGGAGATCTTCCTACATGGTGGAGCCAGGGAAACCAAGAGAACGGGTGTGGGGCCCTCAGTGTTCAGAACGTAGGACATTCATCACACATGGGAAGGGGTTTGGCAACAGCATGCCCTTGGTTGGACAAAGCGCCCTGAGGTGGCCACCTCTGCAGGAGGCCTTCTGCAGACAAGTAGAAATACAGCCCCAAAGGTGCCCAGCCTCCCCCCACATATGTCTGTGAACAACCCGTCCCCAGAATATCAAGTGCTTGGGTTCCTGCCACCCACACAGAGAGACCTGGATTGAATTCCTGCTCCTGACTTTGGCCTCAGTCCAGCCAGGCAGGTGCACACATTCGAGGACTGAAACGGAGGGTGGCAGGACTCTCTCCGTCTCTCTCTATCAAGCAAAGTTTTTCTGTGCTGGAGCAGTGGTTTACTAGGCTATGCATTTGCCGGGAATGCCGGCATCCTAGATGGACACCTGTTCGAGTCCTGGTCTCCTCCTCTGATCCAGCTCTCTGCTATGGCCTGGGAAAGCAATGGAAGATGGTCCAAGTCCTTGGGCTTCTGCACGCATGGGGGAGACACAGAAAAAACTACTGGTTTATGGCTTCAAAACGGCCCAGCTCTGGCCATTGTTTCCAATTGAGAAGTGAACCAGTGAATGGAAGGCCTTCTCTCTGTCTCTGCCTCTCCATGATAATTCTCTTTGGTTCAAACTCTGCCATCTGGGCCCAGGAGGGTGGCAGCATTATCCCAAACATTTCCGGAGCCTCTACTGCTGGTCAGTGCAGTGCCCCATGGCTTCTGTCTTGCCTGTCAGCCTCGGGGAACAGGTGCAGGAGCCCTGATTATCTTGGAATCCCCTTCAGGGTCACCTTCATTCTTCTTGACAAAAGCTGCATATTGTCAACTGACGCACTGCAGTACTCCGTCCTTTCCATCCAGGAAGGCCGTCAGCCCACTTTCATTTCAACACCATTCTGCTCACCCTTGGTTAAACCTGCTGATTCTGTCCGTGCCATACAAGCATCTTTTTCAAGGCACGGTCTAGCCACACCCTGGTGTTCTCTTCCAGAACACATTTCATTGGTTGCAATATGGATAGACCCGACTTTCCACATCTTCAAATTCTAGTTCCTTTTGTTCAGAATTCCCAGAAATTAGATTCTCTTCTTGGACGTTACTATAAAGGGTCAGATGGCCATTGGCCAGTGCTGTGACGGAGAAGCCCAAGTCCCCACCTGCAGTGTCAGCATCACGTATGGGCACCAGTTCAAGTCAAAGCTGCTCTACTTCGTACCCAACTCCATGCTAAGGTGCCTGGAAATTAAATGGAAGTTGGACCACTTGCTCGGGCCCCCATACACACCTGAAGGAGCTCCTGGCTCCTGGCTTTGGCCTGACCCTGCCCTAGCTATTGGGGATTGACCCAGCAGATGAAAATCTCTCTCCCAGTATGTCTTTGTCTCTCCCTTTCAAATAAATTCTTTTGCAGCACTGCCAGAAGGCAAGCCCCAGAATCAGCACTTTAATTTACCTCCATTTAATATCCAGTTTCACTCCTGGCAAGTTATACCTTCTAGAAAACATGCCAGAAACCAAGTTCCCTGCCTCTTACAAAGAAGGTTCACCTTGTTCCTGGTCTTCCATCACATCTATTCCTCATTTCCACTGCAGACCTCACCAGGATCCCCATTCCCATCCATAGCTCAGTGTGCATCTGAAAACGCCTCCAGTGGGGACTTGTTCCCCAGGGGTAAAGCTCCTTCTGTCCTTGCAGGAATTCATTAGACCTGCTCCCAAGTCTCAGGATGATAATCTGTGTCAGGTGAGACCCTGCAAGGACTTATGGAATATGGACAGTTGTCCATGAAGCTCTGTATCAGATGGGGTCTGGGATCACTTGCAGGCACTAAAGTCACCGTTGCTAAAGTCCTGTAGATAAATGCAGTAGCATTCGCATTGGACCAAATATTCTCCCATATGCTTTCAGTTGTCCCTAGATATCTTATAATACCTAAAGAGACTGTGATGCAAATGGTATACTGTGTGTAGAATAATTCAGGAGGAAAAAGATGGTATATGGACAGTACAGATGCATTCTTTTTCAATTTCCAAAATCACTGTGAATGGAATCTGCACTTGTGGTCCCGTGGATCCCAAGGGCATCATGGGATAAGGCACTGTGTCATGTGGTCATGTAGGCTAGGAAGTCCCAAGACCTGCTGGCAGATGGCTGGCCTTCCAGGAGAGACACTTTGATTCTGGCCTGGAGTCCAAAGTGCAGGAATGGAAATATTCAAGGCAGCCAGGAGGGTTCCCTGACTTTGCAGGCGTTCGGGGAGTGAACCAGTAGATGGAAGGTATTTCTCTCTCTCTCCACCCAGCACTACCACCTCCCTCTCCCTTTTCTCCCACTGTTCATCCTCTGCCTCTTCACTGTAATGCTGCTTTTCAATGATTTTTTTTAAGAAGGCAGGTGCTGACATTGTGGGACCATGGGTAAAGCCATCAGTATGACAGAGGTATCCGTGTCAGAGTGCCCGGTTCAAGACCCAGATGCCTCTAAGCCATATTTCCTGTAGTAATGGGAGGCAGCAGATGGCTTAAGTTGTTGGATTCCTTACTTCAGCCTGGCTTAGCCGTGGCTGCCGTGGGTATTTGAGACGTGAATCAGATGGGACATCTCTGTGTGTGTTTCATTCTATCTAGCTCTCTCTCTCTCTTGTGTTTGCCTTGCAGATAAATAAATAAATCTCCTTAAAAATTGGAAAACCTGGTTCTGGCACTGTGGTCTAGTGGGCTACGCCTCCACCTACAGTGCCTGCTTCCCATGTGGACTCTGGTTCAAGACCCGACTGCTCCTCCTCTGATCCGGCTCTCTCCTATAGCTTGAGAAAAGCAGTCTACTTCATAAATAAATAAATAAATAGAGAGAAGGAGAGAGAGAGATACAAGGGTAAAAAATATGCACACCCAATATGGGATGCAATGTGTTATAACACTGGAATTTTAAAAAATCCAAGTGATAGAGAAAAAAAATTCAGTGGTATGGGCTAACACGATATTTGGAATAACATTCCACGTTGGGGTGAGAATGCTTTTGAACTACAGGATGCCAGGATCCAGTCTTCAGGAAGAATTCTATTAGAAATCTAGTATTAAACTTGAATATAATAACTGACCCAGGCATGAATGGTTAATGCATGGTAACATTGTGAAAGGAAGGCCATTATCAAACAGGATATTTATACATCCTCCAAGCAGCACTCTCCAAAGTTTTTTATTTCAACTCTGAAATTTTATTATCCAAAGTGTATGATTCTTATACAGAACAAAAGTAAAAGCAGGTAGGAAAATCAGCAAAGAGTTTGTAAAATTTCTGCAGAGAGTTTCACCTAAGTCAGGGCTGGTGAAAGAGGTATCCAAGGTAAAACCTAGATGACTGCTGATCTGTCTCTTGGCCTAAATTACCAGGCGTTTGTTCTGGAGGCACTGAATAAGTTGTCGTCATCACTGGTCAGTTGTTCAGAACCAATTTGAGTTGTCAAACAAAGCAACAAAAGGTTTACATTGTTTTGTTGTTGCACTGTGGCATTTTACTGAAGCGGCATTTATTTTTTTCTTCTCAGTAATTTCTTTTTGTTTTGAAATTTTTTCATTTCTTTTTAGCATTTATTATTTAAAAAGATAATTAATTGAAATTGCATTGCATGTTGTTTCTTTAGTATTGCTTTTTTTGTTTTAAGTTTTAAGTTTTTGCAAAGTTGTTGAATTGTAATTATTTGGCATTTTCTCCATAAATGAAACAGTGAATAGGAATGACATTTTACACTTGTTCTGAATAATTCTTTTTCTCTTTTGTCATTTGTAAAGTATAGTCATTTTTAAATTTGAAATTTTTAGCATTTTTGTATTTACAAAAACACTGAACGGAAATGGAATTTTACTTTTATTTGCTGAGTTCCAATTTTTTAAAAAATTATAATTTATCTATATTTCTAACTTTTCCCTATTTAAAAAGTTACTAAAATGAAGTGGCATTTTAATTTTCCTATTAGTATTTTCCTATTTTTTGTTTTTTATTGTTTTTAAAGTTTTTAAAATTTTTAATTTTAATTTTTTCTGTATTTTACTTTCAAAAACACTTAAATAACATTTTTTCTAATTTTTTCCTTTTAAATTTTTTACCACATTTTAAATTTTTAAGTTTTTAAATCTTTTCCCTTTTTAAAAAAACAATGCAGTACCATTTTTCTTTTCTATTTTTACCTTAACTTTTTTTTTACTTTTTAAATTTTTAAATTTTTTTGGAATTTTTTTTTTCAAAACACTTAACTGAAACAGGGAATACATATTGCGATCTGAATCAAAATGTTTGAGATCCCAGTTACACCCCAGGACACTGGAGACACTTCTGGGCCTGGACAGCGATATCTGAATGAGAAGGTGTAGATTTCAGGATGCCCAAGATGTGCTGGCAGGATGTCTAAGGCAGCTGTCACACTGAGAGGAGGCACACTCAGGTGGAAACATCATTCCCTCCCTAGGATCCCAATTTTCATGAAGGAAAACAATTGTCTTTATCACAGGCATGAAAACAGTGGAAGTAAGAATGGTAGCTGTGACAAACCGGTCCACCACAGGACAGCGGTGCCATTGGCTCGGTTTGTTCTTTGACCAGGAACACCTACTAAGCAGCGGGCATCCAGCATCTGCGAGAACTCAGTTTTCCATGACAGGGGGCAGGCATATGGCCCCTCCTCGTCCTGCAGCTGCCTCAGGCCGGCAGGAACATGGCCTTGCTGTTTGCTGGGGCTCTGGATGCCTTGGCCCACGTCCTGCATCAGGAGCCCCCAGTTCTCCTGCAACACTGAGTGGAGTTGGCAGGACCAGCAGCTGTAGGAGATGAGCGTCCTCGTGATGAGGTCCTGCCCGCATCTGCGCTGCCTGACCATGGATGTGGAGAGAGGAGTGTTCAGAGAGGTGTCCGGTTCCTTGATGCAGGCTCAGTCCACCTCGCCCACCTGGGCCCCTCCTGGCCACACTGCTGCATTCATCACCATGAACTTGCTGTTATCACGCCCATCCACGGCCACCTCCTGGGTTCATGACCAGACCTCTGCCACGGCCGCTGCTCACTCCCTTTTTGCTCAGGCTCTGAGGGGTCACCCTCTCCGCAGTTGTTAGGAATACCGAGGAAGGAGCGCATCTTTAGGATGTACAGATCCACAGACAGCTTTCACCCACTGACCGATGCCAGGGTCAGGGGACCTGATGGGCACACAAGATGTTCTCTGCCTCCTGCGGGGGTGTGGGAGGGAGCACACAGCATTCCCTGCATCGGGTGCTTGGCTAGAGAGTGAGGCTGAGTGGAAAATTGAGGAAAGCATCAGAGATCTTCAGGATGCAGACCCCGAGCCAGACACCTGGCCTGCCGCCTTCACACAGTCAGCGTTCCCATCATGGAAGACAGCAGAAGGGGGAGATGATTGGGGTTCAAAAGGACAGGAAGGATGTCCTTTTGAGCCCCAAAGTCTCTTCCTTCTGCTGTCCTCTATGAGGAACGCTGGCTGTGTGAAGGGGAGGGCCAGCTGTCTGGGTCAGGGTCCACGTCCTGAGGAGTCTGATCCTCTCCTCTGCTCACATGCAGCCTTGTGTGCAGGGCGCTGTGTCTCTGAACTGCCCACACCGAGCTCGCCCCATCCAAAGGCAGTGTGTGCCCAGGGTCCTGTGCTGTCTGCTTCCAGCTCCTCCTGACCTCAGATCGCTACAGGAGGCAGTTGGAGAGGGCCAGGTGGTGTTCTCTCCAGAGCAGCTGTGGAGTCAGGCCTGGGTCTCCTTCGGTGTTTACTCGGATTGGAGGTGGAAGGCTGTGCCAGCTCTCAGGGATCAGCCTAGTGGATAACAATAGCCGAGGGCAGTTCATGGTGATGAAATTGCGTTCTTGGTGTTCTGGTTGCTGTTGAAGCGGAGCTCCTGTGTTAGATGTTTTGAAGAGGTGGGGATGTTACAATCAGCACCACTGTTCTGTACTTCCAACTGTACTTGGGATCTGAAAGAGGGAGAGAAGAAAAATCAAAGGAGAGCTGGTTCAGGTCCAGGTGAGAGCTGAGCCTGCATCTGAGCCACAGTGGGGAGAGGAGGGGCAAACTCAATTCTAGTGGGGAGACTGGCTGAAGGGGAGCCCTGGGCTGCTGAGAGGGAAGTGGCAGCCAAATGAGCAGAGTCCTGCCCTGAACTCCAGCCCAGCTCTGCAGTGCTGGGGAACCAGAGACCTTGACCTCTCCTAACCAGGAGTGATTGAAGTCACCCCAGGTCCTCCTGCTCTCTGTTCAAGTAGAAATGGATTAGTTTTCTGCAGTAAGCAAAGAGAGCCGGGAGTGTAACCACAGCACAACTCGTGTCAATAGCACAGACACCAGGTTTCTCTGAAGATGATTCCACATCTAGTTACACCCAGGACCATTCTGCTGTGTGCCTAATAGCTCACTCACTCAACTCTGAAGGGAACATTCACTTTAAAACAGGCACTCTGTAGTCATCCGAGAGTTCCCCATTTTTTTTTTTCACTTCCCCTAAGAAATTTTCTTTTTGAGAGTATCTTGTTTGTATACCGCTCAGAGGGAAGGACAAAAATGGGAGAATGAGACCTAAGAATCTGCACTGGAAATGGGCCTAGGAATAAAATCAGATAAAATCTGATTGTTCAATGTATATTTCTCAACCCAATAGAGGACTTGCAATCAAGTGAGTGGATGGTGAACAGCATGTTTTAGGGAGAGAAGTTCAACTTTAAACATTTTCACTTGACTAGGAGGGGAGGTATCCTATTTTGTGGGTCAGGTTTCTACATGACAAGGATTTCTTCCTGTATCTTCTATTTCAAATTATTGATGCAAACAGAGAGGTTACAGTTCTACCCTATCTGAACCAACAGAAATGAGCTATAATCTGTGCGCAGTGTAAGAAGGAATAAGTACATCTAAGACACACACACAGGATTACCTCTGTCTAGGCGTGAAGGCCCAGGAATCTGAAGGTCAGTGCCCACATGTTGGCCTGTGGTTTGTCCTTCATCTCCTGGCCAAGGAATCGGCATGCGATTTTCCTCTTCTTGGGCTGTGCTTTGCCCTTCATCTCCTGGCCAGGGAATCGGCAGGCCAGTTCCCATTTCCTGGGCTTCTGTTTTCCTTTGATAACACTTGCTTTTGGGGTACTTGGCACATCGCTGGGCCTGATGCTGTGACTCTCACACATGCTGGTGATGGGATCTTGGTGAGGACCTCCCTCCAGCTGGGAATGGGTCTTCCTCTCAGGGGCAGCACCAAAACTCAGTTCTGAAATAGAAGCACAGCCATCAGGATTGGTATTCACGCTATCTCTCTGGCAGTCAGGACTGCAGCAGAGGGACAACAAGTAAGGAAAGGGGCCCTGGACAGTCATGTCCAAAGTGGGAGATGAAATCTGCACAGACACTAAAATGTGTTCATTCGGGTTGATTTTATACATATTCCCTGATCATTTATCACTAGGCAAAAGTAATAAACATGGCTCAGATGATCACAATATTCAACAAAGTTGGACTAATAAAACACACAGCTCTTAAGCTTTTAAGGCACAGAACCCACACTGGATATCTGTTGAAGGTTTAGGGGGATGGAGCAGGATCATCAAACCTGGAGGGCATTGTAATGAGAGACAAGGACAGGGCACCACTAACAGCTCGAATGGACACACCTAGCACAAGAACACATGCATTTCATACATGCACATGCTTTGCTGAACATACACCAGGCACATCTACTCATAGGGTATATGCCTTCAGTGCATGTCATCTGGATAATTATATATATGATGTGGCCATCACGTTTCTGGACAGTTGAAGTGGGAACCCAGTTACAGGCACCTGAAGAATGGAGAGACATGCTAAGGTGAAACACAAAAGTCAGGAAGAAATCCCAGGCGGGAGGTAAGGCATTGCTTTGGCCCAGCACACACATCTCCCTCCTGAGACTGTGTCTGTGCACCTGCCACCTCCTCATGACTGCCCAGCCCTGGCACTGGGTGTTTCTGACACAAAGCCACACAACCACTGGTCTGTGGCAAAGGCAAGTTCAAGGCCTCACTGGGACCCTGAGTGCATTAAAAAGCATGAGGTGAGAGACCAGGAACTTTCAGGCCATGGGGCACTCCTGAGCTGGAGTTCTATCTGAGAACCTCAATGAGGTGCTGATGCTGCTCAGGGACAAAACACACCAACGTCTTCCTAGTGGGAGATGTTGTGCAGGGTCTTTAGAAGTTCTTGTTCGCAGCCTCGAACTTTTCTACTGATATTTGAAATTCTCTCAATATAATTTGCTTCAGAAGAAAAATTTTAAGTGTGAACATCCATACCAGCCACATCGCTGGCATGTCTGCTGAAAACAAGTGGACTGAGCCTATAAACAAGGGGCAGGCAAAGGAGGGGTCTATGAATGCAATGCACACAAGGTGGGGTGATCTGAACTTGGAGAGTGACCTTGTTGAGCCTCAGCATCCTCTCCCCAAGGTGGGGACAGAATCTCCACCAGGAGAGGTCCAGTGAGGGTAGCATGGATTATGACAGCACAGGGCCTAGCACATCACAGATGCCCATGAGTGTGGCTTCATAGCTGTGTGTGAATCACTGTGACCTGGGATGACTCTGCACATCTCTGTACCTCTGTACAGAGGAAAAGCGCACGGTCTCACCAAGAAATGCTGCCTGTTGATCTATAGCATCAGGGGGACAACTGTCATTGCCAATTCTACTGCAGAACATTGAGAAACAGGGAAGGGCATCAGGATTTCTTGATTTTCCTACAGAATGATTTGATGAGTGAAGCTGCCTCAAACCCCAAAGATTCCTCCTGAGTGAAGGTGTAAAACCTCACCAAAGCTCAGACTCAAGGATATTGGACTTTTTCTCTGCTCCCTATGAAGCCATACTCCAGGGCTCCTACTGCACAAGAGGCACTCTGCCTGTGATGATGTGAGGGAAACCTCAGCCTCACTCAGATAATCAATAGATTCCTGTCCTGCTGAAGGTTATGGAGGCTTTCATGAGAAAAAAATGCCGAGTTTAGACACTGGATTAAAACTACAGACCACATATGAGCACAAATCAGTGCTGTTAAGCAGAAGATGAAAACCACACCATGGACACAGGTGGAGGACTGGACTGCTGTGCTTAGGACCAAGCTGCTTTGGAGAAAACAGAGAATCTGCCTACCAAGGATACCTAGTATCAGATACCTAAGGAAACATTGTACAGACTCCAAAGCTTTAAGCCTGAGAAGTTTGGGGGATGCGGTTTACAATTGCAACTGTTGTTAAAATTAAGGTGCTCGCTTGGGCAGCACAATTACTAAAATATACTAAAATTAAGAACATCACAGTGACTTGTTAAAGAAGCCTCTCCAAGAGAGATGGTGGTGGCTCGGTGTTTGCCATCATGCTTTCCCATCCCCTCCTTCCCTGTCTTGACGTCACAAGCTGCACCTTGAAAGTAGGCCTGGTGACAGCCAAGGGTTTCCCCTGTTTGATGACTATGAACAAACTCCATCCAAGAGCCACATCCAGACTAAGTCCCCAGGGCCTGAGCGCACAGTGGTCTGTCTCACCCAACACAGGTGCAGCAACCCAAGCAGACAGAGGCCACCTGGGAGAGCAGTGGAGTGTTCTCCTTCACAATGGAGCACTCACTATCTACAACAAGAGCAGAGCAGACAGGCTGTTTCTCCAGTGAGGACCAGGTGCTCCTAGAATGGGACCAGTCAGAAGCTTCCAGAAGAAGTGCAGGAGTCAAATACGTACCTTGAGAGTCTTGTGAGACGTCTTGATCTTCAAATTCTGGAATCTCACTGATGAGACTGGAGGGAGGGAAAGGTGGGTGAGACACATAAAGATAACAGAAAGCCCCTTTCCAAGCTGTTCCTAAGAGGAGGCCTTCCAGAAGTGGCTTGGCTGAGCAATGGGCCACCCACAGCTTTTTCCCTATCTGGAGGAAACTGGCTACTAATTTCCTAGTAGTCCATGTTACAGTGTCTGCTCTGCCTCCGAGTTACCTGGAAGTGTATGACACATCTTGCTCCTGTAGCTCCACTTCATGATATTGATTTTCTGCAAACAAATTCAGAGAGATTCACCATGTTAAGCAGGTTTTGGGGTCAGATATGGGTATCCAATGGGCACTACTACCAAGGGGACAGAGTGTTCTGGTGTGAGAACAGGAGACTCTGACAGAAATCCTCCAGGAGGACTAAGGCGACATCAGGAGATGGGCTTGGTGAGCCATCCTGGGCTAGGGGTCAAATCTCCCTGTTCACAGTTGGATCACCATCTCAATAGCCTCTGTCCAGAACACTTAGAAACAGCCTGCAATGGTCCTCAGGGGTTCTAAGCTCACAGCCCAAGAACTTTCTAGGAGGCAAACTGCAGGCGTCTGGCTGCTCTCATTGAAGGACCAGGTTGCTGACTGTGGAGGGGAGGTAGAACACTGGGAGAGAGCTATGCATGGAGTCTGCACGCTCTGGAATTGAAACAGTCTGATGCCACACAGAATCTTGGCTATTCTAAGACTTGCTCATGAATAATCTCCCTCTTGTCTATGGGAACAATACAAGGCATTCAAGAGCATGTATTTCTGGAGGAACTCTTCCCTAGTCTATTCATCTTCAAATGGAAACGCCACTGAGAACATGAAGGACAGAGATGCCTATATGGATGCTGTGGCCTGGACAAGCATGGATGTCAAAGGGCAGAGCTGAGGTTTGGGATTGAATAAAAAGTAAGCAAGTGGCGACAGTCATCCTCCAAGGTTCCATCCAGGAGGCAGCAAACGCCACCTGGGCACACGCTGCTGAGCTTGCTGTGAAATGGTCACAACTCTGTTCCAGAACAAATGAACAATCATGAGGTCTAACTCCTGCTTCCAGCTCAATTCAGGATTCTGAGTCTACAACCACAAGTCTGTAGGTCTGACACATAGCAATGACTTCACTCATCCTCAGTGGGGATAGGAGTACAAGGACGGAGCAGTCACCAGGGGCAGAGATGAAGGTTTACCTACTCTCAAAAGGGATCCTTCTGCACATCAACTGCCAACCAAACTGCTCTGGCTTTATGAGCACAAGCAGCTCCTGAATGCAGGCAGTCAGACATCCCAGGCCCAACTGGAGCAGAAATGTTCATCCAGGGAACTCTGTTCTGTGAAACAGCAACCATTTTTGACAGAAATGGAGATGAGCATGCCTCACTGGGACCCTGAGTGCAAAAAGCCTGAGGTGAGAGACCAGGGACTTTCAGGCCATGGGGCACTCCTGAGCTGGAGTTCTATCTGAGAACCTCAATGTGGTGCTGACGCTGCTTAGGGACGAAACACACCAACGTCTTCCTAGTGGGAGATGTTGTGCAGGGTCTTTAGAAGTTCTTGTTCGCAGCCTGGAACTTTTCTACTGATATTTGAAATTCTCTCAACACAATTTGTTACAGAAGTAAAATTTTAAGTGAGAACATCCATACCAGCCACATCACTGGCATGTCTGCTGAAAACAAGTGGACTGAGCCTACAGACAAGGGGCAGGCAAAGGAGTGGTCTATGATTCCAATGCACACAAGGTGGGGTGATTTGAACTTGGAGAGTGACCTTGTTGAGCCTAGGCATCCTCTCCCCAAGGTGGGGACAGAATCTCCACCAGGAGAGGTCCAGTGAGGGTAGCATGGATCATGACAGCACAGGGTCTAGCACATCACAGATGCCCATGAGTGTGGCTTTCATAGCTGGGTGTGAATCGCTGTGACCTGGGATGACTCTGCACATCTCTGTACCTCTGTACAGAGGAAAAGCTCACGGTCTCACCAAGAAACAGTGCCTGTTGACTATAGCATCGGGGGGACAACTGTCATTGCCAATTCTACTGCAGAACATTGAGAAACAGGGAAGGGCATCAGGATTTCTTGATTTTCCTACAGAATGATTTGATGAGTGAAGCTGCCTCAAACCCCAAAGATTCCTCCTGAGTGAAGGTGTAAAACCTCACCAAAGCAAGATTCAAGGAAATTGGACTTTTTCTCTGCTCCCTATGAAGCCAGTCTCCAGGGCTCCTACTGCACAAGAGACACTCTGCCTGTGATGATGTGAGGGAAACCTCAGCCTCACTCAGATAATCAATAGATTCCTGTCCTGCTGAAGGTTTGGAGTCTTTCATGAGAAAAAAATGCCGAGTTCAGACACTGGATTAAAACTACAGACCACATATGAGCACAAATTAGTGCTGTTAAGTAGAGGATGAAAACCACACCATGGACACAGGTGGAGGACTGGACTGCTATGCTTAGCACCAAGCTGCTTTGGAGAAAACAGAGAATCTGCCTACCAAGGATACCTAGTATCAGATAACTATGGAAACATGGCACAGAATCCAAAGCTTTAAGCCTGAGATGTTTGGAGGATGCGGTTTACAATTGCAACTGTTGTTAAAATTAAGGTGCTCACTTTGGCAGCACAATTACTAAAATATACTAAAATTAAGAACATCACAGTGACTTGTTAAAGAAGCCTCTCCAAGAGAGATGGTGGTGGCTCGGTGTTTGCCATCATGCTTTCCCATCCCCTCCTTCCCTGTCTTGACGTCACAAGCTGCACCTTGAAAGTAGGCCTGGTGACAGCCAAGGGTTTCCCCTGTTTGATGACTATGAACAAACTCCATCCAAGAGCCACATCCAGACTGCGATAAGTCCCCAGTGCCTGAGTGCACAGTGGTCTGTCTCACCCAACACAGGTGCAGCAACCCAAGCAGACAGAGGCCACCTGGGAGAGCAGTGGAGTGTTCTCCTTCACAATGGAGCACTCACTGTCTACAACAAGAGCAGAGCAGACAGGCTGTTTCTCCAGTGAGGACCAGGTGCTGCTAGAATGGGACCAGTCAGAAGCTTCCAGAAGAAGTGCAGAAGTCAAATACGTACTATGAGAGTCTTGTGAGACGTCTTGATCTTCAAATTCTGGAATCTCACTGATGAGACTGGAGGGAGGCAAAGGTGGGTGAGACACACTTGGAGAGTGACCTTGTTGAGCCTCAGGATCTGCACTCCAAGGTGGGGACAGAATCTCCACCAGGAGAGGTCCAGTGAGGGTAGCATGGATCATGACGAGACAGGGCTTAGCACAGCACAGATGCCAGTGAGAGTGGCCTTCATAGCTGGGTGTGAATCACTGTGACCTGGGATGACTCTGCACATCTCTGTACCTCTGTACAGAGGAAAAGCACACGGTCTCACCAAGAAAAGGTGCCTGCTGATCTATAAATTGGGGGGACAACTGTCATTGCCAATTCTACTGCAGAACATTGAGAAACAGGGAAGGGCATCAGGATTTCTTGATTTTCCTACAGAAGGATTTGATGAGTGAAGCTGCCTCAAACCCCAAAGATTCCTCCTGAGTGAAAGTGTAAAACCTCATTGAAGCCCAGATTCAAGAAATTTGGACTTTTCTCTGCCCCCCTGTGAGACATACACCAGGGCTCCTACTGCACAAGAGACACTCCGCTTGTGATGACATGAGGGAAACCTCAGCCACACTCCGATAATCAATAGGTTCCTGTCCTCGTGCAAGGTTATGGAGGCTTTCATGAGAAAAAATTGCCGAGTTTAGACACTGGATTAAAACTACAGACCACATATGAGCACAAATCAGTGCTGTTAAGCAGAAGAGGAAAACCACACCATGGACACAGGTGGAGGACTGGACTGCTGTGCTTAGCACCAAGCTGCTTCAGAGAAAACAGAGAATCTGCCTACCAAGGATACCTAGTATCAGATAACTAAGGAAACATAGTACAGACTCCAAAGCTTTAAGCCTGAGAAGTTTGGAGGATGCTGTTTACAATTGCAACTGTTGTTAAAACTTCACAGTGACTTGTTAAAGAAGCCTCTCCAAGAGAGATGGTGGTGGCTCGGTGTTTGCCATCATGCTTTCCCATCCCCTCCTTCCCTGTCTTGACGTCAAAAGCTGCACCTTGAAAGTAGGCCTGGTGACAGCCAAGGGTTTCCCCTGTTTGATGACTATGAACAAACTCCATCCAAGAGCCACATCCAGACTAAGTCCCCAGGGCCTGAGCGCACAGTGGTCTGTCTCACCCAACACAGGTGCAGCAACCCAAGTAGACAGTGGCCACCTGGGAGAGCAGTGGAGTGTTCCCGTTCACAATGGAGCACTCACTGTCTACAACAAGAGCAGAGCAGACAGGCTGTTTCTCCAGTGAGGACCAGGTGCTCCTAGAATGGGCCCAGTCAGAAGCTTCCAGAAGAAGTGCAAGAGTCAAATACGTACCTTGAGAGTCTTGTGAGACGTCTTGATCTTCAAATTCTGGAATCTCCATGGTGAGACTGGAGGGAGGCAAAGGTGGGTGAGACACATTAAGGGAACAGAAAGCCCCTTTCCAATCTGTTCCTAAGAGGAGGCTTCCAGAAGTGGCTGGGCTGAGCAATGGCCCACCCACACCTTTGTCCCTATTTGGGGGAGACTGGCTACTAATTTCCTAGTAGTCCATGCTACACTCTCTGCTCTGCTTCCGAGTTACCTGGAAGTGTATGACACATCTTTCTCTTGTAGCTCCACTTCATGATATTGATTTTCTGCAAAAAAGTTCAGAGAGATTCACCAGGTTAAACAGGTTTTGGGTCAGATATGGATATCCAATGGCCATTACTACCAAGGGGACAGAGTGTTCTCATGTGAGAACAGGAGACTGTGACAGAAATCCTCCAGGAGGACTAAGTCGACATCAGGAGATGGGCTTGGTGAGACATCCTGGTAAAGGGGTCAAATCTCCCTGTTCACAGTTGGATCACCATCTCAATAGCCTCTGTCCAGAACACTTAAAAACAGCCTGCAATGGTCCTCAGGGGTTCTAAGCTCA
Organism: Sylvilagus floridanus; assembly: GCA_949820135.1. Lineage (NCBI taxonomy): Eukaryota > Metazoa > Chordata > Mammalia > Lagomorpha > Leporidae > Sylvilagus > Sylvilagus floridanus. The sequence goes on along the minus strand of OX463225.1, from coordinate 144,631,713 downwards.
CAGCCCAAGAACTTTCTAGGAGGCAAACTGCAGTCATCTGGCTGCTCTCATTGAAGGACCAGGTTGCTGACTGTGGAGGGGAGGTAGAACACTGGGAGAGAGCTATGCATGGAGTCTGCACGCTCTGGAATTGAAACCTGTTTGATGCCACACAGAATCTTGGCTATTCTAAGAGTTGCTCATGAATAATCTCCCTCTTGAATATGGGAACAATACAAGACATTCAAGAGCATGTATTTCTGGATGAACTCTTCCCTATTCAATTCATCTTCAAATGGAAACGCCACTGAGAACATGAAGGACAGAGATGCCTATATGGATGCTGTGGCCTGGACAAGCATGGATGTCAAAGGGCAGAGCTGAGGTTTGGGATTGAATAAAAAGTAAGCAAGTGGCGACAGTCATCCTCCAAGGTTCCATCCAGGAGGGAGCAAACACCACCTGGGCACATGCTGCTGAGCTTGCTGTGAAATGGTCACAACTCTGTTCCAGAACAAATGAACAATCATGAGGTCTAACTCCTGCTTCCAGCTCAATTCAGGATTGTGAGTCTACAACCACAAGTCTGTAGGTCTGACACGTAGCAATGAATTCACTCATCCTCAGTGGGGATAGGAGTACAAGGACGGAGCAGTCACCAGGGACAGAGATGAAGGTTTACCTACTCTCAAAAGGGATCCTTCTGCACATCAACTGCCAACCAAACTGCTCTGGCTTCATGAGCATAAGCAGCTCCTGAATGCAGGCAGTCAGACATCCCAGACCCAACTGGAGCAGAAATGTTCATCCAGGGAACTCTGTTCTGTGAAACAGCAACCATTTTTGACAGAAATGGAGATGGGCATGCCTAACTGGGACCCTGAGTGCAAAAAGCCCGAGGTGAGACACCAGAGACTTTCAGGCCATGGGGCACTCCTGAGCTGGAGTTCTATCTGAGAACCTCAATGAGGTGCTGACGCTGCTTAGGGACGAAGCACACCAACGTCTTCCTAGCGGGAGATGTTGTGCAGGGCCTTTAGAAGTTCTTGTTCGTAGCCTGGAACTTTTCTACTGATATTTGAAATTCTCTCAACACAATTTGTTACAGAAGTAAAATTTTAAATGAGAACATCCATACTATACACATCACTGGCATGTCTGCTGAAAACAAGTGGGCTGAGCCTACAGACAAGGGGCAGGCAAAGGAGTGGTCTATGAATGCAATGCACACAAGGTGTGGTGATCTGAACTTGGAGAGTGACCTTGTTGAGCCTCAGGATCTGCACTCCAAGGTGGGGACAGAATCTCCACCAGGAGAGGTCCAGTGAGGGTTGCATGGATCACGACGGCACAGGGTCTAGCACAGCATAGATGCCCATGAGAGTGGCCTTCATAGCTGGGTGTGAATCGCTGTGACCTGGGATGACTCTGCACATTTCTCTACCTCTGTACAGAGGAAAAGCACATGGTCTCAACAAGAAACGGTGCCTGCTGATCTATAGCATTGGGGGGACAACTGTCATTGCCAATTCTACTGCAGAACATTGAGAAACAGGGAAGGGCATCAGGATTTCTTGATTTTCCTACAGAATGATTTGATGAGTGAAGCTGCCTCAAACCCCAAAGAGTCCTCCTGAGTGAAAGTGTAAAACCTCATTGAAGCCCAGATTCAAGGAAATTGGACTTCTTCTCTGCTCCCTATGAAGACATACTCCAGGGCTCCTACTGCACAAGAGGCACTCTGCCTGTGATGATGTGAGGGAAACCTCAGCCTCATTCAGATACTGAATAGATTCCTGTCCTGGTGCAAGGTTATGGAGGCTTTCATGAGAAAAAATGCCGAGATTAGACACCAGATTAAAACTACAGACTACATATGAGCACAAATCAGTGCTGTTAAGCAGAAGATAAAAACCACACCATGGACACAGGTGGAGGACTGGACTGCTGTGCTTAGCACCAAGCTGCTTCAGAGAAAACAGTCTGCTGACCAAGGATAGCTAGTATCAGATAACTAAGGAAACATTGTACAGACTCCATAGCTCTAAGCCTGAGAAGTTTGGAGGATGCTGTTTAAAATTGCAACTGTTGTTAAAACATCACAGTGACTTGTTAAAGAAGCCTCTCCAAGAGAGATGGTGGTGGCTCAGTGTTTGCCATCATGCTTTCCCATCCCCTTCTTCCCTGTTTTGAAGTCAAAAGCTGCACCTTGAAGTGGGTCTGGTGACAGCCAAGGGTTTCCCCTGTTTGATGACTATGAACAAACTCCATCCAAGAGCCACATCCAGACTGAGATAAGTCCCCAGTGCCTGAGTGCACAGTGGTCTGTCTCACCCAACACAGGTGCAGCAACCCAAGCAGACAGAGGCCACCTGGGAGAGCAGTGGAGAGTTCCCATTCACAATGGAGCACTCACTGTCTAGAACAAGAGCAGAGCAGACAGGCTGTTTCTCCAGTGAGGACCAGGTGCTCCTAGAATGGGACCAGTCAGAAGCTTCCAGAAGAAGTGCAGGAGTCAAATACGTATCGTGAGAGTCTTGTGAGACGTCTTGATCTTCAAATTCTGGAATCTCACTGATGAGACTGGAGGGAGGGAAAGATGGGTGAGAAACATAAAGATAACTGAAAGCCCCTTTCCAAGCTGTTCCTAAGAGGAGGCTTCCAGAAGTGGCTGGGCTGAGCAATGGGCCACCCACACCTTTGTCCCTATCTGGGGAAGACTGCCTACTAACTGTTCAGAGAGGATGCCATGTCTTCCATTTGAGGAAGCTCCTTGCTGAACTACCTGGAGTAGACGAACTGAACGTTAACACAGGGCAGATTCCATGTGAGGAAAAATGAAGTGCTCATATGAAGCACATGGCAAAGAGAAATCAAGGTAAAACAGAAACCCCACTGCCTGCACTGAGAATAGTATGTGTGTGTAGATATATAATATTTACACACGAATCAACTGCAGCCAAATATAAATATCATTAAATTTATGTGTGGTTCTAGATTTCTTTACGCTTATTTGTACTGCTTGAAGTCATTATAAAGTAAACAGGCAAACAGAACTCTCATCTTCTTGGAGAAAGAGTGTTAGGTTTGAGGTGATAGGTGAGCAGCAGAGCTATTGAAAGGGCATGGAGACAGAAGCAGAGAGAAACAGAGGGTTGCCTCTGTGATGATGTCATTAGGGACTCAGCCTGGAGAAATGACTCTCAGTTGGTCCACTAGTACCCATGAGTATTTGGAAAACGGAAACTGGCTTCAACAGATTTATGTAAATTACATGCAGAGTCAGTGAATTCCCCTTTGGGGATACTGGAGACTATCATGGCTTTAGCCGTCAGTCTTATTCTCAGTGCTGAGGCACTAATTTCTCTCGGGTGGTTTCACGTGATTAATGGGGGCAGAGGAGCTCATGAGAAGAGGAGACCTGTGAGCAGCACCCTGCCCTTCACTGCACACGAGAGAGGCAATGATGGCAAGGAATCGCTGGAGAGGCTCCTTCATGGAGTCAGCCTGCTGCAGGTCACTACGTGGAAAAGGCAGGGAGAACTGGAAACCCAGACTAGTCCCCTAACGATGGCAGACAGCAGTGCTGACGGGGTACCGCAGGGTTGGCTCAATGGATGGGAGATGCACAGTGGCTCTGCTCTTCTTCTCTGGACCTGGAGTCTGCCCATGTCAGCACTCAGCTCACTGCCCAGGGTTCCTAAGACTCACCTGGAGTGTGACAGGGCTAGTGCTTCCACTTGCACTTCAGCATTGTCATTTTCCTTTGCTGCAAATGAATGAAATAGGCACAGTCATCTAGGATGATCCCCTCAGAGCCTGCACAATGCGCTGTCCAGCGCTAGCACAGCACACCAGTGTCCTCAGGGTCACTGCCGACTCCTCAGCTAGGAATTGTCTAGAGGGTTGAGGTCATTTCTGAGGGAACTAGCTTGTTCATTGTTCTGGACACATGAGGTAAACCTCCCTAGTCCTCCAGTCATCACACCAATAATCGCTCACCTGATTCCCTACAGAAATGAAACATACATTTTCCCAAGTGCGGGTGCTGCAGCATAGCAGGTAAAGCTGCTGCCTTGAACCCCAGGACCCCATGTCAATGCCGGTTCAAGTCCTGGTTGTTCTACTTCTGATCCAGATGCCTCTAATGCACCTGGGAATGCAGTAGAAGATGGTCCAGTACTTGGGTCCTGCACCCACATAGGAGACCTGGAGGAAACTCCTAGTTCCTCCCTGGTCCTGGGCCTGGTCCAGTCAATGCCATTGTGGCCATGTGGGGAGCAGGCCAGAGTATGCAAGAGTTGCCTCTCTGTCTCTCTGTCTCTCTCTCTCTCTCCCTGTTTCTCTCTCTAATTCTGCCTTTCATAAGATAAAATCAAATCTAAAATAATATTCTCTGGAGACGCTTGGTTCCTAGTGTGATTCCTTTCCATGAGAGGAAGTGCAGTGCCCATGATTCTCAAACAAGCTAGCTTGGTAGTTTGTGGTTTACCATATTTTGTACATTGAGGATAAAAGGTGGAACAGGTGAATTTTCAGTTCTGGGGATCAGAGTGAACGTGTGCTGCACAAGAGAAAACTTGGCTGCACATGGAATCTCTAAGCACAGGTCTCAGACTTGCAGCCTGGGGACACACTACTAAAGGAATGGCAGAACCTTCTGTACTTTGGGTAGGTGAAATGAAGCCAACTTTGAAGGGACAAACAACGTGGTTGGGTTCAATGAAACAGGGGGAGTATCTTGACTGCAATGGAGATGAGGAAGCTGCTGGCTCTGACAGGAAACAATGTCACATGACAGGGACGGGGAATGACTCCTGTGATCAACACCTCAGGGGGCAGAGGGGTCTGCTTCATTATGAACGCATGGCAGAGACAAGCATGAGATGTGCTGCTTCGGTTGGTGTGAATCTGTCACATTCTTCTGGCAATGACTGAGCACTGGAACCTGAGTGACAAAGTCACACGAGGAAAGGGAAGACAGCAAGGCTGGATGGGCCACCACACCTGTGCAACAGACTGGTTGAGAAAGAACAGATGATGAGAATGTCTCAGACCCTCCCCTGTGCAGGAGCCTCTCAGTCAGGTGGGAGTGATGAGTGCAAGGATAGTGCGGGTCCTTGGCAAGCAGAGGGGGTTGTATCACCTCACAGTGGGGGACTCACCTTCTGCATCTGGAACAGAGAGCACATCCTGGTGCTTCAGGGAGCACCAGCTGCTGCACGTGGAATGGTCAAGCTCAGAAACGACTGGAGAAATCGAGGGAGTGAGGTAGCACTCGTCCAGCCGGTCGTCTGAGTCTTCCTGCTCTTGCTGCTCTGGGAGCTCCCTGCTGAGATGGGAGGGCGGAGACACTGAAGACACACATCGCAGAAGTGACGTTGTCATCAGACTACAGGTTAAAACATGTGAGAGCAAGATGGCATGAAGTACTCAACACGCTGCTCCAATGTCCTTTTTCCTGAGCAGAGACACTGACTGTGTAGCCTAGAGCAATCTTGGTGCCTTGTAGATTATATCACAAATAGAGGTTTTATAACTGTTGCTCAATTACATTGCATTTTTCATGTAGCAATCAGTTAAATGCATTTGGAGGCTTTCTATTGGCCTAGATACCAGCACTTTTAAGTCTTTTTCATCTTAAGATTATTAATGGTAGAAAAATATCTTTGGTCTACCTAACTTTCTTGCTGTGAGTTCTTTGCATACACGCTAATGCCAAACAGCCCAATCCTAGTGGTGTTTCATAAGCCATAAGAACTGAGCAGATATGTTCCCAGCACATCTCTAGGTGTACTGATGTTCAAAATGTCAACTGATGTTATTGACTACACGTGAAATGTAAAAAAAAATGTGAAAATAGACAAGTAGAACAGTGACAACATCGAAGACTCTTTTACATGATGTGCTTTTCTGGCTGGGGGAACTATGTCATTTCATCACTTTCTTAAATCTCTGGTTAGGAGTTGTATAGAGGTCACCAGGGAATGAACAGCCCATGGTTTTCCACATTACCTGGGAGCAAGTTGATCTCCTTTCCATTCTTCAGTATCACTATCATTTTCTGCAAATATAAAGAAGCAGCCAGTGACATAACCTCTAGCTCACTGCACACATTCCCAGTCCTCCCTCTAAGCTTTGCACAGGGGCATCAGCATACTCAGGGTAGTAAGGGCTGTGAGAGAAATTCTCTGAGCCTCAGCCTGACACCTCTGAGATTCACTGCATTGGCTTGCCTGTTCCATAGGGCCAATGAAACTGATAAGACAGAACCCCATCCCAATGTCCTCTGTCCTGAGTCTGAGCCATCAGGGCTCTCTCCCCAGGCCCTTTAGGATTTATTTATCTGAAATCTATGAGTGTTGCTATATACTGATCATCCTATCAGGCTGATCATGGTGAATAAGGGTAGAGGAGTTTCTATAGAAGGCTGAATGAACTCCACAACCCCTCACATAAATAAATCTATGCAGTTAGAGAGAAACAGTGAACATTGATGTTGTAGGGACGTTCCTGGATTCAGCTAGGTTTTTCTCTTTTTTGGAACCATATAGGAAGTACAGTATAAGAGACTTTATGTCCTGGTTTTGAGATGTTTGCATAGGTAAGATAAGCTATCTTAAAGGAGATAGAGGCTAGGGATGGAGGTAGCAATACTAGGATCACAACTTGGCCCACACATGGGAAGTGTCCCAAAAGCCTTCATGGGGCTAGAACTCCAGGGATGCAGTAGTAGAACAGAATGATATCACTGCAGGTGACAGCAGGCATTCTTTCTTTTTTTTTTTTTGACAGGCAGAGTGGACAGTGAGAGAGAGAGAGACAGAGAGAAAGGTCTTCCTTTGCCGTTGGTTCACCCTCCAATGGCCGCCGCGGTCGGCTCGCTGCGGCCGGCGCACCGCGCTCGTCCGATGGCAGGAGCCAGGAGCCAGGTGCTTTTCCTGGTCTCCCCATGGGGTGCAGGGCCCAAGCACTTGGGCCATCCTCCACTGCACTCCAGGACCACAGCAGAGGGCTGGCCTGGAAGAGGGGCAACCGGGACAGAATCCGGTGCCCCGACCGGGACTAGAACCCGGTGTGCCAGCACCGCAAGGCGGAGGATTAGCCTGTTGAGCCACGGCGCCAGCCAACAGGCATTATTTCTAAGTTAGAGTGTCTGACAGGCACTTCCTACACAGGGCCTCTGTATGTTCCCATAGGCTAGGGTGCAGTGAGACAAACAGCATCTGAGGGAGGGAAACTCCTTGACTCTCCTGATGTCTATGTTCAGTGCCACAACCTGGACCCTGATTGAAACCAACTTGTGTCTGCAGGGCCTGTGCTCAAAAGCAACCCTCAACCTGAGAGCCCTTGTGTCCAGAGAATGGAGATTCTACCTGGGAGAACGGTGACAGGTTCTTCTTTCTTGTGGGAACAAGCGTGGTCCCCGTCTACACCTAGCACACCGTGGGTGTCCTCAGCATCACGAGTCAATTGCTCAGTGCCCTCAGGCAGGCAGGAGTCACTCGGCAGGTGGTCAACAGCACCAGTAATAGATGTTTCCTGCTGTGAACTTTGTGGGGTTTCCATTTCATCCACTTCCAAGAGCTCCCTGAGAAGCCAGGTGGGACAAGGATGACAGAGATTAAACCAAGAAGGAAGAGACACCAGGGAGTTGGCTGGTTTGGATGGGGTGCATAAGGGATCGGTCATAGAGAGCATAGAGGCTGTTCCCTCCACTCTGGACACCGTGGGGCTGCCTAGGGGGAGAGGGCCTGGGAAGAGATCAGCCTCTGCTCATCACACTCAATACACAGCAGCTACTGAGGAAGCAGCCTCCACTGTCGCTGCATGGTGCAGTCACAGCACAAGCACACACTGACAGCCGCCGGGCTGACACCCTGTGCTCAGGTTGGGTTGTGGCAGTGTCCTGCAGCCATGTGATCAAGGTTCTAGGGGCTTGGCAGATTCTAGAGATGTGCTACCTTCTGGGCCTTCTCTTAACCAAGTCACAGGACAGCAAACATGGTTTTTAGAGGTGCTTTTCTGCAGTTGAACTTGGCTGGATTCTTCCTAACTGCTCCTTTGCACATTGAGTTTTCTCTGATGAGAACTTCAGCTAACCCTATAGAAAACAGATGCGCATCTTCCTCTGCTTTTCCAGAAAGCAGGGAACAGGGGTTCCCTTTGTGTGCAGGCAACACCTAGGGCTGTGAGTTCATGATGGATCCTATCAGCAACTAGGACCAGGACAACAGACAACTACTTTAACAGGGGGGTTTCCTAGTTGGCCAGGAAGGACTCAACACAACCTGCAGTTGCATTTATGCGTGCATCTCAACCCCATGACTGTCTCGGCCCCTTTTCTGTTCTTTAGGAGACCCTGTGCATCCTTCACCCAATTGTTGCCATCTCTTCATCATTCCCTATTACCTGTCAGCAACAGGTCCTTGTGCTGGTGTTTCCTCCTCTTCAATATTTTCTGTCAACAAATTCAGAAATGTCCAATCAGAGGTTATCACCCCCCCACTACAATCAAGGTGGCCTCTGAGTGCATATGAATTCTACATATGGGCCCATAGTGGACAAAAACTTCAAATGTTCTGTGTTTAAAGAAACGCCTTGCCATTCCCTTGTGGTCCATCAGGCTTTGTGTCTCTGCACTTGGAGAGCAGAATCATGGCAGATTCTGCCTGAAACTAGGCCAACATCCTTTGCCCCCATATCACTGGAAGCTTCTCAAGCTTCCCTGGGAGTTCTGCCTGTTATCCCTCATGCTGCCACTAGTGGGAGCCCAAGGCATGGGTTCTATGTTCCCATGGGTCTCACAGAGAACCTCCATCTGTCATGAAGAAGCAAAGAACCCGACTTCCATCCTCCCTCACAGGCCCTCCAAGTTTTCTCTAGCTGTATCATTAGAGGAAATCCTCTCTGTGTTACGAGTTCCCTTCTCAACAGCTTTCCTCACAGAAGTTCTACTAACTCTAGAGCCTGGTCTGACACTCCCAGGGAGAGGAGGGCTTTTGCCCTTCCACCTTTGATGGTTACATCTGCTCTTTGCTCTTCCACCTTTGATGGTTACATCTGCTCTGCCCCAGATTTTTTGTTCCATTTAGTGAATGAGGAGAGAGAAATCCTGGATGGAGAAAGCAATCACCTGTCTACAGCTTGAAAACCACACTGAGCACAGAGCTGGAGGCTTCCATTCTTACTTAGCTCAGTGACTGTGTTCAGCCGAACAGTGGCCTCACTTCACAAGGTCTCTCTGGTCTTGATGTGAGGATGGACACTGCCTCTTGCCCCAAAGGCCAACCACAATCAGGAAGGGAGGAGACCTTTGGGAGACTGCAAACTTGAAAGGCTTATCTGCCCCTATCTGTTTTTCCCAAGCAGTGCTGACCTTGTCATGGCACACATGTTCAGTACCAAGAAGAGCTGAGGCAAATGCCCATGGCAGAGAGATGAATGCATCTGAACCCTTGAGGCTTTCTCCAGGGACAGCCTGGGCCCAGCTTACCTGCTCCAAGCAGGTCCTCAAGGCATGCTGACAGCCGGACAGCCTCAGCGAGGAGTCGTCGGAAGCCCTGCCCCTTACAGGTCTCAGGGTCATGCACGGTGAGCACGTCCTTCAGGTACTGCTGTAGGATGTGGGCTAGATTTCTCCCCCTTTGGACCTTGGGACGTAACTGGGAAAGTTCTTGGTCCTGATCTTCAAGGATGCCACGGCAATGCCTAAGGAGCAAGAGTGGAGAAGGTTCTAGATGGGAAGGGATGAGTGTTAAGTTCTCTGTGTTTCCATGGATTTTCATAACAATGCCTTATAGAGCCCTCCACCAGCATCACCCCTCAGGTTTGGAGAAATACCTGTGCCAAGAAAAGCAAAGGGCAACACAAGGCCTTGCTCCCACGTTTAGAGAGAGATCTTGTCACAATTCCTGAGATTCCATTCGGGTCATGTTCTATCAACAGTGCAAGGATTCTTCCTTCCTTGCCTTCATAAAGGTGCTAATTCAGCTCCTCCTTCCAGCCACAGGCATTTCCATGTAGGAAGACACACAGTGTACAGTGCAGTGACTGGGAATCATGGTGCATGCAGGGGTTACATGGCAAGAAACAAGAATGAAGGTCTGGCAGGGCCAAGCTAAGCATCAGTCTTCTATATCAGGAGGTGATGGTGACCAAGGGTAAATGAGGATTGATTGCAAGATGACCAAACAGAAGAGCCCAGCATCCTCTCCTCCCCTGAGAAGACCCAGTGCAGATCATCTCGAGGTGAGCGCCCACCGAAAAGCACCTCCACACTAAGGGAACCATGAGAACACGGGAGGAAGAAAGAACGGGCATAGCACCACCTACAGAGGACCAAAGCTAACCAGTGACTGGATTCCCAGAAACACAGCCACGGGGATTTCCTGTTGCAGAAGAGAGAGTAAACAGGAGGCCCCACGGGAGCCCATCCCCCTGGACACCTTACTTACAGACTCTCCGCACTTGCAGCTCTGAATTCAGATTCCTCGGCTCCCTCCTTGTTTCATAACATCTGAGACACGGGGCTTTGCTGTAACTCTCTGCCCTTGTTTGGCACAGGCTGGCTCAGTGTTTGATTTGGGCTGCCCACTAGTGAAACACAGCCCCACCTGCCTGCCCTACACAGAGAGCCTTACCTGAGCAGCTCAGCAGACCTGGGCTGCTTTGGCAGGGGCTCTCCACATGTAGCCTCTTGGTCAACATGGACTCCATGATGCCTTTTTTTATTATTATCTATTCGTACCATTTTATTTGGGAAATAAACAGTAATTGAGGAGAGAAAAATGTATTTTCATTTTCATTTCTCCTGAAGGGAGAATGTTTTCAAAGTACCTATTACTTTTAATTTCATTGTAAATTTAATTTTTACCATTTATTTTTAAAAATTCATTCATTCCCTTATTTTAAGGAATATACATTTCATAATACAACTTTAGGAATAGAGTTACTCTTCTCCCCATACCCAGGGTACCACCCACACTCCCAGCCCAGCTCCTCTTACCCCTCTACTTCTCAATCTCATTCTCCATTAAGATGCATTTTCAATGAACTTTGTACACAGAAGACCAACTCTATATTAAGTAATGATTTCAACAATTCACGCACACACACCCACACAAGAATAAAAACTGTTGAGAAATGTTTCAATGTAGCTCTCTTTTAATACAACTCATTGAAGACAGAGGTCCTGCATGGGGAGTCAGTGCACACTGACACCTGCTGTTAAGTTAACAATTAGCACTCCTCTGTGTGTTGTCAGGGACCACACAGGGCTCATGGCACGAGCTGACTAGGCTATGGAAGCATTTTGAAAACTCTGTCCGTATTTAGACAAGGCCATCAGCAAAGTGGAAGTTCTCTCCTCCCTTAGAGAACAGTGCATCCTCCTTTGATGGCCACTAATTGTCAGGGGACCCCAGTGATTCTACATGAAGAACATTGTGCCACAATGCCTTGGCTTTCCATGCCTGAGATGCATCAGTTCTCCCTTCTGAGCTGCCCCCCTGGAGACACCCACACACCTCCCCACCTGCCTGCCCCCCACAGAGACCCGTACCTGAGCAGCTCTGGGACCGTGGGCTTCTCTGCCAGCGGCTCCTCAATGTGGAACTTCTTGGTCAGGATGGACTCAATGATGTTTTTCAACTTGTCACAATCTGGGGAAAGAGACACGCAGAACTAGGGAGGTGCTTTTGTAGTCAGTGCCTGCTGAAGACCAAAAGCACTCCAGGGCCAGGCTCCAGATTGGGGGTTGCACATCTGTATTTCATCACCTCACTACATAGCATCTGAAATTTCCATATTTAAAAGATTTATTTATTTATTTGAAATGCAGAGTTACAGAGAGACATAGGCAGAGAGAGAGAGAGACAGAGAGAGAGACTCCATCAGCTGGTTCACTCCCCAAATGGCTGCCAGGTTGGAGCTGTGTCAATCTGAAGCCAGGAGCCAAGAGCTGTTTCTAGGTCTCCCATGTGGATGCATGGGCCTAAGCACGTGGGTCATCTTCTACTGCTTTTTAGGCCATAGCAGAGAGCTGGATTGGCAGTGGACCAGCCAGAATCGAACTAGTACCCATACGGGATGCCAGCACCGCAGGCAGTGGCTTTACCTGCTAACCCACAGCGCTGGCCCTGCTATTTCCCAATTAAATGAGAAAAAAGGACTTCAAAGATACAGAAGGTGACTTGACAGGGTGATTCCACCGGTGATTACAGAATCAGAATTCCCAGCCCCTGAGCTCAGACTGAATCAGGAGCCACTGGACTCAGCAAGCCTTGTAGCCTCTCAGGTCAAACGTGAACCTGGGCACGAAGTCGTCACCTTCTGTGTGTTTGGGAGCTTGATAAGGGTGTAGGACTGTTTCCTGGCACTGGGAAAGATTTCAACTGTTTGTTATTTCAGACTTAAAGGGCCACCTTTCATGGAACTGTATAGAATACAATGTATAACACAATAAGACCTGAGGTAATATGGCCCAATAAAAAGTATAGTTCCTGCTAAATTAGAAACAGGACAATAAGGGCCTCATGGATTCTCTTGATCCTGAGCTAGGAACCATCCTTGGAGTTGTATAGGAAAGAAGGAGCGCATATTGTTGTGACAATCTACAGAGGCAGGAATTCTGATAGCACCTACGAGTGGAAGAGAAATCGAAGTTACAGAGAAGGTGGGCAATGGGGGGCACCCAGGCGATGGGGCCCTGATGCCCCCACACCCTGTCTTGCTCCCCCTCCCAGGTCTCAGCACCGTCTTCCTCTTCTGGAAGAAGAACTTGTGCTGCAGGACAGGACTTTGCTCTCAGCGGGGAGGCCGTGTCCTGAGGGTGTTCCCATGGAGACCAGAGTTCCAGTGCACAGGAGACTCCCTGTCTCTCTGGAAGCACATCCTGCTCACTCTGAACACATGTCCACTTCTGGACCTAGGACAGCGCCTTGCCAATGGGAACTCAACGGAAGCTTGGATTGAGTGAAAGGCGTTAGCCCCAGAAATGAGGCCACAGTGATGGTATAAGGCTGCAGGAGCTGACACAGACAGGATGATCATACACACGCACTCAGTATGGTGGAGCCTGATCCTGAGGACAACAGGCAGCTCTATGCCTCATCAGGAATCCATGACAGATTCAGCCCTCCTGTCACCCTACACCTCACTGCGAACTTGGAAAACTTGGGAAACCCTGTGTGTCAGCTTGGGAGTGTGGTCAGGAGGAAAGGAAGTTCAGCCAAAAGAAGACAAAAATCACGTAGTGAGGCCATTCAGTTCCTCAGGAGAAGATACAGGACAATCATCACTGTGGTGAAATGACCCGAGAGAACTTACTGTGTTTTTTCAGCTCCCTGGCCAGGGCAAAGTTTGTAGCCTCAGCTATGAGAAACTTCTCCTGGAGCTCCCAGCAGTCCTGTTGGCTCTTTGCCAGCTGGGATCGCAATTGCTGGCATTCGAGGTCGTTCAGTTCTGCCATGGGATCTGATGCAGGGCTGTGGGATCCTGCCATGCTGATGGTGTGTCACAGCAGGACAACAGGGACTGGGGAGAGGAAACCCAAACAGAGGAGAGGTTCAAACACATGACATCCAAGAGTTTCAGGTAGGCTGAGGGGTGACAATAACTGTCAAGCTTCACTTACTGATGTGAAACACCTGACCCACAGCCCGACAACACTGGGAAGTTCTTCTCTGGACAAACAAGGATCAAACTGCCAAAGCCTGGATTGAAGGCCCTGCCTGTAGCTCAGTCTCTGCGAGGACTGGCTGTTGTGTGGCAGCTAACGGTCTGCCGTTGCCATCGCAAAGTTAGAAGGTGGAGAGCGTCACGGAATCTTCGGAACTCTGCCTTCCAGGGGCCTAAGCCAGGTTGAGGCTCAAGACCCCCACTGGTGGGGACAACCTACCCATCTGCCAGTCTCATAGTTATAGATCCTGCGCTGACACCCCAGACTGTGTCCCCAAATCACCTAAGCATGTATCGCTCTATAGTCATGCATGTGTATGAAAATACCAAGGCAGAACATGTGTCCCAACAAGCCTTCCTTTCTCAGGGCTGGGAGGAAGTCACCCCACCTGCTGTTTAAAGAGATCTCTAGGCTTTTCTACCTGTTTGAAATGTTGAGTTTTAAGCTTCCATAATGAATGTGTCATTTCATTTTTCTGAATGAAACTTTGAGAGCTCTTTTAGTCCTCTGGAAAGAATTGTTATATCAGGGGTAATTTCAAAATGTTTTCTCCCTATGTTGGCCTGTCTATTCATCTTCTTACCAATGACTTTGAACAGGAAATTTGAACATATTGGGACATTTATGAATTTATTCTTTTATTATGTATGGTTTGGGTATAGTACCTAAAAATGTGATCTAATTCAAGTTGAAAGACTTTGTACTACTTTTTCTTCTAAGAGGTTGAAATTGGCACAAGCGTTTGGCACAGCAGTTAAGATGCCACCTGGGATGCCCACACCTGGATCAGTTGCCTGGGCCCGAGTCCTTGCTTGGCTCTCCCCTCCACTTCCTGGTGGTGCACACAGCGTGAGGCAGCAGTGCCGGCTCCAGTACTTGTGTCACTGCAGTCTGTGTGGGAGAGCCTGATGGACCCAGTCCTAGTTCAGCCTGGCCAGGCCCAGGTTAGCTCAGGCCACTTGGGGAGCAAACCAATGAATAGGAAGTCTTTGTGTCTTTCTCTGTGTTTTTGCCCTTCAAACACAAGAAAGAAATAAATTTAAAAATTAAACATTTCATGAAAATTAAATCTTTACTTTTTTAAAAATTCTATATATTTGAGATGTAGAGAGATAGAGAGATGTAGAGAGACATACACACAGAGATACATGACAAAAGGATATGTATTCCATCCACTATTTCACTCCCCAAATGTATACAACAGTCAGGCTTGGCCAGGCTGATGCTTTGTGTCCAGAACTCCAATTGGTTCAGTCACATGGGTTAGAAAGACTTAATGCTTCCTTACATTTATATATAGTTTTTTCAACTATTTATGTATTAATAGCATATTTATTTTGAAGAAGATGTGTTACTCATTTGAAGTAGTTTTTAATTTAACTTTAACTTAATGTTGTATGTATCCCATAAATCCAACATTAAAAGCTTAGTAACTCTTCCCACCATACCTGCCCTCCCACCTACCTCCCCTGCTTCCTCCTCCAACTCTCCTGTTTAGTCTGAGAAAGAGAAAAGAAAGAATGGAATAAGAAAACTAAGAGAACTCTCACTCAACAGTCTAGAAAAGGGTTGTTCAGTTATTTACAAATAACATTAGATCCTTTATCTTTGAGCTGAGCAACACTCCATCATATATATATATATATATATATATATATATATATAATCATACATCTATCATGTTTAATCTATTGGTACATGTAATACATACATATATATATATATATATTCACACACACTAATATCTTTATACAGGTTTGTATAAGAATGATTCGAAAGGTTCAAGGGATTCCAAAGTGCCATGGATAACCCTTAGTATCTTCTGTTAAAGTACACTTTTCAAGCCATATATATAGCCAGCAAGATATCTTATCCAGTCATCTGTTGATGGACAATTAGGCAGTTTTCATCTTGGCTACTGTGATAGGGATTGCTGATATCTCTACTAAAAGCTGATTTTTCTTTCTTTTTTTTTTTTAACTATAGCCATAAGAAGGATGGGTGGGTCAGTTGACAGTTCTAATTTAAATTTTTGAAAATAGTTCAATATTGTTTTCTATAATGGTCATACCAATCAACATTCTCACATATAATGTTGAAGTGTTTCCATTTCTGTACACCCTTGTCCACATTTATTCTCTCTTGTGTTTGTAGCAACAGCTAACCCCATGGATCAGAGGTGATATCCCTCTGTGGTTTTCCGTTATATTTCCCTGATGAGTACTGATGTCAGGTAGCTTTCCTAAACCTGGTAGCAATGTGTAGCCCTTTCCTGGAGAAATGTATACTCATGTGCTTTGCCAACATGGCTGGCAAATTTTAACAAGCTCAAGGGGTGAGGGTGCGTGTGTTTTTCTCTTTTTCCTTGCTAGAACTGAATAAACAGGAGTCTCTAGATTGCACGGAAAGCTTTTGTTCAGCACAAACCTGCTCTGATTCCATCCAGGGATCTCCCTGGCCAAGTGCACAGGTTCACTGTGGAGTCAGTTTCTCTCCTGACCTCAGCACTCATGGAAGGTGGCTCCTTAAGGGGCTGGACAGTGGAGTAGCCTTTTGAGTATCCCCTGAGGTTTCCGACACAATGTGTCCTTCATCTCACCCACACTTGGTTTCACCCTAACATTACCTTGTCATTCTCTGGGTCATGCTCATGTCCCAGAGAGCTGCTCCTCTTCCCTCATCTGCACCTTCAGTTCTGGGTTCTCAGGATGTGGACTCAGCTCCAGATCTGGGAGGAGACACAGAGGAGGGACTAGGTCAGCTTTCAGCCTCAGTTTCCAGGGCACGTGTGGTTCCCCAGGGACTCAGAAACCTGAGCAGAACACCTGAGAGATAAAATGCACACTTTACCCCACTGATGAGAAACCTAAGGTCCATAGAGACTAAGAGGTTGTCTCAGCACCACAGCACCTGACGGTAGGAGGGCCACCCCATGAGCTTTGACTTCCAGCTTCCCTATCCCAATCTTGGCACTTGTCTTCCAGAAATGCATTGCCGGGTTTTGTGGACTTTGGATAAAGCACTCCTATTTCTGCTGCTAAAAACAAAGTATGAGGGTCATTCCTTGGACACATCTTTTCTCACAATTCTATCGTCCCATTAGTTATTCTCTGTGTGTTTTCAATCACTGAGTGAGAACACACAAGGTGGACGAGTATCTAACACAGCCCTGCCTGTCCCGTGTGGGCCCTTACCTCCAGAATTCTCCCTCAGGCTTTCTCCTCTGCTGCAATGCTGGAGAGTGTCAGACCTCATGGAGGTCGTTTCTGCACGGAGACCCATGTTCTTCTTCTTTTTCTCCTGGAGCCAAGGAGAGTAGAGATTCCTTCTGGGCTTCTGTATATCTAGCTTTTCTGCTAGGCAATGCTGCTAGTTTCAAAGAGAAAAAAGTAAACTCCACCATGACCAGTGGAAATCAGGTCAACACAGATTTTCCTGAGGTGCCTGAGATCGTGAGAACAGCCCCTCGTGGACAGTGGTCAGAGCCAAGCACGGGGCATTGGCAGCTGACTCAGGTAAGGTGTATGCGCAAAACAACCACGAGAAGGCTGCTGAAACCAGGAAGAGGACACACATCAGAGGAGTGTGAGAAGAAAGGACGAGCACTGGCTCGAATGAAGATGGAAGTATTGCAGGCTGAGACCCAGAGGCAAAGCCCCACGTCACAGAGGACTAGTCCTGGGCCTTGCAACCTACCCCAGGAAGTCCTGCTGGATTTCTCCATCTCACCTTGAAAACTTTTGGATCCGTGACTTCCTTGTAGCCTCCATTTTTGCCCTTGCTGAATTAGAGTCACTGTCATTGTCACCCTATGTCCCCTGCACATGGGGACAGATAAGCAGTGTGTTTAATGTCAGAGTAGCACAGATGGAAGGGATCACACACAGTATCTACACGTAACAAACGCCTCCAACCCCTCATTCACATCCCCCTTCATGACCCAGAGAAACTCCACATTCCTGCTATGAGGCCTCCACCTGACAGGGGAAGTGTTTCCATTCCTTATGTGTTCTGGATTAGTAATTCTCTATTAGCTACACAGTGTGGAATTCCAAAATCAATGGCCTTATTATATACTCAACCATCTTGATGAGAATTGCTAAGTGCTATCCAATTCTATACAGATACAAAAAATGAAATACCTTGTGATAAGTTCACCAGGAAGTGAAAGTCCTCTTCAATGAAAATTCAAACACATTGAATCTAATGAAAGCAAATGAAGCAGACACAAAATAATGGAATTTCTTCATAGGTTCTTGATTTAGAAGAATTAATACTATTAAAATATTAAAACTACCCAAAACAATTTAGAGATTCAGTATAGTCCCCATCAAAATACTGATGACATCCTCACAGAGTTAGGAAAACAAAATCTCAACATTCTTACAAAAACACAAAAATCTCTGAATACTCAAAATATTCTTAACGTAATGAAGCCAAAGCTGAACGCACCACAGTTCAAAATTAAAGATATGCCTCAAGGCTACTGAGACCAAAACAGTATGGTACCAGCATAGCAATAGACACATAGGACAATGGAACAAAAGAGAACCCCTAAAAATTCACGCATCTGCATCCCACTTAATTTTGACGAAGGTGTGAAAAACATTCCTGGAGATATGCACATCTATTTTAAAGGGACTGGGAAAATTGGATTTTAATTTACAAAAATCAACTCAAAATGGATCATGAGCTAAATGTAAGATCTGAAACTATGAAACTAACAGAGGAAAACAAGAGCAAATGCTCTAAGACATAGGCAGAGTCAACACAGTTTTTGGGCTAAGACCACAAGAACACGGACAATAAAAACCAATTGGAAAAATCTGATGTTATCAATCCAACAAGTTTCTGCACAGGTTGAAATGTTTTACCAGTTGGGTGAGTGCACCTGATGCTGTGACATCCAAGGAACTTAGGAATTCTCCTCATTTGTTTTTCAGGGACATCATTTGGCCATTTGGAGAATGTGCTTCCCCCATGAGTCACTCTGGTACTAAGATCTGTCATTGCTATTCAGTCAGTTTGATCCCTGGGTGACACAGCAGGACCAAAGAACCCTGAAAGGATCAAGTAGTGATCGCAGTCAGACACAGAATGAGTTTCTGTGACCACCTCTAGACCATCAGGCTCCTATGCCGGAAAATGGTCTTCCTGAGACAGGAGCACTGTCTGCCTTGTGCAGTTCCTGTCCCCATGGCCTCTGCAAGTGACTTGGAGTAAGGAGTCACTGCCACCTTCAAGACGCATGATATAAAACCCACTGGAAAAAGAACACAGGATACTCACAACAAAATGATGAAATTTTTAAAAATGAAGTTCTAACCCATCCTTTATCCAAAATAACTGTGAATGCCAACAGACAACATTACCCAGTTACAAGATATAGACAGGATGACTGGATGAAAAGCAAGAGCCAACCACAAGTTGCCTACAAGAAACACATCAGTAAAGGCAGAGACTGAAAGGGAAAATATAGGAAAAGATGTTTCATGTAATGGATATCAGATGTGAGCAAGAGTACCTTCAGTTGGATCAGATAAAACAGGTTTTATCTGTTAAAAAATATGGTAAGTGCACATGCACCCATTGCTGCAGCACACTAATTTGTAAAACAAAATTATTCCATTAAAGGACACGTGATTTCTAATGCTGTAATAATGAGGGACTTCAACACTCACCTTTCTTCAACAGGAAGAGATCACCTGGACAAAAATTAACCAACATCAGAGAGAAACTACTACAGACCAAATGGCCATAACAGATGACTACAGAATATTTCACTCCACAGCTGCAGAACACACATTCTTTTCATCTACACATGGACCATGGATGCTATAATACTAGAAATCAACAACCCAAGAGCCCCCAAAGTTATGCAAATGCATAAAGGCTGGATAAGAAACCAAGAGGGGGGCCGGCGCCATGGCTCAACAGGCTAATCCTCCGCCTTACGGCACTGGCACACGGGGTTCTAGTCCCGGTTGGGGCGCCAGATTCTGTCCCGGTTGCCCCTCTTCCAGGCAGCCCTCTGCTGTGGCCTGGGAGTGCAGTGGAGGATGGCCCAAGTGCTTGGGCCCTGCATCCCATGGGAGACCAGGAAAAGCACCTGGCACCTGGCTCCTGCCATCCGATGAGCGTGGTGCGCTGGTCGCAGTGCGCGGACCGCAGCGGCCATTGGAGGGTGAACCAACGGCAAAGGAAGACCTTTCTCTCTGTCTCTCTCTCACTTTCTCACTGTCCACTCTGCCTGTCAAAAAAAAAAAAAAAAAAAAAACCAAGAGGGAAATTTAAAAATTCCCTGAAACTGATTAAAATGGAAGCACAACACCCTGAATCTGGTGGGAAATTCTAAAAGTAGTACTCACAGGAAAGGTTATGGGATTAAGTTCCTACATCAAATAATTAGAAAGACTTCCAATAACCTAACAAAGTATCTCAAAAATCCTAGTAAAACAGGAGCAGAGGAAACAAAGAATAAAGATGCAAGCAGAAAGAAAGGAAAGAGTGACAGAGAAACGAGGGCCTCACACACAAAATCCAGAACACTGCAGGAACCCAACATGCAGTGGCATTCACCATGCAAGACTCGTGTGCTCGCATTGCTGTTGTCTGATTATCTCAGAGCAGAGCAGTCATCAAATACAAGAGAACACAGATCATCCTATGGATCTAGGCCTTTCCAGGCCTATTGAGTGCAACCTGATTTGATAAAATCTCCCAATAAAGAGTTACGTGCTGATAAAAGTCAACAGAAGGTAACACGGGCTGTCTAGTTTCTGCAAGAGGGTATAGAGAAGGTCATTCTCATCAGTGGCTGCGAATGTGAATGGGAAAATCTTCTTGCCAGGCAATGGGGCCAGAACAGCACCCTCAGGAATGTACCAGAACTTTGATCTTGCAATTCCCTTTACAGGATACAACCTGGAGAAGAACTTTCACAATCAATAAGGGACATACCAAATATATGTAGATGATGCCCCTTGACATCATTAATAATGTAAACATTATATTATAATGTAAACATTTGAATCATTTGAGGAACATTACCATATGTGAATAGAATGGTCCATCACACCATGAACCGTTATCCATGTGTCTAAGGCAATGAGAAGATTCTGAAAGAGCAGATGGTGATGGACTGGTAAGAACTAATGTGACTGAGCAGTTACTGTGTGCTAGACACAGACAGGCCTCGATGCTTTGCCCCCACATCTCATTAAAACGTTTGCCAAGCCATGTAGAAAGTACTCCTCCTTGTCCATTTCTTAGTGTTTTCTCGACCATGACTATTCTAAAACACCAGTGAAAGAACCTGAAGCAGACACAAAGCCTAGAAAGACATCCATGTCAACGGATTACAAGAATTAACATGGTGAAAATGTCTACTCTATGCAATGTAATTTACAAATTCAAAGCAATACCCACAAAAATATGAAGCACATTATTCATATAACTAGAAAAAGCACCTAAGCATTTATGTAGAAATAGCACAGAGACACAGGTCTTGTTTCACCCCTATTGAAGGAGGGATCCTTCCCACACATCCCTGCAATCTCATTCATGTGAGCATGGGGTTCAGGCAGGATTTCTCCACATCTGATTTCAAGTCGAAGGAGATAGGGCCTGGCTGTGGCTTTGTAGGGGAAGCCTCCTTCAGCCGGGCCAGGATCCCATGTGGGAGCCAGTTTATGTCCTGGCTGCTGCTCTTCCAATTCAGCTCTCTGCTTATCGCTTAGGAGAGCAGTGGAAGATGGCCCCAGTGCTTGGGCCCTGCACCCGTGTGGGAGGCCCAGATAAACTCCTGGCTTCAGATCAATGCAGAGCAAGGCATTGAGGCCATGTCGGTGGTGAACCAGCAGATGGAAGCCCTTTTTCTCTGTCTCTCCCTCTCTCTGTACTGCTAACCCATAAATCAATCAATCAATTAATCAATCACACACACACATAACAGGTGCAGAACAAAGTGAATGACTCAAACCCCTGGGGCAGAGCTGGCTTGAGCCCAGCAACCTCTCAGGGAAGAGATGAGTGAACTAGTGTGGCCCAGGGGAAAAGACACCACCCTTCTTCTTCTTCTTTCTTAATACTTATTTTATTTTATATGAAAGACAGAGTTACAGAGAGAGGTGGAGCCTGAGAGAGAGAGAAGTCTTTGGTTCACTCCCGAAATGACCACAATGGCCAGAGCTGAGCTGATTTGAAGCCAGGAGCTACTGCCAGGTCCCCCAGACAGGGGCAGGGGCCCAAGGACTAGGGCCATCTTTGGCTGCTTCCCCAGGAAACAGCAGAGAGCTGCATAGCCAGTGGAGCAGCCCCCATGGAGGCAGGCAAGGCAGGCTGGGGCTCTAACCCGCTGTGCCACCTTCACCCCGACCCTGCCCTTCTGTGCAAGGCCTGTCGCCCCCACGCTGCAGATCAGCTCCTGGGCTCCTCTCCTTAGTGTGACTGCGCCAGCTCCAGAGCCCCTGAGCCCAAGACAGTGCGGGATGACCAGCAGCCACTTTCACCTCACTTCCTTAACTGCACTTTAACCCTCACAGACTTCTGCCCGCAACAAAGTTATAAACTACAAGCCCCCACGCAGGAGGCAAGGCCCCCTCTCTCTAAGAAAAGACAGCAGGATTCGAGCTCCTGGGGTCTGGTAAGTTTCAAGTCAGTTTGTCTACACAGCACCGGAAACGCCGTGGTCCGGGCTGTGCTGGGTCCTGGTGGGCTAAGCCTCTGGCTGCAGGGCCGGCTTCCCCCATGGGCGCTGGGTCCTGTCCCGGCTGCCCCTGTTTGGTTCTGGCTCTCTCCTAATGGGCTGGGGAAGCCCTGCAAGATGGCCCGAGGGCTTGGGGCCTGCTCCTGCCTGAGAGACCCCTTGTAGTGGCCATCTGGAGAGCGAACCAGAGCATGGAAGCCCTTTCTCTCTGCCTCTCCCCTCTCTGTAATTCCCTCTCTCCAATGAATAAACACAACAGGAAGAATGAAAGCCTGGAGCTGAACACAGCAGGAGGCTGTGGTCTGGAGAGCGCCCCTGCCCCTGCCGCCCGGGCTCCGCAGCCCGCGGCCTCCTCCAGGGGGCCCGGCCCTTCCTGCCCTCCCGGGCGCTGTGGGCGCGGCGCCCGCATCCTCCTCCCGAGGAGCGGCGTCCTGAGCCTGGGGCCGGCGCCCGTCCTCCGGGAACCCTGTCCCTGGGCGCGGGTCCGCCCCGCGTGCGCGTGTCCCTTTCTCTCCTCTGACTCCGGTTCCGGGAGGCGGCCCTCAGTGCCCCGCAGCGCCGTCCCCGCTCCGGAGCCCTGGCGCGGGGTCCCCATGGTCCACAGCTCTGGTCTCTGAAGTGGGGTCCGCACCCGGGTTCCCCAGGCCCTCGGCGGCCTGCAGGCCGGGCTGGGGGTCGTGATGGCGCCTCGGGCGCAGGGGCCTGGGCTTCGCGCGGGGCTGAGGGCCGCGGGTGGGTGGGCGGGGCTTGCGGAGGGCGGGGCAGCGCCGGGCCGCGCGGCGGTGGGCGTGGCCTGGGGAGCCCAAGGTCTGGTGCGGGGTGGTCCCGCGTGTCCGCGTCCCCGCCCTTCCCAGCTGCGTGGGCGCTGACGGAGGAGCGGGTCGTGGCGCTGTGGCCTGTGCGGTTTCCCCTCTGTGGATTTACTGATCGCTCTGCCACCTGGCGCTCCGGCTTCCCTTCTTCTCTCTGGGATCCCGACCCTTCCTCCCCTGCCCGTGGACCACTCTTCCCGGGGTCCCTCTGGCCGGATCCTGAGGGAGCAGCAGAGTCCGGAGGAGAAACCAGCGTTGCCCTGGGGGAGCTCTTTGTGTCCCCTGGGCCCTGGCCCCTCTGAGCTGCTGTTGCTGTCAGGCTGTGGCGCCCTGAACTCCAGCGTGTGTGTGTGTGCATGCATGCGCGTCCACGCACTTTCCTCACGGAAATGTATTGATTAGGAAGTCGTTAGTCAATGACCCCAATCACCAGTGCCTTAAACCACAGCATGTGTCCCGTTATTTCCCTGTTGCATGCGTTGATTGGGGAGTTGGGATCACACGTGGGGACTTAACCCACTGCCCTGCCCTGCCGGTGGTAATGTTGTTAAAGACGCAGGTGCAGAGCACAGTGCAGAGGCAGGCTGGAGCCATGAGTGAGGAAGCTGCTGGAGGCTGTATTTAAAAGCCTACAATGGCCAGCGCCAAGCTCACTAGGCTAATCCTCCTCTTGTGGCGCCGGCACCCAGGTTCTAGGCTGGGTCTGGGCGTCGGATTCTGTCCTGGTTGCTCCTCTTCCAGTCCAGCTCCCTGCTGTGGCCCGGGAGGGCAGTGGAGGATGGCCCAAGTGCTGGGGCCCTGCACCCCATGGGAGACCAGGAGAAGCACCTGGCTCCTGTATCAGATCAGCGCGGTGCGCCGGCTACAGCGGCCATTGTGGAGTGAACCAATGGAAAAGGAAGACCTTTCTCTGTCTCTCTCACTCCCTCATTGTCCACTCTGCCTGTCAAAAAATTATAATAAATAAATAAAATTTAAAAAGTAATAAAAATTCTCTAACAAAAGAGCCTGCTACATGTTCTCAGGGCATTTCCTGGGGACCCGATGTGCAGGGTGCAGAGACGTCCCTGTGCGGTCTAGGGTGCATCCCCGCCCTTTGGGGGCCGCCTCTGCCCGCTCATCTCATCTGCTGCTGTCCAGAGAGCTCTCTCAGAAGGTGGAGGAGTGACCCCAAGTGCCCACGGGGAAGCTCAGCTTCTCAGAGTTTCATGGAGGTTGCTAGGGCCAGGTGCTTTGAAAATGCAACATAGTGTGCTTTTCCTGTGGTTTTCTGTGGCCTCCAGGACTGGGTTAGACCTGGGCCTGGAGAGGGATGGGGGAGGGGAAACCCAGCTGACAGCAGGCATGGAGTCCCTGTGTCTCTGGGGCTGTCCTGGAGTGCAGAGGGCAGGGAGGGGCATGCTCATCAGGAGAATCCTGGAGGCCTGAGAAGAGCCCTCAGCACACAGCTGCCTCAGAGAGAACCGCTGGGCTCTGCCCTCTCTGTTTCTTGCTAGGCAGGGAACAGAATTGGAGTCTGGCTGAGCTTGTCTGACATCTGCTGTGTGAAGGTGACTGTCATTGCACAGAGGATCTTCAGGGACCCAGTGCACCAGGAACTGGAGACAGGAAGGAGACCCGAGTGCACTCACACAGACCAGCAGGTACTGCAGCCCCCAATTGGAGGACAGGTGAGCCCACCCTGAGGGACAGACCCTGGGCTGCACAGGTGACACCACTGGCCCTGGGAACTAGACACTGCCCGTGCACAGGGTTCTGCTGTCCCTGGGCACTGTGAGGATCTTGTGATGGGCTAGAATTATGTTCCAGGGGCCAGCATGGATTTTCCCGGTGCCTGCTCGGTGGGTCTCTCCTTTCACATCAAGAGCTGGTGTCACTGTGTCAGATAGCCAGTCCATGGAGATCTTCCTACTTGGTGGCACCAGAAAAACCAAGAAAACAGGTGTGGGGCCCTCAGTGTTCAGAACGTAGGACATTCATCACACATGGGAAGGGGTTTGGCAACAGCATGCCCTTGGTTGGACAAAGCGCCCTGAGGTGGCCACCTCTGCAGGAGGCCTTCTGCAGACAAGTAGAAATACAACCCCAAAGGTGCCCAGCCTCCCCCCACATATGTCTGTGAACAACCCGTCCCCAGAATATCAAGTGCTTGGGTTCCTGCCACCCACACAGAGAGACCTGGATTCAATTCCCTGCTCCTGACTTTGGCCTCAGTCCAGCCAGGCAGGTGCACACATTCGAGGACTGAAACGGAGGGTGGCAGTACTCTCTCTGTCTCTCTCTATCAAGCAAAGTTTTTCTGTGCTGGAGCAGTGATTTGCTAGGCTATGCATTTGCCGGGAATGCCGGCATCCTATATGGACACCTGTTTGAGTCCTGACTGCCCGTCCTCTGATCCAGCTCAGATATGGCCTGGGAAAGCAGTGGAAGATTGTCCAAGTCCTTGGGCTCCTGCACTCATGTGGGAGACACAGAGAAAACTACTGGTTTATGGCTTCAAAACGGCCCAGCTCTGGCCATTGTTTCCAATTGAGAAGTGAACCAGTGAATGGAAGGCCTTCTCTCTGTCTCTGCCTCTCCATGATAACTCTCTTTGGTTCAAACTCTGCCATCTGGGCCCAGGAGGGTGGCAGCATTATCCCAAACATCTCCGGAGCCTCTACTGCTGGTCAGTGCAGTGCCCCATGGCTTCTGTCTTGCCTGTCAGCCTCGGGGAACAGGTGCAGGAGCCCTGATTATCTTGGAATCCCCTTCAGGGTCACCTTCATTCTTCTTGACAAAAGCTGCATATTGTCAACTGATGCACTGCATTACTCCATCCTTTCCATCCAGGAAGGCCATCAGCCCACTTTCATTTCAACACCATTCCGCTCACCCTTGGTTAAACCTGCTGATTCTGTCCGTGTCATACAAGCATCTTTTTCAAGGCACGGTCTAGCCACACCCTGGTGTTCTCTTCCAGAACACATTTCATTGGTTGCAATATGGATAGACCCGACTTTCCAAATCTTCAAATTCTAGTTTCTTTTGTTCAGAATTCCCAGAAATTAGATTCTCGTTTTGGACGTTACTATAAAGGGTCAGATGGCCATTGGCCAGTGCTGTGACGGAGAAGCCCAAGTCCCCACTTGCAGTGTCAGCATCACGTATGGGCACCAGTTCAAGTCCAAGCTGCTCTACTTCTTATCCAACTCCATGCTAAGGTGCCTGGAAATTAAATGGAAGTTGGACCACTTGCTTGGGCCCCCACACACACCTGAAGGAGCTCCTGGCTCCTGGCTTTGGCCTGACCCTGCCCTAGCTATTGGGGATTGACCCAGCAGATGAAAATCTCTCTCCCAGTATGTCTGTATCTCTCCCTTTCAAATAAATTCTTCTGCAGCACTGCCAGAAGGCAAGCCCCAGAATCAGCACTTTAATTTACCTCCATTTAATATCCAGTTTCACTCCTGGCAAGTTATACCTTCTAGAAAACATGCCAGAAACCAAGTTCCCTGCCTCTTACAAAGAAGGTTCACCTTGTTCCTGGTCTTCCATCACATCTATTCCTCATTTCCACTGCAGACCTCACCAGGATCCCCATTCCCATCCATAGCTCAGTGTGCATCTGCAAACGCCTCCAGTGGGGACTTGTTCCCCAGGGGTAAAGCTCCTTCTGTCCTTGCAGGAATTCATTAGACCTGCTCCCAAGTCTCAGGATGATAATCTGTGTCAGGTGAGACCCTGCAAGGACTTATGGAATATGGACAGTTGTCCATGAAGCTCTGTATCAGATGGGGTCTGGGATCACTTGCAGGCACTAAAGTCACCGTTGCTAAAGTCCTGTACATAAATGCAGTAGCATTCGCATTGGACCAAATATTCTCCCGTATGCTTTCAGTTGTCCCTAGATATCTTATAATACCTAAAGAGACTGTGATGCAAATGGTATAGTGTGTGTAGAATAATTCAGGAGGAAAAAGATGGTATATGGACAGTACAGATGCATTCTTTTTCCATTTTCAAAATCACTGTGAATGTTATCTGCACTTGTGGTCCCGTGGATCCCAAGGGCATCATGGGATAAGGCACTGTGTCATGTGGTCATGTAGGCTAGGAAGTCCCAAGACCTGCTGGCAGATGGCTGGCCTTCCAGGAGAGACACTTTGATTCTGGCCTGGAGTCCAAAGTGCAGGAATGGAAATATTCAAGGCAGCCAGGAGGGTTCCCTGACTTTGCAGGCGTTTGGGGAGTGAACCAGTAGATGGAAGGTATTTCTCTCTCTCTCTCCACCCAGTACCACCACCTCCCTCTCCCTTTTCTCCCACTGTTCATCCTCTGCCTCTTCACTGTAATGCTGCTTTTCAATGATTTTTTTTAAGAAGGCAGGTGCTGACATTGTGGGACCATGGGTAAAGCCATCAGTATGACAGAGGTATCCGTGTCAGAGTGCCCGGTTCAAGACCCAGATGCCTCTAAGCCATATTTCCTGTAGTAATGGGAGGCAGCAGATGGCTTAAGTTGTTGGATTCCTTACTTCAGCCTGGCTTAGCCGTGGCTGCCGTGGGTATTTGAGACGTGAATCAGATGGGACATCTCTGTGTGTGTTTCATTCTATCTAGCTCTCTCTCTCTCTTGTGTTTGCCTTGCAGATAAATAAATAAATCTCCTTAAAAATTGGAAAACCTGGTTCTGGCACTGTGGTCTAGTGGGCTACGCCTCCACCTACAGTGCCTGCTTCCCATGTGGACTCTGGTTCAAGACCCGACTGCTCCTCCTCTGATCCGGCTCTCTCCTATAGCTTGAGAAAAGCAGTCTACTTCATAAATAAATAAATAAATAGAGAGAAGGAGAGAGAGAGATACAAGGGTAAAAAATATGCACACCCAATATGGGATGCAATGTGTTATAACACTGAAATTTTAAAAAATCCAAGTGATAGAGAAAAAATTCAGTGGTATGGGCTAACACGATATTTGGAATAACATTCCACGTTGGGGTGAGAATGCTTTTGAACTACAGGATGCCAGGATCCAGTCTTCAGGAAGAATTCTATTAGAAATCTAGTATTAAACTTGAATATAATAACTGACCCAGGCATGAATGGTTAATGCATGGTAACATTTGAAAGGAAGGCCATTATCAAACAGGATATTTATACATCCTCCAAGCAGCACTCTCCAAAGTTTTTTATTTCAACTCTGAAATTTTATTATCCAAAGTGTATGATTCTTATACAGAACAAAAGTAAAAGCAGGTAGGAAAATCAGCAAAGAGTTTGTAAAATTTCTGCAGAGAGTTTCACCTAAGTTAGGGCTGGTGAAAGTGGTATCCAAGGTAAAACCTAGGTGACTGCTGATCTGTCTCTTGGCCTAAATTACCAGGCGTTTGTTCTGGAGGCACTGAATAAGTTGTCGTCATCACTGGTTAGTTGTTTAGAACCAATTCGAGTTGTCAAACAAAGCAACAAAAAGTTTACATTTTTCTGTTGTTGCATTGTGGCATTTTACTGAAGCGGCATTTATTTTTTCTTCTTAGTAATTTCTTTTCCTTTTGAAATTTTTCATTTCTTTTTAGCATTTATTATTAAAAAAGATAATTAACTGAAATGGCATTGTACATTGTTTCCTTAGTATTGCTTTTTTTGTTTCAAGTTTTAAATTGTTGCAAAGTTGTTAAATTGTAATTATTTGGCATTTTCTCCATAAATGAAACAGTGAATAGGAATGACATTTTACACTTGTTCTGAATAATTGTTTTTCTTTTTTGTCATTTGTAAAGTATAATCATTTTTAAATTTAAAATTTTTTGCATTTTTGTATTTACAAAAACACTGAACTGAAATGGAATTTTACTTTTATTTGCTGAGTTCCAATTTTTTAAAAAATTATAATTTATCTATATTTCTAACATTTCCCTATTTAAAAAGTTACTAAAATAAAGTGGCATTTTAATTTTCCTATTAGTATTTTCCTATTTTTTGTTTTTTTATTGTTTTTAAAGTTTTTAAAATTTTTAATTTTAATTTTTTCTGTATTTTACTTTCAAAAACACTTAAATAACATTTTTTCTAATTTTTTCCTTTTAAATTTTTTAACAGATTTTAAATTTTTAAGTTTGTAAATATTTTTCCTTTTTAAAAAAACAATGCAGTACCATTTTTCTTTTCTATTTTTACCTTAACTTTTTTGTTACTTTTTAAATTTTTAACTTTTTTTGGAATTTTTCTTTTTCAAAACACTTAACTGAAACAGGGAATACATATTGCGATCTGAATCAAAATGTTTGAGATCCCAGTTACACCCCAGGACACTGGAGACACTTCTGGGCCTGGACAGCGATATCTGAATGAGAAGGTGTAGATTTCAGGATGCCCAAGATGTGCTGGCAGGATGTCTAAGGCAGCTGTCACACTGAGAGGAGGCACACTCAGGTGCAAACATCATTCCCTCCCTAGGATCCCAATTTTCATGAAGGAAAACAATTGTCTTTATCACAGGCATGAAAACAGTGGAAGTAAGAATGGTAGCTGTGAGAAACCGGTCCACCACAGGGCAGCGGTGCCATTGGCTCGGTTTGTTCTTTGACCAGGAACACCTACTAAGCAGCGGGCATCCAGCATCTGCGAGAACTCAGTTTTCCATGACAGGGGGCAGGCATATGGCCCCTCCTCGTCCTGCAGCTGCCTCAGGCCGGCAGGAACACGGCCTTGCTGTCTGCTGGGGCTCTGGATGCCTTGGCCCACGTCCTGCATCAGGAGCCCCCAGTTCTCCTGCAACACTGAGTGGAGTTGGCAGGACCAGCAGCTGTAGGAGATGAGCGTCCTCGTGATGAGGTCCTGCCCGTATCTGTGCTGCCTGACCATGGATGTGGAGAGAGGAGTGTTCAGAGAGGTGTCCGGTTCCTTGATGCAGGCTCAGTCCACCTCGCCCACCTGGGCCCCTCCTGGCCACACTGCTGCATTCATCACCATGAACTTGCTGTTATCACGCCCATCCACGGCCACCTCCTGGGTTCATGACCAGACCTCTGCCACGGCCGCTGCTCACTCCCTTTTTGCTCAGGCTCTGAGGGGTCACCCTCTCCGCAGTTGTTAGGAATACCGAGGAAGGAGCGCATCTTTAGGATGTACAGATCCACAGACAGCTTTCACCCACTGACCGATGCCAGGGTCAGGGGACCTGATGGGCACACAAGATGTTCTCTGCCTCCTGCGGGGGTGTGGGAGGGAGCACACAGCATTCCCTGCATCGGGTGCTTGGCCAGAGAGTGAGGCTGAGTGGAAAATTGAGGAAAGCATCAGAGATCTTCAGGATGCAGACCCCGAGCCAGACACCTGGCCTGCCGCCTTCACACAGTCAGCGTTCCCATCATGGAAGACAGCAGAAGGCGGAGATGGTTGGGGTTCAAAAGGACAGGAAGGGTGTCCTTCCTGTCCTTTTGAACCCCAAAGTCTCTTCCTTCTGCTGTCCTCCATGCGGAACGCTGGCTGTGTGAAGGGGAGGGCCAGCGGTCTGGGTCAGGGTCCACGTCCTGAGGAGTCTGATCCTCTCCTCTGCTCACATGCAGCCTTGTGTGCAGGGCGCTGTGTCTCTGAACTGCCCACACCGAGCTCGCCCCATCCAAAGGCAGTGTGTGCCCAGGGTCCTGTGCTGTCTGCTTCCAGCTCCTCCTGACCTCAGAGCGCTACAGGAGGCAGTTGGAGAGGGCCAGGTGGTGTTCTCTCCAGAGCAGCTGTGGAGTCAGGCCTGGGTCTCCTTCGGTGTTTACTCGGATTGGAGGTGGAAGGCTGTGCCAGCTCTCAGGGATCAGCCTAGTGGATAACAATAGCCGAGGGCACTTCATGGTGATGAAATTGCGTTCTTGGTGTTCTGGTTGCTGTTGAAGCGGAGCTCCTGTGTTAGATGTTTTGAAGCGGTGGGGATGTTACAATCAGCACCACTGTTCTGTACTTCCAACTGTACTTGGGATCTGAAAGAGGGAGAGAAGAAAAATCAAAGGAGAGCTGGGTCAGGTCCAGGTGAGAGCTGAGCCTGCATCTGAGCCACAGTGGGGAGAGGAGGGGCAAACTCAATTCGAGTGGGGAGACTGGCTGAAGGGGAGCCCTGGGCTGCTGAGAGGGAAGTGGCAGCCAAATGAGCAGAGTCCTGCCCTGAACTCCAGCCCAGCTCTGCAGTGCTGGGGAACCAGAGACCTTGACCTCTCCTAACCAGGAGTGCGTGAAGTCACCCCAGGTCCTCCTGCTCTCTGTTCAAGTAGAAATGGATTAGTTTTCTGCAGTAAGCAAAGAGAGCCGGGAGTGTAACCACAGCACAACTCATGTCAATAGCACAGACACCAGGTTTCTCTGAAGATGATTCCACATCTAGTTACACCTAGGACCATTCTGCTGTGTGCCTAATAGCTCACTCACTCAACTCTGAAGGGAACATTCACTTTAAAACAGGCACTCTGTAGTCATCCTAGAGTTCCCCACTTTTTTTTTCACTTCCCCTAAGAAATTTTCTTTTTGAGAGTATCTTGTTTGTATACCGCTCAGAGGGAAGGACAAACATGGGAGAATGAGACCTAAGAATCTGCATTGGAAATGGGCCTAGGAATACAATCAGATAAAATCTGATTGTTCAATGTATATTTCTCAACCCAATAGAGTACTTGCAATCAAGTGAGTGGATGGTGAACAGCATGTTTTAGGGAGAGAAGTTCAACTTTAAACATTTTCACTTGACTAGGAGGGGAGGTATCCTATTTTGTGGGTCAGGTTTCTACATGACAAGGATTTCTTCCTGTATCTTCTATTTCAAATTATTGATGCAAACAGAGAGGTTACAGTTCTACCCTATCTGAACCAACAGAAATGAGCTATAATCTGTGCGCAGTGTAAGAAGGAATAAGTACATCTAAGACACACACACAGGATTACCTCTGTCTAGGCGTGAAGGCCCAGGAATCTGAAGGTCAGTGCCCACATGCTGGCCTGTGGTTTGTCCTTCATCTCCTGGCCAAGGAATCGGCATGCGATTTTCCTCTTCTTGGGCTGTGCTTTGCCCTTCATCTCCTGGCCAGGGAATCGGCAGGCCAGTTCCCATTTCCTGGGCTTCTGTTTTCCTTTGATAACACTTGCTTTTGGGGTACTTGGCACATCGCTGGGCCTGATGCTGTGACTCTCACACATGCTGGTGATGGGATCTTGGTGAGGACCTCCCTCCAGCTGGGCACAGGTCTTCTTCTCAGGGGCAGCACCAAAACTCAGTTCTGAAATAGAAGCACAGCCATCAGGATTGGTATTCATGCTATCTCTCTGGCAGTCAGGACTGCAGCAGAGGGACAACAAGTAAGGAAAGGGGCCCTGGACAGTCATGTCCAAAGTGGGAGATGAAATCTGCACAGACACTAAAATGTGTTCATTCGGGTTGATTTTATACATATTCCCTGATCATTTATCACTAGGCAAAAGTAATAAACATGGCTCAGATG
This sequence comes from Sylvilagus floridanus, assembly GCA_949820135.1. Classification (NCBI taxonomy): domain Eukaryota; kingdom Metazoa; phylum Chordata; class Mammalia; order Lagomorpha; family Leporidae; genus Sylvilagus; species Sylvilagus floridanus. Next base: position 144,599,078 of record OX463225.1, on the reverse strand, counting down.
ATCACAATATTCAACAAAGTTGGACTAATAAAACACACAGCTCTTAAGCTTTTAAGGCACAGAACCCACACTGGATATCTGTTGAAGGTTTAGAGGGATGGAGCAGGATCATCAAACCTGGAGGGCATTGTAATGAGAGACAAGGACAGGGCACCACTAACAGCTCGAATGCACACACCTAGCACAAGAACACATGCATTTCATACATGCACATGCTTTGCTGAACATACACCAGGCACATTTACTCATAGGGTATATGCCTTCAGTGCATGTCATCTGGATAATTATATATATGATGTGGCCATCACGTTTCTGGACAGTTGAAGTGGGAACCCAGTTACAGGCACCTGAAGAATGGAGAGACACGCTAAGGTGAAACACAAAAGTCAGGAAGAAATCCCAGGCGGGAGGTAAGGCATTGCTTTGGCCCAGCACACACATCTCCCTCCTGAGACTGTGTCTGTGCACCTTCCACCTCCTCATGACTGCCCAGCCCTGGCACTGGGTGTTTCTGAGACAAAGCCACACAACCACTGGTCTGTGGCAAAGGCAAGTTCAAGGCCTCACTGGGATCCTGAGTGCATTAAAAAGCATGAGGTGAGAGACCAGGAACTTTCAGGCCATGGGGCACTCCTGAGCTGGAGTTCTATCTGAGAACCTCAATGAGGTGCTGACGCTGCTCAGGGACAAAACACGCCAACGTCTTCCTAGTGGGAGATGTTGTGCAGGGTCTTTAGAAGTTCTTGTTCGCAGCCTGGAACTTTTCTACTGATATTTGAAATTCTCTCAATATAATTTGCTTCAGAAGAAAAATTTTAAGTGTGAACATCCATACCAGCCACATCACTGGCATGTCTGCTAAAAACAAGTGGACTGAGCCTACAGACAAGGGGCAGGCAAAGGAGTGGCCTATGAATGCAATGCACACAAGGTGGGGTGATCTGAACTTGGAGAGTGACCTTGTTGAGCCTCAGGATCTGCACTCCAAGGTGGGGACAGAATCTCCACCAGGAGAGGTCCAGTGAGGGTAGCATGGATCATGACAGCACAGGGCTTAGCACATCACAGATGCCCATGAGTGTGGCTTTCATAGCTGGGTGTGAATCACTGTGCCCTGGGATGACTCTGCACATCTCTGTACCTCTGTACAGAGGAAAAGCACACGGTCTCACCAAGAAATGGTGCCTGTTGATCTATAGCATCGGGGGGACAACTGTCATTGCCAATTCTACTGCAGAACATTGAGAAACAGGGAAGGGCATCAGGATTTCTTGATTTTCCTACAGAATGATTTGATGAGTGAAGCTCCCTCAAACCCCAAAGATTCCTCCTGAGTGAAAGTGTAAAACCTCACCAAAGCTCAGATTCAAGGAAATTGGACTTTTTCTCTGCTCCCTATGAAGCCATACTCCAGGGCTCCTACTGCACAAGAGGCACTCTACCTGTGATGATATGAGGGAAACCTCAGCCTCACTCAGATAATCAATAGATTCCTGTCCTGCTGAAGGTTATGGAGGCTTTCATGAGAAAAAAATGCCGAGTTCAGACACTGGATTAAAACTACAGACCACATATGAGCACAAATTAGTGCTGTTAAGCAGAAGTTGAAAACCAGACCATGGACACAGGTGGAGGACTGGACTGCTGTGCTTAGCACCAAGCTGCTTCAGAGAAAACAGAGAATCTGCCTACCAAGGATACCTAGTATCAGATAACTAAGGAAACATTGTACAGACTCCAAAGCTTTAAGCCTGAGAAGTTTGGAGGATGCTGTTTACAATTGCAACTGTTGTTAAAACTTGACAGTGACTTGTTAAAGAAGCCTCTCCAAGAGAGATGGTGGTGGCTCGGTGTTTGCCATCATGCTTTCCCATCTCCTCCTTCCCTGTCTTGACGTCACAAGCTGCACCTTGAAAGTAGGCCTGGTGACAGCCAAGGGTTTCCCCTGTTTGATGACTATGAACAAACTCCATCCAAGAGCCACATCCAGACTAAGTCCCCAGGGCCTGAGAGCACAGTGGTCTGTCTCACCCAACACAGGTGCAGCAACCCAAGCAGACAGAGGCCACCTGGGAGAGCAGTGGAGTGTTCTCCTTCACAATGGAGCACTCACTGTCTACAACAAGAGCAGAGCAGACAGGCTGTTTCTCCAGTGAGGACCAGGTGCTCCTAGAATGGGACCAGTCAGAAGCTTCCAGAAGAAGTGCAGAAGTCAAATACGTACCTTGAGAGTCTTGTGAGACGTCTTGATCTTCAAATTCTGGAATCTCACTGATGAGACTGGAGGGAGGGAAAGGTGGGTGAGACACATAAAGATAACAGAAAGCCCCTTTCCAATCTGTTCCTAAGAGGAGGCTTTCCAGAAGTGGCTGGGCTGAGCAATGGCCCACCCACACCTTTTTCCCTATCTGGAGGAGACTGGATACTAATTTCCTAGTAGTCCATGCTACACTGTCTGCTCTGCCTCCGAGTTACCTGGAAGTGTATGACACATCTTGCTCCTGTAGCTCCACTTCGTGATATTGATTTTCTGCAAACAAATTCAGAGAGATTGACCAGGTTAAACAGGTTTTGGGTCAGATATGGGTATCCAATGGGCACTACTACCAAGGGGACAGAGTGTTCTGGTGTGAGAACAGGAGACTGTGACAGAAATCCTCCAGGAGGACTAAGTCGACATCAGGAGATGGGCTTGGTGAGCCATCCTGGGCTAGGGGTCAAATCTCCCTGTTCACAGTTGGATCACCATCTCAATACCCTCTGTCAGGAACACTTAGAAACAGCCTGCAATGGTCCTCAGGGGTTCTAAGCTCACAGCCCAAGAACTTTCTAGGAGGCAAACTGCAGTCGTCTGGCTGCTCTCATTGAAGGACCAGGTTGCTGACTGTGGAGGGGAGGTAGAACACTGGGAGAGAGCTATGCATGGAGTCTGCATACCCTGGAATTGAAACAGTCTGTTGCCACACAGAATCTTGGCTATTCTAAGACTTGCTCATGAATAATCTCCCTCTTGTCTATGGGAACAATACAAGGCATTCAAGAGCATGTATTTCTGGAGGAACTCTTCCCTAGTCTATTCATCTTCAAATGGAAACGCCACTGAGAACATGAAGGACAGAGATGCCTATATGGATGCTGTGGCCTGGACAAGCATGGATGTCAAAGGGCAGAGCTGAGGTTTGGGATGGAATAAAAAGTAAGCAAGTGGCGACAGTCATCCTCCAAGGTTCCATCCAGGAGGGAGCAAACGCCACCTGGGCACATGCTGCTGAGCTTGCTGTGAAATGGTCACAACTCTGTTCCAGAACAAATGAACAATCATGAAGTCTAACTCCTGCTTCCAGCTCAATTCAGGATTGTGAGTCTACAACCACAAGTCTGTAGGTCTGACACGTAGCAATGACTTCACTCATCCTCAGTGGGGATAGGAGTACAAGGACGGAGCAGTCACCAGGGTTAGAGATGAAGGTTTACCTACTCTCAAAAGGGATCCTTCTGCACATCAACTGCCAGCCAAACTGCTCTGGCTTTATGAGCACAAGCAGCTCCTGAATGCTTGCAGTCAGACATCCCAGGCCCAAGTGGAGCAGAAATGTTCATCCAGGGAACTCTGTTCTGTGAAACAGCAACCATTTTTGACAGAAATGGAGATGGGCATGCCTCACTGGGACCCTGAGTGCAAAAAGCCTGAGGTGAGAGACCAGGGACTTTCAGGCCATGGGGCACTCCTGAGCTGGAGTTCTATCTGAAACCTCAATGAGGTGCTGACGCTGCTCAGGGACGAAGCACACCAACGTCTTCCTAGTGGGAGATGTTGTGCAGGGTCTTTAGAAGTTCTTGTTCGCAGCCTCGAACTTTTCTACTGATATTTGAAATTCTCTCCACACAATTTGTTACAGAAGTAAAATTTTAAGTGAGAACATCCATACCAGCCACATCACTGGCATGTCTGCTGAAAACAAGTGGACTGAGCCTACAGACAAGGGGCAGGCAAAGGAGTGGTCTATGACTGCAATGCACACAAGGTGTGGTGATCTGAACTTGGAGAGTGACCTTGTTGAGCCTCAGGATCTGCACTCCAAGGTGGGGACAGAATCTCCACCAGGAGAGGTCCAGTGAGGGTAGCATGGATCATGACGAGACAGGGCTTAGCACATCACAGATGCCAGTGAGAGTGGCCTTCATAGCTGGGTGTGAATCACTGTGCCCTGGGATGACTCTGCACATCTCTGTACCTCTGTACAGAGGAAAAGCACACGGTCTCACCAAGAAACGGTGCCTGCTGATCTATAGCATCGGGGGGACAACTGTCATTGCCAATTCTACTGCAGAACATTGAGAAACAGGGAAGGGCATCAGGATTTCTTGATTTTCCTACAGAATGATTTGATGAGTGAAGCTGCCTCAAACCCCAAAGATTCCTCCTGAGTGAAAGTGTAAAACCTCATTGAAGCCCAGATTCAAGAAATTTGGACTTTTCTCTGCCCCCCTGTGAGACATACACCAGGGCTCATACTGCACAAGAGACACTCTGCTTGTGATGACATGAGGGAAGCCTCAGCCACACTCAGATAAACAATAGGTTCCTGTCCTGGTTCAAGGTTATGGAGGCTTTCATGAGAAAAAAAATGCCGAGTTCAGACACTAGATTAAAACTACAGACCACATATGAGCACAAATCAGTGCTGTTAAGCAGAAGATGAAAACCACACCATGGACACAGGTGGAGGACTGGACTGCTGTGCTTAGCACCAAGCTGCTTCAGAGAAAACAGAGAATCTGCCTACCAAGGATACCTAGTATCAGATAACTAAGGAAACATTGTACAGACTCCAAAGCTTTAAGCCTGAGAAGTTTGGAGGATGCTGTTTACAATTGCAACTGTTGTTAAAACTTCACAGTGACTTGTTAAAGAAGCCTCTCCAAGAGAGATGGTGGTGGCTCGGTGTTTGCCGTCATGCTTTCCCATCCCCTCCTTCCCTGTCTTGACGTCACAAGCTGCACCTTGAAAGTAGGCCTGGTGACAGCCAAGGGTTTCCCCCGTTTGATGACTATGAACAAACTCCATCCAAGAGCCACATCCAGACTAAGTCCCCAGGGCCTGAGCGCACAGTGGTCTGTCTCACCCAACACAGGTGCAGCAACCCAAGCAGACAGAGGCCACCTGGGAGAGCAGTGGAGTGTTCCCCTTCACAATGGAGCACTCACTGTCTACAACAAGAGCAGAGCAGACAGGCTGTTTCTCCAGTGAGGACCAGGTGCTCCTAGAATGGGACCAGTCAGAAGCTTCCAGAAGAAGTGCAGGAGTCAAATACGTACCTTGAGAGTCTTGTGAGACGTCTTGATCTTCAAATTCTGGAATCTCACTGATGAGACTGGAGGGAGGGAAAGGTGGGTGAGACACATAAAGATAACAGAAAGCCCCTTTCCAATCTGTTCCTAAGAGGAGGCTTTCCAGAAGTGGCTGGGCTGAGCAATGGCCCACCCACACCTTTGTCCCTATCTGGGGGAGACTGGCTACTAATTCCCTAGTAGTCCATGCTACACTCTCTGCTCTGCCTCTGAGTTACCTGGAAGTGTATGACACATCTTTCTCTTGAAGCTCCACTTCGTGATATTGATTTTCTGCAAACAAATTCAGAGAGATTGACCAGGTTAAACAGGTTTTGGGTCAGATATGGGTATCCAATGGGCACTACTACCAAGGGGACAGAGTGTTCTGGTGTGAGAACAGGAGACTGTGACAGAAATCCTCCAGGAGGACTAAGTCGACATCAGGAGATGGGCTTGGTGAGCCATCCTGGGCTAGGGGTCAAATCTCCCTGTTCACAGTTGGATCACCATCTCAATACCCTCTGTCCAGAACTCTTAGAAACAGCCTGCAATGGTCCTCAGGGGTTCTAAGCTCACAGCCCAAGATCTTTCTAGGAGGCAAATTGCAGTCGTCTGGCTGCTCTCATTGAAGGACCAGGTTGCTGACTGTGGAGGGGAGGTAGAACACTGGGAGAGAGCTATGCATGGAGTCTGCATACCCTGGAATTGACACCTGTTTGATGCCACACAGAATCTTGGCTATTCTAAGAGTTGCTCTTGAATAATCTCCCTCTTGTCTATGGGAACAATACAAGACATTCAAGAGCATGTATTTCTGGAGGAACTCTTCCCTAGTCTATTCATCTTCAAATGGAAACGCCACTGAGAACAGGAAGGACAGAGATGCCTATATGGATGCTGTGGCCTGGACAAGCATGGATATCAAAGGGCAGAGCTGAGGTTTGGGATGGAATAAAAAGTAAGCAAGTGGCGACAGTCATCCTCCAAGGTTCCATCCAGGAGGGAGCAAACGCCACCTGGGCACATGCTGCTGAGCTTGCTGTGAAATGGTCACAACTCTGTTCCAGAACAAATGAACAATCATGAAGTCTAACTCCTGCTTCCAGCTCAATTCAGGATTGTGAGTCTACAATCACAAGTCTGTAGGTCTGACACGTAGCAATGACTTCACTCATCCTCAGTGGGGATAGGAGTACAAGGACGGAGCAGTCACCAGGGGCAGAGATGAAGGTTTACCTACTCTCAAAAGGGATCCTTCTGCACATCAACTGCCAACCAAACTGCTCTGGCTTCATGAGCATAAGCAGCTCCTGAATGCAGGCAGTCAGACATCCCAGGCCCAACTGGAGCAGAAATGTTCATCCAGGGAACTCTGTTCTGTGAAACAGCAACCATTTTTGACAGAAATGGAGATGGGCATGCCTCACTGGGATGCTGAGTGCAAAAAGCCTTAGGTGAGAGACCAGGGACTTTCAGGCCATGGGGCACTCCTGAGCTGGAGTTCTATCTGAAACCTCAATGAGGTGCTGACGCTGCTCAGGGATGAAGCACACTGTCTTCCTAGCGGGAGATGTTGTGCACGGCCTTTAGAAGTTCTTGTTCGCAGCCTCGAACTTTTCTACTGATATTTGAAATTCTCTCAACACAATTTGTTACAGAAGTAAAATTTTAAGTGTGAACATCCATACCAGCCACATCACTGGCATGTCTGCTGAAAACAAGTGGGCTGAGCCTACAGACAAGGGGCAGGCAAAGGAGTGGTCTATGACTGCAATGCACACAAGGTGGGGTGATCTGAACTTGGAGAGTGACCTTGTTGAGCCTCAGGATCTGCACTCCAAGGTGGGGACAGAATCTCCACCAGGAGAGGTCCAGTGAGGGTAGCATGGATCATGACGAGACAGGGCTTAGCACAGCACAGATGCCAGTGAGAGTGGCCTTCATAGCTTGGTGTGAATCGGTGTGACCTGGGATGACTCTGCACATCTCTGTACCTCTGTACAGAGGAAAAGCGCACGGTCTCACCAAGAAACGGTGCCTGCTGATCTATAGCATCGGGGGGACAACTGTCATTGCCAATTCTACTGCAGAACATTGAGAAACAGGGAAGGGCATCAGGATTTCTTGATTTTCCTACAGAATGATTTGATGAGTGAAGCTGCCTCAAACCCCAAAGATTCTTCCTGAGTGAAAGTGTAAAACCTCATTGAAGCCCAGATTCAAGGAAAATGGACTTCTCTGCTCCCTATGAAGTCATACTCCAGGGTTCATACTCAACAAGAGGCACTCTGCTTGTGATGACATGAGGGAAACCTCAGCCTCATTCAGATAATCAATAGATTCCTGTCCTGGTGCAAGGTTATGGAGGCTTTCATGAGAAAAAAATGCCGAGTTCAGACACTGGATTAAAACTACAGACCACATATGAGCACAAATCAGTGCTGTTAAGCAGAAGATGAAAACCACACCATGGACACAGGTGGAGGACTGGACTGCTGTGCTTAGCACCAAGCTGCTTCAGAGAAAACAGAGAATCTGCCTACCAAGGATACCTAGTATCAGATAACTAAGGAAACATTGTACAGACTCGAAAGCTTTAAGCCTGAGAAGTTTGGAGGATGCTGTTTAATATTGCAACTGTTGTTAAAACATCACAGTGACTTGTTAAAGAAGCCTCTCCAAGAGAGATGGTGGAGGCTCAGTGTTTGCCATCATGCTTTCCCATCCCCTCCTTCCCTGTCTTGATGTCAAAAGCTGCACCTTGAAGTGGGTCTGGTGACAGCCAAGGGTTTCCCCTGTTTGATGACTATGAACAAACTCCATCCAAGAGCCACATCCAGACTAAGTCCCCAGGGCCTGAGCGCACAGTGGTCTGTCTCACCCAACACAGGTGCAGCAACCCAAGCAGACAGAGGCCACCTGAGAGAGCAGTGGAGTGTTCCCGTTCACAATGGAGCACTCACTGTCTACAACAAGAGCAGAGCAGACAGGCTGTTTCTCCAGTGAGGACCAGGTGCTCCTAGAATGGGACCAGTCAGAAGCTTCCAGAAGAAGTGCAGGAGTCAAGTACGTACCGTGAGAGTCTTGTGAGACGTCTTGATCTTCAAATTCTGGAATCTCCATGGTGAGACTGGAGGGAGGGAAAGGTGGGTGAGACACATAAAGGGTACAGAAAGCCCCTTTCCAATCTGTTCCTAAGAGGAGGCTTCCAGAAGTGGCTGGGCTGAGCAATGGCCCACCCACACCTTTGTCCCTATCTGGGGAAGACTGGCTTCTAACTGTTCAGAGAGGATGCAATGTCTTCCACTTGAGGAAGCTCCTTGCTGAACTACCTGGAGTAGACGAACTGAACGTTAACACAGGGCAGATTCCATGTGAGAAAAAATGAAGTGCTCATATGAAGCAAATGGCCAAGAGAAAGCAAGGTAAAATGAAACCCCACTGCCTGCACTGAGAATAGTATGTGTGTGTAGATATATAATATTTACACACGAATCAACTGCAGCCAAAGATTAAATATCATTAAATTTATGTGTGGTTCTAGATTTCTTTACGCTTATTTGTACTGCTTGAAGTCATTATAAAGTAAACAGGCAAACAGAACTCTCATCTCCTGGAGTAAGAGTGTTAGGTTTGAGGTGATAGGTGAGCAGCAGAGCTATTGAAAGGGCATGGGGACAGAAGCAGAGAGAAACAGAGGGCTGCCTCTGTGATGACGTCATTAGGGACTCAGCCTGGAGAAATGACTCTCAGTTGGTCCACTAGTACCCATGAGTATTTGGAAAATGGAAACTGGCTTCAACAGATTTATGTAAATTACATGCAGAGTCAGTGAATTCCCCTTTGGGGATACTGGAGACTATCATGGCTTTAGCCGTCAGTCTTATTCTCAGTGCTGAGGCACTAGTTTCTCTCGGGTGGTTTCACGTGATTAATGGGGGCAGAGGAGCTCATGAGAAGAGGAGACCTGTGAGCAGCACCCTGCCCTTTACTGCACACGAGAGAGGCAATGATGGCAAGGAATCCCTGGAGAGGCTCCTTCATGGAGTCAGCCTGCTGCAGGTCACTACGTGGAAAAGGCAGGGAGAAGTGGAAACCCAGACTAGTCCCCTAGCGATGGCAGACAGCAGTGCTGACGGGGTACCGCAGGGTTGGCTCAATGGATGGGAGATGCACAGTGGCTCTGCTCTTCTTCTCTGGACCTGGAGTCTGCCCGTGTCAGCACTCAGCTCACTGCCCAGGGTTCCTAAGACTCACCTGGAGTGTGACAGGGCTAGTGCTTCCACTTGCACTTCATCTTTGTCATTTTCCTTTGCTGCAAATGAATGAAATAGGCACAGTCATCTAGGATGATCCCCTCAGAGCCTGCACAATGCGCTGTACAGCGCTAGCATAGCACACCAGTGTCCTCAGGGTCACTGCCGACTCCTCAGCTAGGAATTATCTAGAGGGTTGAGGTCATTTCTGAGGGAACTGGCTTGTTCATTGTTCTGGACACATGAGGTAAACCTCCATAGTCCTCCAGTCATCACACCAATAATCGCTCACCTGATTCCCTACAGAAATGAAACATACATTTTCCCAAGTGCGGGTGCTGCAGCATAGCAGGTAAAGCTGCTGCCTTGAACCCCAGGATCCCATGTCAATGCCGGTTCAAGTCCTGGTTGTTCTACTTCTGATCCAGATGCCTCTAATGCACCTGGGAATGCAGTAGAAGATGGTCCAGTACTTGGGTCCTGCACCCACATAGCAGACCTGGAGGAAACTCCTAGTTCCTCCCTGGGCCTGGGCCTGGTCCAGTCAATGCCATTGTGGCCATGTAGGGAGCAGGCCAGAGTATGCAAGAGTTGCCTCTCTGTCTCTCTCTCTCTCCCTGTTTCTCTCTCTAATTCTGCCTTTCATAAGATAAAATCAAATCTAAAATAATATTCTCTGGAGACGCTTGGTTCCTAGTGTGATTCCTTTCCATGAGAGGAAGTGCAGTGCCATGGTTCTCAAACAAGCTAGCTTGGTAGTTTGTGGTTTACCATATTTTGTACATTGAGGATAAAAGGTGGAACAGGTGAATTTTCAGTTCTGGGGATCAGAGTGAATGTGTGCAGCACAAGAAAAAACTTGGCTGCTCATGGAATCTCTAAGCACAGGTCTCAGACTTGCAGCCTGGGGACACACTACTGAAGGAATGGCAGAACCTTCTGTACGTGGGGTAGGTGAAATGAAGCCAACTTTGAAGGGACAGACAACGTGGTTGGGTTCAAAGAAACAGGGGGAGTATCTTGACTGCAATGGGACTAGCATGCTGCTGGCTCTGACAGGAAACAATGTCACATGGCAGGGACGGGGAATGACTCCTGTGATCAACACCTCAGGGGGCAGAGGGGCCTGCTTCATTATGAACGCATGGCAGAGACAAGCATGAGATGTGCTGCTTCGGTTGGTGTGAATCTGTCACATTCTTCTGGCAATGACTGAGCACTGGAACCTGAGTGACAAAGTCACACGAGGAAAGGGAAGACAGCAAGGCTGGATGGGCCAACCACACCTGTGCAACAGACTGGTTGAGAAAGAACAGATGATGAGAATGTCTCAGACCATCCCCTGTGCAGGAGCCTCTCAGTCAGGTGGGAGTGATGAGTGCAAGGACATGGTGTGCTCCTTGGCAAGCAGAGGGGGTTGTATCACCTCACAGTGGGGACTCACCTTCTGCATCTGGAACAGAGAGCACATCCTGGTGCTCCAGGGAGCACCAGCTGCTGCACGTGGAATGGTCAAGCTCAGAAACGACTGGAGAAATCGAGGGAGTGAGGTAGCACTCGTCCAGCCGGTCGTCTGAGTCTTCCTGCTCTTGCTGCTCTGGGAGCTCCCTGCTGAGATGGGAGGGCAGAGACACTGAAGACACACATCACAGGTGCAGAAGTGACGTTGTGATCAGACTACAGGTTAAAACATGTGAGAGCAAGATGGCATGAAGTACTCAACACGCTGCTCCAATGTCCTTTTTCCTGAGCAGAGACACTGACTGTGTAGCCTAGAGCAATCTTGGTGCCTTGTAGATTACATCACAAATAGAGGTTTTATAACTGTTGCTCAATTACATTGCATTTTTCATGTAGCAATCAGTTAAATGCATTTGGAGGCTTTCTATTGGCCTAGATACCAGCACCTTTAAGTCTTTTTCATCTTAAGATTATTAATGGTAGAAAAATATCTTTGGTCTACCTACCTTTCTTGCTGTGAGTTCTTTGCATACACGCTAATGCCAAACAGCCCAATCCTAGTGGTGTTTCATAAGCCATAAGAACTGAGCAGATATGTTCCCAGCACATCTCTAGGTGTACTGATGTTCAAAATGTCAACTGATGTTATTGACTACACGTGAGATGTAAAAAAAAATGTGAAAATAGACAAGTAGAACAGTGACAACATCGAAGACTCTTTTACATGATGTGCTTTTCTGGCTGGGGGAACTATGTCATTTCATCACTTTCTTAAATCTCTGGTTAGGAGTTGTATAGAGGTCACCAGGGAATGAACAGCCCAAGGTTTTTCCACATTACCTGGGAGCAAGTTGATCTCCTTTCCCTTCTTCAGTATCACTATCATTTTCTGCAAATATAAAGAAGAAGCCAGTGACATAACCTCTAGCTCACTGCACACATTCCCAGTCCTCCGTCTAAGCTTTGCACAGGGGCATTAGCATACTCAGGGTAGTAAGGGCTGTGAGAGAAATTCTCTGAGCCTCAGCCTGACACCTCTGAGATTCACTGCATTGGCTTGCCTGTTCCATAGGGCTAATGAAACTGATAAGACAGAACCCCATCCCAATGTCCTCTGTCCTGAGTCTGAGCCATCAGGGCTCTCTCCCCAGGCCCTTTAGGATTTAGTTATCTAAAATCTATGAGTGTTGCTATATACTGATCATCCTATCAGGCTGATCATGGTGAATAAGGGTAGAGGAGTTTCTATAGAAGGCTGAATGAACTCCACAACCCCTCACATAAATAAATCTATGCAGTTAGAGAGAAACAGTGAACATTGATGTTGTAGGGACGTTCCTGGATTCAGCTATGTTTTTTTTTTTTTGGAACCATACAGGAAGTACAGTATAAGAGACTTTATGTCCTGGTTTTGAGATGTTTGCATAGGTAAGATAAGCTATCTTAAAGGAGATAGAGGCTAGGGATGGAGGTAGCAATACTAGGATCACAACTTGGCCCACACATGGGAAGTGTTTCCAAAAGCCTGCATGGGGCTAGAACTCCAGGGATGCAGTAGTAGAACAGAATGATATCACTGCAGGTGACAGCAGGCATTATTTCTAAGTTAGAGTGTCTGACAGGCACTTCCTACACAGGGCCTCTGTATGTTCCCATAGGCTAGGGTGCAGTGAGACCAACAGCATCTGAGGGAGGGAAACTCCTTGACTCTCCTGATGTCTATGTTCAGTGCCACAACCTGGACCCTGATTGAAACCAACTTGTGTCTGCAGGGCCTGTGCTCAAAAGCAACCCTCAACCTGAGAGCCCTTGTGTCCAGAGAATGGAGATTCTACCTGGGAGAACGGTGACAGGTTCTTCTTTCTTGTGGGAACAAGCGTGGTCCCCGTCTACACCTAGCACACCGTGGGTGTTCTCAGCATCACCAGTCAATTGCTCAGTGCCCTCAGGCAGGCAGGAGTCACTCGGCAGGTGGTCAACAGCACCAGTGATTGATGTTTCCTGCTGTGAACTTTGTGGGGTTTCCATTCCATCCACTTCCAAGAGCTCCCTGAGAAGCCAGGTGGGACAAGGATGACAGAGATTAAACCAAGAAGGAAGAGACACCAGGGAGTTGGCTGGTTTGGATGGGATGCATAAGGGATCGGTCATAGAGAGCATAGAGGCTGTTCCCTCCACTCTGGACACCGTGTGGCTGCCTAGCGGGACAGGGCCTGGGAAGAGATCAGCCTCTGCTCATCACACTCAATACACAGCAGCTACTGAGGAAGCAGCCTCCACTGTCGCTGCATGGTGCAGTCACAGCACAAGCACACACTGACAGCCGCCGGGCTGACACCCTGTGCTCAGGTTGGGTTGTGGCAGTGTCCTGCAGCCATGTGATCAAGGTTCTAGGGGCTTGGCAGATTCCAGAGATGTGCTACCTTCTGGGGCTTCTCTTAACCGAGTCACAGGACAGCAAACATGGTTTTTAGAGGTGCTTTTCTGCAGTTGAACTTGGCTGGATTCTTCCTAACTGCTCCTTTGCACATTGCCTCTTGGCTAGTTTTCTCTGATGAGAACTTCAGCTAACCCTATAGAAAGCAGGTGCGCATCTTCCTCTGCTTTTCCAGGAAGCAGGGAACAGGGGTTCCCTTTGTGTGCAGGCAACACCTAGGGCTGTGAGTTCATGAAGGATCCTATCAGCAACTAGGACCAGGACAACAGACAACTACTTTAACAGGGGGGTTTCCTAGTTGGCCAGGAAGGACTCAACACAACCTGCAGTTGTGTTTATGCGTGCATCTCAACCCCATGACTGTCTCGGCCCCTTTTCTGTTCTTTAGGAGACCCTGTGCCTCCTTCACCCAATTGTTGCCATCTCTTCATCATTCACTATTACCTGTCAGCAACAGGTCCTTGTGCTGGTGTTTCCTCCTCTTCAATATTTTCTGTCAACAAATTCAGAAATGTCCAATCAGAGATTATCACCCCCCCCCCCACGAAAATCAAGGTGGCCTCTGAGTGCATATGAATTCTACATATGGGCCCATAGTGGACAAAAACTTCAAATGTTCTGTGTTTAAAGAAACACCTTGCCATTCCCTTGTGGTCCATCAGGCTTTGTGTCTCTGCACTTGGAGATCAGAATCATGGCAGATTCTGCCTGAAACTAGGCCAACATCCTTTCCCCCCATATCACTGGAAGCTTCTCAAGCTTCCCTGGGACTTCTGCCTGTCATCCCTCATGCTGCCACTAGTGGGAGCCCAAGGCATGGGTTCTATGTTCCCATGGGTCTCACAGAGAACCTCCATCTGTCATGAAGAAGCAAAGAACCCGACTTCCATCCTCCCTCACAGGCCCTCCAAGTTTTCTCTGGCTGTATCATTAGAGGAAATTCTCTCTGTGTTACGAGTTCCTTTATCAACAGCTTTCTTCACAGAAGTTCTACTAACTCTAGAGCCTGGTCTGACACTCCCAGGGAGAGGAGGGCTTTTGCCCTATTGGGAAACATACAAGCAACAGCTTCACCTTTGATGGTTACATCTGCACTGCCCCAGATATTTTGGTCCATTTAGTGAATGTGGAGAGAGAAATCCTGGATGGAGAAAGCAATCACCTGTCTACAGCTTGAAAACCACACTGAGCACAGAGCTGGAGGCTTCCATTCTTACTTAGCTCAGTGACTGTGTTCAGCCGAACAGTGGCCTCACTTCACAAGGTCTCTCTGGTCTTGATGTGAGGATGGACACTGCCTCTTGCCCCAAAGGCCAACCACAATCAGGAAGGGAGGAGACCTTTGGGAGACTGCAAACTTGAAAGGCTTATCTGCCCCTATCTGTTTTTCCCAAGCAGTGCTGACCTTGTCATGGCACACATGCTCAGTACCAAGAAGAGCCGAGGCAAATGCCCATGGCAGAGAGATGAATGCATCTGAACCCTTGAGGCTTTCTCCAGGGACAGCCTGGGCCCAGCTTACCTGCTCCAAGCAGGTCCTCAAGGCACGCTGACAGCCGGACAGCCTCAGTGAGGAGTCGTTGGAAGCCCTGCCCCTTACAGGTCTCAGGGTCATGCACGGTGAGCACGTCCTTCAGGTACTGCTGTAGGATGTGGGCTAGATTTCTCCCCCTTTGGACCTTGGGACGTAACTGGGAAAGTTCTTGGTCCTGATCTTCAAGGATGCCACGGCAATGCCTAAGGTGCAAGAGTGGAGAAGGTTCTAGATGGGAAGGGATGAGTGTTAAGTTCTCTGTGTTTCCATGGATTTTCATAACAATGCCTTATAGAGCCCTCCACCAGCATCACCCCTCAGGTTTGGAGAAATACCTGTGCCAAGAAAAACAAAGGGCAACACAAGGCCTTGCTCCCATGTTTAGAGAAAGATCTTGTCACAATTCCTGAGATTCCATTCGGGTCATGTTCTATCAACAGTGCAAGGATTCTTCCTTCCTCACCTTCATAAAGGTGCTAATTCAGTTCCTCCTTCCAGCCACAGGCATTTCCATGTAGGAAGACACACAGTGTACAGTGCAGTAACTGGGAATCATGGTGCATGCAGGGGTTACATGGCAAGAAACAAGAATGAAGGTCTGGCAGGGCCAAGCTAAGCATCAGTCTTCTATATCAGGAGGTGATGGTGACCAAGAGTAAATGAGGATTGATTGCAAGATGACCAAACAAAAGAGCCCAGCATCCTCTCCTCCCCTGAGAAGACCCAGTGCAGATTCATCTCGAGGTGAGCGCCCACAGAAAAGCACCTCCACACTAAGGGAACCATGAGAACACGGGAGGAAGAAAGAACGGGCATAGCACCACCTACAGAGGACCAAAGCTAACCAGTGACTGGATTCCCAGAAACACAGCCACGGGGATTTCCTGTTGCAGAAGAGAGAGTAAACAGGAGGCCCCATGGGAGCCCATCCCCCTGGACACCTTACTTACAGACTCTCCGCACTTGCAGCTCTGAATTCAGATTCCTCTGCTCCCTCCTTGTTTCATAACATCTGAGACACGGGGCTTTGCTGTAACTCTCTGCCCTTGTTTGGCACAGGCTGGCTCAGTGCTTGATTTGGGCTGCCCACTAGTGAAACACAGCCCCACCTGCCTGCCCTACACAGAGAGCCTTACCTGAGCAGCTCAGCAGACCTGGGCTGCTTTGGCAGGGGCTCTCCACATGTAGCCTCTTGGTCAACATGGACTCCATGATGCCTTTTTTTATTATTATCTATTCGTACCATTTTATTTGGGAAATAAACAGTAATTGAGGAGGGAAAAATGTATTTTCATTTTCATTTCTCCTGAAGGGAGAATGTTTTCAAAGTACCTATTACTTTTAATTTCATTGTAAATTTAATTTTTACCATTTATTTTTAAAAATTCATTCATTCACTTATTTTAAGGAATATACATTTCATAATACAACTTTAGGAATAGAGTTACTCTTCTCCCCATACACAGGGTACCACCCACACTCCCAGCCCAGCTCCTCTTACCCCTCTACTTCTCAATCTCATTCTCCATCAAGATGCATTTTCAATGAACTTTGTACACAGAAGACCAACTCTATATTAAGTAACAATTTCAACAATTCACGCACACACACCCACACAAGAATAAAAACTGTTGAGAAATGTTTCAATGTAGCTCTCTTTTAATACAACTCATTGAAGACAGAGGTCCTGCATGGGGAGTCAGTGCACACTGACACCTGCTGTTAACAATTAGCACTCCTCTGTGTGTTGTCAGGGACCACACAAGGCTCATGGCACGAGCTGACTAGGCTATGGAAGCATTTTGAAAACTCTGTCCGTATTTAGACAAGGCCATGAGCAAAGTGGAAGTTCTCTCCTCCCTTAGAGTACAGTGCATCCTCCTTTGATGGCCACTAATTGTCAGGGGACCCCAGTGATTCTACATGAAGAACATTGTGCCACAATGCCTTGGCTTTCCATGCCTGAGATGCATCAGTTCTCCCTTCTGAGCTGCCCCCCTGAGACACTCACACACCTCCCCACCTGCCTGCCCCCCACAGAGACCCGTACCTGAACAGCTCTGGGACCGTGGGCTTCTCTGCCAGCGGCTCCTCAATGTGGAACTTCTTGGTCAGGATGGACTCAATGATGTTTTTCAACTTGTCACAATCTGGGGAAAGAGACACGCAGAACTAGGGAGGTGCTTTTGTAGTCAGTGCCTGCTGAAGACCAAAAGCACTCCAGGGCCAGGCTCCAGATTGTGGGTTGCACATCTGTATTTCATCACCTAACTACATAGCATCTGAAATTTCCTGTTTTTAAAAGAATTATTTATTTATTTGAAATGCAGAGTTACAGAGAGACATAGGCAGAGAGAGAGAGAGACAGAGAGAGAGACTCCATCAGCTGGTTCACTCCCCAAATGGCTGCCAGGTTGGAGCTGTGTCAATCTGAAGCCAGGAGCCAAGAGCTGTTTCTAGGTCTCCCATGTGGATGCATGGGCCTAAGCACGTGGGTCATCTTCTACTGCTTTTTAGGCCATAGCAGAGAGCTGGATTGGCAGTGGACCAGCCAGAATCGAACTAGTACCCATACGGGATGCCAGCACCGCAGGCAGTGGCTTTACCTGCTAACCCACAGCGCTGGCCCTGCTATTTCCCAATTAAATGAGAAAAAAGGACTTCAAAGATACAGAAGGTGACTTGACAGGGTGATTCCACCGGTGATTACAGAATCAGAATTCCCAGCCCCTGAGCTCAGACTGAATCAGGAGCCACTGGACTCAGCAAGCCTTGTAGCCTCTCAGGTCAAACGTGAACCTGGGCACGAAGTCGTCACCTTCTGTGTGTTTGGGAGCTTGATAAGGGTGTAGGACTGTTTCCTGGCACTGGGAAAGATTTCAACTGTTTGTTATTTCAGACTTAAAGGGCCACCTTTCATGGAACTGTATAGAATACAATGTATAACACAATAAGACCTGAGGTAATATGGCCCAATAAAAAGTATAGTTCCTGCTAAATTAGAAACAGAACAATAAGGGCCTCATGGATTCTGTTGATCCTGAGCTAGGAACCATCCTTGGAGTTGTATAGGAAAGAAGGAGCGCATGTTGTTGTGACAATCTACAGAGGCAGGAATTCTGATAGCACCTACGAGTGGAAGAGAAATCGAAGTTACAGAGAAGGTGGGCAATGGGGGGCACCCAGGCGAGGGGCCCTGATGCCCCCACACCCTGTCTTGCTCCCCCTCCCAGGTCTCAGCACCGTCTTCCTCTTCTGGAAGAAGAACTTGTGCTGCAGGACAGGACTTTGCTCTCAGCGGGGAGGCCGTGTCCTGAGGGTGTTCCCATGGAGACCAGAGTTCCAGTGCACAGGAGACTCCCTGTCTCTCTGGAAGCACATCCTGCTCACTCTGAACACATGTCCACTTCTGGACCTAGGACAGCGCCTTGCCAATGGGAACTCAACGGAGGCTTGGATTGAGTGAAAGGCGTTAGCCCCAGAAATGAGGCCACAGTGATGGTATAAGGCTGCAGGAGCTGACACAGACAGGATGATCATACACACGCACTCAGTATGGTGGAGCCTGATCCTGAGGACAACAGGCAGCTCTATGCCTCATCAGGAATCCATGACAGATTCAGCCCTCCTGTCACCCTACACCTCACTGCGAACTTGGAAAACTTGGGAAACCCTGTGTGTCAGCTTGGGAGTGTGGTCAGGAGGAAAGTAAGTTCAGCCAAAAGAAGACAAAAATCACGTAGTGAGGCCATTCAGTTCCTCAGGAGAAGATACAGGACAATCATCACTGTGGTGAAATGACCCAAGAGAACTTACTGTGTTTTTTCAGCTCCCTGGCCAGGGCAAAGTTTGTAGCCTCAGCTATGAGAAACTTCTCCTGGAGCTCCCAGCAGTCCTGTTGGCTCTTTGCCAGCTGGGATCGCAATTGCTGGCATTCGAGGTCGTTCAGTTCTGCCAGGGCATCTGATGCAGGGCTGTGGGATCCTGCCATGCTGATGGTGTGTCACAGCAGGACAACAGGGACTGGGGAGAGGAAACCCAAACAGAGGAGAGGTTCAAACACATGACATCCAAGAGTTTCAGGTTGGCTGAGGGGTGACAATAACTGTCAAGCTTCACTTACTGATGTGAAACACCTGACCCACAGCCCGACAGCACTGGGAAGTTCTTCTCTGGACAAACAAGGATCAAACTGCCAAAGCCTGGATTGAAGGCACTGCCTGTAGCTCAGTCTCTGCGAGGACTGGCTGTTGTGTGGCAGCTAACGGTCTGCCGTTGCCATCGCAAAGTTAGAAGGTGGAGAGCGTCACGGAATCTTCGGAACTCCGCATTCCAGGGGCCTAAGCTAGGTTGAGGCACAAGACCCCCACTGTGGGGACAACCTACCCATCTGCCAGTCTCATAGTTATAGATCCTGCGCTGACACCCCAGACCGTGTCCCCAAATCACCTAAGCATGTATCGCTCTATAGTCATGCATGTGTGTGAAAATACCAAGGCAGAACATGTGTCCCAACAAGCCTTCCTTTCTCAGGGCTGGGAGGAAGTCACCCCACCTGCTGTTTAAAGAGATCTCTAGGCTTTTCTACCTGTTTGAAATGTTGAGTTTTAAGCTTCCATAATAAATGTGTCATTTCATTTTTCTGAATGAAATTTTGAGAGCTCTTTTAGTCCTCTGGAAAGAATTGTTATTTCAGGCGTAACTTCAAAATGTTTCCTCCCTATGTTGGCCTGTCTATTCATCTTCTTACCAATGACTTTGAACAGGAAATTTGAACATATTGGGACATTTATGAATTTATTCTTTTATTATGTATGGTTTGGGTATAGTACCTAAAAATGTAATCTAATTCAAGTTGAAAGACTTTGTACTACTTTTTCTTCTAAGAGGTTGAAATTGGCACAAGCGTTTGGCACAGCAGTTAAGATGCCACCTGGGATGCCCACACCTGGATCAGGTGCCTGGGCCCGAGTCCTTGCTTGGCTCTCCCCTCCACTTCCTGGTGGTGCACACAGCGTGAGGCAGCAGTGCCGGCTCCAATACTTGTGTCACTGCAGTCTATGTGGGAGATCCTGATGGACCCAGTCCTAGTTCAGCCTGGCCAGGCCCAGGTTAGCTCAGGCCACTTGGGGAGCAAACCAATGAATAGGAAGTCTTTGTGTCTTTCTCTGTGTTTTTGCCCTTCAAACACAAGAAAGAAATAAATTTAAAAATTAAACATTTCATGAAAATTGAATGTTTACTTTTTTTAAAATTCTATATATTTGAGATGTAGAGAGATAGAGAGATGTAGAGAGACATACACACAGAGATACATGACAAAAGGATATGTATTCCATCCACTATTTCACTCCCCAAATGTATACAACAGTCAGGCTTGGCCAGGCTGATGCTTTGTGTCCAGAACTCCAATTGGTTCAGTCACGTGGGTTAGAAAGACTTAATGCTTTCTTACATTTATATATAGTTTTTTCAACTATTTATGTATTAATAGCATATTTATTTTGAAGAAGATGCGTTACTTATTTGAAGTAGTTTTTAATTTAACTTTAACTTAATGTTGTATGTATCCCATAAATCCAACATTAAACGCTTAGTAACTCTTCCCACCATACCTGCCCTCCCACCTACCTCCCCTGCTTCCTCCTCCAACTCTCCTGTTTAGTCAGAGAAAGAGAAAAGAAAGAATGGAATAAGAAAACGAAGAGAACTCTCACTCAACAGTCTAGAAAAGGGCTGTTCAGTTTACTACAAATGACATTAGTTCCTTTTTCTTTGAGTTGAGCAGCACTCCATCATATAAATATATATATATATATATATACATATAATCATACATCTATCATGTTTAATCTATTGGTACATGTAATACACACACACACACACACACACACACACATATATATATATATACTCACACACACTAATATCTTTATACAGGTTTGTATAAGAATGATTCGAAAGGTTCAAGGGATTCCAAAGTGCCATGGATAACCCTTAGTCCTTCTGTTAAAGCACACTTTTCAAGCCATATATATAGCCAGCAAGATATCTTATCCAGTCATCTGTTGATGGACAATTAGGCAGTTTTCATCTTGGCTACTGTGATAGGGATTGCTGATATCTCTACTAAAAGCTGATTTTTTTTCTTTTCTTTTTTTTTTTTAACTATAGCCATAAGAAGGATGGATGGGTCAGTTGACAGTTCTAATTTAAATTTTTGAAAATAGTTCAATATTGTTTTCTATAATGGTCATACCAATCAACATTCTCACATATAATGTTGAAGTGTTTCCATTTCTGTACACCCTTGTCCACATTTATTCTCTCTTGTGTTTGTAGCAACAGCTAACCCCATGGATCTGAGGTGATATCCCTCTGTGGTTTTCCGTTATATTTCCCTGATGAGTACTGATGTCAGGTAGCTTTCATAAACCTGGTAGCAATGTGTAGCCCTTTCATGGAGAAATGTATACTCATGTGCTTTGCCAACATGGCTGGCAAATTTTAACAAGCTCAAGGGGTGAGGGTGTGTGTGTTTTTCTCTTTTTCCTTGCTAGAACTGAATAAACAGGTGTCTCTAGATTGCACGGAAAGCTTTTGTTCAGCACAAACCTGCTCTGATTCCATCCAGGGATCCCCCTGGCCAAGTGCACAGGTTCACTGTGGAGTCAGTTTCTCTCCTGACCTCAGCACTCATGGAAGGTGGCTCCTTAAGGAGCTGGACAGTGGAGTAGCCTTTTGAGTATCCCCTGAGGTTTCCGACACAATGTGTCCTTCATCTCACCCACACTTGGTTTCACCCTAACATTACCTTGTCATTCTCTGGGTCATGCTCATGTCCCAGAGAGCTGCTCCTCTTCCCTCATCTGCACCTTCAGTTCTGGGTTCTCAGGATGTGGACTCAGCTCCAGATCTGGGAGGAGACACAGAGGAGGGACTAGGTCAGCTTTCAGCCTCAGTTTCCAGGGCACGTGTGGTTCCCCAGGGACTCAGAAACCTGAGCAGAACACCTGAGAGATACAATACACACTTTACCCCACTGATGAGAAACCTAAGGTCCATAGAGACTAAGAGGTTGTCTCAGCACCACAGCACCTGATGGTAGGAGGGCCACCCCATGAGCTTTGACTTCCAGCTGCCCTATCCCAATCTTGGCACTTGTCTTCCAGAAATGCATTGCCAGGTTTTGTGGACTTTGGATAAAGCACTCCTATTTCTGCTGCTAAAAACAAAGTATGCAGGTCATTCCTTGGACACATCTTTTCTCACAATTCTATCGTCCCATTAGTTATTCTCTGTGTGTTTTCCATCACTGAGTGAGAACACACAAGGTGGACGAGTATTTAACACAGCCCTGCCTGTCCCGTGTGGGCCCTTACCTCCAGAATTCTCCCTCAGGCTTTCTCCTCTGCTGCAATGCTGGAGAGTGTCAGACCTCATGGAGGTCGTTTCTGCATGGAGACCCATGTTCTTCTTCTTTTTCTCCTGGAGCCAAGGAGAGTAGAGATTCCTTCTGGGCTTCTGTATATCTAGCTTTTCTGCTAGGCAATGCTGCTAGTTTCAAAGAGAAAAAAGTAAACTCCACCATGACCAATGGAAATCAGGTCAACACAGATTTTCCTGAGGTGCCTGAGATCGTGAGAACAGCCCCTCGTGGACAGTGGTCAGAGCCAAGCACGGGGCATTGGCAGCTGACTCAGGTAAGGTGTATGCGCAAAACAACCACGAGAAGGCTGCTGACACCAGGAAGAGGACACACATCAGAGGAGTGTGAGAAGAAAGGACGAGTACTGGCTCGAATGAAGATGGAAGTATTGCAGGCTGAGAGCCAGAGGCAAGGCCCCACGTCACAGAGGACTAGTCCTGGGCCTTGAAACCTATCCCAGGAAGTCCTGCTGGATTTCTCCATCTCACCTTGAAAACTTTTGGATCCGTGACTTCCTTGTAGCCTCCATTTTTGCCCTTGCTGAGTTAGAGTCACTGTCATTGTCACCCTATGTCCCCTGCACATGGGGACAGATAAGCAGTGTGTTTAATGTCAGAGTAGCACAGATGGAAGGGATCACACACAGCATCTACACGTAACAAACGCCTCCAACCCCTCATTCACATCCCCCTTCATGACCCAGAGAAACTCCACATTCCTGCTATGAGTCCTCCACCTGACAGGGGAAGTGTTTCCATTCCTTATGTGTTCTGGATTAGTAATTCTCTATTAGCTACACAGTGTGGAATTCCAAAATCAATGGCCTTATTATATACTCAACCATCTTGATGAGAATTGCTAAGTGCTATCCAATTCTATACAGATACAAAAAATGAAATACCTTGTGATAAGTTCACCAGGATGTGAAAGTCCTCTTCAATGAAAATTCAAACACATTGAATCTAATGAAAGCAAATGAAGCAGACACAAAATAATGGAATTTCTTCATAGGTTCTTGATTTAGAAGAATTAATACTATTAAAATATGAAAACTACCCAAAACAATTTAGAGATTCAGTATAGTCCCCATCAAAATACTGATGACATCCTCACAGAGTTAGGAAAAAAAATCTCAACATTCTTACAAAAACACAAAAATCTCTGAATACTCAAAATATTCTTAATGTAATGAAGCCAAAGCTGAACGCACCACAGTTCAAAATTAAAGATATGCCTCAAGGCTACTGAGACCAAAACAGTATGGTACCAGCATAGCAATAGACACATAGGACAATGGAACAAAAGAGAACCCCTAAAAATTCACGCACCTGCATCCCACTTAATTTTGACGAAGGTGTGAAAAACATTCCTGGAGATATGCACATCTATTTTAAAGGGACTGGGAAAATTGGATTTTAATTTACAAAAATCAACTCAAAATGGATCATGAGCTAAATGTAAGATCTGAAACTATGAAACTAACAGAGGAAAACAAGAGCAAATGCTCTAAGACATAGGCAGAGTCAACACAGTTTTTGGGCTAAGACCACAAGAACACGGACAATAAAAACCAATTGGAAAAATCTGATGTTATCAATCCAACAAGTTTCTGCACAGGTTGAAATATTTTACCAGGTGGGTGAGTGCACCTGATGCTGTGACATCCAAGGAACTTAGGAATTCTCCTCATTTGTTTTTCAGGGACATCATTTGGCCATTTGGAGAATGTGCTTCCCCCATGAGTCACTCTGGTACTAAGATCTGTCATTGCTATTCAGTCAGTTTGATCCCTGGGTGACACAGCAGGACCAAAGAACCCTGAAAGGATCAAGTAGTGATCGCAGTCAGACACAGAATGAGTTTCTGTGACCACCTCTAGACCATCAGGCTCCTATGCCGGAAAATGGTCTTCCTGAGACAGGAGCACTGTCTGCCTTGTGCAGTTCCTGTCCCCATGGCCTCTGCAAGTGACTTGGAGTAAGGAGTCACTGCCACCTTCAAGACGCATGATATAAAACCCACTGGAAAAAGAACACAGGATACTCACAACAAAATGATGAAATTTTTAAAAATGAAGTTCTAACCCATCCTTTATCCAAAATAACTGTGAATGCCAACGGACAACATTACCCAGTTACAAGATATAGACAGGATGACTGGATGAAAACCAAGAGCCAACCACAAGTTGCCTACAAGAAACACATCAGTAAAGGCAGAGACTGAAAGGGAAAATATAGGAAAAGATGTTTCATGCTAATGGATATCAGATGTGAGCAAGAGTACCTTCAGTTGGATCAGATAAAACAGGTTTTATCTGTTAAAAAATATGGTAAGTGCACATGCACCCATTGCTGCAGCACACTAATTGGTAAAACAAAATTATTCCATTAAAGGACACATGATTTCTAATGCTGTAATAATGAGGGACTTCAACACTCACCTTTCTTCAACAGGAAGAGATCACCTGGAGAAAAATTAACCAACATCAGAGAGAAACTACTACAGACCAAATGGCCATAACAGATGACTACAGAATATTTCACTCCACAGCTGCAGAACACACATTCTTTTCATCTACACATGGACCATGGATGCTATAATACTAGAAATCAACAACCCAAGAGCCCCCAAAGTTATGCAAATGCATAAAGGCTGGATAAGAAACCAAGAGGGGGGCCGGCGCCATGGCTCAACAGGCTAATCCTCTGCCTTACGGCACTGGCACACGGGGTTCTAGTCCCGGTTGGGGCGCCAGATTCTGTCCCGGTTGCCCCTCTTCCAGGCCAGCTCTCTGCTGTGGCCTGGGAGTGCAGTGGAGGATGGCCCAAGTGCTTGGGCCCTGCATCCCATGGGAGACCAGGAAAAGCACCTGGCACCTGGCTCCTGCCATCCGATGAGCGCGGTGCGCCGGTCGCAGTGCGCCGACCGCAGCGGCCATTGGAGGGTGAACCAACGGCAAAGGAAGACCTTTCTCTCTGTCTCTCTCTCACTCTCTCACTGTCCACTCTGCCTGTCAAAAAAAAAAAAAAAACAACCAAGAGGGAAATTTAAAAATTCCCTGAAACTGATTAAAATGGAAGCAAAACACACTGAATCTGGTGGGCAATTCTAAAAGTAGTACTCACAGGAAAGGTTATGGGATTAAGTTCCTACATGAAATAATTAGAAAGACTTCCAATAACCTAACAAAGTATCTCAAAAATCCTAGTAAAACAAGAGCAGAGGAAACAAAGAATAAAGATGCAAGCAGAAAGAAAGGAAAGAGTGACAGAGAAACGAGGGCCTCACACACAAAATCCAGAACACTGCAGGAACCCAACATGCAGTGGCATTCACCATGCAAGACTCGTGTGCTCGCATTGCTGTTGTCTGATTATCTCAGAGCAGAGCAGTCATCAAATACAAGAGAACACAGACCATCCTATTGATGTAGGCCTTTCCAGGCCTATTGAGTGCAACCTGATTTGATAAAATCTCCCAATAAAGAGTTACGTGCTGATAAAAGTCAACAGAAGGTAACACGGGCTGTCTAGTTTCTGCAAGAGGGTATAGAGAAGGTCATTCTCATCAGTGGCTGCGAATGTGAATGGGAAAATCTTCTTGCCAGGCAATGGGGCCAGAACAGCACCCTCAGGAATGTACCAGAACTTTGATCTTGCAATTCCCTTTACAGGATACAACCTGGAGAAGAACTTTCACAATCAATAAGGGACATACCAAATATATGTAGATGATGCCCCTTGACATCATTAATAATGTAAACATTATATTATAATGTAAACATTTGAATCATTTGAGGAACATTACCATATGTGAATAGAATGGTCCATCACACCATGAACCGTTATCCATGTGTCTAAGGCAATGAGAAGATTCTGAAAGAGCAGATGGTGATGGACTGGTAAGAACTAATGTGACTGAGCAGTTACTGTGTGCTAGACACAGACAGGCCTCGATGCTTTGCCCCCACATCTCATTAAAACGTTTGCCAAGCCATGTAGAAAGCACTCCTCCTTGTCCATTTCTTAGTGTTTTCTCTACCATGACTATTCTAAAACACCAGTGAAAGAACCTGAAGCAGACACAAAGCCTAGAAAGACATCCATGTCAACGGATTACAAGAATTAACATGGTGAAAATGTCTACTCTATGCAATGTAATTTACAAATTCAAAGCAATACCCACAAAAATATGAAGCACATTATTCATATAACTAGAAAAAGCACCTAAGCATTTATGTAGAAATAGCACAGAGACACAGGTCTTGTTTCACCCCTATTGAAGGAGGGATCCTTCCCACACATCCCTGCAATCTCATTCATGTGAGCATGGGGTTCAGGCAGGATTTCTCCACATCTGATTTCAAGTCGAAGGAGATAGGGCCTGGCTGTGGCTTTGTAGGGGAAGCCTCCTTCAGCCGGGCCAGGATCCCATGTGGGAGCCAGTTTATGTCCTGGCTGCTGCTCTTCCAATACAGCTCTCTGCTTATCGCTTAGGAGAGCAGTGGAAGATGGCCCCAGTGCTTGGGCCCTGCACCCGTGTGGGAGGCCCAGATAAACTCCTGGCTTCAGATCAGCGCAGAGCAAGGCATTGAGGCCATGTCGGTGGTGAACCAGCAGATGGAAGCCCTTTTTCTCTGTCTCTCCCTCTCTCTGTACTGCTAACCCATAAATCAATCAATCAATTAATCAATCACACACACACATAACAGGTGCAGAACAAAGTGAATGACTCAAACCCCTGGGGCGGAGCTGGCTTGAGCCCAGCAACCTCTCAGGGAAGAGATGAGTGAACTAGTGTGGCCCAGGGGAAAAGACACCACCCTTCTTCTTCTTCTTTCTTAATAATTATTTTATTTTATATGAAAGAGTTACAGAGAGAGGTGGAGCCTGAGAGAGAGAGAAGTCTTTGGTTCACTCCCCAAATGACCACAATGGCCAGAGCTGAGCTGATTTGAAGCCAGGAGCTTCTGCCAGGTCTCCCAGACTGGGGCAGGGGCCCAAGGACTAGGGCCATCTTTGGCTGCTTCCCCGGGAAACAGCAGAGAGCTGCATAGCCAGTGGAGCAGCCCCCTTGGAGGCCGGCACGGCAGGCTGGGGCTCTAACCCGCTGTGCCACCTTCACCCCGACCCTGCCCTTCTGTGCAAGGCCTGTCGCCCCCACGCTGCAGATCAGCTCCTGGGCTCCTCTCCTTAGTGTGCCTGCGCCAGCTCCAGAGCCCCTGAGCCCAAGACAGTGCGGGATGACCTGCAGCCACCTTCACCTCACGTCCTTAAATGCACTTTAACCCTCACAGACTTCTGCCCACAACAAAGTTACAAACTACAAGCCCCCACGCAGGAGGCAAGGCCCCCTCTCTCTAAGAAAAGACAGCAGGATTCGAGCTCCTGGGGGCTGGTAAGTTTCAAGTCAGTTAGTCTACACAGCACCAGAAACGCCGTGGTCTGGCCTGTGCTGTGTCCTGGTGGGCTAAGCCTCTGGTTGCAGGGCCGGCTTCCCCCATGGGCGCTGGGTCCTGTCCCAGCTGCCCCTGTTTGGTTCTGGCTCTCTCCTAATGGGCTGGGGAAGCCCTGCAAGATGGCCCGGGGGCTTGGGGCCTGCTCCTGCCTGGGAGATCCCTACTTGTAGTGGCCATCTGGAGAGAGAACCAGAGCATGGAAGCCCTTTCTCTCTGCCTCTCCCCTCTCTGTAATTCCCTCTCTCCAATGAATAAACACAACAGGAAGAATGAAAGCCTGGAGCTGAACACAGCAGGAGGCTGTGGTCTGGAGAGCGCCCCTGCCCCTGCCGCCCGGGCTCCGCAGCCCGCGGCCTCCTCCAGGGGGCCCGGCCCTTCCCGCCCTCCCGGGCGCTGTGGGCGCGGCGCCCGCATCCTCCTCCCGAGGAGCGGCGTCCTGAGCCTGGGGCCGGCGCCCGTCCTCCGGGAACCCTGGCCCTGGGCGCGGGTCCGCCCCGCGTGCGCGTGTCCCTTTCTCTCCTCTGACTCCGGTTCCGGGAGGCGGCCCTCAGTGCCCCGCAGCGCCGTCCCCGCTCCGGAGCCCTGGCGCGGGGTCCCCATGGTCCACAGCTCTGGTCTCTGAAGCGGGGTCCGCACCCGGGTTCCCCAGGCCCTTGGCGGCCTGCAGGCCGGGCTGGGGGTCGTGATGGCGCCTCGGGCGCAGGGGCCTGGGCTTCGCGCGGGGCTGAGGGCCGCGGGTGGGTGGGCGGGGCTTGCGGAGGGCGGGGCAGCGCCGGGCCGCGCGGCGGTGGGCGTGGCCTGGGGAGCCCACGGTCTGGTGCGCGGTGGTCCCGCGTGTCCGCGTCCCCGCCCTTCCCAGCTGCGTGGGCGCTGACGGAGGAGCGGGTCGTGGCGCTGTGGCCTGTGGGGTCTCCCCTCTGTGGATTTACTGATCGCTCTGCCACCTGGCGCTCCGGCTTCCCTTCTTCTCTCTGGGATCCCGACCCTTCCTCCCCTGCCCTTGGACCACTCTTCCCGGGGTCCCTCTGGCCGGATCCTGAGGGAGCAGCAGAGTCCAGAGGAGAAACCAGCATTGCCCTGGGGGAGCTCTTTGTGTCCCCTGGGCCCTGGCCCCTCGCTGAGCTGCTGTTGCTGTCAGGCTGTGGCGCCCTGGACTCCAGCGTGTGTGTGTGTGTGTGTAGGCATGCGCGTCCACGCACTTTCCTCACGGAAATGTATTGATTAGGAAGTCGTTAGTCCCTGACCCCAATCACCAGTGCCGTAAACCACAGCATGTGTCCCGTTATTTCCCTGTCCTGGTCGCTCCTCTTCCAGTCCAGCTCTCTGCTGTGGCCCGGGAGGGCAGTGGAGGATGGCCCAAGTGCTTGGGCCCTGCACCCCATGGGAGACCAGGAGAAGCACCTGGCTCCTGGCATCAGATCAGCGCGGTGCGCCGGCTACAGCGGCCATTGTGGAGTGAACCAACGGAAAAGGAAGACCTTTCCCTGTCTCTCTCACTCCCTCATTGTCCACTCTGCCTGTCAAAAAATTATAATAAATAAATAAAATTTAAAAAGTAATAAAAATTCTCTAACAAAAGAGCCTGCTACATGTTCTCAGGGCATTTCCTGGGGACCCGATGTGCAGGGTGCAGAGACGTCCCTGTGCGGTCTAGGGTGCATCCCCGCCCTTTGGGGGCCGCCTCTGCCCGCTCATCTCATCTGCTGCTGTTCGGAGAGCCCTTTCAGAAGTTGGAGGAGTGACCCCAAGTGCCCATGGGGAAACTCAGCTTCTCAGAGTTTCATGGAGGGTGCTAGGGCCGGGTGCTTTGAAAATGCAACATAGTGTGCTTTTCCTGTGGTTTTCTGTGGCCTCCAGGACTGGGTTAGACCTGGGCCTGGAGAGGGATGGGGGAGGGGAAACCCAGCTGACAGCAGGCATGGAGTCCCTGTGTCTCTGGGGCTGTCCTGGAGTGCAGAGGGGCAGGGAGGGGCATGCTCATCAGGAGAATCCTGGAGGCCTGGGAAGAGCCCTCAGCACACAGCTGCCTCAGAGAGAACCGCTGGGCTCTGCCCTCTCTGTTTCTTGCTAGGCAGGGAACAGAATTGGAGTCTGGCTGAGCTTGTCTGACATCTGCTGTGTGAAGGTGACTGTCATTGCACAGAGGATCTTCAGGGACCCAGTGCACCAGGAACTGGAGACAGGAAGGAGACCCGAGTGCACTCACACAGACCAGCAGGCACGGCAGCCCCCAATTGGAGGACACGTGAGCCCACCCTGAGGGACAGACCCTGGGCTGCCCAGGTGACACCACTGGCCCTGGGAACTAGACACTGCCCGTGCCCAGGGTTCTGCTGTCCCTGGGCACTGTGAGGATCTTGAGATGGGCTAGAATTATGTTCCAGGGGCCAGCATGGATTTTCCCGGTGCCTGCTCGGTGGGTCTCTCCTTTCACATCAAGAGCTGGTGTCACTGTGTCAGAAAGCCAGTCCATGGAGATCTTCCTACGTGGTGGAGCCAGGGAAACTGAGAACACATGCGTGGGGCCCTCAGTGTTCAGAACGTAGGACATTCATCACACATGGGAAGGGGTTTGGCAACAGCATGCCCTTGGTTGGACAAAGCGCCCTGAGGTGGCCACCTCTGCAGGAGGCCTTCTGCAGACAAGTAGAAATACAGCCCCAAAGGTGCCCAGCCTCCCCCCACATATGTCTGTGAACAACCCGTCCCCAGAATATCAAGTGCTTGGGTTCCTGCCACCCACACAGAGAGACCTGGATTGAATTCCCTGCTCCTGACTTTGGCCTCAGTCCAGCCAGGCAGGTGCACACATTCGAGGACTGAAACGGAGGGTGGCAGTACTCTCTCTGTCTCTCTCTATCAAGCAAAGTTTTTCTGTGCTGGAGCAGTGATTTGCTAGGCTGTGCATTTGCCGGGAATGCTGGCATCCTAGATGGACACCTGTTCGAGTCCTGGTCTCCTCCTCTGATCCAGCTCTCTGCTATGGCCTGGGAAAGCAGTGGAAGATGGTCCAAGTCCTTGGGCTTCTGCACGATGGGGGAGACACAGAAAAAACTACTGGTTTATGGCTTCAGATCGGCCCAGCTCTGGCCATTGTTTCCAATTGAGAAGTGAACCAGTGAATGGAAGGCCTTCTCTCTGTCTCTGCCTCTCCATGATAATTCTCTTTGGTTCAAACTCTGCCATCTGGGCCCAGGAGGGTGGCAGCATTATCCCAAACATCTCCGGAGCCTCTACTGCTGGTCAGTGCAGTGGCCCATGGCTTCTGTCTTGCCTGTCAGCCTCGGGGAACAGGTGCAGGAGCCCTGATTATCTTGGAATCCCCTTCAGGGTCACCTTCATTCTTCTTGACAAAAGCTGCATATTGTCAACTGATGCACTGCATTACTCCGTCCTTTCCATCCAGGAAGGCCGTCAGCCCACTTTCATTTCAACACCATTCCGCTCACCCTTGGTTAAACCTGCAGATTCTGTCCATGTCATACATGCATCTTTTTCAAGGCACGGTCTAGCCACACCCTGGTGTTCTCTTCCAGAACACATTTCATTGGTTGCAATATGGATAGACCCGACTTTCCACATCTTCAAATTCTAGTTTCTTTTGTTCAGAATTCCCAGAAATTAGATTCTCGTTTTGCACGTTACTATAAAGGGTCAGATGGCCATTGGCCAGTGCTGTGACGTAGAAGCCCAAGTCCCCACCTGCAGTGTCAGCATCACGTATGGGCACCAGTTCAAGTCCAAGCTGCTCCACTTCTTATCCAACTCCATGCTAAGGTGCCTGGAAATTAAATGGAAGTTGGACCACTTGCTCGGGCCCCCCCACACACATGAAGGAGCTCCTGGCTCCTGGCTTTGGCCTGACCCTGCCCTAGCTATTGGGGATTGACCCAGCAGATGAAAATCTCTCTCCCAGTATGTCTGTATCTCTCCCTTTCAAATAAATTCTTTTGCAGCACTGCCAGAAGGCAAGCCCCAGAATCAGCACTTTAATTTACCTCCATTGAATATCCAGTTTCACTCCTGGCAAGTTATACCTTCTAGAAAACATGCCAGAAACCAAGTTCCCTGCGTCTTACAAACAAGGTTCACCTTGTTCCTGGTCTTCCATCACATCTATTCCTCATTTCCACTGCAGACCTCACCAGGATCCCCATTCCCATCCATAGCTCAGTGTGCATCTGCAAACACCTCCAGTGGGGACTTGTTCCCCAGGGGTAAAGCTCCTTCTGTCCTTGCAGGAATTCATTAGACCTGCTCCCAAGTCTCAGGATGATAATCTGTGTCAGGTGAGACCCTGCAAGGACTTATGGAATATGGACAGTTGTCCATGAAGCTCTGTATCAGATGGGGTCTGGGATCACTTGCATGCACTAAAGTCACCGTTGCTAAAGTCCTGTACATAAATGCAGTAGCATTCGCATTGGACCAAATATTCTCTCATATGCTTTCAGTTGTCCCTAGATATCTTATAATACCTAAAGAGACTGTGATGCAAATGGTATACTGTGTGTAGAATAATTCAGGAGGAAAAAGATGGTATATGGACAGTACAGATGCATTCTTTTTCCATTTTCAAAATCACTGCGAATGTTATCTGCACTTGTGGTCCCGTGGATCCCAAGGGCATCATGGGATAAGGCACTGTGTCATGTGGTCATGTAGGCTAGGAAGTCCCAAGACCTGCTGGCAGATGGCTGGCCTTCCAGGAGAGACACTTTGATTCTGGCCTGGAGTCCAAAGTGCAGGAATGGAAATATTCAAGGCAGCCAGGAGGGTTCCCTGACTTTGCAGGCGTTCGGGGAGTGAACCAGTAGATGGAAGGTATTTCTCTCTCTCTCTCCACCCAGCACTACCACCTCCCTCTCCCTTTTCTCCCACTGTTCATCCTCTGCCTCTTCACTGTAATGCTGCTTTTCAATGATTTTTTTTTTAAGAAGGCAGGTGCTGACATCATGGGACCATGGGTAAAGCCATCAGTATGACAGCGGCATCCATGCCAGAGTGCCTGGTTCAAGACCCAGATGCTTCTAAGCCATATTTCCTGTTGTAATGGGAGGCAGCAGATGGCTTAAGTTGTTGGATTCCTTACTTCAACCTGGTACAGACATGGCTGCCGCAGACATTTGAGACGTGAATCAGATGGAACATCTCTGTGTGTGCGTTTCATTCTATCTAGCTCTCCCACTCTCTCCTGTTTGCTTGCAGATAAATAAATCAATCTCTTTAAAAATTGGTAAACCTAGTTCTGGCACTGTGGTATAGTGGGTTATGCCTCTGCCTACAGTGCCTGCTTCCCATGTGGACTCTGGTTCAAGACCCGACTGTTCCTCTTCTGATCTGGCTCTCTGCAATAGCTTGAGAAAAGCAATCTACTTCATATACAAATAAAGAGAGAGAGAGAGAGAGAGAGAGAGAGAGAGAGTAAAAAATCGGCACACCCAATATGAGATGCAATGTATTATAACACTGGAATTTTAAAAAATCCAAGTGATAGAGAAAAAAATTCAGTGGTATGGGCTAACACGATATTTGGAATAACATTCCACGTTGGGATGAGAATGCTTTTGAACTACAGGATGCCAGGATCCAGTCTTCAGGAAGAATTCTATTAGAAATCTAGTATTAAACTTGAATATAATAACTGACCCAGGCATGAATGGTTAATGCATGGTAAAATTGTGAAAGGAAGGCCATTATCAAACAGGCTATTTATACATCCTCCAAGCAGCACTCTCCAAAGTTTTTTATTTCAACTCTGAAATTTTATTATCCAAAGTGTATGATTCTTATACAGAACAAAAGTAAAAGCAGGTAGGAAAATCAGCAAAGAGTTTGTAAAATTTCTGCAGAGAGTTTCACCTAAGTCAGGGCTGGTGAAAGTGGTATCCAAGGTAAAACCTAGATGACTGCTGATCTGTCTCTTGGCATAAATTACCAGGCGTTTGTTCTGGAGGCACTGAATAAGTTGTCCTCATCACTGGTCAGTTGTTCAGAACCAATTCGAGTTGTCAAACAAAGCAACAAAAAGTTTACATTGTTTTGTTGTTGCACTGTGGCATTTTACTGAAGCAGCATTTATTTTTTTCTTCTCAGTAATTTCTTTTTGTTTTGAAATTTTTTCATTTCTTTTTAGCATTTATTATTTAAAAAGATAATTAACTGAAATTGCATTGCATGTTGTTTCTTTAGTATTGCTTTTTTTGTTTTAAGTTTTAAGTTTTTGCAAAGTTGTTAAATTGTAATTATTTGGCATTTTCTCCATAAATGAAACAGTGAATAGGAATGACATTTTACACTTGTTCTGAATAATTCTTTTTCTCTTTTGTCATTTGTAAAGTATAGTCATTTTTAAATTTAAAATTTTTAGCATTTTCGTATTTACAAAAACACTGAACGGAAATGGAATTTTACTTTTATTTGCTGAGTTCCAATTTTTTAAAAAATTATAATTTATCTATATTTCTAACTTTTCCCTATCTAAAAAGTTACTAAAATGAAGTGGCATTTTAATTTTCCTATTAGTATTTTCCTATTTTTTGTTTTTTATTGTTTTTAAAGTTTTTAAAATTTTTAATTTTAATTTTTTCAGTATTTTACTTTCAAAAACACTTAAATAACATTTTTTCTAATTTTTTCCTTTTAAATTTTTTACCACGTTTTAAATTTTAAGTTTTTAAATCTTTTTCCTTTTTAAAAAAACAATGCAGTACCATTTTTCTTTTCTATTTTTACCTTAACTTTTTTTTTACTTTTTAATTTTTTAAATTTTTTTTGGAATTTTTCTTTTTCAAAACACTTAACTGAAACAGGGAATACATATTGCGATCTGAATCAAAATGTTTGAGATCCCAGTTACACCCCAGGACACTGGAGACACTTCTGGGCCTGGACAGCGATATCTGAATGAGAAGGTGTAGATTTCAGGATGCCCAAGATGTGCTGGCAGGATGTCTAAGGCAGCTGTCACACTGAGAGGAGGCACACTCAGGTGCAAACATCATTCCCTCCCTTAGGATCCCAATTTTCATGAAGGAAAACAATTGTCTTTATCACAGGCATGAAAACAGTGGAAGTAAGAATGGTAGCTGTGAGAAACCGGTCCACCACAGGGCAGCGGTGCCATTGGCTCGGTTTGTTCTTTGACCAGGAACACCTACTAAGCAGCGGGCATCCAGCATCTGCGAAGACTCGGTTTTCCATGACGGGGGCAGGCATATGGCCCCTCCTCGTCCTGCAGCTGCCTCAGGCCGGCAGGAACACGGCCTTGCTGTTTGCTGGGGCTCTGGATGCCTTGGCCCACGTCCTGCATCAGGAGCCCCCAGTTCTCCTGCAACACTGAGTGGAGTTGGCAGGACCAGCAGCTGTAGGAGATGAGCGTCCTCGTGATGAGGTCCTGCCCACATCTGCGCTGCCTGACCATGGATGTGGAGAGAGGAGTGTTCAGAGAGGTGTCCGGTTCCTTGATGCAGGCTCAGTCCACCTCGCCCACCTGGGCCCCTCCTGGCCACACTGCTGCATTCATCACCATGAACTTGCTGTTATCACGCCCATCCACGGCCACCTCCTGGGTTCATGGCCAGACCTCCGCCACGGCCGCTGCTCACTCCCTTTTTGCTCAGGCTCTGAGGGGTCACCCTCTCCGCAGTCATTAGGAATACCGAGGAAGGAGCGCATCTTTAGGATGTACAGATCAACAGACAGCTTTCACCCACTGACCGATGCCAGGGTCAGGGGACCTGATGAGCACACAAGAAGTTCTCTGCCTCCTGCGGGGATGTGGGAGGGAGCACACAGCATTCCCTGCATCGGGTGCTTGGCCAGAGAGTGAGGCTGAGTGGAAAATTGAGGAAAGCATCAGAGATCTTCAGGATGCAGACCCCGAGCCAGACACCTGGCCTGCCTCCTTCACACAGTCAGCGTTCCCATCATGGAAGACAGCAGAAGGGGGAGATGATTGGGGTTCAAAAGGACAGGAAGGTTGTCCTTCCTGTCCTTTTGAGCCCCAAAGTCTCTTCCTTCTGCTGTCCTCTATGAGGAACGCTAGCTGTGTGAAGGGGAGGGCCAGCTGTCTGGGTCAGGGTCCACGTCCTGAGGAGTCTGATCCTCTCCTCTGCTCACATGCAGCCTTGTGTGCAGGGCGCTGTGTCTCTGAACTGCCCACACCGAGCTCGCCCCATCCAAAGGCAGTGTGTGCCCAGGGTCCTGTGCTGTCTGCTTCCAGCTCCTCCTGACCTCAGAGCGCTACAGGAGGCAGTTGGAGAGGGCCAGGTGGTGTTCTCTCCAGAGCAGCTGTGGAGTCAGGCCTGGGTCTCCTTCAGTGTTTACTCGGATTGGAGGTGGAAGGCTGTGCCCGCTCTCAGGGATCAGCCTAGTGGATAACAATAGCCGAGGGCACTTCATGGTGATGAAATTGCGTTCTTGGTGTTCTGGTTGCTGTTGAAGCGGAGCTCCTGTGTTAGATGTTTTGAAGAGGTGGGGATGTTACAATCAGCACCACTGTTCTGTACTTCCAACTGTACTTGGGATCTGAAAGAGGGAGAGAAGAAAAATCCAAGGAGAGCTGGTTCAGGTCCAGGTGAGAGCTGAGCCTGCATCTGAGCCACAGTGGGGAGAGGAGGGGCAAACTCAATTCTAGTGGGGAGACTGGCTGAAGGGGAGCCCTGGGCTGCTGAGAGGGAAGTGGCAGCCAAATGAGCAGAGTCCTGCCCTGAACTCCAGCCCAGCTCTGCAGTGCTGGGGAAAGAGGGCCCTTGACCTCTCCTAACCAGGAGTGATTGAAGTCACCCCAGGTCCTCCTGCTCTCTGTTCAAGTAGAAATGGATTAGTTTTCTGCAGTAAGCAAAGAGAGCCGGGAGTGTAACCACAGCACAACTCGTGTCAATAGCACAGACACCAGGTTTCTCTGAAGATGATTCCACATCTAGTTACACCCAGGACCATTCTGCTGTGTGCCTAATAGCTCACTCACTCAACTCTGAAGGGAACATTCACTTTAAAACAGGCACTCTGTAGTCATCCGAGAGTTCCCCATTTTTTTTTTTTTTTCACTTCCCCTAAGAAATTTTCTTTTTGAGAGTATCTTGTTTGTATACCGCTCAGAGGGAAGGACAAAAATGGGAGAATGAGACCTAAGAATCTGCACTGGAAATGGGCCTAGGAATACAATCAGATAAAATCTGATTGTTCAATGTATATTTCTCAACCCAATAGAGGACTTGCAATCAAGTGAGTGGATGGTGAACAGCATGTTTTAGTGAGAGAAGTTCAACTTTATACATTTTCACTTGACTATGAGGGGAGGTATCCTATTTTGTGGGTCAGGTTTCTACATGACAAGGATTTTTTCCTGTATCTTCTATTTCAAATTATTGATGCAAACAGAGAGGTTACAGTTCTACCCTATCTGAACCAACAGAAATGAGCTATAATCTGTGCGCAGTGTAAGAAGGAATAAGTACATCTAAGACACACACACAGGATTACCTCTGTCTAGGCGTGAAGGCCCAGGAATCTGAAGGTCAGTGCCCACATGTTGGCCTGTGGTTTGTCCTTCATCTCCTGGCCAAGGAATCGGCATGCGATTTTCCTCTTCTTGGGCTGTGCTTTGCCCTTCATCTCCTGGCCAGGGAATCGGCAGGCCAGTTCCCATTTCCTGGGCTTCTGTTTTCCTTTGATAACACTTGCTTTTGGGGTACTTGGCACATCGCTGGGCCTGATGCTGTGACTCTCACACATGCTGGTGATGGGATCTTGGTGAGGACCTCCCTCCAGCTGGGCACAGGTCTTCCTCTCAGGGGCAGCACCAAAACTCAGTTCTGAAATAGAAGCACAGCCATCAGGAGTGGTATTCACGCTATCTCTCTGGCAGTCAGGCCTGCAGCAGAGGGACAACAAGTCAGGAAAGGGGCCCTGGACAGTCATGTCCAAAGTGGGAGATGAAATCTGCACAGACACTAAAATGTGTTCATTCGGGTTGATTTTATACATATTCCCTGATCATTTATCACTAGGCAAAAGTAATAAACATGGCTCAGATGATCACAATATTCAACAAAGTTGGACTAATAAAACACACAGCTCTTAAGCTTTTAAGGCACAGAACCCACACTGGATATCTGTTGAAGGTTTAGGGGGATTGAGCAGGATCATCAAACCTGGAGGGCATTGTAATGAGAGACAAGGACAGGGCACCACTAACAGCTCGAATGGACACACCTAGCACAAGAACACATGCATTTCATACATGCACATGCTTTGCTGAACATACACCAGGCACATCTACTCATAGGGTATATGCCTTCAGTGCATGTCATCTGGATAATTATATATATGATGTGGCCATCACGTTTCTGGACAGTTGAAGTGGGAACCCAGTTACAGGCACCTGAAGAATGGAGAGACATGCTAAGGTGAAACACAAAAGTCAGGAAGAAATCCCAGGCGGGAGGTAAGGCATTGCTTTGGCCCAGCACACACATCTCCCTCCTGAGACTGTGTCTGTGCACCTGCCACCTCCTCATGACTGCCCAGCCCTGGCACTGGGTGTTTCTGACACAAAGCCACACAACCACTGGTCTGTGGCAAAGGCAAGTTCAAGGCCTCACTGGGACCCTGAGTGCATTAAAAAGCATGAGGTGAGAGACCAGGAACTTTCAGGCCATGGGGCACTCCTGAGCTGGAGTTCTATCTGAGAACCTCAATGAGGTGCTGACGCTGCTCAGGGACAAAACACGCCAACGTCTTCCTAGTGGGAGATGTTGTGCAGGGTCTTGAGAAGTTCTTGTTCACAGCCTCGAACTTTTCTACTGATATTTGAAATTCTCTCAATATAATTTGCTTCAGAAGAAAAATTTTAAGTGTGAACATCCATACCAGCCACATCGCTGGCATGTCTGCTGAAAACAAGTGGACTGAGCCTATAAACAAGGGGCAGGCAAAGGAGGGGTCTATGAATGCAATGCACACAAGGTGGGGTGATCTGAACTTGGAGAGTGACCTTGTTGAGCCTCAGGATCTGCACTCCAATGTGAGGACAGAATCTCCACCAGGAGAGGTCCAGTGAGGGTAGCATGGATCATGACAGCACAGGGCCTAGCACATCACAGATGCCCATGAGTGTGGCTTTCATAGCTGTGTGTGAATCACTGTGACCTGGGATGACTCTGCACATCTCTGTACCTCTGTACAGAGGAAAAGCGCACGGTCTCACCAAGAAATGGTGCCTCTTGATCTATAGCATCAGGGGGACAACTGTCATTGCCAAATCTACTGCAGAACATTGAGAAACAGGGAAGGGCATCAGGATTTCTTGATTTTCCTACAGAATGATTTGATGAGTGAAGCTGCCTCAAACCCCAAAGATTCCTCCTGAGTCAAAGTGTAAAACCTCACCAAAGCTCAGACTCAAGGATATTGGACTTTTTCTCTGCTCCCTATGAAGCCATACTCCAGGGCTCCTACTGCACAAGAGGCACTCTGCCTGTGATGATGTGAGGGAAACCTCAGCCTCACTCAGATAATCAATAGATTCCTGGCATGGTGCAAGGTTATGGAGGCTTTCATGAGAAAAAAATGCCGAGTTTAGACACTGGATTAAAACTACAGACCACATATGAGCACAAATCAGTGCTGTTAAGCAGAAGATGAAAACCACACCATGGACACAGGTGCAGGACTGGACTGCTGTGCTTAGGACCAAGCTGCTTTGGAGAAAACAGAGAATCTGCCTACCAAGGATACCTAGTATCAGATACCTAAGGAAACATTGTACAGACTCCAAAGCTTTAAGCCTGAGAAGTTTGGGGGATGCGGTTTACAATTGCAACTGTTGTTAAAATTAAGGTGCTCACTTTGGCAGCACAATTACTAAAATATACTAAAATTAAGAACATCACAGTGACTTGTTAAAGAAGCCTCTCCAAGAGAGATGGTGGTGGCTCGGTGTTTGCCATCATGCTTTCCCATCCCCTCCTTCCCTGTCTTGACGTCACAAGCTGCACCTTGAAAGTAGGCCTGGTGACAGCCAAGGGTTTTCCCTGTTTGATGACTATGAACAAACTCCATCTAACAGCCACATCCACACTGAGATAAGTCCCTAGTGCCTGAGAGCACAGTGGTCTGTCTCACCCAACACAGGTGCAGCAACCCAAGCAGACAGAGGCCACCTGGGAGAGCAGTGGAGTGTTCTCCTTCACAATGGAGCACTCACTGTCTACAACAAGAGCAGAGCAGACAGGCTGTTTCTCCAGTGAGGACCAGGTGCTCCTAGAATGGGACCAGTCAGAAGCTTCCAGAAGAAGTGCAGGAGTCAAATACGTACCTTGAGAGTCTTGTGAGACGTCTTGATCTTCAAATTCTGGAATCTCACTGATGAGACTGGAGGGAGGGAAAGGTGGGTGAGACACATAAAGATAACAGAAAGCCCCTTTCCAATCTGTTCCTAAGAGGAGGCTTCCAGAAGTGGCTGGGCTGAGCAATGGGCCACCCACAGCTTTTTCCCTATCTGGAGGAAACTGGCTACTAATGTCCTAGTAGTCCATGCTACACTGTCTGCTCTGCCTCCGAGTTACCTGGAAGTGTATGACACATCTTGCTCCTGTAGCTCCACTTCATGATATTGATTTTCTGCAAACAAATTCAGAGAGATTCACCATGTTAAGCAGGTTTTTGGGTCAGATATGGATATTCAATGGCCACTACTACCAAGGGGACAGAGTGTTCTCATGTGAGAACAGGAGACTGTGACAGAAATCCTCCAGGAGGACTAAGTCGACATCAGGAGATGGGCTTGGTGAGCCATCCTGGGCTAGGGGTCAAATCTCCCTGTTCACAGTTGGATCACCATCTCAATACCCTCTGTCCAGAACTCTTAGAAACAGCCTGCAATGGTCCTCAGGGGTTCTAAGCTCTCAGCCCAAGATCTTTCTAGGAGGCAAATTGCAGTCGTCTGGCTGCTCTCATTGAAGGACCAGGTTGCTGACTGTTGAGGGGAGGTAGAACACTGAGAGAGAGCTATGCATGGAGTCTGCATACCCTGGAATTGACACCTGTTTGATGCCACACAGAATCTTGGCTATTCTAAGAGTTGCTCTTGAATAATCTCCCTCTTGTCTATGGGAACAATACAAGACATTCAAGAGCATGTATTTCTGGAGGAACTCTTCCCTAGTCTATTCATCTTCAAATGGAAACGCCACTGAGAACATGAAGGACAGAGATGCCTATATGGATGCTGTGGCCTGGACAAGCATGGATATCAAAGGGCAGAGCTGAGGTTTGGGATGGAATAAAAAGTAAGCAAGTGGCGACAGTCATCCTCCAAGGTTCCATCCAGGAGGGAGCAAACGCCACCTGGGCACATGCTGCTGAGCTTGCTGTGAAATGGTCACAACTCTGTTCCAGAACAAATGAACAATCATGAAGTCTAACTCCTGCTTCCAGCTCAATTCAGGATTCTGAGTCTACAACCACAAGTCTGTAGGTCTGACACGTAGCAATGACTTCACTCATCCTCAGTGGGGATAGGAGTACAAGGACGGAGCAGTCACCAGGGGCAGAGATGAAGGTTTACCTACTCTCAAAAGGGATCCTTCTGCACATCAACTGCCAACCAAACTGCTCTGGCTTCATGAGCCTAAGCAGCTCCTGAATGCTTGCAGTCAGACATCCCAGGCACAACTGGATCCTAGACATGTTCATCCAGGGAACTCTGTTCTGTGAAACAGCAACCATTTTTGACAGAAATGGAGATGGGCATGCCTCACTGGGATGCTGAGTGCAAAAAGCCTTAGGTGAGAGACCAGGGACTTTCAGGCCATGGGGCACTCCTGAGCTGGAGTTCTATCTGAAACCTCAATGAGGTGCTGACGCTGCTCAGGGATGAAGCACACTGTCTTCCTAGCGGGAGATGTTGTGCACGGCCTTTAGAAGTTCTTGTTCGCAGCCTCGAACTTTTCTACTGATATTTGAAATTCTCTCCACACAATTTGTTACAGAAGTAAAATTTTAAGTGTGAACATCCATACCAGCCACATCGCTGGCATGTCTGCTGAAAACAAGTGGGCTGAGCCTACAGACAAGGGGCAGGCAAAGGAGTGGTCTATGAATGCAATGCACACAAGGTGGGGTGATCTGAACTTGGAGAGTGACCTTGTTGAGCCTCAGGATCTGCACTCCAAGGTGGGGACAGAATCTCCACCAGGAGAGGTCCAGTGAGGGTAGCATGGATCATGACGAGACAGGGCTTAGCACAGCACAGATGCCAGTGAGAGTGGCCTTCATAGCTGGGTGTGAATCGCTGTGACCTGGGATGACTCTGCACATCTCTGTACCTCTGTACAGAGGTAAAGCGCACGGTCTCAGCAAGAAACGGTGCCTGCTGATCTATAGCATCAGGGGGACAACTGTCATTGCCAATTCTACTGCAGAACATTGAGAAACAGGGCAGGGCATCAGGATTTCTTGATTTTCCTACAGAATGATTTGATGAGTGAAGCTGCCTCAAACCCCAAAGATTCTTCCTGAGTGAAAGTGTAAAACCTCATTGAAGGCCAGATTCAAGGAAAATGGACTTCTCTGCTCCCTTTGAAGTCATACTCCAGGGTTCATACTCAACAAGAGGCACTCTGCTTGTGATGACATGAGGGAAACCTCAGCCTCATTCAGATACTGAATAGATTCCTGTCCTGGTGCAAGGTTATGGAGGCTTTCATGAGAAAAAAATGCCGAGTTTAGACACTGGATTAAAACTACAGACCACATATGAGCACAAATCAGTGCTGTTAAGCAGAAGATGAAAACCACACCATGGACACAGGTGGAGGACTGGACTGCTGTGCTTAGCACCAAGCTGCTTCAGAGAAAACAGAGAATCTGCCTACCAAGGATACCTAGTATCAGATAACTAAGGAAACATTGTACAGACTCGAAAGCTTTAAGCCTGAGAAGTTTGGAGGATGCTGTTTAATATTGCAACTGTTGTTAAAACATCACAGTGACTTGTTAAAGAAGCCTCTCCAAGAGAGATGGTGGTGGCTCAGTGTTTGCCATCATGCTTTCCCATCCCCTCCTTCCCTGTCTTGATGTCAAAAGCTGCACCTTGAAGTGGGTCTGGTGACAGCCAAGGGTTTCCCCTGTTTGATGACTATGAACAAACTCCATCTAACAGCCACATCCACACTGAGATAAGTCCCTAGTGCCTGAGTGCACAGTGGTCTGTCTCACCCAACACAGGTGCAGCAACCCAGGCAGACAGAGGCCACCTGAGAGAGCAGTGGAGTGTTCCCGTTCACAATGGAGCACTCACTGTCTACAACAAGAGCAGAGCAGACAGGCTGTTTCTCCAGTGAGGACCAGGTGCTCCTAGAATGGGACCAGTCAGAAGCTTCCGGAAGAAGTGTAGGAGTCAAGTACGTATCGTGAGAGTCTTGTGAGACGTCTTGATCTTCAAATTCTGGAATCTCCATGGTGAGACTGGAGGGAGGGAAAGGTGGGTGAGACACATAAAGGGTACAGAAAGCCCCTTTCCAAGCTGTTCCTAAGAGGAGGCTTCCAGAAGTGGCTGGGCTGAGCAATGGGCCACCCACACCTTTGTCCCTATCTGGGGAAGACTGGCTTCTAACTGTTCAGAGAGGATGCAATGTCTTCCACTTGAGGAAGCTCCTTGCTGAACTACCTGGAGTAGACGAACTGAACGTTAACACAGGGCAGATTCCATGTGAGAAAAAATGAAGTGCTCATATGAAGCAAATGGCCAAGAGAAAGCAAGGTAAAATGAAACCCCACTGCCTGCACTGAGAATAGTATGTGTGTGTAGATATATAATATTTACACACGAATCAACTGCAGCCAAATATTAAATATCATTAAATTTATGTGTGGTTCTAGATTTCTTTACGCTTATTTGTACTGCTTGAAGTCATTATCAAGTAAACAGGCAAACAGAACTCTCATCTCCTGGAGAAAGAGTGTTAGGTTTGAGGTGATAGGTGAGCAGCAGAGCTATTG
This sequence comes from Sylvilagus floridanus, assembly GCA_949820135.1. Taxonomy (NCBI): domain Eukaryota; kingdom Metazoa; phylum Chordata; class Mammalia; order Lagomorpha; family Leporidae; genus Sylvilagus; species Sylvilagus floridanus. Next base: position 144,555,161 of record OX463225.1, on the reverse strand, counting down.
AAAGGGCATGGGGACAGAAGCAGAGAGAAACAGAGGGCTGCCTCTGTGATGACGTCATTAGGGACTCAGCCTGGAGAAATGACTCTCAGTTGGTCCACTAGTACCCATGAGTATTTGGAAAACGGAAACTGGCTTCAACAGATTTATGTAAATTACATGCAGAGTCAGTGAATTCCCCTTTGGGGATACTGGAGACTATCATGGCTTTAGCCGTCAGTCTTACTCTCAATGCTGAGGCACTAGTTTCTGTCGGGTGGTTTCACGTGATTAATGGGGGCAGAGGAGCTCATGAGAAGAGGAGACCTGTGAGCAGCACCCTGCCCTTCACTGCACGCGAGAGAGGCAATGATGGCAAGGAATCGCTGGAGAGGCTCCTTCATGGAGTCAGCCTGCTGCAGGTCACTACGTGGAAAAGGCAGGGAGAAGTGGAAACCCAGACTAGTCCCCTAATGATGGCAGACAGCAGTGCTGACGGGGTACCGCAGGGTTGGCTCAATGGATGGGAGATGCACAGTGGCTCTGCTCTTCTTCTCTGGACCTGGAGTCTGCCCGTGTCAGCACTCAGCTCACTGCCCAGGGTTCCTAAGACTCACCTGGAGTGTGACAGGGCTAGTGCTTCCTCTTGCACTTCATCATTGTCATTTTCCTTTGCTGCAAATGAATGAAATAGGCACAGTCATCTAGGATGATCCCCTCAGAGCCTGCACAATGCGCTGTCCAGCGCTAGCACAGCACACCAGTGTCCTCAGGGTCACTGCCGACTCCTCAGCTAGGAATTGTCTAGAGGGTTGAGGTCATTTCTGAGGGAACTAGCTTGTTCATTGTTCTTGACACATGAGGTTAATCTCCATAGTCCTCCAGTCATCACACCAATAATCGCTGACCTGATTCCCTACACAAATGAAACAAATTTTCCCAAGTGCGGATGCTGCGGCATAGCAGGTAAAGCTGCTGCCTTGAACCCCAGGATCCCATGTCAATGCCGGTTCAAGTCCTGGTTGTTCTACTTCTGATCCAGATGCCTCTAATGCACCTGGGAATGCAGTAGAAGATGGCCCAGTACTTGGGTCCTGCACCCACATAGCAGACCTGGAGGAAACTCCTAGTTCCTCCCTGGGCCTGGTCCAGTCAATGCCATTGTGGCCATGTGGGGAGCAGGCCAGAGTATGCAAGAGTTGCCTCTCTCTCTCTCTCTCTCTGTTTCTCTAATTCTGCCTTTCATAAGATAAAATCAAATCTAAAATAATATTCTCTGGAGACGCTTGGTTCCTAGTGTGATTCCTTTCCATGAGAGGAAGTGCAGTGCCATGGTTCTCAAACAAGCTAGCTTGGTAGATTGTGGTTTACCATATTTTGTACATTGAGGATAAGATAAAATTGGAACAGGTGATTTTCAGTTCTGGGGATCAGAGTGAATGTGTGCAGCACAAGAGAAAACTTCACTGCTCATGGAATCTCTAAGCACAGGTCTCAGACTTGCAGCCTGGGGACACACTACTAAAGGAATGGCAGAACCTTCTGTACTTTGGGTAGGTGAAATGAAGCCAACTTTGAAGGGACAGACAACGTGGTTGGGTTCAATGAAACAGGGGGAGTATCTTGACTGCAATGGAGATGAGGAAGCTGCTGGCTCTGACAGGATACAATGTCACATGACAGGGACGGGAATGACTCCTGTGATCAACACCTCAGGGGGCAGAGGGGTCTGCTTCATTATGAACGCATGGCAGAGACAAGCATGAGATGTGCTGCTTCGGTTGGTGTGAATCTGTCACATTCTTCTGGCAATGACTGAGCACTGGAACCTGAGTGACAAAGTCACACGAGGAAAGGGAAGACAGCAAGGCTGGATGGGCCAACCACACCTGTGCAACAGACTGGTTGAGAAAGAACAGATGATGAGAATGTCTCAGACCATCCCCTGTGCAGGAGCCTCTCAGTCAGGTGGGAGTGATGACTGCAAGGATAGTGCGGGCTCCTTGGCAAGCAGAGGGGGTTGTATCACCTCACAGTGGGGACTCACCTTCTGCATCTTGAACAGAGAGCACATCCTGATGCTCCAGGGAGCACCAGCTGCTGCACGTGGAATGGTCAAGCTCAGAAACGACTGGAGAAATCGAGGGAGTGAGGTAGCACTCGTCCAGCCGGTCGTCTGAGTCTTCCTGCTCTTGCTGCTCTGGGAGCTCCCTGCTGAGATGGGAGGGCAGAGACACTGAAGACACACATCACAGGTGCAGAAGTGACGTTGTCATCAGACTACAGGTTAAAACATGTGAGAGCAAGATGGCATGAAGTACTCAACACGCTGCTCCAATGTCCTTTTTCCTGAGCAGAGACACTGACTGTGTAGCCTAGAGCAATCTTGGTGCCTTGTAGATTACATCACAAATAGAGGTTTTATAACTGTTGCTCAATTACATTGCATTCATGTAGCAATCAGTTAAATGTATTTGGAGGCTTTCTATTGGCCTAGATACCAGCACCTTTAAGTCTTTTTCATCTTAAGATTATTAATGGTAGAAAAATATCTTTGGTCTACCTAACTTTCTTGCTGTGAGTTCTTTGCATACACGCTAATGCCAAACAGCCCAATCCTAGTGGTGTTTCATAAGCCATAAGAACTGAGCAGATATGTTCCCAGCACATCTCTAGGTGTACTGATGTTCAAAATGTCAACTGATGTTATTGACTACATGTGAGATGTAAAAAAAAATGTGAAAATAGACAAGTACCACAATGACAACATCGAAGACTCTTTTACATGATGTGCTTTTCTGGCTGGGGGAAATATGTAATTTCATCACTTTCTTAAATCTCTGGTTAGTAGTTGTATAGAGGTCACCAGGGAATGAACAGCCCATGGTTTTCCACATTACCTGGGAGCAAGTTGATCTCCTTTCCCTTCTTCAGTATCACTATCATTTTCTGCAAATATAAAGAAGAAGCCAGTGACATAACCTCTAGCTCACTGCACACATTCCCAGTCCTCTGTCTAAGCTTTGCACAGGGGCATTAGCATACTCAGGGTAGTAAGGGCTGTGAGAGAAATTCTCTGAGCCTCAGCCTGACACCTCTGAGATTCACTGCATTGGCTTGCCTGTTCCATAGGGCCAATGAACCTGATAAGACAGAACCCCATCCCAATGTCCTCTGTCCTGAGTCTGAGCCATCAGGGCTCTCTCCCCAGGCCCTTTAGGATTTAGTTATCTAAAATCTATGAGTGTTGCTATATACTGATCATCCTATCAGGCTGATCATGGTGAATAAGGGTAGAGGAGTTTCTATAGAAGGCTGAATGAACTCCACAACCCCTCACATAAATAAATCTATGCAGTTAGAGAGAAACAGTGAACATTGATGTTGTAGGGACGTTCCTGGATTCAGCTATGTTTTTTTCTTTTTTTGGAACCATATAGGAAGTACAGTATAAGAGACTTTATGTCCTGGTTTTGAGATGTTTGCATAGGTAAGATAAGCTATCTTAAAAGAGATAGAGGCTAAGGATGGAGGTAGCAATACTAGGATCACAACTTGGCCCACACATGGGAAGTGTTCCCAAAATCCTGCATGGGGCTAGAACTCCAGGGATGCAGTAGTAGAACAGAATGATATCACTGCAGGTGACAGCAGGCATTATTTCTAAGTTAGAGTATCTGACAGGCACTTCCTACACAGGGCCTCTGTATGTTCCCATAGGCTAGGGTGCAGTGAGACAAACAGCATCTGAGGGAGGGAAACTCCTTGACTCTCCTGATGTCTATGTTCAGTACCACAACCTGGACCCTGATTGAAACCAACTTGTGTCTGCAGGGCCTGTGCTCAAAAGCAACCCTCAACCTGAGAGCCCTTGTGTCCAGAGAATGGAGATTCTACCTGGGAGAACGGTGACAGGTTCTTCTTTCTTGTGGGAACAAGCGTGGTCCCCGTCTACACCTAGCACACCGTGGGTGTCCTCAGCATCACGAGTCAATTGCTCAGTGCCCTCAGGCAGGCAGGAGTCACTCGGCAGGTGGTCAACAGCACCAGTAATAGATGTTTCCTGCTGTGAACTTTGTGGGGTTTCCATTTCATCCACTTCCAAGAGCTCCCTGAGAAGCCAGGTGGGACAAGGATGACAGAGATTAAACCAAGAAGGAAGAGACACCAGGGAGTTGGCTGGTTTGGATGGGGTGCATAAGGGATCGGTCATAGAGAGCATAGAGGCGGTTCCCTCCACTCTGGACACCGTGTGGCTGCCTAGGGGGAGAGGGCCTGGGAAGAGATCAGCCTCTGCTCATCACACTCAATACACAGCAGCTAATGAGGAAGCAGCCTCCACTGTCGCTGCATGGTGCAGTCACAGCACAAGCACACACTGACAGCCGCCTGGCTGACACCCTGTGCTCAGGTTGGGTTGTGGCAGTGTCCTGCAGCCATGTGATCAAGGTTCTAGGGGCTTGGCAGATTCTAGACATGTGCTACCTTCTGGGCCTTCTCTTAACCAAGTCACAGGACAGCAAACATGGTTTTTAGAGGTGCTTTTCTGCAGTTGAACTTGGCTGGATTCTTCCTAACTGCTCCTTTGCACATTGCCTCTTGCCTAGTTTTCTCTGATGAGAACTTCAGCTAACCCTATAGAAAGCAGGTGCGCATCTTCCTCTGCTTTTCCAGGAAGCAGGGAACAGGGGTTCCCTTTGTGTGCAGGCAACACCTAGGGCTGTGAGTTCATGAAGGATCCTATCAGCAACTAGGACCAGGACAACAGACAACTACTTTAACAGGGGGGATTCCTAGTTGGCCAGGAAGGACTCAACACAACCTGCAGTTGTGTGTATGCGTGCATCTCAACCCCATGACTGTCTCGGCCCCTTTTCTGTTCTTTAGGAGACCCTGTGCATCCTTCACCCAATTGTTGCCATCTCTTCATCATTCACTATTACCTGTCAGCAACAGGTCCGTGTGCTGGTGTTTCCTCCTCTTCAATATTTTCTGTCAACAAAGTCAGAAATGTCCAATCAGAGATTATCACCCCCCCACGACAATCAAGGTGGCCTCTGAGTGCATATGAATTCTACATATGGGCCCATAGTGGACAAAAACTTCAAATGTTCTGTGTTTAAAGAAACGCCTTGCCATTCCCTTGTGGCCCATCAGGCTTTGTGTCTCTGCACTTGGAGATCAGAATCATGGCAGATTCTGCCTGAAACTAGGCCAACATCCTTTGCTCCCATATCACTGGAAGCTTCTCAAGCTTCCCTGGGAGTTCTGCCTGTTATCCCTCATGCTGCCACTAGTGGGAGCCCAAGGCATGGGTTCTATGTTCCCATGGGTCTCACAGAGAACCTCCATCTGTCATGAAGAAGCAAAGAACCCGACTTCCATCCTCCCTCACAGGCCCTCCAAGTTTTCTCTAGCTGTATCATTAGAGGAAATCCTCTCTGTGTTACGAGTTCCCTTCTCAACAGCTTTCCTCACAGAAGTTCTACTAACTCTAGAGCCTGGTCTGACACTCCCAGGGAGAGGAGGGCTTTTGCCCTATTGGGAAACATACAAGCAACAGCTTCCACCTTTGATGGTTACATCTGCTCTGCCCCAGATTTTTTGGTCCATTTAGTGAATGTGGAGAGAGAAATCCTGGATGGAGAAAGCAATCACCTGTCTACAGCTTGAAAACCACACTGAGCACAGAGCTGGAGGCTTCCATTCTTACTTAGCTCAGTGACTGTGTTCAGCCGAACAGTGGCCTCACTTCACAAGGTCTCTCTGGTCTTGATGTAAGGATGGACACTGCCTCTTGTCCCAAAGGCCAACCACAATCAGGAAGGGAGGAGACCTTTGGGAGACTGCAAACTTGAAAGGCTTATCTGCCCCTATCTGTTTTTCCCAAGCAGTGCTGACCTTGTCATGGCACACATGTTCAGTACCAAGAAGAGCTGAGGCAAATGCCCATGGCAGAGAGATGAATGCATCTGAACCCTTGAGGCTTTCTCCAGGGACAGCCTGGGCCCAGCTTACCTGCTCCAAGCAGGTCCTCAAGGCACGCTGACAGCCGGACAGCCTCAGTGAGGAGTCGTCGGAAGCCCTGCCCCTTACAGGTCTCAGGGTCATGCACGGTGAGCACGTCCTTCAGGTACTGCTGTAGGATGTGGGCTAGATTTCTCCCCCTTTGGACCTTGGGACGTAACTGGGAAAGTTCTTGGTCCTGATCTTCAAGGATGCCACGGCAATGCCTAAGGTGCAAGAGTGGAGAAGGTTCTAGATGGGAAGGGATGAGTGTTAAGTTCTCTGTGTTTCCATGGATTTTCATAACAATGCCTTATAGAGCCCTCCACCAGCATCACCCCTCAGATTTGGAGAAATACCTGTGCCAAGAAAAGCAAAGGGCAACACAAGGCCTTGCTCCCACGTTTAGAGAAAGATCTTGTCACAATTCCTGAGATTCCATTCGGGTCATATTCTATCAACAGCGCAAGGATTCTTCCTTCCTCGCCTTCATAAGGTGCTAATTCAGCTCCTCCTTCCAGCCACAGGCAGTTCCATGTAGGAAGACACACAGTGTACAGTGCAGTGACTGGGAATCATGGTGCATGCAGGGGTTACATGGCAAGAAACAAGAATGAAGGTCTGGCAGGGCCAAGCTAAGCATCAGTCTTCTATATCAGGAGGTGATGGTGACCAAGGGTAAATGAGGATTGATTGCAAGATGACCAAACAGAAGAGCCCAGCATCCTCTCCTCCCCCGAGAAGACCCAGTGCAGATTCATTCGAGGTGAGTACCCACAGAAAAGCACCTCCACACTAAGGGAACCATGAGAACACGGGAGGAAGAAAGAACGGGCATAGCACCACCTACAGAGGACCAAAGCTAACCAGTGACTGGATTCCCAGAAACACAGCCACGGGGATTTCCTGTTGCAGAAGAGAGAGTAAACAGGAGGCCCCATGGGAGCCCATCCCCCTGGACACCTTACTTACAGACTCTCCGCACTTGCAGCTCTGAATTCAGATTCCTCGGCTCCCTCCTTGTTTCATAACATCTGAGACACAGGGCTTTGCTGTAACTCTCTGCCCTTGTTTGGCACAGGCTTGCTCAGTGCTTGATTTGGGCTGCCCACTAGTGAAACACAGACCCACCTGCCTGCCCTACACAGAGAGCCTTACCTGAGCAGCTCAGCAGACCTGGGCTGCTTTGGCAGGGGCTCTCCACATGTAGCCTCTTGGTCAACATGGACTCCATGATGCCTTTTTTTATTATTATCTATTCGTACCATTTTATTTGGGAAATAAACAGTAATTGAGGAGGGAAAAATGTATTTTCATTTTCATTTCTCCTGAAGGGAGAATGTTTTCAAAGTACCTATTACTTTTAATTTCATTGTAAATTTAATTTTTACCATTTATTTTTAAAAATTCATTCATTCACTTATTTTAAGGAATATACATTTCATAACACAACTTTAGGAATAGAGTTACTCTTCTCCCCATACACAGGGTACCACCCACACTCCCAGCCCAGCTCCTCTTACCCCTCTACTTCTCAATCTCATTCTCCATTAAGATGCATTTTCAATGAACTTTGTACACAGAAGACCAACTCTATATTAAGTAACGATTTCAACAATTCACGCACACACACCCACACAAGAATAAAAACTGTTGAGAAATGTTTCAATGTAACTCTCTTTTAATACAACTCATTGAAGACAGAGGTCCTGCATGGGGAGTCAGTGCACACTGACACCTGCTGTTAATTTAACAATTAGCACTCCTCTGTGTGTTGTCAGGGTCCACACAAGGCTCATGGCACGAGCTGACTAGGCTATGGAAGCATTTTGAAAACTCTGTCCGTATTTAGACAAGGCCATGAGCAAAGTGGAAGTTCTCTCCTCCCTTAGAGACAGTGCATCCTCCTTTGATGGCCACTTCTTTGTCCGGGTCCCCAGTGATCCTACATGGAGAACATTGTGCCACAGTGCCTTGGCTTTCCATGCCTGAAATGCCTCAGTTCTCCCTTCTGAGCTGCCCCCCTGGAGACACCCACACACCTCCCCACCTGCCTGCCCCCCACAGAGACCCGTACCTGAGCAGCTCTGGGACCGTGGGCTTCTCTGCCAGCGGCTCCTCAATGTGGAACTTCTTGGTCAGGATGGACTCAATGATGTTTTTCAACTTGTCACAATCTGGGGAAAGACAGACATGCAGAACTAGGGAGGTGCTTTTGTAGTCAGTGCCTGCTGAAGACCAAAAGCAATCCAGGGCCAGGCTCCAGATTGGGGGTTGCACATCTGTATTTCATCACCTCACTACATAGCATCTGAAATTTCCATTTTTAAAAGAATTATTTATTTATTTGAAAGGCAGAGTTACAGAGACATATAGGCAGAGAGAGAGAGAGAGAGAGAGAGAGAGAGAGAGACTCCATCAGCTGGTTCACTCCCCAAATGGCTGCCAGGTTGGAGCTGCACCAATCTGAAGCCAGGATCCAAGAGCTGTTTCTAGGTCTCCCATGTGGATGCAGGGGCCTAAGCACGTGGGTCATCTTCTACTGCTTTTTAGGCCATAGCAGAGAGCTGGATTGGTAGTGGACCAGCCAGAATCGAACTAGTACTCATATGGGATGCCAGCACCGCAGGCAGCGGCTTTACCTGCTAACCCACTGTGCTGGCCCTGCTATTTCCCAATTAAATGAGAAAAAAGGACTTCAAAGATAGAGATGGTGACTTGACAGGGTGATTCCCCTGGTGTTTACAGTATCAGAATTCCCAGTCCCTGAGCTCAGACTGAATCATGAGCCACTGGACACAGCAAGCCTTGTAGCCTCTCAGGTCAAACGCGAACCTGGGGCACGAAGTCGTCACCTTCTGTGTGTTTGGGAGCTTGATAAGGGTGTAGGACTGTTTCCTGGCATTGGGAAAGATTTCAAGTGTTTGTTATTTCAGACTTAAAGGACCCTCTTTCATGGAACTGTGTAGAAGACAATGTATAACACAGTAAGACCTGAGGCAATATGGCCCAATAAAAAGTATAGTTCCTGCTAAATTAGAAACAGAACAATAAGGGCCTCATGGATTCTCTTGATCCTGAACAAGGAACCATCCTTGGAGTTGTATAGGAAAGAAGGAGCGCATGTTGTTGTGACAATCTACAGAGGCAGGAATTCTGATAGCACCTACGAGTGGAAGAGAAATCGAAGTTACAGAGAAGGGGGGCAATGGAGGGCACCCAGGCGAGGGGCCCTGATGCCCCCACACCCTGTCTTGCTCCCACTCCCAGGTCTCAGCACCGTCTTCCTCTTCTGGAAGAAGAACTTGTGCTGCAGGACAGGACTTTGCTCTCAGCGGGGAGGCCGTGTCCTGAGGGTGTTCCCATGGAGACCAGAGTTCCAGTGCACAGGAGACTCCCTGTCTCTCTGGAAGCACATCCTGCTCACTCTGAACACATGTCCACTTCTGGACCTAGGACAGCGCCTTGCCAATGGGAACTCAACGGAAGCTTGGATTGAGTGAAAGGCGTTAGCCCCAGAAATGAGGCCACAGTGATGGTATAAGGCTGCAGGAGCTGACACAGACAGGACGATCATACACACGCACTCAGTATGGTGGAGCCTGATCCTGAGGACAACAGGCAGCTCTATGCCTCATCAGGAATCCATGACAGATTCAGCCCTCCTGTCACCCTACACCTCACTGCGAACTTGGAAAACTTGGGAAACCCTGTGTGTCAGCTTGGGAGTGTGGTCAGGAGGAAAGTAAGTTCAGCAAAAAGAAGACAAAAATCACGCAGTGAGGCCATTCAGTTCCTCAGGAGAAGATACAGGACAATCATCACTGTGGTGAAATGACCCGAGAGAACTTACTGTGTTTTTTCAGCTCCCTGGCCAGGGCAAAGTTTGTAGCCTCAGCTATGAGAAACTTCTCCTGGAGCTCCCAGCAGTCCTGTTGGCTCTTTGCCAGCTGGGATCGCAATTGCTGGCATTCGAGGTCGTTCAGTTCTGCCACGGGATCTGATGCAGGGCTGTGGGATCCTGCCATGCTGATGGTGTGTCACAGCAGGACAACAGGGACTGGGGAGAGGAAACCCAAACAGAGGAGAGGTTCAAACACATGACATCCAAGAGTTTCAGGTAGGCTGAGGGGTGACAATAACTGTCAAGCTTCACTTACTGATGTGAAACACCTGACCCACAGCCCGACAACACTGGGAAGTTCTTCTCTGGACAAACAAGGATCAAACTGCCAAAGCCTGGATTGAAGGCCCTGCCTGTAGCTCAGTCTCTGCGAGGACTGGCTGTTGTGTGGCAGCTAACGGTCTGCCGTTGCCATCGCAAAGTTAGAAGGTGGAGAGCGTCACGGAATCTTCGGAACTCTGCCTTCCAGGGGCCTAAGCTAGGTTGAGGCTCAAGACCCCCACTGGTGGGGACAACCTACCCATCTGCCAGTCTCATAGTTATAGATCCTGCGCTGACACCCCAGACCGTGTCCCCAAATCACCTAAGCATGTATCGCTCTATAGTCATGCATGTGTATGAAAATACCAAGGCAGAACATGTGTCCCAACAAGCCTTCCTTTCTCAGGGCTGTGAGGAAGTCACCCCACCTGCTGTTTAAAGAGATCTCTAGGCTTTTCTACCTGTTTGAAATGTTGAGTTTTAAACTTCCATAATAAATGTGTCATTTCGTTTTTCTGAGTGAAATTTTGAGAGCTCTATTAGTTCTCTGTAAAGAATTGTTATGTCAGGCGTAATTTCAAAATGTTTTCTCCCTATGTTGGCCTGTCTATTCATCTTCTTATCAATGACTTTGAACAGGAAATTTGAACATATTGGGACATTTATGAATTTATTCTTTTATTATGTATAGTTTGGGTATAATACCTAAAAATGTAATCTAATTCAAGTTGAAAGACTTTGTACTACTTTTTCTTCTAAGAGGTTGAAATTGGCACAAGCGTTTGGCACAGCAGTTAAGATGCCACCTGGGATGCCCACACCTGGATCAATTGCCTGGGCCCGAGTCCTTGCTTGGCTCTCCCCTCCACTTCCTGGTGGTGCACACAGCGTGAGGCAGCAGTGCCGGCTCCAGTACTTGTGTCACTGCAGTCTATGTGGGAGATCCTGATGGACCCAGTCCTAGTTCAGCCTGGCTAGGCCCAGGTTAGCTCAGGCCTCCTAGGTTCAAACCAGTCAATAGGAGATCTTTTACGTCTGTCTTTTTGCCCTTTGAATAAAACAAGTAACTTATAAGATGAAACATTTTATAGAAATGAAAATGTTTTTAAATTATACTTATTTGAGATGTAGAGATCCAGATGTAGAGACATACACACAGAGAAACACAACCAAGGCTATGTGTTCCATCGCTATTTCCATCCCCAAATGCATGCAACAGTCAGGCTTGGCCAGGGTGACACTTGGTGTTCAGAACTCCAATTTGTTCTGCCAATGTGGGTGAACAACCTAATGCTTTTTTACAATATATTTATATATAATTAATGCAACTACTTTTATAATGATGGCAAACTTATTTGGAAGAATATGGGTGTTATGTATTTGAAGTATTATTTTTTTTTTGACAGGCAGAGTGGACAGTGAGAGAGAGAGACAGAGAGAAAGGTCTTCCTTTGCCGTTGGTTCATCCTCCAATGGCTGCCGAGGTCGCGCTCATCCAATGGCAGGAGCCAGGTGCTAGCTGCTTCTCCTGGTCTCCCATGCGGTCAGGGCCCAACCACCTGGGCCATCCTCCACTGCACTCCGGGCCACAGCAGAGGGCTGGCCTGGAAGAGGGGCAACCGGGACAGAATCCGGCGCCCCGACCGGGACTAGAACCCGCTGTTCCGGCGCCGCAAGGCGGAGGATTAGCCTGTTGAGCCACGGCGCCGGCCTGAAGTATTTTTAAAATCAACTTCTTTATTTAATGTTGTATCAATGGCATCAATTCAACGTTAAGAACATAGTCCTTCTTCCCACCTACCTGCCCTGCCACCTATTCTCCCCCACTTCCTCCTCCAACTCTCCTGTTTAGTCTTAGAAAGAAAAAAAGATAGAATGAAACAAGAAAACTAAGAGAACTGTTACTCAACAGCCTAGCAAAGGGCTATCCAAGGTTACTGCTTCTCAAAGGTAGTTTCACTTTTTGCCCCCTTCTGCTATTCCCTTCCTTCTTCCCCCTTCTTTCCTTTTAGAAACTTAATTGTCGCCGGCGCCATGGCAAAACAGGCTAATCCTCCGCCTTGCGGCGCCGGCACACCGGGTTCTAGTCCCGGTCTGGGCGCCGGATTCTGTCCTGGTTGCCCCTCTTCCAGGCCAGCCCTCTGCTGTGGCCCAGGAGTGCAGTGGAGGATGGCCCAAGTGCTTGGGCCCTGCACCCCATGGGAGACCAGGAAAAGCACCTGGCTCCTGGCTCCTGCCATCAGAAGAGCGCGGTGCGCCGGCCGCAGCGCGCTGACCGCGGCGGCCATTGGAGGGTGAACCAACGGCAAAAGGAAGACCTTTCTCTCTGTCTCTCTCTCTCACTGTCCACTCTGCCTGTAAAAAAAAAAAAAAAAAGAAAGAAACTTAATTGTCTTCAAAGAAGAACCCATGGATGATACATCTGCTGTGAGCTCTTAGAATTATAACCTATGAGACACCAGAATATCCTCCATTTAATGCACTAAAAGGAAGTGATTCTGGAGAACAGTTCTACTAGTAAGTCCCTTGGTACAGCTTTGAGGACAGAGGGCAGTGCACAGTGGCTCTCACTGTGTCTTTAACAAATCGCACTCTTATGTCTGACATCAGTGCTCACCCAGTGTGCTTGACATGAGCTGCCTCGGCTACAGAAGCCTTCTGAATCCACCTAGCTTGACAAGGCCATAAGCAAAGAGGACGCTCTCTCCTCCCTTCAGGGAATGTGCATCCTTCATAGTGGCCACTTCTTTCCACTTCAGTCTCACCCACAGGCAACCTATATTGTACGGCAATTTTTGCCAAAGGGTCTTAGATTTCCATGCCTGAAATGCTCTCGTGGGCTTTCCAGCCAGACAGGAATGCCTTATGGGGATATTCTGAGTTCACAGTGCTACTCATTCTGTGAGTGTGCTGTATGGGCCACTTTTCATGCTAGAGCCTCCACTCCTTTGTAATTCTATTATTGTTTCCAAACACTTTGTCCTATTTATACGATCGCTTTAACACTTGATCCTATCTATATGTTCACTTTACCACTTAATCCTGTCCATGTACTCTATATAACACTGAAGCTGCTATTTTTATCAGGCAGCTTAAGGGATTTTGGAGTCCTATGGCAAGTTGTTAAACTGTACCCTTAGAACTAAGAGATCTAATACTTGATCCATCACATGCTGCCTCCTAGGGTGCACGTTAGCAGGAATCTGGACAGGAAACCCTTTGGTGACTCCAGCCCCACAACTCAAATATAGGATGTGAGCATTGCAAAAGCCACTTAACTGCTGAACGAAATGCCAGTCCCAAAAGCTGCAAATTTTAAGGTTTGCCTTTGAGTGGATGATCAGAACTGGGATTTTTTTGAAATTTTAAAATCTGATGTCTCTCCCTCTCAGTGTGTGTGTGTGTTCCTCTCTGTCTGTAACTCTGTTTTTCAAACAGAATAATCAATATTTTAAAATAATTATTAAAATATACAAAAATGATATAGTAATGTACATATCGATAGTGTAATGACTCTAGACCAGTAAATAAAATATTCATCATCTCACAGTTAACCTTTATGTGCCTGCACATGGTAAGAACCCACGAAATCCACTCTTAGAAAATTCTCAGCCTTTCTCATTCTAATAGAGAATAGAATGCTCCACTAATAACTCAGAGTTTCATGCTTAACTTCAGAACCCTAGATTTAGTTCTTCTCTATAACTACTACTTTGTATTCTTGGGTCAACATCTCTCTATTCTTCCCACCAGAATCCACCACCTTGATGACCTCTCTTATATTCTCTGTTTTGACATATTCAACAATTTTCCTTTTTATCCTTCAGACTCCACACATAACAGGCTTCATGCAGTATTATTTTTTCTATATCTGGTTTATTTCACTCACCAGAATGTCCTCCAATTTCATCCAGTTTCTCACAAATGACAGGAGTTGCTTTGAGTTGAACAGCATTCCATCATATAAATATATATATTTAATTATAATCATACATCTATGACGTATAATGTGTTGTTACATATTGTATATATATATAAATATCTATACACAGAAATGTATAAGAATGATTCAAAAACTTCAAGTGATTCCAAACTGTCATGGAAAATCTGCAGTATCCTGTTATTAAAATGTACTTTTCAAGCCATATGTATAGCCAGTAAGATTTCTTAACCAACTGTCTGTTGATGGACATTTAGGCAGTTTGCATCTTGGCTACTGTGAATAAGGCATCAACTAGGGATTGCAGGCATCTCTACTAAATGCTGATACGGTTTTTTGTTTCTTCTTTTTTTGTACATATACCAATAAGGTGGATGAATGGATCATTTGACAGTTCTAGTTTAACATCACAAAACTATTTCAATAATGTTTTCTATAATGGCCATACCACTCAACATTCTCACACATAATGTGAAAGTGTTTCCTTTTCGGTACACCCTTGCCCACATTTATTCTCTTGTCTTTCTGACAGCAGCTGACCATATGGTTCTGAGGGGATATCCCTCTGTAGTTTGCAATGGTGTTTCCCCGATGAGTACTGATAATGGACAACTTGTCATAAACCTGGTAGCAATGCGTATTCCTTTCATGGAGTAATGTCTACTCAGGTCCTTTGCCAATTTCTCAGATGAATGATTAATTATTTTGGCTACTGAGTTGTGAGTGCTTTCACACCATAGCACAGAGTAAGCAAAAGCATTGTGAACAATGTGCATAGGTCTTGGCCCCATGTGGGGATCATGGGGATCCTTACTTTGTGCTGTGGGACTGCACCACTGCCATTTTAGGATTGTGCAGTGTGTTGCATGGCAGAATTGAGCATGGGTGGAAAAATGTACCTAGCTGAAGAGGGCAGGAAGGGTGTTGTTTCTCTCTCTATCCCCCCCCCCCCCCTTTTTGTTACACTGAAGTTACCAGGATCTCTAGTTTGCATGCAAAGCTTTTGTTCAGCATAAACCTGCTCTGATTCCATCCAGGGATCTCCCTGGCCAGGTGCACAGCTTCACCGTGGAGTCAGTTTCTCTCCTGAGCTCAGTGCTCATGGAAGGTGGCTCCTTCAGGGGCTGGACAGTGGAGTAGGCCTTTCTGAGTATCCCCTGAGGTTTCTGACTCAGTGTGTCCTTCATCTCACCCACACTTGGTTCACCCTAACATTACCTTGTCATTTTCTGGGTCATTCTCATGTCCCAGAGAGCTGCTCCTCTTCCTTCATCTGCACCTTCAGCTCTGGGTTCTCAGCTCCAGATCTGGGAGGAGACACAGAGGAGGGACTAGGTCTGCTCTCAGCCTCAGTTCCCAGGGCACATGTGGTTCCCCAGGGACTCCGAGGAACCTAAGC
This sequence comes from Sylvilagus floridanus, assembly GCA_949820135.1. Taxonomy (NCBI): domain Eukaryota; kingdom Metazoa; phylum Chordata; class Mammalia; order Lagomorpha; family Leporidae; genus Sylvilagus; species Sylvilagus floridanus. The sequence continues at coordinate 144,539,675 of OX463225.1, read as the reverse complement.
AGCAGGACCTCAGAGAGGAACAATGCACACTTTACCTCACTGATGAGGAACCTGAGGCCCAGAGAGACTAAGAGGTTGTCTCAGCACAAGGCACCTGGTGGATTGAGGGCCACCCCATGAGCTCTGACCTCCAGCTTCCCTGTGCCGAGCATGGCTCTTGTCTTGCAAGAATGCATTGCTGGGTTTTGTGGACTTCGGGTAAAGCACTGCTATTTCTGCTGCTAAAAACAAACACACACAAGTATGAGGGTCATTCCTTGGACACAGCTTTTCCCACGTTTCTATTGTCCCATTATTGATTGTCTGTCTGTTTTCAATCTCTGGGTGATAGAATGGGAGCAGAGAACACACAAGGTGAACGAGTATTTAACATAGCCCTGGCTGTCCTGTGTGGTCCCTTACCTCTGGAATTCTCCCTCAGGCTTTCTCCTCTGCTGCAGTGCTGGAGAGTGTCAGGCCTCATAGACGTCGTTTCTGCATGGAGACCCATGTTCTTCTTTTTATCTATGGAGCCAGGCTGAGTAGAGATTCCTTCTGGACCTCTGTGCACCCAGCCTTTCTGCTAGGCAATGCTGCTAGTTTCAAAGATAAAAAAGTAAACTCCACCATGACCAATGGAAATCAGGTCAATACAGATTTTCCTGAGGTGCCTGAGATCGTGAGAACAGCCCCTCGTGGACAGTGGTCAGAGCCAAGCACGGGGCATTGGCAGCTGACTCAGGTAAGGTGTATGCGCAAAACAACCCCGAGAAGGCTGCTGACACCAGGAAGAGGACACACATCAGAGGAGTGTGAGAAGAAAGGACGGTTACTGGCTCGAATGAAGATGGAAGTATCGCAGGCTGAGACCCAGAGGCAAGGCCCCACGTCACAGAGGATTAGTCCTGGGCCTTGAAGCCTATCCCAGGAAGTCCTGCTGGATTTGCCAGGAGCCAGGAGCTTCTGCCTGTCTCCCACCTGTGTGCAGGGGCCCAAGGACTAGGGCCATTATCTACTGCGTTCCCAGGCCACAGCAGAGAACTTCATAGCCAGTGGAGCAGCCCCCATGGAGGCTGGCTCTGCAGACTGGGGCTCCAACCCGCTGTGCCACCTTCACCCCTACCCTGCCCTTCTGTGCACGCCCTGTACCCCCCACGCTGCAGCTCCTGGGCTCCTCTCCTTAGTGTGACTGCGCCAGCTCCAGCCTCTTAGCCCAAGACAGTGCGGGATGACCAGCAGCCACCTTCACCTCACTTCCTTAACTGCACCTTATCTCTCAGAGACTTCTGCCGGCAACAAAGTTAGAACTACAAGCCCCCACGCAGGAGGCAAGGCCCCCTCTCTCTAAGAGAAAACACAGCAGGATTCGAGCTCCTGGGGGCTGGTAAGTTTCAAGTCAGTTTGTCTACACAGCACAGGAAACGCCGTGGTCCGGCCTGTGCTGTGTCCTGGTGGGCTAAGCCTCCGCCTGCAGGGCCGGCTTCCCCCATGGGCGCTGGGTCCTGTCCAGGCTGCCCCTGTTTGGTTCTGGCTCTCTCCTAATGGGCTGGGGAAGCCCTGCAAGATGGCCCGGGGGCTTGGGGCCTGCTCCTGCCTGGGAGACCCCTACTTGTAGTGGCCATCTGGAGAGCGAACCAGAGCATGGAAGCCCTTTCTCTCTGCCTCTCCCCTCTCTGTAATTCCCTCTCTCCAATGAATAAACACAACAGGAAGAATGAAAGCCTGGAGCTGAACACAGCAGGAGGCTGTGGTCTGGAGAGCGCCCCTGCCCCTGCCGCCCGGGCTCCGCAGCCCGCGGCCTCCTCCAGGGGGCCCGGCCCTTCCCGCCCTCCCGGGCGCTGTGGGCGCGGCGCCCCATCCTCCTCCCGAGGAGCGGCGTCCTGAGCCTGGGGCCGGCGCCCGTCCTCCGGGAACCCTGGCCCTGGGCGCGGGTCCGCCCCGCGTGCGCGTGTCCCTTTCTCTCCTCTGACTCCGGTTCCGGGAGGCGGCCCTCAGTGCCCCGCACCGCCGTCCCCGCTCCGGAGCCCTGGCGCGGGGTCCCCATGGTCCACAGCTCTGGTCTCTGAAGCGGGGTCCGCACCCGGGTTCCCCAGGCCCTCGGCGGCCTGCAGGCCGGGCTGGGGGTCGTGATGGCGCCTCGGGCGCAGGGGCCTGGGCTTCGCGCGGGGCTGAGGGCCACGGGTGGGTGGGCGGGGCTTGCGGAGGGCGGGGCAGCGCCGGGCCGCGCGGCGGTGGGCGTGGCCTGGGGAGCCCACGGTCTGGTGCGGGGTGGTCCCGCGTTTCCGCGGCCCCGCCCTTCCCAGCTGTGTGGGCGCTGACGGAGGAGCGGGTCGTGGCGCTGTGGCCTGTGGGGTCTCCCCTCTGCGGATTTACTGATCGCTCTGCCACCTGGCGCTCCGGCTTCCCTTCTTCTCTCTGGGATCCCGACCCTTCCTCCCCTGCCCGTGGACCACTCTTCCCGGGGTCCCTCTGGCCGGATCCTGAGGGAGCAGCAGAGTCCAGAGGAGAAACCAGCGTTGCCCTGGGGGAGCTCTTTGTGTCCCCTGGGCCCTGGACCCTCTGAGCTGCTGTTGCTGTCAGGCTGTGGCGCCCTGGACTCCAGCCTGTGTGTGTGTGTGTGTGTGTGTGTGTGTGTGTGTGTGTGTGCATGCATGCGCGTCCACGCACTTTCCTCACGGAAATGTATTGATTAGGAAGTCGTTAGTCCCTGACCCCAATCACCAGTGCCGTAAACCACAGCATGTGTCCCGTTATTTCCCTGTTGCATGCGTTGATTGGGGAGTTGGGATCACACGTGGGGACTTAACCCACTGCCCTGCCCTGCCGGTGGTAATGTTGTTAAAGACGCAGGTGCAGAGCACAGTGCAGAGGCAGGCTGGAGCCATGAGTGAGGAAGCTGCTGGAGGCTGTATTTAAAAGCCTGCAATGGCCAGCGCCAAGCTCACTAGTCCAATCCTCCACCTGTAGCGCCGGCATCAGGTTCTAGGCTGGGTCTGGGCATCGGATTCTGTCCTGGTCGCTCCTCTTCCAGTCCAGCTCTCTGCTGTGGCCCGGGAGGGCAGTGGAGGATGGCCCAAGTGCTTGGGCCCTGCACCCACATGGGAGACCAGGAGAAGCACCTGGCTCCTGTATCAGATCAGCGCGGTGCGCCGGCTGCAGCGGCCATTGTGGAGTGAACCAACGGAAAAGGAAGACCTTTCTCTGTCTCTCTCACTCCCTCATTGTCCACTCTGCCTGTCAAAAAAATTATAATTAATAAATAAAATTTAGAAAAGAATAAAAATTCTCTAAAAAAGAGCCTGCTACATGTTCTCAGGGCATTTCCTGGGGACCCGATGTGCAGGGTGCAGAGACGTCCCTGTGCGGTCTAGGGTGCATCCCCGCCCTTTGGGGGCCGCCTCTGCCCGCTCATCTCATCTGCTGCTGTCCGGAGAGCTCTCTCAGAAGGTGGAGGAGTGACCCCAAGCGCCCACGGGGAAGCTCAGCTTCCCAGAGTCTCATGGAGGTTGCTAGGGCCGGGTGCTTTGAAAATGCAACATAGTGTGCTTTTCCTGTGGTTTTCTGTGGCCTCCAGGACTGGGTTAGACCTGGGCCTGGAGAGGGATTGGGGAGGGGAAACCCAGCTGACAGCAGGCATGGAGTCCCTGTGTCTCTGGGGCTGTCCTGGAATGCAGAGGGGAAGGGAGGGGCATGCTCATCAGCAGAATCCTGGAGGCCTGGGAAGAGCCCTCAGCACACAGCTGCCTCAGAGAGAACCGCTGGGCTCTCCCCTCTCTGTTTCTTGCTAGGCAGGGAACAGAATTGGAGTCTGGCTGAGCTTGTCTGACATCTGCTGTGTGAAGGCGACAGTCATTGCACAGAGGATCTTCAGGGACCCAGTGCACCAGGAACTGGAGACAGGAAGGAGACCCGAGTGCACTCACACAGACCAGCAGGCACGGCAGCCCCCAATTGGAGGACACGTGAGCCCACCCTGAGGGACAGACCCTGGGCTGCCCAGGTGACACCACTGGCCCTGGGAACTAGACACTGCCCGTGGACCGGGTTCTGCTGTCCCTGGGCACTGTGAGGATCTTGAGATGGGCTAGAATTATGTTCCAGGGGCCAGCATGGATTTTCCCGGTGCCTGCTCGGTGGGTCTCTCCTTTCACATCAAGAGCTGGTGTCACTGTGTCAGAAAGCCAGTCCATGGAGATCTTCCTACATGGTGGAGCCAGGGAAACCAAGAAAACAGGTGTGGGGCCCTCAGTGTTCAGAACGTAGGACATTCATCACACATGGGAAGGGGTTTGGCAACAGCATGCCCTTGGTTGGACAAAGCGCCCTGAGGTGGCCACCTCTGCAGGAGGCCTTCTGCAGACAAGTAGAAATACAGCCCCAAAGGTGCCCAGCCTCCCCCCACATATGTCTGTGAACAACCCGTCCCCAGAATATCAAGTGCTTGGGTTCCTGCCACCCACACAGAGAGACCTGGATTGAATTCCTGCTCCTGACTTTGGCCTCAGTCCAGCCAGGCAGGTGCACACATTCGAGGACTGAAACGGAGGGTGGCAGGACTCTCTCCGTCTCTCTCTATCAAGCAAAGTTTTTCTGTGGTGGAGCAGTGGTTTACTAGGCTATGCATTTGCCGGGAATGCCGGCATCCTAGATGGACACCTGTTCGAGTCCTGGTCTCCTCCTCTGATCCAGCTCTCTGCTATGGCCTGGGAAAGCAATGGAAGATGGTCCAAGTCCTTGGGCTTCTGCACGCATTGGGGAGACACAGAAAAAACTACTGGTTTATGGCTTCAAAACGGCCCAGCTCTGGCCATTGTTTCCAATTGAGAAGTGAACCAGTGAATGGAAGGCCTTCTCTCTGTCTCTGCCTCTCCATGATAATTCTCTTTGGTTCAAACTCTGCAATCTGGGCCCAGGAGGGTGGCAGCATTATCCCAAACATCTCCGGAGCCTCTACTGCTGGTCAGTGCAGTGGCCCATGGCTTCTGTCTTGCCTGTCAGCCTCGGGGAACAGGTGCAGGAGCCCTGATTATCTTGGAATCCCCTTCAGGGTCACCTTCATTCTTCTTGACAAAAGCTGCATATTGTCAACTGACGCACTGCAGTACTCCGTCCTTTCCATCCAGGAAGGCCGTCAGCCCACTTTCATTTCAACACCATTCCGCTCACCCTTGGTTAAACCTGCTGATTCTGTCCGTGCCATATAAGCATCTTTTTCAAGGCACGGTCTAGCCACACCCTGGTGTTCTCTTCCAGAACACATTTCATTGGTTGCAATATGGATAGACCCGACTTTCCACATCTTCAAATTCTAGTTTCTTTTGTTCAGAATTCCCAGAAATTAGATTCTCTTCTTGGACGTTACTATAAAGGGTCAGATGGCCATTGGCCAGTGCTGTGACGGAGAAGCCCAAGTCCCCACCTGCAGTGTCAGCATCACGTATGGGCACCAGTTCAAGTCCAAGCTGCTCTACTTCTTATCCAACTCCATGCTAAGGTGCCTGGAAATTAAATGGAAGTTGGACCACTTGCTCGGGCCCCCATACACACCTGAAGGAGCTCCTGGCTCCTGGCTTTGGCCTGACCCTGCCCTAGCTATTGGGGATTGACCCAGCAGATGAAAATCTCTCTCCCAGTATGTCTTTGTCTCTCCCTTTCAAATAAATTCTTTTGCAGCACTGCCAGAAGGCAAGCCCCAGAATCAGCACTTTAATTTACCTCCATTGAATATCCAGTTTCACTCCTGGCAAGTTATACCTTCTAGAAAACATGCCAGAAACCAAGTTCCCTGCCTCTTACAAAGAAGGTTCACCTTGTTCCTGGTCTTCCATCACATCTATTCCTCATTTCCACTGCAGACCTCACCAGAATCCCCATTCCCATCCATAGCTCAGTGTGCATCTGAAAACGCCTCCAGTGGGGACTTGTTCCCCAGGGGTAAAGCTCCTTCTGTCCTTGCAGGAATTCATTAGACCTGCTCCCAAGTCTCAGGATGATAATCTGTGTCAGGTGAGACCCTGCAAAGACTTATGGAATATGGACAGTTGTCCATGAAGCTCTGTATCAGATGGGGTCTGGGATCACTTGCAGGCACTAAACTCACCGTTGCTAAAGTCCTGTACATAAATGCAGTAGCATTCGCATTGGACCAAATATTCTCCCATATGCTTTCAGTTGTCCCTAGATATCTTATAATACCTAAAGAGACTGTGATGCAAATGGTATACTGTGTGTAGAATAATTCAGGAGGAAAAAGATGGTATATGGACAGTACAGATGCATTCTTTTTCCATTTTCAAAATCACTGCGAATGTTATCTGCACTTGTGGTCCCGTGGATCCCAAGGGCATCATGGGATAAGGCACTGTGTCATGTGGTCATGTAGGCTAGGAAGTCCCAACACTGCTGGCCGATGGCTGGCCTTCCAGGAGAGACACTTTGATTCTGGCCTGGAGTCCAAAGTGCAGGAATGGAAATATTCAAGGCAGCCAGGAGGGTTCCCTGACTTCGCAGCCGTTTGGGGAGTGAACCAGTAGATGGAAGGTATTTCTCTCTCTCTCTCCACCCAGCACTACCACCTCCCTCTCCCTTTTCTCCCACTGTTCATCCTCTGCCTCTTCACTGTAATGCTGCTTTTCAATGATTTTTTTTTAAGAAGGCAGGTGCTGACATCATGGGACCATGGGTAAAGCCATCAGTATGACAGCAGTATCCATGCCAGAGTGCCTGGTTCAAGACCCAGATGCTTCTAAGCCATATTTCCTGTTGTAATGGGAGGCAGCAGATGGCTTAAGTTGTTGGATTCCTTACTTCAGCCTGGTACAGACATGGCTGCCGCAGACATTTGAGACGTGAATCAGATGGAACATCTCTGTGTGTGCGTTTCATTCTATCTAGCTCTCCCACTCTCTCCTGTTTGCTTGCAGATAAATAAATCAATCTCTTTAAAAATTGGTAAACCTAGTCTGGCACTGTGGTATAGTGGGTTATGCCTCTGCCTACAGTGCCTGCTTCCCATGTGGACTCTGGTTCAAGACCCGACTGTTCCTCTTCTGATCTGGCTCTCTGCAATAGCTTGAGAAAAGCAATCTACTTCATATACAAATAAAGAGAGAGAGAGAGAGAGTAAAAAATCGGCACACCCAATATGAGATGCAATGTATTATAACACTGGAATTTTAAAAAATCCAAGTGATAGAGAAAAAAAATTCAGTGGTATGGGCTAACACGATATTTGGAATAACATTCCACGTTGGGGTGAGAATGCTTTTGAACTACAGGATGCCAGGATCCAGTCTTCAGGAAGAATTCTATTAGAAATCTAGTATTAAACTTGAATATAATAACTGACCCAGGCATGAATGGTTAATGCATGGTAAAATTGTGAAAGGAAGGCCATTATCAAACAGGATATTTATACATCCTCCAAGCAGCACTCTCCAAAGTTTTTTATTTCAACTCTGAAATTTTATTATCCAAAGTGTATGATGCTTATACAGAACAAAAGTAAAAGCAGGTAGGAAAATCAGCAAAGAGTGTGTAAAATTTCTGCAGAGAGTTTCACCTAAGTCAGGGCTGGTGAAAGTGGTATCCAAGGTAAAACCTAGATGACTGCTGATCTGTCTCTTGGCATAAATTACCAGGCGTTTGTTCTGGAGGCACTGAATAAGTTGTCCTCATCACTGGTCAGTTGTTCAGAACCAATTTGAGTTGTCAAACAAAGCAACAAAAAGTTTACATTGTTTTGTTGTTGCACTGTGGCATTTTACTGAAGCGGCATTTATTTTTTTCTTCTCAGTAATTTCTTTTTGTTTTGAAATTTTTTCATTTCTTTTTAGCATTTATTATTAAAAAGATAATTAACTGAAATTGCATTGCATGTTGTTTCTTTAGTATTGCTTTTTTTGTTTTAAGTTTTAAGTTTTTGCAAAGTTGTTAAATTGTAATTATTTGGCATTTTCTCCATAAATGAAACAGTGAATAGGAATGACATTTTACACTTGTTCTGAATAATTCTTTTTCTCTTTTGTCATTTGTAAAGTATAGTCATTTTTAAATTTAAAATTTTTAGCATTTTTGTATTTACAAAAACACTGAACAGAAATGGAATTTTACTTTTATTTGCTGAGTTCCAATTTTTTAAAAAATTATAATTTATCTATATTTCTAAATTTTCCCTATTTAAAAAGTTACTAAAATGAAGTGGTATTTTAATTTTCCTATTAGTATTTTCCTATTTTTGTTTTTTATTGTTTTTAAAGTTTTTAAAATTTTTAATTTTAATTTTTTCAGTATTTTACTTTCAAAAGCACTTAAATAACATTATTTCTAATTTTTTCCTTTTAAATTTTTAACAGATTTTAAATTTTTAATTTTTTAAATATTTTTCCTTTTTAAAAAAACAATGCAGTACCATTTTTCTTTTCTATTTTTACCTTAACTTTTTTTTTACTTTTTAAATTTTTAAATTTTTTTGGAATTTTTCTTTTTCAAAACACTTAACTGAAACACGGAATACATATTGGGATCTGAATCAAAATGTTTGAGATCCCAGTTACACCCCAGGACACTGGAGACACTTCTGGGCCTGGACAGCGATATCTGAATGAGAAGGTGTAGATTTCAGGATGCCCAAGATGTGCTGGCAGGATGTCTAAGGCAGCTGTCACACTGAGAGGAGGCACACTCAGGTGCAAACATCATTCCCTCCCTAGGATCCCAATTTTCATGAAGGAAAACAATTGTCTTTATCACAGGCATGAAAACAGTGGAAGTAAGAATGGTAGCTGTGAGAAACCGGTCCACCACAGGACAGCGGTGCCATTGGCTCGGTTTGTTCTTTGACCAGGAACACCTACTAAGCAGCGGGCATCCAGCATCTGCGAGAACTCAGTTTTCCATGACGGGGGGCAGGCATATGGCCCCTCCTCGTCCTGCAGCTGCCTCAGGCCGGCAGGAACATGGCCTTGCTGTTTGCTGGGGCTCTGGATGCCTTGGCCCACGTCCTGCATCAGGAGCCCCCAGTTCTCCTGCAACACTGAGTGGAGTTGGCAGGACCAGCAGCTGTAGGAGATGAGCGTCCTCGTGATGAGGTCCTGCCCGCATCTGCGCTGCCTGACCATGGATGTGGAGAGAGGAGTGTTCAGAGAGGAGTCCGGTTCCTTGATGCAGGCTCAGTCCACCTCGCCCACCTGGGCCCCTCCTGGCCACACTGCTGCATTCATCACCATGAACTTGCTGTTATCACGCCCATCCACGGCCACCTCCTGGGTTCATGACCAGACCTCTGGCACGGCCGCTGCTCACTCCCTTTTTGCTCAGGCTCTGAGGGGTCACCCTCTCCGCAGTTGTTAGGAATACCGAGGAAGGAGCGCATCTTTAGGATGTACAGATCAGCAGACAGCTTTCACCCACTGACCGATGCCAGGGTCAGGGGACCTGATGGGCACACAAGATGTTCTCTGCCTCCTGCGGGGGTGTGGGAGGGAGCACACAGCATTCCCTGCATCAGGTGCTTGGCCAGAGAGTGAGGCTGAGTGGAAAATTGAGGAAAGCATCAGAGATCTTCAGGATGCAGACCCCGAGCCAGACACCTGGCCTGCCTCCTTCACACAGTCAGCGTTCCCATCATGGAAGACAGCAGAAGGGGGAGATGGTTGGGGTTCAAAAGGAGGAAGGAGACCCTTCCTGTCCTTTTGAGCCCCAAAGTCTCCTCCTCCTGCTGTCCTCCATGCGGAACGCTGGCTGTGTGAAGGGGAGGGCCAGCCGTCTGGGTCAGGGTCCACGTCCTGAGGAGTCTGATCCTCTCCTCTGCTCACATGCAGCCTTGTGTGCAGGGCGCTGTGTCTCTGAACTGCCCACACCGAGCTCGCCCCATCCAAAGGCAGTGTGTGCCCAGGGTCCTGTGCTGTCTGCTTCCAGCTCCTCCTGACCTCAGATCGCTACAGGAGGCAGTTGGAGAGGGCCAGGTGGTGTTCTCTCCAGAGCAGCTGTGGAGTCAGGCCTGGGTCTCCTTCGGTGTTTACTCGGATTGGAGGTGGAAGGCTGTGCCAGCTCTCAGGGATCAGCCTAGTGGATAACAATAGCTGAGGGCACTTCATGGTGATGAAATTGCGTTCTTGGTGTTCTGGTTGCTGTTGAAGCGGAGCTCCTGTGTTAGATGTTTTGAAGCGGTGGGGATGTTACAATCAGCACCACTCTTCTGTACTTCCAACTGTACTTGGGATCTGAAAGAGGGAGAGAAGAAAAATCAAAGGAGAGCTGGGTCAGGTCCAGGTGAGAGCTGAGCCTGCATCTGGGCCACAGTGGGGAGAGGAGGGGCAAACTCAATTCTAGTGGGGAGACTGGCTGAAGGGGAGCCCTGGGCTGCTGAGAGGGAAGTGGCAGCCAAATGAGCAGAGTCCTGCCCTGAACTCCAGCCCAGCTCTGCAGTGCTGGGGAACCAGAGACCTTGACCTCTCCTAACCAGGAGTGAGTGAAGTCACCCCAGGTCCTCCTGCTCTCTGTTCAAGTAGAAATGGATTAGTTTTCTGCAGTAAGCAAAGAGAGCCGGGAGTGTAACCACAGCACAACTCGTGTCAATAGCACAGACACCAGGTTTCTCTGAAGATGATTCCACATCTAGTTACACCTAGGACCATTCTGCTGTGTGCCTAATAGCTCACTCACTCAACTCTGAAGGGAACATTCACTTTAAAACAGGCACTCTGTAGTCATCCTAGAGGTCCCCATTTTTTTTTTTCACTTCCCCTAAGAAATTTTCTTTTTGAGAGTATCTTGTTTGTATACCGCTCAGAGGGAAGGACAAAAATGGGAGAATGAGACCTAAGAATCTGCATTGGAAATGGGCCTAGGAATACAATCAGATAAAATCTGATTGTTCAATGTATATTTCTCAACCCAATAGAGGACTTGCAATCAAGTGAGTGGATGGTGAACAGCATGTTTTAGGGAGAGAAGTTCAACTTTAAACATTTTCACTTGACTAGGAGGGGAGGTATCCTATTTTGTGGGTCAGGTTTCTACATGACAAGGATTTCTTCCTGTATCTTCTATTTCAAATTATTGATGCAAACAGAGAGGTTACAGTTCTACCCTATCTGAACCAACAGAAATGAGCTATAATCTGTGCGCAGTGTAAGAAGGAATAAGTACATCTAAGACACACACACAGGATTACCTCTGTCTAGGCGTGAAGGCCCAGGAATCTGAAGGTCAGTGCCCACATGTTGGCCTGTGGTTTGTCCTTCATCTCCTGGCCAAGGAATCGGCATGCGATTTTCCTCTTCTTGGGCTGTGCTTTGCCCTTCATCTCCTGGCCAGGGAATCGGCAGGCCAGTTCCCATTTCCTGGGCTTCTGTTTTCCTTTGATAACACTTGCTTTTGGGGTACTTGGCACATCGCTGGGCCTGATGCTGTGACTCTCACACATGCTGGTGATGGGATCTTTGTGAGGACCTCCCTCCAGCTGGGCACAGGTCTTCCTCTCAGGGGCAGCACCAAAACTCAGTTCTGAAACAGAAGCACAGCCATCAGGAGTGGTATTCACGCTCTCTCTCTGGCAGTCAGGACTGCAGCAGAGGGACAACAAGTAAGGAAAGGGGCCCTGGACAGTCATGTCCAAAGTGGGAGATGAAATCTGCACAGACACTAAAATGTGTTCATTCGGGTTGATTTTATACATATTCCCTGATCATTTATCACTAGGCAAAAGTAATAAACATGGCTCAGATGATCACAATATTCAACAAAGTGGGACTAATAAAACACACAGCTCTTAAGCTTTTAAGGCACAGAACCCACACTGGATATCTGTTGAAGGTTTAGGGGGATGGAGCAGGATCATCAAACCTGGAGGGCATTGTAATGAGAGACAAGGACAGGGTACCACTAACAGCTCGAATGGACACACCTAGCACAAGAACACATGCATTTCATACGTGCACATGCTTTGCTGAACATACACCAGGCACATCTACTCATAGGGTATATGCCTTCAGTGCATGTCATCTGGATAATTATATATATGATGTGGCTATCACGTTTCTGGACAGTTGAAGTGGGAACCCAGTTTCAGGCACCTGAAGAATGGAGAGACACGCTAAGGTGAAACACAAAAGTCAGGAAGAAATCCCAGGCGGGAGGTAAGGCATTGCTTTGGCCCAGCACACATATCTCCCTCCTGAGACGGTGTCTGTGCACCTGCCACCTCCTCATGACTGCCCAGCCCTGGCACGGGGTGTTTCTGAGACAAAGCCACACAAGCACAGGTCCGTGGCAAAGACAAGTTCAAGGCCTCACTGAGACCCTGAGTGCATTAAAAAGCATGAGGTGAGAGACCAGGGACTTTCAGGCCATGGGGCACTCCGGAGCTGGAGTTCTATCTGAGAACCTCAATGAGGTGCTGACGCTGCTCAGGGACAAAACACGCCAACGTCTTCCTAGTGGGAGATGTTGTGCAGGGTCTTTAGAAGTTCTTGTTCGCAGCCTGGAACTTTTCTACTGATATTTGAAATTCTCTCAATATAATTTGCTTCAGAAGAAAAATTTTAAGTGAGAACATCCATACCAGCCACATCGCTGGCATGTCTGCTGAAAACAAGTGGACTGAGCCTATAGACAAGGGGCAGGCAAAGGAGTGGCCTATGAATGCAATGCACACAAGGTGTGGTGATCTGAACTTGGAGAGTGACCTTGTTGAGCCTCAGGATCTGCACTCCAAGGTGGGGACAGAATCACCACCAGGAGAGGTCCAGTGAGGGTAGCATGGATCATGACAGCACAGGGCCTAGCACATCACAGATGCCCATGAGTGTGGCTTTCATAGCTGGGTGTGAATCACTGTGACCTGGGATGACTCTGCACATCTCTGTACCTCTGTACAGAGGAAAAGCGCACGGTCTCACCAAGAAATGGTGCCTGTTGATCTATAGCATCGGGGGGACAACTGTCATTGCCAATTCTACTGCAGAACATTGAGAAACAGGGAAGGGCATCAGGATTTCTTGATTTTCCTACAGAATGATTTGATGAGTGAAGCTGCCTCAAACCCCAAAGATTCCTCCTGAGTGAAAGTGTAAAACCTCACCAAAGCTCAGATTCAAGAAATTTGGACTTTTCTCTGCCCCCTATGAAGCCATACTCCAGGGCTCCTCCTGCACAAGAGGCACTCTACCTGTGATGATGTGAGTGAAACCTCAGCCTCACTCAGATAATCAATAGATTCCTGTCCTGCTGAAGGTTATGGAGGCTTTGATGAGAAAAAAATGCCGAGTTTAGACACTGGATTAAAACTACAGACCACATATGAGCACAAATTAGTGCTGTTAAGCAGAAGATGAAAACCACACCATGGACACAGGTGGAGGACTGGACTGCTGTGCTTAGCACCAAGCTGCTTCAGAGAAAACAGAGAATCTGCCTACCAAGGATACCTAGTATCAGATAACTAAGGAAACATTGTACAGACTCCAAAGCTTTAAGCCTGAGAAGTTTGGAGGATGCTGTTTACAATTGCAACTGTTGTTAAAATTATGGTGCTCGCTTTGGCAGCACAATTACTAAAATATACTAAAATTAAGAACATCACAGTGACTTGTTAAAGAAGCCTCTCCAAGAGAGATGGTGGTGGCTTGGTGTTTGCCATCATGCTTTCCCATCCCCTCCTTCCCTGTTCACGTCACAAGCTGCACCTTGAAAGTAGGCCTGGTGACAGCCAAGGGTTTCCCCTGTTTGATGACAATGAACAAACTCCATCCAAGAGCCACATCCAGAATAAGTCCCCAGGGCCTGAGAGCACAGTGATCTGTCTCACCCAACACAGGTGCAGCAACCCAAGCAGACAGAGGCCACCTGGGAGAGCAGTGGAGTGTTCCCGTTCACAATGGAGCACTCATTGTCTACAACAAGAGCAGAGCAGACAGGCTGTTTCTCCAGTGAGGACCAGGTGCTCCTAGAATGGGACCAGTCAGAAGCTTCCAGAAGAAGTGCAGGAGTCAAATACGTACCGTGAGAGTCTTGTGAGACGTCTTGATCTTCAAATTCTGGAATCTCCATGGTGAGACTGGAGGGAGGCAAAGGTGGGTGAGACACATAAAGGGTACAGAAAGCCCCTTTCCAAACTGTTCCTAAGAGGAGGCCTTCCAGAAGTGGCTGGGCTGAGCAATGGCCCACCCACACCTTTGTCCCTATCTGGAGGAGCCTGGCTACTAATTTCCTAGTAGTCCATGCTACACTGTCTGATCTGCCTCCGAGTTACCTGGAAGTGTATGACACATCTTGCTCCTGTAACTCCACTTCAGGATATTGATTTTCTGCAAACAAATTCAGAGAGATTCACCATGTTAAGCAGGTTTTGGGGTCAGATATGGGTATCCAATGGGCACTACTACCAAGGGGACAGAGTGTTCTGGTGTGAGAACAGGAGACTCTGACAGAAATCCTCCAGGAGGACTAAGTCGACATCAGGAGATGGGCTTGGTGAGCCATCCTGGGCCAGGGGTCAAATCTCCCTATTCACAGTTGGATCACCATCTCAATACCCTCTGTCAGGAACACTTAGAAACAGCCTGCAATGGTCCTCAGGGGTTCTAAGCTCACAGCACAAGAACTTTCTAGGAGGCAAACTGCAGTCGTCTGGCTGCTCTCATTGAAGGACTAGGTTGCTGACTGTGGAGGGGAGGTAGAACACTGGGAGAGAGCTATGCATGGAGTCTGCACGCTCTGGAATTGAAACAGTCTGATGCCACACAGAATCTTGGCTATTCTAAGACTTGCTCATGAATAATCTCCCTCTTGTCTATGGGAACAATACAAGGCATTCAAGAGCATGTATTTCTGGATGAACTCTTCCCTAGTCTATTCATCTTCAAATGGAAACGCCACTGAGAACATGAAGGACAGAGATGCCTATATGGATGCTGTGGCCTGGACAAGCATGGATGTCAAAGGGCAGAGCTGAGGTTTGGGATTGAATAAAAAGTAAGCAAATGGCGACAGTCATCCTCCAAGGTTCCATCCAGGAGGGAGCAAACGCCACCTGGGCACATGCTGCTGAGCTTGCTGTGAAATGGTCACAACTCTGTTCCAGAACAAATGAACAATCATGAAGTCTAACTCCTGCTTCCAGCTCAATTCAGGATTGTGAGTCTACAACCACAAGTCTGTAGGTCTGACACGTAGCAATGACTGCACTCATCCTCAGTGGGGACAGGAGTACAAGGACGGAGCAGTCACCAGGGGCAGAGATGAAGGTTTACCTACTCTCAAAAGGGATCCTTCTGCACATCAACTGCCAACCAAACTGCTCTGGCTTTATGAGCACAAGCAACTCCTGAATGCAGGCTGTCAGACATCCCAGGCCCACCTGGAGCAGAAATGTTCATCCAGGGAACTCTGTTCTGTGAAACAGCAACCATTTTTGACAGAAATGGAGATGAGCATGCCTCACTGGGACCATGAGTGCAAAAAGCCTTAGGTGAGAGACCAGGGACTTTCAGGCCATGGGGCACTCCTGAGCTGGAGTTCTATCTGAGAACCTCAATGAGGTGCTGACGCTGCTTAGGGACGAAGCACACCAACGTCTTCCTAGTGGGAGATGTTGTGCAGGGTCTTTAGAAGTTCTTGTTCGCAGCCTGGAACTTTTCTACTGATATTTGAAATTCTCTCAACACAATTTGTTACAGAAGTAAAATATTAAGTGAGAACATCCATACCGCCACATCACTGGCATGTCTGCTGAAAACAAGTGGACTGAGCCTACAGACAAGGGGCAGGCAAAGGAGTGGTCTATGAATGCAATGCACACAAGGTGTGGTGATCTGAACTTGGAGAGTGACCTTGTTGAGCCTCAGGATCTGCACTCCAAGGTGGGGACAGAATCTCCACCAGGAGAGGTCCAGTGAGGGTTGCATGGATCACGATAGCACAGGGTCTAGCACAGCACAGATGCCAGTGACAGTGGCCTTCATAGCTGGGTGTGAATCACTGTGCCCTGGGATGACTATGCACATCTCTGTACCTCTGTACAGAGGAAAAGCACATGGTCTCACCAAGAAATGGTGCCTGCTGATCTATAGCATCGGGGGGACAACTGTCATTGCCAATTCTACTGCAGAACATTGAGAAACAGGGAAGGGCATCAGGATTTCTTGATTTTCCTACAGAATGATTTGATGAGTGAAGCTGCCTCAAACCCCAAAGATTCCTCCTGAGTGAAAGTGTAAAACCTCATTGAAGCCCAGATTCAAGAAATTTGGACTTTTCTCTGCCCCCCTGTGAGACATACACCAGGGCTCCTACTGCACAAGAGACACTCTGCTTGTGATGACATGAGGGAAACCTCAGCCACACCCAGATAATCAATAGGTTCCTGTCCTGGTGCACGGTCATGGAGGCTTTCATGAGAAAAAAATGCCGAGTTCAGACACTGGATTAAAACTACAGACCACATATGAGCACAAATCAGTGCTGTTAAGCAGAAGATGAAAACCACACCATGGACACAGGTGGAGGACTGGACTGCTGTGCTTAGCACCAAGCTGCTTCAGAGAAAACAGAGAATCTGCCTACCAAGGATACCTAGTATCAGATAACTAAGGAAACATTGTACAGACTCCAAAGCTTTAAGCCTGAGAAGTTTGGAGGATGCTGTTTAATAATGCAACTGTTGTTAAAACTTCACAGTGACTTGTTAAAGAAGCCTCTCCAAGAGAGATGGTGGTGGCTCGGTGTTTGCCATCATGCTTTCCCATCCCCTCCTTCCCTGTCTTGACGTCACAAGCTGCACCTTGAAAGTAGGCCTGGTGACAGCCAAGGGTTTCCCCCGTTTGATGACTATGAACAAACTCCATCCAAGAGCCACATCCAGACTAAGTCCCCAGGGCCTGAGTGCACAGTGGTCTGTATCACCCAACACAGGTGCAGCAACCCAAGCAGACAGAGGCCACCTGGGAGAGCAGTGGAGTTTTCCCCTTCACAATGGAGCACTCACCGTCTACAACAAGAGCAGAGCAGACAGGCTGTTTCTCCAGTGAGGACCAGGTGCTCCTAGAATGGGACCAGTCAGAAGCTTCCAGAAGAAGTGCAGGAGTCAAATACGTACCTTGAGAGTCTTGTGAGATGTCTTGATCTTCATATTCTGGAATCTCATTGATGAGACTGGAGGGAGGGAAAGGTGGGTGAGACACATAAAGATAACAGAAAGCCCCTTTCCAATCTGTTCCTAAGAGGAGGCTTCCAGAAGTGGCTGGGCTGAGCAATGGCCCACCCACACCTTTGTCCCTATCTGGGGGAGACTGGCTACTAATTCCCTAGTAGTCCATGCTACACTCTCTGCTCTGCCTCCAAGTTACCTGGTAGTGTATGACACATCTTGCTCCTGTAACTCCACTTCATGATATTGATTTTCTGCAAACAAATTCAGAGAGATTGACCATGTTAAACAGGTTTTGGGTCAGATATGGATATCCAATGTCCACTACTACCAAGGGGACAGAGTGTTCTCATGTGAGAACAGGAGACTCTGACAGAAATCCTCCAGGAGGACTAAGTCGACATCAGGAGATGGGCTTGGTGAGCCATCCTGGGCTAGGGGTCAAATCTCCCTGTTCACAGTTGGATCACCATCTCAATACCCTCGGTCCAGAACTCTTAGAAACAGCCTGCAATGGTCCTCAGGGGTTCTAAGCTCACAGCCCAAGATCTTTCTAGGAGGCAAATTGCAGTCGTCTGGCTGTTCTCATTGAAGGACCAGGTTGCTGACTGTGGAGGGGAGGTAGAACACTGGGAGAGAGCTATGCATGGAGTCTGCATACCCTGGAATTGACACCTGTTTGATGCCACACAGAATCTTGGCTATTCTAAGAGTTGCTCTTGAATAATCTCCCTCTTGTCTATGGGAACAATACAAGGCATTCAAGAGCATGTATTTCTGGATGAACTCTTCCCTAGTCTATTCATCTTCAAATGGAAACGCCACTGAGAACATGAAGGACAGAGATGCCTATATGGATGCTGTGGCCTGGACAAGCATGGATGTCAAAGGGCAGAGCTGAGGTTTGGGATGGAATAAAAAGTAAGCAAGTGGCGACAGTCATCCTCCAAGGTTCCATCCAGGAGGGAGCAAACGCCACCTGGGCACATGCTGCTGAGCTTGCTGTGAAATGGTCACAACTCTGTTCCAGAACAAATGAACAATCATGAAGTCTAACTCCTGCTTCCAGCTCAATTCAGGATTCTGAGTCTACAATCACAAGTCTGTAGGTCTGGTATGTAGCAATGACTTCACTCATCCTCAGTGGGGATAGGAGTACAAGGACGGAGCAGTCACCAGGGGCAGAGATGAAGGTTTACCTACTCTCAAAAGGGATCCTTCTGCACATCAACTGCCAACCAAACTGCTCTGGCTTCATGAGCATAAGCAGCTCCTGAATGCAGGCAGTCAGACATCCCAGGCCCTACTGGATCCTAGACATGTTCATCCAGGGAACTCTGTTCTGTGAAACAGCAACCATTTTTGACAGAAATGGAGATGGGCATGCCTCACTGGGATGCTGAGTGCAAAAAGCCTTAGGTGAGAGACCAGGGACTTTCAGGCCATGGGGCACTCCTGAGCTGGAGTTCTATCTGAGAACCTCAATGAGGTGCTGACGCTGCTCAGGGATGAAGCACACCAACGTCTTCCTAGCGGGAGATGTTGTGCACGGCCTTTAGAAGTTCTTGTTCACAGCCTCGAACTTTTCTACTGATATTTGAAATTCTCTCAACACAATTTGTTACAGAAGTAAAATTTTAAGTGAGAACATCCATACCAGCCACATCACTGGCATGTCTGCTGAAAACAAGTGGACTGAGCCTACAGACAAGGGGTAGGCAAAGGAGTGGTCTATGACAGCAACACACACAAGGTGTGGTGATCTGAACTTGGAGAGTGACCTTGTTGAGCCTCAGGATCTGCACTCCAAGGTGGGGACAGAATCTCCACCAGGAGAGGTCCAGTGAGGGTTGCATGGATCACGACAGCACAGGGTCTAGCACAGCACAGATGCCCGTGAGAGTGGCCTTCATAGCTGGGTGTGAATCACTGTGAGCTGGGATGACTCTGCACATCTCTGTACCTCTGTACAGAGGAAAAGCGCACGGTCTCACCAAGAAATGGTGCCTGCTGATCTATAGCATCGGGGGGACAACTGTCATTGCCAATTCTACTGCAGAACACTGAGAAACAGGGAAGGGCATCAGGTTTTCTTGATTTTCCTACAGAATGATTTGATGAGTGAAGCTGCCTCAAACCCCAAAGATTCTTCCTGAGTGAAAGTGTAAAACCTCATTGAAGCCCAGGTTCAAGGAAAATGGATTTCTCTGCTCCCTATGAAGTCATACTCCAGGGTTCATACTCAACAAGAGGCACTCTGCTTGTGATGACATGAGGGAAACCTCAGCCTCATTCAGATACTGAATAGATTCCTGTCTTGGTGCAAGGTTATGGAGGCTTTCATGAGAAAAAAATGCCGAGTTTAGACACTGGATTAAAACTACAGACCACATATGAGCACAAATCAGTGCTGTTAAGCAGAAGATGAAAACCACACCATGGACACAGGTGGAGGACTGGACTGCTGTGCTTAGCACCAAGCTGCTTCAGAGAAAACAGAGAATCTGCCTACCAAGGATACCTAGTATCAGATAACTAAGGAAACATTGTACAGACTCCAAAGCTTTAAGCCTGAGAAGTTTGGAGGATGCTGTTTAATATTGCAACTGTTGTTAAAACATCACAGTGACTTGTTAAAGAAGCCTCTCCAAGAGAGATGGTGGTGGCTCAGTGTTTGCCATCATGCTTTCCCATCCCCTCCTTCCCTGTCTTGACGTCACAAGCTGCACCTTGAAGTGGGTCTGGTGACAGCCAAGGGTTTCCCCTGTTTGATGACTATGAACAAACTCCATCTAACAGCCACATCCAGACCGAGAGAAGTCCCCAGTGCCTGAGTGCACAGTGGTCTGTATCACCCAACACAGGTGCAGCAACCCAAGCATACAGAGGCCACCTGAGAGAGCAGTGGAGTGTTCCCCTTCACAATGGAGCACTCACTGTCTACAACAAGAGCAGAGCAGACAGGCTGTTTCTCCAGTGAGGACCAGGTGCTCCTAGAATGGGACCAGTCAGAAGCTTCCGGAAGAAGTGTAGGAGTCAAGTACGTATCGTGAGAGTCTTGTGAGACGTCTTGATCTTCAAAGTCTGGAATCTCCATGGTGAGACTGGAGGGAGGGAAAGGTGGGTGAGACACATAAAGGGTACAGAAAGCCCCTTTCCAAGCTGTTCCTAAGAGGAGGCTTCCAGAAGTGGCTGGGCTGAGCAATGGGCCACCCACACCTTTGTCCCTATCTGGGGAAGACTGGCTTCTAACTGTTCAGAGAGGATGCAATGTCTTCCACTTGAGGAAGCTCCTTGCTGAACTACCTGGAGTAGACGAACTGAACGTTAACACAGGGCAGATTCCATGTGAGAAAAAATGAAGTGCTCATATGAAGCAAATGGCCAAGAGAAAGCAAGGTAAAATGAAACCCCACTGCCTGCACTGAGAATAGTATGTGTGTGTAGATATATAATATTTACACACGAATCAACTGCAGCCAAATATTAAATATCATTAAATTTATGTGTGGTTCTAGATTTCTTTACGCTTATTTGTACTGCTTGAAGTCATTATCAAGTAAACAGGCAAACAGAACTCTCATCTCCTGGAGAAAGAGTGTTAGGTTTGAGGTGATAGGTGAGCAGCAGAGCTATTGAAAGGGCATGGGGACAGAAGCAGAGAGAAACAGAGGGTTCCCTCTGTGATGACGTCATTAGGGACTCAGCCTGGAGAAATGACTCTCAGTTGGTCCACTAGTACCCATGAGTATTTGGAAAACGGAAACTGGCTTCAACAGATTTATGTAAATTACATGCAGAGTCAGTGAATTCCCCTTTGGGGATACTGGAGACTATCATGGCTTTAGCCGTCAGTCTTATTCTCAGTGCTGAGGCACTAGTTTCTCTCGGGTGGTTTCACGTGATTAATGGGGGCAGAGGAGCTCATGAGAAGAGGAGACCTGTGAGCAGCACCCTGCCCTTCACTGCACACGAGAGAGGCAATGATGGCAAGGAATCCCTGGAGAGGCTCCTTCATGGAGTCAGCCTGCTGCAGGTCACTACATGGAAAAGGCAGGGAGAAGTGGAAACCCAGACTAGTCCCCTAACGATGGCAGACAGCAGTGCTGACGGGGTACCGCAGGGTTGGCTCAATGGATGGGAGATGCACAGTTGCTCTGCTCTTCTTCTCTGGATCTGGAGTCTGCCCATGTCAGCACTCAGCTCACTGCCCAAGGTTCCTAAGACTCACCTGGAGTGTGACAGGGCTAGTGCTTCCTCTTGCACTTCATCATTGTCATTTTCCTTTTCTGCAAATGAATGAAATAGGCACAGTCATCTAGGATGATCCCCTCAGAGCCTGCACAATGCGCTGTCCAGCGCTAGCACAGCACACCAGTGTCCTCAGGGTCACTGCCGACTCCTCAGCTAGGAATTGTCTAGAGGGTTGAGGTCATTTCTGAGGGAACTAGCTGGTTCATTGTTCTTGACACATGAGGTTAATCTCCATAGTCCTCCAGTCATCACACCAATAATCGCTGACCTGATTCCCTACACAAATGAAACAAATTTTCCCAAGTGCGGATGCTGCGGCATAGCAGGTAAAGCTGCTGCCTTGAACCCCAGGATCCCATGTCAATGCCGGTTCAAGTCCTGGTTGTTCTACTTCTGATCCAGATGCCTCTAATGAACCTGGGAATGCAGTAGAAGATGGCCCAGTACTTGGGTCCTGCACCCACATAGCAGACCTGGAGGAAACTCCTAGTTCCTCCCTGGGCCTGGTCCAGTCAATGCCATTGTGGCCCTGTGGGGAGCAGGCCAGAGTATGCAAGAGTTGCCTCTCTCTCTCTCTCTCTCTCTCTCTCTCTCTCTCTCTTTCTCTCTCTTTCTCTCTCTTTCTCTCTCTTTCTCTAATTCTGACTTTCATAAGATAAAATCAAATCTAAAATCATATTCTCAGGAGGCTTGGTTGCTAGTGTGATTCCTTTCCATGAGTGGAAGTGCAGTGCCATGGTTCTCAAACAAGCTAGCTTGGAGCTTGGTAGATTGTGGTTTACCATATTTTGTACATTGAGGATAAGATAAAATTGGAACAGGTGATTTCCAGTTCTGGGGATCAGAGTGAATGTGTGCAGCACAAGAGAAAACTTGGCTGCTCATGGAATCTCTAAGCACAGGTCTCAGACTTGCAGCCTGGGGACACACTACTAAAGGAATGGCGGAACCTTCTGTACGTGGGGTAGGTGAAATGAAGCCAACTTTGAAGGGACAGACAACGTGGTTGGGTTCAAAGAAACAGGGGGAGTATCTTGACTGCAATGGAGATGAGGAAGCTGCTGGCTCTGACAGGAAACAATGTCACATGACAGGGATGGGGAATGACTCCTGTGATCAACACCTCAGGGGGCAGAGGGGCCTGCTTCATTATAAACGCATGGCAGAGACAAGCATGAGATGTGCTGCTTCGGTTGGTGTGAATCTGTCACATTCTTCTGGCAATGACTGAGCACTGGAACCTGAGTGACAAAGTCACACGAGGAAAGGGAAGACAGCAAGGCTGGATGGGCCAACCACACCTGTGCAACAGACTGGTTGAGAAAGAACAGATGATGAGAATGTCTCAGACCATCCCCTGTGCAGGAGCCTCTCAGTCAGGTGGGAGTGATGAGTGCAAGGATAGTGTGGGCCCTTGGCAAGCAGAGGGGGTTGTATCACCTCACAGTGGGGACTCACCTTCTGCATCTGGAACAGAGAGCACATCCTGATGCTCCAGGGAGCACCAGCTGCTGCACGTGGAATGGTCAAGCTCAGAAACGACTGGAGAAATCGAGGGAGTGAGGTAGCACTCGTCCAGCCGGTCGTCTGAGTCTTCCTGCTCTTGCTGCTCTGGGAGCTCCCTGCTGAGATGGGAGGGCAGAGACACTGAAGACACACATCGCAGAAGTGACGTTGTCATCAGACTACAGGTTAAAACATGTGAGAGCAAGATGGCATGAAGTACTCAACACGCTGCTCCAATGTCCTTTTTCCTGAGGAGAGACACTGACTGTGTAGCCTAGAGCAATCTTGGTGCCTTGCACATTACATCACAAATAGAGGTTTTATAACTGTTGCTCAATTACATTGCATTCATGTAGCAATCAGTTAAATGTATTTGGAGGCTTTCTATTGGCCTAGATACCAGCACCTTTAAGTCTTTTTCATCTTAAGATTATTAATGGTAGAAAAATATCTTTGGTCTACCTAACTTTCTTGCTGTGAGTTCTTTGCATACACGCTAATGCCAAACAGCCCAATCCTAGTGGTGTTTCATAAGCCATAAGAACTGAGCAGATATGTTCCCAGCACATCTCTAGGTGTACTGATGTTCAAAATGTCAACTGATGTTATTGACTACACGTGAGATGTAAAAAAAAATGTGAAAATAGACAAGTAGAACAGTGACAACATCGAAGACTCTTTTACATGATGTGCTTTTCTGGCTGGGGGAAATATGTCATTTCATCACTTTCTTAAATCTCTGGTTAGTAGTTGTATAGAGGTCACCAGGGAATGAACAGCCCATGGTTTTCCACATTACCTGGGAGCAAGTTGATCTCCTTTCCCTTCTTCAGTATCACTATCATTTTCTGCAAATATAAAGAAGCCAGTGACATAACCTCTAGCTCACTGCACACATTCCCAGTCCTCCCTCTAAGCTTTACACAGGGGCATTAGCATACTCAGGGTAGTAAGGGCTGTGAGAGAAATTCTCTGAGCCTCAGCCTGACACCTCTGAGATTCACTGGGTTGGCTTGCCTGTTCCATAGGGCCAATGAAACTGATAAGACAGAACCACATCCCAATGTCCTCTGTCCTGAGTCTGAGCCATCAGGGCTCTCTCCCCCAGGCCCTTTAGGATTTAGTTATCTAAAATCTATGAGTGTTGCTATATACTGATCATCCTATCAGACTGATCATGGTGAATAAGGGTAGAGGAGTTTCTATAGAAGGATGAATGAACTCCACAACCCCTCACATAAATAAATCTATGCAGTTAGAGAGAAACATTGAAGTTTGATGTTGTAGGGATGTTCCTGGATTCAGCTATGTTTTTTTTTTTTGTTTGGAACCATACAGGAAGTACAGTATAAGAGACTTTATGTCCTGGTTTTGAGATGATTGCATAGGTAAGATAAGCTGTCTTCAAGGAGATAAAGACTAGGGATGGAAGTAGCAATACTAGGATCACAACTTGGCCCACACATGGGAAGTGTTCCCAAAAGCCTGCATGGGGCTAGAACTCCAGGGATGCAGTAGTAGAACAGAATGATATCGCTGCAGGTGACAGCAGGCATTATTTCTAAGTTAGAGTGTCTGACAGGCACTTCCTACACAGGGCCTCTGTATGTGCCCACAGGCTAGGGTGCAGTGAGACCAACAGCATCTGAGGGAGGGAAGCTCCTTGACTCTCCTGATGTCTATGTTCAGTACCACAACCTGGACCCTGATTGAAACCAACTTGTGTCTGCAGGGCCTGTGCTCAAAAGCAACCCTCAACCTGAGAGCCCTTGTGTCCAGAGAATGGAGATTCTACCTGGGAGAACGGTGACAGGTTCTTCTTTCTTGTGTGAACAAGCGTGGTCCCCGTCTACACCTAGCACACCGTGGGTGTCCTCAGCATCACGAGTCAATTGCACAGTGCCCTCAGGCAGGCAGGAGTCACTCAGCAGGTGGTCAACAGCACCAGTAATAGATGTTTCCTGCTGTGAACTTTGTGGGGTTTCCATTTCATCCACTTCCAAGAGCTCCCTGAGAAGCCAGGTGGGATAAGGATGACAGAGATTAAACCAAGAAGGAAGAGACACCAGGGAGTTGGCTGGTTTGGATGGGGTGCATAAGGGATCGGTCATAGAGAGCATAGAGGCTGTTCCCTCCACTCTGGACACCGTGTGGCTGCCTAGGGGGAGAGGGCCTGGGAAGAGATCAGCCTCTGCTCATCACACTCAATACACAGCAGCTACTGAGGAAGCAGCCTCCACTGTCGCTGCATGGTGCAGTCACAGCACAAGCACACACTGACAGCCGCCGGGCTGACACCCTGTGCTCAGGTTGGGTTGTGGCAGTGTCCTGCAGCCATGTGATCAAGGTTCTAGGGGCTGGGCAGATTCTAGACATGTGCTACCTTCTGGGCCTTCTCTTAACCAAGTCACAGGACAGCAAACATGGTTTTAGAATTGCTTTTCAGCAGTTGAACTTGGCTGGATTCTTCCTAACTGCTCCCTTTGCACATTGCCTCTTGGCTACTTTTCTCTGATGAGAACTTCAGCTAACCCTATAGAAAGCAGATGCACATCTTCCTCTGTTTTCCAGAAAGCAGAGAACAGGGGTTCCCTTTGTGTGCAGGCAACACCTAAGGCTGTGAGTTCATGAAGGATACTATCAGCAACTAGGACCAGGACAACAGACAACTACTTTAACAGGGGGGTTTCCTAGTTGGCCAGGAAGGACTCAACACAACCTGCAGTTGTGTGTATGCGTGCATCTCAACCCCATGACTGTCTCGGCCCCTTTTCTGTTCTTTAGGAGACCCTGTGCCTCCTTCACCCATTTGGTGCCATCTCTTCATCATTCACTATTACCTGTCAGCAACAGGTCCTTGTGCTGGTGTTTCCTCCTCTTCAATATTTTCTGTCAACAAATTCAGAAATGTCCAATCAGAGATTATCACCCCCCCACTACAATCAAGGTGGCCTCTGAGTGCATATGAATATCTACATATGGGCCAATAGTGGACAAAAACTTCAAATGTTCTGTGTTTAAAGAAACGCCTTGCCATTCCTTTGTGTTCCATCAGGCTTTGTGTCTCTGCACTTGGAGATCAGAATCATGGCAGATTCTGCCTTGAAACTAGGCCAACATCCTTTCCCCCCATATCACTGGAAGCTTCTCAAGCTTTCCTGGGACTTCTGCCTGTCATCCCTCATGCTGCCACTAGTGGGAGCCCAAGGCATGGGTTCTATGTTCCCATGGGTCTCACAGAGAACCTCCATCTGTCATGAAGAAGCAAAGAACCCGACTTCCATCCTCCCTCACAGGCCCTCCAAGTTTTCTCTAGCTGTATCATTAGAGGAAATTCTCTCTGTGTTACGAGTTCCCTTCTCAACAGCTTTCTTCACAGAAGTTCTACTAACTCTAGAGCCTGGTCTGACACTCCCAGGGAGAGGAGGGCTTTTGCCCTATTGGGAAACATACCAGAAACAGCTTCCACCTTTGATGGTTACATCTGCACTGCCCCAGATTTTTTGGTCTATTTAGTGAATGAGGAGAGAGAAATCCTGGATGGAGAAAGCAATCACCTGTCTACAGCTTGAAAACCACACTGAGCACAGAGCTGGAGGCTTCCATTCTTACTTAGCTCAGTGACTTTGTTCAGTCGAACAGTGGCCTCACTTCACAAGGTCTTTCTGGTCTGATGTGAGGATGGACACTGTCTCTTGCCCCAAAGGCCAACCACAATCAGGAAGGGAGGAGACCTTTGGGAGACTGCAAACTTGAAAGGCTTATCTGCCCCTATCTGTTTTTCCCAAGCAGTGCTGACCTTGTCATGGCACACATGTTCAGTACCAAGAAGAGCTGAGGCAAATGCCCATGGCAGAGAGATGAATGCATCTGAACCCTTGAGGCTTTCTCCAGGGACAGCCTGGGCCCAGCTTACCTGCTCCAAGCAGGTCCTCAAGGCACGCTGACAGCCGGACAGCCTCAGTGAGGAGTCGTCGGAAGCCCTGCCCCTTACAGGTCTCAGGGTCATGCACGGTGAGCACGTCCTTCAGGTACTGCTGTAGGATGTGGGCTAGATTTCTCCCCCTTTGGACCTTGGGACGTAACTGGGAAAGTTCTTGGTCCTGATCTTCAAGGATGCCACGGCAATGCCTAAGGTGCAAGAGTGGAGAAGGTTCTAGATGGGAAGGGATGAGTGTTAAGTTCTCTGTGTTTCCATGGATTTTCATAACAATGCCTTATAGAGCCCTCCACCAGCATCACCCCTCAGGTTTGGAGAAATACCTGTGCCAAGAAAAGCAAAGGGCAACACAAGGCCTCACTCCCATTTTAGAGAAAGATCTTGTCACACTTCCTGAGATTCCATTCGGGTCATGTTCTATCAACAGTGCAAGGATTCTTCCTTCCTCACCTTCATAAAGGTGCTAATTCAGTTCCTCCTTCCAGCCACAGGCATTTCCATGTAGGAAGACACACAGTGTACAGTGCAGTGACTGGGAATCATGGTGCATGCAGGGGTTACATGGCAAGAAACAAGAATGAAGGTCTGGCAGGGCCAAGCTAAGCATCAGTCTTCTATATCAGGAAGTGATGGTGACCAAGGGTAAATGAGGATTGATTGCAAGATGACCAAACAGAAGAGCCCAGCATCCTCTCCTCCCCCGAGAAGACCCAGTGCAGATTCACCTCGAGGTGAGCGCCCACAGAAAAGCACCTCCACACTAAGGGAACCATGAGAACACGGGAGGAAGAAAGAACGGGCATAGCACCACCTACAGAGGACCAAAGCTAACCAGTGACTGGATTCCCAGAAACATAGTCACCGGGAATTCCTGTTGCAGAAGAGAGAGTAAACAGGAGGCCCATGGGAGCCCATCCACCTGGACACCTTACTTACAGACTCTCCGCACTTGCAGCTCTGAATTCAGATTCCTCTGCTCCCTCCTTGTTTCATAACATCTGGGACACAGGGCTTTGCTGTAACTCTCTGGCCTTGTCTGGCAGAGGCTGGCTCAGTGTTTGATTTGGGCTGCCCACTAGTGAAACACAGCCCCACCTGCCTGCCCTACACAGAGAGCCTTACCTGAGCAGCTCAGCAGACCTGGGCTGCTTTGGCAGGGGCTCTCCACCTGTAGCTTCTTGGTCAACATGGACTCCATGTCTTTTTTTATTATTATCTATTCATATCATTTTATTTGGGAAACAAACAGTAATTGTGGAGGGAAAAATGTATTTTCATTTTCATTTCTCCCGAAGGGAGAATTTTTTCAAAGTACCTATTCACTTTTACTTTCATTGTAAATTTAATTTTTACCATTTATTTTTAAAAATTTATTCATTCATTTATTTTAAGGAATATACATTTCATAATACAACTTTAGGAATAGAGTTATTTTCTCCCCATACCCAGGGTACCACCCACACTCCCAGCCCAGCTCCTCTTTCCCCTCTACTTCTCAATCTCATTCTCCATTAAGATGCATTTTCAATGAACTTTGTACACAGAAGACCAACTCTATATTAAGTAACAATTTCAACAATTCACACACACCCACCCACAAAAATAAAAACTGTTTGAGAAATGTTTCACTGTAACTCTCTTTTAATACAACTCATTGAAGACAGAGGTCCTGCATGGGGAGTCAGTGCACACTGACTCCTGCTGTTAATTTAACAATTAGCACTCCTCTGTGTGTTGTCAGGGACCACACAAGGCTCATGGCACGAGCTGACTAGGCTATGGAAGCATTTTGAAAACTCTGTCCGTATTTAGACAAGGCCATGAGCAAAGTGGAAGTTCTCTCCTCCCTTAGAGAACAGTGCATCCTCCTTTGATGGCCACTTCTTTGTCCGGGTCCCCAGTGATCCTACATGGAGAACATTGTGCCACAGTGCCTTGGCTTTCCATGCCTGAGATGCCTCAGTTCTCCCTTCTGAGCTGCCCCACTGGAGACACCCACACACCTCCCCACCTGCCTGCCCCCCACAGAGACCCGTACCTGAGCAACTCTGGGACCGTGGGCTTCTCTGCCAGCGGCTCCTCAACATGGAGCTTTTTGGTCAGTATGGACTCAATGATGTTTTTCAACTTATCACAATCTGGGGAAAGACAGACATGCAGAACTCAGGGAGGTGCTTTTGTAGTCAGTGCCTGCTGAAGACCAAAAGCACTCCAGGGCCAGGCTCCAGATTGGGGGTTTCACATCTGTATTTCATCACCTCACTACATAGCATCTGAAATTTCCATATTTAAAAGATTTATTTATTTATTTGAAAGGCAGAGTTACAGAGAGATATAGGCAGAGAGAGAGAGAGAGAGAGAGAGAGAGAGAGAGAGAGAGAGAGAGAGACTCCATCAGCTGGTTCACTCCCCAAATGGCTGCCAGGTTGGAGCTGCACCAATCTGAAATCTGAAGCCAGGAGCCAAGAGCTGTTTCTAGGTCTCCCATGTGGATGCAGGGGCCTAAGCACGTGGGTCATCTTCTACTGCTTTTTAGGCCATAGCAGAGAGCTGGATTGGTAGTGGACCAGCTGGAATCGAACTAGTACCCATACGGGATGCCAGCACCGCAGGCAGTGGCTTTACCTGCTAACCCACAGCGCTGGCCCTGCTATTTCCCAATTAAATGAGAAAAAAGGACTTCAAAGATAGAGATGGTGACTTGACAGGGTGATTCCCCTGGTGTTTACAGAATCAGAATTCCCAGTCCCTGAGCTCAGACTGAATCATGAGCCACTGGACTCAGCAAGCCTTGTAGTTTCTCAGGTCAAACGCAAACCTGGGCACGAAGTCGTCACCTTCTGTGTGTTTGGGAGCTTGATAAGGGTGTAGGACTGTTTCCTGGCATTGGGAAAGATTTCAAGTGTTTGTTATTTCAGACTTAAAGGACCCTCTTTCATGGAACTGTGTAGAAGACAATGTATAACACAGTAAGACCTGAGGCAATATGGCCCAATAAAAAGTATAGTTCCTGCTAAATTAGAAACAGAACAATAAGGGCCTCATGGATTCTCTTGATCCTGAACAAGGAACCATCCTTGGAGTTGTATAGGAAAGAAGGAGCGCATGTTGTTGTGACAATCTACAGAGGCAGGAATTCTGATAGCACTTATGAGTGGAAGAGAAATCGAAGTTACAGAGAAGGTGGGCAATGGGGGGCACCCAGGCGAGGGGCCCTGATACCCCCACACCCTGTCTTGCTCCCACTCCCAGGTCTCAGCACCGTCTTCCTCTTCTGGAAGAAGAACTTGTGCTGCAGGACAGGACTTTGCTCTCAGCGGGGAGGCCGTGTCCTGAGGGTGTTCCCATGGAGACCAGAGTTCCAGTGCACAGGAGACTCCCTGTCTCTCTGGAAGCACATCCTGCTCACTCTGAACACATGTCCACTTCTGGACCTAGGACAGCGCCTTGCCAATGGGAACTCAACGGAAGCTTGGATTGAGTGAAAGGCGTTAGCCCCAGAAATGAGGCCACAGTGATGGTGTAAGGCTGCAGGAGCTGACACAGACAGGACGATCATACACACGCACTCAGTATGGTGGAGCCTGATCCTGAGGACAAGAGGCAGCTCTATGCCTCATCAGGAATCCATGACAGATTCAGCCCTCCTGTCACCCTACACCTCACTGCGAACTTGGAAAACTTGGGAAACCCTGTGTGTCAGCTTGGGAGTGTGGTCAGGAGGAAAGGAAGTTCAGCAAAAAGAAGACAAAAATCAAGCAGTGAGGCCATTTAGTTCCTCAGGAGAAGATACAGGACAATCATCACTGTGGTGAAATGACCCGAGAGAACTTACTGTGTTTTTTCAGCTCCCTGGCCAGGGCAAAGTTTGTAGCCTCAGCTATGAGAAACTTCTCCTGGAGCTCCCAGCAGTCCTGTTGGCTCTTTGCCAGCTGGGATCGCAATTGCTGGCATTCGAGGTCGTTCAGTTCTGCCATGGGATCTGATGCAGGGCTGTGGGATCCTGCCATGCTGATGGTGTGTCACAGCAGGACAACAGGGACTGGGGAGAGGAAACCCAAACAGAGGAGAGGTTCAAACACATGACATCCAAGAGTTTCAGGTAGGCTGAGGGGTGACAATACCTGTCAAGCTTCACTTACTGATGTGAAACACCTGACCCACAGCCCGACAACACTGGGAAGTTCTTCTCTGGACAAACAAGGATCAAACTGCCAAAGCCTGGATTGAAGGCACTGCCTGTAGCTCAGTCTCTGCGAGGACTGGCTGTTGTGTGGCAGCTAACGGTCTGCCGTTGCCATCGCAAAGTTAGAAGGTGGAGAGCGTCACGGAATCTTCGGAACTCTGCCTTCCAGGGGCCTAAGCTAGGTTGAGGCTCAAGACCCCCACTGGTGGGGACAACCTACCCATCTGCCAGTCTCATAGTTATAGATCCTGCGCTGACACCCCAGACCGTGTCCCCAAATCACCTAAGCATGTATCGCTCTATAGTCATGCATGTGTATGAAAATACCAAGGCAGAACATGTGTCCCAACAAGCCTTCCTTTCTCAGGGCTGGGAGGAAGTCACCCCACCTGCTGTTTAAAGAGATCGCTAGGCTTTTCTACCTGTTTGAAATGTTGAGTTTTAAGCTTCCATAATAAATGTATCATTTCATTTTTCTGAATGAAACTTTGAGAGCTCTTTTAGTCCTCTGGAAAGAATTGTTATATCAGGGGTAACTTCAAAATGTTTTCTCCCTATGTTGGCCTGTCTATTCATCTTCTTACCAATGACTTTGAACAGGAAATTTGAACATATTGGGACATTTATGAATTTATTCTTTTATTATGTATAGTTTGGGTATAATACCTAAAAATGTGATCTAATTCAAGTTGAAAGACTTTCTACTACTTTTTCTTCTAAGAGGTTGAAATTGGCACAAGCGTTTGGCACAGCAGTTAAGATGCCACCTGGGATGCCCACACCTGGATCAGGTGCCTGGGCCCGAGTCCTTGCTTGGCTCTCCCCTCCACTTCCTGGTGGTGCACACAGCGTGAGGCAGCAGTGCCGGCTCCAGTACTTGTGTCACTGCAGTCTATGTGGGAGATCCTGATGGACCCAGTCCTAGTTCAGCCTGGCCAGGCCCAGGTTAGCTCAGGCCTCCTAGGTTCAAACCAGTCAATAGGAGATCTCTTTTGACTGTCTTTTTGCCCTTTGAATAAAACAAGTAACTTAAAAGATGAAACATTTTATGGAAATGAAAATGTGTTTAAATTATACTTATTTGAGATGTATAGATGCAGATGTAGAGACATACACACAGAGAAACACAACCAAGGCTATGTGTTCCATCGCTATTTCCATCCCCACATGCATGCAACAGTCAGGCTTGGCCAGGGTGACACTTGGTGTTCAGAACTCCAATTTGTTCTGCCAATGTGGGTGAACAACCTAATGCTTTTTTACAATATATTTATATATAATTAATGCAACTACTTTTATAATGATGGCAAACTTATTTTGAAGAATATGGGTGTTATGTATTTGAAGTATTTTTAAAATCAACTTCTTTATTTAATGTTGTATCAATGGCATCAATTCAACGTTAAGAACATAGTCCTTCTTCCCACCTACCTGCCCTCGCACCTATTCTCCCCCTCTTCCTCCTCCAACTCTCCTGTTTAGTCTGAGAAGAAAAAAAGATAGAATGAAACAAGAAAACTAAGAGAACTGTTACTCAACAGCCTAGCAAAGGGCTGTCCAAGGTTACTGCTTCCTTCTTCCCCCTTCTTTCCTTTTAGAAACTTAATTGTCTTCAAAGAAGAACCCATGGATGATATATCTGCTGTGAGCTCTTAGAACTATAACCTATGAGACACCAGAATATCCTCCATTTAATGCATTAAAGGAAGTGATTCTGGAGAACAGTTCTACTAGCAAGTCCCTTGGTACAGCTTTGAGGACACAGGGCAGTGCACAGTGGCTCTCACTGTGTCTTTAACAAATCACACTCTATGTCTGACATCAGTGCTCACCCAGTGTGCTTGACATGAGGTGCCTCGGCTACAGAAGCCTTCTGAATCCACCTAGCTCGACAAGGCCATAAGCAAAGAGGACGCTCTCTCCTCCCTTCAGGGAATGTGCATCCTTCAGAGTGGCCACTTCTTTCCACTTCAGTCTCACCCACAGGCGTCCTATATGTAGGGCAATTTTTGCCAAAGGGTCTTAGATTTCCATGCCTGAAATGCTC
This sequence comes from Sylvilagus floridanus, assembly GCA_949820135.1. NCBI lineage: Eukaryota > Metazoa > Chordata > Mammalia > Lagomorpha > Leporidae > Sylvilagus > Sylvilagus floridanus. The sequence goes on along the minus strand of OX463225.1, from coordinate 144,506,614 downwards.
TCGTGGGCTTTCCAGCCAGACAGGAATGCCTTATGGGGATATTCTGAGTTCACAGTGCTACTCATTCTGTGAGTCTGCTGTATGGGCCACTTTTCATGCTAGAGCCTCCACTCCTTTGTAATTCTATTATTGTTTCCAAACACTTTGTCCTATTTATACGATTGCTTTAACACTTGATCCTATCTATATGTTCACTTTACCACTTAATCTTGTCCATGTACTCTATATAACACTGAAGCTGCTATTTTTATCAGGCAGCTTAAGGGATTTTGGAGTCCTATGGCAAGTTGTTAAACTGTACCCTTAGAACTAAGAGATCTAATACTTGATCCATCACATGCTGCCTCCTAGGGTGCATGTTAGCAAGAATCTGGACAGGAAACCCTTTGGTGACTCCAGCCCCACAACTCAAATATAGGATGTGAGCATTGCAAAAGCCACTTAACTGCTGAACGAAATGCCAGTCCCAAAAGCTGCAAATTTTAAGGTTTGCCTTTGAGTGGATGATCAGAACTGGGATTTTTTTGAAATTTTAAAATCTGATGTCTCTCCCTCTCAGTGTGTGTGTGTGTTCCTCTCTGTCTGTAACTCTGTTTTTCAAACAGAATAATCAATATTTTAAAATAATTATTAAAATATACAAAAAATGATATAGTAATGTACATATCGATAGTGTAATGACTCTAGACCAGTAAATAAAATATTCATCATCTCACAGTTAACCTTTATGTGCCTGCACATGGTAAGAACCCATGAAATCCACTCTTAGAAAATTTTCAGCCTTTCTCATTCTAATAGAGAATAGAATGCTCCACTAATAACTCAGAGTCTCATGCTTAACTTCAGAACCCTAGATTTAGTTCTTCTCTATAACTACTACTTTGTATTCTTGGGTCAACATCTCTCTATTCCTCCCACCAGAATCCACCACCTTGATGACCTCTCTTATATTCTGTTTTGACATATTCAACAATTTTCCTTTTTATCCTTCAGACTCCACACATAACAGGCTTCATGCAGTATTATTTTTCTATATCTGGTTTATTTCACTCACCAGAATGTCCTCCAATTTCATCCAGTTTCTCACAAATGACAGGAGTTGCTTTGAGTTGAACAGCATTCCATCATATAAATATATATATTTAATTATAATCATACATCTATCACGTATAATGTGTTGTTACATATTGTATATATATATAAATATATATACACAGAAATGTATAAGAATGATTCAAAAACTTCAAGTGATTCCAAACTGTCATGGAAAATCTGCAGTATCCTGTTATTAAAATGTACTTTTCAAGCCGTATGTATAGCCAGTAAGATTTCTTAACCAACCGTCTGTTGATGGACATTTAGGCAGTTTGCATCTTGGCTACTGTGAATAAGGCATCAACTAGGGATTGCAGGCATCTCTACTAAATGCTGATACGGTTTTTTGTTTCTTCTTTTTTTGTACATATACCAATAAGGTGGATGAATGGATCATTTGACAGTTCTAGTTTAACATCACAAAACTATTTCAATAATGTTTTCTATAATGGCCATACCACTCAACATTCTCACACATAATGTAAAAGTGTTTCCTTTTCGGTACACCCTTGCCCACATTTATTCTCTCGTCTTTCTGACAGCAGCTGACCATATGGTTCTGAGGGGATATCCCTCTGTAGTTTGCAATGGTGTTTCCCCGATGAGTACTGATAATGGACAACTTGTCATAAACCTGGTAGCAATGCGTATTCCTTTCATGGAGTAATGTCTACTCAGGTCCTTTGCCAATTTCTCAGATGAATGATTAATTATTTTGGCTACTGAGTTGTGAGTGCTTTCACACCATAGCACAGAGAAAGCAAAAGCATTGTGAACAATCTACATGGGTCTTGGCCCCACGTGGGGATCATGGGGATCCTTACTTTGTGCTGTGGGGCTGCACCACTGCCATTTTAGGATTGTGCAGTGTGTTGCATGGCAGGATTGAGCATGGGTGGAAAAATATACCTAGCTGAAGAGGGCAGGAAGGGTGTGGTTTCTCTCTCTATCCCCCCCCCCCCTTTTTGTTACACTGAAGTTACCAGGATCTCTAGTTTGCATGGAAAGCTTTTGTTCAGCATAAACCTGCTCTGATTCCATCCAGGGATCTCCCTGGCCAGGTGTAGAGCTTCACTCTGGCCTCAGTTTCTCTCCTGAGCTCAGTGCTCATGGAAGGTGGCTCCTTCAGGGGCTGGACAGTGGAGTAGGCCTTTCTGAGTATCCCCTGAGGTTTCTGACTCAGTGTGTCCTTCATCTCACCCACACTTGGTTCACCCTAACATTACCTTGTCATTTTCTGGGTCATTCTCATGTCCCAGAGAGCTGCTCCTCTTCCTTCATCTGCACCTTCAGTTCTGGGTTCTCAGGATGTGGACTCAGCTCCAGATCTGGGAGGAGACACAGAGGAGGGACTAGGTCTGCTCTCAGCCTCAGTTCCCAGGGCACGTGTGGTTCCCCAGGGACTCCGAGGAAGCTAAGCAGCAGGACCTCAGAGAGGAACAATGCACACTTTACCTCACTGATGAGGAACCTGAGGCCCAGAGAGACTAAGAGGTTGTCTCAGCACAAGGCACCTGGTGGAAGGAGGGCCACCCCATGAGCTCTGACCTCCAGCTTCCCTGTGCCGAGCATGGCTCTTGTCTTGCAAGAATGCATTGCTGGGTTTTGTGGACTTTGGGTAAAGCACTGCTATTTCTGCTGCTAAAAACAAACACACACAAGTATGAGGGTCATTCCTTGGACACAGCTTTTCCCACGTTTCTATTGTCCCATTATTGATTCTCTGTTTTCAATCTCTGGGTGATAGAATGGGAGCAGAGAACACACAAGGTGAACGAGTATTTAACATAGCCCTGGCTGTCCTGTGTGGTCCCTTACCTCTGGAATTCTCCCTCAGGCTTTCTCCTCTGCTGCAATGCTGGAGAGTGTCAGGCCTCATGGAGGTCGTTTCTGCATGGAGACCCATGTTCTTCTTTTTATCTATGGAGCCAGGCAGAGTAGAGATTCCTTCTGGACCTCTGTGCACCCAGCCTTTCTGCTAGGCAATGCTGCTAGTTTCAAAGATAAAAAAGTAAACTCCACCATGACCAGTGGAAATCAGGTCAATACAGATTTTCCTGAGGTGCCTGAGATCGTGAGAACAGCCCCTCGTGGACAGTGGTCAGAGCCAAGCACGGGGCATTGGCAGCTGACTCAGGTAAGGTGTATGCGCAAAACAACCCCGAGAAGGCTGCTGACACCAGGAAGAGGACACACATCAGAGGAGTGTGAGAAGAAAGGACGAGTACTGGCTCGAATGAAGATGGAAGTATCGCAGGCTGAGACCCAGAGGCAAGGCCCCACGTCACCAAGGATTAGTCCTGGGCCTTGAAGCCTATCCCAGGAAGTCCTGCTGGATTTGCCAGGAGCCAGGAGCTTCTGCCAGGTCTCCCAGACCGGAGCAGGGGCCCAAGGACTAGGGCCATTATCTACTGCGTTCCCAGGCCCCAGCAGAGAACTTCATAGCCAGTGGAGCAGCCCCCATGGAGGCTGGCTCTGCAGACTGGGGCTCCAACCCGCTGTGCCACCTTCACCCCTACCCTGCCCTTCTGTGCACACCCTGTACACCCCACTCTGCAGATCAGCTCCTGGGCTCCTCTCCTTAGTGTGACTGCGCCAGCTCCAGAGCCTCTGAGCCCAAGACAGTGCGGGATGACCAGCAGCCACCTTCACCTCACTTCCTTAACTGCACTTTAACCCTCACAGACTTCTGCCCGCAACAAGGTTATAAACTACAAGCCCGCACACAGGAGGCAAGGCCCCCTCTCTCTAAGAGAAAAGACAGCAGGATTCGAGCTCCTGGGGGCTGGTAAGTTTCAAGTCAGTTTCTCTGCACAGCACCGGAAACGCCATGGTCCAGGCCTGTGCTGGGTCCTGGTGGGCTAAGCCTCTGCCTGCAGGGCTGGCTTCCCCCATGGGCGCTGGGTCCTGTCCTGGCCGCCCCTGTTTGGTTCTGGCTCTCTCCTAATGGGCTGGGGAAGCCCTGCAAGATGGCCCGGGGGCTTGGGGCCTGCTCCTGCCTGGGAGACCCCTACTTGTAGTGGCCATCTGGAGAGCGAACCAGAGCATGGAAGCCCTTTCTCTCTGCCTCTCCCCTCTCTGTAATTCCCTCTCTCCAATGAATAAACACAACAGGAAGAATGAAAGCCTGGAGCTGAACACAGCAGGAGGCTGTGGTCTGGAGAGCGCTCCTGCCCCTGCCGCCCAGGCTCCGCAGCCCGCGGCCTCCTCCAGGGGGCCCGGCCCTTCCCGCCCTCCCGGGCGCTGTGGGCGCGGCGCCCCATCCTCCTCCCGAGGAGCGGCGTCCTGAGCCTGGGGCCGGCGCCCGTCCTCTGGGAACCCTGGCCCTGGGCGCGGGTCCGCCCCGCGTGCGCGTGTCCCTTTCTCTCCTCTGACTCCGGTTCCGGGAGGCGGCCCTCAGTGCCCTGCAGCGCCGTCCCCGCTCCGGAGCCCTGGCGCGGGGTCCCCATGGTCCACAGCTCTGGTCTCTGAAGCGGGGTCCGCACCCGGGTTCCCCAGGCCCTCGGCGGCCTGCAGGCCGGGCTGGGGGTCGTGATGGCGCCTCGGGCGCAGGGGCCTGGGCTTCGCGCGGGGCTGAGGGCCGCGGGTGGGTGGGCGGGGCTTGCGGAGGGCGGGGCAGCGCCGGGCCGCGCGGCGGTGGGCGTGGCCTGGGGAGCCCACGGTCTGGTGCGCGGTGGTCCCGCGTGTCCGCGTCCCCGCCCTTCCCAGCTGGGTGGGCGCTGACGGAGGAGCGGGTCGTGGCGCTGTGGCCTGTGGGGTCTCCCCTCTGTGGATTTACTGATCGCTCTGCCACCTGGCGCTCCGGCTTCCCTTCTTCTCTCTGGGATCCCGACCCTTCCTCCCCTGCCCGTGGACCACTCTTCCCGGGGTCCCTCTGGCCGGATCCTGAGGGAGCAGCAGAGTCCAGAGGAGAAACCAGCATTGCCCTGGGGGAGCTCTTTGTGTCCCCTGGGCCCTGGCCCCTCTGAGCTGCTGTTGCTGTCAGGCTGTGGCGCCCTGGACTCCAGCCTGTGTGTGTGTGTGTGTGTGTGTGTGTGTGTGTGCATGCATGCGCGTCCACGCACTTTCCTCACGGAAATGTATTGATTAGGAAGTCGTTAGTCCCTGACCCCAATCACCAGTGCCGTAAACCACAGCATGTGTCCCGTTATTTCCCTGTTCCATGCGTTGATTGGGGAGTTGGGATCACACGTGGGGACTTAACCCACTGCCCTGCCTTGCCGGTGGTAATGTTGTTAAAGACGCAGGTGCAGAGCACAGTGCAGAGGCAGGCTGGAGCCATGAGTGAGGAAGCTGCTGGAGGCTGTATTTAAAAGCCTGCAATGGCCAGCGCCAAGCTCACTAGTCCAATCCTCCACCTGTAGCTCCGGCACCCAGGTTCTAGGCTGGGTCTGGGCATCGGATTCTGTCCTGGTCGCTCCTCTTCCAGTCCAGCTCTCTGCTGTGGCCCGGGAGGGCAGTGGAGGATGGCCCAAGTGCTTGGGCCCTGCACCCACATGGGAGACCAGGAGAAGCACCTGGCTCCTGTATCAGATCAGCGCGGTGCGCCGGCTGCAGCGGCCATTGTGGAGTGAACCAACGGAAAAGGAAGACCTTTCTCTGTCTCTCTCACTCCCTCATTGTCCACTCTGCCTGTCAAAAAAATTATAATAAATAAATAAAATTTAAAAAAGAATAAAAATTCTCTAAAAAAAGAGCCTGCTACATGTTCTCAGGGCATTTCCTGGGGACCCGATGTGCAGGGTGCAGAGACATCCCTGTGCGGTCTAGGGTGCATCCCCGCCCTTTGGGGGCCGCCTCTGCCCGCTCATCTCATCTGCTGCTGTCCAGAGAGCTCTCTCAGAAGTTGGAGGAGTGACCCCAAGCGCCCACGGGGAAGCTCAGCTTCCCAGAGTCTCATGGAGGTTGCTAGGGCCGGGTGCTTTGAAAATGTGGTTTTCTGTGGCCTCCAGGACTGGGTTAGACCTGGGCCTGGAGAGGGATGGGGGAGGGGAAACCCAGCTGACAGCAGGCATGGAGTCCCTGTGTCTCTGGGGCTGTCCTGGAGTGCAGAGGGGCAGGGAGGGGCATGCTCATCAGGAGAATCCTGGAGGCCTGGGAAGAGCCCTCAGCACACAGCTGCCTCAGAGAGAACCGCTGGGCTCTCCCCTCTCTGTTTCTTGCTAGGCAGGGAACAGAATTGGAGTCTGGCTGAGCTTGTCTGACATCTGCTGTGTGAAGGCGACAGTCATTGCACAGAGGATCTTCAGGGACCCAGTGCACCAGGAACTGGAGACAGGAAGGAGACCCCAGTGCACTCACACAGACCAGCAGGCACTGCAGCCCCCAATTGGAGGACACGTGAGTCCACCCTGAGGGACAGACCCTGGGCTGCCCAGGTGACACCACTGGCCCTGGGAACTAGACACTGCCCGTGGACCGGGTTCTGCTGTCCCTGGGCACTGTGAGGATCTTGAGATGGGCTAGAATTATGTTCCAGGGGCCAGCATGGATTTTCCCGGTGCCTGCTCGGTGGGTCTCTCCTTTCACATCAAGAGCTGGTGTCACTGTGTCAGAAAGCCAGTCCATGGAGATCTTCCTACATGGTGGAGCCAGGGAAACCAAGAAAACGGGTGTGGGGCCCTCAGTGTTCAGAACGTAGGACATTCATCACACATGGGAAGGGGTTTGGCAACAGCATGCCCTTGGTTGGACAAAGCGCCCTGAGGTGGCCACCTCTGCAGGAGGCCTTCTGCAGACAAGTAGAAATACAGCCCCAAAGGTGCCCAGCCTCCCCCCACATATGTCTGTGAACAACCCGTCCCCAGAATATCAAGTGCTTGGGTTCCTGCCACCCACACAGGGAGACCTGGATTGAATTCCCTGCTCCTGACTTTGGCCTCAGTCCAGCCAGGCAGGTGCACACATTCGAGGACTGAAACGGAGGGTGGCAGGACTCTCTCCGTCTCTCTCTATCAAGCAAAGTTTTTCTGTGGTGGAGCAGTGGTTTACTAGGCTATGCATTTGCCGGGAATGCCGGCATCCTAGATGGACACCTGTTCGAGTCCTGGTCTCCTCCTCTGATCCAGCTCTCTGCTATGGCCTGTGAAAGCAATGGAAGATGGTCCAAGTCCTTGGGCTTCTGCACGCATGGGGGAGACACAGAAAAAACTACTGGTTTATGGCTTCAAAACGGCCCAGCTCTGGCCATTGTTTCCAATTGAGAAGTGAACCAGTGAATGGAAGGCCTTCTCTCTGTCTCTGCCTCTCCATGATAACTCTCTTTGGTTCAAACTCTGCCATCTGAGCCCAGGAGGGTGGCAGCATTATCCCAAACATTTCCGGAGCCTCTACTGCTGGTCAGTGCAGTGCCCCATGGCTTCTGTCTTGCCTGTCAGCCTCGGGGAACAGGTGCAGGAGCCCTGATTATCTTGGAATCCCCTTCAGGGTCACCTTCATTCTTCTTGACAAAAGCTGCATATTGTCAACTGACGCACTGCATTACTCCGTCCTTTCCATCCAGGAAGGCCGTCAGCCCACTTTCATTTCAACACCATTCCGCTCACCCTTGGTTAAACCTGCTGATTCTGTCCGTGCCATACAAGCATCTTTTTCAAGGCACGGTCTAGCCACACCCTGGTGTTCTCTTCCAGAACACATTTCATTGGTTGCAATATGGATAGACCCGACTTTCCACATCTTCAAATTCTAGTTTCATTTGTTCAGAATTCCCAGAAATTAGATTCTCTTCTTGGATGTTACTATAAAGGGTCAGATGGCCATGGCCAGTGCTGTGACGGAGAAGCCCAAGTCCCCACCTGCAGTGTCAGCATCACGTATGGGCACCAGTTCAAGTCCAAGCTGCTCTACTTCGTACCCAACTCCATGCTAAGGTGCCTGGAAATTAAATGGAAGTTGGACCACTTGCTCGGGCCCCCATACACACCTGAAGGAGCTCCTGGCTCCTGGCTTTGGCCTGACCCTGCCCTAGCTATTGGGGATTGACCCAGCAGATGAAAATCTCTCTCCCAGTATGTCTTTGTCTCTCCCTTTCAAATAAATTCTTTTGCAGCACTGCCAGAAGGCAAGCCCCAGAATCAGCACTTTAATTTACCTCCATTGAATATCCAGTTTCACTCCTGGCAAGTTATACCTTCTAGAAAACATGCCAGAAACCAAGTTCCCTGCCTCTTACAAAGAAGGTTCACCTTGTTCCTGGTCTTCCATCACATCTATTCCTCATTTCCACTGCAGACCTCACCAGGATCCCCATTCCCATCCATAGCTCAGTGTGCATCTGAAAACGCCTCCAGTGGGGACTTGTTCCCCAGGGGTAAAGCTCCTTCTGTCCTTGCAGGAATTCATTAGACCTGCTCCCAAGTCTCAGGATGATAATCTGTGTCAGGTGAGACCCTGCAAGGACTTATGGAATATGGACAGTTGTCCATGAAGCTCTGTATCAGATGGGGTCTGGGATCACTTGCAGGCACTAAAGTCACCGTTGCTAAAGTCCTGTAGATAAATGCAGTAGCATTCGCATTGGACCAAATATTCTCCCATATGCTTTCAGTTGTCCCTAGATATCTTATAATACCTAAAGAGACTGTGATGCAAATGGTATACTGTGTGTAGAATAATTCAGGAGGAAAAAGATGGTATATGGACAGTGCAGATGCATTCTTTTTCAATTTTCAAAATCACTGCGAATGTTATCTGCACTTGTGGTCCCGTGGATCCCAAGGGCATATGGGATAAAGCACTGTGTCATGTGGTCATGTAGGCTAGGAAGTCCCAAGACCTGCTGGCAGATGGCTGGCCTTCCAGGAGAGACACTTTGATTCTGGCCTGGAGTCCAAAGTGCAGGAATGGAAATATTCAAGGCAGCCAGGAGGGTTCCCTGACTTTGCAGGCGTTCGGGGAGTGAACCAGTAGATGGAAGGTATTTCTCTCTCTCTCCACCCAGCACTACCACCTCCCTCTCCCTTTTCTCCCACTGTTCATCCTCTGCCTCTTCACTGTAATGCTGCTTTTCAATGATTTTTTTTAAGAAGGCAGGTGCTGACATTGTGGGACCATGGGTAAAGCCATCAGTATGACAGAGGTATCCGTGTCAGAGTGCCCGGTTCAAGACCCAGATGCCTCTAAGCCATATTTCCTGTAGTAATGGGAGGCAGCAGATGGCTTAAGTTGTTGGATTCCTTACTTCAGCCTGGCTTAGCCGTGGCTGCCGTGGGTATTTGAGACGTGAATCAGATGGGACATCTCTGTGTGTGTTTCATTCTATCTAGCTCTCTCTCTCTCTTGTGTTTGCCTTGCAGATAAATAAATACATCTCCTTAAAAATTGGAAAACCTGGTTCTGGCACTGTGGTCTAGTGGGCTACGCCTCCACCTACAGTGCCTGCTTCCCATGTGGACTCTGGTTCAAGACCCGACTGCTCCTCCTCTGATCCGGCTCTCTCCTATAGCTTGAGAAAAGCAGTCTACTTCATAAATAAATAAATAAATAGAGAGAAGGAGAGAGAGAGATACAAGGGTAAAAAATATGCACACCCAATATGGGATGCAATGTGTTATAACACTGAAATTTTAAAAAATCCAAGTGATAGAGAAAAAATTCAGTGGTATGGGCTAACACGATATTTGGAATAACATTCCACGTTGGGGTGAGAATGCTTTTGATCTACAGGATGCCAGGATCCAGTCTTCAGGAAGAATTCTATTAGAAATCTAGTATTAAACTTGAATATAATAACTGACCCAGGCATGAATGGTTAATGCATGGTAACATTGTGAAAGGAAGGCCATTATCAAACAGGCTATTTATACATCCTCCAAGCAGCACTCTCCAAAGTTTTTTATTTCAACTCTGAAATTTTATTATCCAAAGTGTATGATTCTTATACAGAACAAAAGTAAAAGCAGGTAGGAAAATCAGCAGAGTTTGTAAAATTTCTGCAGAGAGTTTCACCTAAGTTAGGGCTGGTGAAAGTGGTATCCAGGGTAAAACCTAGGTGACTGCTGATCTGTCTCTTGGCATAAATTACCAGGCGTTTGTTCTGGAGGCACTGAATACGTTGTCGTCATCACTGGTTAGTTGTTTAGAACCAATTCGAGTTGTCAAACAAAGCAACAAAAAGTTTACATTTTCTGTTGTTGCATTGTGGCATTTTACTGAAGCGGCATTTATTTTTTCTTCTTAGTAATTTCTTTTCCTTTTGAAATTTTTCATTTCTTTTTAGCATTTATTATTTAAAAAGATAATTAACTGAAATGGCATTGTACATTGTTTCCTTAGTATTGCTTTTTTTGTTTCAAGTTTTAAATTGTTGCAAAGTTGTTAAATTGTAATTATTTGGCATTTTCTCCATAAATGAAACAGTGAATAGGAATGACATTTTACACTTGTTCTGAATAATTGTTTTTCTTTTTTGTCATTTGTAAAGTATAATCATTTTTAAATTTAAAATTTTTTGCATTTTTGTATTTACAAAAACACCGAACTGAAATGGAATTTTACTTTTATTTGCTGAGTTCCAATTTTTAAAAAAATTATAATTTATCTATATTTCTAAATTTTCCCTATTTATAAAGTTACTAAAATGAAGTGGCATTTTAATTTTCCTATTAGTATTTTCCTATTTTTTGTTTTTTTATTGTTTTTAAAGTTTTTAAAATTTTTAATTTTAATTTTTTCTGTATTTTACTTTCAAAAACACTTAAATAACATTTTTTCTAATTTTTTCCTTTTAAATTTTTTAACAGATTTTAAATTTTTAAGTTTTTAAATATTTTTCCTTTTTAAAAAAACAATGCAGTACCAATTTCTTTTCTGTTTTTACCTTAACTTTTTTTTTACTTTTTAAATTTTTAAATTTTTTTGGAATTTTTCTTTTTTCAAAACACTTAACTGAAACACGGAATACATATTGGGATCTGAATCAAAATGTTTGAGATCCCAGTTACACCCCAGGACACTGGAGACACTTCTGGGCCTGGACAGCGATATCTGAATGAGAAGGTGTAGATTTCAGGATGCCCAAGATGTGCTGGCAGGATGTCTAAGGCAGCTGTCACACCGAGAGGAGGCACACTCAGGTGGAAACATCATTCCCTCCCTAGGATCCCAATTTTCATGAAGGAAAACAATTGTCTTTATCACAGGCATGAAAACAGTGGAAGTAAGAATGGTAGCTGTGAGAAACCGGTCCACCACAGGGCAGCGGTGCCATTGGCTCGGTTTGTTCTTTGACCAGGAACACCTACTAAGCAGCGGCCATCCAGCATCTGCGAGAACTCGGTTTTCCATGACGGGGGGCAGGCATATGGCCCCTCCTCGTCCTGCAGCTGCCTCAGGCCGGCAGGAACACGGCCTTGCTGTTTGCTGGGGCTCTGGATGCCTTGGCCCACGTCCTGCATCAGGAGCCCCCAGTTCTCCTGCAACACTGAGTGGAGTTGGCAGGACCAGCAGCTGTAGGAGATGAGCGTCCTCGTGATGAGGTCCTGCCCGCATCTGCGCTGCCTGACCATGGATGTGGAGAGAGGAGTGTTCAGAGAGGTGTCCGGTTCCTTGATGCAGGCTCAGTCCACCTCGCCCACCTGGGCCCCTCCTGGCCACACTGCTGCATTCATCACCATGAACTTGCTGTTATCACGCCCATCCACGGCCACCTCCTGGGTTCATGACCAGACCTCCGCCAGGGCCGCTGCTCACTCCCTTTTTGCTCAGGCTCTGAGGGGTCACCCTCTCCGCAGTTGTTAGGAATACCGAGGACGGAGCGCATCTTTAGGATGTACAGATCCACAGACAGCTTTCACCCACTGACCGATGCCAGGGTCAGGGGACCTGATGGGCACACAAGATGTTTTCTGCCTCCTGCGGGGGTGTGGGAGGGAGCACACAGCATTCCCTGCATCGGGTGCTTGGCCAGAGAGTGAGGCTGAGTGGAAAATTGAGGAAAGCATCAGAGATCTTCAGGATGCAGACCCCGAGCCAGACACCTGGCCTGCCGCCTTCACAAAGTCAGCGTTCCCATCATGGAAGACAGCAGAAGGGGGAGATGGTTGGGGTTCAAAAGGACAGGAAGGGTGTCCTTCCTGTCCTTTTGAGCCCCAAAGTCTCCTCCTCCTGCTGTCCTCCATGCGGAACGCTGGCTGTGTGAAGGGGAGGGCCAGCGGTCTGGGTCAGGGTCCACGTCCTGAGGAGTCTGATCCTCTCCTCTGCTCACATGCAGCCTTGTGTGCAGGGCGCTGTGTCTCTGAACTGCCCACACCGAGCTCGCCCCATCCAAAGGCAGTGTGTGCCCAGGGTCCTGTGCTGTCTGCTTCCAGCTCCTCCTGACCTCAGATCACTACAGGAGGCAGTTGGAGAGGGCCAGGTGGTGTTCTCTCCAGAGCAGCTGTGGATTCAGGCCTGGGTCTCCTTCGGTGTTTACTCGGGTTGGAGGTGGAAGGCTGTGCCAGCTCTCAGGGATCAGCCTAGTGGATAACAATAGCCGAGGGCAGTTCATGGTGATGAAATTGCGTTCTTGGTGTTCTGGTTGCTGTTGAAGCGGAGCTCCTGTGTTAGATATTTTGAAGAGGTGGGGATGTTACAATCAGCACCACTCTTCTGTACTTCCAACTGTACTTGGGATCTGAAAGAGGGAGAGAAGAAAAATCAAAGGAGAGCTGGGTCAGGTCCAGGTGAGAGCTGAGCCTGCATCTGGGCCACAGTGGGGAGAGGAGGGGCAAACTCAATTCCAGTGGGGAGACTGGCTGAAGGGGAGCCCTGGGCTGCTGAGAGGGAAGTGGCAGCCAAATGAGCAGAGTCCTGCCCTGAACTCCAGCCCAGCTCTGCAGTGCTGGGGAACCAGAGACCTTGACCTCCCCTAACCAGGAGTGCGTGAAGTCACCCCAGGTCCTCCTGCTCTCTGTTCAAGTAGAAATGGATTAGTTTTCTGCAGTAAGCAAAGAGAGCCGGGAGTGTAACCACAGCACAACTCATGTCAATAGCACAGACACCAGGTTTCTCTGAAGATGATTCCATATCTAGTTACACCTAGGACCATTCTGCTGTGTGCCTAATAGCTCACTCACTCAACTCTGAAGGGAACATTCACTTTAAAACAGGCACTCTGTAGTCATCCTAGAGTTCCCCACTTTTTTTTTCACTTCCCCTAAGAAATTTTCTTTTTGAGAGTATCTTGTTTGTATACCGCTCAGAGGGAAGGACAAAAATGGGAGAATGAGACCTAAGAATCTGCATTGAAAATGGGCCTAGGAATAAAATCAGATAAAATCTGATTGTTCAATGTATATTTCTCAACCCAATAGAGGACTTGCAATCAAGTGAGTGGATGGTGAACAGCATGTTTTAGTGAGAGAAGTTCAACTTTAAACATTTTCACTTGACTATGAGGGGAGGTATCCTATTTTGTGGGTCAGGTTTCTACATGACAAGGATTTCTTCCTGTATCTTCTATTTCAAATTATTGATGCAAACAGAGAGGTTACAGTTCTACCCTATCTGAACCAACAGAAATGAGCTAAAATCTGTGCGCAGTGTAAGAAGCAATAAGTAAGTACATCTAAGACACACACACAGGATTACCTCTGTCTAGGCGTGAAGGCCCAGGAATCTGAAGGTCAGTGCCCACATGTTGGCCTGTGGTTTGTCCTTCATCTCCTGGCCAAGGAATCGGCATGCGATTTTCCTCTTCTTGGGCTGTGCTTTGCCCTTCATCTCCTGGCCAGGGAATCGGCAGGCCAGTTCCCATTTCCTGGGCTTCTGTTTTCCTTTGATAACACTTGCTTTTGGGGTACTTGGCACATCGCTGGGCCTGATGCTGTGACTCTCACACATGCTGGTGATGGGATCTTGGTGAGGACCTCCCTCCAGCTGGGCACAGGTCTTCCTCTCAGGGGCAGCACCAAAACTCAGTTCTGAAATAGAAGCACAGCCATCAGGACTGGTATTCATGCTATCTCTCTGGCAGTCAGGCCTGCAGCAGAGGGACAACAAGTCAGGAAAGGGGCCCTGGACAGTCATGTCCAAAGTGGGAGATGAAATCTGCACAGACACTAAAATGTGTTCATTTGGGTTGATTTCATACATATTCACTGATGATTTATCACTAGGCAAAAGTAATAAACATGGCTCAGATGATCACAATATTCAACAAAGTTGGACTAATAAAACACACAGCTCTTAAGCTTTTAAGGCACAGAACCCACACTGGATATCTGTTGAAGGTTTAGGGGGATGGAGCAGGATCATCAAACCTGGAGGGCATTGTAATCAGAGACAAGGACAGGACACCACTAACAGCTCGAATGGACACACCTAGCACAAGAACACATGCATTTCATACATGCACATGCTTTGCTGAACATACACCAGGCACATCTACTCATAGGGTATATGCCTTCAGTGCATGTCATCTGGATAATTATATATATGATGTGGCCATCACGTTTCTGGACAGTTGAAGTGGGAACCCAGTTTCAGGCACCTGAAGAATGGAGAGACACACTAAGGTGAAACACAAAAGTCAGGAAGAAATCCCAGGCGGGAGGTAAGGCATTGCTTTGGCCCAGCACACACATCTCCCTCCTGAGTCTGTGTCTGTGCACCTGCCACCTCCTCATGACTGCCCAGCCCTGGCATGGGGTGTTTCTGAGACAAAGCCACACAACCACTGGTCTGTGGCAAAGGCAAGTTCAAGGCCTCACTGGGATCCTGAGTGCATTAAAAAGCCTGAGGTGAGAGACCAGGAACTTTCAGGCCATGGGGCACTCCTGAGCTGCAGTTCTATCTGAGAACCTCAATGAGGTGCTGACGCTGCTCAGGGACAAAACACGCCAACGTCTTCCTAGTGGGAGATGTTGTGCAGGGTCTTTAGAAGTTCTTGTTCGCAGCCTTGAACTTTTCTACTGATATTTGAAATTCTCTCAATATAATTTGCTTCAGAAGAAAAATTTTAAGTGTGAACATCCATACCAGCCAATCGCTGGCATGTCTGCTGAAAACAAGTGGACTGAGCCTACAGACAAGGGGCAGGCAAAGGAGTGGCCTATGAATGCAATGCACACAAGGTGTGGTGATCTGAACTTGGAGAGTGACCTTGTTGAGCCTCAGCATCCTCTCCCCAAGGTGGGGACAGAATCTCCACCAGGAGAGGTCCAGTGAGGGTAGCATGGATCATGACAGCACAGGGCCTAGCACATCACAGATGCCCATGAGTGTGGCTTTCATAGCTGGGTGTGAATCACTGTGACCTGGGATGACTCTGCACATCTCTGTACCTCTGTACAGAGAAAAGCGCACGGTCTCACCAAGAAACGGTGCCTGTTGATCTATAGCATCGGGGGGACAACTGTCATTGCCAATTCTACTGCAGAACATTGAGAAACAGGGAAGGGCATCAGGATTTCTTGATTTTCCTACAGAATGATTTGATGAGTGAAGCTGCCTCAAACCCCAAAGATTCCTCCTGAGTGAAAGTGTAAAACCTCACCAAAGCTCAGATTCAAGGAAATTGGACTTTTTCTCTGCTCCCTATGAAGCCATACTCCAGGGCTCCTACTGCACAAGAGACACTCTACCTGTGATTATGTGAGGGAAACCTCAGCCTCACTCAGATAATCAATAGATTCCTGTCCTGCTGAAGGTTTGGAGGCTTTCATGAGAAAAAAATGCCGAGTTCAGACACTGGATTAAAACTACAGACCACATATGAGCACTAATCAGTGCTGTTAAGCAGAAGATGAAAACCACACCAATGGACACAGGTGCAGGACTGGACTGCTGTGCTTAGCACCAAGCTGCTTCAGAGAAAACAGAGAATCTGCCTACCAAGGATACCTAGTATCAGATAACTCTGGAAACATAGCACAGACTCCAAAGCTTTAAGCCTGAGAAGTTTGGAGGATGCGGTTTACAGTTGCAACTGTTGTTAAAATTAAGGTGCTCACTTTGGCAGCACAATTACTAAAATATACTAAAATTAAGAACATCACAGTGACTTGTTAAAGAAGCCTCTCCAAGAGAGATGGTGGTGGCTCGGTGTTTGCCATCATGCTTTCCCATCCCCTCCTTCCCTGTCTTGACGTCACAAGCTGCACCTTGAAAGTAGGCCTGGTGACAGCCAAGGGTTTCCCCTGTTTGATGACTATGAACAAACTCCATCCAAGTGCCACATCCAGACTAAGTCCCCAGGGCCTGAGAGCACAGTGGTCTGTCTCACCCAACACAGGTGCAGCAACCCAAGCAGACAGAGGCCACCTGGGAGAGCAGTGGAGTGTTCTCCTTCACAATGGAGCACTCACTGTCTAGAACAAGAGCAGAGCAGACAGGCTGTTTCTCCAGTGAGGACCAGGTGCTCCTAGAATGGGACCAGTCAGAAGCTTCCAGAAGAAGTGCAGAAGTCAAATACGTACCGTGAGAGTCTTGTGAGACGTCTTGATCTTCAAATTCTGGAATCTCACTGATGAGACTGAAGGGAGGCAAAGGTGGGTGAGACACATAAAGATAACAGAAAACCCCTTTCCAATCTGTTCCTAAGAGGAGGCTTCCAGAAGTGGCTGGGCTGAGCAATGGCCCACCCACACCTTTTTCCCTATCTGGGGGAGACTGGCTACTAATTTCCTAGTAGTCCATGCTACACTGTCTGCTCTGCCTCCGAGTTACCTGGAAGTGTATGACACATCTTGCTCCTGTAACTCCACTTCATGATATTGATTTTCTGCAAAGAAATTCAGAGAGATTGACTATGTTAAGCAGGTTTTGGGTCAGATATGGGTATCCAATGGCCACTACTACCAAGGGGACAGAGTGTTCTGGTGTGAGAACAGGAGACTCTGACAGAAATCCTCTAGGAGGACTAAGTCAACATCAGGAGATGGGCTTGGTGAGCCATCCTGGGTAAGGGGTCAAATCTCCCTGTTCACAGTTGGATCACCATCTCAATAGCCTCTGTCCAGAACACTTAGAAACAGCCTGCAGTGGTCCTCAGGGGTTCTAAGCTCACAGCCCAAGAACTTTCTAGGAGGCAAACTGCAGGCGTCTGGCTGCTCTCATTGAAGGACCAGGTTGCTGACTGTGGAGGGGAGGTAGAACACTGGGAGAGAGCTATGCATGGAGTCTGCATACCCTGGAATTGACACCTGTTTGATGCCACACAGAATCTTGGCTATTCTAAGAGTTGCTCTTGAATAATCTCCCTCTTGTCTATGGGAACAATACAAGACATTCAAGAGCATGTATTTCTGGATGAACTCTTCCCTAGTCTATTCATCTTCAAATGGAAACGCCACTGAGAACATGAAGGACAGAGATGCCTATATGGATGCTGTGGCCTGGACAAGCTTGGATGTCAAAGGGCAGAGCTGAGGTTTGGGATTGAATAAAAAGTAAGCAAGTGGCAACAGTCATCCTCCAAGGTTCCATCCAGGAGGGAGCAAACGCCACCTGGGCACATGCTGCTGAGCTTGCTGTGAAATGGTCACAACTCTGTTCCAGAACAAATGAACAATCATGAGGTCTAACTCCTGCTTCCAGCTCAATTCAGGATTGTGAGTCTACAACCACAAGTCTGTAGGTCTGACACGTAGCAATGACTTCACTCATCCTCAGTGGGGATAGGAGTACAAGGACGGAGCAGTCACCAGGGGCAGAGATGAAGGTTTACCTACTCTCAAAAGGGATCATTCTGCACATCAACTGCCAACCAAACTGCTCTGGCTTCATGAGCATAAGCAGCTCCTGAATGCTTGCAGTCAGACATCCCAGGCCCAACTGGAGCAGAAATGTTCATCCAGGGAACTCTGTTCTGTGAAACAGCAACCATTTTTGACAGAAATGGAGATGGGCATGCCTCACTGGGTTGCTGAGTGCAAAAAGCCCAAGGTGAGAGACCAGGGACTTTCAGGCCATGGGGCACTCCTCAGCTGGAGTTCTATCTGAGAACCTCAATGAGGTGCTGACACTGCACAGGGATGAAGCATACCAACGTCTTCCTAGCGGGAGATGTTGTGCAGGGCCTTTAGAAGTTCTTGTTCGCAGCCTGGAACTTTTCTACTGATATTTGAAATTCTCTCCACACAATTTGTTACAGAAGTAAAATTTTAAGTGAGAACATCCATACCAGCCACATCACTGGCATGTCTGCTGAAAACAAGTGGGCTGAGCCTACAGACAAGGGGCAGGCAAAGGAGTGGTCTATGAATGCAATGCACACGAGATGGGCTGATCTGAACTTGGAGAGTGATCTTGTTGAGCCTCAGGATCTGCACTCCAAGGTGGGGACAGAATCTCCACCAGGAGAGGTCCAGTGAGGGTTGCATGGATCACGACGGCACAGGGTCTAGCACAGCATAGATGCCCATGAGAGTGGCCTTCATACCTGGGTGTGAATCGCTGTGACCTGGGATGACTCTGCACATCTCTGTACCTCTGTACAGAGGAAAAGCACATGGTCTCACGAAAAAACGGTGCCTGCTTATCTATAGCATTGGGGGGACAACTGTCATTGCCAATTCTACTGCAGAACATTGAGAAACAGGGAAGGGCATCAGGTTTTCTTGATTTTCGTACAGAAGGATTTGATGAGTGAAGCTGCCTCAAACCCCAAAGATTACACCTGAGTGAAAGTGTAAAACCTCACCAAAGCTCAGATTCAAGGAAACTGGACTTTTTCTCTGCTCCCTATGAAGACATACTCCAGGGCTCCTACTGCACAAGAGGCACTCTGCCTGTGATGATGTGAGGGAAACCTCAGCCTCATTCAGATACTGAATAGATTCCTGTCCTGGTGCAAGGTTATGGAGGCTTTCATGAGAAAAAATGCCGAGATTAGACACCAGATTAAAACTACAGAATACATATAAGCACAAATCAGTGCTGTTAAGCAGAAGATGAAAACCACACCATGGACACAGGTGCAGGACTGGACTGCTGTGCTTAGCACCAAGCTGCTTCAGAGAAAACAGTCTGCTGACCAAGGATACCTAGTATCAGATAACTAAGGAAACATTGTACAGACTCCATAGCACTAAGCCTGAGAAGTTTGGAGGATGCTGTTTAAAATTGCAACTGTTGTTAAAACATCACAGTGACTTGTTAAAGAAGCCTCTCCAAGAGAGATGGTGGTGGCTCAGTGTTTGCCATCATGCTTTCCCATCCCCTTCTTCCCTGTCTTGACGTCAAATGCTGCACCTTGAAGTGGGTCTGGTGACAGCCAAGTGTTTGCCCTGTTTGATGACTATGAACAAACTCCATCCAAGAGCCACATCCAGACTGAGATAAGTCCCCAGGGCCTGAGTGCACAGTGGTCTGTCTCACCCAACACAGGTGCAGCAACCCAAGACTACAGAGGCCACCTAGGAGAGCAGTGGAGAGTTCCCATTCACAATGGAGCACTCACTGTCTAGAACAAGAGCAGAGCAGACAGGCTGTTTCTCCAGTGAGGACCAGGTGCTCCTAGAATGGGACCAGTCAGAAGCTTCCAGAAGAAGTGCAGGAGTCAAATACGTATCGTGAGAGTCTTGTGAAATGTCTTGATCTTCAAATTCTGGAATCTCACTGATGAGACTGGAGGGAGGGAAAGGTGGGTGAGAAACAGAAAGGGAACAGAAAGCCCCTTTCCAAGCTGTTCCTAAGAGGAGGCTTCCAGAAGTGGCTGGGCTGAGCAATGGGCCACCCATACCTTTGTCCCTATCTGGGGAAGACTGGCTACTAACTGTTCAGAGAGGATGCCATGTCTTCCATTTGAGGAAGCTCCTTGCTGAACTACCTGGAGTAGACGAACTGAACGTTAACACAGTGCAGATTCCATGAGAGGAAAAATGAAGTGCTCATATGAAGCACATGGCAAAGAGAAAGCAAGGTAAAACAGAAACCCCACTGCCTGCACTGAGAATAGTATGTGTGTGTAGATATATAATATTTACACATGTATTAACTACAGCCAAATATTAAATGTCCTTAAATCTATACATGCTTGTAGACTTCTTTATGCTTATTTCTACTGCTTGAAGTCAATGAAAAGTAAACAGGCAAACAGAACTCTTGTCTTCCTGGAGAAATAGTATTAGGTTTAAGGTGATAGGTGAGCAGCAGAGCTATTGAAAGGGCATGGGGACAGAAGCAGAGAGAAACAGAGGGTTCCTTCTGTGATGAGGTCATTAGGGACTCACCCTGGAGAAATGACTCTCAGTTGGTCCACTAGTACCCATGAGTATTTGGAAAACGGAAACTGGCTTCAATAGATTTATGTAAATTACATGCAGAGTCAATGAATTCCCCTTTGGGGATACTGGAGCCTATCATGGCTTTAGCCATCAGTCTTATTCTCAGTGCTGAGGCACTAGTTTCTCTCGGGTGGTTTCACGTGATTAATGGGGGCAGAGGAGCTCATGAGAAGAGGAGACCTGTGAGCAGCACCCTGCCCTTTACTGCACACAAGAGAGGCAATGATGGCAAGGAATCGCTGGAGAGGCTCCTTCATGGAGTCAGCCTGCTGCAGGTCACTACGTGGAAAAGGCAGGGAGAACTGGAAACCCAGACTAGTCCCCTAACGATGGCAGACAGCAGTGCTGACGGGGTACCGCAGGGTTGGCTCAATGGATGGGAGATGCACAGTTGCTCTGCTCTTCTTCTCTGGATCTGGAGTCTGCCCATGTCAGCACTCAGCTCACTGCCCAAGGTTCCTAAGACTCACCTGGAGTGTGACAGGGCTAGTGCTTCCTCTTGCACTTCATCATTGTCATTTTCCTTTTCTGCAAATGAATGAAATAGGCACAGTCATCTAGGATGATCCCCTCAGAGCCTGCACAATGCGCTGTCCAGCGCTAGCACAGCACACGAGTATCCTCAGGGTCACTGCCGACTCCTCAGCTAGGAATTGTCTAGAGGGTTGAGGTCATTTCTGAGGGAACTAGCTTGTTCATTGTTCTGGACACATGAGGTAAACCTCCCTAGTCCTCCAGTCATCACACCAATAATCGCTCACCTGATTCCCTACAGAAATGAAACATACATTTTCCCAAGTGTGGGTTCTGCAGCATAGCAGGTAAAGCTGCTGCCTTGAACCCCAGGATCCCATGTCAATGCCGGTTCAAGTCCTGACTGTTCTACCTCTGATCCAGATGCCTCTAATGCACCTGGGAATGCAGTAGAAGATGGTCCAGTATTTGGGTCCTGCACCCACATAGGAGACCTGGAGGAAACTCCTAGTTCCTCCCTGGGCCTGGTCCAGTCAATGCCATTGTGGCCAAGTAGGGAGCAGGCCAGAGTATGCAAGAGTTGCCTCTCTGTCTCTCTCTCTGTCTCTCTCTCTCTCCCTGTTTCTCTCTCTAATTCTGCCTTTCATAAGATAAAATCAAATCTAAAATAATATTCTCTGGAGACGCTTGGTTCCTAGTGTGATTCCTTTCCATGAGAGGAAGTGCAGTGCCCATGGTTCTCAAACAAGCTAGCTTGGTAGTTTGTGGTTCACCATATTGTGTACATTGAGGATAAGATAAAATTGGAACGGGTGAATTTTCAGTTCTGGGTATCAGAGTGAATGTGTGCAGCACAAGAGAAAACTTGGCTGCTCATGGAATCTCTAAGCACAGGTCTCAGACTTGCAGCCTGGGGACACACTACTAAAGGAATGGCGGAACCTTCTGTACGTGTGGTAGGTGAAATGAAGCCAACTTTGAAGGGACAGACAACGTGGTTGGGTTCAAAGAAACAGGGGGAGTATCTTGACTGCAATGGGACTAGCATGCTGCTGGCTCTGACAGGAAACAATGTCACATGACAGGGACGGGGAATGACTCCTGTGATCAACACCTCAGGGGGCAGAGGGGTCTGCTTCATTATGAACGGATGGCAGAGACACATGAGATGTGCTGCTTCGGTTGGTGTGAATCTGTCACATTCTTCTGGCAATGACTGAGCACTGGAACCTGAGTGACAAAGTCACACGAGGAAAGGGAAGACAGCAAGGCTGGATGGGCCACCACACCTGTGCAACAGACTGGTTGAGAAAGAACAGATGATGAGAATGTCTCAGACCATCCCCTGTGCAGGAGCCTCTCAGTCAGGTGGGAGTGATGAGTGCAAGGACATGGTGTGCTCCTTGGCAAGCAGAGGGGGTTGTGTCACCTCACAGTGGGGACTCACCTTCTGCATCTGGAACAGAGAGCACATCCTGATGCTCCAGGGAGCACCAGCTGCTGCACGTGGAATGGTCAAGCTCAGAAACGACTGGAGAAATCGAGGGAGTGAGGTAGCACTCGTCCAGCCGGTCGTCTGAGTCTTCCTGCTCTTGCTGCTCAGGGAGCTCCCTGCTGAGATGGGAGGGCAGAGACACTGAAGACACACATCACAGGTGCAGAAGTGACGTTGTCTTCAGACTACAGGTTAAAACATGTGAGAGCAAGATGGCATGAAGTACTCAACACGCTGCTCCAATGTCCTTTTTCCTGAGCAGAGACACTCACTGTGTAGCCTAGAGCAATCTTGGTGCCTTGTAGATTATATCACAAATAGAGGTTTTATAACTGTTGCTCAATTACATTGCATTTTTCATGTAGCAATCAGTTAAATGTATTTGGAGGCTTTCTATTGTCCTAGATACCAGCACTCTTAAGTCTTTTTCATCTTAAGATTATTAATGGTAGAAAAATATCTTTGGTCTACCTAACTTTCTTGCTGTGAGTTCTTTGCATACACGCTAATGCCAAACAGCCCAATCCTAGTGGTGTTTCATAAGCCATAAGAACTGAGCAGATATGTTCCCAGCACATCTCTAGGTGTACTGATGTTCAAAATGTCAACTGATGTTATTGACTACACGTGAGATGTAAAAAAAATGTGAAAATAGACAAGTACCACAATGACAACATCGAAGACTCTTTTACATGATGTGCTTTTCTGGCTGGGGGAAATATGTAATTTCATCACTTTCTTAAATCTCTGGTTAGGAGTTGTATAGAGGTCACCAGGGAATGAACAGCCCAAGGTTTTTCCACATTACCTGGGAGCAAGTTGATCTCCTTTCCCTTCTTCAGTATCACTATCATTTTCTGCAAATATAAAGAAGAAGCCAGTGACATAACCTCTAGCTCACTGCACACATTCCCAGTCCTCCGTCTAAGCTTTGCACAGGGGCATTAGCATACTCAGGGTAGTAAGGGCTGCCGCGGACTGTCAGCTCGGAGACTTCACAGACCGAGGGAGAACAGGATGAAGGCGTCTAGGGAGACAAGGAATCGGCGAGGAAAATGACAGACAGACACCAGTGTAGTACTAATGCTGCTGCGTTTATGGTCTGTTAAGTCAGGGTTTTTATAGTAAAACTTCTAAAGCTTGAGGGAAAAACATCATTGATTAACAGAAGAACAAAGGTTAACATGGTCAGAACAGTGCAGTAACAATGAGGGAATAGTGGTAACATTTTAACCGCATATAGGCCTCATTCACCCAGGTCACGTATGCCAGAAAGATATTTCTCTTCTATCTGTGCCCAATCATGAGGAACACGCCATTGTATGCGCCACTGTCTTAGCCATTTTTATAGTTTCCCATACCTGTTGTCTTTCCTGCCTTGTCATAATACACCACGGGATTCTGGACCTAGCTAACCTAGTCATAAAAGGCAATTGATCCCAACGCTGCCTTTTCCCGTCATGATTAACCCATATCATCATAGGCACCCGTGTAAGGAAGCGGATCTAACATGACAGAGGGATTCCATCGCGGGGGAGTCCACCATCTACCATTAATTAGGTATTGTTCATATCCTCCGGGAAGAGTTCTTTTTGGGATTGTTGCTAACAATTCCTTTTGCTTTCAGTTTGGGTCTGAATGTGGATTCCCTATGAGCTGTTCGACCCGAGTTTCCTCAGGGTCATTCTTGCTTTCTTTTAGCAATTCCCGTTGCTCCATAGCGTCCAAGAAGTCTCCCAGAGTCCGATTGCTAAGGCTTCTTCCAGGAAGGCTTTTACAGCTGGCGGTGCAAAGAGCGTGATGTTCTGAATTGCTTCTTCAGGAATGTTAAAGGAACTGTTTGCTATGATAATGGGTTCCCGGTAATCCTGTTGTTGTTCCGTGTCCATGGGGGCATGAGCCCAGATCAAATACAGGCAACAAAGGTAGATTGCAATCACTCCTAACATTATGTACAAAGGACAAAGCAAACGCAGGAACCAACACAGGAAGGGCTTTCGGCTTCCACTATGTAGAGACAAGATCATTATTGACCTCTGTCTCCACAGGAGGTGCTTGAGGCCCCTCTCCGAAGAGATCTCACCTCAGCCCTTCAGCCCGTGGAGGTCTCTGGCGCAGCTGTTTTTGCTACGCAGATGTTACCACAGCTGTAGGCGTAGCAAAGGGCTGTGAGAGAAATTCTCTGAGCCTCAGCCTGACACCTCTGAGATTCACTGGGTTGGCTTGCCTGTTCCATAGGGCCAATGAAACTGATAAGACAGAACCCCATCCCAATGTCCTCTGTCCTGAGTCTGAGCCATCAGGGCTCTCTCCCCAGGCCCTTTAGGATTTAGTTATCTAAAATCTATGAGTGTTGCGAAATACTGATCATCCTATCAGACTGATCATGGTGAATAAAGGTAGAGGAGTTTCTATAGAAGGCTGAATGAACTCCACAACCCCTCACATAAATAAATCTATGCAGTTAGAAAGAAACATTGAACATTGATGTTGTAGGGACGTTCCTGGATTCAGCTATGTTTTTTTTTTTTTTTGGAACCATACAGGAAGCACAGTATAAAAGATTTTATGTCCTGGTTTTGAGATGTTTGCATAGGTAAGATAAGCTATCTTAAAGGAGATAGAGGCTAGGGATGGAGGTAGCAATACTAGGATCACAACTTGGCCCACACATGGGAAGTGTTCCCAAAAGCCTGCATGGGGATAGAACTCCAGGGATGCAGTAGTAGAACAGAATGATATCGCTGCAGGTGACAGCAGGCATTATTTCTAAGTTAGAGTGTCTGACAGGCACTTCCTACACAGGGCCTCTGTATGTTCCCATAGGCTAGGGTGCAGTGAGACAAACAGCATCTGAGGGAGGGAAGCTCCTTGACTCTCCTGATGTCTATGTTCAGTGCCACAACCTGGACCCTGATTGAAACCAACTTGTGTCTGCAGGGCCTGTGCTCAAAAGCAACCCTCAACCTGAGAGCCCTTGTGTCCAGAGAATGGAGATTCTACCTGGGAGAACGGTGACAGGTTCTTCTTTCTTGTGGGAACAAGCGTGGTCCCCGTCTACACCTAGCACACCATGGGTGTCCTCAGCATCACGAGTCAATTGCTCAGTGCCCTCAGGCAGGCAGGAGTCACTCAGCAGGTGGTCAACAGCACCAGTGATTGATGTTTCCTGCTGTGAACTTTGTGGGGTTTCCATTTCATCCACTTCCAAGAGCTCCCTGAGAAGCCAGGTGGGACAAGGATGACAGAGATTAAACCAAAAAGGAAGAGACACCAGGGAGTTGGCTGGTTTGGATGGGGTGCATAAGGGATCGGTCATAGAGAGCATAGAGGTGGTTCCCTCCACTCTGGACACCGTGTGGCTGCCTAGGGGGAGAGGGCCTGGGAAGAGACCAGCCTCTGCTCATCACACTCAACACACAGCAGCTACTGAGGAAGCAGCCTCCACTGTCGCTGCATGGTGCAGTCACAGCACAAGCACACACTGACAGCCGCCGGGCTGACACCCTGTGCTCAGGTTGGGTTGTGGCAGTGCCCTGCAGCCATGTGATCAAGGTTCTAGGGGCTGGGCAGATTCTAGACATGTGCTACCTTCTGGGCCTTCTCTTAACCAAGTCACAGGACAGCAAACATGGTTTTATAGGTGCTTTTCTGCAGTTGAACTTGGCTGGATTCTTCCTAACTGCTCCTTTGCACATTGCCTCTTGGCTAGTTTTCTCTGATGAGAACTTCAGCTAACCCTATAGAAAGCAGATGCACATCTTCCTCTGCTTTTCCAGAAAGCAGGGAACAGGGGTTCCCTTTGTGTGCAGGCAACACCTAAGGCTGTGAGTTCATGATGGATCCTATCAGCAACTAGGACCAGGACAACAGACAACTACTTTAACAGGGGGGTTTCCCTGTTGTCCAGGAAGGACTCAACACAACCTGCAGTTGTGTGTATGCGTGCATCTCAACCCCATGACTGTCTCGGCCCCTTTTCTGTTCTTTAGGAGACCCTGTGCATCCTTCACCCATTTGGTGCTAGCTCTTCATCATTCACTATTACCTGTCAGCAACAGGTCCTTGTGCTGGTGTTTCCTCCTCTTCAATATTTTCTGTCAACAAAGTCAGAAATGTCCCATCAGATATTATCACCCCCCCCCCAACCCGCTACAATCAAGGTGGCCTCTGTGTGTATATGAATATCTACATATGGGCCCATAGTGGACAAAAACTTCAAATGTTCTGTGTTTAAAGAAACGCCTTGCCATTCCCTTGTGGTCCATCAGGCTTTGTGTCTCTGCACTTGGAGATCAGAATCATGGCAGATTCTGCCTGAAACTAGGCCAACATCCTTTGCTCCCATATCACTGGAAGCTTCTCAAGCTTTCCTGGGACTTCTGTCTGTTATCCCTCATGCTGCCACTAGTGGGAGCCCAAGGCATGGGTTCTATGTTCCCATGGGTCTCACAGAGAACCTCCATCTGTCATGAAGAAGCAAAGAACCGGACTTCCATCCTCCCTCACAGGCCCTCCAAGTTTTCTCTAGCTGTATCATTAGAGGAAATTCTCTCTGTGTTACGAGTTCCCTTCTCAACAACTTTCTTCACAGAAGTTCTACTAACTCTAGAGCCTGGTCTGACACTCCCAGGGAGAGGAGGGCTTTTGTCCTATTGGGAAACATACAAGCAACAGCTTCCACCTTTGATGGTTACATCTGCACTGCCCCAGATTTTTTGGTCCATTTAGAGAATGAGGAGAGAGAAATCCTGGATGGAGAAAGCAATCACCTGTCTACAGCTTGAAAACCACACTGAGCACAGAGCTGGAGGCTTCCATTCTTACTTAGCTCAGTGACTGTGTTCAGCCGAACAGTGGCCTCACTTCACAAGGTCTTTCTGGTCTTGATGTGAGGATGGACACTGCCTCTTGCCCCAAAGGCCAACCACAATCAGGAAGGGAGGAGACCTTTGGGAGACTGCAAACTTGAAAGACTTATCTGCCCCTATCTGTTTTTCCCAAGCAGTGCTGACCTTGTCATGGCACACATGTTCAGTACCAAGAAGAGCTGAGGCAAATGCCCATGGCAGAGAGATGAATGCATCTGAACCCTTGAGGCTTTCTCCAGGGACAGCCTGGGCCCAGCTTACCTGCTCCAAGCAGGTCCTCAAGGCACGCTGACAGCCGGACAGCCTCAGTGAGGAGTCGTCGGAAGCCCTGCCCCTTACAGGTCTCAGGGTCATGCACGGTGAGCACGTCCTTCAGGTACTGCTGTAGGATGTGGGCTAGATTTCTCCCCCTTTGGACCTTGGGACGTAACTGGGAAAGTTCTTGGTCCTGATCTTCAAGGATGCCACGGCAATGCCTAAGGTGCAAGAGTGGAGAAGGTTCTAGATGGGAAGGGATGAGTGTTAAGTTCTCTGTGTTTCCATGGATTTTCATAACAATGCCTTATAGAGCCCTCCACCAGCATCACCCCTCAGGTTTGGAGAAATACCTGTGCCAAGAAAAGCAAAGGGCAACACAAGGCCTTGCTCCCACGTTTAGAGAAAGATCTTGTCACAATTCCTGAGATTCCATTCGGGTCATGTTCTATCAACAGTGCAAGGATTCTTCCTTCCTTGCCTTCATAAAGGTGCTAATTCAGTTCCTCCTTCCAGCCACAGGCATTTCCATGTAGGAAGACACACAGTGTACAGTGCAGTGACTGGGAATCATAGTGCATGCAGGGGTTACATGGCAAGAAACAAGAATGAAGGTCTGGCAGGGCCAAGCTAAGCATCAGTCTTCTATATCAGGAGGTGATGGTGACCAAGGGTAAATGAGGATTGATTGCAAGATGACCAAACAGAAGAGCCCAGCATCCTCTCCTCCCCCGAGAAGACCCAGTGCAGATTCATCTCGAGGTGAGTACCCACAGAAAAGCACCTCCACACTAAGGGAACCAAGAGAACACGGGAGGAAGAAAGAACGGGCATAGCACCACCTACAGAGGACCAAAGCTAACCGGTGACTGGATTCCCAGAAACACAGCCACGGGGATTTCCTGTTGCAGAAGAGAGAGTAAACAGGAGGCCCCATGGGAGCCCATCCCCCTGGACACCTCACTTAGAGACTCTCCGCACTTGTAGCTCTGAATTCAGATTCCTCTGCTCCCTCCTTGTTTCATAACATCTGAGACACGGGGCTTTGCTGTAACTCTCTGCCCTTGTCTGGGACAGGCTGGCTCAGTGCTTGATTTGGGCTGCCCACTAGTGAAACACAGCCCCACCTGCCTGCCCTACACAGAGAGCCTTACCTGAGCAGCTCAGCAGACCTGGGCTGCTTTGGCAGGGACTCTCCACATGTAGCCTCTTGGTCAACATGGACTCCATGTTGTCTTTTTTTTATTATTATCTATTCATACCATTTTATTTGGGAAATAAACAGTAATTGATGAGGGAAACATTTAGTTTCATTTCAATTTCTCCTGAAGGAAGAATATTTCAAAGTACCTATTCACTTTTACTTTCATTGTAAAATTAATTTTTACCATTTATTTTAAAAAATTCATTCATTCACTTATTTTAAGGAATATACATTTCATAACACAACTTTAGGAATATAGTTATTTTCTCCCCATACCCAGGGTACCATCCACACTCCCAGCCCAGCTCCTCTTACCCCTCTACTTCTCAATCTCATTCTCCATTAAGATGCATTTTCAATGAACTTTGTACACAGAAGACCAACTCTATATTAAGTAACGATTTCAACAATTCACACACACACACCCACACAAGAATAAAAACTGTTTGAGAAATGTTTCAATGTAACTCTCTTTTAATACAACTCATTGAGGACAGAGGTCCTGCATGGGGAGTCAGTGCACACTGACACCTGCTGTTAAGTTAACAATTAGCACTCCTCTGTGTGTTGTCAGGGACCACACAAGGCTCATGGCACGAGCTGACTAGGCTATGGAAGCATTTTGAAAACTCTGTCCATATTTAGACAAGGCCATGAGCAAAGTGGATGTTCTCTCCTCCCTTAGAGAACAGTGCATCCTC
This sequence comes from Sylvilagus floridanus, assembly GCA_949820135.1. NCBI lineage: Eukaryota > Metazoa > Chordata > Mammalia > Lagomorpha > Leporidae > Sylvilagus > Sylvilagus floridanus. The sequence continues at coordinate 144,477,311 of OX463225.1, read as the reverse complement.
CTTTGATGGCCACTTCTTTGTCCGGGTCCCCAGTGATCCTACATGGAGAACATTGTGCCACAGTGCCTTGGCTTTCCATGCCTGAGATGCCTCAGTTCTCCCTTCTGAGCTGCCCCCCTGGAGACACTCACACACCTCCCCACCTGCCTGCCCCCCACAGAGACCCGTACCTGAGCAGCTCTGGGACCGTGGGCTTCTCTGCCAGTGGCTCCTCAATGTGGAACTTCTTGGTCAGGATGGACTCAATGATGTTTTTCAACTTGTCACAATCTGGGGAAAGACAGACACGCAGAACTAGGGAGGTGCTTTTGTAGTCAGTGCCTGCTGAAGACCAAAAGCACTCCAGGGCCAGGCTCCAGATTGGGGGTTGCACATCTGTATTTCATCACCTCACTACATAGCATCTGAAATTTCCTATTTTTAAAATAATTATTTATTTATTTGAAAGGCAGAGTTACAGAGAGATATAGGCAGAGAGAGAGAGAGAGAGACTCCATCAGCTGGTTCACTCCCCAAATGGCTGCCAGGTTGGAGCTGTGTCAATCTGAAGCCAGGTGCCAAGAGCTGTTTCTAGGTCTCCCATGTGGATGCATGGGCCTAAGCACATGGGTCATCTTCTACTGCTTTTTAGGCCATAGCAGAGAGCTGGATTGGTAGTGGACCAGCCGGAATTGAACTATTACCCATATGGGATCCAGCACCCCAGGCAGCGGCTTTACCTGCTAACCCACAGCGCTGGCCCTGCTATTTCCCAATTAAATGAGAAAAAAGGACTTCAAAGATACAGAAGGTGACTTGACAGGGTGATTCCACCGGTGATTACAGAATCAGAATTCCCAGCCCCTGAGCTCAGACTGAATCAGGAGCCACTGGACACAGCAAGTCTTGTAGCCTCTGAGGTCAAACGCGAACCTGGGGCACGAAGTCGTCACCTTCTGTGTGTTTGGGAGCTTGATAAGGGTGTAGAACTGTTTCCTGGCATTGGGAAAGATTTCAAGTGTTTGTTATTTCAGATGTAAAGGGCCACCTTTCATGGAACTGTGTAGAAGACAATGTATAACACAGTAAGACCTGAGGCAATATGGCCCAATAAAAAGTATAGTTCCTGCTAAATTAGAAACAGGACAATAAGGGCCTCATGGATTCTGTTGATCCTGAGCTAGGAACCATCCTTGGAGTTGTATAGGAAAGAAGGAGCGCATGTTGTTGTGACAATCTACAGAGGCAGGAATTCTGATAGCACCTACGAGTGGAAGAGAAATCGAAGTTACAGAGAAGGTGGGCAATGGGGGGCACCCAGGCGAGGGGCCCTGATGCCCCCACACCCTGTCTTGCTCCCACTCCCAGGTCTCAGCACTGTCTTCCTCTTCTGGAAGAAGAACTTGTGCTGCAGGACAGGACTTTGCTCTCAGCGGGGAGGCCGTGTCCTGAGGGTGTTCCCATGGAGACCAGAGTTCCAGTGCACAGGAGACTCCCTGTCTCTCTGGAAGCACATCCTGCTCACCCTGAACACATGTCCACTTCTGGACCTAGGACAGCGCCTTGCCAATGGGAACTCAACGGAAGCTTGAATAGAGTGAAATGTGTTAGCCCCAGAAATGAGGCCGCAGTGATGGTATAAGGCTGCAGGAGCTGACACAGACAGGATGATCATACACATGCACTCAGTATGGTGGAGCCTGATCCTGAGGACAACAGGCAGCTCTATGCCTCATCAGGAATCCATGACAGATTCAGCACTCCTGTCACCCTACACCTCACTGCGAACTTGGAAAACTTGGGAAACCCTGTGTGTCAGCTTGGGAGTGTGGTCAGGAGGAAAGTTAAGTTCAGCAAAAAGAAGACAAAAATCACGTAGTGAGGCCATTCAGTTCCTCAGGAGAAGATACAGGACAATCATCACTGTGGTGAAATGACCCGAGAGAACTTACTGTGTTTTTTCAGCTCCCTGGCCAGGGCAAAGTTTGTAGCCTCAGCTATGAGAAACTTCTCCTGGAGCTCCCAGCAGTCCTGTTGGCTCTTTGCCAGCTGGGATCGCAATTGCTGGCATTCGAGGTCGTTCAGTTCTGCCAGGGGATCTGATGCAGGGCTGTGGGATCCTGCCATGCTGATGGTGTGTCACAGCAGGACAACAGGGACTGGGGAGAGGAAACCCAAACAGAGGAGAGGTTCAAACACATGACATCCAAGAGTTTCAGGTAGGCTGAGGGGTGACAATAACTGTCAAGCTTCACTTACTGATGTGAAACACCTGACCCACAGCCCGACAGCACTGGGAAGTTCTTCTCTGGACAAACAAGGATCAAACTGCCAAAGCCTGGATTGAAGGCACTGCCTGTAGCTCAGTCTCTGCGAGGACTGGCTGTTGTGTGGCAGCTAACGGTCTGCCGTTGCCATCGCAAAGTTAGAAGGTGGAGAGCGTCACGGAATCTTCGGAACTCTGCCTTCCAGGGGCCTAAGCTAGGTTGAGGTACAAGACCCCCACTGGTGGGGACAACCTACCCATCTGCCAGTCTCATAGTTATAGATCCTGCGCTGACACCCCAGACTGTGTCCCCAAATCACCTAAGCATGTATCGCTCTATAGTCATGCATGTGTATGAAAATACCAAGGCAGAACATGTGTCCCAACAAGCCTTCCTTTCTCAGGGCTGTGAGGAAGTCACCCCACCTGCTGTTTAAAGAGATCTCTAGTCTTTTCTACCTGTTTGAAATGTTGAGTTTTCAGCTTCCATAATAAATGGGTCATTTTATTTTCATAGAAAGGAATTTTGAGAGCCCTTTTAGTACTCTGAATAGTTTTATCATGTATGTAATTTCAAAATGTTTTCTCCCTATGTTGGCCTGTATATTCATCTTCTTATCAATTTCTTTGAACAGAAAATTTGAACATATTGGGACATTTATGAATTTATTCTTTTATTACATATAGTTTGGGCATCTTACCTAAAAAATGTAATCTAATTCAAGTTGAAAAGACTAAGGACCGAGGCCATGGCTCACTTGACTAATCCTCTGCCTGTGGCACCAGCACCCCCGGTTCTAGTCCTGGTTGCTTCTCTTCCAGTCCATCTCTCTGCTGTGGCCCGAGAGGGCAGCGGAGGATGGCCCAAGTCCTTGGGTCCCTGCAACCACATGGGAGACTGGGAGGAGGTACCCAGCTCCAGGCTTTGGATCAGTGCAGTGCCGGCCATAGTGGCCATTATAGGAGTGAACCAATGGAAGAAGACCTTTCTCTTTGTCTCACTCTCACTGTCTAAAACTCTCTCTCTCTGTCTCTCTCTCTCTCTCTCTCTCACTATCTAATTCTGCCTGGCAATAAAAAAAAAAGACTTTGTACTATTTTTTCTTCTAAGAGGTTGAAATTGGCACAAGCGTTTGGCACAGCAGTTAAGATGCCACCTGGGATGCCCACACCTGGATCAGGTGCCTGGGCCCGAGTCCTTGCTTGGCTCTCCCCTCCACTTCCTGGTGGTGCACACAGCGTGAGGCAGCAGTGCCGGCTCCAGTACTTGTGTCACTGCAGTCTATGTGGGAGATCCTGATGGACCCAGTCCTAGTTCAGCCTGGCCAGGCCCAGGTTACCTCAGGTCTCCTAGGTTCAAACCAGTCAATAGATCTCTTTTCTCTGTCTTTTTGCCCTTTGAATAAAACAAGTAACTTATAAGATGAAACATTTTATGAAAATGAAAATGATTTTGTTCAATTATGCTTATTTGAGATGTAGAGATGCAGATGTAGAGAGACATACACACAGAGAAACACAACCAAGGCTATGTGTTCCATCGCTATTTCACTCCCCACATTCAAGCAACAGTCAGGCTTGGCCAGGGTGACACTTGGTGTCCAGAACTCCAATTTGTTCTACCAATGTGTGGGAAGAACCTAATCTTTTATTTTATTTTTTATTTTTTTGTCAGGCAGAGTTAGACAGTGAGAGAGAGAGAGAGAGAGAGAGAGAGAGAGAGAGGTCTCCCTTTTTCTGTTTGTTCACCCCCCAAGTTGCCCCTATGGCCAGCGCATTGCAGTCAGTGCACTGTGCTGATCTGAAGCCAGGAGCCAGGTGCTTCTTTCCTCCTGGTCTCCCATGGGGTGCAGGGCCCAAGCACTTGGGCCATCCTCCACTGCACTCCTGGGCCACGGCAGAGAGCTGGACTGGAAGAGGGGCAAATGGGACAGAATCCAGCACCCCGACTGGGACTAGAACCTGGGGTGCGGGCGCCGCAGGCAGAGGATTAGCCTAGTACGCCATGGTGCTGGACTGCTTTTTATAATATATTTATATATAATTATTTCAACTATTTACATAATTTTGGCATACTTATTTTGAGGAATATGTGTGTTATATATTTGACATAGTTTTTTAATTAACTTCTTTATTTAATGTCATATGTATGTCATAAACGCAAAATTAAGAACATAGTCATTCTTCCCACCTACCTGCCCTCCCACCTATTCTCCCCCTCTTCCTCCTCCAACTCTCCTGTTTAGTCTGAGAAAGAAAAAAATAGACAGAATGGAATAAGAAAACTAAGAGAACTGTTACTCAACAGCCTAGCAAAGGGCTATCCAAGGACCTGCTTCTCAAAAGTAGTTTCACTTTTTGCCCCCTTCTGCTATTCCCTTCCTTCTTCCCCCTTCTTTCCTTTTAGAAAATTCAATTTTAGTTCACAATTGATCACACTGATAGGTCTAAGAGTCAAAGGGAACACACAATCAAGACTAGTTTCTGCCAATACAAACAGATAGGACCAGAAAGGGAGAGAATGATCCAACGTGGGAAACAGAGTCACAGAAGACTCATAGAATGACAGATGCCCTAAATAACACTCTGGCCTCGGAATCAGCCCTTAAGGCATTCAGATCTGGCTCAAGAGCCCATGAGAGTATTTTAGGCATGGAAAGCCAAGACACTCTGGAAAAGGAAAAAAAAAGAAGACCTAAATGGAAGACCTCAGCGAGTGAGATCCCAGTGGAAGGAACGGGGATACCAAAGAAGAAGGTACCTTTCTCCGAAGGGAGGAGAGGACTTCCACTTTGACTGTGACCCTGTTGGAATAGGATCGAAGTCGGCGAACCCTTAAGGCTTCCATGGCCTCAGCAACTCATGACTAGAGCCTAGGGAGATTCCTGACGCCATAAATAAGAGTGTCAAATTGTTAAATCAACACCAGGAGTCACTGTGTACTTATATCCCATGTGGGATCTGTCCTTAATATGTTATCTAATGTGAAGTAACGCTGTAACTAGTGCTGAAACAGTATTTTTACACTTTGTGTTTCTGTGTAGATGCAAACTGATGTAATCTTTACTTAATACACACTGAACCGATCTTCTCTAAATAAAGATAACTGAAAATAGAATTTCTATTTATAGAATTGGGGCAAGATGGCGGAATAGGAAGGGAGCACACCGATAGTCTGGGGAGAGACAGTTTAATAAAAGTGGAGATACTGCAGGTTCAAGGAAGAGTAGGGGAAGATACAGCAGAGAAAACCCTTCCGGAACTGGAGATTCACAGTGGACCTGTGTGGAGAGCGTGGGAGCCCGCAGTTTGGGACACCAGCAGCAGATTCAACACACCAGCGCTGGAACGCGAGGTGAGCAGAACATCAATAGCCCGAATTACCAGGAGGGAAGCGGAAAAGGGAGCCTAGAGCGAACAAGGCTTGAAACCCTGCGGGGAAAAGTTCACCAGGCTAACTAGAAGAGAGAGAGAGAGAGAGGGAAAAAAAAAACGTGACCCATACGGACAAGAGCTTCTCTCTCTCCGCTCACCTCTCAAAGGTGAGCAAGACAAAGAGCAGGCACCATTTTGGAATACGTCATAAGCAGGCGACCTCGGGTCGGCACCGGCCCCAAGCCTAGCAGAAAAACCTGACTCTGGCCGTGGGGGTGAAATAACAGGAGATTAGAACCTAATGAATGTGTGGTGCTAATGAACTGAGACTGTGAAAAAAGAGACGGTGGGGGAGAGAACTCACGGGAATCACGAATTCATGTGAGTACTCTCCAGAGACGCTACAGTTCAGTAGCCTTGGCAGCCCAGTGGGAGACTACAGGAGAATCTGAGCCCACACTAAGGGCTGCAAAGATTCCCTCTCTGATCCTGGGGAAAGAGCTTCTGATCTCTGGCTCCTGTGGGTATATCATTCGCCTGCTAACCACCCCCAATTCCATTCAGCTGTGTGGAATTACTTCCCTTTTGAACCAAAAAAAAAAAAAGTAACAGAGAGAGATTTACCACGCCTAACCTGGGAGTGTCTCCTTTGACACACCCTCAACCCTGAGGAACCAAACAGAGCTCTCAGGCCACACCCATCTCAAGCCTCTAAGGCTCCATCAAAAGCAGACAGTCCACTTAATCTAGAGTCATAGTATAACAAGAAAAAAACACCACAGTGAAGAAACCAATATGCCACACAACAAACGCAAAAACCGAGGTAATAAGAACAAGGAAGACACTATGGCATCCCCAAATGAAAAAGACACCCCAATTCAAGATTACGAAGATGATGAGATAGAAGAGATGCAAGAAGCAGATCTCAAAAAATTGATAAGAACACTAAGAAGTACTCAAAAACAAATTCTTGAACTACAGAAATCCTTAATGGACAAGGTAGAAAATCTCTCTCGTGAAAATGAAATATTAAGGAGAAATCAAGCTGAAATGAAACAACTAGTAGAACATGAAACTGTGATAGTGATGAGAAATCATAATGAAGTGAAGAATTCAATAGATCAAATGAAAAACACATCAGAGAGCCTTACAAACAGAATGGGTGAGGCAGAAGAGAGGATATCGGACTTAGAAGACAGAGCACAGGAAACTATACAGTCAAACCAAAGACAAGAAGAGGAAATTAGAAATCTAAAAAATATTGTTGGGAATCTACAGGATACTATTAAAAAACCCAACATTCGAGTTCTAGGAGTTCCTGAAGGCATGGAGAGGGAGAAAGGATTAGAATGCCTTTTTAGTGAGATAATAGCAGAAAATTTCCAGGTTTGGAGAAGGACAGAGACATCCTAGTACAGGAAGCTCATAGAACCCCTAGTAAACATGACCAAAAGAGGTCCTCACCACGACACGTTGTAATTAAACTCACCACAGTGAAACAGAAAGAAAAGATCCTAAAATGCGCAAGAGAGAAACGGCAGATTACTCTCAGAGGATCTCCAATTAGACTCACAGCAGACTTCTCATCAGAAACCCTACAAGCTAGAAGGGAATGGCGAGACATAGCCCAGGTACTTAGAGAGAAAAACTGCCAGCCCAGAATATTATATCCTGCCAAGCTCTCATTTGTGAATGAAGGTGAAATAAAGACCTTTCGTAACAAACAAAAATTGAAAAAATTTGTTGCCACTCGTCCAGCCCTGCAAAAGATACTTAAAGATGTGTTACACACAGAAACACAGAAACACGGCCATCAACATGAAAGAAGGTAAACAAAGGGAACCTCACAGCAAAAGATCACAGGGAATTCAAAGCATACATTTGGATAAAGAAATTATGGGACATGTACTCTATAGAATACTATACAGCAGTCAAAAACAATGAAATCCGGTCATTTGCAATAAGATGGAGGAATCTGGAAAACATCATTCTGAGTGAATTAAGCCAGTCCCAAAGGGACAAATATCATATGTTCTCCCAATTGGTGACAACTAATTGAGCAACAAAGGTGAAACCTATTGAAGTGAAATGGACACTATGAGAAACAGTAACTTGATCAGCTCTTGTGCTGACTGTTGTTGTACAATGTAATACTTTATCCATTTTAGTAATTTTCTTATTCTAGTACTATTGGTTGAACTCTGTAATTAACAAACAATTATTCTTAGGTGTTTAAATTTTAACTGAAAAGTGATCCCTGTGAAATATAAGAGTGGGAATAAGAGAGGGAGGAGATGTACAATTTGGGACATGCTCAATCGGAACTGCCCCAAATGATGGAGTTAGAAATGTGCCAGGGAATTCCAATACAATCCCATCAAGGTGGCATGTACCAAGGCCATCTCACTAGTCCAGGTGATCAATTTCAGTTCAGAATTGATCACACTGATAGGTCTAAGAGTCAAAGGGATGACACAAACAAGACTAGTGTCTGCTAATACTAACTGATAGAATCAAAAAGGGAGAGAATGGTCCAACATGGGAAGCGAGATACACAGCAGACTCATAGAATGGCAGATGTCCTAAATAGCACTCTGGCCTCAGAATTAGCCCTTAAGGCATTCAGATCTGGCTCAAGAGCCCATGAGAATATTCTAGGCATGGAAAGCCAAGACACTCTGGAAAAAAAAGAAGACCTAAATGAAAGATCTCTGTGAGTGAGATCCCAGTGGAACGAATGGGGCCATCAGAGAAGGAGGTACCTTACTCTGAAGGGAGGAGAGAACCTCCACTTTGAATATGACCCTGTCGGAATAAGATTGAAGTTAGCGAACCCTAAAGGCTTCCATAGCCTTGGCAACTCATGACTAGAGCCTAGGGAGATTACTGATGCCATAAACAAGAGTGTCAAATTGTTAAATCAACTTCAGGAGTCACTGTGTACTTATGTCTCATGTGGGATCTGTCCTTAATGTGTTGTCCAATGTGAAGTAATGCTATAACTAGTACTGAAACAGTATTTTTTTTTAATTATTTTTTGACAGGCAGAGTGGACAGTGAGAAAGAGAGAGAGAGAGAAAGGTCTTCCTTTGCCCTTGGTTCACCCTCCAATGGCTGCCGCGGCCGGCGCGCTGCGGCCGGTGCACCGCGCTCATCCGATGGCAGGAGCCAGGTGCTAGGTGCTTTTTCCTGGTCTCCCATGGGGTGCAGGGCCCAAGCACTTGGGCCATCCTCCACTGCAATCCCGGGCCACAGCAGAGAGCTGGCCTGGAAGAGGGGCAACCGGGACAGAATCTGGCACCCCGACCGGGACTAGAACCCGGTGTGCCAGCGCCGCAAGGCGGAGGATTAGCCTGTTGAGCCACGGCGCTGCCTGAAACAGTATTTTTACACTTTGTGTTTCTGTGTGGGTGCAAACTGATGAAATCTTTACTTAGTATATACTGAATCTATCTTCTGTATATAGATAATTAAAAATGAAAAAAAAATCTTGGTGTGAAATTGGAAATTGCCTAGAAAATTAATCAATTTTTTAAAAAAATATATCATGTAGGATCTCTGTCCTTAATGTGCTATACATTGTGAATTAATACTATAACTAGTACTCCAACAGTATTTTTCACTTTGTGTTGCTATGTGAGGGCAAACTGTTGAAATCTTTACTTAATATATAGTAAACTGATCTTCTGTATATAAAGAGAATTGAAAATGAATCTTGATGTAAAGCAAGGGGAGAGGGAGTGGGAAAGGGGAGGGTTGCGGGTGGGGGGGAAGTTATGGGGGGGAAGCCATTGTAATCTCTAAGCTGTATTTTGGAAATTTATATTCTTTAAATAAAAGCGTTATAAAAAATAAAAATAATAAAAAATAAAGATAACTGAAAATAAAAAAAACTCAGTGCTACGTTGGAAATTGCATCAAAAAATCAATCAATTTCAAAAAAAAATATATATATATATATATCATGTTGGATCTCTGTCCTTAATGTGCTGTACAATGTGATTCAATGCTATAACGAGTACTCAAATAGAATATTTCACGTTGTGTTACTATATGAGGGCAAATGGACAAATTCTTTACTTAACACATGCTAAACTGATCTCCTATATACAAAGAGAATTGAAAATGAATCTGGATGTGAATGAAAGGGTGGAGGGAGTGGGCAAGGGGGAAGGTTGCGGGGGGAGAGGGAAAGTATGGGGGGAAAGCCATTGTAATCCATAAGTTGTACCTTGGAAATTTATATTCTAAATAAAAGTTAAAAAAAAAAGAAAATTAATTGTCTTCAAAGAAGACCCCATGGATGATACGTCTGTTGTAGCTCTTAGACAGAACTATAACCTATGAGACATCAGAATATCCTCCATTTAATGCACTAAAAGGAAGTGATTCTGGAGAACAGTTCTACTAGTAAGTCCCTTGGTACAACTTTGAGGGCACAAGGCAGTGCACAGTGGCTCTCACTGTGTCTTTAACAAATCACACTCTTGGCCGGCGCTGTGGCTCAACAGGCTAATCCTCCACCTTGCGGCGCCGGCACACCGGGTTCTAGTCCCGGTCGGGGCACTGGATTCTGTCCCGGTTGCCCCTCTTCCAGGCCAGCCCTCTGCTGTGGCCCAGGAGTGCAGTGGAGGATGGCGCAAGTGCTTGGGCCCTGCACCCCATGGGAGACCAGGAAAAAGCACCTAGCATCTGGCTCCTGCCATCGGATGAGCGCGGTGTGCTGGCCGCAGCGCGCCGACCATGGCAGCCATTGGAGGGTAAACCAAGGGCAAAGGAAGACCTTTCTCTCTGTCTCTCTCTCTCACTGTCCACTCTGCCTGTCAAAAAAAACAAAAAACAAAAAACAAAAAACAAATCACACTCTTATGTCTGACATCAGTGCTCACCCAGTGTGCTTGACATGAGCTGCCTCAGCTACAGAAGCCTTCTGAATCCACCTAGCTCGATGAGGCATTAAGCAAATAGGAAGCTCTCTTCTCCCTTCAGGGAATGTGCATCCTTCATAGTGGCCACTTCTTTCCACTTCAGTCTCACCCACAGGCGTCCTATATGTAGGGCATTTTTTGCCAAAGGGTCTTAGATTTCCATGCCTGAAATGCTCTCGTGGGCTTTCCAGCCAGACAGGAATGCCTTATGGGGATATTCTGAGTTCACAGTGCTACTCATTCTATGAGTCTGCTGTATGGGCCACTTTTTATGCTAGAGTCTCCACTCCTCTTGAATTCTATTATTGTTTCCAAACACTTTGTCCTATTATATGATCACTTTAACACTTGATCCTATCTATATGTTCACTTTACCACTTAATCCTGTCCATGTACTCTATATAACAATGAAGCTGCTATTTTTATCAGGCAGCTTAAGGGATTTTGGGGTCCTATGGCAAGTTGTTAAACTGTACCCTTAGAACTAAGAGATCTAATACTTGATCCATCATATGCTGCCTCCTAGGGTGCACGTTAGCAGGAATCTGGACAGGAAACCCTTTGGTGACTCAAGCCCCGCCACTCAAATATAGGATGTGAGCATTGCAAAAGCCACTTAACTGCTGAATGAAATCCCAAAAGCTGCAAATTTTAAGGTTTCCATTTGAGTGGATGATCAGAACTGGGATTTTTTTGAAATTTTAAAATCTGATGTCTAAATAGATTTAGGAGTCGCCACTGTGGCATAGTGGGTTAAGCCACCACTTGAGACACTGGCCTCCTCTATGAGTGCTGGTGGAGTCTCAGCGGCTCCACTTAGAGCTGACCCAGCTCCCTGTTGATGTGCCAGGAAAAGCAGTGGAACATGGCTTATGTCCTTGGCCCTTGAGCTCTTGTGAGATACCCAGATGGCATTTTGGGCTCCTGACTTTGGCCTGGCTCATCCCTGGCTGTTGTAGGCACTTGGGGAATGAAACAGAAGATGCAAGGTCTCTCCCTCTCAGTGTGTATGTGTTCCTCTCTGTCTGTAACTCTGCTTTTCAAATAGAGTAATCAATCTTTTAAAATAATTATTAAAATATACAAAAATTATATTGTATTGAGACTTCATGCAGTATTATTACTTCTATATCTGGTTTATTTCACTCAAGATAGTGTCCTCCAATTTCACCCAGTTTCTCACAAATGACAGGAGTTCCTTTATCTTTGAGTTGAACAGCATTCCATCATATAAATATATATGTTTAAGTATAAATACATCTACAATGCATAATGTATTGTTATACATTATATATATAAATATATATACACAGAAATGTATAAGAATGATTCAAAAACTTCAAGTGATTCCAAACTGTCATGGAAAGTCTGTAGTATCCTTTTATTAAAATACACTTTTCAAGCCATATGTAGAGCCAGCAAGATTTCTTAACCAACCTTCTGTTGATGGACATTTAGGCAGTTTGCATCTTGGCTACTGTGAAGAAGGCATCAACTAGGGATTGCAGGTATCTCTACTAAATGCTGATACGGTTTTTTGTTTCTTCTTTTTTTGTACATATACCCATAAGGAGGATGAATGGATCATTTGACAGTTCTAGTTTAACATCACAAAAATATTTCAATAATGTTTTCTATAATGGCCATACCACTCAACATTCTCACACATAATGTAAAAGTGTTTCCTTTTCGGTACACCCTTGCCCACATTTATTCTCTCTTGACTTTGGGACATCAGCTAAGCATATGGTTCTGAGGGGATATCCCTCTGTAATTTGGAATGGTGTTTCCCCGATGAGTACTGATAATGGGCAACTTGTCATAAACCTGGTAGCAATGCGTATTCCTTTCATGGAGTAATGTCTACTCAGGTCCTTTGCCAATTTCTCAGATGAATGATTAATTATTTTGGCTACTGAGTTGTGAGTGCTTTCACACCATAGCCAGAGAAAGCAAAAGCATTGTGAACAATGTGCATAGGTCTTGGCCCCACGTGGGGATCATGGGGATCCTTACTTTGTGCTGTGGGACTGCACCACTGCCATTTTAGGATTGTGCAGTGTGTTGCATGGCAGAATTGAGCATGGGTGGGAAAATGTACCTAGCTGAAGAGGGCAGGAAGGGTGTGGTTTCTCTCTCTATCCCCCTTTTTTCGTTACACTGAAGTTACCAGGATCTCAAGTTTGCATGGAAAGTTTTGTTCAGCACAAACCTGCTCTGATTCCATCCAGGGATCTCCCTGGCCAGGTGCACAGCTTCACTCTGGACTCAGTTTCTCTCCTGAGCTCAGTGCTCATGGAAGGTGGCTCCTTCAGGGGCTGGACAGTGGAGTAGGCCTTTCTGAGTGTCCCCCTGAGGTTTCTGACTCAGTGTGTCCTTCATCTCACCCACACTTGGTTTCACCCTAACATTACCTTGTCATTCTCTGGGTCATTCTCATGTCCCAGAGAGCTGCTCCTCTTCCTTCATCTGCACCTTCAGTTCTGGGTTCTCAGGATGTGGAATCAGCTCCAGATCTGGGAGGAGACACAGAGGAGGGACTAGGTCAGCTCTCAGCCTCAGTTCCCGGGGTACGTGTGGTTCCCCAGGGATTCCGAGGAACCTAAGCAGCAGGACCTCAGAGAGGAACAATGCACACTTTACCAAACTGATGAGGAACCTGAGGCCCAGAGAGACTAAGAGGTTGTCTCAGCACAAGGCACCTGGTGGAAGGAGGGCCACCCCATGAGCTCTGACCTCCAGCTTCCCTGTGCCGAGCATGGCTCTTGTCTTGCAAGAATGCATTGCTGGGTTTTGTGGACTTTGGGTAAAGCACTGCTATTTCTGCTGCTAAAAACAAACACACACAAGTATGAGGGTCATTCCTTGGACACAGCTTTTCCCACGTTTCTATTGTCCCATTATTGATTGTCTGTCTGTTTTCAATCTCTGGGTGATAGAATGGGAGCAGAGAACACACAAGGTGAACGAGTATTTAACACAGCCCTGCCTGTCCTGTGTGGTCCCTTACCTCTGGAATTCTCCCTCAGGCTTTCTCCTCTGCTGCAATGCTGGAGAGTGTCAGGCCTCATGGAGGTCGTTTCTGCATGGAGACCCATGTTCTTCTTTTTATCTATGGAGCCAGGCAGAGTAGAGATTCCTTCTGGACCTCTGTGCACCCAGCCTTTCTGCTAGGCAATGCTGCTAGTTTCAAAGATAAAAAAGTAAACTCCTCCATGACCAGTGGAAATCAGGTCAATACAGATTTTCCTGAGGTGCCTGAGATCGTGAGAACAGCCCCTCGTGGACAGTGGTCAGAGCCAAGCACGGGGCATTGGCAGCTGACTCAGGTAAGGTGTATGCGCAAAACAACCCCGAGAAGGCTGCTGACACCAGGAAGAGGACACACATCAGAGGAGTGTGAGAAGAAAGGACGAGTACTGGCTCGAATGAAGATGGAAGTATCGCAGGCTGAGACCCAGAGGCAAGGCCCCACGTCACCAAGGATTAGTCCTTGGTCTTGAAATCCTGGCTGGATTTGCCAGGAGCCAGGAGCTTCTGCCAGGTCTCCCAGCCCAGGGCAGGAGCCCAAGGACTAGGGCCATCATCTACTGCGTTCCCAGGCCCCAGCAGAGAACTGCATAGCCAGTGGAGCAGCCCCCATGGAGGCTGGCTCTGCAGACTGGGGCTCCAACCCGCTGTGCCACCTTCACCCCTACCCTGCCCTTCTGTGCATGACCTGTACCCCCCACTCTGCAGATCAGCTCCTGGGCTCCTCTCCTTAGTGTGACTGCGCCAGCTCCAGAGCCCCTGAGCCCAAGACAGTGCGGGATGACCAGCAGCCACTTTCACCTCACTTCCTTAACTGCACTTTAACCCTCACAGACTTCTGCCCGCAACAAAATTATAAACTACAAGCCCCCACGCAGGAGGCAAGGCCCCCTCTCTCTAAGAGTAAAGACAGCAGGATTGGAGCTCCTGGGGGCTGGTAAGTTTCAAGTCAGTTTGTCTACACAGCACAGGAAACGCAGTGGTCCGGCCTGTGCTGTGTCCTGGTGGGCTAAGCCTCCGCCTGCAGGGCCGGCTTCCCCCATGGGCGCTGGGTCCTGTCCCGGCTGCCCCTGTTTGGTTCTGGCTCTCTCCTAATGGGCTGGGGAAGCCCTGCAAGATGGCCCGGGGGCTTGGGGCCTGCTCCTGCCTGGGAGACCCCTACTTGTAGTGGCCATCTGGAGAGCGAACCAGAGCATGGAAGCCCTTTCTCTCTGCCTCTCCCCTCTCTGTAATTCCCTCTCTCCAATGAATAAACACAACAGGAAGAATGAAAGCCTGGAGCTGAACACAGCAGGAGGCTGTGGTCTGGAGAGCGCCCCTGCCCCTGCCGCCCGGGCTCCGCAGCCCGCGGCCTCCTCCAGGGGGCCCGGCCCTTCCCGCCCTCCCGGGCGCTGTGGGCGCGGCGCCCGCATCCTCTTCCCGAGGAGCGGCGTCCTGAGCCTGGGGCCGGCGCCCGTCCTCCGGGAACCCTGTCCCTGGGCGCGGGTCCGCCCCGCGTGCGCGTGTCCCTTTCTCTCCTCTGACTCCGGTTCCGGGAGGCGGCCCTCAGTGCCCTGCAGCGCCGTCCCCGCTCCGGAGCCCTGGCGCGGGGTCCCCATGGTCCACAGCTCTGGTCTCTGAAGCGGGCTCCGCACCCGGGTTCCCCAGGCCCTCGGCGGCCTGCAGGCCGGGCTGGGGGTCGTGATGGCGCCTCGGGCGCAGGGGCCTGGGCTTCGCGCGGGGCTGAGGGCCGCGGGTGGGTGGGCGGGGCTTGCGGAGGGTGGGGCAGCGCCGGGCCGCGCGGCGGTGGGCGTGGCCTGGGGAGCCCACGGTCTGGTGCGGGGTGGTCCCGCGTGTCCGCGTCCCCGCCCTTCCCAGCTGTGTGGGCGCTGACGGAGGAGCGGGTCGTGGCGCTGTGGCCTGTGGGGTTTCCCCTCTGTGGATTTACTGATCGCTCTGCCACCTGGCGCTCCGGCTTCCCTTCTTCTCTCTGGGATCCCGACCCTTCCTCCCCTGCCCGTGGACCACTCTTCCCGGGGTCCCTCTGGCCGGATCCTGAGGGAGCAGCAGAGTCCGGAGGAGAAACCAGCGTTGCCCTGGGGGAGCTCTTTGTGTCCCCTGGGCCCTGGCCCCTGGCTGAGCTGCTGTTGCTGTCAGGCTGTGGCGCCCTGAACTCCAGCGTGTGTGTGTGTAGGCATGCGCGTCCACGCACTTTCCTCACGGAAATGTATTGATTAGGAAGTCGTTAGTCCCTGACCCCAATCACCAGTGCCGTAAACCACAGCATGTGTCCCGTTATTTCCCTGTTGCATGCGTTGATTGGGGAGTTGGGATCACACGTGGGGACTTAACCCACTGCCCTGCCCTGCCGGTGGTAATGTTGTTAAAGACGCAGGTGCAGAGCACAGTGCAGAGGCAGGCTGGAGCCATGAGTGAGGAAGCTGCTGGAGGCTGTATTTAAAAGCCTGCAATGGCCAGCGCCAAGCTCACTAGTCCAATCCTCCACCTGTAGCGCCGGCACCCGGGTTCTAGGCTGGGTCTGGGCGTCGGATTCTGTCCTGGTTGCCCCTCTTCCAGTCCAGCTCCCTGCTGTGGCCCGGGAGGGCAGTGGAGGATGGCCCAAGTGCTTGGGCCCTGCACCCCATGGGAGACCAGGAGAAGCACCTGGCTCCTGTATCAGATCAGCGCGGTGCGCCGGCTACAGCGGCCATTGTGGAGTGAACCAACGGAAAAGGAAGACCTTTCTCTGTCTCTCTCACTCCCTCATTGTCCACTCTGCCTGTCAAAAAATTATAATAAATAAATAAAATTTAAAAAGTAATAAAAATTCTCTAACAAAAGAGCCTGCCACATGTTCTCAGGGCATTTCCTGGGGACCTGATGTGCAGGGTGCAGAGACGTCCCTCTGAGGTCCAGAGTGCATACCCGCCCTGTGGGAGCCGCCTCTGCCCCGCTCATCTCATCTGCTGCTGTCCAGAGAGCCCTCTCAGAAGGTGGAGGAGTGAAACCAAGCGCCCACGGGGAAGCTCAGCTTCCCAGAGTTTCATGGAGGTTGCTAGGGCCGGGTGCTTTGAAAATGCAACATAGTGTGCTTTTCCTGTGGTTTTCTGTGGCCTCCAGGACTGGGTTAGACCTGGGCCTGGAGAGGGATGGGGGAGGGGAAACCCAGCTGACAGCAGGCATGGAGTCCCTGTGTCTCTGGGGCTGTCCTGGAGTGCAGAGGGCAGGGAGGGGCATGCTCATCAGGAGAATCCTGGAGGCCTGAGAAGAGCCCTCAGCACACAGCGGCCTCAGAGAGAACCGCTAGGCTCTCCCCTCTCTGTTTCTTGCTTCTCTCTGTCTCTGCCTGTCCACGATAATTCTCTTTGGTTCAAACTCTGCCATCTGGGCCCAGGAGGGTGGCAGCATTATCCCAAACATTTCCGGAGCCTCTACTGCTGGTCAGTGCAGTGCCCCATGGCTTCTCTCTTGCCTGTCAGCCTCGGGGAACAGGTGCAGGAGCCCTGATTATCTTGGAATCCCCTTCAGGGTCACCTTCATTCTTCTTGACAAAAGCTGCATATTGTCAACTGATGCACTGCAGTACTCCGTCCTTTCCATCCAGGAAGGCCGTCAGCCCACTTTCATTTCAACACCATTCTGCTCACCCTTGGTTAAACCTGCTGATTCTGTCCGTGTCATACAAGCATCTTTTTCAAGGCACGGTCTAGCCACACCCTGGTGTTCTCTTCCAGAACACATTTCATTGGTTGCAATATGGATAGACCCAACTTTCCAAATCTTCAAATTCTAGTTTCTTTTGTTCAGAATTCCCAGAAATTAGATTCTCCTTTTGGACATTACTATAAAGGGTCAGATGGCCATTGGCCAGTGCTGTGACGGAGAAGCCCAAGTCCCCACCTGCAGTGTCAGCATCACGTATGGGCACCAGTTCAAGTCCAAGCTGCTCTACTTCTTATCCAACTCCATGCTAAGGTGCCTGGAAATTAAATGGAAGTTGGACCACTTGCTTGGGCCCCCGCACACACCTGAAGGAGCTCCTGGCTCCTGGCTTTGGCCTGACCCTGCCCTAGCTATTGGGGATTGACCCAGCAGATGAAAATCTCTCTCCCAGTATGTCTGTATCTCTCCCTTTCAAATAAATTCTTTTGCAGCACTGCCAGAAGGCAAGCCCCAGAATCAGCACTTTAATATACCTCCATTTAATATCCAGTTTCACTCCTGGCAAGTTATACCTTCTAGAAAACATGCCAGAAACCAAGTTCCCTGCTTTTTTTTTTTTTTTTTACAGGCAGAGTGGACAGTGAGAGAGAGAGACAGAGAGAAAGGTCTTCCTTTGCCATCGGTTCACCCTCCAATGGCCGCCGCGGTCGGCGCGCTGCGGCCGGCACACCACGCTCATCCGATGGCAGGAGCCAGGAGCCAGGTGCTTTTCCTGGTCTCCCCATGGGTTGCAGGGCCCAACACCTGGGCCATCCTCCACTGCACTCCTGGGCCACAGCAGAGGGCTGGCCTGGAAGAGGGGCAACCGGGACAGAATCCGGTGCCCCGACCGGGACTAGAACCCGGTGTGCCGGCGCCGCAAGGCGGAGGATTAGCCTGTTGAGCCACGGCGCCGGCCGTTCCCTGCCTCTTACAAAGAAGGTTCACCTTGTTCCTGGTCTTCCATCACATCTATTCCTCATTTCCACGGCAGACCTCACCAGGATCCCCATTCCCATCCATAGCTCAGTGTGCATCTGAAAACGCCTCCAGTGGGGACTTGTTCCCCAGGGGTAAAGCTCCTTCTGTCCTTGCAGGAATTCATTAGACCTGCTCCCAAGTCTCAGGATGATAATCTGTGTCAGGTGAGACCCTGCAAGGACTTATGGAATATGGACAGTTGTCCATGAAGCTCTGTATCAGATGGGGTCTGGGATCACTTGCAGGCACTAAAGTCACCGTTGCTAAAGTCCTGTACATAAATGCAGTAGCATTCGCATTGGACCAAATATTCTCCCATATGCTTTCAGTTGTCCCTAGATATCTTATAATACCTAAAGAGACTGTGATGCAAATGGTATACTGTGTGTAGAATAATTCAGGAGGAAAAAGATGGTATATGGACAGTACAGATGCATTCTTTTTCAATTTCCAAAATCACTGCGAATGTTATCTGCACTTGTGGTCCCGTGGATCCCAAGGGCATCATGGGATAAGGCACTGTGTCATGTGGTCATGTAGGCTAGGAAGTCCCAAGACCTGCTGGCAGATGGCTGGCCTTCCAGGAGAGACACTTTGATTCCGGCCTGGAGTCCAAAGTGCAGGAATGGAAATATTCAAGGCAGCCAGGAGGGTTCCCTGACTTTGCAGGCGTTTGGGGAGTGAACCAGTAGATGGAAGGTATTTCTCTCTCTCTCTCCACCCAGCACCACCACCTCCCTCTCCCTTTCCTCCCACTGTTCATCCTCTGCCTCTTCACTGTAATGTTGCTTTTCAATGATTTTTTTTTTTTTTAAGAAGGCAGGTGCTGACATCATGGGACCATGGGTAAAGCCATCAGTATGACAGCGGCATCCATGCCAGAGTGCCTGGTTCAAGACCCAGATGCCTCTAAGCCATATTTCCTGTAGTAATGGGAGGCAGCAGATGGCTCAAGTTGTTGGATTCCTTACTTCAGCCTGGCTTAGCCGTGGCTGCCGCAGGCATTTGAGACGTGAATCAGATGGGACATCTCTGTGTGTGCGTTTCATTCTATCTAGCTTTCCCTCTCTCTCCTGTTTGCTTGCAGATAAATAAATCAATCTCTTTAAAAATTGGTAAACCTAGTTCTGGCACTGTGGTATAGTGGGTTATGCCTCTGCCTACAGTGCCTGCTTCCCATGTGGACTCTGGTTCAAGACCCGACTGTTCCTCTTCTGATCTGGCTCTCTGCAATAGCTTGAGAAAAGCAGTCTACTTCATATACAAATAAAGAGAGGGAGAGAGAGAGAGAGAGAGAGTAAAAAATCGGCACACCCAATATGAGATGCAATGTATTATAACACTGGAATTTTAAAAAATCCAAGTGATAGAGAAAAAAATTCAGTGGTATGGGCTAACACGATATTTGGAATAACATTCCACGTTGGGGTGAGAATGCTTTTGAACTACAGGATGCCAGGATCCAGTCTTCAGGAAGAATTCTATTAGAAATCTAGTATTAAACTTGAATATAATAACTGACCCAGGCATGAATGGGTAATGCATGGTAACATTGTGAAAGGAAGGCCATTATCAAACAGGCTATTTATACATCCTCCAAGCAGCACTCTCCAAAGTTTTTTATTTCAACTCTGAAATTTTATTATCCAAAGTGTATGATTCTTATACAGAACAAAAGTAAAAGCAGGTAGGAAAATCAGCAAAGAGTTTGTAAAATTTCTGCAGAGAGTTTCACCTAAGTCAGGGCTGGTGAAAGTGGTATCCAAGGTAAAACCCAGATGACTGCTGATCTGTCTCTTGGCATAAATTACCAGGCGTTTGTTCTGGAGGCACTGAATAAGTTGTCCTCATCACTGGTCAGTTGTTCAGAACCAATTCGAGTTGTCAAACAAAGCAACAAAAAGTTTACATTGTTTTGTTGTTGCACTGTGGCATTTTACTGAAGCGGCATTTATTTTTTTTCTTCTCAGTAATTTCTTTTTGTTTTGAAATTTTTTCATTTCTTTTTAGCATTTATTATTTAAAAAGATAATTAACTGAAATTGCATTGCATGTTGTTTCTTTAGTATTGCTTTTTTTGTTTTAAGTTTTAAGTTTTTGCAAAGTTGTTAAATTGTAATTATTTGGCATTTTCTCCATAAATGAAACAGTGAATAGGAATGACATTTTACACTTGTTCTGAATAATTCTTTTTCTCTTTTGTCATTTGTAAAGTATAGTCATTTTTAAATTTAAAATTTTTAGCATTTTTGTATTTACAAAAACACCGAACTGAAATGGAATTTTACTTTTATTTGCTGAGTTCCAATTTTTAAAAAATTATAATTTATCTATATTTCTAACTTTTCCCTATTTAAAAAGTTACTAAAATGAAGTGGTATTTTAATTTTCCTATTAGTATTTTCCTATTTTTGTTTTTTATTGTTTTTAAAGTTTTTAAAATTTTTAATTTTAATTTTTTCTGTATTTTACTTTCAAAAACACTTAAATAACATTTTTTCTAATTTTTTCCTTTTAAATTTTTTACCACGTTTTAAATTTTTAAGTTTTTAAATCTTTTTCCTTTTTAAAAAAACAATGCAGTACCATTTTTCTTTTCTATTTTTACCTTAACTTTTTTTTTACTTTTTAAATTTTTAACTTTTTTTGGAATTTTTCTTTTTCAAAACACTTAACTGAAACACGGAATACATATTGTGATCTGAATCAAAATGTTTGAGATCCCAGTTACACCCCAGGACATTGGAGACACTTCTGGGCCTGGACAGCGATATCTGAATGAGAAGGTGTAGATTTCAGGATGCCCAAGATGTGCTGGCAGGATGTCTAAGGCAGCTGTCACACCGAGAGGAGGCACACTCAGGTGGAAACATCATTCCCTACCTAGGATCCCAATTTTCATGAAGGAAAACAATTGTCTTTATCACAGGCATGAAAACAGTGGAAGTAAGAATGGTAGCTGTGAGAAACCGGTCCACCACAGGACAGTGGTGCCATTGGCTCGGTTTGTTCTTTGACCAGGAACACCTACTAAGCAGCGGGCATCCAGCATCTGCGAGAACTCAGTTTTCCATGACAGGGGGCAGGCATATGGCCACTCCTAGTCCTGCAGCTGCCTCAGGCCGGCAGGAACACGGCCTTGCTGTTTGCTGGGGCTCTGGATGCCTTGGCCCACGTCCTGCATCAGGAGCCCCCAGTTCTCCTGCAACACTGAGTGGAGTTGGCAGGACCAGCAGCTGTAGGAGATGAGCGTCCTCGTGATGAGGTCCTGCCCGCATCTGGGCTGCCTGACTCTGGATGTGGAGAGAGGAGTGTTCAGAGAGGTGTCCGGTTCCTTGATGCAGGCTCAGTCCACCTCGCCCACCTGGGCCCCTCCTGGCCACACTGCTGCATTCATCACCATGAACTTGCTGTTATCACGCCCATCCACGGCCACCTCCTGGGTTCATGACCAGACCTCTGCCACGGCCGCTGCTCACTCCCTTTTTGCTCAGGCTCTGAGGGGTCACCCTCTCTGCAGTTGTTAGGAATACCGAGGAAGGAGCGCATCTTTAGGATGTACAGATCCACAGACAGCTTTCACCCACTGACCGATGCCAGGGTCAGGGGACCTGATGGGCACACAAGATGTTCTCTGCCTCCTGCGGGGATGTGGGAGGGAGCACACAGCATTCCCTGCATCGGGTGCTTGGCCAGAGAGTGAGGCTGAGTGGAAAATTGAGGAAAGCATCAGAGATCTTCAGGATGCAGACCCCGAGCCAGACACCTGGCCTGCCGCCTTCACACAGTCAGCGTTCCCATCATGGAAGACAGCAGAAGGCGGAGATGGTTGGGGTTCAAAAGGACAGGAAGGGTTTCCTTCCTGTCCTTTTGAACCCCAAAGTCTCCTCCTCCTGCTGTCCTCCATGCGGAACGCTGGCTGTGTGAAGGGGAGGGCCAGCGGTCTGGGTCAGGGTCCACGTCCTGAGGAGTCTGATCCTCTCCTCTGCTCACATGCAGCCTTGTGTGCAGGGCGCTGTGTCTCTGAACTGCCCACACCGAGCTCGCCCCATCCAAAGGCAGTGTGTGCCCAGGGTCCTGTGCTGTCTGCTTCCAGCTCCTCCTGACCTCAGAGCGCTACAGGAGGCAGTTGGAGAGGGCCAGGTGGTGTTCTCTCCAGAGCAGCTGTGGAGTCAGGCCTGGGTCTCCTTCGGTGTTTACTCGGGTTGGAGGTGGAAGGCTGTGCCAGCTCTCAGGGATCAGCCTAGTGGATAACAATAGCCGAGGGCAGTTCATGGTGATGAAATTGCGTTCTTGGTGTTCTGGTTGCTGTTGAAGCGGAGCTCCTGTGTTAGATGTTTTGAAGAGGTGGGGATGTTACAATCAGCACCACTGTTCTGTACTTCCAACTGTACTTGGGATCTGAAAGAGGGAGAGAAGAAAAATCAAAGGAGAGCTGGGTCAGGTCCAGGTGAGAGCTGAGCCTGCATCTGGGCCACAGTGGGGAGAGGAGGGGCAAACTCAATTCCAGTGGGGAGACTGGCTGAAGGGGAGCCCTGGGCTGCTGAGAGGGAAGTGGCAGCCAAATGAGCAGAGTCCTGCCCTGAACTCCAGCCCAGCTCTGCAGTGCTGGGGAACCAGAGACCTTGACCTCTCCTAACCAGGAGTGC